>CM017584.2:8489735-9981120 GCA_007844105.2 Rhamnella rubrinervis | reverse complement strand
TGGAAGATGTTGTATGGCCATAGGAAGTTGCCTGAGGTCGTGATAAGCTGGCGGAGAGTCAGAGGGAAGATGGCGAGACCTTGGATGCTGTTCGAAAATAAGAAAGTTGTTGGAGTGGTCGAGAAAGACGGGAGGTCAGAGAAAGATGGGGAGGTCAGAGAAAGTTGCGAGGTCAGAGGAAGTTTTGGAGTGGCCGTGAGGAAGTTGCTGTGGAGCGTCGTGAGGTTTCTGGGAGGTAGGCAGGAAGTCGCGGGTAGGCCTAAGAAGTTGTTGCAGGGTCAGAAGCTGGCTTTGCGGTCAGAGAAAGATATTTCAGTGGCCGTGAAGTCGCCGCAGGTCGTAGTAAGTGGCTGGCGTCATAATATGTTGTCGAGGTCGTAGTAGTTGCTGGCCGTGAGAAAGATAGCGGTATCGTCAGGAAAGCTGTTTGAGGCCGCAGGGAAGATGTCGAAGCGGTCGCACGGGGTTGTTAGCAGGCCGGGTAGGAAGTGGTTGGAGGTCAGAGAAAGTTGCTCTGGGGCTGTGGAAGTTGGCGGAGGTCAGAGGGATATTGTTGGAGCGGCTATTGCAGTTTGAAGTGGTCGCAGGAAGATGGCAGTGGTCGTAGGAAGTCACGGAAAGGTCAGAGGAAGATGCTCAGTACCGCAGGAAGTTTGCTGGAGAGCCGCGAGAAGATGCTGGGCGGCCGTAGGAAGTTGCCTGAGGTCGTGAGGAAGTTACGAGGTCGTGAGAAATTGTTGAAGGGCGTCGGGATGTTTTGGGGAGGGCCGTAGGGAAGTTTGGGGAAGCGCAAGAGTTGCCTGAGGCCGTAGAAGTATTGGCAGCCGCAGGAACTCGAGTTTTAGGCCATGCGAAGATGGCGAGGCGAGAAAGTTGTTAAGGTCGAGAAAGTTTTCAGAGGCTCAGGGAAGTTTTGGAGGGCAGAGGAAGTTTCGAGGCAGGAAGTTGTCCGAGGACCGTGAGGAAGTTGGGTGCCGCAGTTGTCGGGAGGTCCGGAAGTTGTTCGGGGGACGAAAGATGTTGAAGCGTCGAGGAAGTTGCCTGGAGTAGGAAGTTGGCTGGTGGTCGCAGGATGCTGTCGGGAGGCCATAGGAAGTTGTTCCAGGTCAGAGAAAGATGGCGGAGTAGAGGAAGAGTTTTGGTGGAGTGGTCAGTGAAGATGTTGATGGGTGGAAGTTGCTGGAGGTCGAGGATGTTGTTGGTGGTCAGAGAAAGATGGCAAAATGCCGTAGAAGTTGTTGAGGCGTGAGGAAGATGTTGAAGTACCGCAGAAGTTGTTGTAGGTTGTAGGAAGTTGCGCTGAGGTAGTATGAAATTTTGGGAGGCCGAGAAAGTTGTTGGAGGCCGTAGGGAAGTCAGGAAGCGGCCGAGGAAGATGTTGGAGTACCGGAGGAAGTTGACGGAGGTCGTGGAATATGGCTGGTAGACGAGGAAGTTGGCGGAAGGGCGTAGAAAGATGTCGGTGGTTTTAGGATGTTGTCGAGGTCGAGGAAGTTAGCGAGGCCATAGGAAGTTTGCTGGGCCGTAGTTTCGTCGGCGCTATGGAAGTGCGCGGAGCCACAGGAAGATGGTGGAGGACCCAGGATGTTGTTCGAGGCCATTGAAATTTGTTGGAGGTCGTAGGAAGATGGGGAGTCGAGAAGTTGTTACGCATATGAAGCCTTTGGGAGTTTGTAAGTTGTTGAGGGAAGGCGGGGAGTAGTAGGTGTTGTCTGAGGTCGATGGTTGCGGGTAGGCCGCAGAAGTTGTTCGAGGTCGAGGGTTGGCGGAGGCCGTAGAAAGATGTTCGGCGGCATGAAGTCGTGAGCCAGAGGAAGTTGGCGAGGAAGCGTGGATGTTGTCGAAGGTCAGGAAAGTCGGGGGATGTGCCGTAAAGTGTCGGAGTAGTAGGGAAGAGAGGGGCCGTAGGAAGCTGTTTTGCGGTAGGGTTGAGGTCGAGAAAGTTGCCGGAGGTCAGAGGAAGTCTGGAGTGCGTCGCGGGACGTTGGGAGTAAAGCAGGGTTGTTGACTACCGTAGGAAGATGGCGTAAGGTCGGGAAGTTGTTGGAGGTAGAGGAAGATGCTCGGTGGTAGAGGAAGTTGCCGGGCCGTAGAAGATGTTAAGCGTCAGAGGAAGTTGCCAGGCAGAGGGAAGTTGGCGGGAGTATGAGAAAAATGTTTCGGCCGAGAAGTTGTCGGCGGAAGTTAGTTGGAGGGCCGTAGTAAGATGTTGGAGGGTCGTAGGATGTTGTTGGAGGGCCGTAGAAAGTTGGCGGAGAGCCCTAGAAAGATGGCAGAGGGCAGTAAAAAGTTGTTTGAGGACCGTAGGAAGTTTTGGGAGGGCCGTAGGAAGTTGTTGGAGGGCCGTAGAATGTTTTGGGAGGGCCGTAGGTAGTTTTGGGAGGGCCATAGGAAGTTATCAAAGGGCCATAGGAAGATGTGGTAGTTGCGAGAAGTGTTGCTGGGGCCGTAGGAAGTTGGCTGGTCGAGAAAGATGTTCAGGCCAGGAAGTTGGCGAGGGCAGAGATTGTTGGAGGGCCTTAGGAAATTGTTGGAGGGCCGTAAGAAAGATGGCATAAGGCCGTAGGAAGTTGTTGGTGGTCGTGAGGAAGATGCGAGTGGTCGAGGATGTTGTTGGAGCAGCCATGGAAGTGTTATTGTAGGTCAGAGGAAGATGGCGTAAAGCCGCAGGAAGTTGTGGGAGTTGTCGCAGGATGGAGGCCGCAGGAAGTTGTTTCAGAAGTTGTCGGAGGCCGTAAAAAGTTGTCTGGTCGTGGAAGTGGTTGAGGATCGCAGAATTGTTGGAGGTCGGGAAGATACCATAAGGCCTTAGGAAGTTGTTGGAGGCCGAAGATGCCTGAGGAAGTAGGAAGTTGTCAGAGGCGAGAATTGTCTGGAGGGCCGTAGAATTGTCGAGGCCGTAGGAAGATACCGTAAGGCCTTAGGAAGTTGTTGGAGGCCGAGGAAGATGCTTCTGGAGGTCAGAGGAAGTTGTTCGAGGTCAGAGGGAAGTTGCTGAGGCCGTAAAGTTGCCGGAAGGCGTAGGGAAGATGGCGAGGGCAGGATGTTGCTGTGGCCATGGAAGTTGTCGGCGGCTAGGAAGTTGCCGGAGTGTCGAGGAAGGTGGAGGAGGTCGCAGGAAGATGTTCGGTGGTCAGAGGAAGTTGTAGAGGCCGCAAGGTAGCGGAAAGGTCAGAGGAAGATAGCGGTGCCGAGGGAAGGCCATGGAAAGTTGTTCGGTGGTCGAGGAAGATTGCGAGCAGTTAGGAAGTTGTTGGAAGGAAGATGAGGTCAGAGGAAGTAGAAGCGGATGGTCAGTAAAAGTTGGTGGGAGGTCAGTAGGAAGCGGGCTGAGGTCAGAGGGAAGTTGGCGGATGGCCGGAGAAAGTTGTTCGGAGGCCGGAAGCCTCGGCTGGGTATGAGGAAGAAGCGCGGCCGTCAGAAAAGATGTCGAGGCCGAGGAATTTGTCTGGTGGTGAGGAAGTTGGCCAGGTGAGGAAGATGGCTGAGGTCAGAGGAAGCTGAAGGCCGAGAGGAAGTCTGGGGAGGGTCGAGGGGAAGTTGTTGGAGGCCGTGGGGGTGGAGAGGCAAGAGGAAGTTGCCTGAGGTCAGGAAGTAAACAGAGTCGCAGGAAGTCGCGGGGAGGTCGGGAGGAAGTTGGGCTGGGTCGAGGAAGCTGAGGTCAGTAGAAAGATGTTAGGCGGAGCGGCGAGGTGGGAAGCCGGGCGGACCGTGAAGATGTTGGGAGGTCAGAGAAGTCGTTGGGCCGAGAAGTTGTCAGGCCGTAGGAAGTTGTGGGAATGTCGAGGAAGATATTGGAGGTCAGAGGAACTTGCGAGGTCAGTAGGAAGATATGAGGTCAGAGGAAGTTGGCCGCGGGTCAGAAAGATGCTCGGGGCCTTAGTAAGTTGTCTGGTGGCTGTAAAAAGTTAGCGAGGTCGTGAGGAAGATGGAGGCCATGAAGTTGCCCGCAGGCCGTGAGGGTGAGATGGAGGTCAGAAAGTTGTTGGAGATCGTAGGAAGTTTTGGGAGGCCGTAGAATGTTGTGGAGGTCAGGATGATGATGTTCAGGATCGTAGGGTCTGGCGGAGGGACGTAGAAAGATGTCGAGGAGTGTAGTTGCCTGGTATCAAAGAAATTAGCGAGGTCAGAGGAAGATGGCTGGTCAGAAAAAGTTGTTGAGGAAGAGGAAGTTTGGGAGTGGTGAGGAAGTTGTTGGAGGACGTGAGGAAGTTTTGGGAGTGGTCGAGATAGTTTTGGGAGGCCGAGGAAGTTGCCTGAGGCAGTAGGAAGCAAAGTGTAGCCGCAGAAGTTGTTGGGGACCGTAGGAAGTTGGCGGCAGGTAGAAAGATGTCAGGCCATAGAAAGTTGCCTGAGGGCCAAGGAAGTTGGAAGGCCGGGGATGTTGTTGGAGGCCATGGAAGTTATTGGAGGTCGTGAGGAAGATGGTGTAAGGCAGTAGAAGTTGTTGGAGGCCGTAGGAAGTGTGAAATCAGAGGAAGTTGGAGGCCGTAGAAAGTTGCCTGAGGATACAAGAAGTTCAAGCGGCATAGATGTGCGGCCGAGAAGTTGGAGGGTCAGGAAGTTGGGAGTCATGAAAAGTTGCTGGAGGTCAGAGGAAGTTTTGGGGAGGGCCGGCTTGGGTTGTTTGAGGTCTGAGGGAAGATGGCGAGGTCAGAGAAAATTGTTGAGAGGCCGTAGGAAGTTTTGGGAGGGTCGGAAGTTGTTGAGGTCAGAGGAAGTTGTCTGGGGCAGAGGAAGTTGGCGGGTCAGATGATGTTGTTGGAGGCCATAGGAAGTTGTGGGCCAGAGGAAGATGGCGGAAAGTAGGAAGTTGTTGGAGGTGGTAGGAAGATGTTAGAGGTCAGAGGAAGTTGTCAGCGAAGTAGGAAGTTCTGGAGAGTCGTAGAAAGTTTTGGGTACAGGCTGGCGGATGGTCGCAGGATTTGCCGGAGGTCAGGAAGTTGTTGTAAGGTAGGAAGTTAGCGGGCGGGTAGGAAGATGTGGAGGCCATAAAAAGTTGTCGGAGGTCGTAGAAAGTTTGTGAGGCCGGAGGAAGTGGGAGGCCGAAGTAAGTTTTGGAGGCCGCAGGAAGTTTTGGGAGTAGTAGGAAGATGCGAGGCAGAGGAAGTTTTGGGGAGGTGAGGAATTTGTCTGGAGGTCGGAAGTTGTGAGGCCGTAGGAAGATGGCGGAGGCGTAGGATGTTGTTGAGAGGCCATAGGAAGTTGCCTGGAGGTCGAGAAGTTATCTGAGGGTCGAGGAAGGCAATAGGTCGGAGGAAGTTGCTCGAGGTCGGGAAGTCAGTTGTCGGGCGCCGAAGTTCGGCTGGCGCCATAGGAAGTTGGCGAGGTCAGAGGAAGATTGCGAGTCGGAAGTTGTTTCGCGAAGATGCCGGAGGCAGCGTGAAGGAAAGGTGGGTCGCGGAGCTGTTGTGGAGGTCGTGAGGAAATTTTTGGAGCATCGGAAGATGGCGCGACGGCCTAGGAAGTTGTTGGAGTCCGAGGAAGATGTGCTGGCGGCAGGAAGCAGGGAAGTTAGTCGAGGAAGTCGTAAGTCAGAGGAAGTCGAGCGGCCGTAGAAGTTAGCGTAGACCGCAGGAAAGAGGCTTTGAGGCCGTAGGAAGTTTTGAGAGGGAAGAGGAGGAGGTAGAGAGGCCAGGCGCCGCAGTGGAGGGTCGCAAAGTTTTAGGCCATAGAAAGTTGCTGGAGATCGCGAAAGTTGTTGGAGGCCGTAGAAGTCAGGGCGAAAGCAGTAGGAAGTAAGTCAGGGCAGTAGAAAGTTGTTGGAGGATCGTATTGGGTACTTCTATTGTTGTTTTTTGCACCGTACTCCACTAGATCCATAAGAAATTAAATTCTAATTCATTTTTTTTCTATCTTAAAAATTTTAAAATTTAACAGCAATTCGGTAAACTTGATTGCAATTTGGGCCTAGAATTCATTCAAAAACTATTATATATTTTTTTTATTACAAATTTGTCTTCGAAATAAAATTACTAAAAAGGACATATTATCTTTAAAGATAAAAATTTTCTTTATACCCATCTTTGCACCCACAGTTGACTTGATTTTGTACTTTTGGTCGTACCTCCTCATCGGAATCTGAAAAAAGAAAAAAAAAATTTACGGAAACAATAGAATCTGAAATTCTCTTCTGAGTTTCACATATTTCTTTAAGGTTGTTCGCATTTGATTTTGTTCTCTCCCTCTGGTAAGCTTTAGAACTCTTTTAAGTCCAACGAGCTTTTTTTATTAGACTATAAAACTACAATAATTAAAATATAAATCTACAATTATTTTACGGAAACTGGCTCTATAAAAATCCACCAAGAGATTATTTATCTTCTACAAGTCAACAACAATAATCCATGAACCAAGAAGAAATAAATGGTTCTGTTGATGTATTTAGAGGAGTACGTATGTGGAGAGTGTTGGAGTGCATTTAACAATTCTCTTTAAAAATTTGTAGAGGACCCAAACTCAGAAGCAAGTAAAAGAGGTTACTTCTATATACATATATTAGAAAATTGTACAGACCCAACCTTTATTTTCTAAGGTAAAAGAAAGAACCAAAACCGAATTTCCCTTCTATTTCTATTTTAACATTAATCAAGAGCCCTAATATTTTAAGATGGAGATATATTTACATGTGACAAGTATTTGTATACAATTCACCAAAAAAAAACAAGTATTTGTATACGGAGAAAATTTATACGAACAATTAAAGAAAGAAATTATAAGCTCATTGTTCTTGGTTGAACCTCTGATTCTCTCCGCCAAGTCTCTCTCTCACCCTCTCCAACTACAGCCTGAAAGTGAAGTTCACCCATTGTTATTCAAGCAATAATTGTGTAAAGATGCATTTAGGCATATCAATAAAGAAGAAGAAGAAGCAGCAGCTTAACCTATAGCTTAAATGAAGAAATCTTTATCCTCGTGTGCTTTAAGTAGTTTTCTCAGAGAAAAAACCTACACCCATTGCTAAAGATAGCATTTTACTTGATTGGTGTTAAGTCTATATGACAAAGCAGTACATGCAATCCTTGAAATAACACAGCGCTTCCAGAGGCTACGAAAAGTAAACTGTATGATCTAAGAAATATTTACAACTCTATTAATGTAAGATTTTACCTACTTACCAGATTCATGGAAAAAGAAGGAAGAGAATTATAATGGAATTTTATTTTTCATTTCTGACAGTACATAAGAAAATAAAAAAGTCTGAAAGAATAGAAAAAGGTTTGGGAAAGGTCTCCCAGACTAATAAGGCATCAGAAAGCATACCATGGGCTCTCCCGACTTTGTTTCATGAAAAGGTCTCTCAAATGCACCACGTCCTCGAATAATTTTTGCTCCACATCCTGGAGAGTCCACCGATCCAACTGCTGCTTCATCAACCAAAACTGCATCCACACTATCAATGTTTTCCTTGATGTCTGGAACCTGTACATATTAGGAATAAATTGCATGTCACAATAGACCTACATGCTCACATCAAGCATCTATAAAAAGCTGAATGAACATACAAGAAATGGACATCAAACAACAATACAGTTGGTAGGCATAAGCCTTTTGCATTCTTTATACATTATTCATCTTGTACTCTTTTCTTAATGAAAAAAACTTCGCATTGAATGGACGGCCATTAACTAATAATACCTCAAACATTGCTTCTGTAAGAACGTCTTCTAATATGGCTCTTAAACCTCGAGCACCAGTGTTCTTTGCCATTGCTTTCTTTGCAATCAATCTCAGAGCATTCTCAGTAATATGTAATTTGACCTGAAACGTTATAAAATATAAGAAGCATTCCTGTAAATCATATAACATTTGCAAAAGGTCTTGCTAATGAAAGATACAATTGATCTAAAGCTTACATTGTTCATGCTGAACATCTTCTTGTACTGCTTACCAAGAGCATTTTTTGGTTCTGTGAGTACCTATTTTAGAAAAGTGGAAAGATGCACATTTATTGATTCCCTGACAATGAGAAAAGGAGAAACAAAAAGAGTCCCAATGGACTGGAACTTTTCAATTCTAATACAAGTTTTACTTATTTATTATGCCGAAAAGTGTACAAGCATCTAATAAGAACTAATATGAATTATTTAGTAAGTTTAGGCTCGAGCTTGGCATGCTCTTCCAAGCCAAGCTTGATTTCGGTTTACAGAGCCAACCCTGGCAAACAGTCATGATGTAGATCTGCTTGGCTCAGATCAGCTCAAATGCACCTATATTTTTTTATCTTTTATTGATATAGATCTCCATCCCTCACAATTAGCATGCAGTGACCACTGATAGGAAAAACTTGAACAAAATACACACCTGAACCAGTTGGTCCTCATTTAAAGCTGACAGGCTCACTAAAATTGGAAGGCGTCCAGTAAATTCAGGTAGCAGACCATATGCGATAAGATCGCCACTTTCAACCTGCAAGTCCTCCATCAGAATCCTTGTAGGTTATTTTAAAAGAATAAAGCTACACTTTTACAAGTGAGGGAGGAGGGGGAATTCTTGAAAATTCGAGTCAAGAAATAAAACAAATACGAATCTTGAGCAAAAAGAAACAAACAGAAACTATTATGGAAGATTCAAGTGCTTTAATCATAATGGGATTTGGATTTTACAGATTCCAACAATGATGATGTCACCGAAGTGTCAGAAACTCTACTGCACCTCATGTTTGCACGAACTGGAGCTCCAAAACCAATGGAAGAATCTTGCCGCCTGGAGACAAAGAAACAAATGAACTTCCTTAACAATCGAAAAATAAGCAGGAAAACAATCCATTAGTGCCCAGGCATAGACCAAAAATACCTTTCTGAAATGGTCTTCTCCAAACCAACAAATGCTCCACCACAAATGAAAAGGATATTTTTCGTATCCATCTGCAAGAATTGAAATATAGTATATACTAAATAGCTGCACCAGGAAACTAGTTCCTGTTCTTGAACAATCGGAAAATATGACCACAAACTATGCAAAAAAGTCCACTGTTTCTTGCAAGACTACTTGCACTACCATCTCAGTGCTTTCAAAAGCCTTGAAAACCTAGGGCTGCAGGCACTTCTAATTGAGTTCAGGGAGAGAAAAGTTAAAGACTAGCTTGTAACCATATAAAAAATGGCGGAGTAGTTATTTTGTTCCTTTTTCTTTTTTATAAGACTTGTTTTGTTCTATTTAGTCTGCTCGTTTTACCTCAGTAGGAATCAATAGTGAACCAGCCAGTTCAGACAGTTTCCTTTCACATTATAACACAGCAATACTTTGATATACAATCAATTCAAACATATATCGGTAATGGTTCTGTTTCTGCATCCTAGAATGTGCCTGCCATTAAACCTAGTGCAATAAGACAGGATAAGTCCTACGATCACGAGGGGAACCTTTTTCCTACACCAGATATAATCATACTATGGAAAAATAAACACTTCTAACAAATATGAGAAACAAACAAACAGATCCTTTGACGCTCAGTTACCGGAATGCTATCACCACGGGGATGCTTCCTAGCTCCTTTATCAGGAACATTCACTACCTGAGAAACAAAGAAAAATTATTTAGAATCCCTCAGAATTGAAGACTCTCAATCATTTTGAAGACCTATGTTATTCGAATGCACCACTTGCTGACTCTTCTCTATTACTTGTCTGAACTCATTTTAGTTCCAAGTAAACGACAGAAAGGAATACAGTTGAATCACTACAAGCAGTATTATTCCTAAAAATTATATAAGGAATAACCAAAATTCCTAGTGAAAAAAGACTAGCTTAAGTTTCATTTACTTACAGTTCCTTCCAACATTTTCAGCAGTGCCTGTTGAACACCCTCTCCAGATACATCTCTGCCAATGTTTAAATTCTCAGCCTGCACAAAATTTCACCTGGATTATCCTGTGGCATATAGATATTTAATGCATAAATCATTTACTCTGTAAGTCAACCTTCTTAGTTATCTTGTCAACTTCATCAATGTACACAATCCCTTTTTGAGCTGCTTCAACATTGAACTCAGCTTCCTAAAAACAAAATAATGATCAACATTAATCATCTTACAGAACAAATAATATTAACCAAAATATATTTCAAGCCAGATGATGAGACTCAAATAAATAAGATTTTTCTCCAGCATACTGCATGTGTAGGATACACATGAGATAACATGAACCATACCATAAGCAGTTTATACAATATTGACTCCACATCTTCTCCAACATAGCCTGCCTGAAGAGAAAGTAGTTAAATTATTAGTAAAATCTGGATATGCAACAGAAATACTCTCCTTTACAACATTTGTAAATCCAGCTCTTCTTGACTGCGTCAAATAAACATTTAAAAGATTCCAACACATGAAAATTTTTTACAGCAAGCCCAAGGAAAACATTACAACCTAAAAACATACAAATATGTTCAATTATTTCTTTGTATTGTCAGAATGATTTGTAAAACTAATTTCATAGAATAATATACCAACAGAATTTCTGAAACAGCACAATCAGTCAACTTTGTTCAGAGGGGGGGAAACAAACAAAAAAACAAAAAAAGAAAAGAAAAGAAAAAAGGCAATATCACACGCTTGCATTTAACAGAATAAATAAAAACCTGATCAGGAAGCCAGTATTTTTAGTAAGTATATCATTACAAAAAGAGAACCAGAAAGAAAACAGCAGAGAGAGACAGAGACAGAGACGCACAGAATTGGCAGATGCTGTGATTCTTAGAAACTGATATGGTCTAGAGAGGTTTATTATCAGCTCCAGTGAATTTAACATTTTTTAAGCAGATGGTGAATTAGGAACATACTATGTGGTAGTTTTTGCATGGTAAGTTCCAAAAATTGATTTGATTCCTACCTCGATCTAAACACATCGTTTGCCACCTAAAATGTGAACCAAGGGGCTATAAAACTGTAGTTCGCACGTGTATTGCTCAATTTAATTCTCAATTAAACATAATTGAGTGGCCCACTTCATGACAACTTAAGCTTTTGCATTTAATGTTACCTTAACACCTGTATTTGCTTTATTTCATAAAACTGAACGTTTTAAATTACTAATAATCAATATTGTTCTCATCATCACAAATCAGTGAAGTAAATTAATTGAAAAGGGAAACTTTTTCCTGCAAAATATAGTTATACTAGTTAAAAAATAGACTTTAATAGCAGCACACAAATGGCCATGTGAACAAATAGCACAAGAAATAACAGCCAAAAAATAAAGAATACTTGGCAAAAAAACTACACGATCAATACAGTACTTGCCTGTGTTAACGTTGTTGCATCAGCAATGGCAAATGGCACATTCACAACGCGGGCTAGAGTTTTTGCAAGTAAAGTCTTCCCTATCCTTACAGTCAAGGTAACAATATGTAAATCAGGACGATGGCAGTCTTTTCAAGATTTGGATTGTCATGATAATACCAGTGAACACATACTTATACATTTTAATAAGAATACTAAATTTACCCGACCCTGTGGGACCCATCAACAAAACATTGCTTTTTTCTAATTCCACATAATCGCTGTCATCATTATCCATATACTTATCCATTTGTACACCAGACCTGGTTTTTAGAAGCACACAATCAATTAGTAAAGCAGCATGACATAGAAAGCCATACAAAAAATTTATGATAAGTAAACCACATATTGATATTTCATGAACACCTTGAACGTAGTGGGAACAACCGATATTGTCAGCATAAAGCAGTTCTTTTAGATGTACTAACTCCAGAGATTAAAACGCTATGATCTAACCTTTTGGGGTCAGAAGAATGATATAATCTTTTGTAGTGATTGTAAACTGCCACGGAAAGCACCTGTAGCACAAACATATCCATAAACGAATCACTATGTGCTACACAATTTACTGAAGTTAACAAGCAATGACAAAAAACTCTGCTTGTGCCATTCTACTATCAATTAGTACCAGTGAATCAATAAGAAGCCTTCCTTTTCATAACTTTATGAAGAAGAGGAATTGCTGCCAAATTATTTCACAACTCCAAGTGTTTCTCCCATGGGTTTTAGGATAAATTCTCAGTTGTTCATTAGTTCACACCCTGAAACAGAAGACATCCTCCAAACAAGTTCTAATGGTACCTTCAATTTACTAAAAATGATAGTTTCCTTGTTACTCTACTCATGCACAACACAGAGTATGGAAAAAGTTGATAGATCTATCAACATATAATCAGTTTGCTAATGTGGAAACAGGGACAAAGATAATATTTACTGTTAATGAAAATGTTAATAATTAACTATGGAAAACCGCTTAAACAAAACGCAATATTTACAGAAACTAGTTTTCAGAAAACTAACAGTTGAAATCAAAATGGATATTTTCTTTAGAAATTAATCAGAACCATCAACGAAACAGAAAGATAAGAACGAGGACTCGAATGTTAAACCACTTATCTTATCACTAACACGACTATGTGAGTTATACAAATTCCATTTGCTCAAGTGGGCACATTTCTTTTGCCAAGAAGCAGATAAATTCCTTAACTTTAGTAAAAAAAACAATTAAATAAAACCACAGAATCAAACATAAAAACAAGCTCAAACCTTTTTAGCTCTTTCTTGGCCAACAACAAACTCGTCAAGCGCCTTACAAATCTCTTTAGGAGTGGGCAAATTCAAATCCTTTCCCAAATTATCCTTGCCTTCCCCATTACCACCGCCATCTCCATCCACTTTATCACGATTCTCCGGAACCGGCGTCGTATCGCCGGAACAGATCTCTTCTCTTCCGCTTTGCTCACCGTCTTTGTCCGAATTCCCCTCCTTATCCTTAGCCCCCTTAACCCGACCAATCTCAATGAAGCTGCCTTGCAGAGGAACAAGCTTGAAAGGCCTAAAGTAGAACGCAGTCTTGCAGTTGGGACACAGATTGACAGCCTGGTAAAGCCCCGTCTCTCTACCCGTAATCGACAACGGCCTGTTCGAAAAGATGACCGGCATTTGCTTGGAGCAACGGGGGCAGTTGACGTCAGCCCTAATGTGATCGTACTCTCCGCGGCCGAATGTTGACGTCGGGCCATCGGACTTTCGCCGGAGCTGTGTCCGCCAAGTCCCTACAACTCCGATGACAGCTGTGGCGGCAGTGGCGGTAGAGTTGTAAGGTTGAGAGCAGTGGTGGAAAGAAGAGCTCGCCGTGACGACGCGTTTCATTGACGATCGGCACAATCTGGTAACTGAAAACATGTTTTCTGTGTTTTCTCTTTTTCGTTTCGTTTTTCTGTTTTTAGGATTTAGTTTCATAGAAAGAGGAGGCAGCAGTGAAGACTGAGCTTGAGAAGCTGAAAACTGATTAGTGACTATACGTTTCCAGGAAAACAAAATACTGAAAAACATTTCTCAATTGTTTTTTTTTTTTCTTTTTTTGTCACATATGTATAGTTTACTGTTTAAAGGCTAATCTCCTTCCATGCAAAAAAAAAAATAATAATTGAAATTATTTCATAAATTTTTTTAAAAAAAAGACTAAAATTTATTAATATGGTTTTTTATTTTTTACTCATGCACGGATGCAACCTATGTAATTTTTTTTTCTTTTATATAACTTCTGTAATCCACTTTTGTATAGTCTCTGTCTCTTCTCTATCTAAAATTTCTTTGCCTCCACCTTCTTTTTAAATTTCCGACAAATTTTTAGGTAAAAATCTCAGTCCCTCTCTGTGCAAATGTAGCCTACACTGCGCTGTTTTAAAATCTTGAATTGGCCCATGATTTTAGTATTCAATATTATAACTCTGAACCTATATACTTTTGGATAATTGATAAAATGTCTTTAAAATTTTGTTTCACCAATGTAGTTGGCTTTATTTACCCACCACTAAAGTATTGTATTAAACTATTAAAATGGTAGGTACCAACTTCCAACTTCATGATCCACATAAAGGATTTCACATTTTTGATTAATTATTTGTAGTCGATCAACTTCCTTAACTAGAACATGTAGATCCAATGGCAAACACATAATCAGTAGCTATTTCGCCTTTACAATTCCTAATCGGTACTCCATTGATGCCAACTTCACTTGCCTTACCTTTTTACACTGCCACTATTATAAATTTTATAAATCTGAAAAATACCATAAAAAAAAAAGAGTAGTAATTTTTATCTCCTGGCCTATAAGAAAAATATGATGAATACAATTTATACTGCAAGTTACAGCTAGTATAAATTTAAAAAGACAAAAAAAAATGCAAGTAGTAGTAATTTTAATCTTTTAATCCAAATAATTAAATATGAACATCTTGACACATTCAGCATTTGTTTGGTAGGAATTATTATTTGAGGGATTGAAATAGAAGAATGGAGTGGTGGAGGAATTTAAGAGATGGTGATTATTTGGTACGAGTGATTGATGAAGGGAGTAAGTTTGAGAATGGATGATAAATCCATCCAAATCCATAAAATATTCCCTCTAATATTAGAGGAGGGAAAACTTTTATAACTAACTAATAAATTTTTAATTATATTTTAATCTTTTATACTCTTCTTTCTCCACATCACACCAAATAACATTACGCCCTTATTTAGTAGAAGGTATTAGTGGAAGGATTGAAAGAGGGGAGAGAGTAGTGGAGGGATTTAAGAGGTGGTGTTTATTTGATTTGAAGGATTGATGAAGGAAGTTAGTTTGAGGATGAATGACAAATTCATTAAAAATACTTCCTTCAATATTGAAAAGATTGGAAGAAGAATAGTTTTTATAACTAACTAATAAAATTTTAATTATATTTTAATCATGTATACTATTTTTTCTTTATATTATACCAAAATCTAAATGATTTATGTAATTCACTTACTCTTTCAACCTCTCTCTGTACTTACCTCACTCTATTATTTTATCTTCCCCTCCTTTATTAGGCTCTGTTTGGCATGAAAGAGTGGGAGAAAGAATGATGGAGTGAGATGAGAAGGGAAAGAGGTTGAAGGAGTGAGTGAATTGTATAAATTATTTAGCTCTGCTTGGTATGAAGGGGTTCTGTTTGGTATGAAGGAGGGGGGGAATGATGAAGTGTGGTGAGGAGAGGAAGATGTTAAATGAGTGAGTGGATTGCATTAATCCTTTATGTTATTTGGTATGATGGGAAGGAAGATGAGTATAATGGATTAAAATGTAATTAAAATTTTATTAGTTAGTTATAAAAACTCTCCTTCCTCCAATCCTTTCAATATTAGAGGAAATATTTTTAATGAATTTGAATGTATTTGTCATCCATCCCCAAATTCATCCCCTCTGTCAATCTCTTTTATCAAACAACCACTACATTTTAAATTCCTTCACTATTCCCTTCCCCTCTACAAATATCTTCTACCGAACAGAGTCTTAATGTCATCATTTTAATCTATACAATGATATAGTTTAACAGAACTATATGAGAATACAATTTAACAGAACGATATTATTATTGTTTTGCTAATTTAAAGTTGTAGATTTAATATTTGATAAATTTTATTTGTCACTTTAGATATACTCAACACGTGGAGAATTATAAAGGTGTAGACATACTATTTCGTTAAAAAAGTCGCAAATGCTAATAGTAAAAAAGTTACATGCACATGACACAAAGCTCATCTGATAACATGTGGTGGGACAGAGTTTCCGTAAAACCGCACGTCTTCCCGCCACGTGTAAGTATCACAGAGCCTGACTGCTCAATGCCAATACTCATCAGGTCATCAGAAAAGAGTGCAAATGGCAGGCACTTCGTAGTCACCGATGCGCTCCACGTGTGACGAAGAAACTGAGATCCCCATGCAATACACACACATATTAGTAAATTAAATTACAGACAGTTGGTTTCTCTCTCTCTAATTTTCCCACTAGCCAAACAACAAATCTCCATCTACTTGGGCTTCTTTGGTTTTGGCTCCGATCAAAATTCCCGATTTCCCTCTCATGTCATTAAAATGTTAGGCCACCTGCCTATTATTCACCGCACCGCCAATCTCACAACGCCATTTTCAATGCCACCGTTCATTTCGAAGCTCAACAGTCTCACAATTCGCTCATTCACTCAGCGGTTCTTCTTCTTCGGACTCATTCTCTGAATCTATGGCTCCTCCAATCAACCTCAAGAAGACTTCCGGTTCGACCACCCTAACATCTACTGCCACCGCAACCTCTGCTCAGGACGCAAGACTTCTCGTCCGTGAGACTCTGAGGATTAGCGCTGGCCTTGCCTCGGCTCCTCCTGATTCCGCGGTTCCTTGTCTTTCTTTGGCTTCTGGTGGTGGCTCTGAGAGTAGGAAGCCCGGGCTGGTTGAGGATGAGTTCGTCGGGTCTAGCTTGAGGTTGATTTGTTGCGAGGAAGTCGACGGCCGAAGGTTCAAGTACGTCGCCGAGAGCGATGCATCCACTGGAAAGTTGAAGAAGAATTCTTTCCGACCTCTCAGCTTGCAGACTCCCCAAGCTCCTGCAGATGTTAGTTTCATTCCGTTTTTTCAATTCTCTCTTTGAGATTCGATGATTATGAAGTTTTGATTTTTGAAAAGTTTAGGCATTTTTGGGATTTGCAGAGGTTTGTAATGGGATTATAGGACGTATACATAAAAAATGCAATATTTATTTGAAGAAATTTGATGTTTTGGTGATGATTTTGAAGTGCGTTTGGGAAAGTTTGTTTGTTTGTTCGTCTGTATCTTTTTTTCTTTCTTGTGTTTGTTTATTTTCATTTTTATTTTGTAATTTGTTGAATGAATATTGTTGTGCAGGAGTTAATGGCATTCATTAGATCCTATGTTGTGCCTGAAGGTTTCCCTGGTAGTGTTACCCCATCATATGTACCGTACATGACATGGAGAGCATTGAAGGTATACACTCTCTTAGTTGTACATGACATGATGCTCTAATTTTGTGAGTTAATAGCTACAACTTTTGAAAATGCAAAAATAAAATTTTGAAAAGGATAGGTAGAAGATCCTTTTATCCTTACCTGTAGCTATTGATTTATTTTTTGAGTTTGGTAAATATTAAATGCTATTTTAGTGACTCCCATTTGTTTTTTTTAGCACTTCTTTGGAGGAGCAATGGGTGTGTTTACCACTCAAACGCTTTTGAATTCAGTTGGGATCTCTAGAAACAGGGCTACTGAGGGGGCTGTTGCTATCAACTGGATTCTCAAGGTAAGGATGGCATTATGTCATATTTCAGAATGACTACTTTTGTAATTTACTACTATCTGATTTTTAGAAAGTTTTGTGATCATTATTGATCTGTCGCAAATTTCTGATCACCACTTATGAGATTTTTAGACTTTGTCTCATAACACATCCAAAATGTTGGCTAGATAGAATTTCCAGGTGTCCTTGGTCATTCCCGGTAAGCAATGTAATATATTTAAATTTGAGCTTGTAACTATTCCACTTTTAGGTGTTCAAACTAAATGGTGCGTGTAGAAGCAACTCAAACAACTGGGGGTTACTTCATCTAGAATTGCTATTTCATAATAAGGTTCCCCATATAGGAGATCAATTGCCTAATTTAGGAAATTCTTGCGTTTGGAAGTAATACGAGATTCAAAATTGTTTTCCTCAGGATTTATTTTAGCGTTTTTCTTCTAGCCATTCATTTCTCTTGGCATTCAATTAACCTAATAAAAATTAATTTGAATTGTGTGTGTAGGATGGTGCTGGTCGTGTTGGAAAAATGCTCTTTGCCCGGCAGGGAAAGAAATTTGATTATGATCTAAAACAGGTGAACTAACATCTGATTGTGAAATGTTCATGGTGAATACTTCCCTGAACATATACTTATTTTTTGATTATCATGTCATAGATGCGATTAGCTGGTGATCTTCTTATGGAGTTGGGCGCTGGGGTGGAGTTGGCAACTGCAGCTGTGCCGCATCTTTTTCTTCCTTTGGCTTGTGCAGCTAATGTGGCAAAGGTTTAACATTTTTCTTGTAATATAAGATGAGCGTGCATACATAAGTGAGTTTATGAACCTTAGGCTTTTTTTATCTTTTGCTTGTAGAACGTTGCTGCTGTTACATCAACCTCAACTCGTACACCAATTTACAAAGCCTTTGCTAAGGGAGAAAACATTGGAGATGTGACCGCAAAAGGAGAATGTGTTAGCAATGTCGCAGACCTGGTATGCTTGTCAAACTTATCTTTTTCCTCAGGATGTTCTCTATCTAAAAGAGACAGATATGTTAGTCTGTATAATGAAAGAAATATTGTTACTGTTTTCAGTGTGTGAAACAGTCGAGCTTGTGTGTCTGTGCCTAACATAAGAAATTTCTAAAATGAGACCGATTTGAGCTTTTGGCTGGCCTTGTTAAATTTATACACATACACATATAATGTTATCAACATTGTCTGATGCACAATTCATTTTGTGCATCTGATTCACAATTTGTTTTTGTGCATTAGGTATTGCCAAATTAAGTATTGTGAAGCATGCTTGTCAATACCTAGTATCTATTGGGCATGATGCTGTACATAGGTTGAGGATGTATATATATATTTAATGTTTGTGCATTTTAGCACTAACACTTGCAATTGTCTTAGGGTATATATATATATATATATATATATTTTATGTTAGTGCATTTTAGCACCAACACTTGTAATTGTCTTAGGGTGCTGAGATATGGGGTGTTGATATGTTCATCTAATATTACTATTTGAATACACATGCATGGGGGTCCTTCACTTGCATAGAACTAATTGCTTGACTTTCCTTAAAACAAATATGTGCGTGTAGTGTGTACACGTATATGCAATTGTGTTACATGTTTATTTACCTTAATTTGATGTGATTATCCATATATTTCTGGACATGCAATATGTATTTAATGATTTATTATTGGTTGTATTTATAGAACTGCATATTGTATGTTCTGAATACTAGATTCAGTTTACTTGAGTTGTGTTTGTATAGATGGAAAAAAAAAAAAAAAAAGAAGAAGAAGAAAAGAAAAGAAAAAAGTATATAAGAAACTATATTTCTAATATTTGACTTGCTATTCTTGCTTTATGACAGTTCCATCTGTGCTGATATATTGTATGGATAGTTTGATAGGATACTAACTGCATAAGGAAATGCAATTGTGAGAGACAATTTTATTTTAATTTTGATTCAAAAGGCCAATTGTATTTTATGTTGGGCTGTTTACGAGTTGAAAGGGTGGAGATTGGCATATTTTATTTTATGGGGGAATAGGATGAAACCAAGGTAAGGTTGGTGTTCACAACATCATTATGAGTGGCAATTTATGTGCCAGAAGAATAGAATGGACTAAGCTAACATGTTCTTGTTTGATGAACTATTTCATTAAAAGAAGAGGGGAAAAGAGCAAAGGTGTGCAGTCCAAGTAGGCAAGTAATGAAAAATAGAGAAGCACAAGAAAGCACATATGTCCAATGACTAACAATTGTGAAGGTGTGCAGTCCAAGTAGGCAAGTAATGAAAAATAGAGAACTTCCTGAGAGCACAAGAAAGCACATATGTCCAATGACTAACAATTGCATTAGTGTGCTTCTTGCTGGTCTGTACAATATTTTCTGGTTATGGATACCACTTTAGTACTCAGTTGTCATATCAGTTGTTGGGCGTTATGTGTGACAATTTGTTTAGTTGAAAATGTAAGTGGGCCATATTAACAAACCTTACGTTGTGTGAAGCTGGGAACTGGAATGAGCATACTGATGTCAAAAAGAAATCCATCCTTGGTTACCACATTTGCTCTCCTTTCATGTGGATATGTTTTCAGCTCTTACCAAGAGGTATGATCATGTGCAGTATATATACATGCATGTTTCTATTCCTCTTTGGTTTATAGAATAGAAAAATGTTCCTCAATTAAATAATTTTCTTTTCCAGGTTAAATCTGTAGTGTTACACACTTTGAACCGGGCAAGATTCAATGTGGCAGTAGAATCCTTTCTTAAGACAGGTTACACAAGTTTTGAACATGATGCCCATTTTCAGTTCAGACTTTGGCCCTTAAAAAGTAAAAAAGAAAATTTAAAAAACTTTCTCCCTCAAATATTCTCAATCAAACTTTTCATTTGCAGGACGTGTACCCTCATTGCAGGAGGGGAACTTGAATGAAAACATCTTTAGTTTTCCATGGTTGAAAGAGAGGCCGATTGTTCTTGGTATGCATGTGTAAACATGATTAATAAGCTTCATTTGTAAATGATGGCCCCATAGTTCCTGAATGGAACCTTAAGTTATTTCTAACTGCATGGCAGGACCGAGGTTTAAAGATGCATTCCAAGACCCGAGTGTATATCTTGCCATAGAACCTTTCTTTGAGGTACATACTTTTCCATGGAGTGAAATTTTTGGCAATCTTTCTTTCTCTTTAGTCTTAGTCACTGTCTTCTCTCATATATAACGTGTACTTTTTGTTGATGACAGAAAGAGAGATATATTGTTTCATATAATCCTTCAAAGGGTAAAGTATATGCGTTACTCAAGGATCAAGCAAAGTCGGATGACATTCTGAAAGCGGCATTTCATGTGAGACTATACATCTCAATTTTATTATCTATTTGTATCACTAATGATGAAGTTTTTTCTTGTGAATATTGTGTTTGAAATGTTTCCCATCTTGTGTTACAGGCCCATGTGCTTTTGCATTTTATACATTCGTCATTGAAGAGTAAGTCTGTGTCTCAGAATCATGGAAAAGATGGTTATTCAAACTTTTTGCCCACAGAAAATGAGCTAGAGGCTCATGTTGCCGAGTCATGTAAGATGGTCTCAACTGCGTATGGGATTTTCAAGCGTAAAGCTGCAGAGCAGGTGAGATGGTCTTGCACTTTCATTCATATAGTCTTGCAAACCTTTTTTTTTGGGGTGAATATGCGTTAATGGTAAATTAAAAGTAACCTAATTTTGACATAAATGCTTAATCGTGTTATAGGGATGGGTGATGTCGGAATCACTGCTTAATCCTGGTCGTGCTCGATTGTTAAAATGATTAAATTAGAACAATCTGCTCAAACTATCCCGTCTCTTTGCAAAGTTTTTCGTTTTGACTGGCTGAGTATGAAAACCTTTAGATCTTTGGAAAGTTCTACAAGTGAAAAAGAAAAAAAAAAAAAACCCTTTGAAAAGAAGGCTAGCTCCATATCGACCTGCCATGGGAATCATGCGTCTTGTTCAGCTTTAGCGTAAGCTCAAATATTTTCACATTGCCATCTCTGCTCCAGTAGAATTGAATTGAAGATTATTTGATGGAGTGTTGAGTTATAGAGAAATATTTTTGTGGTAGATAGTGTTTCAATTCACAGATTGAAACCATTTTTTCTTTTTTCTCGGGGTTCTTTCTGTGTTGGGGGTTTTTTCTGGTTTTCTTTTATATATATACATATATATATATTTTTCATTTTCCATTTTACCACACTGGTTTTTGGGTGTTCCATGCTCTGACTTGTAAATGTAGAATACTTTGAAATCTTTATCTCAAATCAATGAATCTTCCTTTCTCCTTTTACTGTATAGTAACTAATCTTATATGTGGATGTTAGCATACATCAAATATTCACGGAAAAAAAGGAAAAAAAAAATCTGGAAAATTACCGAGTTAATAGAAGAAAATCTAATGTAATACATCTCAACGAATACAACTCTCATCTTATTAATGAATGTATATTTTATGTTTGTGGTTAAGTTTTGTTATATTTAATGAGCTTGGGAATTTTAGCAATAAGAGAAAAGAGTATTGGAGAAAAAAGGCTTTGGGGATTTTTTTTTTATTCTCGCAATTGTTAATGCACGAGTTTTCTGTTCTTTTCCGAAAAATTGCGTGATTTTATGATAATCAATCTATCTTCCTGAGCCTGCAAGTGAGGTTTTTTTTTTTTTTCTTTTTTGGAAAAATTATCAATTAGTGGAAACACGTAACACAGGAAAAGGAGAGAGAGCAGAACCTACAAATGAGTTTTTTTTTTTGGGTAATCAACCTTTTAGCGAGTTAAACATTGAATTTTGTGCAATGAATTCATATTTATTCCATATATATGTAGATATATACTATGTATAGTTGGGGTACATGCATGCAGGCATACATGTGGATGTGGGGGAAATATGTCATTTAATGATGACAAATCAACCCTATATATTAAATAAGTTTATTCCCAAACACATTAAGTATGATTCAGTAGATAATGTTTGCAAATTGAATAGGCTTAATAAATGTGAGGTTGTGACGTTCATATTTATCGAAAAAAATATTACAAAGGTTTAATTAGTGGAGACTGGAGAACATCAAATTAATTTTAATAAATGGTCAATTTTCTTTTAAAACTAAAAAAAAAAAAAAATTAACAGAGGGATATTAGTTTTAATTTTTTAAGATTAAGTCCTTAAGATAGTTATCCCTTTATATAAGAGTTTATTTTAGAATTTAAAATAAAAAAATAAAAAAAAAAAGAAAAAGAGGGAAAAGGAAAAGGAAAAGGGCAAGACTAGAAATTTCAAAAGAGAAATTGAAAATAAAGTGGTCCACTCTCCTCAAAGTAAAACTAGTATAGGTGAATTTAATCAGATGGGTAGCTGAGAACATCATTGGCAGTATTAAATTTGCTCTAGCCTTTGGATTATTGGTTGATAGCTCATACCGACTAGTTGTTTTCATGGGTTATATGTAGGTTCTCATATTTTTGGAAGTATATGGTCAAAACTCCTCAACATATATTACTTTATTTTATTTTTAATGGGCAGGAGTTTGAAGATTTCACTCTCTTTCCAACGAAGCATTTTTATATAATTGACATAGAGAGTAAATAATACGGAAAAATTGGAAAATAATAATTATAAAATTAGAGAAAATTAAGTAGATATTGAATGAGGTAGCTAACGTCCATTTTGGTGGAGTTTTGAGCTAGGCCTGCCTAGTATGCAAGTGGTATTTGTAGTGCATTACTGCAAAAGCCTTTTCAGCCACAAATACCTAAAATTCTGTCTATAAGTTTTTTCTGTTTCTTGGTCAATTTATAGTATAAAGTTCCATGACCCAAAATTATTATTATCCTAATTCCATCAAAAATTCAAATACCATCCAAATTAAAGCACATTTTTTCCTTGCTAATTATTCTTTTATTGACAAAGATCAGAAAATGAATCTCTAAGGGATTATATGGTCCACCTCTTTGATCACTCCCTTTAGCATCTAAAAGTAAATTCCTCAACTTAATCAAGATAATGAAGAAACCAAATCTCCCATATATCCCTTTTGTTTTTGTTTTTTTTTTTTTTTTTTAAAGGACATGTCCTAAGTTTCTAGCTAACTAAAATATATTCTAGTAATTAACTTATAGAAACAATGAAAATTTATTTATTTTTTTCACTATATATATATATATATATATATATACATATGAAGTAAAATTACAAGTAATTCATATTTTTATCTGCTTAATTATTGGTAGGGTCGTAGAGTTAGCATGTGGAAAAATTACAGAGGTTTGTATTATAGGAAATTGGTAAGCTTTTTGTTATTATTACTATTTTTTGTCATGATCACGATAATTTCTAAACTAAAGAAGAGGGGGTGTGTTTTAAATTCACAAATTACAACTTCAAAGTTATGGGTGTAATAACCTCATTTGTCCAAATTGACATGTCTTTAGCTATATATATTTATAATAATGAAATATGTAATATGAAGCATATTTCATAAGTTCATTCTTATCTATACATACACCGCCTCAAATTATGAGTGTGTGCAGCATAACTTTGCTTCTTTTTCTTACTTTATTTATTGTGTACTATTATTTTCCACACACATTAATGTAGTCATATGTTCCACGAGGGTCTGGTCGGTGGTGTACGTAATTCATGAAGTATATAATATATATATATATATATATATATATATATATATTTATGGAGAGATGTTTAATTAAAACGATGAATGTTTTGTGGGTTTTAATTAGTTTCTGATTTTTTTTTGAATGTACAAATCTTTGTTTCTTTTGGGCATCGATGCAAACACAATTTTGTTCTTTTCTTTTTCTCTTTCTTTTTGTCCTTTTGTTTAAATCCAATGAAAGAACATTCCATCATGAAAAAGCGTGCAATCCCAAACTCAAAACTTTTTCTGCCATTTATTTTTAGGGTTTGTATTTTTATAAATTAATTAATGTGATTGATCACCAATATCATTATGGAGTAATTACCCTAAACTCAATGAACTATTAGTTTTAATTAAAAATGGTTATGTTCTAGAGCATGCATGTAATAGTCATGACATTAATATAAAAGAACACTAATAATTATATGATTAACAACCTTAATTAAATTAATCTTTTATTATATTTTTTAAAAAAAAATAATTGAGCTAATATTAACATATTCTCGGGTTTCATTAATTTCTTTTTTTTTTCTTGAAAATACATGTGAAAACAATAATTAGGAAGTATATATAATACATAGTTTTCACAAAATTTCATGGAAATTAATTTTACTAAAAATGAGAAAACTAAAAAGCTAGGTGCTGGAAGGAAACAAAGCATTAAACACCTTATCAGCAGACATGCTATGAGCAAAACAAAATGGGCCTATCTATAATCTATCAAGAACAAGTTTCTCTCTTTCCGTTCCTATATAATACAAAGACCACGTACACACACACATTACCTAGGATTAGAATCCTATGCAATATTATATTTGGGACAAAACGACAAAATCCAATATAGCTTTATCTATAATTTTTTTTTAAAAAAAAACATATTAATTTTCTTTAGGAAATTAATGAAAACAGCTACTATATTTAGTAGTAATGTTACTGCTTTGAATATATGCTCAATTGAGGAGATATTTTGATCAAACATTAGGTCTAAAACTTGAGTCCTTGACTGACTACTTCCCAAATAGAGGAAGCAAAATTACCCATATTTTACTTTATTAGTTATAGAGCAAGAAAATTAAATACTCTCAATTCATTAAGTTGGTTCTATAACAAAGAAAGCATGTATTTTTCGTACTTTTAATTCCCATATGATTATGCATGGACGATCTAATAACTATATTCAGTTTTAGATTTATAGACAAAAATGTACTTCTCTTTCTTTTTATTAATTTGTGTGAATCAAGCATATCAATCTAATTGTCTGGTTTTGACAACACATTTTCAGTACAATTCAAAGGTATAAATATATTAATTACTCTACAAAGCATGAAGCTAGTTAACAAACAAGTAACATATATATACACAAAGAATCTCTAGACAAGGATATTATTCCTCATTTAGTTAAATCAGCAGCGATCGCTATAGCAAATGTTTAGGGTTGTCACATCCCTTTTAGGATTTTAGATTTAAATTTTGAAGACTAACTGCCAAGCATCCAATAGCGTAAAATATCAAACAGTGTAAAAGCTATAATGTAATTGTTGACCATTTAAATGAGGGGATTCCTGATATATATATATATATATTATATTACATTCTTAGTTTCCCTACAAACTAGTTTGGTTTTAAAAAATATGAAGGTTGTTTGTAAAATGCTATATATATATATATATACACCACTAAATGCATTTTCAAGTTTGGAAAAAAAATCTAATATTCCTCATTTTGTTCTTTATGGTAATATACCAATTAACATGCCATTTATGCTTCCCAGAAGAACTGTTGTGCTTAAAATATTTAATATAACATGTGGTAGGAAGAAGAGAGAAAGATATTAATAAACTAAGCGGCTCTTACTTAATTCACAAAAAAAAAAAAGGGGGAAGAAAGAAAGAGAGAAAGAAAGGCAGCTTCATACCTGGATTGAAAAAAGAAAATTTCAGTACATTCGCAGCTGCAGTACTACTATTACCTCAGAGACTCAACATCTCAATCCATTTCCAGTGACTATGGATAGGACAAGAATATATATACATATATTATAATACATATAAAAGTAATATTATTACGATTCATATATAACTCCAACAGTGCGCTAAAAAACCCAGTTTTGTTCTTACACTACACTAGATATAATGTATTGCAGAACCAAATGTTATTTTACATAATTCTAATGAAGAACAACCCAATAAACAGACCAATTGAAGACCAAAAAAAAGAAAAAGAGAAAAATGAAAAAGAAAAAAAGACAGTGTAAAGACAGTGATGATAGATAATATGCAACTACTAATAATAGAAATGTTGGAAGCAAAATAAAAGAGGATCCATGTGGGAATTGAGAGAGAGAGAGAGTGTGTGTGTGTTTATAATTTCTTAAGCTGAAGAGGTGGGATTTATAATCTTCTTAGCAAGATTGTGCTTGTTGTTGTGCATCCAAACCTTAAGAACCCTCCTCTTGACACCAACCTCTTGGCAGAACTGTTGCACCACAGACTCTTCTTGCTTCTGAATCTTCCACCCAACTTTCTCTGCAAAGTTGAGCATTTTCTCCTTCTGTTCCTGTGTAAACTTTGTCCTGAACCTTTTCTTCACCAGCTGATGATGATGTGGAGGCCTGGTACTCACCACCCCACCACCACCACCTCCACCAATACCACCACCACCATTACCATCTTCTTGCTCATCAGACTCTGAAGGTAGGGACCCACCCATGTTGTAAGACATTATCATATGGTGTGGCACTTGTGCTGTTCTTGAAGGAATAAAAGTCCCTGTTGCTGTAGAGTAACCAATTGCCTCTGGTGCCAACATGTTCTTGTGGTGGTGATGACCAGTACCCAAGATGAATTTTCTGCCATTGATCCTGTTGAAATGTGGCGAGTATGGGTGACAGTCACAAGAAGAGGTATTATTAGGCTCACCTTCAATCTCTTTCCTATGGAAGTTCCTGTGACAATTACAGGCTGAGCAATTCAGTGCTTCAATTGTGCCTTCTTCTCCACTGGGCATGAATTCACCACACCCATCAGTGGCAGTCCCTCCCATGGCTGCTGCATGGTTCTTGAGGCATTCTTTGTACTTGACAACTTTCTTATTAATGTATGGAGGAGCTGAGGCATGTTGATGGTCATGATCTAGGCTGTTTGTTGTTGTGGGCATGGAAGAGCCATTGGATGGGATTATTTGGGGTGGTGGTGCTACTGCTGAGGGAATGATATTGTGGTTGTGTGGTGATTGATCATGATGATGATGAATCAAATGGCCATGTCCACTACCACCACAACCATATGTACTGTTTATTGGGATTGGGATTTCACCTTCTTGGCTTGAGAGTTCCATATCCTCCTCCTCCTCCTCCTTCTCTCTCTTTTTGATCAGCTGGCTAATTGTTTTGTAATATTATGTCTTTGTTTTGGAGACCAAGTAAAACAAAGACAGGAAGAGAGAGTGAGGGGGGCGGTTTAAAGGCCTAAATGATTAAAAAAAACAAAAGTGGGTTCTTTAAACAATGAAATCCTAGGACTTCTTCTTCTTCTCTCTCTCTTTCTTTGACACAATTTGTCAACTCCTTTGGAAGAAAAAGGAAAAAATGAACACAGCTCGGAAGCTATTATCTTGTAGCTAGAAAACGCTCAACTCTCTTGCATACCCAACAAGAAGAAAATTCAAGAAATTTCACAAGCAAAAAGGAGTATCAGAGAGGTGATTGAAATATATGTATATAGGAGATCATGAAAGATAGAATGAAAAAAGGACGAGAAGTAGCATGAGGGGTCTAGCTTTCATGGGGGCCAAAGGCTTTGCTCAAAAGGGGGTTTTTCTCATCAGCCACCTAGACTTTGAATATTCATATCATTTTCTCTTTGGAAGGTGGGGGTCAACTTAGAAGGAAAAAGAAAGATGAAGCAAATACTACTGTAGCCTGAAACTGGCCATGGAAACAACCCAATTTAAGCAAACACACCGCTATCCTTCACTCTCTATGCGTTATATACATACATATCTCTATCCTTTCTGATAGGGAGAGATATGGGGTAGAGGAGAGAGAGAGAGAGAGAGAGAGAGAGAAATGGGGTACTTCAGTCAAACACTACTTAGACACAATCCATAAGAAAGAAAATGATGGATGGAAAAGAGAAGAGGACTACTGATGGGCAAACCTTGTTTCTTCTGTTTTCCCACTAGAAATAGAAATGAAAGAGAATGGAATGGAAAAACCAGTAAATCACAGCAAAAAGATAAGGTTTTGCAAATAGAAAAAGATTAGATAGAGAGAGAAATTGACGATCATGGATGGTTCATGAACAGAGAAATATTGGGAAATAAAAACAAACAGATTAACTACAGAAAGTGATATGAAGAAGAAGAAGAAGAAGATATAGAGAAAGAGAAGAGAGTTTTGAAGGTGGGTTTTTGATTGTGAAGCACTAAACTAAGAGAGCTTATAGAAATAGTGAGGAGTCCAAAAGAGGGAATGAGTGAGAGAGGGACAAAGAGAGAGAAAAAGCAGATTTGGAATACACAGTTTGAGTTTTATGAGAAACAAGATTAAAATTAAAAAAAAGGTAGGAGTTTGCTTTGCTTTGCTTGCACTATCAGGCATCAAGTTTACGCCATGTAGTGTGAGCAGTGTGTCAGAGAGTGGAGAGGACAAAGCAAGGCAGAGACACAGAGAGAGAGAGAGAGAGAGAGAGAGAGAGAGAGAGAGAGAGAGAGAGATGAGCTAAAACAATAATTATAAAAAGAAATGTGCTCTTTGTGGAATTAACAAAAAGTTTTCTCTATTGGACTACATTGTAGTTGAATGTACATTTCTACCACTTTATTAATTAGGTCGCTTACCTAATCTACAGATCAGAATGTCCCTGTATTATATTATATACATAGAGCCCAGCTTTGTGTACGAATCTATGTATATTTAAATGCTAATTAAATTTTAATTATTTGCTAGCTAAAAAGAAAAAGTATTTGCGTTAAACCGTAAAGTTTTATATTATTTTTGCATAGTATATCATATATATATATAAATATGTCTTTATGTATGTATGACATTTTCTATATATATATGTGTGTGTGTGTGTGTGCAGCATATCAAGATTAAAAGCCCTTTGATTCATCAAAAAAAGATTAAAAGCCTTTGGAAGTTTTGGGATCACGTATTGCAACATTCATGTTTTGTTTTTATTTATCAAACCTCATGCATATAAACGTACTTACGTGCATGGAAAAATGTTATCTTATGGTACTGAAATTAAAACTCATTTTCTTCTGTAAATATTAAAAAACTCATAGAGAAGACCAAAGTCGAAGCCTAGAAGGAATATTTAGAACTTACTATATTGCTAATGTTTTAGTCAACAACAACATGTGATTAAATAAATACTTAATAAATTGAAGAAGTAAGAAAACAATTAAAAGTAATGTTAAAGAAATGGGTCACGAGGGCACAGAGTGATAATAACTCTATTAGCTACGAACGGAAAGTTTAGTCAAAGTGGAGGTTTCTTACTTCACTCTCCAGCCTTACTGATTAGGGAAATAAATAACTTTAATTTTGTTTTTGTGGGGTTATTTATTTATTTTCAGAAGAGACCCTTCAACTTTTATGATATTTCATAAAACGTATCCTCAATATCTTTAACATAATATTCATGACTAGTGTTGTTTCATCAAATAAGAAATTTGCATTTGCTCAACATGACAATGATGTCCTATTGGAATTTCCGAGGACAATGTTATTTCATTTCATTCAGATTCATCACATGAAAGGCTGGAGAGAGAGAGAGAGAGAGAGAGAGAGATTAAAAAGTGTGAGAGAATAGTCCAACTATCTAATCTTATATTAGTACTCATATTTTTATTTTATTTTTATGAAAAAAAAATTAAGAGGACAAATAATCCATCTTCATTGTGAACATGACAAAAGAGGCTTTAGCATGTATTTCATCGAAATTATACACATCTGATTACATACTCTCTCTTTTTTCTTTTCTTTTTTTTATATATAAATATTTGAGGATGAGGAAATTTAAATTTGGAAATATTGGCCGAGCAAATACTATATTTGCGCTGAGTTGTTTGATTATGTACTTAAAGTAAACATGTTTAATTATTGATAAATATTAGGAAAAAAATATAGTAATGGGTATTTAATAATATGGTTAATTTTTGTGTGTTAGGTTAAGTTATTATGAGTATCAATTCATATATGGAATCTTCATACTAATAAACAATTTTCTCCTAATATATATTATGTGATAACGAATTAATAAAAAAGGCATTGATTGCAAGTTCATTAAACCCTCGATGCTCCAAACCCACTTACTCCAAACTCATCCAATATACATTGGTCCAACTACATCATACCCAACAAAAAAAATTGATTATGTTTGTGGACAAAATAACGAAATTAATTTGACATAAGTTTATGTATTTTTGTTCTGTATAGTCTTCCTTATACAGTGTAAATTGGAGAAATTAAATTAAAGAAGACAGAGAAAAAAAAAGGAAAAATTTTTGGTAGTTCCTTTAACAAATAATTATCCAAAAATGACTTTATTCCTTTATTATCCAAATATGCATGCCTTTATTCCAAAGACTACAACCAACCACACTTAAAGAAGATCTTTATCCATCTTTAGTTTTTTTGTTTTTATGTTTGTTGTCTCTTCTTCCAGTAATCCTTCTTCTCTATGCATGACATGCTCCACTTTTCCTTTTCTTTCTTAGCTTTTCTTTCTCCTTTTTATATTGTTTTCACAAACTTAATATTCTCTTTTATCTCTCTCTTTTCTCCTACAATCATAAAAAGAAAAAGTTTTACCAAATTAACAACATTATCTTACACATGTAATTAAGCTCATATCATGTATGTTTGTTATTTTAAATATATTTTTTATTTGACTTATATTTTTAATCCCAAGGTTGCAATAGTAATCAACTTTAAAGTGGCCTCTATGATCAGGCAACTTTCTTTTTTTTTTATGAGATATGATTAGGCAACTTAGGTGGCTACAAGTTTTTCTTTTTTCTTATAAATGAAATCTTAGATGGGTCATTTAGATTATTGCAGTGTATGAAAAGAATACATAAATTTAATTCAATTTTTTTAGTTAGAAATCATTAAATTTTCGCACTTTTTGACACCGCTCTGAAATCTGTGTTGTGACTCGAGAGAGAGAAGAGAGATCATCAATTATAGTTCTGTGCGGAGAGAATGGGCCACAGAAATAAATGGCGTTGATGGCAGATGACACAACCCTTGATCACAATTTTCAAGATGTCTCAGACCCCCAAAATTATTTTCTTTCCTGAGAAAATTGCATTTACATCCATAAATATATATAAATATACCCCCACACCCCCGCCCCCACGCCCCCACCCCTTTCACAGCCACAACAAATTCTGTGTATCGTTTTGAAGCCCTCACACCCTTTCAAAATTTACTACCATCTTCTTCTTTTTTTCTTTTTTTTTTTTTTTTTTTTATAAAAAAATGATTGAACCATACATAATTGGGGATAGTAGGAGCACCAAATGCACCAATTTTGCTTATAATTGTCACAAAAAATTGTCCAATATATTATTAATAACCCAAAATGGCTTTAAGAGTGTGTGTATATATAAGGATTTATGTACACTTTTCCTGAGAAAAACAAAGAAAGAAAATTAAAATATATATATATATATGTACTGTTTTATTTCTTCTATTTCTTTCTTTCTTCTTCTCTTAATTTTCTCCTTTTACTTAGCAGACTCGATAGCTAGCTGAAATGTATTTTTTTACTTTTTAACTCGCCTGACTTTATTTTCTATATACACGATCCTTTAAATATAAGTTGTTAAATAGGGTTGTTTAATTAATTAATTAAGGCTTGTTTAATTAATTAGGGTTTATTTATTTAATTAATTTTTTAAATAAGGTTTGTCTTAATTAAATTGCACTTTTTGTAAGTATAATTTAGTGCAAAAGAAAGTAAAAAGTTTGTCATTCTTAAGTTTGTAATTAGTCTTCAAAACGCAAATGGGACCCAGAATAAATTTAAAATTATCCAGAACTCTTTGTATAATTATTGGAACTTATGGCATCGTTGACATATAGTTTTCTGCATGTTGGTAATTAATTAACCCATTAAAACCAAAAAGCAGAAAGTGTGTTCCAATGTGCTATCCTTTTTATTTCTTTCTCCAAAATTTATTTTTATTAATTAATTAGCAAACAAAACAAAGAATATATATATATATATATATATATATATATATCACAAAAAGAAGATGTATGTGCGTTATCAAGTAAAGAGAGAATTAAGATTAGCTTGTCTGCTTTGCTAAAAAGAATATTAATTAATCTTATATATATATATATATATATATATAGTCAACCATGAATCTTTATATATATGTCGGTAAAAAGAACAGCTGTCCCTGGTCACACACATATATATTTTTTCTTTAACTTTAGGAGATACCCAAATAAAACTTTCTTCTAATTATAATTTCACCACACACCAACCCTCCTCTCTATCTCTAAAGTTGCTTTGTCTTACGAAACCAAAACTTGCTTTAACATATATTCCAATCATTTTCCAAATTTACAAATTAAAATTACGTACCTTTTTTTTTTTTCTCCCTGATTTGATTAGAGAGACATGCATGCATATATATGCTTCTAATCATGAAGACAACAAGTATAGTTGTTTTTTGCATGTCCAATTACAGAGACTAATTTTGATATATACATATAATAATATATCTCTTTTAGCTGTCTTTTCTCTACTTTAATATATATATATATATATATATATATTTACATACACAATAAGTAGTAGTAATAATAAGTTATAAACTCAAGGCATGCAATTGGATTTTGGGGTTTGTGTTTTGTTTGACAACAACTAAACAAAAATTGTTCTGTTTGCTGCGAGCAGTACTAGAAAAGTAAATGAATGCAAAATATGCAAAGTGTGAAACGGGTGACTAGTGACCAGTGACCAGCACCATTGTTGTAAGAGATGAGTGTTATCATTCTTGCTAACTTCATACTCATTGGAGGACCTCACTTTTTCTTTTCTCTTCTCTCTCTAAGAAAAATGAGATCATTTTCATTCTCCATGATAAAGTGTATAACAGATCTTTAATGTGTTTGGCTGGTCGCTTTGAGTTTGAATATGTTATAAAATTCAGCTTCTTTTTCATTCACTGTTAGGATACGAAACAGCCAAAATAATCATTCTCTATCTCATTTTGGCGATCATGGTTTTTTATTAATTAAATGCACTTTTCTTTTCTTTTTTAACCTCATAAAAAATTCCCAAGAATATATATATATATATATATATATATATATGTATATTATAAGTTTTTATTTCTTAGTTTTCTCAGTTTCTTAGACCTACATATTTATTGTTTTCATGAGGGACTTGATTCCTTGTACCCTAAACGAGTCCATGTGATGCTCATAAAGGGCATTCAAAGAGAACACAAACATGAAGCAAGCTTTTGCTTGAATGTCAGGTAGCCATCCCACTGCAATTATTTCCATTTCTTTTCAAAAGGCAAAAAAGAAAAATAAAAAAGAGGAAAAGAAAACCAAGTAGCGATTGCATATGAAAGAATTAAATTACCAATATATAATAAGATCATATACTTGTGTGTGTATGTATATATATATATATATAGTGATATTGACAACACTTTAGGCAATATAATAAATCATGTCATGAGAAAACCCACATACAAATTAATACATGAAGATGTATTAATATTTTGCATTCTAATATTTATATGTTAGGTTTAGTCAGAGTGATTTAATTAGCTTTGTCGGTCATGCTTATTATTTTTATTATTATGATATAATGCATCTTCTTTTTCTCTCTCTTTTCTTCAAATATTGAACATTTGGGGTGTGACATTTATAAAATTTAGTGATTTTGACATCAGGCATAGGGGCTATGTCTTTTTTATTTCTGGGCTAAAACTGGAGGGTTCTAGGGCCCTACCTTTGTTGAATAGAATATATATAATTAATAAGTTGCAAGCACACATGTATGAATATGTGTTTTGCTTTAACTTTTGTTAACGTATAAAAAGAAAAGACTAGCTAGCCGTTGGGAACATTCCCAGCACTTTTAGAGTTTTGTCTGGACTTCAGAGGCCCAAAAAAAAATAAAAAAATGGCAACACTGTGCTTTGGGGCATGGCATGAGATTCAAAGCTAGGGAAAACCCAAAAAAAAAAAAACTCAAAGAAAAGAAAAGAATAGCTTTAATCTCCTTTACACAATCCGTTAGTATTTGTCTCTTCCCCTTTTCTTACCCTACCACTTTTCTAAATCTATCATTGTGAGTGTGATAATATGAAAAATACACATAAAAGAAATCAAAATATCATAGTGAGTGTGATACATATAATCTTTCTATCTATGTATCATATATACTATATATATATATTTGGTGAATTATGTATTCAATATACATGTATGTACGTACGTGGATAAGTCTCATATCCAACAAGAATGAGAGAGTAGAGTAGGTAATGTGGGGCCAATTTCCTTGCATGTGGCCGTGAGGGTCCTGATGAGACATTGGTTGAGTGTTTGGATACAGAAGGGGACCATATATTATATATATAATACAGCTCACTGCCCAACACCCGCCCTAATGATCTCCAAACAATTCTACTTGTACAAACCAAAAAAAAAAAAATCCACTAAAAATTAGCAAACCCAAGTCAAAATTTATTGTTTATATAATTCAAAGTAATATTGCTTTCTTAATATTCTGATCGTCTACCTATTTTCTTACTTAAAAATCTGTAATTAGTACGTACAAACGAACATAGATACATACAAACATATGTGTTTATTTTATTATCTGTCCCATATTCACTCTTCTCAACTCTCTTATTTACCTTCTTTCTTTTTTCTTTTTTTTGATGAATAAACTCTCTTATTTACCTGTGAATCAAAAGAGAGAGCATGCTGTCTTGTTTTCTTTTCCCCTAACATAAAATAGCAAAATGGTATACATAGATGTGCATATGCATATAAATATGGCTCTACATATTAACCTTATATAGTTCTATTCTCAAAGATTACCATGCATATATGCCCAAATCATAAACCAAATACTTCAACTAAAATTAAATTGTTTTTGAGTAAAATACTCATAGTAAATGGTTTTTGGTTTTATTAAAAAGATTATGTTATGATCTCCATTCATTTTGCATAATGCATAGTGGTGATGTTGGATAAAAACACAAAATAATAAAAAGAGGCAGAGGCAGAGATTTGCGTGATCCAAGGGAGACCCAGAAAAAGAACGCATGCTGTTGGTTCAGCACCCGCATGTCAATCGGATATATATATAGAGAGAGAGAGACCAAAACCCTTTTCATAAAACCAACCCAAATTTGTCTCTTTTTTCGGCTTGGCCCCCACTTAATTTTGCATGCTCCTGACGGCTCTACCTCATCACCATTCCCTCATCTCATTTTAACCCATCATTTCTTTCTTACTTTTCCTTATTTTTTTTGGATTTATTTTGTAATTTTTTTGGTTAGTTAAAAGTACTATACTAACCAAATCCTCATGTGCTATATTTTGACACTACTAGATGTGACAAGATGCTAGTGGTTGAAAAATTGATGGGTTGTTCGCATAGAAAATATATGCATGGAAAAATCCTTTTTATTACAAATTTTTGTATAATTTCATAATTGATTTGGAATGATATTAATGGATGGGGTCTTATCTTTCCACTAATTAGGAAAGGTGCTATTTTATTTTTTAGAATCTTAATTTAGCAGATTTTAGTATATAAAAATATAAAAGAGATGAGAGTTGATATGATTTAGAAATCAATGTGATTTCTATATTTAAGGAGTGTAGCACACAAATGCACTATAAATTTTTGAAATATTATAGTCTATAACTCTCTATACCAAAAATGGCTCTGTCATTTTCTCTATTTTTACTCTCTTAATCAATTTCTAAAATATGACGATACAATATCATATACAAGCCAACCAATCATAATATATGGATACGGTATAAATAATATAACCTAAGGCAAAATTATCTAATTACAAATAGACAATTAAATAGTCTTTTTATTCCTATTTTTCTTGGGCTCCACACTTATATCATCTCAGACTTCCAAATTTTACAATTTAGGATAGAAGGTAGTACTCTCTTGTAAATGAGTAATTGAATTTACCAAGAAAAATCCAAAAGTTACTAGTTTTGGTCTTAATTAAAAACCCATAAACCCAAGGTCGTTAAGATAATGCCACTTGCATTTGGGGCGTGCTTAGAGGAAAAAAATTGATCATTTTATTATATTAATTTGTGAAAATTATTATTCGAATCTCTTTTATTTCAAGTGTACTTAATTTAGAGGGAATCTGTTTGGTTTTACACTCTTACTGAGTTATAAATTTAAAATAGTAAGAGAATCTTTTTATTAATAAAATTTTAAATTGATGAGATACACATCAATGTAATTTTTTTATTTTTTTATTTTTTTTAAAAAAAGATTAAGTCACTCAACTTCTAACTAATAGCTTAGAGGATGAGTTCCACCCATTACCCAAAACCCCAATTGTTAAATAAAAAAAGATTAAGCCACTCCGCTTCTAATCATTAGCTTATAGGTTGAGTTGCTTAGCAAAGTGGAGTCAACTATTTTAAACTTTTATAAGATTGCATAACTGGAGCAGTAAGAAGGCTTTACCCACTAATAAAATTTTAAGTTAATAAGATTTATATCGAGATTTTTTTTTTCATAAAAAAAAATAACTTATAGGCTGAGTTCCACCATTACCCAAAACCCGAATTGTCATTTTGCGTTGTCAATTATCAACTTCTAACCAATAATTTATAATTTAAATTTTAAATTAATGAGATACATCAATAATCTTTTTACTTTTTTTTTTAACAAAAAAGATTAAGCTACTCAGCGCTTTTAACCAATAGCTTATAGGCTGAGTTCCATCCATTACCCAAAACCCCAATTGTGCATTTTGCGTCGTCAGCTTCTAACCAATAGCTTATAGGCTGAGTTCCACCCATTACCCAAAACACCAATTGTGCATTTTGCTTTGTCTCCCAGATGAAACTTTATGTGCATGTAAATTACCGAAAAGGACACCTTACGGTAATCTCTGGCTCTGCAGAGAAATACGGTACTTTCATTCTCAACCTGATGAAGATGCATTATATTTCTCCAGTCATGTGGGTGTACTCAGAACTCATGCATGCAAGCAGTACATGATGTCACGCGCCAAACTTCCACTTTGAGTAGCCAATTGGAGGGCGCGTGGCAGAGTGGGGCCGACTTTCAACCCATATGAAAGCAGTGTTCCATCATGTGTATTTTGAGCAATCATTTATACTGTTTTTTTTTTTTCCTTTTTCTTATTCTTTTTCTTTAATGTTTAATCGGGTGTGAAGTTACGCAAAATTGTAAATATTTGGAGGGTGATTTTGAAACCTCTGAGGAAAATGGATGTGGCGTGTAAGAAAACCCTAATCAAATGAAATGAATATGGTGTTGTACGTCTGCAGAAATCAGCAAGATTTTTGCATTATTACTTGCATATATATATATATATATATATATATAGCCCTTTTTTTTTTCCCTCTGGATTTTATTTATTTATTTATTTTTATCACATGGGCAGTGAGAAAATAAGTTTTAACCTTTGAAGGTAAAAGAATCTGACCCATCTCAGATCATCCCCTGAAAAAAACACTACAACACACAGCAAAATCTGATACAGCTCTGGTAAAGAGTTATTTGGCAAGTGACATGCATCAAAGATTCAAATTCAGTTTTCTCCAATTGTTGTATGTGCTGCAGTGATCTATGCAGTAGACTCGGTGTGTGTGCGTGCGTGCACAGTATCAATGATCATCAACTTAATAACCACAAATTTTCTTCTTTTTTTTGGTTCAGAAAATTTACTCCCTGTCTTCCACAGGACATGAAAATAAGAATCTAAGGTGGGCCACTCCTTTGCCATAATATTCAACTCCACATTTTTTGTTTTCTTTTTCATGTGGAGAGAAGTAGTTGAGACTTAAAGAACAAACACCGCCCCTTGAATCTGAAAAAATATAGAAATAAGTTTGTGAAAGCTTCATGTAAAATATTATTTGTATTCAAACAACATGATTTTATTTTGAAAAATTAGCAATGAAGACATCTGGTCATGTATACCATTCTTAGTGCTCTTCTGTGGCCCTATATAATTTTGAGTGGAATTTGTATTTTCTTGTCAGATTGTCCTCAGGTTTTCCTTCAAATGAAAGCAAAACATAGTTTCCATTAGGAAGAAAATAGACCAGCAAGACAAGGAAAACCCACTAGAAAAGGAAAGTAGACAAAAATACACTGGCTTAATTAATCATGTACATTAAAATATATATACATAAACAAATTATGTACATTGATTAACAAAATCCAAGCATGCAATCCTTTCAAGGACCACGCTAGCATAATAGTTGTTTAAACAGAGAAAAAAAATTTGATAAAAGGGAATTTTCAAATTCTGCCCCCGAATTGCTAAGAGGGAATATTAGATAAAATATCCTTTACATATCTGTTGCACACATATTTTTAACAGATCAAATTCAACCATAGCTGCATCAAAACCAAGGAAATACTTCGCAACATAATCTGTCTCTTACCTAAAACAAGCCTCAGCCATATTTTGTATCTACTAAAACACATTTTAACAAAAAGACAATTGTAGTTGAAATCTGTGACTGAAACAATAGCTAGCTCTTAACCTTTAATGAACATTTTCCTGAACTCATCATTGGATTTGGGATTCTCATCTTGTTCCTCAGTTTTGGGTTTATTCGACATGAAGCCAAGTGCTCTGACATTTCTGGGTACAGCAAATGTGTTCTTCCCCTTAAGCTGATCATTGTCAACTCTAGACTTGCGAGCAGTGGACAGTGGTGCTCTAGATTCCTTAGAGGCTTCAACAGACTCTTTAGATGAAGATCCCCCAGCTGTACCAGTTTGATCAGTACCATGTGGTGACAATTTAATTCCAGAAGTGAGTAAAAAAAGAGACGGAAAATGCAATACAAGGTTACATATCACAATGAAACATAATAAAAGCATTATAAAATCTAAGTTGAAAATGCCTGCTTAATATATTAAATGCACAAATATCTAAATGAAAAAAAAAAAAAAAAAAAAAAGCAAAGAGAAACAAACCAATTGGCGAAGATGACAACTAAAATCTCACTTGGAGATGCACACAAAAATAGCTCATCAAGATTTAACGTCTAAGCTCTAAATGAAATCTAAATCAGACCTGATTTACTCAACTATCAAACTTGTTAAATATAAGGTTAACTTGGTATTTTAATAATAAAGTTTAAGTGCAGAAACCTATAAATACTAAGCTTTGTATATCTTTCCCAAAATAAATGACTGGGAGTTTTCCAGATTTCTTCTCCTCTTAGCTTTACTTTTCTTCTCTTTCTTATCTAACATTACTGAAATGATCTGGTTACTGACTTTGAAGTTTGATTTTACATTCAAATTATACTCAGATCAAATCAAAATGATATAGATTCAGCTAAATTAAAATCCAAATTTGATCAGGATATGAATCACTATAAAATTGTAGTTAATAGAAAATTGATACGTAGTTTCTTAAAAAAATGAAAGTAAAACTTTGCATGCATTATGAATATTTGGATACAATCAAATATCTCAACTTCCAGATGTTAATAAGATTATAATTATTGAATGTAATTTTTACAATTCATCAGACCTGAATAAAAACTTATGTTTCCAAAAGTAATGGTTATGGATTTGATCTTAATTAAAATCCAACTCTTATTCCTACCAATAAATCTGCATGCACACACAGCCGCCTGCTCACCCACGCATATAAATCAGACAAAATAACAAAAAGCAAAATAAATCCACTTGGCATACCTTGCTTCTTCTGGACATTTTGACCAGATTTTTCTTTTTTTCCGTGCTTTGGATTTGATCGTGCAATGCTCAGCTGCTTCCCACGAAGTGTCTGCTTGTTTTTGCTACAGCTGCAGCAAGGTGTTCATCATTTGAGAAATCCACATATGCAAGTCCCTTCAAAGTTAAGAACATTAAACATCAGCATGCATTTTTTATAAAAATAAAAAATAAAAGTTAAATGAAGAGTTTCACCATGATCATTAGGTAAAATAATGAAGTAGCATTTATTTGATTCTGCCACTGCTAATTTAAATATATTAGTAAAGTATTAACAAGGCATTGGACAACTTTGATGTACAAAATATAGCCAATAAATCTTTACCAGCCTGCTTTTTTTTTGCCTTGAACAACAATAGAATAGAAGAGAAAAAGGACTAATTACCGAGCTCATCTCATATTCTTTTTCAAACAGTGACCCATTTTTTCAGCCTGGGCATCATTATTTTCCATAACAAAGGTCAATTTTCCAAATTCCAAGCCAAGCATTTTAACTAGCAGCCCAATCACCCATCAAAAGCTTTAGATTTATAGAAAAAGGTTAACCTATTTTGTCACGCTCAAAGATTCTCCATAATTTATAATGCCTTCACTAATGTCTTCCCCCAAGATGGAGTAAGTTAAGTGCTTATTAAACCCTCTTTGCACTCTTTCTAGTCTTAATGTCAACATGTTTCCCATTCCGTATCTAAGAACATGCAAGCAAAATACTTGTAATTCATAAATATTAGGACAGCTAGATCATTCATACTGAATATGAACCTCCACAAGAAACAATTACATAAAGAAAACTAAAGAAACATCCATATATATATATATATACACACACACACACACAGAGGGAGAGAGAGGAACTCACTCTTGATTTTCCAGTGAATTTATCATGCAGTATTCGAATATCGACAACTCCACCAACATCACTGAAGAATTCAAGCAAATCCTCAGAAGTAACCTGCAAGGGTTTCACCATCAGTGTTGCATGTTCCATGTTAATCAATACAAGAGTGGGTGGCAGCTGTCAAGATGTCTACTTGCCTTAAGGTTAAGATTTGATATAAATGCAGTACACTGGTCAGTAAATACTTTTCCTTTCTCTGGGACAGCCTCCTTTCTCTGTATGTCATTTTTTATATCTGGTTTATCTACTTGAGTTATCTCATCCATTTTATTTTGTTCTATTAAATCCTCCACCTGACCTTTGTCCTTCTCATGCACTTTCTTCAGGTTTTGAGATGTATCTTTCTGCCTCTTTGCTGGAGATTGCTGATCGCTTATGTCTGAGACTGGCTTTCGCTTTTCTCGAGCATTCTTAAATGAGTTCTCCCTCTCCTCTATCAATTTGGATTTCAGTCGTGATCTAAACAGCTGTAGTTCTTCCAGCCGGGGGGTAACCTGAAAAAGGAAGATAATTAAACTTTTCAGTTAAAGTCCCCCTAATAGGATAGAAAAACAAGTTGGTAACTTGAAATGACATTGTACCATGACAAAAATTATACATAGTTCATTAATCTTCTAAATAAAAATAAACGATAAAAGATGAAAAAAAAGAACAATAAAATTAAGTTCAACAATCAAACAACAAAGCTAGATATATAATAAATCTCCATCAGAGGCCGAACTCTCACTCTCACAAATTAGATCAAACTACAAGATTTGGAATTCAAAATAGAAATAGGATATTTTGACCATTAATGACTATTTCGGACAAATAATATGCGTCTGAATGACCAGGAAGGACAAAGAAGATATTGTGAAGCAATGCATCAATGTATTGTCCGGTAATGTCTGACATTTTGTAGTTCATATAACTGAGTCTATAGAAGAATTTTGCTAACTATTTGTTAAATTTGGTAAACTGTTTGAGCTTATTCTACATTATAAATTACTATAAGTAACATGAAAACAATGAACTCCTAGTTGTAAAACATAAAGTTCATTTTCAGATATTGGAAAGTGTCACTTCTTCATACATAGGAAAATGGCCAATAATCGAAACATGTAATTGAAGAAAAAATTGGAGCAGAAGTTGAATATGAAATGTCAAATACAAAGCAAAGAAGAAACTGTACCTTCTGTACTGAATGGTCCAAATCCTCCAGAGTGCCAAACTCCCTCTCAAAGCGTAACCAAGAATGGCAGATGTCCTGAATGATTCTGTTTTTAGAAAGGAAGGTATCATCTAGTCCAAAATGCTACAGCTTTTAAATGATATAGTCATGCTTCCAAATAATTTTTTAAAGTTGAACAAATAAAACAACAAAAATGCTTTCAGATTAAGTACCATTTTTGCCAAACAACTAGCAGCTACTTCCTATTGATAAAAAAACAAGTCACTAGTATGAGTGAAAAGACTATACCTCTGCACCAGACTCAGGAAATCTCTTACTGTAGCATCTCCTATATATGGACCGAGCTTCATTTATATGGCCCAACTCAATTTCCATTGCTATATAACCTTGCCAAGCTTCCAACATGGAACCACTGAAAAATAAACAGCAAGTCAGAAAGCACTCTTGAAACAATAATGAATAAAGTGAACATGTAAAGGTGACATGGTTAGACCAGATCTTAAGCAAACTCTCCCAAACTCCACGAGCTGCAACTAAATCTTTACCCAGCTTTAGCTCTAAACGAGCCCAATAAGCATGCAAACGTAACAAACCATCTGTGTTCTTCAAGTGTGGTGAAAGGTAATCCGTTGCATGCTGGAAGTCATAAATTGTTAGGATTCAAGCATAAACTATAATTCCTCCCTTAAATACTTCAGTTAAAAGCAAACCAGCATGCATTTTTTAAAAGAAAGCTAAACCTTATTAGTATGATAAATAATACATAAGAAAGATGAAAAATCCTCTATTACAAATATTAAAACAGGTATATCCATAAATTCTTTTCTTCCAACCATATTCTCCAAGATAAAGCCAGCATAGCTAAAGATTTGGAATTTAATAACATGGTATTTGAGTCTAATTGTCTAACTGTCTTGATGTTCGAATCCTGCTGACCCTCATTTCTGCTAGTTTATTGTTTTTCAAGTGTAAGGCCCAACTTCTGTCTCATTACAGGACAACCCAACAAGTGAGGGAGTGTTAATTGTCTATCATGTCCGCTGGATATTCAAAGTTAAGTCATTTAGGTCAAATTTTTAATAGCTTAAGCTATTAAGATAAGCAATAACTTCACATGTTTCTCTGCAAGATGAATTTTTTATATAGATAACATATATTATCAGCTCGATCAAGGTAATAGTGAGAAAAAGAAAAAGAAAAATATACATAACCACTTGAAACTATTAAAAATTATATGAATGATTGACAATGGATTACGCCACCCATTAAAGAAGCTTTTACATTTCACTTTACTGGGTATGAAAAAAGTACTAGAGCACATAAATAAAACCTGTAACAAACCTGAAATGTTTCTCTGATTAATGAATAATCCAAGACATCCTCTTTTTCACTAGTGAACGAGATTCTTCGTCTTAAACCATCTATTCGAGTAAGGAATAAATCTAGGTACTGAGACAAAAAGTGTTAAGCAAACAAAATGTTTAATGCATATGGAGCATATTAAAATACAAGGAACATTTAGTAAAAACTCTTATAGAGCAGATTATCCATTATCTATACCTCATCAATGGTTGAAAAAGTGCATTGCAAGGACTTCTCAAACACCTGAAATGAATGAGCACAATAAGTTGAATAACTTAAAAGTAAAAGGACGAAACATTTATTTATCAAGAGATGCAGAGGGCAATTCAGATGCAGCAATTCCTAGAAGGATACTTAATTAATACTTATCAAATCAGTGGAACGGAAAGACATAGACACTCCTTCACTAATGGAAGCAAGAACTAGAATGTTTCTCAAACCTCACAGCCATATAAAATTTTCCAATATTATTTATACATTTTGATAAGGAGGAATTCAGTTTTGAGCCTATGGAAGAAAATTGAATTAATGACCAAACTAATGAGAACCATGCATCAGGTCAGTCTAGACTCAATCCAAGAGTACAACTTCTGAGTTTTTGTCTCACCATTTATGCTAACCTGTTTATGCAGGGTTATTTATTTCTGAAAATGAGTTGAATTGGAGAACTTCTAAATCTAGAATCTAAGAACATGAATGAGAATGACTGCTAAGATCTAGGACACACTAAAAAAAGGAAAAAATGTAAACAAGAGAGAAAATCAATCTCATAAGGTAGACAAATGCATGATACTAAAACATGCATGTATAATAAATAACTCATAAAATAGTTTGCCTACGAGAATCATCAACATGTAAATCAGAGTGAGCACAAGTCATGGTACAATTGTGTGAAAAAGGGTGGAACATACAGAACATATTTCTTTCTCAGAGGCATGACCACGTTCCAAGGAGAGTAAATATCGAACCCACAGTTCTCCAACCCATGGGCAATTCTTTATGGCCCTGGAATAAACATTGCTTACAACGCTACCAACCTGAAGAAAGTAAGAGTTTCACCTTGAATGCAAATATATTTCCATAAACAAGAAAAAAATAAAACATTAAAACCTTCAAGGTCTTGTCCATATAGCGAGTATAACCAAGCCAGAAATCACTTGATATTGGAAATTCTGTAATAGCACGTTCATATAGAACTTGAGCGCGTGCAGGATCTCCAGAAGACTCTTCAAATTTCAAGTAGTTCTGCAGAATGATACTCTTTAGAATTTGATAAACTACATGAACTAATAAACTGAGAATCATAGTGACACTCCAATACAAACATTAAAAAATGAAAAACAAAACAAAGGCAAATAAAATACTAACCAAAAAGGCATATACACCAAAAAAAAGGAAGGAAAGAATACCAAAAATAGGAAAGCTAAAATGCAGCTTCTAGAACAAAATGTTCATTAAAGTTTCTACTTTTTAATGCTTCATACCATGAATTGTTGAAGTCTTTCAGAGTCAGATATGTCCTGCCTAGAAATTTGTTCTTCAAGATGAATACGAGCATTATACATCTCCAAGGCCTTGTGGTATGCTGAGGCAACATGAGAAGGAACCCCATCCAGATCACTGGATTTAGTATCAAGTGCTTTTCCTTGTTCCACCTCCCAACCCTTATAAGCAAGAAGTGTTGATCTCATATTAACAAGGGGTACAGACAATTGACGGTGGAATATACTCCGAATCCGCTGGATTTGCTTTTCTTTGGCCTGCGGAATAAAGAAGAAACTCTTAGGTGTAGATCCCAAAAAATAATTTGCCAAGCCATATAACCATCCTTCAAATAACATATTCACTATCAATGTCACAGAATTCCCTTGTAAGAGGAACCAGGAACAGAAAGTTAAGCAACAGAAAAAGGTACAAGGAAAAAAAAATACTGTTACCACTTTCCATTCAAACCATGATCCTTGACAATTAAATAGCCCCAATAAAATTCAATAAATTAAGCAAACTAGGGTAATATGAGTACAGTAACCACGTTATAGAGAAACACATAAAAATGATACACAGAAATCCTTGAACTTGAAGCAATAATCAAAATAAATTATTCCCCCACAATATGTAATTGCTGCTCATGCACTTGCTCAATTGATTTTCCCATATAATACACCACATATCTTCAGTTCCCTCCCTCCATCATTAATTTCCTCCCTTTCCAGCAAAACCTACTGATTGGTTTTCTAATGGATCTATCAGATTCAAATAATATGTAACTGATGAGTACAATATGTAAGTTTCTCAGGTCTCTCTTTGGTTACAAGATTTAGGTTGCCTTCAGTTGACCAAAGATTTTAAATTGTAAGTATAAAGTACTGGCAGCATTTTCCTTTTCCCTCCCACCATACAATATGTAAGTTTCTTATGTCTCTCTTTGCTTACCAAAATTTAGATTGTCTTCACTTGACCAAAGATTATACATTGCACATATAAAGTGTAAGCAGTATTTTCCTTTTCCCTCTTATTCAGTCAGAAAGAAAGTTTGATGTACTTTCTTTAAAAAGAAATAATAACTATTCTCACCACTTAATTTACAATAGTCAATGGGTATATCAATAACCTAAATTCAGAGGAATATCAACATATATCAGTATATATGGACACAGACAAATAATATTCCGTTAGAAACATTCTCTGAATAGGATAGTTTTTGAATAAGTACAACTAGTTGCGATTCTGTCATGATATTATGCAATCAGTTTTCAAGATTTCTCCCACATTTCCCCCATTGATATTTCTCTGTCATTTGTATGAGGAAAAAAATAAATACACCCCTACATAAGCACTACAAATAGAGATGCATTCATTAACATATTATGTATTGATATATATTAACACATCAGGAAGTTATCGTACAGATTTTGGTGCTAGATAAAACAAGAAAACAAAGCAATGAAATATCATTATGAATATGGAACCTGAATGTCAGTATCATGTATGGCTTCAAGTATAGCTTGCTCAAATTCCCTGTATGCTTCCCATATTTTATTTCCTTCAGCAATATGCAATCCAGCTGCTGTAAGAGCACGTTCATATAGATCTCTTGCTTTTGCAATACCAGTAGGTGAACATTCTCGTACTGATGGATCGTGTTCTTTGACAAAAGATAAGTAGTCACACCAAAGAGAGGCAGACTACATCAAAAGTAATGTAGTCGACTGTGAATTTCCCAAGCTATATTAAAAATCCAATAACAATTAAATAGTAATATGATCCAAATCACATATTAAAAACCTAGAACCAACCAGATAATCAAATACTCCACGCTCATAAAGCTTCTCAATCGAAGAAAACGCCTCGTCTCTGCATGGTTGAACGGAGAACAACTAGAAATTAAAAAAAAAATTAACAATAACAACTAAATAGCAAAAACACATACTAAACAAGCACATGTAATATCCATAATCATGTATTTGAATTAAACAAAACAAAAAGACACATCCATTAGATTATTATTTTTCTGGCCTCCTTAATTTCTAGTTTTTTTTTTTTTTTTTTGGGAAAGGAACTTTTCTCCTCAGTTTCCTCACCAAAACAACAAATTACCCGACGTTAATAGAAGATTCATCACTAGCCCACTCCTGCCACATAGTAGGTGTTAAAGGAAACAGCTCACTCATAGCTTCCCTTGCTTGTCTCAGCTTCTCAATCTCGCCCATTTTCCTCATAAGCTTTATTTTCTGAGAGACATATAGACCATAATCCAATAAACACAAAATTAGCACCAGCATGCTCCACGTTCTAGTTTGCAAGCACATAAAATAAATAAGCATATACATTTAGACACTTAGAAAATAACAATTCCAAGTCTCATTTTTTTGTTCCCAGGGATTGCTGCAAACATACCAAGACGTAAGACATACCTGGACATGAGCATCATAGTTGGAAGGATTGGTGGAGAGCTCAGCCTCAACATTTTGGAGTTGAAGGTTGTCCTCGGCTTCGTCGTCGCCATTAGAGCCAGAGTCGGTGTCGGATTGAGACGATGGCAAGCTAGGGTTTTGGTGAGGTAAGTCCGGCATGGGTTGGTCATCATCGTCGTTGCTGTCGTCGTGGTGTTTCTCAGAAGTCGGATGCTGAGATTTTGGCGTTAGGGTTTCTTCGTCCATCGGCAAATGACTGTCTCACCTCACACACACACACAGCACACAGCTCAGAAAATCGAGTGGGTTTTGCAGGCAACGCAACCCTTCGAGTGGTTTTTCACTTTACAAAATTAAAAGAAAAATTAATTATAAATTATATCCGTTAAAAAAAAAAAAGAAGTTAAAATTGAACCGTTAAATTATATTTTTTTGTTTATTTTTAAAATATTCCATTCAAAAATAAAATATAAACTAAAATGTGTTTTTCGTTTTCCTAACAAAGCGTTGTCGTTTTACATAAAATTGCTGAGAAAACAAAGAAAGCATAGCATGGTTCCATACTTAGTGGTAATTAGTGTTATATAAAAAAGGATCATGATTCAGCCAACTATTATATTAGCAAATCTCAAGACCTTACGTTATTTAATCAATTATTCCATTAAAGACGGTCATACTCTTCATTATTTGTTTATGTGATTAGGGTGTTGATGAGCAGACTATTCTACTCTCTTCAAAAGACAAATTATTTTATGATTAATATTATTTTCTTATGTAACACGAGCAATTCAAACTAGTACCATCTTCATGATTGTAAATTTGGACCGCATCTAATACTACAACCCAGCTATTTGTACTTGCAATTAATTTATTTATTTCACATGCCAAATAGAGTAACTTTACAAAAAAAAAAAAAGTACTAAAAATAAAATTGCACTTCGCTTATTTTAGTATCTTCTTTGAATTTTCTCAAATTGCCAGGCCCCAGTGGAAAATATTATCTCTATATATATAAATAATAATAATAATATTTAATTTCACAATTCATGTGGTATGCTCCAACTGGTTGAGAATTATACTATAATCAATAAAAGTGATAAAAGCACTCTAAATTGATTGAGTTGTATTGAATAACATTACTTAATTTTAACTTATAAAAGAATAGATAGAGAGTTAAATTTGATAAGGGAGATACTGACCTAGCTACTATAACTTTGATTAGAGTACAAGCTAACTTAAGTATCATTTAATTTTGATTATAGTTCTCGAACGTCCATTTAATCAGTTAAATACTCATAAAGAAAATGACTTTTGATCATTTTGCGTTTATTTTTTAAATTTTTTTTTGGGTCTTTTTAATGTACTCCAAATTGTAGATTAAAGCAATCACACAAAATGGGAGTTTGAGTGAAGCACCATATTCCACCGCCATTTACCAAATTTACTCTGGGAATTGAACTTCTAAATAAAAATATTCATTTTATTCAAAAGAAAAAAAAAAAAAAAGAGAAAGATTGATTAACCAGTGAATAAGAACATCAATCATGGTGCAAATTCATATACGACCAATGTGACAACCATGCACACCGATCGATGTATAAGCTAGTCAAAGTAACGAACCAATCACAAAAGCATGCATACAAATTAATACGTATAATATTCTGAACGTACTGGCCTCACAACTGGTCACATTGAGTTGGAACAAAGGACAAGCTTTCCTTGGCAAGATCATAAACAACCAACGTGTTTTGCTGCTGGAAATTCCCAAGAATCGACATCCCACTTGAAGCTCCCATGGCCAAGCACAGCACACCCAGATCCGGATCACTCAGCATGTAATTCTCCGGCGGGAACTCCAAATCCGCACCATTGAAATGGAACACAAGCTTTGGAATTCGGACAGTCTGATCCGACGACGAAGATGACGATGGCAATTGGAAGCAAAGATCAAGGCCTTCAGAACCAGAAGTGTCAACAGGAAGATCTGTCTGTGAGATGAACTCATCCTTCAGCGCGTCGAAAGCTTTCTGCTCAAGGTACGTGATGGTCGTCCCGGAATCAATGATTACCCCGCCGCTTCCGTCGTCTTGGAGTGCGAAAGTGTCTTTGTCAATAGGCAAATGCTTGCCTCCCACAGAGATGCCTTGCAGAGTAAGATAGTAAAAAGATGGCTGTGAAGGGTTTTTCACCAATGGAGTTGTTATGATTGTGTCCGATGATGATGCCGTGCTGTTCAAGTTAGCTAAGGAACCCATTAAAAGCGAGCTCGTTTTAGAGTCCCCAATGGAGGTTAAGCAATATGAAAACTTTGGTTCTTTGAGTTGTGAAACCAACGACAGTGGTCCACGTCCTAGACCCACCAAACCAGCACCTTGAGTGAATCCATCACCTTCATTGTCTTCCCCACAACCGAACCCGATATTTGGAACCGGAACTTGGCTTTTCGAGTCACCAAACGTGAATGTTTCGGTTGCTAGAAGACCTTGTGTTGAAGAGTAATCTCCGTAAGAGTAGAAATACTCACAGCCGTCACTGCATGTTGAAGAAGGCAGTGCATTACACAGGTGAGAAGAACATGAAAGCTTGGAGAAAGTTGAAGATTGTTTTGGATCGAAAATGGGCGTTGATTGCTGGAAACACTGTGTGCATGGCGAGCACTGAGTCCAAACCAGATCGCTTCCGGTGTCCAAGATCGCAGAGAAAGTTGAAGGTGGCGTTCCAATGGCTAACTCCATCAAGTACTCGCCGTTCCCCGCGTTCACTGGGGATTCAACTACCTCCGAATTCTGTGACTTTGAAGCCAACACCATTGCACTCAGCCTCTGCAACCTGTGCCTCCCTCGCTTGATTCCTCGCTGAAGACGCTGGAAACCAGTCAGGTTCCTCTCGGAATCGACGTGCTTCAAGCTAACCCGGAAACCAGTAGCACTGGTACTTGCTTGCTTTTTTGTTAAATTTTCAGTAACTTTCCTTGAAGTTGAATGTGCCGGGATGACAAACAAGGCCATGAATATTACTACCGCCAGTAGCGCTACCATTGTTGCTGAGGTTGATGAATGCAAAGAAAAAGCCATGATCGACAATGATGATGATCAGAAAATTGTTCAGAAAGGTGGAGGAGGATATGGAGTGAGAGTGAAACAGTAAGATAGAAGTATATAAAGGTGGTGTAAGAGGAAATGGTCTTAGGTACATGTGAGAAAAGGAAGGAATTAGTGCAAGAAAACGCTCTTAATTCTCCTTCAAAAATGGAGGAGACAATGTAGGGAAGAAGAAGAAGAAGACCAACAGGATGGGGGAGGAGATTCAGAGACAGAGAGACGTAACCAAACTTTTTGAGAGAATGAAAAACGGAAATGGAGGTTGAGATATCAGCGTTCTAATGCCGGGTCTATTGCGTGTTGGTTGGGGAAAAAAATAATAAACACACACATAAAATGAGAGATATCTCAAGCGATTTTGGTGTTTGATTAGGAAAGAAAATGTTAGTGGTAGGAGAAGTATGACAGGCTTTGATTTCTACATGAAGAGCTTTGGAGTAGTTTAAAAAACATCTTGGCCATCCATTTGGATCTTAAAATCTGGGTATTAATCAGGGACTGTGATGATTGTGTTTGGCGAAATGAATATACATGAATATTTGTCTAAATAATTGGACCCACATGGATCACTATGTATGTTAGTTTAACTACACTGTGGAATATTTACAAAGATGAGTAGTATATATGCGGTACGTACATACATTTGCTTTTAGTTTCTCCAAATTTTGCAATTTAATAGTAATCTATAGAGAAGTTGACAGGAAATTGAATGTAATTCGATGGATGGGTTTGGTGGGCTAATTACTTATTTACTAATTGAAACAGAGAGGGGTTGTGGGGCATTTGATTTTGGGTTTGTTTGCTTTGCAAGCATAGAGGGTTTGATTGTCTTACCAATGTTAGGTGAGAGAGAGCCTTTAGATGGCTGTATTTGTCTCTTTTCATTTTCATTTTTTTCTTTTTATTATGTTATACATCTATATATTCATCATTCTCAAATACATATATAACAAGAAAGAAAAATGAAATCCGCAAAGATATATATGGTTTGCTTTTCTATATCTTTTTTTGTGATTTTTTTTAATATCTTACAAAATTCCAGAGTTTATAGTACTGCTAATTGATCTAAGATTTAGTTTGCAATTGACCAATTCTAGAATATGAATTTAAACCAAAAAAAAAAAGAAGAAGAGAGAAATCTTTTTCCATTCCCTTTTCTCTTCAAAGACTAACTATTTTAAGATTATGCTTTACTAATTATATAATATTTGGTCAATTTTATACAATAATCAAGGTAGTTGCTTATTCATACTGCTTTCTTCCTCTTTACCAATTAATAAGTTCTTTATTTGAATTTTTAAAATTAAATTAATTTTTTCCAAATTAACAAATAAGGTGACACAAAATTTAATAAAACAGGATCTAGACCGAAAATATAATACACACGTTTATGAAAGATAAAGGTTATTCAAATACAACATGATAGAACATGATTATACAATATAGTGGTATTAGTAATAGATAGTACTATATTTGACATCAAATAATGAGACAATATTTGTGTAATTCAAAGCCAAAAATCATTTCAAAACCATTTGGCAAAAACAAGTTATAGAGACAAGGTAGTTTATGTACCAAACCAATCAAAAGTTTAAAGCTTGCTTGTTTCATGATTGATAATTTAATTAGCATCATAATCACTATTTGTACTTTTAAATGACAATTACTACTTTTAAATGACAATTAATTAAACCCTAGTTTTGTCACATCAAAACCCTTTTTTTTTGTTTTTACAAATCATACGTTATGGCCCAAAGTATGATTGAAAAAAATAATAATAAATAAATAAAAGAAGGAAGAAGAAGAAGAGGAAAAGAGGCTATAGATTGGTAGCCTATTTCTTTGCAAGTCAGCTATCTCATACATCATAATAGAGAGCATCAGCTAGAAAGAAGGACCAGGAGTCAAGTCGAAGTTTTTTTTTTTCCTTCTCTTTTCAGCGAAAATAATAAATAAAAGTCTTTACCTAAACCACACTTCAGTGATCATTAAATAATTAAAGTTTTACCAACAAAAAGCTTTTTTTTTGTAAAATTCAGAAATTGGTCATCCACTCTAAACTTTAAATAGAAGAATTTCATTCTTGGATTTTAACAAGGAAAGGAAATAAAACTAAATCCCGCTCTCCTTTTCTTACCACACAAAAACTAATCTAGAACCTTATGATTAAACACCCTAAATTAAGGCTAAACTAATTAGTGTGATTTAATCCCCTAGCTAGTTAATGTATAAAAGATTGTTTCTTCAATCTTCTATTAAAAAATTATTGTTGCAGATTTTTAACTCCTATCTCTTGGAAGGTTTTCAAGAAGGAAAAGTGACTCCCTCTCGGATTCTCTCCAATCTGGATTAAATTGAGTGGTTATACTAGATTATTCTTTTGAATTAATGGGGTCAGGGTTTTCAATAAATTGGGGATTTTAAACTAGTGTTACTGTTCCTAAAATTTATGAAACGGGATTAGCGTTATTAGAGTAGACAACATGCTCTACGGCTTTAGTTTCCCACTGCCAAATTTCAATCTAACTTCACGTGAAGTTCTCTTCAAATTTTCAACCCCTAGTTCAAAGACAACCCACATATAAAAAGTCACAAAGAAATACAAAATCAAAGCAATAAAACACTTGGGGTTGGGGGGGTGGTGGGGGGCGTGGTGGGCTAAAATCTTCATGTATTATCTTCCAATTTATACAACCAACAGATGCAGTTCCCCAATCCAAAAATTATATCCAAGAGCTTCGAAGAACATGAGAGGGTTTGTCTCCTTCTCTTTATTTTCAAGGGGTATTTCAGATAGTGAAATTAGTACTAAAACCCCATCAAGATACATCAGCAACCTATCAAATATGATTCCAGTACCGCTATATGACTTGGTCCTAAAGCCATCCAATATAGCTCCAACATATGCTGCAGAACCAAAATATATTTTAACAAAATTTGGGTTCTAGATAATAGCTGTCACTAAACCACTAGCACAATAGATCACTGTTACAAACCAGCAAAGCAGAAATCATTGTCATAGACCAATACCAAAAGTCTTGGACCGAGATTTATTCTTACTTTGCAATTTCATCTGGTTTGCATGTTCTTCTTCTTCTTCAAGCTTTTTTCTCCTTGCAGCCTCTTCTTTCTGTCTCTGAATCAACTCCAATTCTCGATGCCGTTCCTCCTCTTTCCGCTGCTGCTCTAAAGCTTCTCTTCTCTGAGCCTCTTCCACTCTCCTCCTATTCTCTTCTAGCATCTTATCAAGCTCCTCTCTTTCTTTTCGAGCTTGTTCCTAAGGAAAGTTGTGATCATATCAAATTCATAGGGATTAGATGATAGATAAAACACACAGCCATATAATATCAAGATATGAATAACTGAGACGTATTCAAACCACAGCAGCATCTAGACTCATTTGTGTTTAAGGAGAAGAGACAAAGAACTGGACTCATTTTAAGATGCTTACTTCTTTTTGTCTTGCTTCAATAAGAGCAGCTTCCTTTTCTTTCTCAAGTTGAGCAGCAACGTCCTCAAACAATTTCTTTCTACCTTCTTCAATTCGCCTCTCTATTATTAACTCAACTTCCTCAGAATTCAGCCTCTCCTCAACATTCTTCCGAATTGCTTCCTCTATCCTCCTTGCAGTCTCTTCTTCTAGTTGTTTTAGTTCTGCCTCATGCTGACGCCTGATAGCAAGTGGAAAATGTCAAGCATGGGAATGACCATGAACAAACAAGGACCAGAAAAATAAAAAAGGCAGTTGCAAGTCACAGATGCTTACTTCACATCACAGATTAATAGAAAATATCAAAGTAAACAAAATTTATATTTTCTAAAGGTTTACAATAATATCCCATCCTTAACATGGTAAATACAAGCTTATGCTGTTCAAGCATACCTTTCTAACAAGCTTTTGATCCATAACAAATGAAGTTTAGATTTTCAAATAAAACAACAATAGATAAATGAGCCATCCATTACTCATAAAAAAATATAGAAGTGGGAAATATGCAGTGCCTTCTTTCAGATGGACCAGTAAAGTAGAAGTTAAAGCATTCTAAAATCGACCAAGGATCTCACACAAGAAAATACTGCAATGCATAATGCGTTCGGAGAAACATGGTGAAAAAACTAAACGACTCCCAAGTAAGAACAAAATTTAATTGAAGTATGAAAACAATTACATTTTGTTTCTTAAAGGTCATAATAGCCCAAGTATACGGAAAACATCTTAGCTAGTAAACGATTACAACTCTGATGCTTTACAATAAGATGCAACACTTCTTTGAATGTACCAAATTTGTATTAAAACAAGAGCCAGTCAAAAGCAGCAGAATGCAAAATTTACAAGGCAGTCTCATATTAGTAATTTTTCATTGCCCTGCCAAAATTACATCATAAAGTGATGCACACAGCAGGCTCTTGCTTAGAAATATGGTTATATTTCAATGCACCAAACTTGAGATCCTCTAGGCTGCTCTTTCTATTAGAAGCCATATTTCTAGATTATTTATAATTCTAATTTGCAGGTTCCCTTCTTTTAGCCTTAACAAAGAAGAGTTTGGTTTATGCTCTCAAATTCTTAATCATGTATTTAGCTAGTGGCAATTAGAATTTGTATCAGGTAGAGTTGCATTAAAGTGTTATTCAGTTGCAAAAAGGAAATGCACACTTGGATTACAACATATAACTATATATATATTCCAAAGAGATCAAACAAGAACTAAAGCAAACTTAAAAGAAACAATAAATCACCTCTTCTTCTCCTCCTCCTCCTTCCGGACCTTATCAATTGCATTTTTGCGTTCGTTTGATGGCAAACTTGGACTACGTGATTTTGGTAAAGAAGACTGCGAAGTGCTCCTACTTCTTTGTCTTCTATGGCGCCTAGGAGAGCGACTTCGATGTGGGGAACTAGAATGACTTCTTCGCCTACATCATTGTATACAAATTTATTTTAAAAGCAAGAAATTCCTATTCCCAATCTTACAAAATTTGTTTCTTTCATGATCTGACTACTTACATGGCATGCCACATATATTCATGCATCCTCATTTTGTGAAAATAATATGCAAAGCATGCTGCTAAATGGTAGCCATGTTACATATACATGTACATCATAAAGTAAAAGAGTCCCCCATGAAAAACAGAAGAAAAACCAAAATATATATGGCACTCCTAGTATTTCATTTAACTAAGACCATTAGAACAAAAAAGAAGAAGAAGAAAGAATGTAACCTACAGATTGCTATGACTAATAACAGAGACTTTCAATTTGGTCACATTTTAGTTAAATTTGCCAGAATTAAGAAAACAGAAACAGCAAATGTCAACAGAAGCTTTATGAAGTCTTCTATTGAAATAATTGCATCCAGATTTATTGGAGAAAGGGAGTTCGATTTGCATGAAATTTTAAGGAGACATAAAAGAGAACAAATTCTTACTTCTGTTGCAGATTGAGAGAAGAACTCTCCATTTAAGAGATTAAAACATATGGATTTGAAAGTGATCAAGTAAGGATTTGAAATAATACATTTTTCCTAAGAATTAAAACTAAACTGATTTGAAATAATCAAACTAACATTTGGACTTAACCAACCTTAAAATCAATACTTTCAAAACCTCATTCAATAATCTACACCAAGAATTTAAATTCACATCATTTCCACTAAACCCACAAATTTAAACACACACACAAAGGATTTGGTTCAGGAACTTACCATATAAATGTAGATGCTTCACATACAGCACTTCGGATATTAAGCTGTACTATTACCAAATAACTGTGCCCAATAACTACGCTATTATAAATCTTAAAAAAAAGCACAAATTGTATCACAAGTTGGAGCAACCTATCTATTACTAATTGGGACTGAGCAGAAAAACATTGTAAGCAATCACAATGACAAGAACACCCAAAAGTTCCAAAAGCAATATCAAATAAACAAACTACCAAAATTCAAGTTCAACACCTAGTAACATATCGTCAAGCTTTCTTGACATTCTAGAGCTATAAAAGGAAGCACAGTCTACAACGCTAAGCAATCCATCACATGAACACCCAAATGTTTTTCTTGACATTATAGACTTTAAAAAATAAATTAAAAAAAAAATCCCACTCAATAAAATTCAAAAATTACCAAAAGCATATCAATTCAAAGCACCCAAAATAGTATTCTTAAATTAAAAAAAATAAAAAAAAAATTGGAAGAAGTATGTTAAACAAGACCTGGAACGAGTCGTAGTGTAGGGGGAGCGGCTTCGTTCCCTTCTGCTTCTTCTCCTCCTGATGTACGATGGCGAGCGAGAAACGCTTCGACCCATCTTTTGTGTAATTTTGAAGCAGATAGTTCTCCAATTCTCTAACCTATTTATGGGTGTCTCTGTGTAACACTGCCCTCCTCCATTTCTTATTTCGTTCGTCTTGCGCTTGTCTTTCCTTTGCTGCACTTATCTGTTTGCATTTTGCTTTTAACTATGTAATTACAAGCAATTTAAACTTATTTACATTTCATATCTAATTAATTAATTAATATCTAATTCAGGGCCAGTTATTATTTAGAAAGAAAAAGTATATATTATTTTCTAATTTAATTTAGGGTTATTTGGTCATACTAAACCCTAAACCACGTGATATAAAATCAATATAATGAAAAGTCGAAGCTATTTAAACAAATAATTTTGCATTTTTCCAAAATTGGAGAACTCAATCGAAAAAGTTTCCGTTACATTTAAATTTTAATGACCTCAATTTGAAATGTCCAATTATAATGATACTAAAAGAATAATACAATCTAAAACTATATAATATAAATGATGTTTAATCATGGATTTACAATTTAACACACCCCATTTGGTAAGTTTTGTTTGTTTGCCTGTTTGTTTTTCTCTCGTTTGTAATTTTGCTTACGGAATATGCTATGGACCCTAAATGCTAAGATATTAAATGTATCACAAATGATATTATAGCACTCGAAAAAGATAAAAGATAATGTTTAAAAAATCTTATACATCATCTTATTAAAAAAATTTATTTTTTTCAATAAAATTCTTCCCTATCAGCTTTGTACTCACTCATGATATAATAATATATTACTATTTATTTTTTTAATTAATTGAGCTGAAAGATATTAGATGTCATGTCATTTGGAATTCCAAAATTTGAGATTCTAAATATATATATATATTTTTTGCGTATTATAAATGTTAGCTAGAATTGTTTATTCAAATTGTTTTTAATTTAGCGTTTATATTTTTCTTTTGTCCTTCACATTTATTGTAAGATGATAAGACTAACCAATTCTAATTGACATTTAAAATAAATAAATTACGTATAGTTCAAGATCAATAAAAAAAAGAAAAGAAAAACAAAAACAATGCAAAATGGGCACAAGTTAACCTCAAAATTAGTTCATCTTTTTTGTTGTTTTCCCTCTACAATGTCAACGTATGCTTTTAAAGATTTATAAACAACTCTTTTGATAGATTAGGCACGTGTTACTTTATTTAAACGTTGTAAAACTAAAATATTTCTTTTTAATGCCAAAATTTGTTTTCTCATTGTAATCAAATTTCTAAGTAATAATTTCAAATTTAAGATCATATATAAATACATATACATTGAATATCAACTTTGTGGATCAAAGTTGATGCAATATAATCCTTAGTTTGTATAAGAATTGAGACCTGAAGGAGTGGAAGTGCCCAGCCAAAAACAATATTGCATAAGCAAGAGATCATATTTGAACCAAAATCTTAATGAACTTACGTGTAGCAACTAAAAATTTAACTACAAGTGAGTCCTAAAATAGTAGTCAAGTTTCATTAGCTGCAAAGTATTTGCCTCCATTGCTTTTAGAATCATGCATATATCTAAGCCGAATTTGTTTCTTTCAGTAGTCTTTTTCCTATAGCTACATTAAAAAGATGAACAACATGATGGAACATGAATATGTATGATGTATAACAAGGTTGAGAGAGAGAGATGGATAAATGAAAAAGGGATTTTTTTTTATTCAACCCAATTAAGATCCAAATGCTCTAATTTTGAGAGCCATTTTTGTGTGTCTTGGGATATATAGGGACTAGATTGTGAGCTACTTTTATCATCATCAACATGAGTAGGTGCTACATAATCTGTTTTCTTCTCTCTGGAATGGTTTGGTTGTCTATTTGGGTGCCTTACCTTGAGTGATAGAAGACGAGAAACTTCATGGAGGCCTCCCCATTTCTCCAATGCACGAGCAATGTCATAGCGCCCTGTAAAGAGTTTCCAAACGAATTAATTTTGTTGAGAAATGAATGCAAAATCAAAAATATTTCTTATTCAATGAAATAATTTAATTTCTTAGTTTATAAATAATAAACTTAAAGAAAAAGAGAAAAAAGTAAGCGTTGTGTAACGTTCACTCTTGTAATCTAATTATCAATGCCTTTAGACATTCACTTACATTAAATGGCATAGTAGGTTATGGTTTTGTCCACCATCTAACACATTTGGGAGGCTGATAAAAAAAAACTAGTGTTAATTGTCAAAGTTGTCAAAACTAGCTCACAGCTGAAGCATTGGCAGGAACTCTGCACAGCTTGATTACAAGTCTCTTGGCTGGAGTCTGAGTTCAACAGGCTGAAGTTCCATGCCCAAAACTCAACTCCAACTTGGGGGGGGGGCTTGAGTTCTGTGGCTGGAACTTTGTCCAACTCAAGGACAGCAAGTTCCAAGGCCGGAAGTTGAGCCCAACTTGAAGGGGGCTCAAACTGCAGGGACCTTCAGGAAGAAGATGAAGACATGGGTTTGCAGAAGCTGGATTGAAGGTGTGGAACACAGAAGCAAAAGAAATTGTTTTGAGAATCCAAAAGACACAGTGGTTGAGGGGGTTTAGGGTGGTTGACAGTTGCCCAAAGGTCATTATCTCACTGAGAGGTTGTCCTATTTATCCATATTTTTTTACTTAAGACTTGGTGTGGCTATGAATAACAGAAGAAATTCTATAAGAGGAACTCGATGGGTTTTAGAATCAGATTAAAATTGGATTAGAATCATGTTGGTAGAAGAAAAGATGAAAAAGTGGAAACTGAAAAAGGGGCATTGAAGAAGATGATACTGAAACTGGAAATGACAATGTATCTTCCTTACCTGCACGCTCAAATGACTTTCTACTAGGCATAAATGATGGGTCCATTCCCCAGCTCCTTTGAAATCGGCTTATCTGTGACATGAAACTAAATTCTGTTAAAAAATAGAATAAAGATATCAAAAAGGAATCCAATTTTACATATCATCCTTCATAAATAGAATGAAGAGATGCCTTAAATAGAAATCCATACACCATATCACATTATCATTTGGCTCTCTTTACCCTAGACAATTATTTGAGAGCTAAAAGAACAAAATAGGGCAACTATGTGAAATACATTTAGCTAGTTGATCATCTCACATTTTATGAACAATTTGACCTCAGGACAATACTCCAAGAGGTGCTTAAACCCAAAGTCTAGAAAGACCCCGGCAGCCATTTATGGTTGAGCTAGCAGTAGCTACATTACGAATTTTGTACCCTACCTCTTCCTGCAAATTTTCAAGGTTGTCCCAGTAACCCTTTGGTTTACGGTGTTTATAAGCAAGGGAGAGGTCCATCAATGACGCAATCCTTCTGAATCCACCCATACGTGTAATTGCCTTTTCAATATCTATCCTACCATGCAAACGAAGTTGCTTTCTCATGGGCATAAATCCTTCCTGCCCATGTTCTTCAATGAACTTTAAAAGCTCCACTTTAAGAATTTCAATATCCCTTTGCAAGCCAGGGACCCTAGGTCTTTGTCTAAATGAACTTTCTTCATTGGAACCAGAAACCTGCTCAGGTGTAGAATCCTCATCACTGTCTGTGTCAGATGAAGCAGTTTCTTGCTCCATGTATATTTCTTCATCACCTGATACTGAAGAGTGAGCTACCTCCCTCTTTTCAACAAAGTCTCGAATCGCACACAAATTTGAAGGAAGATCTTCATATATAACCTAGAATGTGAAGAAAATCATATATTAATGATATTGTTACTCAGAAGAATGCAATTTTCAAGCAATCAAGAAATAGAATGATTTTTTCCTTAAATAACAATTGTATATGCTATTATTTCTTTTGTGGTAACCAAGCGGTTTCATAGATCATACAATTCAAGGTAAAAATCAGAAACATAGAAAATTGAAATTATATTTAATAGACAGCCTCTGCAGATTTTTTTCCTGTATAGATTGACAGCTTAAACATTAGACAAAGTACGGAAGCTAGTATAGCCATCAATTTGAGATATACCAACCTCTTCCATAATAGCTTCAGAAAGAAACGTATCCTTGTGCATTTTTGACTCTACAGTGTACTTTAAGAGTGTGTGATGGCTTCCTAGCTGCTCAAGGAGCCATTTTCCTTCAAAGGAGTCAAAGTCACCTTCAACCTGTTTGAAACTAATCTCCTGTTCAAGCTGTTCACATAAGTCCAGGACAACACGAGCGTGCAATACCATATAAAGTAGGCCCTTACATCCTTCCTGCAAAATTTAAAGAAAGGTAAGGTTGCCTCCAATAATTTTAAAAATGTAGATGATGTTGACTTACGCATCATTCACTGACTCAAGAAGTTAAAAGTACATTATAGTGGTGGTTGCACAGCAACTGGTTTTTGTGGCACAGCCTCATCAGTACCCATGGGGTCTGTTGATGTTGGCAATGTCATGGTGGTAATGCTGGTGCAGTTTAGTATTGACAGTGGTTGGTAACTTGGACCTCAAACCTTCTTTAACCATTTTCTTACTTCTACAGGAACCTTTTGTCTTTTTCCCTGATATATATATTTTTCTCTATTTTTTATCAAATGAAGTTGTAAAATGATTTTCATTTGATACTTGTCAGGTCCTCCATTCTAACGTTTCTACTAGAAAGGCAGCATCCTTTAGAAATAGAATCTGAACAAATAAAGTGCAACAAAGAAATGACCTCAAGTTAATTAATTTATCTACTACTGCTTAGTGCTTACTGATATTTAGGCCTGAAACAAAGTAATATTGGTACATCTCTGTCCTGACTGTTCTAGTAAATAAAATTTGACTTGCCTTCATGTTGTCATAGGTCCCTGAAATTAGAGTTTGATGGAGATAACAATAAGCTTATCTGATTTTTATGTTTTATTTTATGATTTCATGTTAATTTTGAGTCTCGTTTTAGCATGGGTTTTAATATGGGGGGGCTATTATTTTATTTACTTACATATTTTTCTTCTTGTTTTTTTGCTATTTTTATTAGCTTCCCCTGTTGGTTTAACTTCCAGTTGTTTTCTCATCTCTTGTTAGTTGACCATGTTCTTACCCTCATTTAAACAAATGCGGCCTAGAGCACATACAGAAAATACAATGTATAAAAAATGGGACCATGAGAATCATTTAGACAGCACAAAAGGGCAAATCTTCTTAAGAGGCACAGCAGTCTCAACTTACAATCAGTGAAATCTTGCTTGTACCTGAAGAATGCGAACTTTGTTGTTCTCCCTTGATAATATTCTACTAATTGCTAAGTTTGGAACTATCCTGCAAAAGTAATTTCAACCAATAAACAACAACGAAAAAAAAAAAGGGAAAAAGAAGAGTGGTAACCTGATAAAAAAATAAAAAACAGAAAACTTATAACATTGTCTTTCCTCTTTATGTCAAAGTGGCTTTAGTGGTATGATGCAATTGACCATTATGCTTGTAAAGCTCTTCATTTTCTAGCGGATCAACTCTTCTTATCTTTAAACTCCATGTGATGTTTATTGGTTTTAGAAGTATCAAGTATTCTACTTAACCAGCTTAAAATCTACAGGCGTTCTCTTTCCCAGCTACTTATTTCACCAAGATGGAGATCAAAGAATTCGATTCCATATGGATTAACAAGGAAGGAACCAGTGTAAACAATTGTGCACGCAAAAAGTTATACTTACAACATGCTTTGAAAAAAACATATTACATACTCAGGAAGACTTTCATAAGCAGTCAAAGCATTCCATACTTCACGAACAGGAGCTTTTACTGTTATGCTAGCTACAACACATCGATGAACGCCTCCATTTTCCTTCAGCAAAAGTAGTTTTATCAACAATTGTAAAAATATCGGTTATAACTGAGACTGTAAAGATAGGTGAGAACAGTTTAGGATCAATCAGTTACCAATAAACCATCAAATCTACGAAGATGAACCTCATCCACCATGCAATGCCTATCAAGTCTGCAAACTTTACCGTAAACACCCCATTTACTTTTAAACCCACTAGAAGATGGGGTCACTGGACCAAAATTAGAGATAGCCAAACCCTCTTTGAACTCTCCAGGTGACAAATTATCCTGTTCACTCAACACACCATCAGGGTTTGTCTGGACTGGACTTTCAACAACCTTGGACCTTCTAACTAGGGAATTTTTTGTGCATTCTATTTCCTGATTCCCTTGAATAGAGCTTTCAGCTCTATAAGCTAAGGCTTGAAGATTCACAGGAAGATCTGATCTGATAATTCTTTCCAAGAAAATGGCAGGAAAATTAAATCTTGGTATTACATTAAGTTCATATGATAAAATAGTTGATGATGACCTGCAATAATCAGAGATGACTGATGAGAGAGGATTAAAAGACCATGAATTCAATAGCTTAGACGATGCAAGTTTTTAGTGTATGTTCTTGACATACACAGTTTGGTCCATTTCCAATATATTATCGTTTTGGGATTGCAGTACTTTACATGGCATTATATCTCAGTTATACTTTTGACCTATCTAGTGTTAGTCGAAGGTAACATTAAGCATGTATTCCACATATATAATGTATTGATAAGAAAAAGTGCGAAAATTTATAAATGGCATGCATGACAGTAGTTGTCTTACAGATACATCGTGTTTAACTTGAACCTTACTATGACAAATTAGTTGAAGAATGAAATAAAACCTTTAAAAGGTAATTGAGTTTTATACACACACAATTCATTCTAAAAACACTGTATCCGTAGTATATCTACTTCAAGAACATGAGCATTCCAAATCAAGCATCTCCAGAACCAATGTATGAAAAATGCTAGAATCATTTAGGCCATGTTAGCATTCAAAGGGAGAACACAAATCCTACCTTGTCCCACATTTTACAGACCATTTCCCTTCAAATTTTTTAAAGTCTCCATCAACCATGGAAAAGCGGAGTTCGCGATCATAAGCCTGAAAAAACAAAACGATAACTTAGAACACAAAAAAAGCGCAACAAAAATGAAAGGTTTACATGTTTTTGAGAAGCAAACAGGATATTTTCAAGCTTTAATTTTGTTTAACCGACACCTGAACAGTAGAACAGTATAAATGCCATAAACCACAAAACCAGAGTAGAGCAGTAGAAGAAGTTAAACAAGCAGAGGAAACAGTGAACAATTAGCTCCAGAGATTAAGATGATTACAGAATTGATAAATTCTTGAAGGTCCAACACAACCCGAGCTTCAATATGCCAATATAGTGCCCTTTGGAAACCTCTCTGCTCCAGCCATATCCGCCCAGGATATGGGCATGGAATTCTTCCACTATGAAATCCAAAAGACAAAATAATAATAAAAATAATAATTTTAAGCAAAAACAATAAATACACACAATATTCCGTACAAATTCGTATCAGTACCTGGAAACAAGATTAGGAACGAAATCCGCAAGTCGCTCATAATCGGTGAGTGCGTTCCAAACGGATTCGATATCGGCATTGACCAACATTTCTGCTTTGATTCTGCGTTCTCTCCATGAAATCACCTCCACTTCGCAATGCACTTTTCTCCCCCTTCCCAGCTCTCCATCATCATCACCATCTTCTTCTTCTTTGCTGTCTTTCTTAGAAACATTTCTACTACTTCCCAAGCCAGTTAGAGGGCAACGATTTGCTGCTTCATGGTACCATTTAGGTCCGTCCACCGAGGAGGAGGAAGAAAACACCATGCACTTGTAGTAGCTTCTCCGAAATGCATGGCCCGTTTTGGTAATTTCAAAACCTCCTCCGGTTCCGGGGTTTCTTATGGATCTGAAATGTGGAGACAGAGTTCCGAAGTTGAAGTTCGAAGCTTTGCAGGTGATCATGGAGGAGAGAGAGAGTTTTTTTTTTCCTGACTCACTGCAACGACTGAGTCAGATTGGTTTATAACCAGTAGTGGAAAGTGAGTTAACTCGGCCGTTAATTGAAGACCACGGGTTTGTGAGTCTTGTCGTTTAGGAGTAAACGACGATCGGTTCCAACTGTCGTTTTGCGAGTTGGGTGTGTTCGGTCATTTTGCTTTGTGAGATGCACGGTGGAGAAGTAATGACGTGTCTTTGATTTTTTTTCTTTTTAACACAAGTAAACCGATAAAAAAAAAATCAAAATAGTTTTTTATTTACAAGTTAATTCTTTAAATTTCATGATCCAAAAAAAATGAAAAAAAAATATTTAAAATTTAAAATAGAAAAAAAAAATGAAAAAAGGGGAACCACACCTTCTTGTTTTCAAATAATTCTTCACCTTATTATTATTATTATTATTATTATTTTTTATATAAGTATAAATAAAAATCATGAAAATTTTTTGTGGTTTGCATTTTTTCTTTCCAATGTGGTATTTTTTTCCAAGAGAATTTTTGTGAGATATTTAATTATAAGATGCAATATTTTTGTAGGATATATTATTTTATAGAGTATTTTATTATAGGATTTAGAATTTTCTAAAATATATCTCATAATTAAATATCCTATATAATCATATAACATATAAAAATTCTATACTTTACAATTAAATATCTTATAAAAATTTTACACCATACAAATATTTTATACTCTACAATTAAACACTTTATAAAAATTATACACCCTATAATTAAATATTCTATAAAAATTTTACACCCTATAATTAAATACGTTATAAAATTCTATACCCTACAAAATTATACACCCACAACTAAACATCTTATAAAATCCTATACCATATTAAAAATTATACATCTAATAATTAAATACCTTACTTACAAATATTCTACGCTCTCTACAACTAAATATCTTATAATTATAAACTTTTTTTTCCCAATATCCTTCAAGCGTATGGAATCAGCAGCATGTAAAATTAATGCACGTATTTACATCATGGCCTTCAGGAAATATTAAATCATAATAGTTTTTCGCCAATGTGATATTTTTCCAGAAATTTTTTCCAATATGGTCTATTTAACTTTTTGTTAATGAAATTTTCCTTTGCACGTGAAATGAAAAAATATATATATATATATATATATTATGATAAAAATAAAATTGAAGAAGATATTTTTGGTTTTATAAAATTTATAGAATTAAAAGTAAAAACTTGTTTAAATTAAATTAAAGAAAAACAGTAAAATTATACTTAAAAAAAAAAAAAACTCACAAACGACTTGCTGGAACTTGTCAGCATAACCAGTCTTGCTCCGAAATTAAACAAAAAAGACACACACACACAGAAAATTGAAGTTCTTTTAGAAGTCTCTCTTTCTCAGACTCTCATTCTCTGAGTCTTGGGAATCGTACGTCAGGTTCGTTTTCCAAATCTGTTTCCGATTTGATTATGGTGCTGATTTGGGTTTGTCAGATTAATTGGAATAAGCGTTGAAGTGAGGTTGATTAGGGTTGGTAAATGGAACAGGGTTAGACGAGACACAAGGGGAAAATCATAGTAGAATGGCAACGACGGCTTGTTTCATCATCGTCAGCAGGAACGATATCCCTATTTATGAAGCTGAAGTCGGATCTGCTGCCAAGGTACTGCCTTTTCTGTTTCTTTGTAATTTAGTTCTAGTTTTTTGTGATCTCGCACATACTTTTTAGCTCCAAATTGTGGATTAGAAGCTGTAGTGACTACATTTCTTGTTATAGTTTTACAAACAGGTAATGCATTGTGTTGGTCTTCGACTAAAAAGTTTAAATGTTATTAGAAACACTTTTTTTTTCTTTTTTTTTTAAAATTTTGAAAAAAAAAAAACCATAAAACAATTCGACCCAGCTCAAATAATTTTCAGAAAACAAGCTTTTACTTCAGGAAACAGAAAATGATGAATGATGTTTTCAGAAAAGTTTTAAAAATGGTTTGTATAAAACACTACCAGCATCACCTCATTGCGATGCTATTATAATGGAAACAGCATATCTTCTAAAACTATAATAATGATAATTAGTAAAATCGGTAGACAGCGCGTTTGGTTGTTCTTCCTCTTCTTCTTTGTGTGTTTGTAAATGTGTGTTATTTTCCTTACACAATTTAAGCTTAAGTTGATTTTTTATTTGTATTTGCATATTAATTTTGTGGCTGATTTTGCAAGCATTGTTTGGCTGACTATGAACCTGCATTACCTCATTACAGAGAGAAGACGCTGCCCAACTGCATCAGTTTATATTACATGCTGCTCTTGATATCGTTCAGGACCTTGCATGGACTACCAGTGCCATGTCTGTTATATTCCTTAATTATAATGTTTATTAACTTTAGTTATTCGAAAAAATTTCTTCCTTTATTGTTCTCTTCTGTTGTTGCTGTAAAACTCTCAGTTTTCTTCCTCCTAATTATGTCACCGTTTCATTCCTTGCAGGTACTTGAAGGCAATAGACCGGTTCAATGATTTGGTTGTTTCAGTTTATATTACAGCTGGTCATATCCTTAATATTGTCAATTAAATTCTATAATGAATGGCATCATTGTTATTTGTTTTGTTTCTATATCGCTCTTTAGACTATTTTATAAATTAACTACTGATAGAGAGTATTCTCTCCGCCAACTAGTTTCAACCATTAGATGGAGAAGCATTAATGTTTTCTATTTCTTATATTATCAATTCTGCACCAGTTCAGGGATATTGTCATAATGTTGTCTGCATAGTTATATACTGGGCTCAGAAAGTGATGTCTTCCTATTATGCTCATAGTTTTTTACTGGTCTTGGTTTTGTGTTTTCTTTGACAAATCATACATACACGTTTGATGCTACTTCATGATTCCCGAAATGATGATGGAATTAAGAGCTTTTTCCAAGAGGTTCATGAGCTTTATATAAAGGCAAGTGTCGCTTTCTGGCTTTACATGTGTCTTGTTTTTCGATATGTATCGTAGTTTGGTTCACTGGTTGATTCATTTGTTAAACTCATTTTTCCCTCGTAATATTTTCTTTACATATGGCATGTTATTTCTGGTAGATTGACTCTGTTTAATATGTTCTTTGGACTCTGTTTAATATGTTCTTTGCATGCTCAATTCATCAAATATCTTACCCTTTGAGATGTTAAAAATCTTGCTATGTTTTCAAGACAATGCTACTATGGTGATGGTTATAGTCTTGGGATGGTATTATATGAACAACAGAGGTGACTAGTAATTTCCCACTCAACATTTTTTTTATTAGGTTATGTAGACATTTTGAGGTTTTGAACAATATACACTTACTGCTTATCAAATGACTTTCTCCTAAAGGTTTTAGGTGGATTGCAAATCAATTTGATAATATAGGATCTCAGGATCTGAATTATCTGTTTAATATTATCAAGTTTAACATTAATTCAGGAATGGAAAAAAAAAAAGTGAATCAAAAAGAAAGGATACCACAGGTGTTAAATGGACTAGTGTTTCCCCTTTCTGAATTTAAATCCCTGTTCTTAAGTGGAAAATTGAAAGGTGGTAGCTCCAGGGAATGCCCCTAGAACCGGCAGAGAACTTACCCAGCACAGATTTTACAGATGATATGGAGTTGTAGAAGTTCCAGTCTTGTTGTAGTGCATTCGAGTGCAGGGCCTTAGAATGTATCGTGAAACCAAGTTTTAGTTGGTAAAGATCTGTTGTGAAGGATAATAAATTTAGACTTCAAGTTCTGAGTAAGGGGAAAAGGATATTGAATTTTTTTAAAAAGAAGAAAAACGTGGTTAACGGTTTTAGTGAGGAAATTGTTTATAATTGAGGGGATATTGGGTTAGGCTTCAAGTAGATTAGATTCTGTATTAGGATCAGAATAACCTATATTCTCACTCTTTTAGTTTGTTGCTGGTGCTTCCATTAGGCAAGTTAATTTCAGTCAAAGGAAGAAACTAGAAAGTGTTTCAAGGCAATCACTTCCAGGTTCCTAAGCAATCACACCTAAGGAAGGAAGGCAACCACAAGTTCACAACCTTAAAGAAGCTTAGCAGCTGCAATCCTTTCTGTGTTTTATTGCAAGCTGCTTGTATTCCTATAATGTTCAGATGACCACCATGACTCAAAATTTGTCATCCCTGTCTTAATGTTTTCCTATTTTGGGTTTTTATTCAGTGGTGTATTACATTGAAAATTATAGTAGGAAGGTTTGCAATGGTTATGCTTGACTGTCATGCTGTTTGGAATTTTCCAGATTCTACTTAATCCCCTTTACCTGCCTGGTTCCCGCATTACATCGTCGCATTTTGATACGAAAGTCCGTGCCCTTGCAAGAAAGTATCTGTAGGGGGCCATCAACTTTGTTCGGAGACGAGAGATCTTCATTCTGAAGTATGAGTTGCTGATTTTAGCCTTGCTATCCCCTTGGCATGGTAAATTGCTTGGTTTTTACTGATTGTAAGAATATGTTTGCATTATCAGAGAGGCTTTACTCTTCTGCATATTACAATTAGTAAATAACAATTCATTTTTGAGATTTGTTTTATACGACCCTTGTGATTTTTTGTGGCAATAGAATTTATTTTTTTTTGGCTTGGAGTGGCAATAAGAAGTTTCGAGAACATGTATGAGTTTTCAGTGCATCTCAATATTTAGCTGCCTCCTTGTATTGTTCTATAAATTAATCTCATATGTGAGCCTGTGGGCCTTCAGATTTAGAGATTGATTGTGATTACAAATTAAATTCAATCAAATGCAACTTAGTGTAGAGATCAAGCGACTTGATAAAGATAAAATAAAAATGAAATCCCTTGTTTCTCATGCTTCTTTTAATAATGCAAATGATTTTTTGGGTTAGTTTAGTTAAAATATATTATGTCATTAATATAACGTAGTTTATAATTGTAATTTATCAATTTAAAAACGGTTAAGTACAATTCTGCATTGGAAATTACCTTCACAAGAATAGAATCTGCCTCTTCGTTCCACTTGATTTCATTTCACAAAAAATGGAATACGAGTGAATCTTACCTTAACACCTCAGTCTCTCTTCTCAAGTCTATTTTGATTTTTCAGCTGGAAAACTTAAGTCATTGGAAGATGAGGAAGGTTGTAGAGCACGTATCTTTATATCATAAACTCTGCAATCAGAGATACCATCCCAGGAGATAGAGTACAACTTACCCAATGTGAGAGAAGTAGAAGAAGACGTATTCACATTGTAAGCATTGCCAATGTGGTTTCCACATTTCCGGCACAGAAGCTTCGTTTTTCGCCGGAACAGTCCCCACGATCGCCTAGAGGTGAAGTAAGGTCTACATTGTCGTTTTTGGGTCTGAGTAAATCTGCTTTCGTCGATGCAGAAGAAGGAGATGGTCCCTCTTTTTATCAACTTGTGATAGTCGGAAGAGATGACTGAGGCGTTGCGGTTGTCGGAGCTGAGATTTAGTTGATACCCACAAGTTCCACAGCTGCAATAAAGAAAAAAAAAAACCAATCACTGATTACAACTGATCAAATTCATAGGCAAAGTGAGAAATAAGCAACATGCATGCGCGGCTCATCAACTTTTGGAACAAAATTGAACAAAAGCACAAAGGAGACGGAGAGAGAGAGAGGACCTGTAGCTGACATGAGAGGGGAGGGAAGAGCACAAAGAAAGGTGTTGGTTTTGGTCGAGCCAAGTGCTGTCCTCGTTGTCTCCGGCGAGAATCATTGAGGTTCTCTGGTTGTTCCGGCGGTGTACCCTTACATGCCCAAAGAGATATAGAGTTTAAATAAAGAGAGATCCAAGTATTCGTTTTCTAATTAAGCAAACACCTCATTTTGTTCTTTTCTCTAACGGGTCCCTGTTCCAACGGTCACAAAGAATTAATTTTTTTTTTTATTATTTAAATGAAGAACAAAGAATGTTATTATGATTACTGGGGTGACCATATTATACCAACGGCTCCCAATCTTTTTTCTTCTCTCTTTTTATTTATTTATTTATTGATATTGTGGTTTTTTAAGAATCAATCACCCAAATTGGAAACCATAGCTTTCTGAGTAGTAAAATGGCATGCATATTGAGCAAAGTAAGGATGACAATGAGTCTCGAGGCTCTGGGGTGATATATTGATACTAATTCTTAGTACAATGAGCTTGGCTAGCTTGGCTTCGACAGTTTATAAATAAGGTAATGCATTGTGTTGGTCTACAACTGAAACTTTAAATATTTATACACTTAGAATTTTTTTTTTTTAAGTATGATTTACATCAATGTTTGAATTGAAAATATTTTTTTTTGTTAAAAAAAAAATCTAAACAAAAATGTAAATGTGTAAATAATTAATTAATGTTTAGTTTATGATTAAGATGTTCAAAAAAAAAATTTGGTACGATTAAACTGACTGTTAAAAATTCTAAATTTTTTAGTATTTTCAAATTGTAAATGTGTATGTATGCAGAGATGTATAATAATAAAACTCATTGTTATACTTACAAAAATTAAATAAATAAATAAAAACCCAACAATTCAAAATGGAATGCATGGCTGAAGCATGTGATAAAGGATAAGTTTCAGGCCAATAGATGACTTTCATTAAACTAGTAGTCCTTGAGAAAGACTTATTGATGTACTTCACTCTCAAGTCTCAACCACAATATGAGGGTCTAAATAAATCAACCGCCATAAAGTCAACCATACAGAAGCCCCTCTCATATATATATATATATATATATACGATTTATTCAATATTATCATACCTATAAAACCAAAAAATACCCCCAAAAAAAAAAAAGAAAAAAAAAATTCATGATGGCTTTTGATAACTATAACACCCACAATATGAGACCAAGACCCACAAAGCCTCTGTATATATGTGTGATATATGTGATATAACAATTTGAAAATAGGCGTGAAGAATCTTGTAAGTGGCAGTTTACTTGCAGGTATTACCAAGAATTTCTTATCATAAAAGAAGCCATATATTGACCTTTGTATATGAATAGGATTCGTCAACACATTTTAAAGATTTTTCAAAATATATAATATATTCTCTGCTTTGTGAGAAATAGATTGGTGATGCTATTGATTTGATTGGACATCCAGAGTCATTGGAACCATTGGGTATGACCGACCATTCCTACCCAACCCACCACCCCACTATCAAAACGACAGCAAAACTTGCTAATTAATCTTTGTAGTATTTAACATCGCATTGATTAGATAGGTTCATATGCCTGCTGCTCCTTAACTATATAAAAAAAATAAAATAAAAATCAGAGAGTTATTTTTCTTTTAGAAAGCTTGACCTTAATTGTTTTTTAAAAAAAATAAAAAATGAGAGGTCTTCAATCGAAATGGGGAAAACTATACGTACAATTCATTATGTTGTAGGAAAGATAGCGTAAATCATCTAAACAAAGGCAGAAATAAAATAGAAAAGCTTTAGAATTGACTGATGTTTTCACTTAGTTTACTACATATATATATATATATATATAATGAAAACTTATAATTTCAATTTCTGAGGAATTTGGCTTCCTTAATGTAAAATGTTCATGGAAGTGTATGCAGCACATGGGATTCATGATCAAGCTGGTTTTATATATAAAACATTTGCTGGTTGGTCACACTAGTCAAAGATATAACCTCAGGATGTGACATTGCATGTTTTTCTTTCGGTTTATGAGCTTAATTAATTCAAAGTTCCCAACTCCTATAACTTCCTATGGTATATATTAAAATATAACTAATAACAAAACTCTATTTTACAAATAAATCCATCAATAATATTTCCATCACAGCCTAGATATAGCTAGTAGCTACCACGTACATATTCTATTTATTTGCAAAGGAAAGTACTCTTCTTAATTCATAATTTGATATCATATTACCAAAATATATTTTCTTACTGTATAAACACACAATATATATATATATATATATATATTACAATCACTTTATATATTGCTGCCTATATATTCTACCATGAGATAAATAAGATATATATATATATGTGCTCAATCCCTCTCTTCAAGACCGTGAAGAAACGTAGCTAGATTTTTTCCTTTTGATAATTTTGATTTGAGATCTTCATCATCATGACATGTTAGAATGTATCAAGATCAACATGATGATGACAAATTTGTACAAGTGATTCGAACCGAATTGAAAGCAGCTCTGTATGTGCGCTGGTCATAGAATTATATGACCAGTGGTCCACAGGCATATATATAGAGCTCTATTGAAAAGAATTAATGAGGGTGACAAATAATAAGGTTTGGCACCGACCCAGCAAATTGGAGAAGATAAAAGAAGCCATGCATATATATATATATAAGATGCTATATCATAATTATTCTGTATCTCTGAAATATTCTGAACCATCAAAATCATTGGTACACACAAAAAGGTAAAAGAAAGAGAAAAACAGCACGGCGCCTATCAAAATGGCGAAAAAGGAATTTCTCTAGAACTATAGTCCCTTTTTCTTTTACATGTAATTTGAATTATAAAAATTTGTTATTTACATATTTAATTTTCACTGGTTAAGATTAAAAGTTTAAAAATTTGTTATTTATATAGCTAAAATTAATCTAGTAAATATATATATTTCCCTTGTAACTGTTTAGATGGATCTTCAATAAAAGGATAAAAGCTACTCCTCTAATTTGGCTAAATTCCATTTGGTTACCCCAAGACCTTTTTCTTTCGAATCTAGTACCTCAAATCTTCAATTAAATATAACCTCGTGTTTGACCCTTAGTTGCTAACAGAATTATAAGTCAATTTAAACTTTATTTTCTTAATTCTTTTTTTCTCCTCAATAAAACCAACATATCAAATTTCGATGGCAATAGTCAATTTCGTAAAATTCCAAGGAAATTTTTTCAAAATAAAAAGTTAAATTGCTTCGAAATAAAGTGCAAAAGAAAATTGATACAAGGTGAAAGTTGATAGGGTAATTTGTTATTTTTTCTAAAATTTATATCAGTATTGATGATGTATATGATGTTATAAATTTTAATTAATATAATAAAATATATACATACATTAATCAAAATAATATTGGAGACGATAGAGTGGGCAAAAAAATCTTGCACTTAAGAAATATAGACAGCTATTTTAAAAAATCTTCCCCAATGCAACCTTTGTCAAAATAATATGGCGAGGAAAAAAATGGACAATGTCCAATTGAATGTTTAGTTATGTAAGAGATAAAATAAAAAATAGACATATCACTTCATAACATACACATCAATAATTAATTATATTTACTTGGAAGCATTGAAGATGAATTTTGATTTAAACAGGCTACTATACCACATAGACTGTAAATCTCAAAACTCCTAGACGACATAGATAGCAATCCATAGAATGCATTGAAAATGCTCTTGTAAGCTCTTATATACATATACAACATGGACATGTATTTGGCTGCCAACAGATTGATCAAAAGCAATATATAAGATATTATATATATATACATATATATGGTCAGATATATAAATATAAACATATAGTTATTTTTTTATACTAAAACTCCACCATTTGAAAAGCTTTTAATTGAAATCTATGATCACTCAAATCTTTTGGCTTGATTATGTGACTGTAAGGCACAAAGCTCTTGTGCCTCTTTTTGGATCAATATAAGGGTACCTTTTTTAGTTTTTTATTTTTTGTGCTTTATGTTGCTCCTTTGGACGTCAGCTCCAGCTTAATCTTGTAACTTTGTATCGTTGTGTGCTTTTTCATGTACCTTCCGTATTACTAATTTTAAATGTGCACAATCTTAGTGATTCTTTTTTTTTTTAATCACTGATTATAAAACTCAAAGGCAATATAATATAATTAGCACTACTGTTTTGATGTTGTCACTGGAGAGAGGTACTAGAAAGGAATTAAAGAAAGAGCAGTTGGTTTTGATAATATTAGTCAAACTACGTACATGTATAGAGTAATTCTGGGTTAAAGACATGCATGTATTGCATAATGATATATATATATATATATATATATATATAATTAATACTGTAATTTTCACCAACTTAATTGTACTAATCACTTTCTATATATTCAAAGCAAAAAAACAAACTAAAAAATTAGTATTTATACAGGAGTTGTAGATCGATCATGTTGGTGTGGACAGTGAAAGGGAGACTGAAGTTGAGAATTTTCTTTTCTTTTTTTCTTTTTTTTTTTTAGTTGGGGGAGTTAGGTGTGGCTTTTGGGATGGTGAAAGGGTTTTTTTTTTGGATAGTTCAAAGGAAATTAAAAGGGTAAATACAAAAAAAAAATGAAAAAGAAAAAAAAACAAAGAAGAAAAAAATTAGATTGGAGTAAATTGAAAATTTTGTATCAATATTGTTAATGTATATGAGGCTATAGTTTTTGGGATATTTGCATTAATATCTCCCAAAGTTTCCTTAATATCACATTTTATCCGAAATTTTTAATTTCTTATACCAAAATCTTTTGAAATTCATAATTCATTACATCAATGGTCCCAAATCTTTAACACCGTTAATATTTAATAATTTTAAAACATGTGCATTGGTGAAGACAAAAAAAAATTAAAATATCATCTTTTCACAACTTCCCTTTATATATTTTTTTCATTGCAATTTTAAATGACATACCATTTAGAGAGAGAAGAGTCCCAACACATCATCCTATGAGAATTAACCATCTTTAATGGATCTTAATATTAACAATTTCCTAATAGTACTATTAATGATTTACTTATATCTATATATAATGTTTCATCTCAAAGTTATTTATCAGCTCTAACTCTAATTCCCACAGTGAATTCCTACTCTTCAACACTACTGAATTTTGACATCTAAAATTATATATATACACCATATTCTTTAGTGTGTACATATTGAAAATGAAATTATAAGGGAATATTTGTTTTCTTTACCGCAAAATCTATATAGCTAAAAGCACGCATGGAATCAAATATTGGTATATACACAGGTATATACCTTTCAGTCTACATTTTAATTTTCCACTAAATGCAGCAGCCCCTTTGCTTCATGTAATGTGGAAAATGATACTAAAAAAAAAAGAATAAAAAAAACAAAGATCCATTTGGAAAGGTGGTGAAACAAACTTTTGATATTTACATACATCAGTCTAAAAAAAAAAATTGATTAGACAATATGTGTCTATTTAATTAATCACTAATATCACTTTCTAATGTGATCTGCAATCCAAAATTTTGACAAACAAAACCAACTCCAATCTCACTTTACCAATTATTAATCAATTAATTAATTACCCAATTTCTGTCTATCATCTATATCTCAAACGTCCTAATTCACTAGCTACAACTTCGCTTTCATAAAAAACAATTTAAAGAAATTAAAGAAAAATCCAACAAGCAAAAGTGTCATATATGTACAGAAATCCGTACATATGATAAACTAAGAAAATACAACTTGAAACTATATATTATTATTACTACTACTGCCACTTTCTACTTTCTAGTCTGTTTTAATATTTACTGGTGACCACTTTTACTTGAAAAGTGGGTTTGATCCAGCAGTTGAAATTCCAACCCTATAGCCATCTTTTGGGCAAAAATATAATCTTTAATGTGGTACAGCCGTGTGCGTCCAAATCATATATATATATATATATATATAATATAGTAGTGGGCGCACAGACACACATATAGATAGCATTTTAACTTGTCTCTAATGGAACAGTAATGTGGGTTTTTATTAGTTTAATGAGGAAAATTCGACAGTATACATAAGCAAAGTTGAGAGATATAAACTAGAAAATTAAAGGGGCATGCAAAATATATAAAATACAAAGGAAAATGTAGAAGGAAATTAAAGCTGAAGATATATATAAAAGCAGTACACAAACACGACCATTTCAGTACCATACACTGAAGGACAAAAAAAAGAAAGAAAAAAAGAGGAGCCTTATAAGTGATTGGTCTTTGTCATTTCCCAACTAGCTAATATTAGTGCATGGTAGGCCCTAAATTACACTTTTATTGTGACCATCTTTCTAATATCCACCGTCGACAACGAGTTTTCTTAGGGCCGCCCAAGGCCGCACTGATAAACAATCCTTCTCTAATTTGTTTTAATATATAGATTAAGAATTTGTTAATTGATTAGTGTGATTGTTACTCATATTTGCATCACCTTAATAAATTTAGAGTTACATATATATAAACAGACACACATATATAAATATATTTTCTTGCAATCTTTTATTAATTTACACATAATAATCTTCAATGACTCTCTCTAGCTAGGTACATCAAATTCATATTAAAATTAATTACCTAAACAATAAATTTTCCACCCTAACTAAAAGATGTTATATGAATATTTCTAAGGTGACAACATGGATTTCCATGTCATTGTCCTACTACACCAAGACATGTACAACTATTCAATATCAAAATCAAAGGGACAGCAATAGAAAGAATCAGACCCATTAATTATTTTAGTTCAAAAAAAAAAATGCAAAGGTAAATAGCTTTTACAATGATTCCCTATTAAGAACGAGATGTGCCAGACGTACCCTCAGTCAGTCACTAATTAATTATTAGAATTTAGAACAAACACAAACTCTTTCTCTCTCTCATTGCTTTTTTGAATATCTCCTTCCTATATATTTGACCTTTCATGCCCTAAACTTCTTGAACTCTCACAAACGCAAATATAACCTTTCCAAGCTCCTTCTCTCTCTCTTTTTTGTTCTGTGTATGTTTCTTTTGAGAGAAAGTTTTATTAGTTTTCCAGGAAAAAGATAAAATGGAAGATAGGAAGATGAAGGTGAAGAAAGGTTGGCTTGCGGTGCAAGTAGGGTTAGAGGACGAAGATGGTGGGTTTCAGCGTTTTACTATTCCAATCTCTTATCTCCATCACCCTCTCTTCAAGAAGCTTTTGGAAAAAGCTCATGAGGTTTATGGCTACCACAGTACCGGACCGCTTAGGCTTCCTTGTTCCGTCGATGACTTTCTTCATCTCCGGTGGCAGATTGAGAAAGAGACGAACCACCACCACCACCATAACCATCTTCCTAGCACTCTGTCCTTCCACTCTTGCTGACTACACTGGTGTTGATCACTATGTTCCTTTCTTTGAGACAATGGCATCACGCGAGATTTAACTCTTCGGAAGAGGAAGGTTGCATGCAGCGCACTTAAAAACTGATTAAATTCATAGAAGAAGCTGAGAAAGTTCATACAAATTTATGCGGCAATCGATTTTTGGTATAACGTAAACAAAACCACAAAGGACATAAAGAAAGGTGTTGGTTTTGGTTTAGGCAATTGTCATTGTTGTCGTTGGTCGTAGCCGGCGACAGTCATTGTTGATCTTTGGTTATTCCGGCTGGTTACCGTTATGTATTCATAGAGTTTAAATAAAGAGAGATCCAAGTATTCAAATATTATTGGTTACATCAAAGAGCTGAGAAGCCTCAGCCGATCATTTTGTTCTTTTCTCTAACGAGTACCCTTATTCCAACGGTCAAAGATTTTTTATTTATTTAAATGAAGAGCATATATATAATGTTATTAATTATGAGAAGTGGAGGAGACTATACCAACGCCTCCCAATCTAATTAATATTATGGTTTTCTCTGAAACCAATCACCCAATTAGTTGGAAACCATAGCTTTTTATAAGTAGAAAAATGGGGGCATACACATTGACCAAATTAAGGATGAAGTTGAGTCTAGGCTCTTAGCTCTTGGGGGTGATACATTAATACTAAATCTTACTACACTGAGCTTGGCTTTAAGAGTGCTCTTGCAGATATATATATATATATATATATATATATATTTAAATAATAATAATAATAATAGAAAGAAGAACAACAATAACTTTTTGGAAGTCACAAAACGAAAATCAAAATTTGATATTATAAAAGGGTTATTAATTTGTATATGTTTGTGCTGTTATGTTGTTCTCAAGATGTATAAATAAATAAATATGTGTGTGTATATAATTATAATTAAAAAAAAATGAAGAAGAAGAGGAGGAGGAGGAGAAAAACCCAACGACGCAAAATTGAATGCAACTGGCTAGAGCATGTGATGGAGGATAAGTTTCAAGCCAATAGATGACTTTGATTAAGCCCTTGAGAAAGACTATTGTGGTCGAGTGCTTCAATCTCGACCACAATATGAGGGTCTATAAAATTAAATCTAGCCACAATAAAGTCAGCCAAACAAAGCCTCTCATTAATATTTTTTATTCAACATACTAATTATCATACTTAATTATAAAACCACTAAAATATTACCCCCAAAAAATTTATATTCATGATGACATTTGACAAGTGTAACACCCACAATAAATATAAGACCAAGACCTAGAAACCTCTCTCTCTCTGTGTATTAAAAAGGCTGGAGAATCTTATACGTGGCAGTGTACTTGAAATTATAATTCCGCGAATTTGTTATCATGGAAGCAGCATCTATTGACCCCTGCATATGAATCAGGATTCGTCAACCCCATTTTGAAGATTGTCATATATATATATATATATATATATTTTATAATATATATTCTCTATTTTGTGGGATTTTTTTTTTTTTGGGAGATGATTGGACATCAGAATGATTGGGACCATTAGGTATGACCGACCATTCGAACCCGCCCACCAATCCAATATCAGTACGACAGCAAAATTTCCATTTTTATTTAAAATCGCATTAGGAATTTACCAAAAAAAAAATTAGCAATTAAAAATTAGGAACCTAGTGTGTGTGTGTGTGTGTGTGTGTGTATGTATATATATAATGATAGGTTTACCATGCTATTCCTTTATTTATAATATATATAAGATTACTGTTCTTTACTTTTAAGATTTTTGCTTTAAATTTTTATTTTTTCGAACTTTGAGTGCCTCTTATAACTTCTATCATTTACGTTTTATATATATACACGCGCGCGTATGCACACACAACACAATACAGCTTCTTTATTATGTTTGGAAAAATATGAAAAATGAATAGTAGAAAGCTCGACCAGTTGACCAAAAAGAAATAAAACATAGTATGGTGGAGGAAAGACGAGGAAGATGGAAACTCCTCTAAAGCTTGACTGACAGAAAGCTACATACATCTGCCTAAACCCCAACCTATATATATAGGCAATATATATGGAGGATGATATTGAAAGAATTTGAAATTGTTGGACGAATATTATTAAGTCATAACATATTTCCACAAATTAAGAAAATGAAAATGATTATTTTTTATCTTGAATTTTTATTCTCTTTTAATTCTTGGTAGATTATTAATTAATTACTATATTTGTATATATATGTGTGTATGCGTTTATATCCTCTACCTCTTCAATTCTTTTTTTGTTCTTTCTTCTATTGTCAGCTTTAGTGTGAATAATGATTATTCATGCATGGTATTAATTATTTCAAACCATTTTAATTAGCTAGAATTTAACGATTTTCATTTTTTATAAATTAAAATTTATATTTATATAACTCATTAGATTAATAATATTGATTATTATCACTATTATCTTGTAATCAATATCTCATAAATGAAAAATTTCTATTTGGTACAACTTATATTAAAATATAAATAATGTGTTAAGTTTTATTAATTAACTTTCAATTAATATATACTTAACACTTCATTTGTTTTGTGTGAAGACGTATTTATTGCAATCATAGATAGTTAATACATGTATGTATGTTTCAAATAGATACGTAAAATTGCATATTTTTAGGAGATATATTGATCAAATTTGCGTAGTGATTCGTACACATTCGAGAGGTCTATGCAGTGCATGATGAACCAGATTAGTGCGTACTACTTGTCCAGGCATATCTTCAGAGCTATTCAGAAGAATTAAATGAGGGTGACAAATGGCAAGGTTGGCACCGACCCGAGTCCAAAAGGTAAGGCTACTACTGTACTAAGAGATCAGAGCTATATATTTTTCGGTTCATCGATCGATCATGATCTTTTTCAAACATATATATATATATATATATAGGATAATTAGTACCAATTAATGCCATTGTTATGAATTATCTCTAAATTATAGTATCCACACCAACACTTATTAAATTTTAAAAATAGTTAAAAATTATTCATTGATTGATAAACACAATATAATTTTAACTATTCAAAAAAAAAATTTTATGTTAAGAGTCAAAGTAAGTAACAATAGATAAATAATAAATTTGTTTCAATTATTTAGACAAAAACATTTTTGAATAGTTAAAAAATAATTTTATATTTAAGATAAAAATACAATGTATTTATGAATTAAAGAATAATTTTGAACTGCTTTTAAAGTTGATAAATATTGATATTAATTCTATAATGTAGAAAGTAATTTATAACTTTATATATTTATGTATCCATATATATATATATATATATATATATATATATTATGAGCCAACCCCTCCAAAATCATTGGTGGATCCAAAAGAGCAAGAGAAAAAAAAATTCGGCATCTCTCCTATGAAAATGATGAAGAAAGTTAAGGAATTTCTCTAGAAGTCTTATAATTTTTAACAAGTAATGATTTTGATTAATAAAAATAAGTTATTTATTATGCATTAATACTAGTAAGTGACTACGTGATGATGAATTGAGTTAGTACGTATACGCATATATATTATATAAGATAGATATTGTAATACAAATACAATGACGGTAGTTAATTATGCATTTAGGTTCTATCTAAAATGATGAAATGCAAATGATATTATTGTTTCATATATATATATATATATATATATATATATATACACGTACACACATTAGAATAATATAGGAGAGGATCAGTGCGCCACCTCACCGGCCAAAAGCAATGCAGTCAAGCGGTTGTTGAAATACATGATCAAAAGCAATATTATATAGTTTTACCAAAAAAAAGAAAAAAGAAAGCAATATTAAATAGGGTATATTATATGTATATATGGTACTGTATTACAAATAAAAATAACAAAAATATATACTGGTAAACCGAAAACTCCACTCACTTGAGGAAAGCTTTTAATTGAAATCTCTCATCAAAATCTTTTGCCTTGATTGACTATGACTGTAGGGCACAAAGCTAGCTCCACTTGTGCCTCTTTATTCTTTTCTTTTCTTTATTTTTTATTTTTGTCAAGATAAGAGTACCCTTTTTCGCTTTGGTTGCTCCTTCGTAAGCTCCAGCTTAATTGATTGGTAACTTTTTCCATCTGTATCTGTGTGCTTTTAACTCATGTACCTTCCGTATTACTAATAAAAAATGTGCATAATCTTACTTACCACTCTATTTTAATTACTAATAAATTAACTCAAAGGCAATATATTTAGCACTACTTTTTTTTACTTTATCACTGGAGAGAGGTACTAAAGGAATTAAAGAATAATTTTGGATTGATATGAATATTGTTGTTTATTACAACTCGTATGCTCCTTCGTAAGCTCCAGCTTAATTGATTGGTAACTTTTTCCATCTGTATCTGTGTGCTTTTAACTCATGTACCTTCCGTATTACTAATAAAAAATGATTTACTTTATCACTGGAGAGAGGTACTAAAGGAATTAAAGAATAATTTTGGATTGATATGAATATTGTTGTTTATTACAACTCGTAAACATTTACGAGTGACGTGGCAGTTTCTCATTAACCAGTAAGCAGTGCTTTGTATTGCCACCTCACTCAATTACAAGTTCAATTTGACATGCATACATATTACACAATACGAGGTATATATTGTCATAATTAATACTAGTGAACAGTCACTTTTCTATATATTGTACACCAGAAAAACAAACTAAAATAATGTTGTATAGGCGGTGTATATGATGATCATGTTGATGTAAATTAACTAGAGTTGGTGGAGTTCGGTATGGATTTCGGGTTTGTGATAGATATTCTTTTTCATAGTTCAAAGGAAATTAAAGGTCTCTTTTTCTTTTTCTTTTTTTTTGGCTGAAAAATTACTAATGGCTAATCAGCTAACTGAAAAAATTATCAATAACATTAATTGTTCATATATACATGAGGCTTTATTATTATTATTATTTTTTCTATATGTTCCTGGATTCGGATCCTCTCCTGACTTTGGCGTTGCCTAGCCAAAGAGTACTAAAATAATACAGTAGTCTCTGAATTAATGCATTTTGGTCGAATTAGAAGTACTAAAATGTATTTTACCAAAAAAAAAATACCAACACTTACTAACATTTCAAAATATGCAAGGATATCATCCTATGAGAATCATGCTCAAAGGATCTTATTAATTAATAATTTATAATACTATTTAATTAATGATTTCCGTATACATTTTCATCTCGAAATTAGCTCTAACTCTCTTGCTTTACATTGATTGGTATATCTTAACACCAAGTGTTTTCAAACTAGTATAGGTAGCTAATTTCCGCATTGATTGCTATTCCTCGACACTGAATTTTGACATCTAAAAATAAATACCTTATTCTTAGTGTATACATCGAAAACGAAATAAGCTTACCTGCAAAATCTATAGCTTAAAGCATTCATGGAATCAATTGGTACCCTATATATATATATATATATATATATATATACACCTTGCAAAGATCCACTTTGAAAGGTGGTGAAAAAAATCTTATTCTTAACTCCTATACTATAATTGAAGGTGTAAGATTTTTGACCCTGAATTGATGGTTGATATTTACATATATACATCGATTAGACAAATTGTCTACTTAATTAATACATCACTTTCTAATATGATCTGCATGCAGCCCAAAACTTCGACAAAGAAATCCAACTTCAACCTTCTTCTTTAACCAATAATTAACTAATTAATTACCCAATTTCGTGCCTACCATCTTTGTCTCAAACGTCTTTCAGCTGGCTAGCTACAACTTGGTTATCATAAAATAATATTTAAAGAAAACAAAAATATGCACGGAAATATCCGTACACAGATGATGTCTAAAGGAAAACACAACTTGGACTAGTACCAGTACGAGTACTACTACCACTTTCTACTTTCTAGTGTGCCTTGTGGGAATTGGGTGACCACTTTTGATTCAATAGTGGATTTGATCCAGCGGTTGAGATTCCACCCACCCCATTTCCATCTTTTTGGGCACCAAAGATCTAAAAGGGTTTGGCATGGCAGTGGCCGTGTGTGTCCATCCATTTACATTGTAGTGATCAATTTGAATTTTTATAATTTGTTTGATGAGAAAATATGTCAGGATACACAAGCAAAACTGAGAATCACACCAAATAATAAATTAATTAATAAAGGAGAAGAATATTGAATACAAAGGAAAAGGTACACAGAGAAACGCTGAAGATAAAAAATAACAAAAGCAAACGCAACCATTTCAGTACCATATAATGAAGATTAAAATGCCCAGTAAGAGATTAGGAGGGCCGGTCTCTGTCATGTCCCAACTTGCTTATATCAGTGCATGGTAGGCCCTAATTTATACCTTTGTGACCGTCTTTCTAATCCACCGTTGACAATGATTTTCCTTAGGGCTACTCATGAAAGCACTGAGGACACTGAGAACAAATAGTTTCTCTTTGTTTTAATTGATTAAATTGTTATTTAATCAATCTTACATATATATTTTATCTAAATGATCATACAATTAGTGTTACTATCTCAATAATAATTTTTTGGCTTTAATATATATATATATATATATATATATATATATATATATATATATATATTTCTAAGGTTTAGACAACATGGGTTTTCCATATGACTGTCCTTCACCAAGACAACCCTTCAATATCAAAATCGAAGGGACGGCAATAGAAAGAATCAGAACCATTTATTTTAGTTTAAGAACAAAAAAAAAAAAAAGGCATAGACCTCCAAAAGAGCTTTTACAATGATTCCGTATTAAGTACGAAGATGTGCCACACGTACCCTCAGGAAGATGCGCCACACGTACGCTTAGTCACTCGCTAATTAAATATTAGAATTTAGAACAAACACAAACTCTCTCTCTCTCTTTAGTTTATTACTTTTTTGAATCCTATTCCTAGTCTACTTCCTATATATTTGACCCTTTCAAGCCCCTAACCTCTCAAACTCACACACAAACCAAGTACTTTCTTCCAAAGCCCCAGCTCCTCTCTCTTGGTTTCTTTTTCTCTGTGTTTTTCTCTCGAGAGAAAGTTTTATTAACTTTCCAAGGAAAAAGATAATATGGAAGATAGGAAGATGAAAGTGAAGAAAGGTTGGCTTGCGGTACAAGTAGGGTTAGAGGATGAAGGCGGTGGGTTTCAACGCTTTACGATTCCAATCTCTTATCTCTATCATCCTCTATTCAAGAAGCTTTTGGAAAAAGCTCGTGAGGTTTATGGCTACCACACCACCGGACCCCTTAGGCTTCCGTGTTCCGTCGACGACTTTCTTCATCTCCGGTGGCGGATCGAGAAAGAGTCGAACCACCACCACCACCACAGTCATCATCACCACCACCACAGCTATCACCATCTTCCTACTACTTTGTCCTTCCACTCTTGCTGACCACACTGGTTCTGATGATCCATCATGCTTTTGCTAATTATATAATTAAGCTAATGTAAAATGCTTGCTTTTTAAATTTGAAACTTAAATTGATGTTTAGGAGGAGATAGTTTCTGTGTAATATTGAAAAGAAAAGTGAATAGACCAAGTAGAGTTTCTTCTACCCAATTACCATGCACTATATATATATATATAGTCTTATTAGTATTATTATATACGAAGTTTAATTTTTGTTTTCTTGAAAAGCATAAAAAGAAAGAAAAAAAAATCAATAACTAAGTCTATGTTTTTTAATTTAATTTCCAAATAACATTTATCAATAATTTAGGTTTTCTGTTGCTCCAGTTATATGGCAGAATTTATAAAAAGAAGAAATAAAAAGGTTGTGCTGGAATGATTAAAAGTTTGTGGAATTTTAAAATATAGTGTGTGCCAGCACACATAATTAGAAGAAGATAAAGTGGTGTCTGTTCTGGCCATTTTATGAGTTTCACAAGGCGTGTGTACGTATGTATGTATATATATATATAAGAGGCCCTACTTTGTGAACAAAACACTCAGGACTATATATTCTAAATTATCTTCTTCCTATTTACTATACTAATAATAATAATAATATTCGTCTTTTGAGCAAATTAATTTTCACCAAAAAAAAAAAAAAATTGCAAACGAAAATGCAAATTATATATGCAATTAACTTGCACCTAATTTTTAATTTTTATTTATTTAAGAAATAAGAAAAGGTTAGAGACAATACATGCATGTGATAATTAACAACTATACAAATTTTATTTTTATTTTTGCCTGAAACTACACCAAAACTTTATCTAATAAATTAGGCTGTATTAATTTGTTTAAAATATAATAAACATGTAAAATCTAAAACAAAATAATATAATAATTAATCAATTAGTCAGATAAATTTTTTTAACTGAAATTAAAATATTCTACAACAAATTAAGCCCATGTGACAGCCCAAACTTAAGAGTGAACCCATAATGTTCAAAAGCATGCCCATAATGGGCTAAGCCCATTAATCTCGATGTCAATGAGCCGGGCATGCGAGAAAAAGAGAGAGAGAGAGAGAGAGAGTTTATATGGCTCAACTTCAACTGAAGGTTTTGCTTTGTCACCCTATAATCGATAACCTACACTTGTTGAGTCCAATTTTTCATTTTGGAAAATAGCATTAGTCCAATTTTTCACCAACATAAAAATTAAATTTACTCTTTTAACAATTTTTTTTTTTATAAAAAATAGCAATTATACTAATTAATATGTTCTTCGATTAGTATTCTTACCAAAAATAAATAAAAAATAAGAGCTGAGCCACAATTTTTTTATTTAAATTATTTAGTAAATATTCATTATTTTAAAATATTATTTTAGTATTTATAAATTTATATAATATAATAATTATTATTATTATTGGAGGCCAAGCCCTCACCAAAAGGAATCATAAGCAACCGCCTACCCCACTTATGGTCGGAATGGGTCCTATCCCTAACTCATCAATTCAGGACACCACATCAGACCCATGTCTCGACTCCATCACGCTCACCTCCACCACACCAGTACACCACCACCACTAGCACACACCCCTTTGCTCGTAACTAAAATCCTCACTCCCAAAAGGTTCCAGAAAAACTTAGGATGATTATTGTGTTATTTGATATCTTATGTGACTTCCCATACTTTGTTATTTATGGTACCTCAAAATCATTCAGTGTTCGAACTAATTAAAGGGGAAAGCTAAAGCAAGATTTTTTTATTTTTTTTCCTAATTCATTGGTTTAAATTTCCTGTATTTTCTCCTTGACAATATTTGTTATTATGAGGGAAGTATTTGGCCTTCAAATGCCATTATTCACGTTTGATTGTGTCGTTGAGCTAATAAGAGCAGAAGAGTGTAGGCACACCGTTTTGGAAACTAACTTACACATAGAATACTAATAAGAATTAGCTTATTTTTTCTTCTTTTTTTTAATACATAAAGTACTGACTATTTGTGCATGTCACTAACAAACAACTTAATATTGATTTTTTTTTACCAAAAAAAAAAAAAACTTAATATTGATTTTGGTGGTTTGGCTATGGCCCACCCAATTCACAACTTTGCATTTTTAAGCTGAAACTATTTTACTTTGGGCTTTGGTTTGCAATTTCAGTAACAATGGTAATCATTAGATTAAATTATAACCATTAACAATAATTCATTAATTAAACTGATACGTAATGTAATGTAAATAGATCAAATAATTTATAATAAAAAATTAATTAATTTTTTACTAACCTTGGATTATGTATGATGTTGGCATCATGTTTCTTAAGGTAGTGGGACAACCTACAGGTCCCACACCTATTATTTTAAGTTAACACATTCCATGACTATTTTACCCTTTTCGCTGTTAAAATTTAAGGGAATGTGGCTAACGGTGGGAGTGTAAATGATTTGTTTGAAACCAAAAGTACGTAGATGAAATTAATTAGTGATTTAATAATTATAAATTAATAAAAAATTTAAAAAGAAAGTAATTTTTAATTTCATGACCAAATAAACAATTTTTTAAAAAAATTCTTAAATTAGAGGTTATAGAGGGTGAGTCCAACAGCAGAGAAACCGTACACCCCAAAATTACAAATAAACACGGCCACCACCACCTTTTGTGGGCCATTGATCCAAAATACCAAACGGTCAAAAACGCTCTTAAGTATTCTAGAATCTGGAAGAATCTGAAATAACCTCTAATTCACTGCCACGTCGGCAAATCCGAAACGAAAAGGTTGTAATTCCAATAAAACTCTAAGGGCATTCCAGTAATTTCATATTACGTCGACAATGGGAGAGAAAAAGGGTATATAATATTTGGAGAGATCCCGTTCGTTGGCTTCGCGCTTTCCAAAGAGGCAATGCCGCGTTCCATGCGCAAGAAAGAAAGAAAGATCCCGCCCTTTTTTTCTTTCTCTTTCTCTCTCTTTCTTTTCTTCGCTTCGATTTCTGAACTTGTATAAGAATTATCGTTTTGCGAAATCCAGAATTCACTTTGCTCCGTTGAATCCAATCCTGACGCATTCAGCAAATCTTCTCAATTCTCAATTTCGTACGGATTCATTTGCATAGCTTCCGGATCCAAGGACACCTTCTTCTTCCAGGTTACGTTTCTTTTATTAAATTTGATTTTATTGTTTTAGGGTTTCCGATTTCGCTGTTTTTGTTGTTTCCGGTGGGGTTTGGATCTGAATTCGTGCTCTGTTTCTTTTGATTTCGATAATCGAGTCGGTGATAGATTTTTGTTCATCTTCGAGCCTGTATGACGAAGCATTTCGATTGGAGTATTTATTTTTACTATTTTTTTTTTTTAGGTTTTCAGGATTTTGTTAGGATTGAACAAAATTTTATGCAAGGATCCTTTTGAATGAATTTACAATACGCATTGAGCATTGATAAAATTTGGGTTGTGTATTGATTGTCATATTGTTTGATAGGTCGTACAGATGTCGGTGTTTGAAAGTTAACTTAGTTCTTAGTTTGTGAATTGATTGCTTCATAATTTGGAACCTTTTTTGGTCAGTTGTGGTGGTAATTGTGGCATGTTATGGGCTTTTTACCTTGGAGGAGCTAAGGACTTCAGTTTTTTGGTGTTCTTAATATATTTCCGTCGCTATATTTATAAGTGGTTTTAAAAATTTACTTGTTTCTGACAATTTTATTGTTTAATCAGGTGTTTGTACATGACTATATCATCAAAATTTTCATACTGGAAACAGAACGGGTTTTGGTAGTTACAACTTATATCAGAAATGATTGATTTAAGCATTTCACTTATAAGGCTGCTGATGAGCTCGGATGGTTATGGTCCATTCCTTTTTGGATGGCTAGTCACTGGATCATTTGGTCTTGTAGCTATAGTATATGCTTTTCTGAGATGGCAGAAAAGGGCATCTCTCAATTGGGTTAAAGCTGCAGCCAGGGCAAAGAAGAAAGTCTGGAAAAAGCTTAAAGTTCCTCTTTCACATCATGTCTGGATGGAAGATTTTACTTATGGTGAGCAGCCTTCCACATGCTGTGTTTGCTTGACTTCGTTGGTGTCCCTACAAAACCTAGGTGCAAAAGGATCACCTTGTACTCCTGTCCACCGTTGCTCTGTTTGTGGTGTAGCAGCTCATTTCTGTTGTTCTCAGTATGCTGTAATGGATTGCAAATGTGTGGCGCAAGCTGGTTTTAGCCATGTCCGACACCACTGGTCAGAAAGATGGGTTAATATGGATGATAATCCAGAGATATCTGCTTTCTGCTTTTATTGTGATGAACCTTGTGGTGTTCCTTTTCTTGATGCTTCTCCTACTTGGCATTGCCTTTGGTGTCAGCGCCTCATCCATGTCAAATGTCAAACCAAGATGTCAAAAGACTCTGGAGATGTATGTGATTTGGGTCCCCTTAGAAGAATTATTCTTTCACCTCTTTGTGTGAAAGAACCTGATTCTTGCAATGGAGGTGGAGTGGAGGAAACTGTAACCTCTTCAACCTGTGGTCAGTTTAAAAGAAGGCGCCACCGTAAAAATGGAGATGGTTCTGTGGTAAATGTTAAGTTGCAGGATGCCTCACCTACCGATGCAGCTCTCGATTCTGTGTTCAATGGGCTTTCTGGTATAAAGAGATCCCGTAGTGAGAAGAATCTTGACTACTTAAAGAAGGATGGCAGAGGGCACATTGTAAAAGGCACTCGTAATGGGTTAATGCAGAGGAAGGGTGGAACTGCCACCTATGGTCAGATAAAGAGATATACACTTGTTGATTTACCACAGGATGCGAGACCTCTTTTGGTCTTTATCAATGCGAGGAGTGGAGGTCAACATGGGTCTTCTCTTCGAAGGAGGCTTAACATGCTATTGAATCCTGTGCAGGTAATGTTAGAACTCTAGCATTTAACCACCGTGATTGATTATATTGCAACAATGATTGTGTAGTATAAAAGTAAACATTAAAAGCATTAAATCTTGATGTTTAGATCTTCTTTTAAATTTTATAGTTGTTGGCTTGCTATAATTATGCATTCATGGTGTTGCAATATAGTTATAACTGTTTATCCATCATTGAATATGTTTCTAATGAAACCTGGACTCTTCATTCTTTTTCTCGTGCTAGTACTGTCAATCATCATTCTTTCTGCTTAGGTTTGAGTTGCAGTGTTTTAGGGCTTTCAATGCTCAAGATGATATTTCTATGTCAATCTCTTCTATGTGCTACCTGCTGATAAGCTTCCATGACCCCATTTGAGTGATTAGAGTATCAGTTATTTGTTTTATTAGATCCCCTTTTGTCTTTAACTCTTCACCACATACCCCTTCATATTTTTGTTGTTCCAGACAAATAAAAGCATAGAACAAAGCATAATGGAAAAGAGGCAGGTATGATATTTGAATTAGTGGGAAATTTCAGTATAATGAAATTGGCTTCATTCGTGGATTATAAACTTCTCTATTTTGAGTATATGTTGCTGTCTTTGGTACAATCAGTTGCTAGATTGAATTTTTCTGAAGCACTTATTTTAAGCTTCATATGAATAAAATTTCTCTTTTTTAACATATCAACATTTGCACAGTAACTAATTAGAGTATTTAATACTTGTTTATGGTTAAGGGAATAATTTTTTAAGTTTTACCATCAACTGTTGCAGGTTTTTGAACTGAGCTCCTCCAAGGGGCCTGAAGGTGGTTTGGAGTTGTTTAGGAATGTGCAATACTTTAGAGTTTTAGTCTGTGGTGGAGATGGCACTGTTGCATGGGTACTTGATGCAATTGAAAGGCTTAAATTTGAATCACCTCCACCTGTTGCTATTCTCCCCCTTGGCACAGGAAATGATTTGTCAAGGGTGCTGCAATGGGGAGGAGGGTTCTCTATGATTGATGGACAAGGTGGCTTGACCACACTTTTGCATGATATAAGCAATGCTGCAATTACGATGCTAGATCGCTGGAAAATAGATATCAAAGGAGAAAACTCTGAAACTGATTCAAAAAAAGTGCAGTCCAAGTTCATGATGAACTATTTAGGTATATGTCTATCTGAAGTTACTACTTCTAATGATTGTTTCTTTAATCTGTTTTGACGTGTGGTAATATTGTTTATTAGGTATTGGTTGTGATGCAAAGGTTGCATATCAATTTCATATGACTCGGGAAATCAGTCCAGAGAAGTTCAGTAGTCAGGTAGCTATCTTGCTTTTGTTGTCAAATGATCATTGGTTAGTAGCTTCCATGTTTTAATTTTTTTAATGTCAAATGTTTCTTATTTGCTTAGTTTTTAAATTTGTTTTTTAATTCTATTTAGCCTCTATAAGGCTAGATGTGATTTATTCTCAATTAAAGTTTTGAGGAATTATTTTTTGCATGCTATAAGCCAAGAGAGGTATTTATACTACATTTTGTGTTCTCTTTCGGATGGGCCATGAATTTGGTTTCTTGCCTTGATTAAATGGATGATCGTTGTCAAAATCAAAAACAGGTTGTTTGGAAACAACAAGGTCAATGAATGTGTAGTTTAGAGAATTTTAATTTCTGCTTTGAAACTTTCAATATGGATGTGCTTTGGTCAGTCTATATATGTGTGTGTGTGTGTGTGTATAAATATCCTTCTCAGATCAGGTCGACCTGAGACTTCTAAGATCAGGACTCTTATTTCAGCCCTTGATTCTATCACTTGGGCTGGATAAGTGGTTAAGCCTGGCCCTTGTGTAAGAATTCAATGGCTGAGATCACAGTTCTTATCTTAAAAGTCTCTGGTCAATCTGATCTGAGACCTTCGGCTATGTAAAATTAAAATCTTAGTTGAATAGTTCTTTGGTAGGGTTTTTAGTCCTTTCTTACTTATGTCACTTAATATTCACTAACTAATGTCTTTGGAACAGTTTTTAAATAAATTGCGATATGCCAAAGAGGTGCAAGGGATATAATGGACAGAACTTGTGCCGACTTACCATGGCAAGTTTGGCTTGAAGTCGATGGGAAATACATTGATATTCCAAAGGTTATCATTGATCCTAATAAATTTACATTACCATTGTTGCTTACATTCATTTTTAAAGTGCTTCTATTCTGATTTTTATGTTTCATCTGTTACCTAGGATTCTGAGGGTTTAATTGTGCTCAACATTGGCAGCTACATGGGTGGGGTAGATCTTTGGCAGAATGACTTCGAGCATGATGATAATTTTAATCTCCAGTCCATGCATGATAAAGCTCTTGAAGTTGTATGTGTTTGTGGAGCCTGGCACCTTGGAAAACTTCAGGTATTTGAAAACTTATTTTTATGCATTTATTTAGTTAAGCATGTTAAACATCAGCTAATTAAGTGTATAAATTGCTCATCTCTAAGCATAAGTGTTCCATAATTCCAAATTGTAGCTATTGTTTTTAAAATTGTCAAAAAATAGAGCAACTGCTCTATTAGATATTTGAAAACATCAGCAATGACACTTTGCCATCAATTACCTATGTAGTATCTTTTTAATTGATAAAGCTTAAGATTTAAAGCTTTTAACTGTGGGCAGACTTTTAATTGAATTCAGGTCCTTTCCTATATGATCATCTAGTGCTTTAGAATAATGTGAAGGTAGTCTTTAGTAAAAGTAATCTGTATTTTGTATTGTATTTGGTATATGTGATGTGTAGACAATTTGAACTTAAAATCCTAGGTATGTTTGGTATAAATGAATTGACTATTGGTGATGGGATAGGAATAGGTTTTACTAGGAATAAGAAAGGCTGGAATGGAATCACTATTGCTGTATTCTTGAACGAGGGAAGAGTTATTTCTCAGTTGAATGGTCATGCTCACTATGTTGGTGAGACTGCCAGGTTCCACATGATAGTAATACATCTTTCCTTATTTAAGATGCGTAATTTAAGAAACAAATTTGGTTAAGTTATTGCTGCGAGTATTTATTGATAATCTTTGCGCTGTTAAACATTTTCCTTCCAATTTTGGAAGATTAGTCTGATCAATGATTTTAATACTAATGCTTTCTGTTACCGTACAGGTTGGACTGTCACAAGCTAGGAGGTTAGCCCAGGGAAATGTCATAACAATACATGCTTCCAGTCCTTTCCCAGTTCAAATAGATGGAGAGCCGTTTATACAACAACCTGGTTGCTTAGAGATAACACATCATGGGCAGGTAAAAGTTTGCTTTGATTGTGTGCTTGCTAATATCATATATACGAGTGTATGATAATTGGATCCTGAATTATTCTCTGGTCTTAATAAGATGTTTTCTTCGATTTGTCTGAGATGATCCGGTTTAATATTGACTGCTGTACTATGTATATATACCTTTTGTGTGACTAGGGTCAATGTAGGTGATCATTTTGGTAATTAGTTAATGTATCGTTATCATAATTTTGACCACTAACATTGGATCGGTTATTTAAATTGAAAACCAAACCAATTGTTTAGGACTCAATTAATGGAAATTGAACCAAGTTTTATGAGGGTTTTATGATACAGACTATATATATATATATATATATATATTTGTATTTTATAATTGCAGGTGTTCATGTTAAGGAGGGCATCAGAGGAGCCAAGAGGGCATGCAGCTGCAATAATGACAGATGTGTTACTAGATGCTGAGTGCAAGGGCGTAATCAATGCGTCACAGAAAAAGATACTTCTTCAACAAATAGCCCTCCAGCTATCTTAGACTACCATTCACACACCTCACCCCTGTGTTGTTTAGCCTGACAACCTAAAATCTTCTTTTTTTTTTCTTTTCTCTCATCCCATTTCTTAGGCTAACTTTAGCTGGGCCATGCACATTCTCTTCTTGTAGATGCTTCTTTTGTTTTTTCTCCTTTTTTTTTTGGTAGAGACCCACAAGAAATAGAGTGAGTATTACAGGAGAGCTTTTTCTTTTCTTTTTTTTCCTTTTTTTTTTGTAAAATGAGAGCTTTTTCTTTTTTACTTTAGGAGAGGGATTGTAAAAAATATGAGATGAGTAGTATGAATACCAAAATGTTTTGCAATCGAAATTTTATATCATATGTATAACTCATTACCCTTGGAACCCTTTTGTTCCTTATTTGTTTTTTCTTTTGTTCTTTTATTCCTAGGTGAGATTTAACCTAGATTTATACGAAGTGCGTAACTGCATTTGCTTGAGTACTGTTTGTAGCAATTGAGATTTGTTGCCCAGTTAATCTTTACGATTGAAATTTTCATAGTGGCAATTTGTACCTTCATAAAATATATATATATATATATATTTAACAGATTAATCAAAATTTCCATTTGTTTACGTCTCATCTATGAGTGTATTTATTTTGTCTTTTATGAACTAGGTGTTATATTCTGATTTATGCTCTTAATATTTGTTGATGATAAATAACTCTCATCTCGGATATTCGAAGGTGTGATTATTCAAGGCTCTTAGTTCACCATAGAATCTGATCACCATATATAATATATTTCCAAAAATTTATTAACAAACTTGCATAATTTGTTCCTCAGCACCTTTAATTTCTTCTCTGCCTAGTCGGTCACTAGCTAGGTTATATCATTGAGATACATATATATGGCAAAACTGGTTTACCAGTTGCTCGATGAGAATTCTAATTAGGTTTCTTTTTACTTTTTTTTTTTGACATGATACATATAAACGAGGACAAAGTAGTATTTCTCTTGTCTTTTGAGGATCAAGGGTTCCCCTTTTTGGATGAATTGAATTTGATATTTTCTCATCCCCAAAGTAAAGGAAAGTTACCCTTGAAAAAGTGCGTGCATATTATATATATATATATATATATATTTATATTTATATAAGAAAAGCAACTTTTGTACATGTTATCAGAGAGAGAGAGAGAGGGGTAGATTTGGAGATCAAGTTTCAAGCATGTCACGTATGGTACACTTGTTTACGTGTGAACTCAACCATCCATTGTAAAAGATGGATACAAGTGCAAGACATGCAAATCAACCCAATGAGGAAAGCCACCAAGTACTGTAAGCGGATAATAGACCTTGGACATACCATTTTACCTCCATCATCATCGTCATCATCATGATATTCAAATTTTCTCATATATATATATATATATATATATATATATGTATGTATATGTGGAAAAAAGATCTCGAGTTTGTTTCACTGAGATGATGCCACATAGATAAAAATATTAATAAAATATTACAGTCACCATCTTAACGGACGGAAATATCAACTCTGTTGTATCATATGCATGATGATGATGATGATATATATATATATATATATATATGATATGTATATCAGTTGACTTGAGCTCCATGTACATAAGATGAAAAACATGAATCGGATTATTGCCCGGTGATTCATCATTTTTTGACCCAAAAAATGAAGAAATTAAGAAAAGAGACAGAGAAGTTAGTATTGTATAAAAGCTTGTTTGAACATCAGACAAAAAGTAGAACTAACAGTAATTTAAGAAAAAAAATACAGGATTAGATTGATAGGATGGAAATGAATATTATATAGGGGACCCATGTATATCCTTATGATCCTTAACGCTGATAAACCCTAACAAGACAGGAAAAAAAAAAAAAAAACCAACACATGACTTGCTATTCACGTAATCTCACTGCTTTCAGTACTTGCCTTTGATTATGTTTAGTACTTTTACTACCCAAATTAAGTGAAGAAAACTAGGATTAAAGTACCATTTTTGTAAGAGTTTCCATTAAGAGTCATGTAAAGCCAAATAATCATTCGGTGTTTGTCATCCATTTCTGTACTCAATGATATGTTTAAAGATGAAATACTATTTGGAAAAAGCAAAATAGGGTACGTACGGCTTTCTTTTATTTTCTCTTCCTTTTGGATCTTTACTTGGGTTGAGTTAATTTCTGAGATGGACAGGTTATTAAATCATGCATGCAGAACTTTTTTCTTGGGAAAGAGTGCTAATTAATTGCATGATTAGAAAAGTAATTACATATATATATATAGCGCAAATGTTGTAGTGCATCTACTTGGATAACACAGAATTTGAATCCAAAAATGCATGCAAAAAACATGCTTAAAAAGTTGAAAAACAGTAACAAATCTAGCAGTAGAATTTGTGTAGTGTAATTAAAAGAGAGAATTGAAAAAAGAGAGCTAAGAAATTTATTTATTTATTTATTTTAAAAAGAGTCATACATATACATATTAATTACAAATACACAACACGAAGCTGTCAGCGAGAAAAAGGTGATGGTTTGTTTCCCTCTTTAAGACAACAAAGTTTGTCATGAACCCAGCAGAGAGAGAGAGAGAGCCACAGACACACACATACACACTCAGAGTTGTGTGCTTTTTCTTTCTCTCACTTTGTTTCATTTCCCAAGAAGCGTCAGATAGTCGTCATTTACTCTCCTCTTAAATATTTGTGATGTTAACTTTTCAAAAGCTATACAAAATTTTTTTTTAAAAAAATCTGTACCATACGACTCCTCCATGAACAGAGAAATCAGCCTAACTCATTTTGCCTCAGCGGTCGGAGCTTTTCCAAGGATAGCATCTGATTTTTCAACTACTTTGAAAGCATCCAATTAATATACACTCTCACACATGCATGTCACCCTCTATATTTCCAGGTTTGGTTTCAGATCCATATATGCAGGTATCAGCTGGGTCACGATTATAATGGCAAAGTATTGGATAGAGAGAGATATGTTAGATCTGGAATCTAGTCACTAGCTACTTGTGTATGTATGTATATATATATATAGATATATGTACCCATTTCATTCATTCATTCAATACTGAATGCCTTTTGACACACTCTTTCCAGATGTCTCTCAGATGCAAAGTTAAAACTGACTTTGAGATTAAATTTAATGTTTTTGCATGCATGACTTTTTCATTGCTACAGAACAAAAAGCATATTAATTCCGACGGTTAGATTTTTAATACTAACCCACATCATCATCATCGTTATCATCATCTTCTTTCATATTAACCGGATCGATCGGATCAGAAGTAATTTATTATTTAACAGAAAAAATAAAAAAGTAATTCAGGGAATTTACAACTTAATACCTCATTGTACAATTAATCAAAACCTGAAGAAATATTATTCAAATATATGTCTATGTACACTTTGGGTTGGTTGTAATTAAGGTGTTCTTATATGTTTTCCTTCTTACAAATTCAATATTACTGGTTGTGAAAAGAAAATCATGCTTAAGAGGGTGTATATATATTATAGTTTTCAACCCTTTAAATACCGGATTAAATACAACATATATATAATAAGATTATAGACGAAGTGATATATGCTTCTGTTCAGTGAAAACCTACAGAGAAAGATCAAGACCTAGAATGCCTAGAGAGCTAGACCTACATGTATGTGTGTGTATAGCTACAGAAGTGGGTGGTACAGATTTTCAGGCAAGAATTTAACATCTGATAGGTCATACAGTACAATGCCATCTTGTCCACGTGAAATCGAACATCCAGGGCCAGTATTAAGAATTTATCTTTGTCTAATTAAAAAATAATGATTATAATATATATTTGTTTGTGCAGTTACTTTTTACAGGTTGATGGGATAGATAACTCATAATATATATATATATATATATATATATATATTCATGTATGTGTGTGTAATGGGTATATTGAAGAGATCAGATGGATGAAACCAAAGCTCCAAATACATACATGTATAACAATATTTTTCGAAGCATGAGTAATTTTATAGCTCTATATTAAAATGAAGCACAACTCTTACCCATATATACCCTCAAGATTTTTCTACCATAATTTCCTGCTAATATAAAAGTATATTAATTTGCAGACAAATAGTTAGCTAATTTAACAATGAGTATAACAGTAGTTGTGTACTACTGCTAATCCATGCAAATTCAATGAGTAGAATTTTTTTTTTTTTTGGTAATGATTAAGTAGACTAAGCCAGCAACAGACAGATAATCCAGCCAGCAATATACTGCACTGCACTGCCTAAAAACAATAACTAACGAATTGTTAAGAAGAAACTTAAAACCATTAACTAACTAATTATTAAGAAGAAAAATATTAAAAATCTGAAGAAACAATAATTATGATCATCCAAAGAAAAGAAATGTTTCTGTAAAAAAGAAAACCGTACAAGCTGAGAGATCTTACAAGTAGATCTACCACCTTCTTTATCTGACCACCACCACCACCAAAGCAAATGTTGGATGGGGGGAATGAAGCCTGGTCCGAGAATCATTTAGGGCTCAAACTCTATACATATATATATATAGAGAAGAGAGATATACATGAACTACTTCTTAGAGAATTTCTTGGTAGTTCATATATATATATATATATATAGAATTAAGCAACCTCCATGATCTCGAGCCAGACAACGTTCCTCTCAGCCTAACCTTCACAGAGAACACAACCCAAATCCTAGACAAATTCACAACCACCATGCACATATATATAGCCTTTAAGAAAGAAGCAGCAATATATATACATGAAAATACGCACAAACATCTTAGTGTTTGAGAGGAATGAAGCCTGGTCCGAGGCCTTATATATACAGTAGAAGTTTTGGTGTTAGAACTTTGACTGTTCAAAAGCCTCGAGCCAGCCAACATTCCCCTCAACACCATTGTTTTCCCACCTCCACCTCTTTATCTCCCTCTCTCTCAGAGCTAACCCTAGAAAACCCAGAAACTCACAGCTATTGTTTTATAGGGGGAAAGAGTGAGAGATAGTGACAAATTAAGTAAAGCCTCTAATGCTGTTTTCTTTTCTTTTTTTTTCTTAAAACAAGATACATATATAGTTCCTTAATAAAGCTAATGCAAAACGGCTTTTTAAAATAAAATAAATCAGAGATCACCCTTTCCAAACCTACAAATCCCCCCACAAAATCGGTCTTTAAATAATTAATTAGTTTTATGATTTCCCAGGTGGGTGCTATTTGTCTCAATACAAGTGGAATTTACCTCCTGCTGCCCGTAGACCCACCGACCTGTTACCTGCTACCACCAGTAGTTGAGGCCATGAGTCAAAAACACAGAGACAGAGACACAGAGAGAAGCAGACAAAAATGGTGGTGGTATTAAAAAAGGAGGCAGAGTCCTGAGGTTTGACAAAGGGACAAGTCTGCCATTAATACGATTCTTTCATGATTACCTTATTATTTTTAGCTTTTTGCTTTCCCTACTTTCACTCTCTCTACCTGTACGTACCCTTTCCTTTTCCTAAACCCGCACGCCCCCACTGCGACTTTCTTCTTTCCATTATTATTATTGTATTTACTTGGGTTTTATATAACATATAATATTTTGTTTGCTTTTTGAAAATCAAAATCTTTGCTATATTTTTGTTTTTGTTGGGAAATTGCTTATTATCCTGTGTGTTTTTAATGGTGACAATGACTCGTCACAGTTTCTGTTCTGATTTTTTGGGTTTTTCACTTGCCTCAGATCTATGGATTGTAATGAACAAACAACCCACCCCAATATGAAAATTTACTGAAATTTTCTTCATTTTCAAGTAGTAAATTAAAAGATTATACTACACCAAATCATATGTATATTTCTCTTCCCCTACTTAAACCCACTCAAATTTTTTTTCCCTTCTATTTTGTTTTTATACCCTTTTTTTATTTTTCCGGTATATTTGAAATTTATATACATTGTGTATATATCTAATGTGCACGAAGGATAGATGGCACAGACCAGGAAGCAAATCCATTCTATTGGGCTTCATTTTTTTATCACCACTTCTTTGGTCATGATTCATTGGGTTGGGCTAAACCGCTGATTGATAGCCCGACCCATATCCCTGTGTAATTTTTAAAATGGGGTTTACTTCGGTTTTTTTTCCAATCCATTTGAAACAATTATCAATTAATGATTCTCCCTTTCCAGTTACATAAAATAGATTTTCGTGTAAACAAAATGGAAAATTACAGAATGACTCGGAGACAAATATAATTCCAGTACTTGTAACCTAGAAATCAAAATGTAAAAATAATTAATTTTAATCAAACTGTACAAAATTTTACATTTTACAAACAAATATATATGGATATATATATAAAATGGTGTCAAATTAACAAATTTACATTATTTGGAATCTCATGCAGAACAGTGTAAAGCATTGTAACATTTATTTGTACATTGTGATTTGCCATATTGACCTCATTGAGTACATATTTATAGCCTGTATTCTATTTTTATGGACAAGTAAATATTTACTATTACTGTTTTGGTGGCGATTAATGGTATATAAATTCTAATGCGGTAACATATCAATGAAACAATGAAAGCAGGCAGGCACCAAAAATCAAGTAGATGGTTTTTCTTGATGAAATTTCGGAGCATCCTTAAAACCTCATTAGATGTGTTCGAGTATGGCACCTGTGTGATTGAATCCGCATGATACTTGTAATGCTTTAACATTCTTTCCAAAGTTAACCATTGCAGGTTTTATGTAGTCAACGTCACTTCCATGCCCCTGTATGAGAAACACAAAGCATTCCTTTGGTTTAATTCGCTGAAGAAAAATACTGTCTATGGCTGTTTGGATGAGAAACAGCTGAACATAAAAACCTAAATGTATCATACATAACCACCTCTTTATGCCCTACCATTCTTGTCATAACTAAAAGCACTTAACCCAGTTTGAGAAGATCATTGGTATTAATAACTGAAGTTTATTGTGTGGTAAGTAATGGGACAAGCAGATGAAAATTAGGTAAGTGAGATGGAATCAAACCAATTGACCTCCTGATGAATGCCCATCATCGGAGAATGTTCCGTGCGAACCTCCCCAACCCCACGTGAAAATCTTGCCTTCTGGATTTAAAAATAAGTTCAGGTTATTTTACTCAGTTCACATTAGAAGAAGAAAAATTTGCATCAGTCATCAAGTTAATAAAAAAAAATGCACATCATGTTATATAGTCATTGACCATGTAGCATGAAATTAATGCAATAAGATAAGTGTAAATCAGGAAGGGAAATAACATAATTCTCCCTCACTTCAATCAATGAGATCTACACATATTTAGAAAGAAAACAAACTCTAGCAAAAATCTGTGTTGAAGTATGACTCTCCGAGAACACATAAACATATGCTATTTTTATACAACTTTCCTCTTTTTGTAATTGTTTCCCTTAGCTAATCTCATAGGTAAAGTCACCATCACAGTCCTTACATTAAGCTTTGAACCTCTCTTGTTTCCTTAATAAAGGTACCCATTCAAAAGGGTGGTTCATTCATTTCCTTCATAATCGTATAATTAATCATAGATTTCATTGACAAAGTCATATTTAACTCATCCAATTTAGTTTCTAATTTTAAAAATAATTCTTACCAGAAATTGCTGCTGTATGCTTCCAACCACAAGATACCTGCAAAATGAACATTTGTCAAAGCCTGCAGATTTACAACTAAAAGATTAATTAAAATTAGCTAATTGCTACTGACAAATTCTAGTTACTTATTGACAGATTCTTTTCATCCATTTCTCAGGCTCTCAACTAACTAGAAGCTTGATACAAGCTGGACATTTTGAGAAAATGTCATCTATTTTCTAAAATTACTAAAGAGAGACGCTGGAGGTTCTTTTCTTTTCATGTAGATATGCCACATGTTACAATTCAAAATTAGTTTTGTTTCCATATGAAAAAAATCCAATTTAGGAAACGATAAAGCAACATTTATCAGCAAGAGGTAGTATAACCTGGTAAACAGGAGATTTCAGAAAAGGACCTAGAACCCTTTCCGGTACATGAAAGACATCTGTAGTACTGAAACAGAAAATTTATTAACCAAATAAATATATCAGAATTAAAATTTGCTGAAATTGAAACTATATACATAACAAATATGTCAATATACAACTATTCTTAAAGTGAGAGATACCCGATTCCAAGGCATCCATTTTCATTTGAACCCCAAGTGTATAGATCTCCACCGCCTAGTCAAAAGATGGTATAGGTGTAAAATTGCATCAAGAACTTAAAATCAATAATATTTTAATTATGACAAAAAAAGATGTCACAGTGAAAAGTTAGTGAAATTACTTGACAAGACACACGTGTGATAACCACCGCATGCAACTTCTCTAGAACATGGCAATTTGCTAATCATGGCCGGTGTAGATAAATTGTTCACCCCTCCAAAACCCTAATTTGTTTTCATCAAAAAGTTACATCCTATTCTACTAAATAGATGACAGAAAAATTATTAACACCAACAACCAGAATGTGATTGTTAAACTCATTCAAAACATTATTCTGGAGCTTACCAATTTAGGTACAGCTCTTTCTCCAAATATGTAAACAGAGCCATTTTCTGCAACAACCCAAAAAAATAAAAATGGAAAGAATGTTTTAAATATAATAGAAGCCATACCACAGAAAACAATTAGCAATAACAAACGGGTAAAATACCATCAGTGCATGCCGAATGCAGCAACCCAGCAGCAACATGTTTAATCTAATCATCCATCAATAAAAAAGACAAACTACGATTATAATAAAAACACATATCCATAAATATCAAATCATAATTAAAAATCAGCACATGTTAATACCTTGATCCCCTCAAGTTTCTTTATTAGCCTTGGTGTGTATTCACTGCACAAAATCATATTTCATATAATCATTACTGGAATGAGATATCATAGATAGGTATCACAGGCACTTTTTAGAAGTATGACAATATGAGGCTTATGGCACCATGCAGACACTTTGTGGTGGAGAATAGTAGAAAAAAACTCTTATGAAGAGTTTAGGTATTAGAATTTTTTAGTAGTTAGTGTATGAAAAGAACAAAAGTTCCTCCATTTTTCAGCATAATTAGATTAGATCTCATTTAGCTCCATTTCAGCATAATTTGATCGATTTCATTTCTTGCTCTGCTTAAAATCAGAAGTGCAATAAACTAAGGGGATAAAGAAGAGGAGACAAACCTAAGGCAACAACTAGGTTTCTGAGCCCATTAAATGAGGACAGCCTCACACTCATATGCTCATAAAGCCTGTCAGAAATTTCCTCTGCTAACAGCCCTACAGGCAACACATTGCATTATTACTTTTGATAGGCTTCTTCCTGCTGGTATTCTCCTTCCTAACAGGACTAGGACTTCTAAACTAATAAAAACAAATAAAATGTTCGACTAACTTACTGCTGTAAGATACTCAATAACAAGCAATGAGACCTGATGACTCAAAATAATTATCACCACAGTCCAGTCAGTTCTTGGAATCCCTAGATTATCAATATTTTATAACCTATGGAAAGAAGATCAACAACTAAGCAGCAGCACGCTAACTCAGTAAGGAAATCCTTCTTGAGAACATCACAGTATCAGATGCTAGGCAGTTAGTATGTCATCATCTAAAAATTTGAAAATATCCAAAAGAAAGGAAAGAAACAAAAAAGTTACTGATACACACATATTGTAGGACAATCAAACACAACCTGTTACTTTTGAAAAACCCAAAGATACTTGATTCATGGCCATGTCCAAGTCTTCCAGACCCACCTTCCCCCCAACTCAAGGCCTCACCTCCATCTGAAGAATATATAGACAACAATCAAGATGAAACAAACTTCATTTATAACCAATTACTGATTTCAAAAAGAGACTACTACAGTCAGAATTCACAACTTTAAAGAGAATTGAATATTCAAAACAATTTCTATATACCAGTAACAGCCACTGAGTGCTCCGATCCCAAAGCTGCCATCTTAATAGTGATTCCCACCAAGCTTTCAACTTTAGTTGGTATATGAACTACTTTAGGTGCCCCTGCATATTAAATACAACAACAAATCATTCACCAAGAACAATATCCAGTCTGTCGATTTTTCCAATGGAAGAACAACTACTACCGAAAAGGTTCAATGCTAACAAATAAGAACATATAAAATGACTAGTCTGGTGACTGAAATGATATCATCTACAGCACAATCAACAGAGTATAGTTTTAGTTTTTACTTTTTCCGAGCCCAAGTTGTCCATCAGCGTTCTTTCCCCACATGTAAATTTCTCCATCCGCTAAAATAATCAGCATAGGATGTTATTGAAAAAAAACTCAACACGAAAAAAATGTTTAAAAGATAAACCAGATCCATATAAAGTCAAATGCAACAAATATAAAATATTCAATTATTAGCTGCACTCCCTAAACCCAGACCTGTAATAGCACAAGAGTGATAATAACCAGCTGACATTTGAACAATTTCCTTCTGAAGTCCAGTCAATTCCACTGGCTCCTGACACAAGACAACCAAGTAAAGTAAATTTCCATTTCATTACAAAGAACCTAGAAGTTTGCAGTTAAGCAATATTAGAGAGACAAACTCTAGAGCTCTTTCAAAGACTGATGAGATTGATGTCGCAAAGAAGCAAGAAACTCAATTCTCCTCCAAAAGACACAAGCATCCACTTCCTTTTCTTTACAAAATTCAACATTTTTTAAATCGCTAAACCAAAAGAAAGCCATTATCATGCATCGCAATAGTATTTACACCTTTCAGTCCTTCCAAAATCAAGAGTAATAATGTGAGAGACAGATTAAGGTACAACCTAACTACAAGACACAACAATGTACTCCACTGCCCATGCACCATATCACACTCCAAAATCAAATTATTTATAGATTACTCAATCCTCTTGCCAAGAATACACCAAATAGGAGCCTTCTTCTCAGAGTCAGTATTCAGTTTCTAGTGGTCTAAAAGACCAAGTAAAAAACATATGTAAATCTGGAACCAAATTAGACATTGTGTCCACCTATTATATAAGTGGGTTACATACTAGTCATATATCGAAACTCCATCTATTAAAGCATATAACTATTGAAATAAGGAAATCATTCGCTCAAAGGCTGGACCATAGGGTTATCATCACTATAATGAAAAGAACAAGGAAAACATAGATATAGAACGCAAACAATGAGCATAAAAAATGTATATCACCATACTATAGTTAAGAACAAAATTTGGAAAAACTAACATCCACAAGAGACAGATTAATCAGCAGGCACATCAAAAATTTGAACATTGTCAACCTTTAACATAAAAGAATAGTAAATGAAAAAAATACAGCAAAAGGGAAAAAATTAAAAACAATAACATGACAACAGCAAAGGTGGATTATGCTAATGAAATACACCTAAGCAACAAAAAGAATAGACAACTATAGAGAATAAGGTGAAGACATCATACAGTAGTGTAAGTTGTATCTTCCGAGATCCCAAGCTGTCCAAAATCATTAAGACCAGTGGCATAGACACGTCCCGTATCTGTTAAAATAAGAGATGCTTTGTTAGCCTCCACATAAATCACTTACAATCATAACAATTCATGCCTAATATAAAGAAAATTACTTTCAATCAATCCAAAGCTAAATGTATTGACTTACAAAAAAGAATAACATGTCTAGGCAGCATGCAAATCGAGAAAAATAAAAGATAGTTCACTCGCAAAAGTAATAAACGAAGAATCAACTTAAGAGAGAGTACGAATCCAAATTGTAAACTAATTTAGAGATGAACTCAGATCACCTGTCCTCTATACTCCATATCCTTATTCACGTCCCCATTACCCCATGATATAATTTAACTATTAACTAAGTCTTCTACCCAAGAAAGTCTACTGAGTAGCTATGTACAATTAAGTATGATCAGCCCACTTTACGAAAGCCAAACCTCATTATCCTCCAAGAGGCTTCAAGTTAGCCCTCTAGAACTTCAAAATAATGAACTTTGTCCTACCTAGTTGGATGATCTAGTACATAACTCGAATTCCAATTCAATCTCAATTTTACTCCCAAATTTTATTGGGGAAATAAATAATGGACACTAATACAATTATACCAATAAGTTTGCTTAAAAGGTATGCCAGCAATAAAGGAAGAAATAAATAAAACCATACAGAGTAGTAGGTGATAAAACCCAGAACCTGTTAGGAAAAGGGTATGAGCACCACCGCAGGCAATGGCCCGAAGGCCTTGATCCTGAAAAGAAGAACAAAGAACAGGGGCCGGTCTCCACTGTGAGTTCAAGCTGCGCAGACCCAATCTACCATAGTCCCCATTTCCCCACACCACCGCGAACCTCTGCTCTGTCTCACTCTTACTCCACACCAACCTCGTCACTACTCCTAAACCCAATCTGACCGTGCTTTTTGAGAAGGGGAATCCTCCGATTCTCCTCCACATTATAATTTTACAAAATGCAGAAGCGGTAGCAAAATCGATCATTCATAAAAGACGACTACCAATTTTGGTTATGGTGAAGAGTAATAGAATTTTGCTACCATGAATTTGACATTGAGAACGTAATGAAGAAAAGAAAAAGATTGGTTTGTTTGAGAGGCTCTCACTAGCGCAACGTATTGATGTTCTCTCCTGACTCTTCCTTGCAGAAGTAAGGTCGGTTTGTTGTTGTTGTTTTTTTTTTTAAGTTTTTATTTGTTAACTCCTTTAATGATATTAATATTTAAATTTGTATTTGTTAACTCCTTTAATGATATTAATACTTAAATTTATATTTGTTAACTCCTTAAATGATATTAATATTTAAATTTATAGGTTTAAAAAAAAAACTGTACTTTATTTATTCAAAGACAATACTATAACTTGAAATACTTATTATTTTTTAGTTTTTTTTTTCAAATTACATGAATAATCAACTAACACAATATCATAAAAAATCTTACATCTTTATAATTATTATTTTTTATAATCAATAGATTTGATGTAGAGTTTTTTTTTTTAACTTTTTTTTTCTGATATGAAAAATTCTATATCAATTAGAGTTGAATCAACTAAATTGAAAGATTGTATGAAAATTTATAAAGAATTTTTAACAAACATTACTAATAGTTATTTTATAATAATTTATATTTATATTTACTTGTAATAATTTTGTGTATAAAAATTTAACAAAAAAAATTACTAACAAAATTTATATAACAATTTTAAAACTAAATCTATTTTATCCTTTAACAAAAATTACTAGTAAATTTTTAACAAAAATTACTAGTAAAATTTTTAAAATAATTTAAAGTTGATCTCATTTGAACCTTTAACAATAATTATTAATAAACTTTTGAAATATTTTTAAATTTATTTTTCATATGGACCTTTAACAAAAATTACTAGTGAACTCTTAAAAAGAAATTAAAATGGTAAAAACAATTTTTGAATTATTTTTCAAACGGGCCTTTAACAAAAATTACTACTAAACTTTTAAAAAAAATTAAAATGATAAACAATTTTGGATGATCTATTGAAATTAATATTATAATTTCTATTTTGAATATATGATGGTTTAGTATTACCAATTTATAGCCTTAGAAGAATACAAATATTGACTGTGATATGTACAAGTGGTTTACAAATGGTATTTTTTTTTATTTTACCTATTTTATGAAATAAAAATGATATGTCCAAGTGCAATGATTGAGTAAGATCAAAGCTATTAAGAACTTTTTGTTTCATCCATTTAGGCTTTACATACCCCATTTGATAACATTGTCTGATACACGTCGAACCGATTTACACTGACGAATTTTTAAAGCCTTTCCACCTTCTTATCGGAATATCTATATTCGAAATCATTGTTTACTTTCAATTTTTTCATTAAACACTTATAAATATATATATATATATATATAATTATTTACATACTTTCGGACAACCTAAAGCATCCTGATACTCTTTAAAATGTAGAACATCTTTCGTCAAATATTTTTTTAAAAAATAAAATTTTGTTTATTAAACCAAATATTCCACCGATTAAAAACATATAGCAGAGTTTCAAGAAGAAAAAAAAAAAAGCCTTTGTGTAATAAATAAAACTTGTAAAGAAAAGTAAAATACAAAATAGTTGAAGATCAAAAATAAGTTATTAACTTAATTGGATGTACAAACATTTCACATAGAGCAGTTATATGTAGTACAAGAACAAGCCTACTATCCCTAGGTTTGGAACAGCTCTGCCTCCTCGTCACTGTGACTCTTTTCTGCACCTAACAGTGTGTTATGTACTATTTTTTATAATTATAGAACACTACACACAGTCAGTTTTTGAATCAAAAACTTGGGTTTCCCTAAGATTTGTCAACAGCACTTGAAGATCACCTTTCCGATCTCAGTCCGTTTTCTTCCAAATAAAAAAATGGGCGCAAGCCTCACAGCTTATCGCGCTGTAAGTATACCAACACACTAATGGCTGTCAAAGCAACGCCGCCAGCCAAAATACTGGAGTGGAAAGATGTCCAGCCACCAGTTCTCTCGATTGTGGATGTAGCTGACTCTGGTTGTGTTCGCTGGCGGTAATCAGAGAAGTCTAAATGCAACCTCAAAACCTAAGAGAGAGGGGGAAATTTAAATGAAGAGCAAAATTAATAGAACTTTAAGATATAAATGCAGCCCATATTCAGAAATAAAAATGCAGCCCGTAAATCGTACACAACAGCTTAATCGTGAGCCCTTTTTTGAATCGCTACAAAGATCTTATGAATAAGTATGCTCTCAAAAGAAAAGAATTTTTACATCAGAACCATATATAGCTATCAGTATGTTTTAGGATTTCATGTTACTAGCCGAATTGAGATACATAATTGAATAATGTGATTGTGTAAGAAAGCAATTCCAAGATGAGGATAATGCAAATAAATAGAGAAGGAAATAGAAAGACAGATAACTTGGAAAATAAACAAATATGGAAAATGCTATATGGCAAGCCAGGCAGTATACAGCCTAGACACACAGGATCAGACCCAATATCTTACAACTTAAGCATAAGGCTCGCTCCCCATGTCTGCATGATTTACCAGAGCATGATGAGCTACACAACATTATATACGTATATAGAACTAACTCTATACATATTAGCACATTCACACATAAAGAAGAAAACAGTTCAATCACTTGATGCCACATATGCCGTAGAAAGAATAACATATCCACCAAGAAGGTTTAAGAGTCAAAGAAAGAAAGCAATAACTGAAAAGATCCAAGGTATTGAAAAGAAATAAAGATCCAATATCCATGGCAGACAAAAGCAATGTAAATAACCTTCAGTCCAACTGAGCGAGCATGACTGACAGCACCGAAAAGATCACCATCAGTTGCAAGTAGAACCCTATCACCTTCATCATCTTCATACTGAACATATTTACACGTGTGATTAATATATATTGTCATCAAGTAATTCAGAATATAAACAAAATCAGCTTCAAAACTCACTAAAAGATGAGGACGATCCGCATCACTACCGGCACCAATCCTTTGCATGACAGAAGATAGTAACTCATCTAAGCTTTCTGTACCTGGAGAAAACAAGAGGCAAGATAATCAATGTAATTTAGGGTACGATTGGACATCATATCTGATAAACCTCTAGTTTCTTAGAGCCATTAAAAAAGTATGAAACCACAATGCAGCTTTTGAAAGCACAAATCCAACATCATCTATCATCATTGTCATGGAACTCTCCCTCCATCCCTGAAAGAACATTCTCCGCCATCTAACCCCAACTTCCACTCACCACCAACAAAGCCATATGACTATAAATGTCACCATAAGTTTTGACTCTTATTATCACTACTGACAAACATAACCACTATAGTAATATATAACTATCACCACCTCCATCATTAAACCACCACTAGTCCACCCAGCCCACCGTTGCTCACTACTCTGCACCATCACCATAACTCCAATGCTGTCAGTGACTGCCACCAAACTACCATGGCACCATCACATATGAACTCTGGATTACCACAATAATAATCACAAAATGTATGACAGAAATATGTTCTTTTTCCACTGAAACTCAACCCAACCCCCTACCTTGTCAGTTTTATTAATCAATAAAAAGCAAAGAAAAATAGGAAAAAGAACACAATCTAAAAGTTAGAGAAACAAAAGTTATTCACATAAACTTAAACAAAGGAAAAATAATAATAAGTTCCACTTTTAGTAATTCACATAATACTCATAAATAGTCAGAAAAAATATGAAAGCAAATAAATAAACTCAAATTGAAGGTTATTTCAAGGATTTTCCCTTTGAACACAACTCACCACAATTTAATCGATGTACACGACCCTTAAGATCCTCAAATTTGAAGGCAAATGAATTTCCAAGACCAAGAGAAGGATAGGTGAACTTCCCATTTTCTGTCCCATCATTAGTCATTAGGCCAGACATTTCACTGTAAGCAAAACCATCCAATGCGAGTTATTGAACTAAATAGACAGCTGAAAAACAGAAGAAGTAGGATTGGTAAAGAGCAACAATGATACTACCACAAAAATAATATTCAGCCTGTTCATAAGCACTGCCTCCACCTAAATCAATGTCATATTTGTACTATATTTTTCTAACTTAGTAGTGAAGATGAAGTTTGGAAAAGTATCAAAACAAGCAACAATACCTCTGGGTGTCACAATCATCAGGTGGTTCTAAAGCAAGTGCCGAATCCCAAAACTTCTGCATCATGGTGTTTGCCATCTCATTTACTCCCGAGCCACTTTCCACCTAGGAAAAACATAAACAGCTAAGTTCAAACAAAGTAAAATATCTTACATGAGTACGATAAAGATCATATTAATTTGTAAGCATTTCACTAAAACTATAGTAACCTAAGATCATATTAATTTGTAAGCATTTCACTAAAACTATAGTAACCTAAGATCATATTAATTTGCAAGCATTTCACTAAAACTATAGTAACCTTTTCCTTTTGACTATTAATATAAGTTAAGCAGTAGTCTGAGACAAAATGGAGACACACACTTGTAAAAAAAACAAGTTAATAGAGCTTCTGGTAAAAATACAGAAACTAATGATGAGCCAGAAGAATCTTAATACAAGAGAAAGAAGGGAAATTGATTTTTACCATAGAAATTGCTGCATGACTTATTTGTAGAACATCCACACAGGCAGCAACATTCCCATCTGCATAGCAGACTTCACTAAATATTCCAACACCCTACAAATAAAGGTGTTAATAGAGTAATACTGACCTTTATCTAAAACAGGAAGATGCAGAAACTTCCCATCATGCATTATATGAAGCGCATCAAGGATTGTCGTCTCTAGATTGGCACATTCAGGATTTGGTGTCATAACCTTATGAAATAGAGAGAGAGAGAGAGAGAAACATAGAAAAGGAAAATCAGCACAAAGACTATTTGAAAAACAAAAGGAGCAAAAATAAAATAAAATTCAATACTAATTGAGGTAGAACAACTAAACAATAAATGTTTTACAACAAACCTTTTCCACCAGAGTAAACTCCGGACAGAGATTCTGTGCAACAACTCGCATAAGGATATCCCTTGAACTGCTCAAAGTAAGTATAAGCAAACATCAAATAAAATATAGCACAATAATTATCACCATAAAGTACAAATATTTCTATGTTACAATGGTAAAAGAACAATACGTAAGTATCCCCTGAATCTTGTTTCCGTTCACAATAATAACTGAATTAACTCGAAACTCCTGCATCTTTTTTGCTGCAACATAGACAGGATCTGATGGTGATACAGTTGCAAGCCTGAAAGCACATGGATCTATAAACTTTGGTAACTAAAAACTAATCCCAGAAAAGGAAAAACAGCAAACTTAATTCCCTGACAAGAGGTGGTGCTATTGGAAACTGAACTAGAAAACATACTTAGTATTTTCAGCAATGATGCTTGACAGGGCAGGCTTGAACATCCGCTCCCTCAGGGTTTCAATAAATGCATGTGGAGCTGCAATAAATGAGGATGAACAGATGAAGCAATTAAATTGTATCAGATGTATGACATGTATCTGGCAAAAGGAAAAACTGTCTTTACACTAAAGATATTGCAATAGGAACTTTGAGGATTTCTGAAGGATTCTCTAGTTACCATCAGGTCCCAACCATTATATTGAAAACAAACTTACTTTTGATAAGAAGACCCTCCCTGCTACACTCACAAGAAACTCTCTCACCAGGCTCTCTAAGCCTCCACAAACAACAGCTGGAACTCTAAAGAGAGACACAACAAAACAAGATAAACACTAGACAACACATATTGCACAACACTTAGCCAAACAAGTTTTTCTTGTTCAACGCAACACAACCACAAGAAAACCAAATTCTCTAGAAAACCTTCTCATAGAAACTCTCTCAACAGCTCTCTACAAACCACAGCTGAAACTCTTAAAAGGGATTATATAAATACATAAATGAGAACACTAGACAACACAGTTTACACTAGTCTGAGTTTCCTCGTTGAGAATTAATGCCTTTCCCCACCTTCAAGTCTCTTACTCACGTTTGTTACCAGCCTACCACTAGTTCCCAAAATCAACCTCTAAGAGATTACCCCTATGAAATGACAAGATATTCAATTGGCTATTTACCCACCAAAAAACAAACCTCATTAAATAACTCCCTGAACATAGAGGCAAGCACCTTAATGATACACATGTACACAAATCCCACCCAAAAATTTCTTCACTTTGCTCCCCCTTTATTTGGAATATGGCAATAAAGGAACATTGACACCCTATATTGACACCCTTCTCAATCATTGCACACTTACGGAAGAGGGAAAATATTGCAAGAACATCATTTCTAACTGCCTGCCATTATGCTGAAAGAAGGCAATGGGAGACCCATCCAGGTTAGGTGTTTTATTCCAATTGCAACTATTTAAGGCTTCTACAATCTCCTCCAAGTAGGATGCATCCCATCCCAATTTACTGCAGAGACACTAGCAAAGTACTTGGAAGAACTCAACTCCTACCTAGTATGCTTAGTTTCTTTATTTTAGTTGAGTGATAAAGTTATTTTCTCATAGTATAATTATGATTCATGGTACATCTAGAGATAATCCCAGCAACTATACTCACTATTGAATGAAACTTGTTATTCCTTCCTATTTCTTGCCCAACAAGTGCAAGTAATTTTTGGGTTGATTCTATACAACAGTCTATTTCATGTTTATACAAATACTTTGATTCCTCAATAAAAACTTTTATAACTTTTAATTTAAACTTTGTTGGATGAGGAAGTACTATATATTTGTAAATCTTTGTTTTATATAAAACATACTTTCCTGCAACTTGCACAGGTCCTTGCTAGTATCCAAGTATAATAAAGAATACCTCTATAAGACAATAGTAAGAATGAAGCACTTGAAGCATGCAGCTTAGATGTAGCAACTGAAGGTCCAGTTATTTCAAACGTCTGAGTTAAAGATAGAGGGAAAAGAACACAACATGAAAGAAAAAATGTATTTCACGATAATTTATGTGCTTCCTATTATTGTACGTAGTTCCATGTACATCTCAGTATAAATCTTTTTCATTAGAGTAACATATAGAAGGAACATTATGTATACATGAGATGATTTGCAAACTTTCAAAACTAGAGAGACACAAGTACAACAAAGTTCATTCGAGTCAAGAAAATAAGTAAACCAATATAAGGAACATTCTCTATACATCAGATATTACAAACTTCCAAATATAGAGCAGCATAATTACAAGAAGTTCATTCAGAGTCAAGCAATTTAGTAATTTTTTGAAAATAGAAAAGTTCGGAACAAACCAGAAAAATTGTTCCCCCATTGGCGTTCAACGCCTTCAACAGCAGCAGCAATTGCATTCCCCTTCTCAGCCGCCTTCTCCATCCTTGATATAGCATCGTAGAGGCACTTTGTTATATCCAACAAGGCAATAACTTCACCACTTTCTACAACAGGGAGGTGCCTAAATTTACCTGTTGCACCAAAAAAGATCTACTAAGACACCTCAAGGAATGAATAAACTGGAATTGATAGTGTCACTTGCCAAAAAGACAGCGCGTAACACATCAACTCCCATACAACTAGACACAAGGACACATCAAATAAACAGATGTAATGCAATTTTAAAACTTAGTATATCTTAAATGAAGAAAAATCTTCACTGTAAATCTATGTTTCATTTTGTTAGATGGGATAAGGTTTGCTCTCCTTTACAATAAGGGGGTCTGGCAATTAGATATCCTGCTTAGAGCAGTAACACATCTTGAATAAATAGTTTTAGAGGTTGCAATCACAACGAATTGTTTGTGCTAAGAAATTCCGATGGATTAACATGGGAACAATATAGAGCAGTGCTGCTCAAATATCATTGGACGATCTCATGGTGGGCTTGCTTAAGAAACATACCAGAAAATGGGGGATTTCACTTCCAGGCTGATAAAGCTCAATATTAAAGAGGACAGCAAATATGAGTTTAGAAAATAGTGTTCATTAATTGATTGGTTTTTGTATGTGCAAGTCTAGATAACTTGTTAAAACAGTGTTATTCAATTGATTTGTATTATTTTGCAGGTTAATGCAGAATCCAACGTTCATCTTCAACTGCACAGGGATATTTGGTCCTAGGTTTTTTTCTATAAATGGGACTATTTTTTAGACTAGACGCTCAATTAAAGGGAGGAAATTTTCAAAAATCCAAAACAACCAATTTAAAATGACCCAACCAAATCGGCCCCTCAAGCACACAACAAGAAGATGCAATAGTACAAGTTAATACTAAAATAGTGACCCAGCATTAAACTACAGATGACCTATTCACACAACCACTAGCTATAAGATAACATAACAGAGGACAAATATATATTACCTTGCGCCATCTTCTGAAGAGCTTCAATAGCTAAGGTATCAGAGGTAACAAAAATAGGATTCCTCGTCATGATCTTTGACACTATTGTCTGCTCCGGTCTTAAATCCTCGGCTATCACTCTAGTGGCAATATCCTACGCAGCAATACAAACAAACTAATAAAATAAAAGCCAAAATAGCTTTGATGAACCAACACAAAAATAATAACAAAAGCCCATTTTTCAGACCTTGTCGGTAACAATTCCCGAAAGTAAAGCGTTAGCATCAGTTAATAGAACAGCATCGACACGGCGAGCCGCCATCCGGCGACAAGCATCGGAAACTGTGGTCCCCTCAGGAATCGTGAGGGCTTTTGACAACCTCAGCTTCTTCACCGTCCTTTCCCCAGCAACAGACCTTCAAAAAATTTACCACCAAATCATCAACACACCTAATAAAGCCATAATTTTTATATAAAAAAAAAGCAATGAAACAGACATACGAAGGAGGAGACGGCGGTTTGCTGGTAGTGCCATTTCCCGTACCATTCTCAGCCGGAGCAGATTTCTTGACCGCCGTGGAGGGACCACGTTTTTGGCTGAGACTGTTCCTCTTGGGGCCCACTTGGCTGCTCATCTTCTTATATCGGCTTCTCCTATTTTCGATCTCCGATTTGGATGGTCAGCTCAGTCTCCGAATCCCCACCTCGAAACTCTTTCAGACAGATATGGATACGGAGATAGACGACGGAGATGGGAAGAAGAAAGAGAGAAACCTAGGGTTTTGGGGCCCCGCGCTCTCTCTCTCCCTCTGGTTTTTCCTTTCTAGCGGTTTGAAAATGGAGTTCGGTTTGATTTGATTCTAATTCCCCAATTCGTATAGCCACCCAACCGCTAACGTTGGCAATAGAATCAGATAATTTTCACTTTTCAATGAAACATATCAGCCGCATGTACTTTTTGTTGCCCGAAAGATTTCACCACTCAATTTTAATTTTGTATTTTTTTTTAAGTTTAAGACAAATATAAGCTGTTAAAACGTCTTTTATAAACAACAAACAAATAAAAAAAATCAATCTTCTAGAAACCAAGTAAATGACAAATAAAAAATAAATGGCAAAGTAATAATAAGAAGATTTTCTAGGTATATTTGATAATTTTACCTTACCACGCCCACCAATAGTTGTGGTAAAATGGTAAATTGCATGTGGTAAAATGGTAATTTGATAATTTCACTCCAAAATAATTCGGCAAACCAAAAAAACTTGACAATTTTATTTATGTACTTGTATGTTCGGTCCCTCACATCAAACAGAGGTTTAACAATCGATGTTATCGTATTATCATAAAGTTCTACATTGAGTGAGCACCAGTAAATGATTTATAGTTTATAAAGAATATTAGATGTTGAAACCTTTTAAAATTGTAACAAAATTATACGTCATTAACCATCCATTCTATACCCCACAAAAGAGGAAGGAAAAAAAAAATCCACTCTAACCCACATGACATAATGGGATTGGATTTTGAGGGAGGGAATTGTTAACAAATTATTTATAGTTTGTATATTAAAAAAAAATAAGATTATACCTTCTAAAAAATTATGTTCCTTGTATAAAGTCGGGGAAACAAATAAAATAAATTTAAAATTAAATGAATTATTAATGATTTTGATATGTTAATATAAAATTATAGTAAAACGCTGATGTAGTGGCCATTGAATTGTTTTATATTTTATAAGAAAATAAAATGCCTAAACCCTTTGGTAATTGAAAAAAAAAATCTATGTACATTCCCTTGGTCATAATCAAATAAATTTTTAAACATTAAAATATTTCTTAACTAATAAAAAAATATTTAACATATAGTAAATTAGTACTTTCAACAGAGAAGAGTATTATTTTTGAATTTTTTTTTAAAAAAACCGTTAATCATTTTTGACCAATTTAACAAGACAGATTAAACAACAATGGGATATGGTCGTCAAAATTCAGATGAAGGTGGACAAAATGATAATTACGCATTGGTTTTAAATTACCGTTGGGTCACAGAGAAATTTAAAATACCGTTGGGATTTGGATGAGGTTAAGTGCACAGACTATAAGGTGCTGACGCGTGTCATGTGCAAAGGGTGCGTTTTCATTTTCTGATGATAGTGTGAGGGGCGTGTTTTCGTCAATGAGAGATGGGGACGTGTCAATGAGATTGCGCCCTGGCCTGAACTCTTTTAAGTACTAAGTACTAATTTCTACTTTTTGCAACAGTATCATATAATATTTTATTAATATTTTTATTTATATAATATTATTTTAACGGGGTGAGAGTTAATATTTTTGGAGTATTAGAGTTTTTTTATTCTCAATGACTACAGCTAGCCTATAAAGAGAAAATTACAAATTCAAAATAATAATAATATTAATAATAACTTTTAAATGATTTTAACATGTAAAAATCTATTGAAGACAATACAAGATATTTTTTTTAAACAAAGAAAAAATTATTTAGTAATTTGGAACAAATAAAGTATAATTAATCTGCAAGTATAACTAGTTTTTTTTTCCCCTTAAAAAATAAAGAAAGAAATAGAAGAATAATAATTAAGATTTAAGAGTCAATTTTGAAATAAAGAGTTTGAGATTTTGAGGTTTATTTTTTTAGTAATTATTGCCTCTGCAGTATAAAATAATGTGAAAAAATTTGAATTTCAATTTTGAATTTCAGGAGTTAGGAACATAAAATTCAACGTGTATTGATGTTTCACGATTCTACTTGAAAATATATGAAGAAAGACACATTAGTGGTGCTGTATACAAATGTTAGATCCAAGTATATTCATTTTTCATTTATAAATGTATTGGCATTATGATGATTTTTATTGCTTCTGGTATCTACAACAAAAATCAATAACTTAAACAAAAAAAAAAAGAAAGATTAATCACATATGTAATAATATTCAAAGGTAAACTTATTATGAAATTGAAATATATAAATATAATTTGATTAATATATATAATTTGTGATAAAAATAAATAAACATGGAATATTGATATCAAATAAAATTTGAAATCTTAAAGAGTAATGTAAAAAAATGTTACCGATATTGTTTAGCTACTAATGTGACAAATGTATCATTAATTGTCAATTTAATATACTTTAATAATATATAAGTGAACTATAAATTGAATAACTTCTTAATAAATCTAGCATTATTGAATATTAAATATTAAAAAATTGGTTAAAAAAAGGGGGAAAAAAACACTGCGACTAAAAACAAATAAAACTTCAATAAAAAAAATTAAAATATAACAGAAAATTTGAGACATGAGGTTGTCTGATTTTTTAATGTGTGCGGTGGCAGAAATGTGGACTTGACGTGCATGCACTACCGAAACGAATCGCCACATGGCCCAGTTGTCTTCCTCGGGCCCCACCGAACAAAATCAATTGATGCGGAATAGCATACGGTCAGTGATTAAAATCATATGGTGGACCCTGGCCTTCTATTGGTATAAAAATGTAAATAGAATGTCAATAAATTAAAAGGAAAAATAAAATTAAAGGAAGATTTGTTAATAAATGGATATCATCAAACATAAAACCTTTTTCGTTATTCATATTGTATTTATAGATGCAACAACAATATTTTTTTTTCCAGATAGAACTTGAATGTATATTTATTGCTCTATGGTTAGAATATAATTTTTAAAACACTTTAACTGATAAATAATTTTTTAAAAATAAATAAAATTGTGTATTTATCTGAAAATTGTTTTAATGTTCCAAGTGTTTATTATTATTATTATGATATATTTTTTATGTTAAGAATGAGCTTTAAGCGCTCAGATTTTAAAGAGCATAAATTGTCGAGTGTGTGTCTAAAGTCTATATTAACTAAAAGTGACGATCTTGGAGGATTTCTAACTAAAGTCCATATTAGCTAACTCTTAGTCTATTTAACAAGTGATTTCACATGCATATGGAGATATGCTCTGGTGGAAAGGAAATTGATTATTCATCATCTATTATATGCTATTACCATATCTATTAGATTCAGACTCCTTCATTTATCCACTAATAAAACCTACATCTTTTTATTCATAAAAAAAAATAAGCAATTTCACATTTTAGACGCTAGATCTTTGATAAATAGATGCTAGACCGATTTTAATTGAGTTAAAAAATATGAAAATTATTTATGTAAATAATAATAATAATTGTTATGCATATTTTTTCTTTTTTAAGATTTTACAACGATTTAATTTGTTTAATATTTGAAGATGCTTGAAATATCAAATTGTAGGATTCCAAATGCATCCTAGATAATATGACAAGTGTCATCAAATATTAGATCTTTCTTTTATTTTAAAGAGATTTTATATAAAGAGATTTTATCATATTAATGTATAAAAATTTTATTTAAGTCTTCTTTATAATTTATTTTGGTTTTCAAGCATAATTATTAATAAGAAAAATTATTTTTATGTCAATAAAATTATAGTAATAAATTTTTAAAAAATTAATTAGTATTTGAAATTTGTAATGTTAATTAATATTTGAATTTGATCCTTGAAATATTATTTTATTTTAAAGATTAAAGATTCCATCTTATTTTATATGATAATATGACAATGTATAAAAAATATTAGAAAACTATTTTATAAATTTCCAACTTAGTCTAATTGAATAATATTTGAATTTTTATATTAAAATTTTATTTATAAAAAAGTAAGCCCTCGAGAGAGTTAACATTTTCTAATTAAGTTGACTTATAAATTTTCAAAATATTTTAATTTATATTTTGTTATGTCATGATGCATTTTTAATTATGTAATATAGAGATCAAATGATCAATATAGATGTAATTATAACTTAAATTCTAAAAAAGTTTATTACATGTTTACCCTGATAAAATGTGTTCTCATTCTTTTAATAAAACCCAAATAGGGTTGTGATTTTAATTTATTTTTAACCTAAATAATTTTCTAGCATCCCAAGGGGGACAGAAGTTGGTACAGTTTAATTTAAAACATAGAGAACTTGGCATTTTGCTGGATTGAATCTTTTATGATATTTTGACACGTCTACTTGTTTATATATGTATCTAAACTAATCGTTACAATTATATTATTTTAAAAACAAATAAATAAATAAAATCGTATACAATTATATAGATAAGCAAAAAAAAAAAAATTTGTATAAAATTCTAGGTTCACAGCATTTCTTTGATTCTCACAGGTCATATAATTATTAATTGACAATCCCCGTATATAAAATATTGGGTACCAAAAAGCATGATCGGACATTTGATATATATATATATATATATATATATATTTATCAACATAATTAATATTGGAACGATCATTTTATTCTTAATTTATAAATTATTGACTGAATTATTTTTGTGGTCTTTCAATATTATATGTGGCATAATGCATAAATTTTAATAGGAAAATAAATTACAAGTGAGTAATGGTAACTGCCACCATTTGTGAAATTCTTTGCTTTTGAATGTTGGTCCAAACTAAATGAAAATTTTGATTCCATGATTAAACACACTGTTCACATCAAGTACCAAATGGATTGTTAAAAACTACTGTTCCCAATTTTAGTTTGACTCCCACAATCACCAATATCAAAATGAAAAAGAGAAAAAGAGAAAGAAAAAAAGAAAAAAAGAAAAAAAGAAAAAAAGAAAAAGAGTGTAGTACTAAGTAGATTAGGCTTGTGTTTGAATATGTGTTAAAAAAAAATAAATGATTTAAAACATTAATCTGTCACTTATGATATAAGGTGGGAATGTGATGGAAAATTTATGTGGGAAAGAGTAAGATCCACGGCAAATAATTAACAATTATTTATTTTGGTTTATATCAGGAGGCTACAAGTAGGGTACAGCTAATTAGCTTCTTGGGATTGTTATCTTTGATTCAGGAAGTTTCTTCTAAAGAATATTTCACTCTGTTTTTGTTTTCGTGTGATTTTCATTTTCACGTTTTTCTTACTCAAATATAAAAAAAGAAATTAATAATTAAATTAACAATATATATTTCGTCCCCTCTCCTCACCATAATATTTTACTTGTTAATAATAATATAGATTACTATCCTATTTTTTATCATTCAATTAAAATTTAACATATAAAAAAATAATATTAATAAATTTATATTACATTTTAATTAAAGATAAATTATTTTAGAGTATCTTCAAAAACTCTTTATATATCCCAATATTTTTTTATTACAGAAAATTAATATAAAATTAAAATAGATAGCGTATTTATTAAAATAACTATCTATTCTAATTTTATAATTATATCATTTTTAACACAGTATCAATTTTTATACACTTCCTAATTAATTAGTTTGTGATTTAAATTAAAAAATAATGAAAAAATATATGAAAATCATACACTTCCTTATTAATTAATTATTTAGTTTGTGATTTAAATTAAAAAATATGAAAATCATTAATACTTATAGAAAAAGTAAAATAATGAATAAATAAAAAAAGTTCATTAAACTTAAACTAAAAATTCTCATTATTTATTTTAAAATTTAATAAATATGCCTTTATAATTAAAAATATTAAAAAAATACTCAAAATACTCTAATGGTAAAAAAAAAATTATTTAGGATGAGAGACTGACTGAGACAGAGAGATAGTGAATTGGAATTCAAACTATCAATCTCGCTTATATTTCCTTATCCATCTTCTGAATTATTCAATAAGTCATCTATAAAAAAAAAAAAAAAAATTGAAAATGTTAAATTTTAATAGATGAGTGTGGAAGGGAAATATTGATCCGGATACATTGCATTCATTCATGAATTTGGCTACCATTGACGCCAATAATTAGAGGATTTGATTATTGGCAACCAATTTGATGGGTATGGAATTTCAATCAGAGTGATGCGCATGGCGGGAATAACGCTAATCACCGTTTGAAAAAGGCAAGAAGAAGACAAACCCATTTTGCTCATGAAAGATTACAAATTGAAGCAAAGGTCAGGATTTTCTTTTCCCTTCTGTAAACATCCTCACTCACGTGGTCCTACTCCCACACTTCTCGTCCTAATTCCTCCCTATATATATTTATATTTGAATTTACATTTTTATTTATTTGAGCTCTAAAAGGTAAAAGACAGCTTCGAAACAAGTATTTTGATATATCCAACGTACGTGTTTCATTCAATTCTTACAGCACTGCAAATTTGTTCCGACATCCTTCAAATCTCTGCAGCTTGTTCGTTGATGATTTTTATTGGAGCTTTTTATTTTTTGTTTATTTATTTCTGATCTCATGGGCCAGTTTTTGCCTACAGTGAATAAAAGGTATTTCATTTTCTGTCTCTGAGTGTGTGTTTGCTTGAAATTTATCGGATCTTTGCTGTTTGCTTTGTTGGGTGTCTTTGGACTACGATTTTTCCCATATTTGGAAATGGGTACTGGTTTTTTCTTCGTTTTATGTGGTATTTTTGAAGTGGGTCTTGGTCTTTCTATTTCTTCGTTTTTTCTTTTAGATATTTTGGAAATGGGTGTTTGTGTATTTCACTCTCTGTGGTCCTGTCTATCTCTATGCCTCTCGCTTTCTATCTTCTCTTATAGACCATGGCGTGAAATTTGGGGAATTTGGTAGGTATCCGTCAGAAGAGTTGTTCGAGTTTTGTGTTCAAGTAATTATCAAGAAACATAAGGTTCAAATGGATATCATATTAAATTCTCCGTCGTTCTGATACTGTTTCTATTTTCAATTTGATAATGTACTTTTCCTTTTTCTAGATATACTTTGGGTTGGTTAAGGTTATATTTCGAGGTTAGATTGAACAGGGAGTGAATTCTAAGCTAAGCTTACCAGAAATCTCCTTTGTGGTCCAACAGTTTTAAGTTAAACTTCTTTTCTGCTACTTTGAATTTTGCTTACCTTGTTCAGAAGCTCGAATTCTGCCATAGAAATCCAAACCCATTTTCAAGGTCTTTCCATTACAGTTTTGAGCACAATGCTGCAGATTTGATAAGCTCTTGGTGTTTTTTTTTTCTGTGATGAATTCAGGATGGTTTTATGATAACGTAGAAAAGGTCTATTTGAAGGGCTACTGAGAGTTCTGTGTTACTTCAATTCAAGATGGACCGGCGAAGTTGGCTGTGGCGAAGGAAGTCTTCCGAGAAGAGTCCTGGTGAGACTGAGAGTTCAGGATCTATATCTTCTCATTCTGAAAGATTTTCCGATGATCAGGTAGATGACATTACATTGTTTGACAAATGAACTCATCCTTTGCCTAGTGGATTGTTTGATTGTATGAAATAAGGAAGCACGCATAATTCTGCCTAATTTTTATTTATACAACAATTTTCCTTTTCTCCAAGTGCATATACCTTCTCTCTCTATGTATATATGTTTATACACACAGAAACATTTTTTATGTATACGTGTTTCATATCTCAGAAAAAAAGGAAGAAAATCATGTTCATCAATGACCAAAAATTCATATTATTTTTGTGCTTTTTCATGTCTTTGGACATCTTGTCTGCTGATGAATCGTGGTGGCTTCTTTATGCTGCTGTTATATGTAGCTTTTCAAGTGCACTGGTGTAATGATGTTTCTCCATTTTCCCTATTTCAGTTGTAAAGTAGAAATCATGGTGCTGGTTCTTGATTATTTCTACTTAGTGCTTGACCTTCCTTAGCTGACAAGCTCGTCTTTCTCTCCTATACTTTTTCAAAGTACACCCTCCATGAATTTTGACCAGAATGTTGTTCTAAATTGATTGTAGCTCTTTTTTCATTGACTTCTTCTTAGACTATATTGATTAGTGCTTCTTTCTCACCCTCACAATACTTGCATAGAATGTGCATGTGATTTGTTGCATGTTTAAGTTTATTGATGGTTGGTGAAAGTTAATTTTGTTCAAACTATATTGTCAAAGGCATATATAAACCAAAGCACTCAATCACCAGAAGTCACTTCTAAAGCTGCATTGAATGATGATGAAGTTAATGATAGTGTGAAGGCTTTAACAGATAAATTATCTGCTGCACTTCTTAACATTAGTGCCAAGGAGGACTTGGTAAAGCAGCATGCTAAAGTTGCAGAAGAAGCTGTGTCAGGTATTCTTCTTTCTCACCTTCAGATGGAAACTAAATTACATCTCGAGTTTTCTTACGCCAAATAAACATAAATTTGTGTGTGAAAAAGCAACACTGGAGTGGATCCAACATATATAATTCTGAATGAGATTTACATTCTTAACAATATAAATGGGAGTAAAAGGGTTTCTTGATTGCATTACATCTCTTCTGGTCAAAGATTGAGGCATTAGTTTGATGTATTTTTTTTTATATTAACTATTACAAAAATCATAAATACTATTATCCTTGTATCTCCATTGGTGTGGTTGACTTGGATGCAAGAAGATTTTCATTATTCTTGGGTCTATTTTGATCCAACTCCAATTTTAAAATCTTGAGAAGATGTTAACTTATCTTTGCATATATAAGCTTGTCTAAACTTCTTGTTCTGAGGTCATTGGAAATTAAAAGTCAGGTGTTGCTGGGCTGTTCCTTTGGCAGTCAATAGGTAGTTGATATTATAATTTTTAGCAACTCAATATGCAAAAGTGGCCACTATGTTTAATTATATTTCGTACTCTGAGACGTAATTGCTTTATTAAATGAATAATTAGATGATAATGATTTTGATCATTTCCTTTATGTGGGGAGTAACAAGCTGGTTCTTTTGCTTGCCATTTCAAATGCTAGGCTGGGAGAAGGCTGAAAATGAAGTGTTGGCTTTAAAACAGAAACTTGAGGCTGCAAATCAGAAGAATTCTGCTCTTGAAGATCGCCTTGGTCATCTTGATGGAGCACTGAAGGAATGCGTAAGGCAACTTCGACAATCAAGAGAAGAGCAAGAGCAGAAGACCAATGAAGTTGTCAAAATCAAAACTCATGAGTGGGAATCTTCAAAGTCTCTGCTTGAAAGTCAGCTTGATGAGCTCAAGGCGCAACTTCAGAGTGCTAAAAGTGAAGCTGCTGCATCAACTGATTCTGATATTTGCACAAAGCTTGAGGCTACTGAGAAGGAGAACTTGGCCCTTAAATTGGAACTCCTTTCTAAAGTTAAAGAGCTAGAAATCAGGACTACTGAAAGGGACTTGAGCACTGAAACAGCTGAAACAGCCAGCAAGCAACACTTAGAGAGCATAAAAAAGGTGGCTAAGCTTGAAGCTGAGTGCCGCAGGTTAAAGGGCATGACTCGTAAAGCATCCCAGACTTATGATAGGAAGTCCATTTCAGTATCCTCATTTTATGTAGAATCTTTTACCGATAGTCAATCGGATAGTGGGGAGAGGCTATTGGCATTAGAATCTGATATGCAGAAAATAAGTGGCTTGGAGCCAAATGAATGTGAGCCAAGCCATTCAGATTCATGGGCATCTTCTCCAGTTTTAAAACTTCACAAAATTAAGAATGAGAAGGATATTGGAAGAAACCTAATGGTTCCTTCAGTAGAAATCAATCTCATGGATGATTTCCTTGAAATGGAAAGGCTTGTTGCATTACCAGATACAAAAAGTGAAAGCTGTTGTCATGATGCAGGACCTGCATCAGATCATACTAATGGTGGGGAAAGCCCTTTGAAAGCTGAACTTGAAGCAATGATAAACAGAACTGCAGAACTGGAGGAGAAGATAGAGAAAATGGAGGCAGAGAAAGTGGAACTTGAGATGGCTCTGACTGAGTGCCAAAAGCATCTTGGGATATCTCAGAGCCAGCTATCAGAAGCAGAGATGAATTTGCAGGAGCTGCAAAGACAAGTGGTTCTTGCAAATGAATCAAAGCAAGCTGCAGAGGAAGAAGCAAGGACCTTTAAAACAAAAAGAGAGGTGGCAGAGTCACAACTTAGAGAATTTGAAACTGAAGTTAACTCCTTGCTTTCAAAAGTTGGTTCATTAGAAGAAGAGGTTCAGAAGGAGCAAACTTTGTCAGCTGACAATGTGGCCAAATGCCGGAAATTGGAGGAGGAATTATCAAGCATGAAACATGAAACTGAGGTCCACCGTGAATCTGAGCTCCGGCGTGTTGCAAACATTAATGGCGATATGAAGATAAAGCAGGTCAGTTGCACATTAAAGCTTGATACATAAATCTTTTCTCACCTGATATCTAAAGAAACTGTTATTTAGAAACCACTACTTTTTTTTAACAATAAAACTAAAAGGAGTTGCCCATATCAAGTAGATGTAGTTAATAGGGCTGACTCGTGATTGGCTGATCTTTGTTTTACGTCCTCCGTAACCTGAAACAGTAAACTTTTCTTCAAGAGTTATTTAGATATGCTTTTAGAACCTAGTTTAACATGGGTAATTGTGCATATGAATGATTGTTGGTTGCTGTGTTACCCATTTTAATTAGCTTCACAAGACAATGCTTGCATACCTCAAATCATTTTCATATTTAATGTTTGTATTCCCTGAATTGTCTGTGAAACAAGGGATTTTTTTTTACTGTTAATGAAGAAGCTCATTGATGTACTTGCGTTGAAAGCCTAAGAATTATTCTTCCTCTACAAAGCTACTTTTATAAGTTGGACCTACAAACCTGGTCATAGAGGTAAAAAAGAAGTTCTGTTTTAAGTTTAGAAGTTTGGATATCCTTTTTATGGGTTAAATGGAAGCAGTTCTGCCCTTTTTTATTTATTTATTTATATATGTAGCTAGGGAACCAATTTCTTCTAAATCAATTTCTTATAGGTTTTTTGAGATAGATTTTGATGCTCACATTTTGATTTAGATCAGAGGATCTAAATCAATTTCTTGGTCATATTGATGCAAATCATTTGTCTTTACACCAAGTCAGATTTTTGGGCATGATTATTAATGCGATGTGGGATTAAGCAAATACAACGGGTTGATGAATCACCTACTTTCCTCGACATCTTAATGATTTTGCTCTCTTGGTGTTCTTCTTTGTGGTACAGGAAAAAGAGCTTGCATTGGCTGCTAAAAAATTTGCAGAATGCCAGAAAACAATTGCATCTCTTGGCCAGCAGTTGAAATCTCTTGCGACGGTGGATGATATCCTGATGGACTCCGAGAAGCCATTGGATCAGTTTACTTGTGAGGGCATACAAAGTTTCAAAATTGGCATGGAAGCATGGAAATTGGGGTCAAGTGATTTGAATTTGGCAAGAACAGATTCTGAATTTTCGAAAGCAACAAGTAGAAGGTCTTACCCTTCTAAAAATGCCAGTGAGAGAAAGCCATCATTATCAAATACTAGACCAACCCATTGGGTCTGAAAAAGAGCCAAAACAGATTTGGCAAAATTTTCCCCGTAATTAAATAGTGGGACTCACTTATGAAAATCAGTGAGGATTCAATAAAAATAAAAATTGTAGGAATACAAAAAGATAGGTCTAAAAAAAGTATCTATTTTAGTCCAAAGTTGTATTATACTTTTGTAGCTGTGTATTATGCAGTGCGTGTAAATCAAACATGTATTTACATAGATAATACCTTTTGGAAGCCAAAAAGAAAAAAGGAAAAAAAAGGTGAAAAAAGAGAAGAGCTTTTATACATAAAATCAAAGAATTTTACAAGTGACACTGGCATTGGCAAAGACAGCAACTTGTCAGCTTGCTTTGCTTAGCTAGTTTGATTTTTGACTTTTGAGATGGCCTGTCACCGTGAGCTCAATATACAACAGCTGGGTTTGCTAATGAAGTCAGGTTTAAGTTTTTTCAACCACGAGGCCACTCAACCGGGTGTGAGAATGAGATTGCGTACTACCCAATTAAACCACCAACTCTTTCATGCCATTTTCTTTGATCCATAGACATTGAGTGTTTACAATATATAATACACATCTTTTACTATGCGCTGGATCTTCCACCAAATCATTGGTTGCCATGCAATTTGTTTGTTGTTTTGTTTTTGTTTTTTCTATCTTAGTACAATGTTCCAAGCTTTGGGGTCAACTTCTGTGATTCATTTTTGTTAAGTGATAAAATGGTTGGTACAAAGTCGTTTGTCCTTCTTCCTCTTCTTCTTCTTTTTATATTTATTTTTTTCTTTAAATTACATGTATATATACATTGATGGTTCAACAAAAATGGACATTGTGAAAAAAAATATTTGTAAGAATTTACAAGTTAGCTAGTGGAGAGGGTAATGTAATTACTCTAATTGATTGATAATTGATAAAAGAATTTAATATTTTTCATTGAATTTTTTAAAATTGTTTAGTGACAATAACTGATGAAATCTATCTTTAAAATTTAGAGCTGTGTGCACAAATTTGTAGGGTCAGGGCAACGTTGTCGTCCACAAAGTAATAATATATTAAAACCTCAATTGTCCTGCTCATGAGAAGGTTCTATGGTGTAGTGGTTAGCACTCTGGACTTTGAATCCAGCGACCTGGGTTCGACTCCCGGTAGGACCTCCTATATCTACGAATTTTAATATTATTTGATCTCCTTTTTGCAGCTTCCTAATGAGCATTAGTAATTCTAGCTTGGTTTTACACCATTTGGAGGGTTACAATGAAGTACTAAACCCAACATAAGATAGGGTTCTGCATATACAAATCAAACAAGTAGAGGGTTACGATGAAGTACGAAACCCTTTGCTGTCTACATAAGATAGGGTGTTGCACATACAAATCAAACAAGTAGTTTCTTCCAATAATAGCAATGTAAAGATAATGATTTTCCTTTCAATTTCCTTCTAAAAGACAAAGCCTAAACATTGAGATCTGGTAATAGCAATGTAAAGATAAATGACTTTCCTTTCAATTTCCTTCAAAAAGACAGAGCCTAAACATTGAGACCTGATGTGGGTCTTGTTCCATTCAGTTCTTTTGCTTCACAAATTTCCTGGTGCACTTCATTTTTTTGAAGCAGATCATAGAAAACCTCTGGTTTTTTGTAGACTGAGATACAAAGGGCCTGAGAAACCAAATACAGCAGTGAGTCAGTCATTGTATATAAAATGCGTGTATCTATTCTATACAGATTTAGCTACATTATAGTTTCAATGCATTTAAGTTGAGTAGGTCAATCTTTACAATCTGAAACATACCAACATTTTAAAGAAAAAAGTACAAGAAGCATCAGTTTCAAAAGCATGGTTATCTTTTTTTACCTGCATTGCGAATGCTATGTGAATTAGTGTTGCCTCGGACCATGGCCTACCGATAAACTGAAGACCAATTGGCAAACCCGTTTTGTCATATCCAACCTACCAAGGAGAAGATTAGGTCAAGTCAAAACTGGTTGACAAGTTGAAACTTTTCACTGCTTCTGCAAGTCTTGACAGACAAGATAATGAAAATACAGGTTAAGATCATACCGGAACGGTCACTGCAGGAAGTCCCAAAAAGTTTCCTGCTATTGAATACCGAACAAGGGCAGCTGACACAGTACCAAAATGGTTATCTCAATTATGTATTTCTATGACGTTGTAAACATTCATTTACTTATGCTGTTATGGTCATTTTATCCATAGTACTAAATGTGTAAGCTTGTTCTTTTTTGCTGGAAATTTTCTAGGTTTACATACCTCCATTTACGTAGTCAAGTTCACCAGTCTTGAGAGCATCATTTAAAATGGAGTAGGCCGTTACCCTGTTATACATTGACAGATTAATTAGCCCTCAACATTTTGGAGAAAACTGGAATACACTATATTCACAAATGTTTTCTTTTTCCCTTGTTCACCGAGTCTATATTAAGATGAAAATAACCAATTTTCGAGTATGCGAACTTCCAAATAATAAATTGGAAGACATCCTTGTATAAAAGGATTGAAATAGAGCTGCAAAGGATACCCCGTAGTCGGTGTAACAATGACATCTGCCTGGGAAAATATGTTCTTATGAAACTGCATCTGTCGGTTCCTGTGAATGAGTAAAAACAAGCTGGTAAATAGTATCATGAACACATAAACCAGAGAACCAAACATAATGAGAGGCTTATCTACTAGTAAGTAATCTTATTGGGTGTACATGTTCAAGAAATGGAAGTGCTGATCAAATTGAAGTTCCTTAGACATGGAGAATTATTCGCCAGAAATTGCTTAGACATGGTAGCTTTAGGCCTCAGATGGTTCAGTTTTCCTTTGAATTTTTGGGTACGAAGCTGGTAATTTAGGGTGCACAAAGTCTTGGGGTTAACTAATAGGCCTGAATCCAGACTAGGTTTGCTTCACAGGTGTTGTCCTAGTGCTCTATTAGGCGCATAGAAGAAATTTAAAAACGAAACGAAGCATGTGTTTCACTGCAGCACCTGAATAACATTGACAGCCAATATGCCAAATCTACCTTCTAATAGAAGTCTAACAAAATTGATGAATATGAAGTATTTGGTGGATTATATTTAAACCAAAGATGATTATTGAGGCTAAGATCCTCTAAGATCCTCTAATCAGTCAAAACCTTGTTTTCCAAGTTTCCATTATACTAACTTTTTTCAGCTTTTAGTAACTTTTCTGCAGTTTCTGTCATCAGTAATCACAATTTTTGCAACTATTTGTACAATGTAATATTCCGGAAGTAAAATCAATCCTTCCATTACCTAATTTGCTGAGCTTTTATATACTCCTTGCCGCTGAAAGCTCCATAAACAGCAAGTGCAACCCTTGCATCCCATCCTAATTCTGCAAAATTCCTGTTTTTATGATCTTCTATTAGTCAGTATCTGGATTTCTGTACCTCTTACAAGAAAGACATTAAAGAGGAAAATTTGATAGTAAAAGGAAATATAACATACATCTTTTGCAGATGAGAACTAAGTGAAGTGCTACACTCAGATCCAATAGTTAAATAATGAGCCAGGCGCATTGCCTCTATCTCTGGAATGGTCACCTCTACTGTCTTACAAATAACAAAGACCCGACAAGTTAGCAAATAAATGGTCACCATATTGTTTTACCAACTATTATATGAACTTTATTAATCATGATCCAATATGTTACATGGACTCGGGTTTAGGTATCGCATGTGGATTATGTATACAAGTGTTTTCATTATTTGTTTACTGAGAAACTCTCATGTATTTGGAGTAAAGAGGCAAGTATCTGACTGCTAATACCTTCCAACCATGGCGCTTGTAAAGCTTATCCAGGGCATTATTACAGCATGTTCTGATGTCATCGCTGCAATCATTAAACCACTAATTGGACCAATTAGTGGTTTTGGAAATAACTTAGAAGTAAGTAAGATTACAAGGTACTTATCTAGTGTCAACTTATCATTGATAAATAAAATGAATTATGTGCCATAACTAGATTCAGAAACAGGTCGCTAACCTCCACAGACTTTGCCAGTTTGATGTTGATGGGTGTTGTTTTGTTCAGCAGTGGAAAACATATTTTGGGCTAGATGATTATCCAAACACAAACAAAAAGACAAAAAGAAATAAGAAAAACCTAAAAAAAGGAGTGGTTTATGTTTCTTTCTTTAATTCTGCTGTAGATGAATAAAGATACATTCTAGGAAGAGTAAAAATAGCCATAAAGCTTCCATCACAGTGATAGAATAGGAAAACTGCTACTAACAATGATCCAACTTATTACTCAGTACTTCAAAGTTAAAACTAAACATGTAAAGGCGATTAAGAACTAGAAATAGAAAGCTAGGTTTCTATAACTATAACAAATACCAAATGCTCGAAATTTTTTTCGAAAGTAATTCTCACCAATGTTGGTGATGGATGTAGTTGAAGTTCACCATTCATAGCTGCATAACTGTAAATAATAAAATTGAATATATATCACATCCCCAGAAAAGGTTCCAAGGACAAGAAAAACACATAATAAGTAAGGATATCTAATACTGACACAATGAAGGCATCCTCGATGCTGCCTGCTAGTATTCCAACCATCCCGACTGTCCAATTCAGAGGAAGAACACTGAACATAACAGCAAATGAGACATTAAGCCTTCTGAAGAAATGAGCTTACAAAAATACTAGAATAGCGCTTGAATGATCTACCCAGTGTGAGGTAAGCGACCAAAGGTTGGTTTTAAACCGACAACGCCACAAAGAGATGCCGGTATCCGAACAGATCCTAAAACATAGTTTAGAAATGAACACATCATATAGTTACTCATATGGTACAATAATCTACAGCTACACAGCTATAAAGATTCAGCAGCCTTAGAACCTTTTCTGTCATTTAACAAGTAAAACTCCCTATACTGCGAAGCTGATTTTATGCAGATGATATCCTCTTGTTGGATTTGAATATAGTTGAGAAAACAACTGGGTTTGAGTTTCTAAGGAATTTAGGATGTCCACAACAAGCTTAGAAAATTCATTTGAAAATGGTTTCAAATGGTGAAGGTTAATCATACTTTTTTAGTTCCAATAACCAACTAAATCACATATGAAAACTGATAATCTGAAATGGAATATAGTTAAAAGAATTATTAACAATTCAAATGTACATAGAAAAGAAATTACTTGCCTCCACCATCAACACCAAGAGCAACAGGGCATAGTCCTGCAGCCACCGCTGCTGCAGAACCACTAGATGAACCACCAGAGATTCTGCTGGGATCATATGGATTTCTAGTAGCCCTAAAGTAATTATCAAAATCAATGTTCTATTAGCAACTTGTGGTGGTAGATGTCACCAAAATGATTTTGAAAAATTATTGTAAAAGAAAATGGACATAATAGCCTAGTGGATTATGTGTAACAAAGAGGGCCTAGTGGATTCTCTGTTAATTTTTCTCAATCTAGAGAAAATTACAAATGGATTTTGTGTAACAGACCTCAAATATTTGAAGTTTTTGCATTGAAAAACAAACGAGGGTGTTTCTTACCCGTAGTGGGGATTTATCCCACTAGTTCCAGCCCCAAGTTCATGCATATTGGTCTTCCCAACTAGTATGGCACCGCATAATCTGAGACGCTCGACACAGTGTGCATCATCTGTGCATGGCCTTCGTTTGTGCAGCCACTTTGTACCCCCTAGAAGAACAAGATTTAAGATTAGAGAAACTATATTGCATAAAGGATGTACGAAACCAAGAGTCAATGGAAAACATGAAATGTAAAATGACCTGTAGTTGGATATGGTTTACAATCTATTTCATCCTTGATAGCAATTGGGACTCCATCTAGAACCGAAATAGGTAATCCTGGACAAGGAAGTCATATTTCAAATTATAAAAGAATGTGAAGCATAAAAGTTGGAAAAGCATCAACATCAAAAGAATGGAAACTGATCAACAATAAAACACCTATACTCTGATACTTTAAAAATGAAAAATATACATTACTATGCCAGTTTCTCAAGTAGAGTGAGCTTTCTAATCTTTGTAACCGTACAAGTACCTTGCTTATACCGATGTGTTGATGCAGTCGCTTGACGTAGAATATCTTCAGCGTCATAGTTAATAAAGAATGACATCTGCAATGGTGGCTTTGAAGATTCACCAACAGCGGCTAAAAATCTCTCTGCAACCTGTATGAATGAAAAGTGAAAAGGCAAACAGAGAAAAAAAAGAACCAAACGAGTGTTTGTACAAAATATACATCAATCTGTTTATTGGAGGGAGTTATTGCTATCATAAGCAGATGATAATAATGGAAGAACAGAAAGATATACAAGAAAGCTTAATCAACAAGTAACTGAAAAAAAAAATGAAGTACATACCACTAGAGGAGTTATTTCTCCACAGCTATAAGCCCTCGAATAATCAGATATCGTCCACCGACGAAAATGAAGGTCTGAACCATTTAATGTTTTTCCTGAGGAGACAGGCAGACAATCTACTGCTAGTTTAACTTGTTCGGATGGAGTTAAATCGGATCCAATGCATGTCACATCTTGTTCTTTGAGATCTGCATTGATAGACTGAAGTTAGATGAAACCAAAATTTTTGTTCTTTTTGGGGACCAAAAAAATGTACAATTGATGCATGGTGAGTTTAAGATGAAGTGAAGGTTGAAACGTCAAACTCCTACCAATTACAAGTGCATATATACACTGTTAAATGAACAAAGACCATTTTGATTTATAGCAGCTTAAGCTTATTAAACAATTCAGTGGTTTAACATGATTGGGAGTGCAAATTTCCTTATTAAAAAAAACTGGTGATTCAAACCCAATTATTTCTCACATGAATGCTCCAATATATAGGGTTCACAACTGAGGGATAAACAGAACAAAGTGTAATTTAACTATACATTATATCTAAAGCTTTTGGAGCAACTGGATAACTTGAATTAATGAATGGTATTTTTCAGTCATATATATAAATGGAAAAAAGAAGAAGGCAACAATTACTGAAACATATAAGAAAGTAAGAAAACAGACCTTCAAAAGGATGTAAAGGATTGTAGACTGGTGGCTCTTCCAGCTCTGCATCTCTAATTAGCTGCAGAATGTAAAGAAATTTTTAGTGTTTTTACGAGAATGGTTAATTAATGTGTAATTTTCAGTTCTATAAAAACAATCGCTTTTGTTTGATTATATTATCAAAGTTACGATGAGATCCATATTGAAATTCTTTTTTATTTATAAAAAAAAAAATGGCTGTAGAGTATTTTTCATATTCTAATTTCATGAACAAGGAATATGGTTAAATCTTGTGTTTTATTTCAAAATTATGTTCAATAAATTTGGTCATGTGTTTGAAAACAGAACTTAAATATTAGGGTCAATCTGTAAATTTCATGAGTACAAAGGTACACATGCAAATGTTTAAAATAGTGGGGACACTTTAGTAATTGCGTAAAGAGGAAGACAAAAAAAAACCTAGTCCAACACACATGTCCCTTTGAGGGGAGGTCGACTCATTTTGGGCCCAACTACTTTATAATTTTTACGTGGACTTTTATGAATTTGCTAAATAATAATTTATTATTATTTTTTTTATAAAGATAATTTATTACTATTAAATAATAATTTACACGTCAGTCTCATAACGGCTTCTCCGGCCAAAAGCAAATATAGCTAATAATAATTGGATACGTGGAAATACAGACAGTAAAAATTTCCATTCTAGTTTACTAAATTCATTAATAAATTTTCATTCATTAAATTTGGAAAATAAAATGGTAATAAAAACAAAGAGTATTTAATCTTTATTTAAAAATTAAAAAAACATAAAATTGACAAAAAAAAAAATTATATAAGGACAAAAATAAATTTCTCTCTCTCTCTCTCTTAATATATAATATCGTTTTTTTTTTCTTTCTATATTTTGAGAAATTATTGTTAAAAACTGTTTTGGCCAGTTGGGTTTCCAACAAAATTGAGGGCGTGTGGGGGTGGGGGGGCATTCATTATTCTGCACAGTGGGCTCTGGCATTACTCCTTTGCCGTGCCTTCCAAATTGTCTCCTGTGCACTCATATATTGAATATATACAAATATATAATTCCTATACTCATATATCCTACACTGCAGGCAAAAATGTTACTATACGTGATTAACGCATTTAATTACATATAAAAAAATAATTTCTGATCCTATCCTTTCGTTTTATAATGCAGGATATTCGAGTGATATAATATAGACGAGCATTTATATATATATATATAATTATATATACATGGTTTGTTTTATGAATCACATTGAAATATATATATATATATATATATACGGCTTACCTTATGAATAAGATTGTTTCCCTTCAATATGTACAACAGGAAGGTCCCAAAGATCCGAGACTCCAAAAACCAAGCAAAAATTTTCACCAGAATTCCAGCCATGCGAGGAGCTATATATATATATATATATATATTTATATATACATAATTATATAGCAGAAAGAAATTCAATCGGAATCAGAATTCACAATACAGCACAAACTGTGGCTGGAAATTAACCTAATATTATACCCAAACAATCTAATTTTCCAGTGTGATGGAAAAAGAAGAAAAAACCAAGAGGAAGTGAGTCAATCTGATTGAAAAAAAGAAGAAGAACAAAACTCAAAATGATTTAGAATTTGTAATTGATTCAAGCAGAGCCTTGGACCAAAACAGGCAGGGGTTGACAATCAGTGAAAGAGGAAGAAAACCGAGTTAACACGAAACACAGATTACTTGGCTATCAAGCATACTATATATATATGTGTGTGTGTGTAAATTTAACTAAGAAAGAAATTATAGGGTGAGAGAATTGAGAGTAACCTTTGACATTAGCATGAAGATAGAATTCAGAGCTCTCACGGCTCAAATCGACTTCCTTCACTGGTTTGTAAACCATGCTCCCTGCTTTGAACAACCCCATGGCTTTTGTTTTGGGCACAAGCAGAGAATATAAGAAGAAGAAGATGACCACGATACACACACACACACACACACACACACAAAAGCAACAACTATTATGTGTTTGTTTTACCAAACGACAAATATTCCATGTTGTTTGAGAAAGAGAGAGAGAGAGAGAGGGCGGAGAAGGCAAAGAGAGAATAGCATAAAACTAACATATAACGAACTGTGAATATATAATATAAATGAATGCTAAACTATACAGAAATGGAAGAAGCTAGTGAAAATTTTGCACATACACTACTGCAGGGGGTTAGAGAGAGAGGGGCAGGTCAGAGTCAGACACAAAGAAGTGGGTATTCAATGCTACGCACGGAGAGATGGCATCAAAGAATGAGTGGGTTTTTTTTCTATCTTTCAAAATGACCAAAGCTTTGTGTACTTGTTGACAAAGAAAAGTCCAAAGTGGAATTAACAGCAGGATTCGTATGAGAGAAAATGATTTCACTTTTCACAGATAAAAATTACTGTGAAGAAATATGGGAAATGCGAATACCAATTCAATTAAAGGTTTACAATAAAAAAAAAAAATCATAATATTTGTTTGTAAAATTTTTAAAAATCTTATGAGGATCATAAAAATTAACGCACATAATCCAAAGAATGGAAACTGATCACTAATCACACCTAAAAGCGAAATACAAATTAACCCTCACTTTTTTTTTTACAAAATACTATCAAAATCAACTACCCTAATCAAAGTCAAAAAATTTTACAAGCACTCTAAATTGTAGGTAGCTAAGCTGTCCCTCTCGTCAATAATTCTTACTTGCTACAAATCTCATTCGTCGTTTACGATTAATCCAAGTTAATTATAATAGCATTAATTGAAAAAGACATAAACTTTATTGAAGTTTTTCGTGGATTTTCATGCTTTTTGAGACGAGAGAGAGAGAGAGAGTGAAATATATATTACTTGACTTTGTGTTCATCGTATACAATAACAAAAATTAAGGACTCTATATGCATAGAGCTATGTATATCCTCTTCTCAACCTATATATATATATATATATATATATATATATATATATATATGATGTGGTGCATAATATTGCTAATATTATGGTACATGAGGCAGAGACAGAGTTGTTAATTTAGATTTACCCCTACCTGTTTATGCGTTATGTAGCATAAAATGAATAACATTGTGCACTAGATTAAAATTCTCAGTATATGTAATATGTATGAGATAAGGAGAATAAATTTAATATGTTATATTTTGAAGATAATAATGAATAAATTAATCAAACCTTGTAAGTGGTTAACGTACCTTACAGTAATTAATTTGGGGATACTTGCAAGTATGAAAGTGAAACCCTAGTTTTAAACCCTGATTATAATTTTCTTTCCAGCTGGATTGCTTCAAATTAATGGGAATTTCTTTCAACTTGATCAATTAAACATAATTTAATAAAGTGATAACACCAACTTGTGGAAGATTGGTAAGGAACCCACTTTTTGGTTTGCTTCAGAAGAGAATAAAAATAAAATTTACACTCTTTTTATTAATGTCTATATCTGGATAAAGCACAGGTTCAGCGGTGGTTATACCAAAAGCTAATTTAATTGGCTCTGCTTTAACTTGGTCTATGAAATAGAAGAGAAAAGAAAAGAAAGCTCAATTTAAAACGTAAAAAAATAAAATGTAGTGAAAATGAGTTTAATTAACTACTACTTAGCTTAAGTAAAGTAAGATTATATTGTATTTCTACCAAAAAAGTAAAATTATATTGTATGGATTCAGAATCCTCTTTTGACTCGTGACAAATTAAATATTAATCGTCTAAATTGATTTCAAACTGCCCTCTAATAGAAAAAGAGTTTGTTATATTTATCATCCATGTACTTTCATAAACTTTCAAATGTGTGTCAATATAATCTATATATTTTCATAAATAATATTCAAATGTGTGTCAATGTGATTCATATATTTTCAATTAACAAATTTAAATTATCTTTATGATTTCAATGTTTATTGAATTATCATTGTTTTTAAAATTTTAAATGATTAAAAAGCATAAAAGAATTAATTTCCTCCAATCAAATCAACAACATTATATTTTATGTGGTTAATATTGGTAGACCAAAAAAAGAAACTTTGGGATTTTCACAGTACTGCATGTTATTAGAAAAAAGTTCTCACATTTCATTTTCTACATTAATATTGAAAACCATAAGGAACAAGTCAATGACATTTTTAGATCTAGCTTTTAATTTGTAGTCACCTGAAATAAAAGATGGGGATAATAATTAATACTGAAAATTTAAAACAACTACGAATAAATATTTTAGATGCGTAAAAATATTTTGTGCTGTTTTATATAAAAATAAATAAAAACATTATATTGATTGACACACACATTTATATATGAGAAATTACAATGAGTTTTTCATTTAAAAATGAAAAGTGTGAATTAATTAGTGTGGCTTTCTCTTAATTAATTAATAATTAGGGCCTATCGTGTAGAACCAACCAGCCTCCCATCATAATTAAAAAAATGGGGTTGGCTTTAAATGTTAGCCTTTTCATTTAGGGAAATGCAATGTATGCGTTTGCTTATACGTCTCTCTTAAGATTGTGATACTAATCTTTACTGCCCTTTCAGAGCTTGTATGATGAAATAAGTAATTGGGCACAAATTAATTAATGAGAATATATAAATATATATTGCTAGCCCATTAAGTTGTACATAACCATAAGCAATAAGAAAAATCTAATGACAATAAATGTATGTAGGTATGTGTGTATGTAGATGATAGTGTACATAACCCACAAGAAACACTCCAAGCCTAAAGAGTAACAAGAACCAGGAGCCAAAAAAAAAATAGAAATAAAAATAAAAATTAAGCATGAAAGAACGTGGTTACATGTAGAAATGCCTTGCAATCGAATTTATGATTATTTGTGAAAAACAATATATCATCCTTGGCCTTTTTTTTGTGCTCCTATGCTTGAGTGACTATATGTTTAATTGGGAAATGAAATCAATTGGCAACTACATTATAAGTAATAATATAATTATGGCATTTTTGATAAATGCAGAAAGGAAAATTATTAGTCACTTCACATAAGACAGAAAGGCTTATGCCTCATTTACTTCTAAAACTATAGCACTTGTGATTCTTAGACAATGTCATTTTCTTATGCCTCATTTACTTCTAAAACTATAGTACTTGTGATTCTTAGACAATGTCATTTTAAATAAGCATAAGATTAGATGGAGATTTTGATTTTGGTGCATGGTCCAAATGGGGGACCATCACCAAACTATCCCACCTGCTCAAATGTAACATGCTCTGATTTTAATTCCATGCTACACCCACTTGACCATATGGTAGATGAGATTGAAAACCTTTTGAGAACTTTCTTTGCTATTTCTTGTTTTTAAAATTGTTTTCTATAATGATTTTCTTTCGTCATTTTTTTCAGGCTCTTTGTTCCCCCGCACAGCACCCCTCAATTTGCATTGGTTAATTAAAATGATGTGACATTTTCTGTCTCAAGGATGAATTGAAGTAGATCTCTAATTTTTCATATTTTTACAAAACAGGAAACGAATACACTCACAAAACCCATAAATTGTTTGGTAAATCAAAAAGTGCAGAGATTTATATACTTTATTCATTTAAAGTATTTACTATCCTTAAATTTGTAAAATTTGGTTGAAATTCATATCTGTAGCAATGCCCTCAGTGATTCCTTTGTCTAAGGTATAATTTTGCTAAGAAAAAAGAAATAGTAAAATTAATCCTATGCCCAAGTACAAGTTGGGTTCTAGGCAAGGTTAGAAACATGAATGCAAGGTGGGTTGGTCTTAAAGTGAAGTGGTATTTGGTAACTACCATGTACAGCTTGGAGCAATGATTTGAGTGGGGCTGAGTTATTTGGTAATAGTGATCCCTCAGGACTCTTGTTAATGAGCTCACATGCAGCCTATTTTTTTAGGTCTTGGCATTTTCTAGGAAGCCAAACAAGGTGTTCGGGAAATTTGCAGTTTGGATTGAATGATATAAGTTAGCATGGCCCTAGGGATGGCCTTGATGTGTCATAGGTTTCATTAATTCATTAAATAGGTTATGCAGCTTTGTTTGGCAAAAAGCTTTTGGACCCCCTTCCCTATAAGATTGGCTTCTCTGGACCATAATGAGATAAGAAATCAGTAAATTAGGATCCATTTAACTTTTACATGTCGGCCAGCTTAAAGATCAACGTCCCAAGGTCTCCAATTCAATGAAGAGCATTGTTGCTTTATCTGTTAGCCATTACTATCATTCCTCATGAAATTTGTAGAATAGCAGTCTAAAACCCACTAACAAGGTTATTTTGAATCACTACGAAGAATTAACAAAAACCCAGCAGCAGTACAAATCACAATGTTGGCCCACTAGCCTCTGTTTTGTTAACAACACTGCTACATCCTTAGCACACTAATGTTTCATTGGTGGCAAACCATGAATTCCAGCAATGAAAGATGGAAAAAAAGAAGAAGAAAAGAAACAAACAGCAAATGATTTTAAAGTACTTTAAAAGGAAATGCTTTTCTACGGAGGAATGGAAAAATTGGTTCCTCTATTGCATTCCATTTTTTTCAAGAGATAAAGGAACATTGACCACATTATCAATCAGTCAAAGCAATACATACTATACAAAAGATAATAATCCAAGTTTTATATTCCAGAAACTATGACCTATGACCCTGAAAGAACCTTAGTTAAAGTACTCTGTAGATTTGCAACTGAATCTATAGCAGATTTTGTGAGCCAGCTGATCCCCACTCTGAGCCTATGCTCATCGGTTGGTAATCTAATCAAGTAAGCTATCTTCCTTGCTGCAAAATGGAAGACCAGGGCAATATGTTAATTGCCGAAGGAAGAGAAAAGGTTAGAACCAAAGGCCAGTACAGAGCTTTACCAGTATGGCCAATAGGACCTTCTAATGTTAGCCCGTCAATGAAATTTGGAGAAACAGCAGCATCATTTCTCCCCAGGGTCATCATCTCACCCAAATTTTGAAACCTAGCAGCCACAAGGGTTGGTTTTATATTATTGGCACTTCTATTCGAAACCATCTAATGCAGAACAGTTACATGAAAAAGAGGAAATTAGCTGTGAACATAACAATATTGCTTCAGAGAATTCAATGTTATTTTAGGTGCCTAAATTAGAAGTTGAATCTATATGAAATGTTAGAAGATGACAAAGAATAATGTGCCCTGAGAGCATACAACACAAGTGGAATTATAAAAGCTATGTCGAACATCAATCTTTAGTCAGACTCACAGTAGGTCAAAAGATCTATGGGACCTCTAAATTTGACAGTAATCTCCAAAGCACTTTTTAAATGTCATTCATCAGTTTGTAAACAAGTTGGTAAATGAGTTGGCGCCCCTAGAATTATTGTCAAGATAATACTAGGCAATGTTGTGGATTTTCACTCAAAATGCAATTATTTACCACTTAATAGAAAATAGAGTTATTAGCATGATACTAATTTTTCCATTACCTAAATGGCAAAAGAGGTTGGTCATTGATTGCAGCCCACAGATTCCAGCCAGCAAAGTCTGCTTGCTGAAAAGCAACCTGAGAGCAGTATTGAACCAATCAGATAATAATTATTTTAAAAGCCAAAAACTCAAGTTCAGAGAAGAAAAAGAAAATAACCTGAGCAGTGGCAGGAAGAAGCCTTCCACTTGAGTCTCTTAAAGCAGAAGAATCACCAAGTGCAAATATGCGTGGATGGCCCTTCACACGAAGAGTTTCATCTGTTTCTGCTTGTCCTCGGGCATTTAGGGGAAATTCATAAGGCCTGTCACGAGGTTCCAGCTGAGGAAGAAGAGGTTTAGAGCCAACAGTCCACAATACTAGATCAGCTTCGAGGGTCTTACTTTTTGATCCCCTCTCAGCAGGCTGAAGTTCCAATATATATTTCTCAAAATCACGTCCTGTGTCAACTCCTTGAACCACTCTATTCTCTATTGGCTTTTCTAAAGCGTCACCCGCCCTGGTTATAGAGCGGACAAAATAACCCAATAGCAGTTGAACTTTTCTGGATGACAGAACCTAGAAATCACAACAGAAGTGCCATAATTCACATAAAGTTGTATGCTTGGAATAACCATTATAAGGATAATAAAATAACTAATCCTAAAGTAAATGGATGTGAATGTAGTTAACCATCATACTGAAAAGAAAAAAGTTAGCACCGTTCTGCAAAAGCTAAGATTCTTGCAACTCTGATTCCAAGTGTTTCAAAAAGATTTTATTCCTGATTGGTACAATGGCAATATATATTACAGAGTAAACTTCATATTGCCTACTCAATTATTGTAAAGAGACAAAGCATAAACTTGAAGGTATTCAGTGTAGATCAATAAAATGTCTAGAACTAACAAATTTACAACTTACTTTGAGTGCGGCTTCCCTGTTGCCAGGTGGTGCAGTTGGGCAAATAGTTGTTTCCACATTGATTGCTTGTACCATTCCTCTATCCTGCAACCTCTCAGCTATTGTGGCTGCTAACTCAACTCCAGAGTAACCACAACCAACAACAGCCACATGAATCAGAGAGTCCTTACCAAAGTTCCTCCTCTCCAGTTTTCTTAGCCAGAAGTCAACCTTCTGCATCACAGGGAAATTAGATGTTAAGGCCATAAGAAAAAGATTATTACAATGTAGAAATCAAATATTTCATCCCACAGATTAATGCATAAATTTATTCCCCAATCAAATACTCACACATGCATCTTCTAGAGTGGAGAATGGCAACGCAAACTCTGCTGCTCCTGGTACAACATCAAGTTTAGCTTGAGCTCCCAAAGCAAGAACCAGCCTGGCTGTCCAGGGCCAAACAAGAAAAAAGAAAACAATAAAAAATTAAATCACCATCGGCAATTTATGTTAAAAGAAACAGGTATCAGAGTCAACATGCTACACATGAATAGAAGAAAACTGGATGGTATAAATTGTCTATGAACTGTTTCCGGTTTTTCCATTACATAGAACATTGCATCACCCTAAATCCTACCTACCCAATATACTAAAGAATGACAGGTAGCTGGTTTTGAACAGCTGAACTAAATATTACAGTGCAAGAACAGAGCAAGGATTATCATTCTATATCTTTGGAAAACATCCAAAGCTATTAACAGAAAATTTAAAGGCAAGTGAAGAATAATAAAAATATACCAGTCATATTCGATAAGAAGACCACTTTCAAGATGCACAGTTCCTCCACAACTAGATCTTGTAGGTCCATTTGATCCTAAATGATCAGAGGGCCTCACACATTTGACCATGTCTTGGAAAAACAACACACTGGTGTTTGCTAGCAAATCTGAAAAACGAGGAGCTATCTCCCATGCATCTACTTCTGCATAGGGTGAGGCATAAATTTTCTTTTTGATGAGAAAACTAAGATAAATTTATCTTTGGAACCAACAAAAGCATAAATTGCTAGTTAAGCCAAAGAATAACATACCTCCAGATAGAAGCTCATACAACATTGGCTTGAAAACAAAATGTTCAGATTGATCAACAAGAAGCACCTGAAAATAAAAATCTAAGATTTGAGAGAAACACGGTACAAGTGAAAAAAATATAGAATAACTCAGAGTTTACAAGTCTTTTTTACTATTATTATTGGACCACCAGGCAGGCAACTTATTCACTTGCCAAGGAAAACAAAACCAATTTAACACATCACTTACCTGAGGCTTTTTATCATCAGGCCACATGAGGGATTCTAGTCTTAAAGCAGTATATAAGCCTCCAAATCCCCCACCAAGTATACATACCCTTGGTTTCTGCGAACAAAAATCAGCTGCTCAAATATACGATAACAAATGCTAAACTCTCTTATTAAACTAGCATATAATAAAATCGCAGACAATACATGTATGTCTACTTCGAACTAAGCTCAAATATTACAGTTCTGTTCTAGAACAAATGCCCACTCAAAATCTGAGTGGATGAGTTTTGGTTATGGGTGAAATATGAAGTAGGCAAAAAATGCATCATCATCTGGAATTTGAAAAATCCACATGTAAGTAGCTGCCTGCTAAAATTCCATGAAAAAACAGAAAGGGGAATATAATATTATTTATATCTCTTTAGCTTTAAGACCCATCAACCACGGTTTCTAACCATGGCCGGTCAATTTTAAATGAAGAAGAATAAATTATTCATTAGGATGAGAAATCCTTTATGTAATGAACCTTAAATTAAAAGAAAATGGTTCCAAGTTGACCAATTTCAAAAGAGTTAGACACTCCTGCTCGCAGATGCAACATCATAAGCCATTAATACTTTATTGAACAAGCAGAATATGCAAATTCGTATAGTAGTTCAACCTTACTATCAGGCCAAGAATAAAACCGTGGTTCTGATTCAGCTTCAGATATCTCTGCAACACCACCATTTATCCTAGATGCACTTGAAGCAACAGACCCAATTCCTTTCCTACGAGAAACCGCGGAAAACGATAAATTGATCCCGTATCTTCTCAAAGAACTGGGGAATAGCCTACTCCATTGCCTTGCCCCACCTGAAACCAATCACCAAATAAGCTATAAACCTTGCCCAATTGACAGCACGAGGCAAAAGTCGATGAACTATAGTTGGGTGGCCGATTAAATGTAGGAAGGCCAGAATTTGGGTTGGACCTGGGGAAGCAAAATGCTCCAATCGAAACAACCCAAAATGGTGTATCAGAAAGAGATCACCATAATGCATGTTACAAACAAATTTGAGGGTATAAAAATTTCCCCTTTAAAATTCTCAGCATACAAATGAAACCCATTTATTGTATCTTGGTAAACCAATCTGCAAACATCAAATTGAGGCGTGTGTGGCTTTGTGATGCACAACAGAGAGAAAGAAAGCATACGATTTAAGGGTGCGAGCGTTGCTGAAGCGGTTAACGCAGTCAGTGCCATTACAGAGTCAAAGAACAAAGGTCTGCGCTTGCTATCAGGATTAATCTTTTCCTGCAAAGATATAGAGAGAAGAAGAAGAGAACACAGAACTTAGGTGGGTTCAGTGGCTGCACTAGTTCCACGCTACAAACCCATAATTTGTCACTAAAAACAGTATGTGTCACTTTTGTAATTTCCTTAGGAAAATAGACATTTTTGTTTGTTAAAGTAACCATTTTTTTTTTATTTTTTAAGAAAGAAAAATTTTAAAACTAAAAGTTTGTGAGAGGTGGCTCGTTAAGCTTGGAGTCCTAGTCCTCCTTCTTCCTCAACGGAGCCAAACCCAACGACTTCTTCTTCGTCTGCAAGCGCCGGCGGCGGAGGGAACCCAACTCGGTGGACGTCGCAAAACGAAAAACAAAGAAAAAAATGAATTAAATATTATAGTCGGTGGTGGGTCCCACCAGAAAATCGAAATATCGAAAACGAAAAGGGGAACAAATGGAAATCAGGAGGTACTACTGAGAAGGGAAGAAAAGCATCAGTTGGTGGCCGAGAGGCTATGGGGGATGGAAGCTCCGCCACCGGCGGCAATAGAGGCCTGACCGGCGGTAATTCAAACAACAACACTAGTGGTAGCAGCAACAAGCCGCAGTGGCTTCAGCAGTACGATCTGATCGGGAAGATCGGAGAGGGAACGTACGGCCTCGTGTTCCTGGCGAGAACCAAGTCTCCTGCCAATCGTGGAAAATCCATTGCCATCAAGAAATTCAAGCAGTCCAAGGACGGCGATGGAGTCTCCCCTACAGCCATCCGTGAAATCATGGTCTCCTCCTCCTCTTTCTCTACGTTCATGAAATTTACAAAAAAAGTTGGAAACTTTTCCATTAGAAAAGAAGAAAAGTTTGGAAAGTTTTAAATTTTGGGTTAAGCAAGTTTAACTATTTATATTTGAGTCGAATGTTTATTTTTTGGAGCCAAATCCCCTAAATTTTTTTATTACGGTTTCTTTATGTTCTTTGTTTTATGATTATTTTTCTTTTACGAGCCAAACACGAGCATAAAGGTACCTGGTTTCTAAAAAAGGAATGTTTTGATCTTGCAGTTATTGCGGGAAATATCACACGAGAATGTGGTAAAGCTGGTGAATGTTCACATCAACCATGTAGACATGTCACTCTATCTTGCATTTGATTACGCAGAGCATGACCTCTATGTGAGTGGTGGTTTTCATTACCCTCTTGTTTCATTGCACTTGCCGCTTAGAATGATTGAGACATATAGAGGTTGAAGAACTTCTTAATCAAGGAACTAATTCATATTTTCATTGGGGGTAAAGTTCTGATAAAAAGAGGTCTAACGTGTGTATATTTTTAAAAGTCTTGGTGCATCAACTCGGAAATTTGCAGTTAACAATTAACATCTGTTCTTCTGATGTCGTAGTACATTTCAAAGTTGGTAGTCTTAACGTTTAAGAATGCAACAGGTGGTAAGATATGGGGTTTAAGATGATGTTTTGTTTCCAGAAAATGGGGAATCATTGGGCGTAAGAACAATATATATTCATTTTCATATGTGATATGATTGTTGCATGACAGGAAATCATTCGACATCATAGGGACAAGGTTAACCAGAATATCAATCCGTACACCGTTAAGTCATTGTTATGGCAGCTACTCAATGGACTGAACTATCTTCACAGGTAAGGCTTTGTTTATGCTTTGCAGATTTTTTAGTTCAATTTCCGTGTCATCAATTCATTGTAATTACTTACGTATGTGGAACTCATGCTGCAGTAATTGGATCATCCATAGAGATCTGAAGCCATCTAATATCTTGGTATTTCTCTTATAACTTTCATCCTCTGTCATGGTGTGAATGCACTAGTGCAATAAGTATAAGTTTCTATTTGCAAGGGTGTGTTTATCTTTCTGAATTAATATGGATTTCTGTATTGTTGGCTTGCGTAATTCTGTACCAGGTTATGGGTGAGGGAGAGGAACAGGGAGTTGTCAAAATTGCTGATTTTGGACTTGCAAGAATATATCAAGCTCCCCTTAAGCCATTATCTGAAAATGGGGTATGATGCATCTTTCTGTGATGGTGATTTTACCTGTACTAATTGTTCCTTGTAATTGTAGTATTCTTGTATAGACAATATATATACCAAAGGGATGCAATTTTACAGCTTAAGAAATTTAAGAAAGAAGAAACTTCAAAGGAAGATGTGTGGACATTTTGATTGATTAAATTTTTTCTTAGAAATTTTATATTGATTTAATAAAGATGATCATAGTAAACATTATTGGTGGTTTTTTATTTTTTTTAATTTTTTTTCAAACTATGCAAATTATAGTAGTTTAGTGTAAATGATACACTTGTTAGTTGTTCCTATAAAAGATAGTTAATTTGGTAATAATTGTTACTTGCAGGTTGTGGTTACTATTTGGTATCGTGCACCAGAGTTGCTCCTTGGGGCAAAGCACTATACGAGTGCTGTTGGTATCCTGAAAACCAAATTCTGTGTCATATAATAAGCAGGCATATTTTTTTAGCATGTTACTTCAGTTCAGAGTATGCATTTGAAACTGGCAAAGACATAATTTTCTCTAGTCTTTTTTTCTTTTGTGTCTAAGTTATTTGCTCTAATCTTACTGCTTAGGTTCTGTAGATATATATATATATATATATATATACATTTTTTGGCTTTCTTGCCCGTTATTTTCAATTTTTAGATTTTACTATTATAACATTACCTTATTTCTTGATCGATGCGCGTAATTGTTTATTGCACGCATATGCCATATACACAATGGGTAAAATTAGTTTCAACATGCTGTAATAGGATTGAAATGTTGACAAGGTTCAAACTGAACAAGGTATGGAACAAACTTAGAGCTTAACATGGCACTGGCGAAGAACTTTTTTTTGAGTTTGTTGGAAGCTTATTGTCGAAGTGCATGCTATGGTCTCCTATTAAACATGTTTCTCTGAATGTCTTTGTGCTTATTTATTTAAAAAAACAAATGTTAGATTATATATGAGTGGAATAAACGCTTTTATTTAAACTAATCACTTGTATTCCAATGCTTGCTTTCTTAAATCTTAAATTAGACATGTGGGCTGTTGGGTGCATTTTTGCTGAGCTTCTGACATTGAAGCCACTATTTCAAGGGGCAGAAGTCAAAGCAACACCTAATCCTTTCCAGGTACAAATGTTCCTTGTAATGTTATATACCCTTTTTATAGCTATAATGGTTAAACAACTATATGTTTTCATGATACCAACCTGAGGGTTTCAGACCTCTTTGATATCATGTTGTTTTCTAACGCATATTGCCACTTGTGTAGGTTGATCAACTTGACAAGATATTCAAGGTTTTAGGTACCTTGTTTATTCATTTCGTTGAGGCAATTTTTCTTCTCTTGTATATGTTGCAGAACTATATTACAGTCCATCATTATTGCATCAGGCCATCCCACTCTAGAAAAGTGGCCAACACTTGCGAATCTCCCACATTGGCAACAAGACATACAGCGTATTCAAGGGCATAAGTAGTAAGTGGTCCATGTATATATAATTTGAAAGGTGTTTGAAAGAATCCTTTATATGATATTAATTTATTCAAAATTATCTCCCCTGAGAGGCTCCATTTTCGCCAAAATTAGTTATTTTCTTTTCCCTTTTGTGGCATGCTTTTGGCAGTGACAATCATGGACTGCATGGGTTTGTTCATCTGTCTCCGAAAAGCCTTGCATATGACCTCTTATCTAAGATGCTCGAGTATGTGGTACCTTCAAAATTGCAGGAAATACATGTCTTACATAAGATACATATTGTTGTGCTGAGTTCCTTCCCTTACTGTCTATATGGTCATAACTGTCCCATGAGGTATTTGATGCTTGCATATGGAAAGAAAACTGAAGAAGTCTATTTTTTAAGCTTAAAAGTGAGTAAAATTAGATGCTCTTCAAGAAATTTGAGACATATGATATATGACACATTTTACTTCTGCACCCTTTGTGTTTGCAACCTCATGATTGATTAATTTTTAAGGTAAATTTTGTTTGAATTTCTTGAAACATACATGCAAAGATACAGGCATCTGTTTGTGTCTGTTGCTGGTGTATGCGAGTCAAGTGTGTGGATAGAGATCGACCCCAAAGTTAATTATCTGTGCAGATCCTTATCTAATCGAATGGCCCAAGATCTTGAGGGTTAACTAGATGCTTTAAGAATGAAATTACACTAGTGAAGATGCAGTATGAAACCTAAGAATCTTCTGACAACAACTGCTCTTCTAGAGGCTTAACTGAATGCTCCTATTTCCTCATTCACTGTACTGTAACATAGTGAAATTCGTTTGGTTGGCTACAAAAAGTAGTGCTTTTGGGATATGTCTTAATTTTGTATTTTCCTGGAAAGAAATTAAATAGCTTTGAAAATTGCAGTTTTCTCATTGCGGCTGAACACAGTACAATGACATGTACAATTATCTGTATAAGAAACATTGTGAAACAAACTTGAATGTATAATACACATCTTGCATGAGAAGAGCTCAGTTAATAATGACTGGGCAGCAGAAGTTGTTATGTTAGTATATTGAGGCATACAACAGCTGGTGCATACACTTGTACATATGCAGTTCATGAATCAGTGCTCTACTTAGAATATGCTACAAGGGAAATTTATGGTTGTAAGTTATAAAAAGTCAAAACCCTAATGCTTGTAATATTTTAGTTTCCTTCAAGGTCTGGTTTATTCATTTTTCATATTCATGCTATTACGTTTTCAGATTCATTGATTTGTCATTAGAAACTCTGAAGACATCTTTTGTTTAATATTATCATTCTTCTTATATCTTTTTATGCAGATATGATCCTCGAAAGCGTATAACAGCAGCACAAGCTCTAGAGCATGAGTAAGAATCTATTTAGAATAAATCTAAGGATGGTATTTATATTATAGTTTGGTGTTAAGTGATAGTTAAATTCTTTAAAGAAAATAATATACAGAAATCCTACATTTATCATGGTTAATCAACCCCATACCTTTGCTTACAAACTGTGAGAATGTTTCAAGAAGCTTAATTCTTTAGTAGTTCGTCCTTTAGACTGTTTACCGTAATAAAACAATATAATTGTTTTTTTACCAGAATCTAATGGTTTAGAGTCTTTCATGCCGCATAGAAATCCCGTGGATGTGTTGTTCACTTGCCATTCATAAGTCCTGCGGATAGCATTGTTTAAGGGTTTCTTAAGTCATTGCTCTGTAAGGATGGAAGTCCAGGCCAGCCAAAGCAGTGTTGGGTTGACGCTTGAAAGTATAATGATGCACATGTTTTCATTGTTTGATCTCATATTTTATTTAGGTTTTGAGGCTAGTGCTTAAATTGATTGATCGTCTGTGCTTGGGGCACTTTTATGCCCCTGTTTAAGCAACCTAGACATGCCAGCTTAATCACTTTAGTGCCTTTGACTTTGAGACCTTGATCTCCTTTTCGAGAATTAGATATTGCCCTATGATTGTAGACTTAGCCCTCCATATGGAAGTTCCTTATGAGCATGAAGTCAGCATGAAATTATGGTTGTAGTATGGGAGAAAATGTTTGTTAAGGAAAACTTTATATGTCACTCTGCAGCACTCCGGTCGCTACTCTGGAAGCAAGGGTTGGAAAACATTACAGTTTCTTTGGCATGAACAATGTTGGGATCTACTGTATATGAAAATTATTTTCTAAGCCTTATTATTATTATTATTATTTTAATTTTGGTTGAAAATTTTCTAAGCCTTGTTTGATATTCCTTTTTGTTTTTGGTCAGGTATTTTCGCATGGAACCTTTACCAGGACGCAAGTAAGGGGTTCTTTTATTATATCCTTTTTCATTTTGATAATTTTCCTTGTGTTACACAAACTCAACTGTGTTGAGATTATTTCTCATCATCCATCATCCCATGCTTTCAATAATGTTATGTAAATTTAACAATGAGGAGAAGAAAAACTTGTACTAAATAGTGCCATGTTGAAGCATGTATTTTGTGCATGTCCCCTTTATTTTGATGAGGTATATTGCATCAATGGTCAGTGCACTGGTACCCAGTCAAGGAGAGAAAGTTGTCAATTATCCTACTCGTCCAGTAGACACGACTACAGATTTTGAAGGGACAGCTAGTCTTCAACCTACACAACCGGTATAGCTACCTGGCTTCAACTGTGTGAATAGCGTTCTTTTCTAAAGCTGCAAATCTTTTAATCAAAATTCAGTTTGAATTTTAGCTATAAAAAATGGCATTGCAGTTCTGATTAAAGAAATACATTGTTGAGTCTTTCACATATTCCATTTTCACTATAGCTTTAATTTGCTTATGCATTTGACCCCTCATTATATATACAATACATTGTATTTTGAACTAAAACTCTACAATGTGACGAGTTAATATAAATTGGGAGAATGTGCAAGTTTTTATTTAGTTTTTTGGTTGAAGTCATGTAAACAAGAACATGTTAATGTAGAAGCAGAAATATGGTTTTTTCTCTTTCTCGTGTATTTTTTCATCGTATTCCTTGTGTTGTGTTCTCTAGAAGCATGTTTACATTGCTCATGCTCCATTCATTTGGGTCAGGTGTCATCTGGAAATGCAGTATCTGGAAACATGCAAGGCGCTCATGGAGTGACGGGCCGATCCGTCCCCCGGCCCATGCTTGGCATGCAGAGGATGCAGCCTCAAGGAATGACAGCCTATAATCTCACATCTCAGGCTGGAATGGGTAGTGGAATGAACCCTGGTGGCATCCCAATGCAGCGAGGTGTTACCGCTCAGGCACATCAGCAGCAACAGGTTAATCTCATCCTAGAGTTTAAGATTATTTTTGTCATGAAGGTGCCATTTCCTTATTTCTGATGCATGTCCACCAACTTTTCTTCAACAGCTGAGGAGAAAAGACCCAGGAATGGGAATGAGTGGATACCCTCCACAGCAGAAACCGAGACGCATGTGAGGTATAGGCTATAGCTCAGCTATTTTACTTCATTGACAAGCCATCCATGGACTTTTTTTTTTTTTCCTCTTAGTTCGTAAAGGTTTTAAACTGGCCTACCTTCACTTTCTTCACTATAAACTGTGCAGTGACTTTATTTCTTTGTTTTCTTTCTGATAATCATCAACCTGATCATTTATTTCTTTACCATAGAGCTTTAAAGTAGAAGCTGCCCTGTAAGATAACTTTGAGACTCAAATTGTCTGAATACCTGAAGCTCATTCATGACATTATGCAAACATGAAAGGTCAAAAGGTTTGCCTATTTCTTCCGAACCTTGTCATTCAAATGCATTTAAAAGTCATTCGTGACAAAATACAGAACGAGGACACCATGAGAGTTTTGATCATCCAAAGCTTGGATGGTGCAGCTTCTGTTGATCTTGGACTACATGGCTAGCGTCTTCGACGGGAATGACATATTTCACAATTAAGCTGCAAATCTGGCTGGAGTTCATGTTCATGCACGTGGCGATGTATATTAACAGCGACAATTGATTTCGCAAATTAATCTGTTGTATTTATTGCTGCTTAGGGTGCTTTTATGTCATGCTATTATTTATAGTTTTAGAGAATAATGGCCGGGAATTGTTGTTTCACCTAATTATTAGACTCGTAAAGAAAATGGCGAAACAATTTTTCTTATTATTATCGTTATTCTTCTTCTTCTTCACGAGTGTATTTCAAGCTTCAAAACTTGTTGAATCACAGCTTTATATGGTATTACTTAAATAGGATCCGGAGGTATAAACTTCTAAAATCGGAGATAAGGCTTTTGTATGAATCTTATATAATATTTTACAGAGAGACAACTAATAAATTACTTAATGGGCATGTGCGAGACCTAGATGGTCTTCCAAAAGTGGGTCCCACAACTAGGACATTGTATATGAGTCTGGCGACAGAATCCACCTGGAGTGTGATAGCTGCCTCCGGACAATGAGACACCTAGAACAAGAAGGAACAAACATCAAATTTGCAACTTCCGATGCACACATACAATATATACATACAGACATGCCGACAATTATAACAATCAATATTAAATCTTGTAACACAGCTTTTGGGTTTAAACTAAAAATCTTGTAACTTAGAATGGTAAAACATGATCATTATTCCAAATACATATAATTGGATTATAACCAAAACTACACCAAAAAAAAAAAAAAAATCCAACCCAAAAAAAAAAAACATTCCATAGTAGAAAGCGGTTGTAGTGGTAGTGATTGGCAACAAACCAAGAAGGGAATATTAGTTGTGGTCACCATGAGAAGGAGCTTCTGTCCTCTTGCCCCATTCATGGAGCCTCAAGTGCAACTCAGCCGCAGCGATCAAGAAATGGACGGCCTGGATCGGAGTCAAAACACCAACGATGTCTTTTAGAGTTTTCAGCCGTAGATCATCAGCTCTCTGCAACAGCACCTTCAAACCTTCCTCCTTCGGCGCCAGTGTTGACTCAACTCTCTCCCTATCCGAGTGGGCGCCATTCCCTCCATCTTCATCACCACTCCTCATGAACTCAGACACCACGTGTGAAAGCTCAACCATGGACGAGTCCGCCAGACTCTCCTGGTGCTTCGCCATCTTCTCCGTTATCTCCTTCTCTTCCCAAATCGTCCTCCTCTGCAACGTGTCCACACGTGTCATTTGCTCCGGCGAGAGGTCCGCCAAATCTCCGGTGACCATCCCGCGAATCAGGTCGCCGAGTCGGTCTTCGAGTTGTAAGCCGGACTTGGAGTAGAGCAAATGAAAAGCCATGCTGGGGCGCCACCCTCCGATCCAGAGGAAAGCGTCCTCGAGCGAGCTCAGCCATGAAGGAGACAGCATGCGAAGCACGTCTCGCTTGGCCCACATGGACTTGGCACGGTAGTAATTCTCGTAACGCTGCACAACTCGCTCTATCAGAGAACCTAAAACGGCGTCGTCCGTGTCATCTGCAACTCTCTGGTGGTCTTTGGCGACGGAGATGAGGTCCTGGAGGTCCTTGTCTTGCTCGACCAGCCAAAACTCGAAGAACACTTGGAAGTTCTTCTGCTCGGTGGTGTTGTCAATGTCACCGATGGGTGATGATAGATAAGTAGAACTAGTGCTTGAGATGGCAGACATGGTTATAATTATGGAGCAGTATTATAACCTGCAGAGAACAAAAAAGGAAATTCTTGTGGTTTATATATATGGGATGGATGGGAAAAAGAGTTATAAGTTAAATATATGGTGGTCAGGTGGTGGATGAGTTGTACGTACGTAGTTTTGTGGTGCTTACAGTGAGCCAAATTTAAATGCCAAACCTGGGAAAGGTACGTAGGCTATGTTCATGATGTGGGTTATGAATGGATTGAATTGGTTGATCAATCCACTTGTGTGTCTGTCTGACAAGGTAAACAAAAAACTATGGATCTAAAAATGGTATATGAGATTGGATTAATGGCTTTGTTTTTTTTTTTTTCGATGAAAAGGACAAGAACAAAAATGGAACTAACTTCTTTGGCTAGTTTCCTTTGTTGGTATGTGTGCTGCTTAAGATACATGCAAGGATATAAACGACATATATATATATATATATATATATGTTCCCTAATGTGAATCCACTTTCTAAAAAGATAGGTTGTAAATTGGGGTCAGCGACTCATCATGTGGTGGTGGTGTTTGATATAAAAATGTTTTTAATTTTTTGGGGTTAATGCGGTGCTTGATGTTTAATTTTGCGTGTATATCGGGTTGCAAGTTTGTGATGCGGTACGTATATCCACGTCTGGACAGAGTGGATATACATAAATCAATTTAGGGGTAGCACATGCAATCTTAATTGTGCGCGTTGCATGATGAGTCTTTTTGTTTTGTTTTGTTTTGTTTTGGTGTTTGCATGGAAGAGCCTTGCGGTTGTGGACAAAATTAGAGTCCCAGAGTCATTGAATGGGATTCAGCCTCTCAAAATGACAATAAATTAGTCAAAACAAAAATATATAAATATATATACATTATATGTATAATTAAAGTTGTTGCTTGGCATCAAATGGGTTTACGTACGCATGAATTCATTATACCAGCTAACACATGAAACAGCTTCAGCAATCCGCAGTATTTTAGGGACAAAAAAAAAAAAAACTGCTGGATTTGATTTTGTTTCCATATGTATATGTAATATTATATTTGTACAGTACTGGCACTTGTTGTTTGTTTCCTTCTCTATTAGTTTCTTAAGCTGACAAGTATGTGCTGGAATTTTATGTACATTGCATAATCAATGTGTGATTTATTATTATTATTATTTGATTTAATTAGTATATATAAATTATTATTTGAGATTTATGTGTTACCCTATTTAAACTTAATTAATCTACTAAAATAAGTTATCTATTTTGATTTTATAAAGTCCATATTCTTATATTATATGACTTTATTATTATTATTATTATTATTATTTATTTTTATTGATTAAAATAAATAAAAGTGGATTAAAAAAATATGTGTGTGCTAGTGTATAATAAAAGACATAGTTTTAAAAATACGGAATATCTTCTTTCCCTTTTGGTTTTGGCTAAAAATAAAAACCAAGTAGAACACAGAGGGTTTAAGGGGAAAAACAGAGATAACATATATCAAGTCTCTTATAATTTTTCTTCTTTTATTGTTGTTCTTCAATATTACAGTAGAAGAGGAGATAGAGAAGATTGATCATGGCTTCTGCAAGCTCAAACAATTACTAGGTATGATTCTGTATTAATTTACGCTTTAATGCTAAATGTGATCATTTAAAAAATTTATAATGTTTTATTGGATGTAAGCTCTCAATATGTCTATGACCATCATTTATACATTCCCCAAGTACCTAGCTAGCTACCGCTACTCTGGGGTCGAATTTACTGGTCTTACAAAATCCACCCAAAGTATACCTGTATATATTTACATATATATAACTCTTCCAGGCTCTCTCTCTCGCTCTCTCTATATATATATCATATTTAAATAATATAATCATATATTGCATTGTGATTGCACGTACCTTATATATGTCAAATTGCTGGTCTTTGGGATGTTTTACACTCCACAACATCGTCTTCCATATATACTTTCAGTTCTCACTAGCTACTTTTGTTCGAATATCGTCGCAACAATAATAAAACTTTGATTAATGTTGGCCTCCATATATATATGTACGTGTGTATATATATATATATATATATATATATATATATTCAAAACTACGTAGTTTTGTGGCGTGCTGCCAGCGAACCAAATTTAATATGCCAAATATGGAAAATATAAGGAAGCAAATCAAGGATTGATTGATTTTTGCCAAAAAAAAAAAAATCAAGGATTGATTGATCATTAACAATAAATCAAATCTTTAAAATTGGTCATTAGTTTATTTTGGAGCAAATCAAAATCTTCAATCATCTCTTTATAGTCGCCTCTTCGGTGTCAGTCACCATACAGCTATCAATCAAATCTTCAATTGGATTACTCTATAAGTTTTATTTTTATTTTAATAAGAAATTGCATTGAGCACAGAGAGAGCTTTCCACCGAAGAAGCATTACACAGCAAAAGCCACCAATCAAAATGTCCTCCTGTTACTGGCGCTGGACAAAACAAGGAACAGAGACTGTGAAAAGTCCATGAACATAAATTCAAAAGACTTGGTTAAAGTCCGTAAATTTACTATGAAGGAATTACTCTGTAATTGCTAATAAAATTACTCTTATATTTAATGTTAATGTTAATGTTTTTTTTGGTTTGGTCTATCCAATTTAAAAATTTTAACAAAAAAGTGAAGTACTTTTCAGTGGTTTACGCATAATGTTTATGTCTATGTTAGCTCTACATATAGAGCTTATTGCATTGTATTATAATTAATTAAAATTCCTACAATTATAATGGATTTCTTGTTCTTCTTTCTTCAATCTTTATTTTATAAAAATTCTTCAAAGGTGGACCTTAAAAATTAAAATTTGAAACAAAGCATAAAACTAATATATTAAACAAAAAAATAAAAAGGTTAAAGAAAAACTCATTCCAAAAAACTCCTTAGTCTTAATCCTAACAACTTATAGGAACTAACTATACCAATATCTATTTAACAGTTAAATATTATAAAAACACAAGTTTATGTACAATTGAAATTCTTTTAAGGACAAAAATTGTACAATATTTGTATACCCTCAACAAATTCCACCTAATTATAAACCTAATTTTGTTGATGTTACAATCTTGAGTAGGAGATTAATAGAGAGAGAGAGAGATTCCAACATAAAATTATTCTCATTTAATAATTCTTTTTTTTTTTTTGACAAATAACATATATATATATATATATATATATATATATATATATATATTAACTTTTGGCATGTTTAAATTGGTTATGGAAAATAAATTAATGGTCTCTGCACTATTAGAAAAAGAAAAAAGGAAAAAGAAAAAAAACAGAAAGTAAAAACCCAAGTAAAGTGAAAGTGAAAGAGCAGTGTGAGGTACAAGGCAAACGGACTTTAATGTAGTCTTTTCTTGTGACATCCAGTCGAGTTCCCAGCGAAAAAGGGCAAAGGGGTTAGACGGCCACAGTGATACATTCAACAACTTGTTAGCGAGAGAGGGAGAGAGAGAGTTTTTACTTGCTCTTGCTGGGTCGATCTGGTTCTGTTACTACTCTTCGTACCCAATTGAAGTTATTAAGTAACAGAGAAGACCAAGAAAGGTTCGTGTCTTTTTTCTCTCTGCAATTCACCTTCCCTTTGAAAATTGATTATACACATCCCATTCATGCTTGTATTTCTGGGATTTTATTGGGTTTTTGGGCTGTATTTCACTTGCCCATTTCTAGTTTTACACTTGAGATGTGTTAATTTAATGGGATAAGACAGATATCAGAATCTTTAAAAATAATAATAATAATAATGATACATTTTCTTATTTTCTTTCTCTTCAATTTGGATCTTGTGGATTATTGCGTTTGGTAAGTAAGAGTCAAAATGTGGTCTACCTGAGTGCTTTCAGTTTGTATTGTATTTATGTATCGCTGGATGTTTTGAATTTTGGTGTCTTTGGTGAAAATGGAATGATATTTCGTAGTTAGGGAAATTCTCAAAGTAGTGAAAAACATGTAAAACTGATATGGAGCTATGAAATATTGATTGGATTCATTTTACTGCGCCGTGTCATCTTATTGTAGAATGCGCTTTGAGCCCATTACCTGTCCACATTTGGAAATTTTTGTAATGGATGTTTTAGTGGTTAAATGCCGTTGTTACATTTTAAGATGTTAAATAAAATTCCCTTCAACTTATTTTCTGTGGAAATATTTTCCAGTGTTTCGAAATGTATAGTTTAACCCATCTCATGGAACCAAATTTTGCAGTTTTTATCAACCTCAGTACATGATATTGGGTTTGAAAATGGACAGAAATAGAAATACTTGTTTTCAAAATGGTTGAGGCTGAAATTGTGTGGTTATCAATGAGGGTGATATGGGAGGTATATTTCACTTTACTATGCTATCAGCATGAACACTTGTACATGCTTCTTTCAATTGGTTATTTGAAATTTCTTATGGGTGGTTTTGCAAAATTTTTGCCACATCTCATTAACAATGAGAAAATCTTGCAATTTGGTCCTCTTCACTTCCACTGCGGTCTTATATTCCTAAGGAATGGAAGTTCTTAGGTCTCTTTTTGTGGAAATACACTCGGGAATTTGGCTCTTCATCTCATAATCTGAAAATGAGTTCAAGCCCAAGAATGGGTAAGAGAATGGAAAAAGTGATGGAGATTGCTCACCAAGTGAAAGTGTCTTATCCACCAACTGGCTTGGCATATAAAATGAAAAGGGGAGATGCTGCACTAGGGTTTTTGGGTATCATTCCTCCAGTACAAGAAGCACGCAAAAGCAATGGGGAATTGAAATTCGATAACAAAGTAGTTACGAAAGATGTAGAAAGCAATGTTTCTCTCAAGAAAAATGTTGGAAGAGAATCTCGAATTTTGGAGTTTATCGGCCCTGATGGAGAGGTTTTCGTTTGTAATACTGATTTGGAAATGGGTTCATGTCACCATCAAGATACACTAATTGAGCTTGGTTGCTCTTGCAAAAATGACCTTGCTCTAGTACACTATGCTTGTGCTCTCAAATGGTTTGTTAATCATGGATCCACAGTTTGTGAAATATGTGGTCTTCTTGCAAAAAATATAAGCCCTGCAGATTTCAAGAAGGTTGTGGGCTCATTGAAGGAATATGAAGCATTGAGGGAAAGGACTGCTAGTGGGGAACCCCATTCCGCCCATGTGCATACTAGTAGTGGTGTAGATCCAGATGCTGTAGCAGCTATTCGTAGACAGCGGTTGAGTGAGATTTCATTGTGGTTTAGTCCACATGGTAATAGCTACAATAACAATCCTGCTGCAGTTTTGGAGGTTGTATCTGAACAAGCTCTTAATACTGTTACTGAAGATGCTGCTCCTGCTGAAAATCCTGCAACAAAGTGGGCTGTGGAAGGTACTGGGATTCTGCTTGCTACAGGTCTACTTACTGTTACTCTTGCATGGCTCATAGCTCCTCGTGTTGGGAAGGTATGTTACATTCGGTAAATGAAACACTTATATGAAATAGTTGCTCATAATATGTGTGAGCTTATGAGAATTAAATTCCCACTAATGTGCGGATGACATTAAGATGTTCTCACCTTCTGTCAACATGATACATGATGGATAAAACTGGACTAGGAAGCGCTCCTTTCCTTTTTTGTGAAAACTTACAGTAATCTTCTTTGGGTATATAGATATATTGATTATGGTTGTAAGTTTATAGTTTATATCAGCCTCTCATTTTTAACTTTTGGGGTTAATTATGAAAATTCCCTATATACTTTGGTTCATGACTCAATGTGGTCTCTTAACTTTTCTTTAGAAATGTCACCTCTGAAGTATTACATAATCTCTAATAGCTCTTTTTGTTAGTTTTCTTTTTCTGATTAGAGTTTGATGGGATTGATCACTTGATTTTATTGAACAACTGATTTTTTTCCCGCATAAGAGTACATTTGTCAACTAGTTTCGGGAGGATATGGGAAATTAATGTCATTAATGAGTGGAAATTCATTTAAGACCATGGGAACCACTTTTTGTCATCTCCTTTTTCTATTGTATTCTTTACAGACGACATTCAATACGAAATAAAAGCCTAACACATACTCTATCAACAGGAGTTATTGATTTTTTCTGCACGTCTTTTGTGGACCTATCAATAGTCTACATTAAAGTCTCTTGTGTATTTCTTGAAAAATTCTCTTGTATGGATTTCAATAGAATATAATGTTTTTATCAATTTTCTCTCCATGCATCTATTATAAAATTTATTTACAAATTCCAAGTTAATGTGCAGAAAACTGCCAAAAGTGGTCTTCATATTCTTCTGGGAGGCATTTGTGCTTTAACGGTTGTTGTTTTCTTTCGCTTTGTAAGTATCTATAACTGTGTTATTCTACTCCTGCATTATCATGCTTATTAGCATCCAACATACCTTAAATTGGCTATTCATGTTTCTCAAGTTAAATAATAGGTACGAATACTATATATTATGTTTTCTGATTTGTGAAAAAACTTTCTAGGGTTTAGATCATCAAGTTATATAATGGTGATAGTTGCATGATTCAACCTATTCTCATAATCAGTTGGGTCGATTATCATTTTTGGATTGATGATGAAGAATTATATTAATTTCATGGATACATGGATACTTATTAGGAATTGAATGTAGTTCCAATGAATAAACATATTTTTATTTGTTCAATGCATTATTATTTGGTGTAAATTGAAGATATGGGATGAGATGATCGGAAATAAACGTGGAATATAGATACTGTAGAAGCTGGATGCAAATCCATGGAATTATAGGCAGAATGTAGTAAAACTGTAAGACAAGAACATTTTTTTCAGATAACTATACAGTTTGGAACATCTCAAGAGAACATAAACAAAATTAAAGCTAGGTATCTAGAGTTGCCACATGGAGTTGAGGTAGGCTGGCACAAACCATTCAACGATTGGAACGAGATATAACATTAAAACTTTATATATGAATTGTCTTCAACGACAAGATTATTAGCTGATCAGTTTGTTGACTCATGATAGAAATTGTACTTTGTTCACCGACTATTGTGCAATGTGATAATGCATTTTTGCCTTTTAATGTTTGCAGTTTGTGCTTACAAGAATCAAGTATGGACCTGCACGCTACTGGGCAATCTTGTTTGTGTTTTGGTTTCTTGTCTTTGGTATATGGGCTTCACGGACGCATGGTGCTCATACTACATGATTTTGTCAATAAAATTGGTGTTTGTGCTTGTTATTATGATGATTTTTTTTTTATCCCTCATCTTTGTCTTGGTCAGAAACTTTATATAATTACATTTAAGCTACCAGTCAGGAGCATAAATGTTAGATTGTCTTTCCATGCATAAGTATCAAATGAGCTCTGGATTGGATAGGCCATCTCAATATACTGTATATCGCAATTATAGTAAATTAGCCTTTTTATGGGTAATATTGTTTAATTAATTTTGGAAATTTCTCCCATAGTTGTTTGCTCATGTTTACGGTTTGACTCTTGCATGATTATGGTGCATGGGAGGCTTAGTAAAACTGCTTTGTTTAGTCCCTTGCATCGGTGACTTTCTGCATCAGCTCTCTTTTGTGCTACATGCCCTTTGGAATTTGAAGGTAAACTTTTCTTGGGCGCGATTAAATTTTCTTAAGAGCACATTTTTAGCTGCCCTGCAAACAATCTGAATTGGTACACATTCTAACTCATCCATGCTGTGTATGTAACCCTAATCTGAACAGTTCGTTGGATGTTGCTTGGAGATCAACCAGTTTTTCAATTTATTGTGTACGGTTTTTTTTTTCTGTCTTTGTAACTCTGCAAAGTTAGAGTGTCGTATCTGACTGAGTTGTGAAAACAAAACAGATCATAATTAAGCGGCTGCATGACCTCTTTAACATTCATCACCATTTTTAAAGCATTCCCAGCTGCAATACCTTCCCTAATCTCTTTCACTTAAATATGAAATAGACGACATACTAAACAGCCTACCATCATCAACAATTAACTTAAACCTTATACGGTGCTTTGTAAATGCGTTAAAACAATTATATAGCTGATGGGTATCAATTAGTTTTGCAGTGCGAATTTTATGTAAACCGATGTGCCTTGTATCATGTTGCTGGTCAGATTAATGTAAAAGTCCATTGGCGACTGAAGGCAGAAAAATGAATTCAAGCCACAGTTTTAGCTATAACAAAATGCTTGCAAACCATGAAAGTCTATCCTCTAGCTTCCACGCTTCCAGAAGTGAAATTGTTTATGCAATTATAGCAAGGAGAAAAGATACAGAATTCTGTTCAGCCGAAGCTAAAAAACCGACAACTTTGCATAATGTAAAACCGATTATACCCAATCACACATTTGCGTACTCATTCAAAAGAAGAAATTTGATCAATATAAATGGAAACATCGCACAGTCCCTACTAAATATAGAAGTATTTGTTAGTTAACTAGGTGTTCTCTCTCTCTCTTAAGAAACGAAAGAAGTTAGCTAAACTAGTACAATGTAGCAGAATGAACAAGAATGCAGGATGGTATTTTGATTTCTAGTAACAGACAATACTAAGTTTTCTTTGCTTGTCCAGTTAACTCTTACATTTCAAATCACTAGAATTGGCATAAAAATCTCTTCTGCAGATGCAGACAATACTATTTTCACAAAAGAAATGAAAAATCCTTACAACCCCTCACCCAAGATAACCGAGGAAACTTACAAAAGCGAAATATACAAGTCGCAGATGGTTACAAAGAATTGAACAAAGACCAATCAGATAACCTGAAATCTGATATTTTGTCAAGTTACCATGAATCCCAAAAGTTTTAAGCTATTAGGATGCAACTGTCAAGCAAACAAAACATATACTTGACAATAATAACTCCATAAAGACTAATACAAATATGAACCCGAATAGAACAGAACACAGGAAATACACACCAGTTCAAATACAAATAGAAGACATCATCAGTTACTACAGAAAGTCATTAATAGGTCATTTAAAAAATGCAGTGCACACTCTAATTCACCATATAGAATGCAAAAGTGGCAGTTATAGCCAGTTCCTAACCTGCTTTGTAGTCCACCTCTTCAAAAGGTGAGCAAAGAACAATCCAAGTTACTTATGTACTCCACCATTTATGTTGAAGTTCCAGTTTACTAATTCTATTAGGAAACGAAGCTTCTTATGCAGTGAAGCATTAAAAATGAGGTTAGAAGGTGCAATTAGGTGAAGGAAGAGGATAAAGATACAGGGTGTGCAGTTATGGTTGTCACTATATTAGTATTTCTGTACTTTGGGTTAAGTTAAGAACACAGTTAATCTTCAAACATTGGAACAAGAGTATGCAAGTCTACCCTAAACACAGGCTCATTCGTAACAACATGCCAATGGCATTAGAAGCTTAACTCAGTGCTTATAATTTCAATGCACCAGGCTAAATATGGTGCCTGCATGATGCATACAAACTTTCCTCACCTCTACTGTTTGCAATTGATTCATAATTCATCGTTCATTGTTCATTGCTTTTAAATTGTCAAAGCACACTTCAATAAGACATTGGAAGTTATTTTCTTGAAAAACATATATTCCTTTTTGGTTTTGTAAGGACTTGATTATTACACATTTTCATGTTATCTAAATAATTATATATGTGGTTACAATGAGGCTCCCACTTACAAAGGTCACAAATCACATGCTTTGTCTCGTTTGAAAACTACTTCAAAGTTGGAAAATACAAACCAAAGAACCGTTTAAATGGTAAAATATATGACTTTTCCATGTCAAATGACCAATCATATCAGTGACAACTATAAATTGATGGTATCTTGTAGATATAATTTTTTTCATAAAACAGTACATTAATGTTCTTCAATGTTGACACTTGACAATGTATCAATGACTAGCAAGCATTGCATGTTTCCCCTCTTTGGTACGATAATGTACAAGTTACTGTCACACAAAAAAAAGAAAACTGAGAAAATGAAATAGAAAGAAAACTATTATTGGAACCAAGAACATACTGTAAAACTCAGGGTTCTGATAAAGAAATGAGCCGCTAAAAAATGCTGAAGCTTGGTAGAGCTGAAAGCAATCTGGTGAGAAAAACAAAGAAGGAAAGAGATCAACACCAAGAAACTACTAAAAACAAGTTCATAAACAATGGATTCCTAACTTTAAACCAATTATTTCAAATTCCTCTCCTCACCTGATTCAATCCATTTCTCTCCACATAATATATTCCTCCCCAATCCTAACACAAAAATGCAAGCTTTATTTTTATTTCTTTTTCTTTTTCTTTTCACAAGGAAACACAGGTTCATCCTTCTAGCCATATTTTTACATTAAACCACCAGAAAATACAACAAAACATAGAAGATTTCATTGACTATATATCTCAAATTTGAACAGCATTGTATGCAGAAATAAACAGTAATAAAACCATGACGGAAAGCAACAGATCAAACAGATACATACCCCATTTATGCGAGATAGAACATATCATCCGTCATTAGAAGAATGTACTGCAAAATCCTCAAAGGGGCATTCCTAAAATCCAATTGAGGCAACCTCAACTCCCTAACTCTACTCTCTCCAATAGTACCACCATCCCCATTTGTCCTCCCAGTCCGAACCCTGTTCATGTCCACCTTTCTAAACAGATAGGCTGATTTGCGACCCGGAACTCGCCTATCACCGGAATTCACTGATGGGGTCTCTTTAGTCTTGAAAAGGGTCCATCCCATTCCGGCCAAAGCCCGGCAAAATCCCTCCATTGTCTCAATTCGGTCGCCGGTGAGCCGCGAAAACAGAGAAATTGAGCAACAATTCCAATTGCTGGCGTTGCCAACACTTGTTGTCTCACTGGTAGTGCGATTGGAGCTAAAAAACACCAGCTTGAATAAACCTTTGGAAAGTTTCACAAAGGAGCGGAGATGGTTCAGCGGGGCTGCGGCGAGAGATGGGAAAGGAAGAGGAACGACGTTGTCTGGTAAAGAACACGACGAAAGCAGCGATGACGACGACCACGAAGATGGGAACGAAGAAGGAGATGTTGAAGATGGAGACGAAGACGATGATGGGTATGAGAGAATGATGTGCGAGAGAGACGGAGTGGGATGTAAATCCATACCCATGTCTCTGGCTATGGTTGCTAGTCGGTACGTGTCAGTGACAAGCTCTTTGGTTGGGAGGAAGAGGAGCAATGGGGTTTTCGATTTGGCATTCTTGTCAGTTCTGGATTTGAGTCTTCCTCTCGAACATTTCTTATGGGTACGTCGTTGTTGGTGATGATGGGCACCATTGGTATCGCCATCATCGTCGTCTTCTTCTTCTTCTTCTTCTTCTTCTTCGTCGTCGTCTTCGTCATCATCAACATTGTCGTGGCGATGGTGATTTTGGGTGAGAAGAAGAGGGTTGTTAATGGTTTCTCCGAAAACCAGAGAGCGAACCAGCTTTAGAGGGAGTGGAATCATCTTTCTTTGCCTTTTTTACTCACTGTCCGGTCTCCAATCTCCAATTCCATAAACAAAACAAGAGCATCTTCTTTGTCTTCTTTGACGAAAACTGGTTTTCTTCAACGCTTAAACAGAATGATTACCATGAAATGAATGGCTATGATTGTCATCTTAAACCTTCTCTTTTTCCTCTTTATATGAGACCAAGACCAAAAAAATAAATATTGTAAAGCCTTAAAAAAAAAAAAATCAATTAGAAGTTTAGGTGTTTATATTAAAATTTAAATTCTAATTAATATGTGCTTTAAAATATAAGATTCATATTAATGTAACTATATATATATATATATATAAAATAAAGAGTCGTTATGACCAATCTTCTAATCTGGGAATTGTATGATTTTTTATTTTTATTCTCTTTTTTGAAAAAAAAAATTACAAAAAAAATTGGTTTTTATTAAAAAAGAGAGTAAAAAAAAGATAGCGCTGTCAATTGATTATTCTCCAAATGTACATGGAGCCATGGAGGTACAAAACCGCATTCATTCATTCAATAACAAATTACAGTTGTTCATCAGTCTGTAATTTGTAATACTATTGTTTTTACGTAGCGTATGTTAAGTGATTTTGAATTTTCCTATAATGCTATTATTATTATTATACGAAGTAACTTTATAGTATTTGGCAGATTAAGATGCAAATCTAATGGCATAAAGGAGAGTAATGTTCGTTGTCACTGCTAAATCATATACGCATTTTTTATATTATATTTTGTGATTGGTTATTAAAAAATAATTTTATATAAAAATCTTTTTGAAAAAAAATAAATTTTAAATGATTAATAACAGTAAAATTCCTCCCCATCAAAATAAGTTTTTATTTTAATAAAAAATATTTTGGTATAGATTTTATTAATTTATAATTTTATCAGTGAACAGAGCCTTTTTACTGTTTTAGTTTCACAAATATGTAAGAGTTTATAGTAGTTTGTTCAACCCTTTAATAGATTCTCCTCTATCTGACGCTTCAAGTAAAATTGAATATACCTGAAATAATAATATAGCGTATCAAAATTCAAATCACAAGCGAATATGATAAATCAATATAAGTCTTTTTCATAAAAGAAAGCAAACTATCATTCATCACCAATATTAATTAACACTAGATCCATGACTTGCTTCACCAATATTGATTAACACTACATCCATAATCATAAGTCTAAATTCATAAAAGAATAATCATATGTCTCTCTCACATAACATATCTTATGAGAATAAAAAGAATTAAGAGATGTTTGATACGCAAGATCGGATAAAATTAATATTTTTAATGAAATTAATCGGAACAGATGCAATGACTAGATAGATTGGGCAATCTAAGTTAGGACATGACAAATCTATGCTGTATCCAGTGATTAAATACTGTATTATAGCTTGTTTGGTGCACTAACCCAGTATGCTTTATTTATTTAACAAATATATATTCCTAAAATATAGTTTATATTAAAAAATAAAGTTTATTTTTAATAATTTTCTCCAAATATTTATGTTAATATATTTTGTAATACTACTCGGTATTCAGCACATCCATGGCGACCACAGGGGTCATACTCGTGAACGCCACCACCAAAGACCGCTCATTTGGTTCCCAAGAAGGGTCTGTACGGCAACAGCCTTTGCTTGAATTGGAGAGTTGCGTCGACCAGGAGGTCTTTCACTGGAGTCGCTATCTACAACCTTGCAGGTTCAGATCAAGGAGCAGGGCCAGCTTACAGAGTCTTCTTTGAACACAACTCCGGCAAAAAGGGTAAAGTCTTTTCCTTTTTTGATTGAATTTTTGTCATATGGTATGTTGGTTGGGTTTTGCTGATAAAATATAGGAAAGAGGTATGAATGAATCTGGTATGTATGTATATATATATATATATCTTTATATATATATGTTTTTTTGGCGAATGGAATGAATCTGATGTTGGGTCTGGTATAATTTACAAAACAAGCTTCGCTTTATTTGGTTGGGACAAAAATGAAAAATAAATAAGTGATCAAATGAAAGCTTTTGAATGTTATGGAGGACCTGATGGAGAAGATAATGCTATGCTGTGGTTGTTGTTTGATGAGGATCGACAGCGAGATGATGGATTTTGTTGTATCTGCGAGACAGCGAGAGACCCTGTCCAATTGAGACCCGTGAGAGTTCACAACTAAAACGTTAATTCTTCACCTGATTCATGTTTTGGACAATTCTATCCCTCCAATATTTGCTACACCAAACGCCGGATTGGGCTAAACAAAGTCCCGTTCTGACCAGTCCGGCAAAACAAAACACCCTCTGGATTGGAGAAGGGAGATGATGGAGTGAATTTTTCATTTCTCAAATGTTGATGCCCATGGGTCATCAGTCATGTGAGAGGCATATAAAAACTTTTGTTAAGAGTTTTGGATGAAAAATGATCTATTTGGCTCATATGAGTTTTTCTTCCTTTCGTTTTTTTTTTTTTTTAATATTTTTAAAATCGAAATCAAATTTAAAAAATTTAGCAAAAATCAAATTAAAAAAAATAAAGTGAAAGTACAAAATATGATCATTTTCTTTTCTTTTCTTTTTATTTACGAGGCCACACCCTCATGTGCTTGATTTTTCTTTTTTTTAATCTAAGAATGATTATCTAATACTTGTGTGAGAATACATATTCTGACTAGTATACATATTTTTCATATTCATGCATTATTTTTTTATAAATAAAAAGGATGTGGATCATGATCAGGATTCATTAGTGGGTATTGCGATCACTGTAGGAGTCTTTTCCTTAATGAGATCCTCCACCAGCGATTCAGTAGATATCCGAAGGCGAATAACGGCCACAAGACTGACCTTCCGCAATGGGAAATTTCCCCAGATGCCATATTCATGCATTATTGAATGAAGTAAAAGCTATGCATTATTGAATGAAGTAAAAGCTACCAATGAGTCATTGTTAGAAAGATTCAATAATTTTTTTTTTGATGAATAGAAAGATTCAATAATTGAAAAGTTGAAAAAGGTCTATCATTCATATATATATATATATATATAAAGATTAACAAGAATAGCACGTTTTTATCCATCACTACGATTGACAAAAATTTGTAAGATCCAAATGAAATTCACATGCTCACATTTTTTTCCATGTATATATGTGCACTTCGTACACATAAACCTTTTACGCACGTTCATAGATGGAATTGACCTATCAAGTAGATATTTAATAAACATTATCTTCTTTTTCAATTTTATGTGGCTGCAAATCAGCCCACCTGCTTATCAAATCGTCGTGTTGGCGGTGAAAATAATCGTTTTCAATGTAACTGAGAGTTCATACTTTGCAAAGAAAGAAACATTGTTTCATTCACATGTTAATTTTTGTATATATATGTGTGTGTGGATACAAAATATTTATATCTCAACGACTCTCTCATGGTCAGCTAGCAAAGGAACATTAAGTGAAGGAGTAATTTTTGTGTGTCTCTCTGTCTGTCATGAAGGGCCTTTGTATTAGCCCTTATAAGAATTATTCCAGGTACTAATTAATTATTTTCTTCTCTCTTTTCGCTTCTGGGTTTTGTCTCTGTGATCCACTACTTGCAGCTGTTGAATTTTTTTTTTATTTTTTTTGCTTCAAATATTTGTATATTTGTTTTGTTTTTACCATTTATCTGACTCTATTTTTACATACAATGGAAAAACAGTATCCATGGAACTTGCAACAATGGTGCTGCAATACTCACAAACTGTTTCCACAGAAACAATATCAATTATCCAACGCACAGATCCTTACCTAATATTAAACTCTTCTCTGCACGCTGGTAAGTAGTAATCTTAATGATTACACTTAATTTAGTGGATTATGTTTTTGACTAATAGATTTGGTGTAATTACTTGAAAGGTTGAAGATTAGTTGCTCTGCAAGTGCACTGTCTGCAGCAGTAGTGGGAGAAGTGGAAGAAAAGAGAGAAATATTTGATGTGGAAAAGGCAAGGTCGTTGGTTAAGGAACTCCAAGGCGTTTTCAATTCCGGAAGAACAAAGAGCTACGAATGGAGAATATCGCAGCTGAATAGTATATCCAAAATGCTTGATGAAAAAGAGAAAGACATCACTTCTGCTCTTTACAAGGACCTCTCTAAGCCTGAAATTGAAGCCTTTGTTTCTGAGGTTCCATCAGTTTTTCTTTATTTCTTTCTTTCTTTAATTTCTTTTTAATATAATTTTTACAATTAATCAATAATAAGTTGATGCTCTCAACAACTTATAAGAATTGTTATTAGTTTCAATTAGTGTTGCTGGTCATGATCGATGTTTTTCTTGTGAAAAAATTGTCCTTATTATATATATATATTTTTATACATAACAACCTAAAATTGTTGGCTATTGGTATGACTTTTTCTATTTGTCGAGTAGGAATATCTGATGGATGAGAAATGCCCATTTGGAACAAAAATAGGAAGAAAAGTTTAAAACTATTAATATTTTAATAAAACTACATACCATATATATATATATATATCATGTGTATGTATGTATGTAGCATACATATATATATTTTGTTGGTTTGTGAAAATAAAAATTTGTTTTCGCTGTTGCCTAATTATCACAAACAGATATCTACTGCAAAAGCCTCATGCAAGCATGCACTAGAAGAACTGAGTAGTTGGATGGTACCAGAAAAGGTAAAAAATTCATTTATACATTTAATTAATTTCCATATTTCAATATTGCAAGGAAATTCTAATATGGGTTAATCTTATGTAATTATATTTTTTAAGGTACAAACATCAATTTCAACATATCCATCATCAGCAGAAATTGTAACAGAACCTCTAGGAGTGGTGTTGGTTATCTCAACATGGAATTTTCCATTTTGTATGTCTAATTAATATCAACTTCGCCGCCCCCCCTATGTATAGACATATTATGCCTTCGTTATTATATATATATATATATATATATATATATAATCAATTTTGTATGTGACAGTGTTATCCATAGACCCAGTAATAGGAGCAATATCAGCAGGGAATGCAGTGGTGCTAAAACCATCAGAAATAGCACCAGTCACTTCCAAATTGCTTGCCAAATTATTAGACGAATATTTAGATAATTCCGCCATTAGAGTTGTTGAAGGTGCTATTCCTGAAACCACTGCTCTCTTGGACCAAAAGTGGGATAAGATACTCTACACAGGTTGACTAATAATATTTCTGTTTTTTTTCAATTAATTTCTTCTTCTTTTTAATTATAAATACTATACGTTTAAAAGGAAAATTTCCATTATAATATATATATATATTATATATATGTGTAGGCAGTGCAAAAGTAGCACGAATTGTAATGGCTGCTGCTGCAAAGCACCTTACTCCAGTGATTCTTGAACTTGGTGGAAAGTGCCCTGCTGTTGTCAATTCCGATATTAACTTACAGGTAATATTAATATTAATTATGATATTCTTGTTATTCTTTAATTTCTATAATACAATGAATAATATTTGTTTAAATTTACTTTCACTTTCATTTTGTTTTCATGGTTTTTAACGATAATTTTGTGAATATTTTAATTGTAAATGAAGGTTGCTTCGAGGAGAATAATAGCAGGAAAGTGGGCATTGAACAATGGACAAGCTTGTATTGGTGTTGATTATATAATAACTACTAAAGAGTTTGCTCCAAAGTTGGTAAGCTTTTTCTAGCCACCACCTATACATACACATATATATAGAAGAACATTGTAATCTTTTTCAAATTACGTTATATTTTTTATGTGTAAAATAATATTGGTGTATTATTTTGAACAGATAGATTCCTTAGTAAATGAAATTGAGAAATGTTATGGAAAAAATCCACTTGAATCAAAAGACAAAGCCCGAATAGTGAGCTCCTCTCATTTTGGACGTTTGGTGAAACTCATTGATGAAGACAAGGTCTCCGACAAGATTGTCTACGGTGGTCAAAGGGATGAGAACCAACTGTGAGTATTTATAATTAAATTTAATTAATACCATATGCTAATTTTATTATTATTATTATTATTATTATTATATTTATATAAATTCTAATAATAGATGATGATGAATAATATAAAATTGCAGACTGATAGCACCAACCATCATATTGAATCCTCCGGAAGACTCAGAGATAATGAAAGATGAGATATTTGGGCCAATAATGCCAATTCTCACGGTGGGTGATTATATTAATACAAGATTAATCAAATCTTCTTCTTCTTCTTCTTCTTCTTCTTCTTATCTTTTTTAAATAATGAATTAATTTTGAAAAAATTAATGAAGAAATTTTTTTTTTGTTTACTTAAATGACATTAATAATTATTTTAATTTATGTACAGGTGGATACAATAGAAGATAGTTTTGGAGTGATAAAGTCAAGGCCGAAGCCACTTGTCGCATATCTTTTTACCAACAATGAGCAGCTGAAGAAAAGCTACGTGAAAAACATATCTTCAGGAGGCATGCTAGTGAACGACACCGTTTTACATGTAAACCTTTCACACTCTTCATTTTATTAATAATATATATATTCCATATGAATTAGCACTTAATTAATTAACCAAATTATATATAATACAAATGTAATGCAGCTGACAGTAAAAGGATTGCCATTTGGAGGAGTAGGAGAGAGTGGAATGGGATCATATCACGGAAAGTTCTCATTTGATGGGTTTAGCCACAAGAAGGCTGTGATGTACAGAAGCTTTGATGGGGATGCTCCCATTAGATACCCACCCTACACCCCTGAGAAGGCAAAATTATTCAAGGTTCTAATTAGTGGTAACCCCTTAAGGGTTTTTCTTACTTTCTTTGGTTTTGTTTAATTTCATTAATTGAAGATTAAAAACATATATAAATATCATCTTCAAGCTCACATCTTCCTTAATATATTTTGTACCAACAATCAATCTGAACTAAAATAATTAGTGTATTGGGTATATATATATATATATATATATATATATAAGCAATGCCTTCTTTATTTTTCTATTTCTTTTTAAACAATACATTTAGTTCAATAAATAATACTTGGTGTTTTTTTCTTTTGAACAATACTTTTAATACAAAATTTATTATGTACACAATTGGTTTTTTTGAAGTCTTTTCTAATTACGAAAATGAAAAATTACAACAATAATAAAAAAAAAAAGAAAAGACTAGGTGAAACCTGAGATTTACCAGAACACTCAGCTATTCTTTCCCTAATAATGAATCGAGAAGAGCAGCCTCTTCCTCCTGCAAATTTGACAACAAAATAATAGCACTTAGCTCACTTTAACAAAACCAAGTTTTGTATGTAAATGTATGAGTAAAGCAAGTTTACTTACCACCAACGCATTAAACTCGGTTTCTTCATCTATAGCACTTATTATAGCAGGGTCCTCCAGGAGGTCCTGTTTCCAACAAGAAATTATCTATGAGCTATCACCCATATCAAGTAGTCCACCTCCTCCCAAGGTTCTGTTCTAAATTAAAATAACACTCACAAAGGTATTATTACAGACGCGTGCGAGCGCGCGCGCGCACACACACACACAAAGTACATCATCGTCAAATGTCAAGGAGATAAGCAGCAGGAGATCCTAGTCAAGCCACAAGCACAAGCGCGCACACTGACAATTTATTACGTGTATGTGTGATAGATATTGAAGTTGGTGCACTACGTAAATTGTATCCATAAAATCAGTCTATTTATAGACAAGATTTCAAGCCAAAACATGTGTGTGAGAGGAGAGAGAGAGAGAGAGAGAGCATGTGGCAAGAATTGATTGCCAGACATTCCAACGTGGTTTGTCAAAGTTTGAGACATTTTTCTTCAAATATTGAATAACCAATCCTTGGGTAGACTAGGGGATGCAAATATAGCATTACAGTAATATAGTGCAGCCTTAAAATCCAACTCCAAACTACAAATGGTGCTAAATAGTTTGAGAGCTTAAGTGTTATAAGGAAGATTACTATCATAATCGGCATATAAGTAATCAAAGTGAAAACTGAAAAACCTTCATGCAGCACACACAATAAGATGCCAAATAAAATATTTCATTATGAAATGAATGACACTACTTACATCATCAGCAATTTGCAATAACCCATCTTTGTCCTGCAGAAACAAATTCCAGTATGAGTAAGGTTCTGTTACTAAATAATGGATTTACCAATCTTATGTTTGGTTAATAATAACTGGATAACTCTGGAAACATAACCATTTTGGAAGTGTTTTGTCAGATCTTTCAATAAACCATCTATAGAAATACTAGGGAACAATCAATTAATCAACGGGAGGCATAGCAAAGAAAACAAAACTGAAAGCTTACCTTTACAGCAACGAAAAGAAGTGGATCAGAAGGTGTATATATCATGTAATGTGAACCATCCTGCAAAGAAGACAAATAGATTAGAAAGGCATTGGAATAGAACATAAGATTTGAGATGATGAATTTAGATCAAAGATCATCAATCATCAAAGAATTGTATATCTATGTGAAATAAATAGTTTCTCAAAGGTGTTCTCTTCTGGAACTTTAGAACGACAATCATACAGAAGAATAAATAAACAAAAAACCACAAGAATCAACATGCAAATTGAACAAAGTTGGTGTTTATTAATGTCATTGTTATCTTTAACTGTGTACACCACTGCTAATATATATACTATCAAGATTACAAAAGTATTACTTTGTACTTGATCGCCATGAATATTATTGTTCATTACCAGATGGAAGCATGTAATCTCTACACCCTCTGTTGGCAAGCCTTCTACATCTTGACCATCATCTGCAAAACAACGAGCACTTGTCATTCGATTAATAACCAAATATTTATATTAAAAGGAAACAAAAAAGAGGTCTACAACAATAGTAAACAGTGTGTTATAATCTATGGGAAATAAATAGAAAGAAGGGGCCATTGCCTGTGCGGAAATCAAATATATCATCTTCGGAATAGCAAAACCCTCCCGTGCTGTATAACAAAATCTGACAGAAACATAAAAGATCAAAATTTATACAAAGACATCTGATAGATCCAAAACAAAATGGTTTAAATAAATGTCCAAAGTAAGCCGATCTATCAAATCCTACCCGCTATGTACCAAATGCATGTGTATCTTGGCAAGGGCATAAGCAGCAGAAGGAAGAATTGTTTCAACTTCATCGTCACTGACCTAATAAACAGAAGCAAAATAGAGTAAGAATGAAGATAGTGAAACTTACAAAAGATAAATCGGAAATTCCTAATTTACATAATAATGATTGACATTAGATTAATCCCTTAAGTAAACAGAAGCAAAATAGAGTAAGAATGAAGATAGTGAAACTTACAAAAGATAAATCGGAAATTCCTAATTTACATAATAATGATTGACATTAGATTAATCCCTTAAGAATAGATTGTTCCTTTGATGACTTTAATATCTGGGAAAATTTTCTAATTAAGAGTAATGCTCTTCTCGAATGTTTATTTTGAAACATGTTTTAATTATGTACTATATGTCAAGTTTGGATTAAATTATTTAAAGTTCAAACTTTAATGCATTTTTTACATAATTGTTGTGTTACTTATCTATCACATTATGTTGATACATATAGCTGAGCAGTCAGCTTTACATGAAAACTTATATCGAAGGTACCATTTAACAAGGAAAGTATCCAGTCTAAAAACGCACAAGTTAACTGTTCAAATACGTCTGAATAAATTTGAGATCAAACTGAAAATTGAACAAGGAAAATAGAAACATACAGCTGACCAGCCCTCAATATTTGTGCTCTTTAATATCTGAACAGGCCTGCAGGAAATACTCATAGGGCAATAAATATTAAATGACAATTAATTAATTAACTTTTGGATATATTGCATAATCACACAGAAGCAATCTTACTTACGTGTCAACTGGGCAGAGCAGCATACATTCGTCCCCTTGAGAACTTCTGAACACCCTCCTTATAACGCACTCTAATGGAAAATTATTGGAAGGATCAACCTGTTCATGACTTCCTTAGACTCTTTTAAAGTTATGAATACAAAGACAATGAAGAAAATGCACCATATAATTATGAAACAAAGCAATATAAAATGTTGAATTCAGTCATAATGTTAATTCAAGTTTGTATGCACGGCCATTTAGTTTGAACCCAAAGTTATAGAGTTAAATAAGATGTTGGTAATAAGAATACTGAGTTGGCAAACTAATTCAGTAAGGTGTCTGAAATAGGAAAGTAGTAAATACAAATTCAATTGGGTTACCAATAGATCATCATGGTTATCTCTATAAATGATACTATTACTTGGTTCCCAGCTAAATTTGATCACTTATAGATGCTCTGAGATATATAATGCAGTTAGAAGTTCTTTCAGTAAGATTGATTGGTAAAGATTTATCTTGTTCTACAAAAGTCAGGTTTTACAGCAGGGTTGTAGGGTAACTCTCCTCGTTGATACTGTCCTTCGTAATCTAGAACAGGACTAATTTATCATCTTAAGGTAGCGTTTGTGCAAAATTTGGAATGAGTTTTTCAAAAGGTGTAAATATCAAATTCATTTGGTTCTGCAATGTAATAGTCTCTGACAACAAACACTTCCAAGATTTAGTTTCAAATATTTCTTGAAATGATTAATAGTTTAACTAGCAGGAAATGAAAGACAGGCTACAAAATGAACCATGAACATTTCAAATCTGAATATTAGTAACGTAATGGTTGAAGCAGAGAATTAATGGAGGAAGTGAAACTGCTTCAAAAAAATTATAAGGCAAGTTGAAACACGGTCTAAATTACAAATAATAATGTATTCTAAATGAAAATTTCAAAAAGATAGAAACTTTAAGCAAGAAAAACAGGAAACTAACAATGGTGGCGATTCGCTTGGTGGAAGCCATGAGAACCCTTCCTTGGTCATCCACCACAAACCCAGCCGGCGGTTTCGGCAGCGGCGTAGGATGGTAAACCAAAGAACGCGAATCCGAGCCCAAAGAAGAAGACGAAGACCCATCACCACTAAAACCCGAACTCTCCACAATTTCAACATCACTCAAACTCAGACCCTCTGAATCATCACCACCACCGCCGCCGCCCCCACCACCCTTACCCTTCTTCTTCCTCTTCTTATTTCCAGCAGAAGAAGACCGCTTCTTGACCGGGTCGGTCTTAGAGTGGGCAGCGGCGCAGAGAGAAGAGGATTGAAGCCGTTGGGGCTCGAAGTAGTGATTGGGAGAGACACAGAGATAGAGAAAGCAGGAAATGGAAGCTTATGGTGGAAGGAGAGGAAGGGAAGGCTGCGGGGCTGTGTATAGACTGAGAACACCATAGTTGATTTGTGTTGATGGTTCACTGGTTCACAGAGAGTACAGTTGCAGACGTCTTGGTTTGTGCCTTGGCGGTAGCAGAATGTATATTACTAGATATTAGTTGGTCTTCCATGGGACTTTCAGATAAATTTCTTGGGATTATTTTTTATTTTGAGAAATGTTTTGTCACTTAAATAATTTTATTTAAAAAAAAACTCTTATGTTAAAAAATAGAGAAAATTTTCATGCAATCAAATTGGTCTCTCCACCATAATATTGTGTGGTGTAGAACTTTTTTAAGTCTTTTCAGCTTACTTAACCGAATGTAATTTAACTCACTTCCATAATACAAAAGATTTATTCTAACAAAGAGAGCGCTACTCCATACTGCAAGTGAACTCTATCTTATTGTATTGCTGCTCAAAAGTTTAGTGAGTTCAGACAGAATATATTGTAGTCTCAATAAGAGTTTACAGTGGTACTTACAGATTTCACATCAAAAGAAATCTCTGATTTCGAAAATTAAATATAGATCTTACAAATTAAGTAAAAAGCCTTATCAACTCAATCAACTCTCTTATTAGTTAACTTCTTTTCGTTGATGAGTTCTATGTAGATGGACTCTCTATCTCTATTTTTATTTGTTTGAGTAGATAAGACAGTTTAAGAGTTGTTTTGTGTTTATAGTTTATTTTACCAAAAAACTCTCTTATTGGTTAACTCAATCAACTTTATCATTAGTTAAGTAATTTTTATTTTCAGCGAGAAATTTGAGATTTTATTTATTATAGAGATTATTGGATTGAATATTATGCAAATTTCAAGCCTTTACTCTTGTACTACATTTTGCTTGAACACAAATTAATGTCAAATATACATTACTTCTGGTAGTTTATTTTTAAAGAATAATAAACATGTACATTACTGATCTTCTGCAAGGGTCTATATGGATTATTCTCTTAAAACACTACTGTGGTTGAAATCACTAATGCTTATGTGTTGAACACTAACTAGTCATATGTATATGCCTTGCATTAAGAAGAAAACTGCAATCATTTTATTAACTTCTTTCTCTGTGCATATATCATCTCAAAGTATAATAGTGGAGAAATCTCAAACCTACATTGTCAAATATACCACAAATCTAACACCAAAAGATATATAATTATCTCATTTATGTATGGAAGGTGTGGTAGCTAACTAGTAGTGCTTGATCAGTACGTAATGTGATATTCAGCGATATAAACTATTATGATACAACTCCGACTTTCTTATAGAAGTAGCTATTTTTGGTAAGTTGTGTTTACTTTCAGATGAGGCTTTCCACAATCGGCAAAACCCAGCTGTGGCCTGGCTCAAGGTGTGTGTCTCTCTCTCTCTCTCTGCGCTGCAGTAATCAACTCGCTTTTCCTTTTTATTTTATTATTTGGTAAAAAAGATGCCGTTGCGTTGATTATGGTGGGTTTCAAACGTCTATGAAATATCGCAGGGCTACATTGGGTGTTAAACTTTCACGTGGTGCTGCCGTACTTCCAGTACCAAACTTATTGCCTGCGGTGAGACTGACGCGCGCGCGCACACACACACACACACACACACACACATATATATATATATATAACCTACTTCAGTCCTACCCATTTTTTTTAATAATTAAAAAAAAAAAAATCTTCTAGTTGTACTCATGAATTGCAGGCAATTAAGATTAATCTTTGCAATTTAAAAATTTAGAATTGTAAATATAGTAATAACATATCAATTATTATATTAATAATATTACCAGAAAAGAGCATATTATATGACAATTAATATAAATTTTAAAAGCCCAACTTCCCGAATGGCAACTTTTTTTTTTTTTTGATAATATCCCAAATGGCAACTTAGTTCATTAGTCCTTAACCAAAAAAAAAAAAATACATAGTTACAACAGTCCATAACTCCATGTTTATATCTTGGTTTGCGCCTAACTTATATTTTAAATTAAGTCCATACCAGCCCATGCAAATAACTAACCCTACTTCATCAAAAAAAAAAAAAAAACTAACCCTACTTCTTCTCTTGTCTTCTTCAGGAAATATCGGAAAATGTCAGTACTGTTCAAAGGTGTATTTCACATACACAGGGTTTTCACCGAGATATTATCTCCGAATACGCCGACATGTTCCGATTTTTTCCGACATAGGGTAATAATTTCTCCATCTCAATATAATATTGGTGATCTCGAAAACCGGAAATATCCTCCACGTATCCCCGATATTTTCTTCCTTGTATTTTTTTTTTTCTTAAGAGGGTTGTCATGATTTTTAACTTCATTTGATTACTGAGAGGTGCTTTACATAATCTAAAACCTAAAAGTGGTTCATAGAACGTTGTTTTGCTTCTTAAATGGTTATAGGGTTTTGCTTCTTAAATGCACGCAGTAGGTTATTGTTTTCCTTTATACTTCGTCTAAGTAGATATAAAACTTTATTTTTCCTCTAATTATTGAAAATAATAATAATAATAATAACTAAGCCTTGGGAATTTTTTCCTCTTAAATAGCCTCTAATGAATCATATAATTCACTTTGATGATGTTTCATAGAGTAATGTGTATCCCCAGGGACTTGCTACTCTCAAATAAACTAAGCTTGGCTTAATAACAATAAAGGAATAGAGTACTAGCAAAATGTAACTAATTGAACTACCAAAAGAAAAGAAAGCCATTTTTTTTAATTATTCAAAAAATAATAATAATACTCTAACCAATTGTAGGTGAAACGTCTTCTGTTTCTTTCCAACTGTTGTTGTTTCAGCTGCACACTGCTTCGACCGCGAGTTTCTTCGTTACTTTGGAACACAAATCCTTACTGAAATTCTCTTCTGTCAATTCTACGGCACAATCATTTTTATTCAAGCAGGCCTGAAAAGTAGAAAAATAAAATAAAATAAAATATAAATAAAGGTAGAATATTCAGAAAACCATAAAGATGATAAAATTGTGTTTGGTAATATGATAAAAAGGTGGGATTGGTGTACAGAAGAGAAACATTGAGGTTTTATGTTACTGATGACAGTTTGCCTAGGATTATGAAACTCTACTAACCAAAATGTCCACACGAAAAGTTCTTAAATCCACATATTTTAAGCGTGTTCTAATAAAGAGGCGTATATGATATAGTTCATACCTTTTCAACCACAAAAGTGGAATTAGGATGATGGCAGTCTCCGCTGTTGAAGGATCCACATTTTCCAGTAGGATTTCCAAAGCTGGCAAATCTTATGGACGTGATACGGGTATTCTCAGGGCACTTCAAATGTGCAGTCGGAATATTTTTGTTGCTTCCACTTCCATCATTTTCCCATTGATCAAGTACGGCGGAGGGATACTCCTCCGAGACAGAAGCACATGCGCCTGAGATTTTCCGTCTTGAGAATTTAATATTCCATGGATCTGCACCTAACTCCTCAAAGATCACCAAAACGTTTCCTGTTGGCTTGAACCAAGACCGTGGTACATGGTACCTATCCCATGAAGAAAAATATACTGCTCGTGACAAGAAGAAGGCACTCCCTATTTTTACGGGTCAATTCCAATAGTGAAATTTCAAGTTTCATGGATAACAATCAGCTATTATAAGAAAGCTAGGATATAGTAAATGGTTTTATTTATAAAATACCTGCACACAACACAGACACATGCATGAAAGGCATACATGCATGCTGCATACATACAGACATGCACAGATGACTAGATAGCTACATGCAAATGAGCATGTATAGGTACATACTCAGTTACATTTGTGCACAAAGGTTTACATATACAAGCATACACACATACATAAATGTGCATAAATTAGATGAATTCTACAATTGTTGTACTGCATAATGTTTGAAAACTAAGTAGAGTTGTTAAATGATTTAAAGATCAAAGCAGATTGATAACAGAGTATTGCCATTGAAATATTTAAAATTCCCTCAGTCCTAGGACTTCATTTTCCATGCTTTTCTTTTCTGCTTAAATAAACATGTTGATAGAAGTTCTGCAACAAATAATATACACCCTATTTTGATTTTGTCACTAATGAAAGAAAATGCAAACATGAATTGACAATATGCTGTCCTTTTTTTTACCATCTTTGAGTAGGTTCTCCACACCCGAAAGGGCATTTGTCGGGCATGAATTTTCCTCTGTAATTGCATTCTTGAACACACCCATCTGTAGGGCTCTTCCTAGGCCAGTATCTTCCAATTTCTTCACCGTTCAACCATGCAGCACCTTTTCCCATATGAAGCATATCCAGCCCAACAGGTTCATCTCCTGATGGAGGGTCCACAGCTGCCTGCCATGTTTCTTTCAATTTTCCTTTATCCATTGTAATATAATTGTAGTTAAAAAAATAAAAATAAATTTATGATTTGATATGTAGCAATAGTGCTTACCTTGTACCATGTCAAAGGCCGCTTCTTCGAAGCTTCTGAGTTGAAACCAAATTTACATCATTCCAACCATCTCCCTTGTATAACCCTAGGTGCTCTCCTTCCAATCCAATCTGGGAAAGGAAGGAAAGAAGAGACGCTTGAATCTTCTAAAAGTTATTAGGAGATGAAATACTAATTTAATTACTAAGACTATAAAATGAATTCCGTCCCTCCTTAAGTTTTGGTATAAAAAAACTTACTTGCAGTTAGAATTTTAATCACTGAATCCCTAAATCTAAACTTATAACCCTAAAATAATTAAACAAGAATAGTCCACAATAGACAAAAAGACCCTAAATTCACATAAAGAATCGCCTGCCTAAAAAAGGACACCTCAATATATTTAGAAATTCAAATATAAGGTTAACATGATCTGCATCACAAAGCTTTTATTTGAAGTCTTACACATATATTTCCACTCAATAGCATAATAACAAGGAAAATGATTAGTAAAGGGATAGAGCACCTTGTAGGTCCAAGTAGAAGTAGACAAGTCTACTGTCCCATTGTTGAACCCATTAATGCTGACACGTGTTAGTCCTGCTCCAATAAATTCATAAAACGATCCTGCATTCTGTGAACAACAAGAGAGCAGCAATGGCAAGATGAGAATTAGTATCAACATGAACAAGGCACATGTAGATGCAGAAGAGTCATCTACATTATATACATTAATATGAAATCAAATGATCAGTGTTTTAGTCATCACTCATAACAATCACTAAGACCCAGCAGAAAGTAAAAAATGAGACTTGTGCATGACCAAAAAGAAACTTACCTGAATACCAACTGTCATGCCTAGTAGAGCAATCTCATTCTTTCCAGCCTTAAGAGCAATAGGTTTTCTAAATTTAAAAGGGCTATTTGTGCCATTTCCAGCTGCACTACCTGAAAAGCATTAAGCATATTTAGTATAAATTACCAGTAAAAACTTATTTAAAGAGGTGTAATTAAAAACTGATCTGGAACACAATGCAGATTAACAAATGTGCACACACATACATTACACAAGTGAAACTTGGAAATTCAAACCAATATTCTCTTTTTGTTAGCATGTCTGTTTCCTTACTGATTAAATATAGGCCTTTTTTGGGATTTCTATCTTGAATTTAGTGTTCTTCCTCTTTCCCTTCCTCTTCTCTCTCTTTTCCCTTTCCTCTATCTCCTTGGGTGGAGACCCGAATGGAAATCTTAAGACCTGACTCTCAGATATTCGATTTCCTTTTTTGATCAGTTCTTAGAGTTGAATCTAGAATATCAGAGCTACTGTTCCCATAGTCTTCTTCATAGTTCTTTCTTCTTTTTATCTCTCCTCTTTCTTCCCTCTTTTCTGTATCACCCCTTCTTCTTCTTTCATTTATTCTCCTCTCCATTCTCCCTTACCTTTTCTTATCTCTTTAATTTCTTCCCTAATTGTCTTACACCATACAACTAGAAACTAAAATTTGAATTCAATTGGATCGCATCAGTTGTTAGAACCTGGATGAGGCATAAAATAAAGGCACAAAATTAATTCACAATTAAGCAGCAAGTGTGAATTTCAAGACTGATTGATATTCTAATTCCAAATAAAAAATAAGCTGCTAAAATAGAATCTTGGAAGTAACCGATAATGACCTTGAATTTCCTGATTCACAAACACATGTAGAGCATGTCCCATTGATTCAACAAGAAGAATAGGCTCGCTTCCTTTCTTTAAGAACCCTTCATTTTCATTGACAAATATACTGCCAACGAACAATACCATGAATATTAGAAATTACTCAATCCACCTCTAATTCAATAGCATACTTCGTTTATAATGCATAGCAGCATTTAGCTTATGGTCTAAGTTACCATATATCCAGAAGCTTAAATTGTTAGTAATAAGAGATATAAAATCACACATAAGCAATTCCTTTATCCTAAACGAAATGGCAGAGGGAAGGGAGAAAGTATGTGATTAAAAATGCTAAATACACTATAAATTTGTATGGTTGACAATAACATACAAGATAGGTTAGATAGTGAACTGGAACGGGAGAATATCAGGGAGAGAATGAGGCTGAAGCAAAATGCATTATTATGAAGAACTTAACTTTCATAAACAACAGAAAAGGTATGAAAATCAAAATGAAAAATCTGAAGCAGATTATGACTTACCTTTCAGTTCTGTATAGAGGAGAGCATTTTGAAAATCTATTGGATTATATGATTTTTTCCTAAATGCATGTAAAGGATGCTTTACATCTTGAACATAGAGGCAGATTGACAATTGGAAAAGGAAATGAAATTTCAGCTTGAGGCCAGGTTTCACAAATTCTTCTGTGAGAAGGAACATGAAAGTATGTCGTTTTTAACACTATTCATTGAAATAACTACATGAATACTTTTATGATGCTAAACAGAGCATTATTTTCTTTTCTCCTCTATTAACTTCTTATGTCTGAACTGCAGGTTAAGCATTCAAAATATGCATATATCTAAAATCCTGCTTAGCTCGCTATGTTTTAGTTAAGATATTGATCTGATGCAGTGAAACATAAATATTTGAAAGAAAAACCTTATGTCAAATATATCATGGTGAGAAGAAAGAAGAACCTTATTGTATGCCATAGGTAATCAGTGGAATCTTTTGCAGTGTCTATTTGATCCACAAAGCCATTTTTTTTAAAGTCGAGGTCACCCCATATCCCTATTTTCTCAACAAATGCATCCCATTTAAGAGTTTTCAAGCTCTTATCTGATGGCTGTAAATTCTCAGGTACCATTTCAACTACGGATGTTTGATGTCTAACCTGTTAAGACAATCAAATGAATGTTGAGGCTAATTCAATGGGGTGGAGTTTTGCTTGTCTGTGTGTGTGTGTGTGTATTTATATTTATAACTAACTTAAGGGACTGTGAAGGACATTTCATCTCCTTATTGTATTATTAGAATGAAAATCCAATGGATAATCATAAAAGATATTCATGCTAAAGTGATTTAGAGTGTATAGCAAACAAGCAACTTTCTTTTAACATCTTTACCAAGTAAATATACCAACATGTGTCAACTGTCAACATCTTTTGAATGACAGCCATGTCAAAGTTCATTTTCCAAGAGATGACCAGAAGTATGTCAGGCAAAAAATAATAGAAGGGACTGAAGATGAAATAATTAAAAAAATAAAAGGATGACCTTGTTTTCAGGGGTTCACATTGGATTTAGTATGTATGATAGAGCAGAAAATATAATAAACAGAGATCAGTTACCGTTGCTGTATTATAAACTACAGTCCTGCAGTCGGGCAGAATACTAACTGACCATGCTGGCAGATGATAAGACACATTCTGAAATTTGATTGTCTTGTCATTTGTGTCATCATTGTTGGCAATAAACATAGCACATTCTCCGGAAGAGTCAGTGAACACATCAGCCTATAACATAGCCCTTGTTCAGTAACTGTGCCAAGCAATCAAAATACTAAAAGTAAAGAATATGATCATAACATAATTAAATTCGTAAGTAGAATATCATATAATAATAATTTGCAACTTAAAAATCTCAAAACAGCCACCATACAAAGCCATAAGGTTCTTTTACCAATAGTAAAAGTACAAAGAATTTCCTATTTATGGTAGAGACTCATTGTGGATGTGACTAAATAGATAAAAAGGAAAGATAGAAAAATTGCATATTCACTCCATTGATTGAAAGGAAAGGAAATTATGGTCAAAATAGTCAAACATAAAGAGTACAACAATTAGCTATGTAAACAGTGGAATGTATAGTATGTTAAGAGTTTCAACACATTGCAAATTATTGGTTTAACTCATATAACAATTCTTGAAGATGAAAAAAGCAACCTGAAAATACACTAAGCATTAAACTACTTTATGTCTTTGGCTACAAAATTTATAATAATCAGTGAAGAAAATAAAATGTTAATAAAAGAAAAATTACCTCTTGCAAAGGACCCAGTGTTATGTTAGCTCGCTCACCATTGAGTATGGCATGCGAACATAATTGTATAGCTTGATGAAGCTCCTTAAGGTGTCCCCATTTTGGAAGTCTAGGTAACCCTACAAGTCATATGAAGAAAAAAATTTAACTACTACCAAATATTTTATTAAAAATTTGCCTTTTCACATTCCATCTCAGAATTTCAGCACAGAAAATAAGAAATGCAGAATATATACCATACTCATCAATTGGCGCTTGATAATCGTAACTTGTAGTAATGAATGGACCACCAGCTTGACGACCAAAATTTGTTCCACCATGATACTAAATCAAAATAAATAAATATATAAACCATAAAAATAACGATAAAAATATGATTATGACCACCAAAACAAAAACATTATAAAAGTATGGATGATAGCAATGACTAGTATAATAGTTATAAGAATAATTATAATAAAAACATGAAAAATATTCTTGGAATAAAATATTAGATTAGACAACTAAAGACGACATTACCACAAACTTACACAAAGAATCAGTGGAATACCATGTAATAATTGTGTACGCTACCACCTTTTTGGAAGAATCGAGCAACAGAATAAGCAACATCTTCAACTGGCCTGTCAGGGGTTCTGGCCCCAAATGTTTTGAACCTGAAGAAAATGGAAAATTACCCAGTCACAAGTGAAGAGGGGAAAGTTAATCTAAAAAGATAGTGGAATAATATGAATTTTCAGAAAAGAATTAACAGAGGGCATGATGTATGTTTTTGAAAAAGAATCAAGGCCAATGAATTCCTTCTAGGTTCATAATATTTGATAAAATACACAACACCATGTAAATGGCAAGCAAAGTTGTAATTTTACGAAGTACTACTTCAAATTTAAATATCAAGTTGACATTTCTGTATATGTCAATTTAAAGGCAAGCAACGTGTTAATGAAACATTGTGAAACTCAACATATGAAGCACAAAAGCTTGAAAAGATAAATGAATTTCAACGTATTTATTAAAAACTTATATTACCTTCAATTTTACAAAATTGATCTCACTAAATATGAAATTTTTTCTAAAATTATCTCTATTAGATATCAAGGAACCCTTAACTCGTCCTCATCAAATGAATTAACATTCCTAACTTCATGCATCTTTAGAGCCCGCTTGGGATACATTACTAGATTGGAGTATACAGGACTAATATGTGCCCCCAGAATTTCATTATGACTAATAGGAATCAAGCATTTGTACAACTTGGGACATCACCCAAAATGACTAGCCTATTATATCATGTGAACTTTTAGAGATGATGTGGAAAAAGAATCGTTATTGATTCAATTCTCATTCATGAAATAAAATTTAATTAAAGACTCCTATTTATAGGCTATAGACAACACAAAATAGGTAATTACAGATTTACCCTTACTATCGAGACTAAGATAAATCTGAACAATACAGGTCACATAATAATATGTACTCCTAGACACCTAGTCACTACTTTCCAACACTAAGTTGGTTTAAAAATATCCTCCATTGCCAGCTTGCAAACCAGATTATTAAGCTTACGATGTAGCCCTTTTGTATAAATATCTGCACACCAGGAATATAAGATATGCAAATCAAACCACTATCAATCTTTTCTTTGATAAAATGTTTATCCACTTCAACATGCTTTGTTCATCATGAAGAAGGATTGTGTCAATAGAAATTGCCTTTATTATCACAATAAACCTTTAGGCAAAGAAAGGAATTTTAGATCCTAAGAGTCTTAATCCACAAACTTCACATTCCATGAAATATCTCAGCCACTACACTTTGTTTTTTACTTCCAGTCACCAAATTGCCTCCAACAAAGGTCAACAAGTTGACCTTATCAAGCACATCACCTTATCAGCATCATGTAAGCTTCAATTTGAAGATGACCACGATTTTCATATAGTAGACCTTTTCCGAGTCCCTTTAGATACCTCAAGATCCATACACGCATCAAAGTGTTCGATGAATGCATGAAGCTTACCATACTAACATGAAACTATAAAGTATGAGACAAATAAATTAGTCTTCCAACCAACCTTTGAAACTGATCTTTATTCACAATTTCTTCAGATTTGGCCATGTAGTTTCAAATTATGATTGGTGTTTCACCTTGCATCATATTTCACCAAGGAGATCAAGAATATATTTTCTTTGAGATATAAATATGCCTTTTTGACCTTGCAAACTCCATCCCAAGTACTTCAAAGTACCCGGATCTTTAATTTCAAAGTCATTAAGAACGCTTCCTGCTAATTAACTTATCGCACTGTCAAAATTATGTCATCCACATAAACAATCAAGATTGCAATTCTTTGTTCTTTTGAGTGTTTATAGAACATAGATGATCAGCTTGACTTTGACAATAACAAGACTCTTCCGCCTTTCCAAATCTTTCAAACCATGCTCAGGGATTGTTTAAGTCCATATAGAGACTTTTCAATCGACACTTTATTTTTTCAAGCTCGTCCTCAATCCGGATGGCAAATCCATAAACACTTCCTCTTCTAAATTCCCATTTAAGAAAGCATTTTTAACATCTAATTGGTATAATTGTGGTTAACAATAAAGAGATTAATACTGGATTGAGTTAATCTTTAAGCAAAGTTTCTTGATAATCAATCCCATATGTCCGTGTAAATCCCTTTGCTACTAATCTTGCCTTATACCTCTACACCCCATTAGCCTTGCATTTGGCTGAATATCCATTTGCACCCATGTTTTTCCTCTTGTAACTCAACAACATCCCAAGTCCCATTCTTTGTAAGAGCATTCATCTCTTTAAAACAGCCAATCTCAATCCAATTTCCTAAGGCTTAGAATGGTTCTGAACAAAACATGAGACATGGTAGTTAAAGGCTATATGATTGTCGGAGAGTCTATGATAGGACACATATTTAGAAATAGGATGCATAGTACAGGTTCTAACTCCTTTCCTAATTGCTATAGGAACATCTAGTTCATAGCATGACTTGGAGTAACAATAGAAGGAATTGATGTATGAAGAGGAGAATTACGGATTATCAAAGGACCAACTGCGAGGATGATGATTGATTCTGCTCTTGGATTGCGTTTGATCTTTACTATCTCGATGAACAATCCTTCTTTTATAAACCGAGCTCGCTCAAGATGGTTTTCACCATTCAAAATTCTCCCCTGTGGGACATTAACCCGGGAAACAACATCAATACCAAAGGCAACATTTAAGACACATTGGATGTGAATCCATAGGAATGAAATTAGAAATGGTATTATTTGTAGTTTCCCAAACTGATCTTGGTTACTTTCTCAGAAGAGGTTTTGGGGAATAAAAGGCTGATTTTCAATAAAGAGACATCCATACTCACATGGGTTTTTTGTTGTAGGATTGTAGCATCGATATCTAGTTTTATTAGGTGCATACCAAAACACACACTTTTCTGCATGTGGATCAAGTTTTGATCTCAAATGCGTGGGATGTGAACAAAGCAGTCTGACCAAAACTTTTAATGGAATATCGAAAATATCCGAGTAGGGAAAAAGTTTTTAGACATTTGGAGAATCTTGTATTGTAAAACTCGTAGCATCCTATTTATCAAATAAACATTAAAATCGCATCACCCATAAAGTTTTGGGACATGCATTGCAAACAATAAAGCACGACCTACTTAGTAGATGTCGGTTTTTCTCTGCAATACCATTTTGTTGGGAGTATGACAAGTTGATTGAGAATTCCTTTTTACGCTAAAATGGTCCAAAAAAAAATTCAGTTCCATTATCAGTTCTAAGTATGCTGATTTTGGTTTGAAATTGATTTTCAATCATGTTGTAAAATTCTTAAACAACTTCCCTACTTGATTTTTCATGCATCAAATATATCCAAAGTGTGGTCATCAATAAAAGTCCAAACCATCGTTTTAAGCAGTAATTTTTAGGGTCACATCCTTTGAATTAAATAAAATGGTTTTGATGCATTGTATGATTTTAAAAGTAAGGAACTCATGACTCTTGGATAAATAACACCATTGAAGAGAAGAACAATCAATTCCATTAAACAATTTGGGAAACAAATGTCTTAAGTAGAAAGGATGTCCAGTCTACGATGCCAAAGCATTATTTGTTAAAACAGGATTGAGATACTATTAAGTCCCGAGCTTGTTTATTATGCAAAAATGTCATCAAAGTAGTAAAGACCTTCCGCCATCGCCAATCATCTTCCTCAGTCCGAATTCACAATGGGAAGCAGAAAAATGACGACAATTAGAATCGTGGCAATTTTACTTATCGATAAAAGATTGCGTGCAAGATTAGGAACATGAAGACAGTTGTAATACAAGATTATCGTTAACGAGGCCTTTCCCAATGGGAGAGTATCTACCATCAGCAATCGATTTTCTGATTACGAACAAGGCACATAAGAAATAAACAGTTGGAAAGGGATGTCATATGGTGGATGCAGAATCAATTATCCATGGTGCGGATGTCAAAGAACAAGAAAAGTACTTGGATTACTACTGTTTGAGCAAGAGAACCGAAGGAATACTAGACAATTGGACTTGAACAATTTCAGAAGTTGATCCATCTGTTCTTTGGTAAAGAGATTGGTGTCGCCTTTATGCGTGTGTCCTTTGGTTGTTTCATCACCAGGTTTGCTGCTCTTCCAATTTGCTGGTTTTCCATGAAGTTTCCAGCAAGTTTCGGTATGGCGTGGTCATTACAATGATCACACCACACACCTAATCCTTTTCCATTGACCGTTCCATTGATTTGGAGTAAACTTACTTGCATTTGCATCTAGTAAGCAAAGCCGAGTTCTCCACTAATTCACAGTTTCTTTCCAAGCATGACACTTGACTCTCTTCCCTCCTAACTTCAGAAAATACTTAGTGATGGGAGAGCTGTCTACCAACTATTCTTCCTCGTTCATCAAACTTCGATATTAAGACCAGCCAAGAATTTAAATATTCGTTACTATCTATCTTTCTTGTAGTGATTATAATCATCGGTGATTTCCACTCATAATCACTAAACATGTCCAAATCTTGCCATAACCGTTTCAGATTGTTAAAATACTTGGTGTGGTTTCTTCTCCTTGGAATCTCACCAAGTTGTAATTGAATCTCAGACTTGTAGTTACTCATATCGAATACATCCGCTAACATTATCGAGTTCCTTAGCGTAGAATAACAATAATTTGGACTAATGTCATCGTCCATGGAATTCACAAGCCATGACATAATCATGGAATTTTCAGCATCCCACACACATACTTAGAGTCTTCTTGTGCAGGTGCCTTCACCTCTCCATTCAAATACCTATTTTACCTTTCGAACATACATAAAGCTTTGAGACCAACGTAGAAAATTATCTCCATTCAATCTTTGTGATCTTTTTATTGGGGATCTGAAAATCTTCGACTTTGAGGAGGTCTGGAATAAGGGTTGATCCGATGTAACATCGACATGGTGGCTCAACCAGCTGTTTATCCCGGCTAGGGTTTATGCGACGGTAACAAACTTAACAGCTCATACCATGTGAACTTTTAGAGATGATGTGGAAAAGAATCGTTATTGATTCAATTCTCATTCATGAAATAAAATTTAATTAAAGACTCCTATTTATAGGCTATAGACAACACAAAATAGGTAATTACAGATTTACCCTTATTAATACAGTAGACTAAGATAAATACGAACAATACAGGTCACATAATAATATGTACTCCTAGACACCTAGTCACTACTTTCCAACATATCATTTGGATTTGATAGTTGCTTAAGTACTTGATACCTTTTCAGCAAACACTTGATATGGTACTCAAATATTTTACAGGAATATACGACGCAACATATGTCTGACTCGTGTATCAAAGTCATAGGACAAGTTTATAATATGAATACGTCTTAAGCTAAGAAGAAGAGAAGGCAAAATTACCAGCCAGGCCAGTTTTCAGTCCACATTTTGGGCTTGTTGGGAAATATAGGTGTAAATTGATCACAATAGAAGCCGTTACAAGTATTAATCTGCAGAAAAAAAACACGGCATGCAATTAATCTGTTACTGCAACTAAATAGTAGATATTTATTTCATTGAGAGCCTAAAAATACTTCAAGTGAAATATCTCACCACAGACTCAGGAGCATCAAATTGTTGGCACATTATCCAAGGCACACCTATATTTTGAGAAACAGCCATGCTAGCAGCCCACATGGCATATCGTTTCCCTGCATCTCCATATGCCCATTCATACAATCCATATTCATTCTCTACCTGCAGCAAAAGAAAAATGTCAAATAAAAATAGTTATCATTGAGAGCTTTCTTCTCTTGATGAAAGCAAGATGAATAGTTTATTTCATACAATTTATGTATGATTCAGATAGCTCACATCAGGTCATTATTTTCAGTTATTCATTTGTGAACTGTTGATTCTTAAGAACCACAAGGCCCATAACGTTTTGCACCATAAATTATTTTGGAGATAAGGTCAACAAGAATCATTTTTCTCTTTGCTTTTTTTACAACTTTCTATGCTTCCTTAACAAGGAAAAACTATAAAGGTTTAAAATACACCAAACAATTTTCATATTTTTATACTTGCCTGTGACAACACAATTGGACCCCTTGTGGGGCAAAAAATTTCTCCTGCTTCATTAGATCCACGATATATGTTGTGAACCTCTTCATGTAATACTGGATGCCAACATATATTGGAAACTTAGGAGATAATGGAGAAAAATCACATCACAATATATGAACAGTAAAATCAATTCTCTTCTTAGAAACTTTAACATTGCCACTTCCATACCTTAAATGGCTCATTGTCAGTTCGAAATATAGTGCCAGGTATATAATGCAGCCATATAGGTACTCCTCTGTTTTAAATAATCAAATAATTACTGAAGTTAGAAAGCTGCAATAGATGTTAATACATATTAAAAGAATGAAACTTATGGATCAAAAGCCAATAATGACTTCTTCTTTTAACTAGGAATTGAAAAATTATAAATAGGGAACGCTACTTTTTTACCCGAAGTTATATTCAGCTGCAACAAATGGTCCAATTCGAAGAATCAAATACATTCCGGCATCCTGAACAATCTTCACGAACTTGACCAGATCAAATCTTCCCCCAAAATAATACTATCAAAATAAGGAATAAGTCACATACCATTTTAATATAATAAATTGAAGGAATTGAACAAAAATGAAACAGAAATAAAAAATGACGGGTTTTGTACTTACCTCGCCAGGAGAACGTTCATGACCATTCCAAAACACATACGTTTCAATCGTATTGCATCCTCCTTCCTTTGCAGTTCGAACAAGCCCTGGCCACATCTACCACAAACCACATTCATCATCAGCAAAATTACCAATAGAAATTTATCAAGTACTGAGAAATTCAATAACAGTGAAAAATGATTTGGGAATGTGTATGACGATAAGTAAAATCACCAAGAGAGAAAACAATCAACCACAAAATAGAAAACCAATTAACACTAGCATACTGGAGTTGGATCAAAATAAGAAAATGAGAGGTATAGAATTTTCTTTCCTGCCACATTTTCAAACCCAAGAAAGCAAAACACGATTACACCATTTTTTTCAACTTTACCAAACAAAGACGCCCTTCAACAAATCATACACTTTCCTATCATTTCCTAACACTGTCATCCACCAAAAAAAGGAAGAAGAAAAAAAAAAACTTCCAGTACAGAGAGAATAAGCTGCAAAAATTGAGTACTCACCGCGGGGACACTGCGAGGGTAGTGAATGGCTGCAGAGATGAGTAGCTTCCGCTCGCCATTGATGATGAGAGAGCGATGATCGTACGTCACATTGCCCGCCAAACATCTTGCCGAGCAAAACAGCAGACAGAGCAATACCAGTAGCGCTGCAAACGGCGTCGTACCGGTGGAGATCTTCATCATTTTCTCTACGGTTTTGTGCTGAAAAAGAAAGAAAGGGAGCTTTATATATAAGCATTACCATGTGTACGTATTTGTGACGGTGATGAGCCTGTTCAGCTCAGCTCACACTGTCTGGCACCGAGTCTGATCTTCAGGTCCCAGACAGATATTGCCGAATTGTGTCGGGGGACAAAAATGCAATTTTATTAATCTTTTTGAGTTTTAACAAATAACAAATAAAACCCTGGTCAACAAAAATCTGACTACACCTAAATATGAGATTACGGGTTTGACCTTTGTTCCGGGACGAGTTTATTTATAGTAATAATAATGTTTTAAATTTAATTTTTTCTATTTTGAATCTTATCTCAAATTAAATCGTTATGTTTTTAAAGCATTACCCATTCTGTTATTTTATTTGAATTTATCCATTTAAAAAATAATCTACTTTCATATTTCTATTAGATTGTCAATAACACTCCCTTTATCAATTAAAAATATACATTTTTGTATTTTATTATTTTTTTAAAAAATATATATTGGAAATGAGCTGTGAATTAATGTATAGATGAACCATATGAAAAAAGACAAATATACAACCACATGATTGTTGGTTGCAAAATTGGTGGGATTTGGTTTATAAAAACGTAGATGACCAACACATTTGGATTAAGTTGTGTGGCTGCACCGGGGATCCTCATACAGCACCAAAAAAAAAAATCTATAAAATTTTCATACTTGTTTATAAAAATTAAAATTCAATCTTAATTAGTCTCTAATATTAAATTAAAAAAGTTTAATTTCTAAAATAATAATTATTACCATGAGATTTTTTTTTTCATATATATAAAAAAAGCTCTATATGGGACAAATAATTTCGTTGCTTTTTCTTGTTTCCTTTTTTCTTTTGGAGGATTTGTGACCTTTGTCTATGACTTAATTAACTCGAACCGTACCCTTCTTTTTCCTTCTATTAATTAATAACATTTATTAATGTAATAAGTCATTGAAAAAGATACAGTGTCAAATGGTTGGATTTTACATCCTATCTTATCCTTGTCCTTTTATTATTATATTATTAAAGCAAATTCTCATTTTGGGTTTTGTAAAGAGAAATAAAACTACCATCCTTCTATTAGTCAATAACATTTATTTATATAATAATAAATTACTGAAAACGATATGCTGTCGCATGGATTTTACATCCTACCCTATCCTTGTCCTTTTATTATTATATTATTAAAATAAATTCTCATTTTGAATTTTATAAATTAAAATAAAATTATATTTTTTCATGAATAAAAAAGAATTTAGATGTGGATCCCATCAATTCAGAATTCTATTAGTTTTCAGCTTGACAATTCGATTGAGTATACCTATAATAATAACGACACTTACCAATATAAAAATTATAATTCTCGTAAGCGTGATAAAACAGTTGACTTCATTTTCACTAAACCACACCCCGGATGCTAAATTTATTTATTAATTAATTGTGTTAAAATATAATTTATATTATGGAATTTGGTTCATGTTAAATTTTTCTTATTCAAATTCGGTCATTTAAGCTCATGGGTTGAAATATTTAAATTCATTATTTAATTTAACAAGTAACTTGTTGCACAATTCGATAATATATATATATATATATATAATTTTTTGTCTAAAATATGAGTTAACTCATTAACCTTCGCATGCTTGACTCGTTTAGCTCATTTCATCTATTTCGCTCGTTTGTTATTAGCTATTTCTTTTCCCCTTTATTTACTTTATTTTTAATCCTAAAAGAGCAATACATTTTTGTTAATAAAAAAAATAGCCCCATCAACATACTTGTTATATATATATATTTATATATATATATATATATATATATTAAACTCCATTATAAATAACACAAAATTATACTCAAAAGAGATAAATAGTCCATCAAACATTAAGTAATAATGTTTATAAACTAAAAATACAATAAAAGGAATTAAAAATATAAATTGTCTTAAATAATACAATTTATTGTATTAAATATCTTAAATATTAGAAAAAAAATTTGTTTGCCGAAAGCATGTTATTAAACTATTTGTTGTTGTTTGGTTACATATTAAACAACATAAAAATATATTTATAAATTAAAAAAAGCTACAAAAAAGAAAGAAAAAGAAAAATAAATTGGATGTTAAATAATACATGTGATAAATTCAAATTGTATTTATTTTTCAAAAATATAAAATAAAATATTTATTTATTTTATTTAAATATAAATGAGGATGAAATGGTCAGTAAAAAAATTTAAACTGAGTTGACAAATAAAAAAGTAAAATTGATTAAAAGGAGGGTGTTAATACAATAACATTAAAAATAGAGTGGAAGTGAATATGATTACTTAAAACATAAAAATATTCCTGAAAAAATGTCAAGAGAAGATGTCAGTGTTCTTTCAAGAGAAGATGCCAGTGTTCTTTTTTTTTTTTTTTTGTCATATTATATATATATATATATATATATATATATATATATGCTTTATGACTAATGTTGACTGTTAGGAAATAATAATAATAATAATAAATATAAAAAAACAAAAACAAAGAGAAAGAAAGCTGGGATTTTGAAAAGGATTGAGATGATATATATATATATATATATATTAAATTTTTGCTTGGAGGATTGAGATGATTAATCACGTGACACTGGAATCTTAGAAGTCCATCTGTTTGGTGATATTAAATTTAATATATGGAATTTTGTTTTAAAAAAGAAGAAGAAGATTTAAGAAATGGACTATATAACATAATTTATATAAAAAATAATAGAAGCTTGAAAATCAGGATGTTTAGGAATTAATAAAACAGTTTACGCGGAATCACGGTCCAATCCAACAATCAATTGATTAAAATCTTGAATCCGATAGGTCCCACCATCAAATCAAATCTTACGTCTTACTATGCAGAATTACATGCTTTTTATACTTTTGTTCTTTTTTATTTTATTTTGGTCAGCGTCAATCTTATGGATCTTAAATTTTGTTTATATTATATTTTAATATAGATCTTATCAGTTTATATATATTTATTTCATCTTTGATATAACAAAAGACATAAAATTATATATATATATATATATATATATATAAAAAGAATATTCATCAAGATCCAAAGATCAATTAATAGAAAACAAATTATAAAATAAAAATAGAGACAGAAGGATGAAAACATAGCAACATATGTAATATACCATATATATAATATATATATATATATGTGTCATATGACTTTCTTCGCACAATTTGCTTTACAAACGCAAGGTGTTGAAACTTTGGCCTTCGAACATGTATCTGACGATGATCAACGGTACGTGTTCGACGATACGACGATGTTCTCCTTGAGGGCGTATGGTATCCACCAACTCTTCTGGCAAATCAAAAAAGATAAGAAACTTGAGGTTTTTCAAATGGTGGATGCCAGAGGGCACTTCCTCCATGTGTGGGCTGCATGGTCCAATGTAAAGCTTTTCAAGGTTAGCCAATGCACCTTCCTCTATTATTAACGTTTTAACTACAAAGGAAGCTGTGAGATCAAGAATCTTCAGCTTCGGAAACACTCCTTTCTCGAACCGCAATTGCTCACCTTGATATGTATTATTTCCAAACCTCAGTTCCACAAGGTTGTTCAGAAATTTAAGGGTTTCTATTGGATCATACTCTAATTCTGACCAACAAATCCATAACCTTGATAGATTTTGAAGTTTTGTGATCCATTCTGGCAACCCACTTAACCTACCCTGTAAGCATAGACGCTGTAGAAATCGAGGCGGAGATGACATGGATTCTAAATCAATGATTTCAAATTCATAACCTGACCTGGTTGCAGTTACTTCCAATTGCTGAAGGTGTATCATCTTCTCAATACACTCGCACACAAGCTTTCCGTCCTCTGTTCTGAGCTGTTGGATGACTAGCTTCCTCATCTGCGTTAAATTTCTCAGCTCTTTGATTACATCAACGTCAATCTCATTCATGCTTAGCACCTGTAACGTTTGCAAGAATTTCAAGCACCCAATTCCCACTTGTACTTTTATACCTCTTCTTCCATGCGCGTACCCGAAAAGATGTCGCAACTTACGGAGCCTATTGATCTCAGCTGGTATCTCAGAAATAAATGATTGTTTTACATCCAAAGTCTCGAGGTTTACCAATTTACCAATGGAACTTGGGAGCATCTTTACTTTGGTGTTTCGAAGACTTAAGTATCTTAAATGGAATAAGTTCCCTATATCTTCATGCACATAATCCAGTGGACCATCTTCAAAATCTAATACTTTTAGAAGCTTGAAATTCTTTGGCTTTGTAATCAAAATATTACAGATGTCTAATAATAATACTCGATCACCAATATTGAATGTTAAAATACTACGAACTTGACAAGAAATTTGATCAATGCTGTTGAGGAAAACATCATTTGAAGTATTGGCAATTGATAGGCGTCGAGTTACTAGATTTTCACTAAAAGTGGACACATTTTCAGACAAAATGTGACAAAACCTTGAGTCCTGCATTTTTCTGAGAACAACCTCGCACAAAAGATCGTGAATGCGACATTCTTTGGGTTTTCCAGTCAAGTCCTCATGTACTCTTGAGACTTGAACCAGCCTTCTATATATTAGCTCATTCAAGTACTCATATGCAACTTCGTCCAATGTCTTATTCTTCTTCTCGTTCACAAATCCCTCAGCAATCCATTGTCGAATTAGCCTTGAACTTTTAATGGAGTAGGCTTTTGGATAGATGCCAAAGTACAGGAGGCAAGACTTAAGGTGGTGAGGTAGATCATTATAACTGAGAGAAAGGATTCTTTTTATGCATATAAGATGAGGATTACTCTCCAACTCCGAACTCAGACAATCATGCAATTTTCTCCACTCATCAACTGTCTTATTTTTCGTTGACAGAAGACCGGCTATGGCTACAATAGCAAGCGGAACACCATGGCATTTATAAAGAATTTTATGAGACAATTCCATTAAGTCAGTGGGACAATGTCCCCCATGCCCAAATCTGAAAACCTTGTTGCAAAAGAGTTCCCAAGCCTTTTCTGGAGGTAAAGGCTGCAGCTCAAGGACATAGACAAACGACGAAATTTTGCAAAAATCTGCAACTCCCAAATTTCGTGTAGTGATCACTATCCTCCCACCATTTTTATTATCAAGTAAAGCATGCTCTATATCCCCCCAGAAATCTACTTTCCAAACATCATCGAAAATAACAACATACCTCTTTTTTTGTAAGAAGTCTCTTAATTTGTTAGTAAGCGCCTCCTCATCCATTGCATCTATTCCCTTAGGAATGGATTCGTTGTTTCCTTCGCAGAACTTCTTCATCACATCCTTTAGTAGCTCCTCCTTCTGGTAGGATTGAGAGACTGCTATCCAAGCGTGACAATCAAACTTTTCTTTCACAGAATCATAGACTTTTTTGGCAAGAGTTGTCTTGCCCAGTCCCCCCATACCCACAATTGAAATCGCAGTTCGTTGGGATTGTTGATCATCTAGCAACCAGCCAATTAATTCATCTCTTGGGGATTCAATACCCACAACCTCAGATTCCTCGAGATACAGGGCGCCTTTTCGAGGATCATACCATGAAACAGCAGCAGCAGTTGTAGATCTTTCCCCAGTGGTGTCAAGACCGTAAGTTGTCCTTCTATCTTTGATGTTGTGAACTTCTATTTTGAGGTCTTGTATATGAGAGGCAATACGGTGTCGTGGTTTAAGCTTGACAATGCATCCAGCAAGTTTACAAAGGGACTTGATATTCAAACGACTTTCATGAGGAGGATGTTGTGCAAAGTGAATTTTGTATTCATCAATCACATCTTCTATACGAAAAGACACTTCCCTCAGTTGTTTCAACCATGGTTGAAAACCATCACTAGGAGTACCAGTGTCTGATTCAGCTTCTGCTCTTTGATCTGCCTCCTTAAGGAGCCATTGGATGCTCTCCAGATCATGCTTGATTCCCAGAACTTCAGAATGAAAGCTTCTCAGCAAATTTGCTTCTTTAGTCAGTGATGAAGTGAGGTAGTTAATAACAAAGCCTACAGCAGTCTCCGCCATTGCTTACCTAGCTAGCTAGATAGGCTTCATAATCTCATCAAGATATTGTGTTAAAGAGAAAAATAAGATGAGATTCATATCAGGGATATTGGATTCTGCGGACAATATTTTATTTCTTCCTATCTTTTTCAAAATATAATATACATATTAAATTTATTTTTTAATATTTAAATTTTTGATATATTTAAATATATATTTAATATATTTATGTTGAAGAGAGTTCCAATATTTAATATTTGGAGAGTATTTTTTTTTTTCTTTTTGGCTTTTTTTGTCTTCCTTTTCATTTGGTAGGGCATGCCAACGAGATCTCATGAGAGTTTTGAATCAGTAAGCTCATAATCTACGCCTCAATTAGCGCCAACTTCACATCAAAGTGGATTTTGGTGGCTCTGATCCTCTTGATTCTGCTGTTGTAGACAAACCCTCCAACCCAAAATTCCTTACACAAATGTATTAGAAATGGTTGTCTCTTTTTTTTCTTCAGGGGTCTTTTTTGGATAAACAAATTTCTTATTTTGATGATAATTAATAAATAAATTAACGTACTTAAAGTGTTGGAAGGTGCAAAACAAGTTGTGTCTTTGTACAAATTCAATAATGCCATTTGAAGTAATTCATAATCCATAATTAACTAATTTCAATTCCCCTGCTTTTTTCCACAATATCGGATATTATTATCATAATTTGTATATTTTAATTTATACAGAAGTAACAAGAAATAAAATAAATGGTATTTTAATGATATTTAATATAATTAGATAAATTTAACTCATATATGGGTGTAATATATATAATCAAGAAGCCAAAGATTGTTGAGGGAGGTTCAAATAAGAAGAATTTTCACGCAAACTGGAAACACTGATGGTGTCCAAAGTAATTTGAAGAGGATTACCGCCAACTTCTTCAACCAAAACTAAAAGGTTTTCTGATTTTTTAAGGAAGGACCGTGGCACATGGTACCTACATATATATAGAAAACGTACAGGTGAAATACAAATTTAAAAAAATAAAAATTAGTGTGTGTGCATTATACTAAAACACGTATATAACATATGGATTGGTTAATTAATTATACAGCAGTGTGAGAGAGTATTTTATGATTTTTAAAACATAAAAACTTATTATGTGTAGTAAGTAGTACTTGACAAACTATGTTGTGAAATATATATATATAAATATATATATATATATAAATATATATATATATATATATATTTTCAAAAATAATAATATTTATCATTCTTTATAATCAACTCCGATAGATTTGATATTGACATGGACGAATCCCTTTAGGATAACTTTTCCAAAATATGTTTGATAGATGAAAAAAAAAAATTAATAACAAACCACCAAATATCATGTAAACAAATGGTGAGTCTTTGATCACCAATAATAAGAAAAATAAAATTAATTTTAAATCAGGGTAAACTAATTAAAGTGGAAATTTTAACTTACAAGATTTGAGAAGGCTCCCCTTAGGAGTAGAAAATGAAACCCAAAAGCGACCAATGGTTTGTCCATTAACCCAAGCTTCACCTTTCCCCATTGGGCTTAGGTTGAAGGCCACTACTGTATCATTTCCGCTTGGTTCATCAAAAACAGTCTGCATGATTAATTAATTAAGCACAAATTTAATATTAATAAGGTCATAAATAACATTACATCGCACTTCACAATTAATCAAAACTCATAAAATTATAACACTCATATATATCATGAGAATAAGTATATATATATATACCTTGTACCAAGTAAGTGGTTGATTGGAATTGTCTCCAAATCTACTCCATTTCCCTTCATCCAAATTTTCTTCCCTGTATATTTGTAATTTCTCTCCAAGTAGTCCAACCTATAAAAATTATAATTAATTAATTAAATTTTCGCAATCATTTTCCACCAATCACATAAAAAAAAATTATTAAAATCATTGTAAATTTGTAAGAAATTAATTAGTGGCGACCTGATATCCCCAATCATAATTTGTAAAATTGTATAAGTTGTCCTTTCGGTGCATCGAATTTCCACACTACTCAGGCCAGCAAATCTTCTTTCAAGAAAAGCTCCTGAATCCTTAGGACTCAGAAAGAAAAAATAAATTTTTGAGTTAATTATATAAATACTTAACAGACAATTAAATAAATACAAATCAAAATTGAGCTAACAATGATTACCGGCAGGCCAACCATAACGCTGAGCAGAGAAATATTATTCATTAATCCTTCTTCTAAAGTTATAGGAATCTCCATACTGAATCCTTTAACACTTTTATTACCATGTGCATTTCCTAAAATAATTATAATTATCCAAAATTATTTATCAGCAAATAATGTATAAGATTTTATAATATATATATATATATATATATATATATATATATATATATATGTATATATATCTTACCCATGTATCTATTGTTTATGAAAGCGTGGGCAACATGTCCTTCAGACTTCACATCAAGTACTGGTTCTGTGCAGGAAATGTTATGCTGAAACCTGTTAATTATATATAAATCACTCATTATTTTTTTAACAACAAATAATTTAAATTATAAGATAATTTGATAATATATAAGTACGATAAGAATTAAGTTAATTTGAAGTAAAAATTAAAAGAAATTAATACCTAAGAGTATACCAAAGGTAATCAGATTCATCTTTGGTGGTATTCATGTGCTCAAGCAACGTATCTGATTTCATTGAAGTATCATCAAAAGCTGGTGTCACATCTTTGAATTCTTCCCATCTCTCTGCTGAATCAAATTTCATCTTTGCTTTTGTAATTCTCTTGTTTGGCGTTGTATTAACCTACAAATTTAAATTCACAATAAATATATATATATATATATATATATATATATATAATTTGGTGCTAAAAATTTATTGTAGCTTTTAAACTAGTAATTAATGTAAATTAAATTTACCTTTGCAGTGTTAAAAATGACATTTTGACAGTCTGGTAGAATACTGATCGACTTGGGAAGCAACACAAATGAAGTATTTTGGAATAAAACAGTTGCATTATTTGCTTGATCATTATTAATGAGAAATGCAACACATTGTCCTCCTGATTCTTCACGAAATGTATAGGCCTGGATGAATAATAATTGAATATATTATGTAAGTCATGCCTACTTAAAATTAGAATAATTAATAGGGAAAATTTTCCAATAAAATTTAAAATGCTTTGGATTGGAAAAAATATTAATTACCTCTTGAAGTTTGCCTAAAGAGGAATTAGATGGCATTCCCTCAAGTAATGTTTTAGAGCAATTTTTAATTGCAGCATGCAACTCCTTAAGATGGCCCCATTTGGGTTGTCTTAAGAGACCTAATTGAAAAAATGAAAACTTCAATTAAGACTATTAGCTATATATGTTTATGCACAAAGTTGTAAAATTTATGTTTATTATTGTGCAAAAAATATAATTTAATTAATTAAGACACTCACCGTATTCATCGAGAGGAGCTTGATCGTAGTAACTTGTTATGGTATAAGCAGAGCCTGTTCTACCAAAATTAGTTCCACCATGATACTGTATATAGTCCAAAAAGTAAAACACATTATTATACAATAATTAGCAGATTATTTAAATACAATTTTGAATAAATTAACAAAGAAGCTATATAATTAAAAAAAGGGAATGCATACCATGTAATAGTTTATGTAGCTTCCATTTCTTGCTATAAAAAGAGTGACATGAAATGCAATGTCTTCAGCAGACCTTATATATGGTTCTCCACCATATACTTGATAGCTACACAAATACATGTATAATATATATAAATTTTGATAGAATTTTGAACATATATAGGCTAATTAAAAACTATATAATAAATATTTTTTAGTAAGAAAATGCATACAAAGAAGTCCAATTCTCTGTCCAAAGAGAGGGCTTAGTGGGCGAATTTGGGCCTCCAAAGGTCTCTCCACATCTCATTCCATTGCATGTATTGATCTTTATATGTATCAAAATGCATTGATCAAACATAAAAACCAACTTCTCAAATTAAAGCACCAAACCGCAACAAAAAGAAATATATTTCATTCTATATTTAATTAATTAAATTAGAAGTAATTAATTTTAAAAAAGAAAATGAAGAAAATTAATTAGAGACTGACCACAGGATCAGGAGCATCAGTTTGCTTGCACATGATCCATGGAACTCCAGTATGAAGCTCAACTGCCATTTTTGCAGCCCAAATCACATATGAAGGTCCTTTCTCACCAAATGCTGCTTCCACATTTTGGTATTCATTCTCAATCTATTACATATGTTTTAAAGCTAAAATCTAATTGATCATCATTTAATAAATGTGTTTAAATTAATTTCATGAATAATATAAATAAGAAAGAAGTAGTACCTGTGACAGTATGATTGGACCTCCTTGTGAAGCATATAAACCTTCTGATTTCATCAAGTTCACTATCTTTGTGGTAAAATTTTGCATGTAATACTACCATACATGAAATTTTCCCAAAAAGAAAATTAAATTAAAAAAAAAAATCAAAATTAGAGGCTTGTGATACTAAATTATATACATATATCCCCCACAATGAATTGTCATTAGTCCCCCACAAAAGCCTAATAAATAAACAGAGGAAATGCTTCCTCTGTTTTCACATCTTTTGGTTTCTCTACTAATCCCTTTGATTAAAAAGTTCATATGGAAAAAACTATAAGATCCTATAATATATTTGATGGGCCCTAAGTAATTCTGGAATTAATTTTCCATGCCCATTTCATTTAAAACCTTAATTAAGAAAAGAAAATGTTATTCATCAAAAAGAAAAGAAAATGCTATTTAAATTTTAAACATAAAAACCCTTCCATCAATAATAATAATAATGCTAATATAAAAGAGAAAAAAAAAAAAAAAAGAAGAAAAAAATGAAAGAGGAAGAGTCAAATAAGTAATATAAAAGAAGCAGTGAAGCACCTTGAATGGTTCATTGTCTGAGCGGAAAACTATGCCAGGCACATCATGCAACCAAAATGGAAACCCTCTGCATTATTCCACAAAATTAAACCAAATTTAAATTAGGTTTATTTGCGTCATTAGTTCCTAAACTTTATATATAATAGCACCTTGGCATGTGCAATTGATGCAATTTTGAGAGGTATTTGAAGTAATTTTACAAAACTTTTTATTTTATTTAAGACAAAGTAAAATAAAACCAAAAGTATGAAATCACTTTATATTAATGTACCAATAAAAGAAATCATTTCATATAAAATAAATAAACAAATAAATGAACGGTGAAATAACTTTAAATACCCTTTAAAATTGCATCATGTGCATTTCACATGTCAAATCCATTTAAAATTTGATAGAAAATAGGTTAAAAACTAAGTGCAATAATAATTAAAATTGAGGACAAAAAAGTGCCAAAAAAAGTTCCAAGTCATTATACTTAATTTGTGATATGTAGGTTTACGCCACCATATATAATTGGTAAAATTATGAGTAGCAAAATTTAAGTAGAAAATTAAGAAAACATGAATGCATAGTTTGCATACCCATAAGTCCATTCACTCTCAATGAAGGGTCCGATCCTAAGGCAAGCATAAAGGCCTTGTGCCTGTATTTCTTTGATGAATTTCACTATGTCATTTCTCCCACTGAAATCGTACTGCATTATTTGTCACCGATAAAAATAAATAAATACAAACTCACTCACATTCACAACTACCATAAGATCCAAAACAAAAATAACAAAAAGGGTTTTTCTTGTACTTCTCAATGTCAAAATTACCTGACCAGGTTTGGGCTCGTGAAGGTTCCAAAACACATAGGTCTGAATCACATCGACTCCTCCTTCCTTGGCTTTGGCAATCAGTGACGCCCACATCTACACTAACACACTCATTAAGCTAGCTAGCATTTGTTTTAACTTGGAGTTTACTAATTATAAGGATATGTAATTAATTAATTAATGCATTATAATTTGTGAATAAGTATACATGTAATTATATGAATAAGTTGCATATATAATAAGATTTTTGATACTAATATTCTTTGAACTATGCACAAAATTGTAAATTATTTTATAAATTATGAAATTATCAATACTCTCTAAATTTTACAAATAATTGTTTATAAATTAGAGAATAATTTCCAACTATGTTTAGAATTTATATGAGATATTAATTCCAATTTCATAATTTTAAAAATAATTTACAACAGTGGTGGTGTACATGCATATCATTGCAAAGTAGAGCTCTGTTACTTTATAAAAGGGAGGTCTAGAGAACCCTCTTTTTTCTTTTTCTTTTTTTTTCTCAGAATTAAAAAAATAATAATAATAAGTGTGTCAAGCTTAAGCTATGCAGTTCACACAGAAAACATGAGTAAAAGACGTGTCAAGCTAGCTAGGCTGCAAGTAAGAAAACAAAGAAAATGTGAGCCAACCATAAGTAGTTTTCAGCGACAACTTAGCAAGCTAACCCGTGACATAAATGGACAATGTTCACCCGTGATATAATAGCCTAATAAGATACAAAAACGAACTGGCTTCAACTTCCTAGCTATATCTGAGAAATAATAGGTGTGTGTACAGTGGTATTTTTACATTAATTGGTGGGGTAATTACTTGGGTAATTTATATATATGTATATAATTTTTTTTTTTTTCAAGGAATACATGACAACTTTGTTGAAATTGGGGATATTAATTAGTCAGCAACATATCAGCATTTAGCATGCTGAAATAATAGTTTTAAGAAAGAGTTATAGCTGTTACATATGAAATTGACAGTGGAACTGAGATAGTGAAATATGCCATTTGGCACCAATAAAAGCCATTGCAGTCTCATTGGGTAAAAAACCTTTATTTCTTCGGCAAAATTCGAGTTTAAACCCACCTCCATCTCTCATATCGAAAAAAAAAAAAATCTTTTTTACCCAAAATATATAGGGTCTGATCCGTCAGAATGGACACCATTTTTCCTCAAAGAATAGAAAATTAAGAAAATATTTGATTTAATAAACTAGTTAGTGAATTAGTGGGACGTTAAGAAGGTCACATCTCTCCAAAGACTGGTTTTTTTAATGAGTAAATATTAAGAACACACACTATGGCATAATTGAATATGTCTATATATACATATAAAAGATGGATTAGGAATAGGAGAAATTAAAAAATTATACCTGAGGAGTGCTGCGAGGATAATGGATTGAACCAGAGAATAAGATCCTTCTCTGCCCTGCAATTATGAGAGACCTTCCATCGTATGTAACATCTCCTCCTTCACTTACACAGTTATTAATCTCTGTAAATATTACTACCACTACTAAACAATGCACCACCCACCACCCTCCCATCTCTTTCTCTACCTATATTTTTGTCTCAGCTACCTACCTGGGACTAGAAAAATAAAGGACATGAAACTGGGTTTACCATATAAGAGAAGAGGAATGTGAGAGGGGATTTATATATATACACTACATAAATATATAGGTGTTTGCGGAGTAGGAAAGTTGGGTGCATGGGCACTGTCCAAAGGAAAATTAATTGGCAAAGTAATGTAATAAAAATATATATTAATTAATGGGTTTTGTTCTGTTTGAAGATGATTGAAATAGGAAGTGAGAGGGGGAGAGAGATATTATGGTCTTGACGTAATCTGGAAAAATGCAGAGATAAGGGGTTATATACGGACATGAATATTAATATTGGTGGTCCGAAGTAGTAGTCGTCATGGCGTGCCTGAGATTACAAGCTTCCTCATCTGGCTCTATCTCTCTCTTTTATATGTATATATAGAGCGGAACCACCACGCCAATCGTACTGTTATATGACAAATGTAATTGTTTTGTGGTGTTTATCTGCGGAATAAGCTAGCAGGGCTTTCGTATACTTAAATGTAATCGAATCTGAAAACACCAGCCCACCAAGCACAAAACCCATCACCACCTTCATCTCAGACTCTTGCAAAAAAAAAGAAAAAAAACCATTAATATGCACCATATAGATATATATCTATGTTTGGAATTTACCATATATATATACATAATAATTGTAGAAAGGAGTCCATTTGCTGCATGCATTATCAACGTGACCGATCAATCAAACGAGTTATAATGTAAACAGGAAAGCTTTGGCTATCAATCATGATGACATCCAACTTGCCTTAGAATCATATGCATGCTTTTGAAATGGCCAATAAATTACTTATTTCAAAATCCAAATAAATCTGTCCACTAAATGAAACTTATTAATTGACCTTTCCATTCTATTTTGTTCAAATGGAATTAAGATTCTTTTTTCTTCTAGAATAAATAATAATAATTATTGTAATTGATTGGAAGAAATATTGATAAAATTATATTCGTGATCTTTTAGAATAATTTCACATTGGTTATCATTTAAATTATTATTAAAAATTGAACATCATATATATACTTCAATGTTTTTTGGGACAAAATTTAATGAATTTTCCGACTTGTAAAAAAATTTATTACAAAAAAAAAATGGAAAAGTGAAGAAGCATATAAAGAGAAGTAGAAACAAAAACAAGAAGAAGCAATGACTGTTAGCTTTAACAGGAGCACATAGGCCCAGGGCCTGGGGCTTGCATAATGGCAACCCATTTTGCTTTTTTTTGTTGGGAAATTTGTTTCTAAAATATAACATCATCTTCAACAATTCCTCGCTGTTATTTCAACGGCCAGGACCCAGGAAATTTCTTTAATATATATATATAGATATAATTTCTTTGATAGGTAAGAAGCAAACAGTGATTGGTCGTTCGAGTACAGAATCTAAATATCGTGCACTTGCTGATATGACATTTGAACTGCTATTGTCACGGTGGTTACTCAAAGATTTAGGAATAGCAATACAATATCCTATGCCACTCCATTTTGGTAATCAAAATGTTATTTAAATTGCTTGTAGCGGTGTTTTTCACAAACGTACAAACCATATAGAAATAGAATGTCACTTTGTTCGTCATCATCTTCAGAAAGGACAACGTTTACAACTTTATTCCATTCCCTCTCTTAATCAGCTAGCTGACATCTTTACAAAGCTGTTTATCTTCTGCAACGTTCATTATTTTGGTCTCCCAACTCAAGTTGATGCCCGCTGATCCACTTTGACTTTGAGGGAGATGTTAGGCTCGATTTTAGGTGTTATAATATTCCTTCATTATTAGATATTTATTGTATTTATTATGCGCATTTATTCTTTTGTATGTTTCCTAGTATACATAGTCTTATTTATATATTTGTACCGCTCAATTGTGAATACGGTAACACAACAAATACACAATGTTATTTTATGCTGTCTACTTTATCAACACAAAAACAATGAGGCAATTAATTTGATAAGTTTTATAGTTTGGGGGGACAAAGTGATATTAACCCAGATAATTAAAGAATATTCACTATGCAATATTAATTAGCAAATCAATATAACTTAATTAAATACTAAATAAGTAAAATCTTAATCAAGCTAATAATGTACCATCACGTTAATTATTTGGTAAACAAATTCAGTGACTAGTATTTTTGTAACCCTAAAGCATGCACACTAAGTGAGCTTTAATTGGGCTCAACTATAACCTCAAACTGTGTTAGGAACCTGCCAGAAGTTTTTCCCCCAGATGGTGTCCAGCCCAGGAATATACAAAATAACACAAGGAGACAAATAAATAAATAATTGACCATGGTGGTCAAGCTTGGCAGCTCATAGAGAAATTCAGAAGATTCCCAGAAACTAGCTAGCAGATGTTTATTAGGCAAATGTTATGCGTTCATTTCACCTGGACGTTCCCTTTTCTGCATGCTTTTGTGCTTTCATCTTCTTTCTACTTGCAGCAGTGAGAGTGACATTTTTATGCAACATTCACTGCGATTGCATTTCTGTAATTAATTTATTAATCATGATTATTATATAATTAATTTTCAATCTCCTCCACTTTAATTTGCTGTTCAGCAAAACGGCGGCGATTTAGTCATACATGCAACTAAACCCACGCATATTTTTATATTTCTCTTCGTGATTGCGACTATTCTTTTTATGGAAATTTAGAATTCACACGCGCCCGCACACACACATATATATTATATTTTCCCTATCAAGCTATGATATCCACTTTCAAACATCCGAAGAAAATATTTAAGCCACTTGATTATTTAAATTAAAGGTTTTCTTGTCGATTAATTCATTCAATTAATTATTAAGTCATTGCCAAATTAATTATATATGGGACAGGTGGGAAATTAGTCAAAATAAAGAAGTGATATATATATAAGCATGAGTTGAAACTTATAGTTGCACTTTGATTATCTTGGTTATCAATTATTGTATCGTTGGTCCTCATGCCTCTAATTTTTAACTGTTTTAAGGCGTGTAGGTGATGCAACATGGAGCAGGAGTTTTATAAATTTGTCTGATTTTGTTATTTTTTCGTTATGTTAGGTGTAATACATATTTCAAAATTTTAAAAAATTAAAATAAAATAGTTTAAGGACCAACAACGGTGTATCAATTATTAAAATTTAGATACCAAAATGTCAAAAAAAAAGTAAAAATAAAAGAAAAAAGTTAAGCAAAATATTACGAGTATAATCAATGGGCTAATAGTACTAATATCACAATTTAAAATGATAAATTAACATAAACTTTAGACATGAGAAAAAATAATTTCACAGTAAAGAATGATATAAAATTGTTGTTTTTTATGAGTATAATCAATGGGCTAACAGTACTAATATCTCAATTTAAAATGATAAATTGACATAAATTTTAGTGTCAAGAAAAAATAATATCACAATAAAGAATAATATAAAATTGTTGTTTTTTTATTTAGAAGGCGGCATGAGCCTGGTCATAGTCAATCAATCACTACCAATTTGGCAATATGGAATAAAGTGACGGTATTATTTATGAATTATGGAAAGAAAAGAAGCAATAAAATCTGATTGGTCCGACGAGTGAGAGTTGGGTCCCACAAGCGGCAATAAAAAATGATAACAGCGGAGAAAATAAACAAAAAGTGAAAGCCCCAAGCAGCTTCGGGGCTTCCATATCCATTTAATGGGTCATGAAATGTCATGCACCACGTCACCACCACCTACTGAGTTTCGCGACTGCACTGGCGCTGGTGAACGCCTTGCTCCCCAAGTTTCTACGTCGTTGAATCCTTTTTGTCATTATCCATTTTCCTCGTCAACTTTACTCCGTTAAATTCCTTCCTCATTTCCCAAATTTTTTTTATTTTTTATCTTTACAGATATTTCTTTTAGAAAATGAACAAAAGAAATAATGCAAAATTTTCCCAACTCTTATTTTCTTGACAGGACAGCATTACGGGACGTGTTACACGAAGCATGTAAATAAAGTACTCCAAGAAGAACTATGTAACTCCCATGATTAATTCATCAAAAAAAGAAAAAGAAAAAATGTAACTCCCATGATTATTATATATGGTTATACGTATATGTGCTAATTTAGACCCCTTAATTATTTTAAATCTAGGAAATTAATTAATCTTCTATTAATTTAATGGGATAAAAGCTCCCAACTAACAATTTGCATATATTATACTCATTTGTATTATTATTTTTAATTTACTAAGTCTTTATTCAATTAATTTAAAATTCAACACAAATAATTTGGATGGGAGACAGGCGTGGGACACGAACTAGGACTTAACCATTGTGCATTCACATAGTGATGGAGCAGCACACGTGGCCCACTAAGGTGGTCCAAATTCAAGTTTCCATGCAATGCCACCTAGGAAATTGAAAATTGAAACCTCCGAATTACTGCCTACCAAATAAATCAGGATGGTTAGGTGGATAATATCCGTAAATTCAGCGGGAGCCATGACGTTCGTTTGCTTACGTGAGCACCATGAGATGACGTGTAGTTCAAATCCACCGTTCACACTGTCGACGTCCTCTACGGATTGGTGGTTTTGGTATACTACTCCTTCAACCACTCGTAGATCGTCTTTGGTATGATAGATGTCTAGTCCGTTATGCGAAAAGACATAACAATCCCTAATGAAAACCAAAACCGAAACGTGATTGGTCACAGCAAAAGTACAACGAGATGTCAGATAACAGCGGGTAAAAAATCTGACCCGGACCAACGTAAAAGTCCAAAGCCTTGACGGTCAACGACACATTAGGGGCCGACTTTCAAACACCGAGGCGTCATTTTCCCTGTGACGGAAGCAATGACAAAACGAGGCAGTGCATGAGAGGGACCCTCGCACGTGTAGTGCTGTGTTAACACGTGTGCCACTACACACCTGGCTGGCTGCGGTCAGCTCTACTCCATCTCCACGTTTCGGTTCGAGATACGACCCGCCCCGGCGGTCGCTCCCCCACGTGCCTAAATAAATTTACACAGTCTCCCTCTCTCTCTATATATGTGCGAGTGTTTGAGGCTCTCTATTTCATAACGATTAGGTCCCGAAACAGAAAACCACAGAAGCACTACGAGCACAGAGCAGAGAAGAGAAAAAGAAGAGAAGAGAAGAGAAAGAAAAAGAAAAGCAAAGGTTCTGAGGGAGAAGGAAAAAGAGGGAGGCAGAGATAGTGAATGACGACTGGAGAGCTGGTTTTGCCGCCGGGGTTCAGATTTCACCCAACCGACGAAGAGCTTGTGAACCATTACTTGTGTAGGAAGTGTGCTGCTCTACCTCTTGCTGTTCCCATTATCAAAGAAATCGATCTCTACAAGTTTGATCCATGGCAGCTCCCTGGTACTTTCCAAACCCTCAAAAGAAATTTCTTTTTTTATTTTTATTTTTTGTTTCAATTTAATTTCAATCTCAGATCTTTACCTTCTCCATTTTTTTTCTAAATCCTATTTCGCTTTCGATTGAGTTTGAGCGAATCGAGAAAAGTTCGAATTTTTTTTTCTTAATTCTATTTTTAGGTGGATTTTTCTGTAAACTTCAGGATAACTATATGCGTAATCGATTTTGTTGATTTTTCTCCTCCACTGAAATTCAGAAATGTTTTAGTATATATTTTTTAAAAATTTTAATTGTGAATTATGGTTAATAATTTACCTTTAATCAAAATTATTCATTTAATTCTTCGTTTAATAAAAATTCTAATCTTTGTGTAATCCGATACAGAAATGGCACTCTACGGCGAGAAAGAGTGGTATTTTTTCTCTCCAAGGGACAGGAAATACCCAAACGGGTCACGACCGAACCGGGCGGCGGGAAGCGGGTACTGGAAGGCAACCGGGGCGGACAAGCCCATTGGGAAGCCCAAGACTCTGGGGATCAAGAAAGCCTTGGTTTTCTACGCTGGCAAAGCGCCACGTGGCGTGAAGACCAACTGGATCATGCACGAGTACCGACTCGCCAATGTGGATCGCTCCGCTTCCAAGCGAAAAAACAACTCCAGGGTAGGTGTCGACAATCTTGAAACTTCCAAACCAACCAGCTTTGACCGCGTTTGCAGTCTTCCCACGCTGCGTTGCACCTGATTAAAACCCTTCTGATTAGTTATTTTCTTTTCCTTTTTGTGCATTTTTGCAGCTGGACGACTGGGTGCTGTGTCGTATTTACAACAAGAAAGGAAGCTTGGAGAAGCACAACTCGGTGGCTCATCAGAAGGTTGAGGAGGTTGAATTTACAGAAATGGAAGACTCAAAAACCGAAATCACAATGCTGCCACCAATGCAACAACAACAGCAACAGCAACCTTCTGCAGCCAACGAGCACTTGTACATGGACACGTCGGATTCAATGCCGAAGTTGCACACGTCGGACTCGAGCTCATCGGGGGAGCACGTGGTGTCCCCTGAGGTCACGTGGGATAAGGAAGTTCAGAGTGAACCCAAATGGAATCCATTAGATAATAGTAATGGGTTGGATTTTAACTTCAATTACGTGGATACTAACGGGTTCTCGGATGACCCGTTTGGATTACAAGCGCAGTACCAAATGGACCAGATCTACCCTGTGCAGGATATGTTCACGTTCCTTCAGACACCCTTCTAAATACACCCACAGAAAAAGGAGGAGGAAAAAAAGTATTATTTTGGGACCAAATTATTTTTGAGCCAAATATTTGTAAAGTTAGCTTGACAAGTATTTACGGGTCACTTTACTTTGGGGATGACACTATTGTTAGCAAGGACTAACAAGAAAGAAGATGATGATGAATAGCGCAGGGTTGGTTTAAGAGTGTTTGTCAATGTTAATAGGTAGACAAATTCTTGTATTTGTTGCTAAATTTTTTTATTCAAAATAATTAATGAAATATAGCAACTTGAAAGGTCAAAAAGTCAGCCAAACGTCTTGTTCTTTGGTAAATAATTGTTTTTCCATCCATAAATAAGGCTATTATCATATAATCCATGGTTAATATATAGGTTTGGAAAAACCTCTGCTGTTAATTTTCCACCCTTTAATGTAAAAGTAAAAAGGTTAATAAATTATTTTAATTAAAATGAATAAAAAATATATTAAAATTTATAACATTAAATTAATAACGTACACACTGATTCAAATGCATGCGACTGCCTGAATTTTTGCATGGTCTTTGATTAAGTCGTGGCCTTCCACATCTTCTGAAAGAAATTTCTCAGAGCTACCATAAATTGAGATTATACTAACGTAAAAAGATCTGCTCAATGTTATTCTGTAATAGAAATGTAGAACACGTCTGTCATCGCTGATAATGTTTTGGTCAGTTTTCACAATTTTTGTATGTCGCTGAAAAGCTAGTGTATTAACCTTTGTTTCTCACAAATTTTATTCACTGCTTTATTACTATCTAACATAATCAGACATTATAGGCATTTTACAATTTCCTACTGTGTATATTATAGGCATCATACACAAATACTAGAGTATATGATACACACTGAGAATACAAATACACCACCTTGTATGCTACAACTGAGAATATTCTTCTTCGCAACGACCACCCTCTAACAGTCTCTGCGACTGTGTCTATTATGATTTGTATAAACAAGATCAGTGAGAAACTCGTATGAATCATCGGATGCTGAAACCACTAGACTTTGGCTGCTGATCACAATTCGCAGAAACCCATCCCATCACCTGCTTCTCGTTGTCGTAGATCACCAACTTATCTTGCATGGATATGTCTATGGAAAACAACAAGAGAGGTACATTTTAGGAGGACATCTCTGGAAGGATCAAAGTTGATGGTATAGAAAAACTCTTACCTCCAATAAGATTGAAATTTCCCAGCCCTATTTCAGTGCCATTTAGAATTCCCAAGCAAACATTTCCTTTGGCCTGAGAATTGAATAACATTCTTAGTATTACATATCCCAAAATGCTTACTTGTAATAAAGACCAAAATGACACAGAAGGATTAGTTTAGTACCGATATCAATAAATAAGCTTCAGGGGGCAACTCATACTGAGTTTTATGCCTTCCACCGTCGGAGAAGATCAGTACTAAGGGCTTGAAGTATTTCTTGACATCACGTATGCTTTTAAATGGTTTTCGACCTTTCCAACAGAGTGGGAGAGTCCTGTCATCTGATGCTTCTTTAAAAGGCTTTCCATTTAATTCATTCTTAATCTGCAACAACACCGATGTTATAATCAGCAGTTTAAGATTCGTTTTTAATGTACTAAAGCATCTATATTTCAAGAACTAATTGGGAGATTTCATATTACTAAAACGATGGCACTAGGAAAAGTTTGCAAGTATCTCTTGGTTATAAGAAAAAGGACAGGGATGAATAAGTTTGTGCAAGAGGAGAGAAAAGAAAAAGGGCAAACAATAAATAGAAAGTTTTACTATGGAAACTAAACTACATATTTGACAGAGTCCCGCTCATATTGTACTCATTAACAGGTTTATTCCTATTATGTGGATGCTTTTCACTTACCCAAACTGTCAAAGCTTCATAGGCCTGAGAATTGAGATAAGTATAAGAGCTCCCAGTGTCAAAAACTGTAAACAGGTCTTTAAAACCAGTAGATTTTCCACCAAATATGAGTTCTGCCAGCCCGGGAGAGTAATGCTTGCTGAAATAATCCACAAAGCAGAGGATTTAGTATACGGAGAGCAAAATATGAAATGTGAACTCGAAGCTACCCTGTGTAAGGAAATAATGGAATTCAGAAGGGTTAATTACGAGTGCTCATGTGACATTTGAGTCCAAGTTATGCGTGAAGGATCATAAAGGTCATTCCCAAAGAAGAGATACCCTCCACCTCGTCCACTCAAACAGTGGCCAATGACATTTCCCACCAAACCTTGACTATAAAGTTGTGATACAATGCTGGATTTTCCCCTGCCAAGGCCAAGTACTCCGTCTATGGGGTGATAAGATATACCAGGAACTTGGTCATATCCACATCTGAATAGAAGAGAACCAACAAAACTTAGATAATCAAGAGTAAATATGGTGCACATTTAGTACAATGTAATGCTTGGTTTTCATGCTGAAACCTATATCATGCATTTTTGTTGAATTCAAATTGAGAATGCATGCAGTTCATCTATATCAGGACCTTGGTTGCTAATTCTCCTCCAACGAATTAAATTAAATTATACGAAATTCATCTTGTGTCTAATTCTATGAGTTTGAAAAATGACGGAAAACATGAACCATTACCAAGTGGCCTAGTTAGGGGAAAAACTATACTACTTTTCACACGTTTTTGAAACTAATTATCTGTATCTTAGTCATTCAACATCAGAGGATTGAAGCAGTCTGTATTCAATATAGAAACCTGAACTGCTTCTTGAACACCAACATTTCAAGATCATGGAAACAAAATTCAGTAACAGAAAGGAAAAGTTACCGACCCAAGGGCCAGGCGAGGTTTCAGCTGAAGTCCATTTGTAAAGTTGAGGGAAAAAGAATCCCTGACGAGTACACCAAGTGATGAACCACCATCTGCATATTCAACCTCATAGTCACATTGCTCTGGATCAGGACATCTGTGAGAACCAGGTGAGTACAAGGATACACAGATGGGGTCCTTACAGGCCACTAAGTCATTGCTGGGTTTGTAAAGTGGATGATGTGTCTGCAAAGGAAGCAAAGATTCTATTAATACCCTTATCTTTATAACAATTTGGAATTAAAACTTGGAAATGTTTTTGGAAAATACTTAGGATTTTTAAAAATCAGAAGTCAATAAAAGTGGCAACATTTGGAAAAGAAATTAGAGTCGTCTATAATAAATCATGCAACATGAAATTGGAGGAGGAAAGTTTGGTCATTTGAAGTAGTGCATGTCAATAAAATGAATATGTGATATTAGTATCTGTGAAGACAAATGGGCTTCTCCAAATTATTAGGATCATTTGAATTATTTCGGAAAATAAGAATATCATGTCTTTTTCAGCTTAGAAATACAGTTTCAAGTTTATGATTAGGTCAAACATTAGAAAGGACTTCATTTTCTTATTTACCGCAGTACAATGGACACAGGGTGCATCACATTGGAGCCATGTGAGATCGCTTCCAGTATCGGGATCAAGAAAGTATGGTTTTGGCGGCTGACCTATGTTAAGAGTAACATTATAAGACCTGCAAAACACAAACATTAGAACTTCTCTTACAGATTATTTGTGCATACATTCAATACAGAGCAATGAAATTCCTATGGTTTTAAGGTAACCTACAAACAAAATATAGGTGGAATAGGGTAGAAGTAATCTATCTTAATTTCATTTCCCAGTTTCACTGTCAGAAATTTCTTGTATACACGCAAAGGCATAAGCATAAATATGCTATTAAGACCAAAACATTAGATAGGTTGAAGTTTCTATGTTTTTACAAAGACTACAACCACTTTTGCCTCAAAAGAGTTTCACGGTTCATCCATAGAAGAGTTGATTACCACAAGTCTAACCCAATATGCAGAATGAAACAGAGAAAAACATTTTCGGGAAAAGAGCTCATGAAAGCATGCTCTATTTATGAAAATGCAAAAGGGTTTCGATATGTATGAAAATCATACATGTAATACCAAAACCAGTAAACAATCAAATAATAACATTTGCTCATATTACTCAACAGGCTTTCTTTCAGTGTTTCCAGAGAAATTGTCTGCAACTTACTAAGACACCTACTTTCATCAACTTCACCACAAGGACCAAACTTTTTACTCCCATAGTAAAACAGCACATATATATTTCAAAGAAAGCAGTAAACAAATTCACAGTCATAGGTAACACTGGAAATTTTCCATTTTTACAAGGTGAATAAATTGTAAAGACAATGAAGAAGCTAATATCTTCAGAATAATAGAATTAGCAAAGAATAATATTGAAGAACAACCACACAGAATGCAAAAAGACATATTTTCTTTCTCTCTGGCGAAGAGAACATACCCAATTGGATAAACATTGCCGTGGAGGGGGAACACAACAGAGGATCCCACTCGATTCAGTTCCAATGACGATGTCGATCCCACTGGTAATTTGGACTTCCTTCCAAGCCGACTCTGCTGCTTATCGAAAAATGCAGCTGATGACAGGCTCATACACCAACCCATCACTAGCACCGAGACACATATCAAGAACACTCCCACCTTCCCTTTTTTCATCTCTCTCTTAACCCTGCTCTTAGCAACAAATAAGTGAACCAATCAATAATCCCGTAAATGTGGCTGGTTTGTCTTTTTCTCCGGTTGACTTTATAACCTGTTTGATAAAATGACTGAACGAACAATTTGGAAGGAATTTAAAGGTGGAAGATAGAATCTAGCTAAGAGTGCTGTCATAGACGATAATGGGTCTGTTTCTTGAGGATCAAGGATTCATAGGCATTGCTTGTTTCCCTTAATGTCTCCTAATTACCTTTCTTTACCAAGTGGGTTTTTTCTATTACACAACTTCTTCTTCTTCTTCTTCTTAATGCAATGCTCTACGTCAGGGAACGAGATTCTTTGATTCCTTCCCTCCCTTGAAGATGGAGGGTTGTGTGTTTTTGGAACAAAACCTGGATTTCTATTAGCAAGTATACGAGGCAACAAAAGTTTAGAAAAAGCTCAGTTGCAGCTGTACTTTCCAGGAACTTTCACCAGAAGCTACTTGAGATACCGACAGGTATATAAATAATTAAATATAATACAGACACCAATCATTATTGTTTTTCCACTTCTCACTTTTTTGGTAATCTTGCATGTGGACCCTTTAGAGGCGTCCGTACGATGAAATCTTATTATCTAAAAGCAAGTCATCTTTAGATTCCTCAAAAGACCTTGAGCTCGCACATCAGGAGAAAACAAGAAAAAAAAAACTAATTTTAAATATCTACTTGTGAAGGATGTTTGGAGTTATTATTATTTTTTAAAATTATTAATCTATAATTCTATTGAGAGATAAAGTTATTTTAATTTTATAATTTATAGGGGTTTAAAGTATCAAATTCATTTTTTAATAGTTTTTCAGTTTTCCTTCAATATGATGTTTAGTAAAATTAAATATATAATCTATACAAGTTTAGATCAGTAAGCACACTTTTATTAATCGTTCATCAGTTGCCCATCCATCTAGTATTTAATAAGATTGAATATACTTATAATTTTAATTGAACTTATTAAGATTCAAATTATAATTTTCGTAGCGAATGTGAGGATTTGAAAAGGATATTTAGAGTTTAATAATTAATAGACTTGTAAATTTTGAAGGGTTTTGGGGTTCTTTAATTTGGAAGGGAAAATGGGGTGGGGTTGACTACTCAAGGACCATCAATGGTATCTGCGACCATAATCCAAGAAAAGAAGTAGCTGACGTTTGTGTAGTTGTAAGATTGATATGCGGAATTAGAGATTCATAAACTAGGATTTTGACAAAGACTTACTTGATTGCTGTTACATTCAAAGAAATAAACAAAATGTTCGATTGGAAAGTCGGAGCAAAGAGAAAGATTGATCTGTGCATCACACATACATTTCCTCGCACATGATTCTAAGACCACAACATAATTGCTAGAAATTCTCAATTCCCAAACATTTCCATAGGCTTTTAATCATTTAACAATTAAGTAGTCTCTAACTTGGGAATGATTGCAAAACAAGGACCAAAATTTGGCATACACCTGATTCTTACAATTTTCCAAGAAGAAAAAAGAAAGACAAAAAAAATAACTTACACCTTATATTTGATATTTGTTAGTGCATTAGAAAACATAAACTGCATACAAAGTTTCATGCTTGTTGTGTTGGATCAATTTGTTTCCCCGTTGTAGTATCACCATCCAACTTTGGTTTAGGGGGCCTCCCTCGTCTTTTCTTTTGGAGTTGCTCCTCTGGCTTCTGATTGCCGAAAGACATCAATTCCTCTGTTGTTGTAGCTGTAACTGGCTTTGGTTTAGGAGGCCTGCCACGCCTCTTGGACTGCTGCTGCTTTTCTAGGTTAAGATTCTTATTTTGCAAGGGTAGCGACGCACTCAAAGCTGCATCAGGTTTTACCCCGGAACTAAGAATCCGCTGCTGGCCTTTACCCTGTGGCTTCTGCTTTTTTGAATCATTCTGCTCAAGTAATTCGACTGTGGAGTCCATATTGGAATGGTCACTTGCACTCAAGAAACTAAGAGTTTCTAATAGCTCTCCCTCAATCTTCTTTGTTCTCTCCAACAGTAGTTCTATAAACTGCTATTGATCAAACAAATATTCAAACATAACAATCTTAAGTTACATTAAATAGAAAGGTGGTCAATTTATTTGTATAGACACAACAAATATTTACCTTTTTCTTAGGTGATAAACCATCACCGTCTGATACCATAATTGTTGAAGGATCCATAGCTGTTGCATCAGTTTCTTTCTGTCGCTTCTTGAATAACTCTTGCATAAAGCTGTTTATAATTTTATTTTATTTTTTTAAAAGAAAAAGATTGATCTTATGAGGTTGTTCCGTTATAAAAAATTAAAAAAGAAGAGTACTGGTACATCTTATTCTAAGTGATAAAGACGTTTTATGTTTGTTTTCCAAAACTTAACTAATTCTATTATGACGTTTTTATCTCAATATAAAATGTAAAAATTTATAGCTTCTGTTCTAACGTAATTGTTTTATCATGTTCTTTAATCTCAATATCGCCCTTGTAATTGTGAGTGAAACAATAATATTTGTACCATTACAACTCACAGAGGAAACTACATAAATAGTAACAATTGATTTATATTTGATATGTAAAATAATTGGGTTACTTAACACTGATTTTTTATTTTTTATATTAGAAACAAAAAATCTATACTTATTTGTTTTGAACTATTCAAATTAAGTAAAATAATATCTGAAAATATATATAAAAATAAACTACATTACATGAACAACAAAAGGAAAAAAAAAAAGGTCTATATCACATAAACAAAGAAAAGGGCACACCTGGTATCAATTTGAGAGCGGATTGCTTCATTTTGTTGCCTTTCTAATTGAGTAAGCTTGTCAATTAATTCAATTCGTTCTTCTAGTAACTGTAACTGCTCTGTTCTATCAATATCACTAATTGGCTTTTTCCCTTGAGGCATTTCATTATGTGGTTCTTTTCTTCGATGTTCTGAAGCCACTGCAATTTCTTCTAGTTGTGTTGGTATTTGTCCTGCAATTTCTTTTTGCCTTCTTACTCCAATTAGTTTGATTAGCTGCTCTTGAGATTGAGCCTGGTCATCAATCTCCATTTGACACCCCTGGACTCCATTTTCATTCCTTACTGCAGCCTCTTGCCTTAGGGATTGGTTCTTTTCTGTAACAATATGTCCCTCTTGTGACTGATCTCCATTTTCAACAACTGAATCAATGTTTCCATTGGGAAGCATATAACAGTTTTCAGAAACACTAATGAGTTCTCCATGCTGACTAAGTTTTTCCAAATGATGACTCAACAAACTTGCATGAGCCCATGGTAAATCCTCAAACTTTTGTTTGATAAATTCGATATTGCTTCCTCAGTCGACCCCCCATCATCCTCCAACTCAGAAATTGCAATATTAATCATCTGTAGGAATATTCAGACCCAAAACAAGATATGTAAGAATCCAAATATAACACTACTGGAAAAACATTTATGAAAGGAAAGAGAATAATACCGCAGCATATGTGGGGTGACTGGGTGTACGGAAAATTGGGAAGAATCCATGAAGTTGTTGTGCAATATAGTTCTTGTATTGAGATGGTAATGGTTGGGAGGGTTTAGATCTTGCAAACTCCTCAAGCACAGCACCAGTGAGCTTTGATAAGATTTTTTTCTGTATAGAATTCAGAGGTGCTATCATATATCATGCAAAACACTAAAAGTCTAGGATCAGAGCATCTAAGTATAATTCCATATACATAAATTTTGGTTTTTCCAAAGAGCATCTAAACATAACCATTATTCTTATATCTATCAAATGGTTGGAATCATGTGTACTTGCGTTTACATTTTCAAATAGTTGAATTTTGCATCTGAAATTAATATAAAGGGATGTAAACCTGTCACATCTACAAGACATGTTATTCAAACACTACTATTCTTCAAACTGCTGAAATTATAGGAGAAACAATTATCAAAACTATTTGGCTAAGTTCATATTAAAATAGCCCCCTAAAATTTTTCCTCGGTTTATGAAATTTTTTTTGTATAGTCTAGTTCAATACTTCAGTTAAATCCCACAGATAGCAAACTACAATCAGTGTTCACAAACCCATATCATATATTGAAACTTGAACTACAGAAGCTAATAAAAATAGTACACAAAAAAAAAAGAAAAAAGAAAAGAAAAAAGAAGTTAAAAATATATAAGAATATAGTAAATAGATTATGGGTTGGATCAACTCAATTAGTCAATTTTTTATTGATTGGGTTTTATTATTATTACATTTCTTTTAATAAAATTATTCGTCTTTCTTTCTATCTTCCTTCCCTCCGTTTTATACATTAAATATTAGAATTTGAAATATCCTATATCAAAGTAAACCCAGAAAATACAAGGAATTGAAAGCAAGAGAACCAAACAAGGATTCCCCAAATTTCTTAGTATCCATATCTATGATTCTATACAGAGCTGAGCTAACAAAATACCAATTATTGATAACAGCTAGACAATTTACAATGCCCGTAAAAAACAGTCATAAATCCCTTAAATAGAAAACATACAGTCAATTTCACAAAACCCACAGTTTAAATTACAAACCAACAAAAAAAAAGTGAGTAAAAGTAAACAAACATGATAGGGTTCATCCTCAGTTTCCATCTCCACCGTTTGTCCTTCTGTGAAAGTAAGAGATTGTCCCCGGAGATAGTGGACGGTACGTCGCCGGAAAAACTTGGAGACGGTTGTCAATCGCCGGCAGAAACCTTCCTGAATTTGTCGCGCGAATGAGTGTAGTGCTCCCCAGGACAAGCACCGAATAAGGAAACAATCACTTTTTACTTACCGTCCACTTGTTCAAGATCTGACGGTCAACATTCATCTGGTCGTTAAAGCTAGAAGGAAAGCCCATCTTTGATTTTAAGCCCATACTATACACCGCAATTTCCGAAACTTTTATTTAATAAAAAAATTACTAATAAAATATTTTATTTAAAGAGTTTAATAATTGAGTTTTTTAAAAACTAAATAACCCATCAGAATTTAATAAAAAAATTGCTAATAATATATTTTATTTAAAGAGTTTAATAATTTGAGTTATTTAAAAAAAATTAACCCATCAGAATGGGTACGTAAAATGCCACTAGCGGCCATTGTAAATTAATTAACACTAAATTTTTTCTATCCGAAATATTAAAAAGAAAAAAGAAAAGGAAAAATTTTACTAAATTTTTTCTATCCGAAATATTAAAAAGAAAAAAGAAAAGGAAAAATTTTAAATTTTTCCATCAATTCCGTCAAATTACCAGGTGGGAATATCTAAAGCCGTTACTTGCCACGTGTACAAACAAGTCAAAGCGGCGTCGTCCTCAACATGAAAAGACTTTGAGCTCGAGTCGTGTTTGGGGTTGCACCTCTTTGAGGAGGGTAACCGAGTAACCGAAACAACCAGTTTCCTTCAGTTATTAAAAATTAAATTCATCGAATTTCCAACTCATAATCAATCACTCAGAATCTGATTCTCCATCAAGCCACATCAATCTCGCACTCCAAATTCCAGCGTACTTCTTCGTCTTGATTCTTCATTTTTTTTTTTTCGAAACAAGTTTCCTACTCGTAGTACAAATTTTTCATTTTCAGGCTTTGGTTTTGATCTTTAAGTTTGATTTCTGATCCAATTTCTGTGATATATTGCCAGAGCCGAGCTTTCTCAGCTTCCAAACAGTTCGAATACTACCTGGAATTATCCACGTATGCTCTGATCTTTTCCATTTTACTTTTTTTTTTAGAATTTATTTTTTATTTTCTAGTTGTTGTTGTGTAATGGAGTTGCAGATGTTCGTAGATCTGATTAATTTTGCTTTCGGATCCGATCAAGGTTTTTATTTTTTCCATGTGAAAGATTGTAATTTGGAGACTGATTATGTGTTCATTGTGCGGATGTGATTTGTGCAGTGAAATGGCGGGAACTGTGTTCACTCCTGCTTTGGAAGGAATGAAGCATGTGAAATCTGAAAGTGGAGAAATGCTGACTCAGCCTTTCTTGGAAGTCTGCAAACAGATATTGCCCGTTATAGGTGAATTTCGATTGCTCCCTGCTGGTCATTACAATTTTCTGTTGAATTAGTAGTTTTTCCTATTGGTTGATTATTTTGTCACTTGTCAGCTCCTTTAAGCTGTTTCTTTCATAGTGTTATTGCTGCTTTTTGTTGTTTCTTAATTGAAATATTGCCAATATACAGAGCATACGTATGCAAAAGTCTAGGTTGTTGAAGATAAACTTTTGGGTAAAAGTTTAGTCCTTTTTTTCTTTTTCTATATGTATTTGTATTTTTAATTCAATCTGTGCAGTTTTATGTTCGTCATGTAACATATGAACCATTAATTAATTCAATTTATGCAGTATTATGAACCATTAGTTCCATACCTCACTGCATAAACCTAGGTACATACATGGCAGCAGTGACATTTAGTGTATGCAAATGCAAGTTTTATTTGAAAATGAGTTGAGACTACTATTATTTGGTGTGTTTTGGAGCAACTTCATAGAAGGCTAAAGGCCTAAAAACATTAGGGAAAATCCACTTGATTTTGTCTAATAGAAAATGCAAATTTTATCTGAGCCATTCAAAATAAGTTTTGTAAAGTAATTCTTGATATGCATGAGGCATGTCAAGTTTAATTCTTTTTAAAATGTCATTAGACATAATTAGTTTTCTTCTAAACGTTCCATATGTTGGTATCTTATTACATGAAATACAAATGTGCTCTATGAGCATATTTGTACTTAACTATGAGTATTGGTTAGTCCCCTTTGCTAGAAATTAAAAGGTTCAATATTTATGATGCCAGAAAAGTTTGGAGCAGCTATGGCCCTTGTTAAGTCTGATGTTGGTGGTAACATATCGGTATGATTTCTTATCTTGTATTCCTCATCTTGCTTACAAATTTGAGATGTATTAATCTACAAATATACTGTTGGTTGTGATTCATTGAAATATCAAGTGTAGTGATGTTGGTGAAGATAGATAGAAAAGAAGGTAAGATGTGAAGTTGTAATGGCCAGTTTTCTTAAAACTATCTTCCTCTAATATTTTCATTGATATTTCTTATAATTTCACTGAGATGTTGCTAGTATTTATATATATGGATATATCAACATCCACATTTCTGAGTCAATTTGTGCTGATATCAATGTTTTATTGTTATGTCCATGATGTGTCGATATTTCTCTAATATTATTAAAATTTATCTTTCCCTTCAGTAACCTTGATTTGTACAGTTATTTTCATCCTTGCATATGTGACAAGTGTAAAGATGGACTGGCCCCTATACTAATTTGTGTTAAATATTTATTTTTGGTTCAGTTCTTGCTCAAGTTAGAATCTCATGGATATCCTAAATATATTTTTCTGACTAACTTGGATCTGTTGATCTATTTAGTTACTGATCAGATTTTAGTGGTTTTTCTGTTAAAATTATAATTTTTTATCCCTTGGGTTTCAAGAGTCTTACATTATTGGTTTTGACCGTAGAGATTGGAAACGAAATACCTTTCAGATCCAACACAATTCAACTACTTGTACAATATGGTACGTGTTGAGGTTGAATCTAAAACTGCAAAAGGATCATCCAGTTGCACTAATGGTCTACTTTGGTTGACAAGGTAAATGCTACCCTTTTGTGTTCCTTTCTGTTCTGTACATTGTAGTATGTTGCATTGTGGCATCCGCTGCATGGTTTGAGAGTTATGAGTAAACAATACTCTCTTTAAGATGGAAGGATTAATCCTCAGAAATTTTTTATATTACATGGTCTAATGTAGTTAGTAGTTAATTCCCTTTATGGACCCAAGCTGGGTTCAAAACGTTGTGGTCCTTTACAAAGCTCACCAATTAAAAAATAAAAAATAAGCGTAGGAAAATCCTTTGAAGCTAATTTGCAGTCAAGTATTTTGAAAATCTAATTATCAAAGAAAGCTAATTCATATAGTGTATCATAAAGGTTCCATTTGAATCCATCTAAGACTGCAGCACAAGCAAAACTTAAACAAGCTTGGTGAATGGTTCTCAATTGTCATATTAGTGGTTTTTTTATTTCAAATCTAGTTCCTCAATTATGTCATTTCAATTTTAATAATTTTCAGAGCAATGGATTTCTTGGTGGAATTGTTTCGCAATTTAATGGAGCATCCAGATTGGAAAATGTCACAAGCCTGCACAGAAGCCTATGGAAAGACCCTTAAAAAATGGCATGGTTGGCTTGCTAGTTCAAGTTTCAGCGTAAAGTCATTGATCCTCCTGATTTTCTATGATTTTCCTAGTAAAGATTGAACTTATCTGATGAACGACCTTTGTTTTTGTTTCATTTTGGCTTAAGTCTGTTGGACGTTATTGCCTGTATTGGTACAGATTTATGACACAGTTATAAATCTGGAAGCTTTCTAAATGCGTCTAGAACTTTTTATTTGCATTGTTTTATTATTTGTCCTTGATGCATTTTTCTTTCTTCTCATGTTCTTCCATCTATTAAATTCAATTTACTCCTAGCTTTCCTCTTCTTCTCCAACCCGTTAAAGTTCTAGGCAAATAGAAAGTCAGAGCTCATCTGAAAAAATAAGCAATTTATACAATGGTAGATTCTTCTGAAAACAAGCACAAAAAGTTTAAAATCTCCATTTTCATCTCATCTGCCTAGACCTTACTTTTATTTTACCTTGCATTCTTTCAATTTGGCAAATAGGAAGTCTTTCAAATTTGAATATTTCATTTATTGGATACTGGAATTGCAGGTTGCCATGAAGCTCGCTCCTGAGAGAACGAAGTTCATGGAGGTGATAGGAGGTTCTGGTGATGTCATGTCTGACATAGAGAAGTTCTGCACAAACTTTACCCCTCTTCTTCAAGAGAATCACAAGTTCTTGGTAAGTTGTCATTTCTTAATTGAGAATTTATATTTGACCTCATTTTGGTTTTTTGACCGAATTATCTAAAAAACAATTGATGACTTTTGTAAAATTTATTAGAGAAGCAGGTATAAATAATTTCTGTTCTGCGTATTGTCAAAGTGAAGTTGGGTTTTGGGTGCTTTTGGTTCGCGCACTTATATATTTGGCCCCATAATTGTTCTGCTTGGTTCACTTCTAAGTGGGGACATAGTAAAGCTATTGGCTAATGTATCTTGGGCTTTTGGGGTATAGGGTTTATGAGGGTTTGTCATTGGAGAATGGAAACAGGATTCAGACACTGATTCTGGGCCATAAGAGAAAGTTGCTAGTTTGCTTTATTGGTGATTAGCTTGGTTTTTTACTTCTATTTTTTCACATTGATATTTTATAGTTTTAAACATTTTGGGTCATAAACTTTTTGCTATTTTGACGCAGGCTGGTGTGGGCTTGGATGATTTGAAGGCATCGTGATCATATTGGGTTTACCTGATCTGCTCCGCGTTTAGTTACCTTTTCTCCTTCATTTATTCCTATTTTATTACTTAGTAATTTTGGATAATGTCCTGGGTTCAAACATTTCAAAATGTGATTGAGAATCACCGACTTTTATTAAACTGCAAATTGCTTCAAAACTTTAGAATTATATATATATATATATATATATATATATATATATATATATATATATAATTATAAAGTGTTGTATATGTAGAAAAATGATTTTTTAATTAGGATCTTCATGATTGAGGATTTTTGTGGTTTTGTGCTTTGTTATTCCCCTAGAGTTAATGAGATGTGTTTTTTTAATTAAGTTTTTTCAAGAAACATATAATCTATATAGCTAAGCTAATCTATCCAGGTGTTACATGGTCAACTTAACGTTATATCATCAATGAAGCTTAACATTCCTAAAAAAAGAGTTTGAAAAACGTTATATCATCAATGAAGCTTAACATTCCTAAAAAAAGAGTTTGAAAAATGCCAAGTGTCGTGGAAAATCCAGCAGATCTGTGCAGAGATGGACGAATTTAATCGGTTTAACTCTATAAGGTTTATTATTTCATGTTAGATACTTAAAATAAAAAGTTAATAAATAAACAATCTTTAATTACCATGTGAAAAAAATAATGGGTCTAGTACTATCGGTGACAAATAGTTTTACTCAAAGAGGTATTGATCTCTGGTAGCGACGAACAACTTTACTCAAAAAGTTTTTAGTAAATCAACGTTCTTTTTTTTGATGAATAATAAACCTTGCATTAAGCACAAAACAAACCCCAAGAAGAGGCTTACATAATTCCAGCACAGACTTGATCAAAACTAATTTTGTCTGCTATAACTGCTGGCAGATCGGAAATAGAAACAAAAGAAGAAATACAAGGCAAACTAACATTACTACTAAAAGAGTTTTTAGCAACTGCATCTGCAACTAGATTGGAGCTTCTGGCATTCCACTCCAACTTCCATTCTTTGCTCCTCAAAATTTTCCTGCAATTAATAACAATATATCTGGTATCCCAAGAACAAGGTTCTAAATCTGACTGTAACTCATTAATAGCTGAATCAGATGACCAAATAACCTTGCTCCACTTCTTCTCAATAGCCAGCTCAAGACCCCATTCGATAGCTTTGAGTTCCGCTTGGATTGGAGAAACAGCAGTGGTTAATTGAGAATTAATAAACATTATCCTCCCCTTCTCATCTCTCACTACCACTGCTAAAGCTGCTATCCCATCTTTGAATGCTGCATCAGTGTTGATTTTACACCATTCTTTCGGAGGAGGTTTCCACCTTTCCTCCACCAAGCCTTGACCTCCATTATTTTCTTCAGCATTCATCATTCTAAAAATTCTATAACCGCATCATTTAAAAGTTTCACAAACTCCAACAGATTCCTCTTGCCTCCATGCACTATATCATTCCTCAGATTCCAAAAGTAATAAAATAAACACGCCAAAAAGATGCTCAACGAGTCTTTATCCATTCCTGCCAAGAGATCCTCCTGAGGAGGATCCAGACATCTTCTAACCCTTGAGCAGTTCCATGTCTCTATCCTACATCCCCAAAGACTCGCATATGCTAACCTCTTGGTTATTTCATAGTTTTGGAACCGATGAAGAGCACTTTTCTCCTCTTCTCCACAGCAAGGGCACACCGGGGAACCTTTCTTAATTCTGCCATAAATCACCTGGTGGAGTGGTAGGACGTCTGACACCAGCCTCCATAAAACCACTTTCAACCTCTCATGTAATCTTGCTCTCCAAAGCTTATCCCAAAAATTTTCTCCTGCCTCTTCCCTTCTCTCACAAAACGCAGCCAAATAACATTCTTTACTGAAAATTGTCTAGTTTTGTTTCCAATCCAAATCAATTTGTCTTGACAGCAAACACGAGGCCAAATTATTCTCTTTATAGCCTCCACCGATGAGTTGTCAAACATGGAGCTAATTTTCTTTTCATCCCAATCATTAGAATCTTGTTTTCTCAAACTATTAACCTTCAGATCTACTTGCCCCTCCAAACCTTCAATAAGTTTAGGCTTGGAATTCATCAGCCCGGAACCCAAGGATCCAATATATTTATAGTACTTCTGTCCCCTATCTGAAACTCACATTCCCTTTTAAGCATGACCGAGCATTCATTATTCCCTTCCAAACAAGTGAGGTTCCTTTCTTAAGCTTATAATCAAAAAAGGATTTTCCTTCTAAGTATTTGGCAGCTAGCATCTCAGTCCAAAGGTGTTTTTCCCCCAATGCTAATTTCCATGCAAGTTTCTCTAGCAAAGTTTGATTCATTTCTTTAAATAACCGGAATCCCAAGCCACCATTTGTCTTTGGTTTACAGACTTCCTTCCAGGCCTTCAAAGCCAAATAATGTCTCTTTTCCGATCAAGCTCCCACCAAAACCGTTTAGTTATAGAGTCCATCTATTTGCACACTGATATTGGCACTTTAAAAGTGGACATTGTGTAGTTTGGCATAGCTTGTATCACAGATTTTATGAGCACTACTTTCCCAGCTTTTGAAAATAACCTATTCTTTCAGGATTCAAGTTTGGATTGGACCCGCTCCTTCATTCTGCCAAAGTCCCTTACTTTATAATGTCCACTAATCAGAGCATTCCCCAAGTATAAAGATCCATTTTTCATCACCTTAAGACATGTAACCATCTTTATTTCCTTTCTTGCAGTCCTGCTGGTTGCCTTGGAAAAATGAATATTTGATTTCTCAATGTTGGCTTCTTGACTAGACCAGTAATAGTATCTCTTCAGATTCTCCATCATGAAAACGGCTTCTTGATCCGAAGCTCTACATGTAAGAATGAGATCATCTGCATACAAGAGATGAGAAATAGGAGGGGCATTGCGACTGACTTTAATGCCATTAATATTCCCCTCCCTTTCCTCTCTAACCAAAGATCTGGATAGAATTTCCAAATATAAAATAAAAAGATACAGTGATAAAGGATCACCCTGCATTAATCCTCTATCCGGAGTGAAAGAATTGGAGATGTTGCCATTTAGAAGAATGGAAAACGTAACTAAATTCAAACAACTTCCTATTAATTCTCTAAAAGATGAAGAGAAGCCCCAAACCTCTAAAACCTTATCAATAAAGGTCCACTCCATGTAGTTGTAAGCTTTTTTCATGTCCATCTTCATCACCATCAGTCCAGCTTTAGCCTTGTGTTTTTTGATTTTATGCATAATTTCTTACCAATAATCATGTTCTCTGCGATCCACCGTCCTTTGACGAAGGGCCCTTGGTGAGGGGAAATTATTTTTCCCATGATGTCCCTCATTCTCATCGAAATGATCTTAGCCACTATTTTGTATGCGAAATTGCACAAACTAATTAGGCCAAACTGGTTGAAATTTGAAGGATTTGCTACTTTTGGAATCAACACAATGAACGTGCGATTCACTGAATTAGGAATTCTTCTTATCTGAAACACTCCTTCACAAAATCTGTCACTCTTTCCTTTACCACTTCTAGTAGCTATGGTAGAAAATGCTGGAGAAGCCATCTGGTCCTGGTGACTTAAGAGGATGCAAACTCCAAACACTTTCCTTTACCTATTCCTCAGTTGGAATTTTCATTAAATTTCAATTCTCTTCATTGATATATAGATTTCTCCTAGCCCTTCAAGCCCCCCAGGTATATGAGGATGGTCGGATCTGAATAGGTTTCGGAACTTATTTACAAAATAGTCCTCAATTTCTTGTCTTTTGTTGATCCATCCCCTTCATCCTTAATTGATAAGATTCTATTGTGCCTCTTCCTAATAACCAAACATGCATGAAAAAATTTTGTATTTCTATCACCTTCTCGAAGCCATATCTCTCGATTTACTAAGCATTGACTCCCATCTTTCTTTGTGTATTCAATCAATTCTTTTATCATCATCAATGCAATCTCTTCTCGGGTCTTTTATCACCACCAAATGCTTGAATCTTTTCTAATATGGCCATTTTCTCCTTAATTTTAATACTAGATGAATAAAATGAGGATACAAAAATATCTCATTTTATTTTGCAAGTTGATGTGTGAGTTTATTACTTTACTTTTTGATGAATAAAGACTCCCTTGATTTATTGAGATAAGCCAGCTTTTCTCCTTCAGTCCAAGCTCTTTTCACCACATGAATACAAGACGGATCTGTTAGATGAATAAAATGAGGATACAAAAAAAATATCTCAATTTTATTTTGCAAGTTGATGTGTGAGTTTATTAACAACTTTTTACTTATTTCTTATAAGAGTTGTATTAATTTTCAGCCTCTCGTTACATCATTTGAAAAATAAAGATGAAAAATTATTTTTTTACCTGTAGCACTATTGATACTGACCATGACCAAATTATGTATGGTGATTTTTTAAACCTTTTTTATTCATTAGAAATAACTTTTTATTTATCTTTTTTAACTCAACTATTTAGTGTGTAATCAGCTTACTATATATCCAATGTTTTCTTTGATCAATCATGTAACACCAAAGCCAAGTCTTGAGCGTCAAAATTTAAAAAATAAATAGAATTTTTAGTTTTTTTTTTTTTGGGGTAAGTAATCGAGCTTGAGAGTTAAATTCTACTAAAAGAACATCCATTGGGCTCGACCCGGTAAACCATAACCAAGACCAAATACTTGAGTCCATAAAATAGCACCCGACCCATCATTGAGGGTCCGAATTAGTCATCACTGAACTGACACGAAGCGAGACTCTCCTGCTCTGCAACAACGCTGGACTAAACCATATTTCCTCTCCTCCATTTCTGGGTCTTCGTCTCCATTCGTCTTACTATGATCACCTATCCATGAAGATCCAGATGAGGAATCTCACTCTTCTTCTTTTTGTCCTTCTGAGTTCTCAGCTCACCTCAGTTTTCTCTTGGAAAAAGGACGAGTTCAGGAACTGCAACCAGACCCCATTCTGCAAACGAGCTCGAAACCGTAATCCTGGTTTCTGCACTCTCGAAGCCCATGATGTTTCTATCTCCGCTGGTGAGCTCACCGCCAAGCTCTCTCCGAAGAAAAGCCACCAAGATAACCCAGATCAACAGGATGAAGACCAAGTCAAGCCGTTGATTCTCAGCCTTTCAGTTTTTCAGGATGGGATCGTGCGGCTCAAAATCGACGAGGATCCGAAATTGGACCCACCCAAGAAGCGCTTTGAGGTTCCCGAAGTGATTTTACCGGAGTTTCTGAACAAGAAGATTTGGCTGCAGAGGCATTCGACGGAGACGATCGGAGGAGACAACAGTCCTTCCTCGATCGTGTATGTAGCGGATGGCTACGAGGCGGTTCTTCGGCATGACCCTTTCGAGGTTTACGTGCGTGAAAAGGGAGGTAATCGTGTAGTCTCTTTGAATTCTCATGGGTTGTTTGATTTTGAGCAATTGAGGGTGAAGAAGGAAGGTGATGATTGGGAGGAGAGGTTTAAGGGGCATACTGATACGAGGCCGTACGGCCCCCAATCTATTAGTTTTGATGTTTCGTTTTATGGGTCTGATTTTGTTTATGGAATACCTGAGCATGCTTCAAGCCTTGCTCTGAAACCCACTAAAGGACCTGGGGTTGAGGAATCCGAACCTTATAGATTGTTTAATTTGGATGTCTTCGAGTATATTCATGATTCTCCGTTTGGGCTCTACGGGTCAATACCATTCATGATTTCCCACGGGAAATATCGGGGAACTTCTGGGTTTTTTTGGTTGAATGCTGCTGAAATGCAGATTGATGTTCTTGGGTCTGGATGGAATGCAGACTCTGGCATTTCACTCCCTTCTTCACAAAGTAGGATTGATACATTATGGATGAGCGAGGCTGGTATTGTGGACGCCTTCTTTTTTGTGGGTCCAAAACCTAAAGATGTTGTCAGGCAATATACAACTGTGACAGGCACGCCGGCAATGCCACAGCTGTTTGCCGCTGGTTATCACCAATGTAGGTGGAATTATAGGGATGAAGAAGATGTTGAGAATGTTGATTCAAAGTTTGATGAGCATGATATTCCGTATGATGTTTTGTGGCTTGATATTGAACACACTGATGGAAAGAAGTATTTCACATGGGATCCAGTGCTTTTCCCACATCCAGAAGAGATGCAGAGGAAGTTGGCGGCTAAGGGTAGACATATGGTTACTATTGTGGATCCTCATATTAAGAGGGATGAGTCATTTCATTTACACAAAGAGGCAACTCAGAAGGGTTATTATGTTAAAGATGCTTCAGGAAATGATTATGATGGGTGGTGTTGGCCTGGTTCATCATCATACCCAGATATGTTGAATGAGGAGATTAGGTCTTGGTGGGCTGATAAGTTCTCTTTTGGCAACTATGTTGGTTCCACTCCTTCGCTTTATATCTGGAATGACATGAACGAGCCTTCTGTTTTCAATGGTCCTGAGGTAAAATTTATTTGTTTTGCTTTTGTGTTATCCATTCTTTTGTTGAGACAGTATTTCTATTATATCTTCATTAACTGTCATGCATTATTTTGTAAATGTTTGTTGTGTTAAATGATATACACAGTTAATTCACTTTCTAATTGCTCAAGCTTTTGCCATTGATGGTAACTTAATGGAACTCAAATTTATGTTTTAGTAACTTGTTAGAAAAATGCATAATAATGGAACTTAGTTCTTGAAACAGGTGACATATTATGAATCTATGATTCTATTTAGCTCCAACCTTCGACACAAATGTGTGTGTATTTGTGGTATCTTTTTTACATGTTTATATTACTAAGGATCAACTCTTACCTATGGGAAGGAAATTGTGGCAGACCAAAAAGGTTTCAATTGGGAGTTGATAAGTTAGAATTAGAAATAAATAAGGAATTTGAATAGTGATAGCTACTTGTGTTATGAGGATGCTCAGGAGAGCAGGATCATAGGTTAGCACTTCATTTTTATTTTTATTTTAGTATTTTGGAAGTTATCAGATTGATCTATACTTTTTCTTTCTAATGAAAATTAGTGCATGTGTGTGTGTATGTCTGTGGGCATGCCGATCTTTTATGATAAATCTTCAGCTATCATCCTATGTACTGAACAAGTCATTTTATTATTGTAGATGAATGTGTATCTGCACGCTCTACCACTCACTATGCAACATGCTTTTCAGAGTCATTATTTCTGCCTTACAATACAAAAACGTTAAAAGAAAGTATGAGAAACTTTTTTGATTCAAGTATATGGTTCTGTCAATTCCAAAAGCCATCAAGTAAAGTAACATTACTCTACCAAATCCATGGGACCTTTACATCCACAAACTCCAATTATGAAGCTCTAGCCAACCATCTAGAGCATCTGCTCTTTAATATTGTATGTCTGTTATTTCTTTGTCCTTTTTGTATCAATTAGTAACTTGAATAAATGTTTGTAAAAAAATTAAACACTGCCCATCCTAAACAGTAAAGTCATACATTAGTTCTGACGTTACAAAGAATTAACTTGAAGAGACAATTTTAGAACTATCTACTGTTTTGGTTTGATAGATGTCATTAGCCCGCATTCTACCAGCTTAAGCTTTTGGCCATAATGGTGACTTAACAGCTTCCAATAAGCGAAATTTTTGCTTTTCATTTTGCATATGTGATTTATTTGTCTGATATAAACCCAACAAATTTGATGGTTCAACAGCACAGCTCTCATCGTTAATTTCATGTTGTAACTTCTTACATAACTTTGACTGTCACCAGGTTACAATGCCTAGAGATGCTTTACATGAAGGAGGTGTAGAGCACCGGGAGCTACATAACGCATATGGGTATTACTTTCACATGGCTTCAACTGAGGGGCTTCTAAAGCGAGGTGATGGGAAGGATAGGCCTTTCGTGTTGTCAAGAGCATTATTTGCGGGAAGTCAAAGGCATGGAGCAATTTGGACAGGAGACAACACAGCTGATTGGGATCACCTTAGGGTCTCTGTTCCTATGATTTTGACTCTTGGTCTTACTGGAATATCATTTGCAGGTTAGACTGTCACTTAATCTGAATAAGGATAGCAAGTTTCTTTGTTATTGGTTAATTGTTAGTATTTTATGCAGGTGCTGATGTTGGTGGGTTTTTTGGCAATCCTGAGCCTGGGTTATGGGTTCGTTGGTATCAACTGGGTGCCTTCTATCCTTTCTTTAGGGGTCATGCCCATCAAGACACAAAAAGACGAGAGCCATGGTTATTTGGGTAGGACTTTCTTAACCATTCAAGTGAATTTTTTTCTTTAGTTTCAAGTTCATTTTAACAGGACTAAAATGTGGCAGTTTTACCGATATGGGGTGGAGTTACTATCTATTCTTTGCATCCAAGTATTTTAGTTTTGTAGAGGCTGAAGTCCAATGGTAGGTCCACAACTGTATATTGTGGATGCCTACCACTAAGACACAAGAGAGGCTCCTCCGTTGGTTCAGCTTGTTCTTTTAAAAAAGGAAAATCATATTTCCCCATGCAAAGTCTCTCCAAAGAGGAAAAAGAAGAACAATTTACGTGCAGATTGCAGTACATAAATTATTTGTTCAGCTGAAACATGGAATCAATGTGTGATTAGTGATTAGAGTTATCATGTCTGGTTACCTAAATCAAATATGTGTTGAGTGATGAGTGACAAGACAAAGGAGAGAGGAGAAAGTGGAAGAAAGTAAATAGAGAAATTAGAAAGAGAAAGGGATTTAGTTGAGAGATAAACTAGGCAGAGAAATTAGGTGCAAGTAGAGAGAAGATAAAATGGTAAAGTAGAGAGAAGGGTGAAAAGATAATGAGAAAATGATGAGAATAGTGGAGATGAATAAATAGATAACATTTAGAGAGTACGAAAAAGAAATGAGAGAGAGGAGAGAAAATAAGGGATAGAAATGGAATTTAAATTTATTACCTTTGGGCAGTTGATGCCAATTTCTTCATTTTACTGGTGTGGGCATGTTCTGATTTCCATGGAACATTTCAATTCGTTATTGTCAACCAAATAAGAGAGGGAATATTCCATTGGAATGCTGAGTTCTTTCTAAGAGGGATTTCAACAAACAAACACCAAGTCATATGGCTGGTATCCATTGTGAACATTTTGTTAAGTGAAAATACCTCAAAGCCGATATTGATATTAGTACTTAAAGATTATATGCTAAAAACCTTAACCAAACCATTGTTTTTCTCACTTGAAAATTGTATTGCATTTAGATATAAGATGTTACTCATTTACCATATTATCACCTGCTTTAATAAATATTTCCAGCTTGTAAATTTGTTACCATAGTTGTGACATTGCTCTTCACATTCATTACAGAGAAAGAAATACAGAACTTGTAAGGGATGCCATACACATGCGTTACATGTTGCTCCCATATTTCTACACATTGTTCAGAGAGGCAAACGTCAGTGGTGTTCCAGTCATTCGTCCACTATGGATGGAGTTTCCTTCTGATGAAGCTACTTTCAGCAACGATGAAGCTTTTATGGTTGGAAGCAGTCTCCTGGTGCAAGGAGTTTATACTGAGGTACTTTTGTAGCTGGTTCTTTTCACATAGACATAGTTTAATCTTTCACTTTTCTCTGTTTGCTTTGTTCATCACTTGCAAGTTGCAACATCTTTGTGATCTTAAAATATCTATTTTCAATTATTACTACCAGCGAGCAAAACATGTATCCGTCTATTTACCTGGGAAAGAATCTTGGTATGACTTGAGAACTGGAGAAGTATTCAAGGGCGGAAAGACCCATAAATTGGAGGTTTCTGAAGAGAGTGTTCCTGCTTTCCAAAGGGCTGGAACCATCATTCCAAGGAAAGACAGGTTCCGTCGAAGCTCAACGCAGATGACGAACGATCCATACACTCTGGTATGCACTTGATTAGTAAATATGTAGACATTTCGAAATATTCATATGTCCATGAATGTATATTAAGACAAAAGCATGGCCGTACATCTTAGCTTTAGAAGCTTGCTAGTTGCTACATAATTTTCCATTTCTATATGCCATTTGTAGGTAATTGCTCTTAATAGTACGCAAGAAGCTGAAGGTGAGCTGTATGTGGATGATGGCAAAAGCTTTGAATTTGCTAAAGGTGCCTATATACATCGTCGTTTCACATTCTCAGATGGCTTGCTTACCTCCATTAGCATACCACCTACTAGCCCTGGCAAAGCCCGGTTTTCTTCAGAATGCATCATTGAGAGGATTATACTGATTGGATACTCTGTTAAACCGAAAACTGCTCTCATTGAACCTTCAAATCAAAAGGTTGAAATTGAGTTGGGGCCACTTCTTGTTAAACCAAGGGGAGGCTCAGCTGTTACCACTGTCCGCAAACCTAATATCCCAATTGCAGGTGACTGGACCATCAAAATTTTGTAATTTTTATTTTTGTGGTGTCTGGTGCATTAGATACCTTATTAGTGTCGGTGGGTTCTTGTCAACTAAAATTGAGGAATTTATTTCTTATATTAGTTTTAAATGCAAAGATTACTTTACAAAGCAAACTGTTACGACAAGATCATGCTATTTTTTAATTATATGAACACTTGCTTTCAATTAATTGTGTGCTGTTTATTGAATTGATTACAACATAAAATATGGTAATTTGAGGTAAAATGGCATTCAACATAATAGAAAATGGTACGTCAGCTTGCGCAAGTGGTTAGGGCAAGCCAAGAAAGGCAGGGTTCCAGCAGGAAAAAGGGATTAATTTTTTCTTTTTTTAAATAAAAATATTTCTTATATAAAATATTGTATATTTCATATATTTATTTTTCCGTAAAAAATTTTAACAAGTTAATTTATAGTTGAAAATATTAAAAAAAATTTAAGTGGTTTAGAATTGTACCTTAAACATCAGACAAGACTGCCGACCTTTTCTAACGCTAATCCTTTAGCCAGCGCTGGCCCTCTCATTCTCTTTATCATTGAATTGATGACTAAAACTGACTCAAAAGTTCACCAAAACCATGTGGAATTAAAAGTGAAACACTTTGCTTGGAAATTTTAGGAGAAGCAATGGTCAGTGTGATTCACGACGCTAAGTGGTGTGTCACTTCAATTCGAAAGTTGAGGACTGTTTAGTGATGTGGGAGTAATTAAAGTTGTTTCTGATTTTACAGTAGTGGGAATTTGGTTTTGCACAATCTGAGCATTGTGGAGTGACCAATACTATCACTATCCTGCAATGCTTTTAGTGTGGATCTTCTTGGGTTGTGTAAATCAATATATAGGTATATAGGTATACATACATAGATACAGAGTAAGAATACTACGAATAAAAGAGGAAAGAGCAAAACATGCACGTAGTTATATACGGTAGTGGTCCTGTTTTAGTGCTTTTGAAGAGAATCATTGCATGTGGTCCTTTCGCAGTCCCATAATTTCCAAAGCTGGATCTGGGTGGGCAAAGTAGACAGTCACTAAAATGAAATCAAAGCAGTGGGGTGGGTTTTATTGGTGGCATTTTCTTATTGTGACTTTGTTTTTTCACTTTTAACTTTGTCGGATTTACATGAATTTGAGTATGTGTGGCTCTGGTTTAACTACTTTAAACCTCCGTACCATATTTGACTTCCTCTTTGTTAATATATTTTTGTGAATATATGAGGATGACAGGCGCTTAATCCACAGCTAAACATCTCTCATTACTCATCATTTGTTTATCCACTTAATACTAATAATAATAATAATAAAAGTAATTTAATCATTGATACCCACATTAAAGTTATTCAAAGAGATCGTAGTAATCGTTTCAAGGATTAATCACATTTCCAAATAACTTGAAATTGATTTGAAATAATCCGTTTAAATAAACGTGTCAAACACAATTAGACACGAATAACACAGTTACGACTAATCTATGTTATGTGAAATTACCTATTTACCATTAAATATGAAATAAAATAAATAAATTATATTGTAGATTAAATCAATAATTAAGGTCATCTTAATAATCTTATTTTTAATTACAAAACCATAAATGTTATTTTAAGTAAATGAGTCAATTTCATAAAAAGGGGTCAATTTCACAAATTGTATAATATATAGTAAATACTCGCATAACATAAAGTAGATACTTTTTAGAGCCGTAATGTTAGAGCCACAAATTAATTTTATTATTATAAAAAAATTATAACTAAATAAATATGTAATTACAAAAATTCTTATTTTGATTTATTTAACCTTAGTGTAAAGTGGCATAGAGGTAAAATATGTACTGCATTAATGATTAATTAATGGAGTATATCAATTCTAAAATATAAGATATTGACATAAAAGAGAGAGATATAGTTTCAAAAAAACTAATACATATATATCCCTATAGTGTTGAGAATACATAAAGTCATACATTCTCTTTAATATATATATTTTTAATATAAATCAAACTTTAAAGAATAAATTATTATCTTAAATAATTTTAAATAAATATTTTATTTCATCTTAAACTTTAATATAACATAGCATATATATGTTTTAATATACAAATAATTATTACTATGTGAAGGCAAGTTTCTTAAAACGAAATTTAAAAAAATTATAACTTAGTGCAATGTGGATTTATTCTTATTTATTACTAGCTCTGGTTAAGATCATATTTTTTACGACTATATAAAGATTATTCCGATAAAATATTACTAGAAAGAGGTCTTATTGTATTTAATTAATATGTTACATGAGTAATATTTTGTAGGTCGTTTGATAATGTTTTTGTTTTTTTTAAATTTTTTTCTCTTATTAAATTGTGTATAATTTAATCAATTTAAAAATTAATTAATATTTATTAGAGCTTGTTGACGTGAATATATAAATTATGCTCTTCTTGTCAATATATAAGAAAGAAAACATTAAGCAGTTAATTATTTTTATCTCAAAATAGACCCCATAACATTGGAAAACATAATGCTGATTTGATGCCACGAAATTAAAAAAGAATATGATGATGAATCAGACACTATTAATATAACTATCTATTTGCCATTCATTCCACTATATATATATATATATATATATGATGCAGTAATGCTAACTTTAATATTTAGCGCATTTTTAACTATAAGGTTAATTAATTCCATTTCCATTAATGGAATTGATAGTGGTCGATGACTAAAGAAATTTCCCACTAAGGATGTTGAACCTGGAAAATGGAATGTGACGTTATAATTGTGTTGTGAAATTAATTTAGAGACATGTTGTTTATTTTAGATTCTTAATTTAATACAAAGTTCAAAGTTTTTTTTTTTTCCTTCTTTCTTTTTGGATATATAAAAGGAGGACTAGGTTATAATTAAGCTGTGAGTGAGAATTGATTGAGGTTCCATAATGTGTAGCTGGGCGGGGGTACAGAGAGGTTATTAAATTGTTAAATAATTTCCAATGGAAACCTTTTTCAATATTTTCATCATTATCTATATGATACTATATATTTTAATTAAGATAGGAAATAATTTTGTTAATTTATTTTAAACACTACAGTATTAGTGTAATAATTAGTCACAGCCCCACCCCCACATTAAATTCTTCTATAAAAAGGAGAAGAGAAGTAACACGGCAAAATAGCTAAGCTAGAGCTCTTTCTTAGTCTTCAACTTTGGCCTCTCCAATATTACCAGCGCTGTGCATGTGTACATATATATATATACAGTATACACACATGTAAAAAGTAGTTGTTGAGCCCCAAGAGTAGTTTTGTCACATTTTTGAAGAATAAATGATATATTTTAGATGGGGGACGAGAAGAGTATGAGTGGAGTAAAGAGTGTGGACAACCAAGTCCTCAACCTCTCGTCAGCTCATGAAAATCATGCGCTTTCAGATCAAAGTGATCCCAAACTTTACGATGACGATGGCCGTCCGAAACGAACAGGTAACATCAATTAGTTTCTATCCTATTAATATTTTCACGTAAAAAATTTAACATTTAAAGAAGCAATTAATTAAAATTTTGGGTTGGAAATTAATAAACATGAAATTATAAAATTGCAGGGACAGTATGGACAGCAAGTGCACACATAATAACAGCGGTGATTGGGTCAGGGGTGCTGTCACTTGCATGGGCTACGGCTCAGCTTGGGTGGATAGCTGGTCCTGCCGTCATGCTCATGTTTGCCTTTGTCACTTGCTACATGTCTTCCCTCCTCGCCGATTGTTACAGATCCGGGGACCCCATTTCCGGCAAGAGAAACTATTACTACACCGATGCTGTCCGCTCCAATCTGGGTACTCAATATATTTTTACATTATTTTATAATATTGCTTTATATATTTTTGTTATAAATAGTGCTAAAAATACAATATTTTCCGCAGCTAAGAGTATCTTTTAGCTAGCTAGTCACGATATAATTTTCACAATAATAAAACATTAATTAACAAAAACCACAAATTAAAAGACATATAAGACATTTTAATTTGAAGAAGACTATTAATAACACTTGTCACAACCAAAAAATAATTATCATCAATATTCATCCAAAATAATAATAATAATAATAACAATAATTGTCATCAATAAAAATAGATGTTGGTTATAATCTAGCTCTAGGACAGAGAGTCCTTTCCCTACTGTTGCTTGCTCTCTATTTACCCTTTTAAGAATTTCTTCCAAACTATAATTTTAACTATAGGACCATAATTTGTCATCTTCCTGTCGTTAATTACCTCCGTATTCATTAAATTAATGTTATATATAATGAACAGAAAATGGCCAGGTGATTGAGATACATCACTGATTAATTCAGTAAATTTTTTTATAGATAAATGTCCGACTAAATATTAATTCAATACACTTAAAAAGGGATTAATTTGATTGGAACAATCATATATATATATATATATATATATATATATATATATATATTCAAGATAGTCCCTTGCATTTTGATATTTTTGCAGAATAATCCCCCTATTTTGGAAAATTTAATATAGCCCTCATATTTTATTTTATTTCAATTTAAGCACTTTGTTAGTCAAATGTTAGTCAACTACAAACTTCTTATAAAATGACACTTTTAACCCTCTTTTTTTTTTTTTACATATAATACTTTAAATTATTTTACTATAAGATTTTTTTTAATCTAACAACATTGTCAAACAAATTTTTTAAAATTGGATTTTTTTTTCTTATTTTTAAAATTATTATGTATTTTATCAAATAAGGGTAAATTGGTCACTTTGATGTTAAATAGCTTAAATTGAAATAAAAATAAAATATGAGGGATTATAGTGCAATTTCTCAAAATAGGGAGGTTATATATTTTGCAAAAAGTCAAACAGAGGGCTATTTTGAAATTTTCCCTATATATATTGAATTTTCAGTTCCATGTTAAATGAGATATAATTAAGTAATTTTTTAATGAACATATACTATTGTTAATCAATATCTCTTTGTCATGTGTGACAGGAGGAAAATTGGTAAAGATATGTGGGATGGTTCAATACTTTAACATATTTGGCATATGCATTGGATACACCATTGGGACTTCCATAAGCATGATGTGAGAGACATACCTAGTTAGCTAGCTGCAGTAATTATATTAATTGCTAGACAATTCTCTTCTAATTAATTTAATTTTCATGGTTAATTTGATAATTATATGTAATATATAATACTTGGGTTTTCAATTAAGATGTTTGGTGATAAAAATATTCAATATATATATATGCGCAGGGCTATCCACCGATCAAATTGTTTCCACGAGAAGGGTGAGAAAGATGCATGCAGAACACCAAGCAATCCATATATGATCATGTTTGGCATCATAGAAATTGTCTTATCTCAGATTCCAGATCTTAACCACATTTGGTGGCTCTCTGTTGTTGCTGCTACCATGTCTTTCACTTACTCCACAATTGGCCTTGGTCTCTCTATTTCTAAAATTATTGGTACTTTATAGAACACTTTCAAACATACTATACTAATATACATGAATTTTTTCTTCTTTTTTTTTTATCAAACCTGCCTTAAATAATATTGAGATACTATATTTATAATAATCAAACTATATATTTGCTATCCATGTTATGATTATATATAGCTACTGGAGCTATTAAGGGAAGTCTCACCGGAGTCAGTGTTAGAGCTTCAGCAAATCTGAAAATATATGGAGGACCTTCCAAGCAATTGGTGACATTTCTTTTTCCTATGGTTACTCATTCATCCTTATAGAAATCCAAGTAAGTCAAAGTGAATTACTAGCTCATGATCATTTTTAGACCCTTAAATTGTCATTTCAAGTTGTTATTATTATTATTATTAATTTTTGCCGAGTATATGTAATTAATTAATTAACCTCCTAAGTGTTTCTTCACAGGACACACTTAAATCTCCACCATCAGAAGCAAAAACAATGAAGAAAGCCAATCTGCTAAGCACAATAGTGACGACTACTTTCTACATGCTTTGTGGTTGCCTAGGCTATGCAGCTGTGGGAGACTTATCCCCTGGAAACCTCCTAACTGGCTTTGCCTTCCACAACCCATTTTGGCTTCTTGATATTGCCAACGTTGCTATTGTAATCCACCTTCTTGGAGCCTACCAAGTCTTTTCTCAAGCCATTTTCGCCTTCGTCGAGAAATGGGTGTTGAAAAATTGCCACAACTCCAAGTTGGTCACCAAAGAAATTAAAGTTCTGGTTCCGGGGATTAGACGATCCTACGGCCTAAACTTTTTCCGATTAGTTTTCCGGACGTGTTTTGTGATTCTAACCACCGTTATAGCAATGATCCTACCGTTCTTCAACGATGTGTTGGGAATTATGGGTGCAGTGGGATTTTGGCCTCTGACTGTTTATTTCCCAATGGAAATATATATAGCGCACAAGAAGATAGAAAGGTGGACAACTAAATGGGTTATGTTTAGGGTTTTGAGTGTCTTTTGCCTCATAGTTTCTGTTTTGTCTGCAGTTGGCTCCGTTGCTGGTGTTGTTCTTGAACTTAAAGTTTTTCATCCATTCAAAACAAGTTATTAATTAATGAATCAAATCCATTATTGTACTTCTTGGGCAATGAATAAAGTAGCTATAGCTAGGCTGGAATATTGTTGGATAGGGTTTGGGTCCTAATTAAGTATTTTTCCTCTTAGAAATATGGATGAGGAAGTTCATGATCACGTAAGAAACACTGCCAATTATGACTATAAATATATTAATTAATGTGCATTAGTATTTGTTGTACGTACTATCGAATATAATACACCTTATTCATGCATGCATGTATTTGTTCATTATTAGAATAAACCTTGTTAGAAAAAGAGAAAATATAGAAATTCAGATTTACAATTTAGATAAGGCTGAAATTGAATTGATGGTAGAATAATAAATAAATAAATTTTCTTTTATTATTGAACACATGCATTGCAAGTTAATTAACCACCTTCTTTCGGCAATTACTAAACCATGCATATATAAAAGAAACTAATTATGAAAAAATTGTAATAGAATGTAATAAAATAAATATAATAGAGAATACATTAATTTTATTATCAATCTTTTTTTTTTTTTTTTCATTTTTAAAGACACAGACTATGAACTAATTACGTAAGTACTGGGGGTGTGGAGAGACTGTAAAACTTGTAAAGAGAGTTAATATAAGACGAATTAGAGATTGACAATGCGACGTCGTTGTTTAGTAGCCGGGGAAGATTGGTGGAGGAGGCGACGAGTACTCGAAGCCGAAGTTTGGTGGGAGGATCAAATCTTCGAATGGTGGAGGCGGCGGTGAGTAAACTGGAGGAGGAGGTGAAGGAGATGGTGAAGGTGGTGGGGGTGACTGTTTTGGTGGTGGTGGAGAATGGACTGGTGGTGGAGGTGAGTAGACAGGAGGTGGAGGAGAGTGGACAGGAGGTGGAGGAGAGTGGAGAGGAGGTGGAGGAGAGTGGACCGGCGGCGGTGGAGAGTGGAGAGGAGGTGGAGGAGAGTGGACCGGAGGTGGTGGAGAGTGGACCGGTGGTGGTGGAGAGTGGACCGGTGGTGGAGGGTAGTGGACTGGAGGTGGTGGAGAGTGGACCGGAGGTGGTGGAGAGTGGACCGGTGGTGGTGGAGAGTGGACCGGTGGTGGAGGGGAGTGGACTGGAGGTGGTGGAGAGTGGACCGGGGGTGGAGGGGAGCGGACTGGAGGTGGTGGAGAGTGGACCGGGGGTGGAGGGGAGTGGACCGGTGGTGGTGGAGAGTGGACTGGGGCTGGTGGAGACTGGACGGGAGGTGGTGGAGACCTGACTCTTGGAGCTTGAACTGGAGATTTCCTATTAGGATCGTCACGTGGTGGTGACGGAGCTTGAACTGGTGGTGGTCGAGATGAAACTGGGACTGGTGGTGGTGGTGGTGGGGACTGAACTGGAGGTGGAGGAGATGAAACTGGGACTGGTGGTGGTGGTGGGGATTGAACTGGAGGTGGTGGTGATGAAACTGGGACTGGTGGTGGTGGTGGGGATTGAACTGGAGGTGGTGGTGATGAAACTGGGACTGGTGGTGGTGAAGACCTTGGTCTTGAAGGGGTAACCGGAGATTTCCGGTAAGGATCGTCGCTTGGCGGCGACGGTGGAGACGAAGACTTGGGAGGTTTAGGTGGAGAGTTAGAAACAGGCTGTTGTGGTTGTGGTGATTTCGGAGATGGGTTTGGAGATTGCTTTGGAACTGATGGTGGTGATTGCTGTGGCTTTGTTGGAGTCTTTGGCTTCTCCACATGAGGTGGTGACTTTGGCTTCTGAACTGGTGGCCTGGAAGTAGATGTAGATGTAGATGTAGATGGTGCACCACACTTTGCCTTGCTACAATCAACTGGTTTGCTCACAATTGGATGACATTGCTTGGTAGACTTTTGCTTTGGCCTATCTGGTAAGCAATTGCTCGTGTCTTCCAACACAACGTCTTTGGTAGAAGATGGTTCACATTCTTTATCTTCACCATTGAAGTAATTGTAAGAGAATGTGAAGTTTGTCAAGCTAGGCAACTTGCAAATTTTCTCATTCACAAACCCAGTTAGCATATTGTATGCAACATCCAATTGCTCAACCTTTTGAAGTGCATTGAATGTTTTGGGCAAAATCCCACTAAACCCATTTGAACTAATATCTATAACTGTTGAGTTCCCAAGTTGGCCAATCTCAGCAGGCAAGCACCCACCAAACTGGTTGTTGGAGATGACAATCTCATTCAATGTGTTTGCCATTTTCCCAATGCTGTGAGGAATGCAGCCATGGAGATGGTTATTGGCCAAGACGAGAACCGAGACCGGAGAGTTTCCGAGGTTCTCAGGGATGGTTGACACAAAGCGGTTGTTGTTCAAAAATAGTGCATCCAGTTCCAAGTTGAAGAGCTCTGAAGGCAATTGTCCTTCGAAGTCATTGTACCTGAGGTCAAGGTACTTAAGGTTTGGGATTGACATAACAACATTTGGGAACAAACCCACAAACCGATTGTTGCTAACATCAAGCTCATGAAGAAGAGTGAGCCTGGAAAAGCTCTTTGGAATAATCCCACAAAACCTGTTGGAGTTGATGTGGAACAAAGCCATTTCAGTGAGCAAACCCAACTCAACAGGAAGGTACCCAGCGATGTCAGCATGGTTAATATCAACCCCAGCAACAACATTGAGTTTTGGGTCATCAAGAGCTTGTGCACAGACAACTCCATTGTAAGAACATACATCAGCACCAACCCAATTTGAGGTTGTGTTAAGTGGGTCCGAATACATTGCCGTCTTCCATGCTTGAAGTGCAATGTAAGCACGTTTAAGCCTGGAATTGGCAAATGTCAAGTCCTTCAAATCAACCTCATTCTCATAGTCATCTGGCAAATCACCGTTCTCAGGGAGAGTTAACAATTGCCGGTGAACGATGAAGGACGCTTCGGCCTCCGATAAGGCGAAGGAAGAGGAGAGAAATGGAGGAGTAGAAAAAAGAAGAAATAAGAAAGCTATGAAGAAGCCAGAGGCCTGCATTTTGGTGAGAAGAATTTTATGTTAGCAGTGCCACCTTGGATAGGCCCCAAGGCTGCCTTCCAAGAATTTAAGGAAGAGAAGTAGGCACAGAATGTTTTATATAGAAGAAAATTTTGACAGATGGGTTTGAACTTGTTTGAGAGGCTATGCAACAATTTCTCTAAATCTTTTAAAAATGGTATTGGTTTTCCTTTTTCACAACCATGAGAAACTTTGGTTGGTGGTTATGTTCTTGTTTTTTTGGTGTTTTCCATGATGGTAGCTCTAATTTAAGGTGGAGGTTTTTTTTTTGGGAATGGAAATGTTTTAGTTGTTGCCACTTTATTTTTGGCTAAATTTGTAAATATGTGACACTATAATGACAGACAACCAATGACTTGGTCTTCTATGTATCAAAACAAAATATACCATGCATATGTAAATGGTTGAGATGATTACAGACACAGCTTCTTATGGTTAATTTGAAAAGAACTGGATTATCTACTAAACTTTATAAATAGTACTGATTTTCTTTTAACATTTTGTTTTATGCTTGCTATATATATATATATATATATATATATATATATATATATATTTTAGTATCCATATTTTAGACTTTAGCCCAAAAAATCGAAAGTATCAAACACTAAACTTAAATCAATACAAGTTCAAAAGCATGATTTGACCTTTTCTTTAATTTTTTTTTCCTCATAATTCCTCCATAGATAGGAGGTTTAACCAGTAAATTTTTATTATGAAGGTTTTATTTCATTGACAATAACGTGAAAACAGTAACAAACAAGCAATTTTTATATGTACTCCAACATTCACGTTATATTCACCCTTAATTTCAATCATTAATTTGACACAACATTTAACATAAATCTGCAACTTATGCAAATGTCTGTTAAATTATATCATAAAAAAAAAAGTATGCTAACTTATAGATGAGTATATATAATTAAGAATTTAAAATGTCATCCACATATAGAGCCTTTCAAATCCCTTCTATATTAAAACAAATTCAGTATAGATATTTTTGCCTTCTGTTGAATTGACTTGATGTGGAAAAGATCATCACCAAACTTCGAAAAAAGCTTCCACACTCTCAAAGTATTCCAAGCTCCCTGAAATTACCAAGTCATTAATACATACATATATATATATATATACATACATATAATTACCAGGGTGAAATTTAAAAAATTACATTAGGAACTTTGCCAATTTATACAGTATCTTTGGAGTTGTAGATAATGAACCCATCTTTAAAGTTCTCCAAATATAATAATAACCTATAAAAAGAAACCTGCATTCTTAATTTACAAAGAAGAAGAAAAGATCCATCCAACTTGCTTACAATTTCATTAAAATCTCCACGACACTTGTATTCAAAGAAACATATATAAGAAGAAAAAATTAACACAAGTGAAGAAGGGTCGTACTCAAACTCAAAGACGACTTAAATATCCAAATCAAATTAATCTTGAAAGTCCAAAAAACACACCTGTAATATTACAACAAATTTTCAGTCTTTACTACGTAAGAGGACTAAAACTGAATAATTTGATCCCTATTTTCCTATGAAAATAAAGTTGTCACCTTAACGTGCAATCAACATGTTGCTGATTCCGTAACATAACATTCGCCCAAAAAAATAAAAAATAAAAAAAAATGCTACCTCCTAATATAGAAGGAAAGAATCCCTATCAGGAAAAGAATCGCCAACAAGTCAAAATAAATAAATTTTTTTACATCACACCCTCATGTGCATACATTAGTCAACGTTGTTATACTGGTTAGTAGATATATAGACATATAATTTTCTTTTTTTTTTCTTTTTTTTTTTTCTTTTGAAAGATGAAAAGGTTTACCATGTCAAAACCAGAAACATAAAATATAAAATATTTAATTTTTTGTACATCAAAAAGGTCAATACGAAGTTTGTCTCAAAAAAAAACAGGTGACACGGAATCTTTACCATATTTTTAGAAAAGAACCAAAAACAAATCATTACCATGGCAAAAGTCAAAACTAAATATTTTTTATTATTTTAGTTTTCAGTAATTTTTGTTTAAATCTTAATATCTGTTATCTAAATATTAAAGCAGAGTAATATTCCTTTTCACTCCACTGCAGAGTCTGAGAGTACCATTTTGCGTACCGCTTTCTAATATACAAGTCTTCCTTCTTTGCCACAACTTTATCAGTGAAATGGAAGAGAGAAGAAAGTAATTTTTATTTGAAACTGAGTGGTATAATTGTACAAATCGGAAAAAGAACATTGAAGATCAAATAAATTCGTTACAAAATTCATTGCTCAAATCATGCACTGCGTATATTTTTTTGTTTTAGTATCAATACAAATAATGGCATTTATACTCGATTGTACTATATATCACAAAAAAAAAATAACACAGAAGAGAAACCCAAAAAATGACAAAACCACCCACCCTTCTTCACTCAAAAGAGAATCAATGAATATTATATAGTTGAGGGTGACAACCACAGTATTTCATATTCTACATTCAACTACAACTAGTCGCAGTCCCAAATTTCATCATCAGAGAGCTTTCAAATCCCTCCATATATAACTCCCCACGTAAAAACAATTGCAAGATACAGAGAACAATTGGGGAGATCCGGCGAGCCTCAGTAGGCGGAAGGAGGCCGCTGTTTATCGATGATGAATATGAATGAACTTCAAATCGAAATCCTACCCATCACTCCATGGACGTCTTTCTTCCACAACTTAGGAGCATTCCTCTTCACTAAAGAATATCACTGCTGTTGAATGAACTTGAAGTGGAAAAATCATCACTAAATTCTCAAAAAAGCTCCTCCGAATTGAACTTGTTCCAAGCTTCCTGTTGTTACCAAGTCATTAATTATATCATTCAATTTTGATAGCTGGAAACCAAAGTGCAACTCCACAAATGTACCCCAAAAATGACCAGATAAAAGAATAATCAAAATTGATGAATTAGATAGAACCTTCTTCTAAATGGTTGAATAACATCGTGTTGCATCATTGCTTCAAAAAGTAGCATTTCCGATTCATTTAGATCAGTCTTAAAATGCAATATTACATTGAGAACTTTGATGTTAGAGACGATGAACCCACTTTGTAGATTCATTTTTTGTAAACTACCATGTGACAGCTAATATTAATGAGAGATTTGACAAAGCACTAATACAAACTGTTCTTGAATTATATATTATCTAATTCCTTCAAAGCACACCTAAAGGCATTTCAGATTTTTGGTCAATGTTAAGATATATATACATAAAAAGAAAAAAGAGCAGTAACTTAAAAATTGAAATGTGTGAACAAGTATAATTCCTCAAGTAAAATAGAAATTGACGATGTACCTTAAGGAGGTCAAACACCTTCTCTGCAATATATTTTTGTTGAAGATTGGCGCCTTTCTGTTGCACCTTATCAGGATGAATGCACAAAGTTGCTTTTCTATACGCTTTCTTAACTGAAGCAGCAGTAATCATATCAGTCAAAGAAACTGGCTGCCAACCGCATTCAGGCCACAGCACCTGATCATCATTCAAGAATCCCAGTCAACCACAAGACTGAGTTTAGGTGTAGCAAGAACTGGAATATGTGCAAAATGGACAAGAGAATGAAAAGACAAATAGAAACTTTAAAGAATGTAGAACCCCATAAAGCCTTACAGGATCACATAGAAGAACCTAACAAAAAAACTACCATCAAAGAAAGAAAATATCAAACTCGCTGACAATTTCATCAAAATCTAAATTCTCACCAACACTTATACTAGAAGCTTAATCTTAACATAATAAGAAAAGGTAAAAAAAAATCCCATCTGTAAAAGCATCCCTAGCAACTAAAGAAGACAGGTAGACACAAAGAAGACTAAAATAAACTAAACTCCCAATCAAATTAATCTTACAAAGCAAATAATACACCTGCAAGATTACCAGAGTAACCCTAAATATAAAATTTTCTGATTTTACTAGCTAAAAGGACTAAAACTAAATAATTTGATCCCCTTTTCTACTATAAAAATTAAGTTGCCCCCTTCAGGAACTACCAACGTGCGAACTCCCATTATTACCCCAAAAAAAAAAAAAAAGAAGAAGAAGAAAGAAAAAGAAAAACATGCGAACTCCTAACAAATAGGAAAGTGAAAAAAGCCTATCACAAAAAGTATGCCCAAGAAGTAAAGAAGATAAATCCAACAAACAAGATAACAAATGAAACTCCTGATCAAACTAGCATTCAGTAAAACAGCTTGCAAAGGTTAAAAATTTTGAACCCAGGCCTTATGTTACTAGCAGACCTTTACAATTTAAGGCGTAAAAATGTTAATGACAAGGTGATCAACCCATCAAAGAGTGAGAAATATAAGATAACCCCAACATACATATTGCAAGGTAGATAGCAGAGCACGCAAATTCCCTTCTTTCCCTGCAGCCCAACGCTTGATTTCAGCATCTAGTGTTTCAGCAATCCTCTGAGACAAGCAGACAAAAGGATACAACAGTTAATAGAAACCCCATCAAAATCATGTAAACTTCGGCAGTCTTGTGACTTCCATAAAACATGATGGATGATGCCGAAAAACAACTACATTTAAACAGAACAATAATCCATAGCAAGTTATATAAACTAAAACATGATGAACGATGTACATAATACAGCTACATTTGAACAGAACAATGATCCATAGTAAGTTATATAAACAACTGGAAAAAGAGTAGACATACATCTCAAAACACTAGCAATTGGCCAAATTCCAACTAGAAGATGACATAAAAACCTCAATAAATGTCCCCTCAGGCCCAAGAGAGGAAAGGGCAACACACAAGACAAGAAAAAAATACTTATTTAACAACAAACTATACGCATTTACATGTCTCTCAGCTTGTTCCCTCTGGTTTTGAAGGTCACGCTGATTCTTTTCTGCTAGTGCCTTTGCCTGAAAAATCAAGTCAACAATAAAAATTTTGCATACATGAACTGATAGTTAGTGCAAGTAAATAAATATGTTTATGTGTGAAAGGATATGATTGTATGGCTCAAGTCAACTGTATATGTACTTTTTTTTGTTGCTATAGACCAAAAGAGCATTTATTTTGCACATACCGCTCGTTCCTGTGTCCTATGATGGCGTTCTAACCTGGCTCTTCGTCTTTCTTCAGTTTCACCTTCAACATCCTGGAACTCTCCAGAAGATGGAGGAGCAGCTTAAACCATAAAAGAAAAAGTTTAGCAGATGGAACATAACACAGAAGACAAAAGAAAACATTATCAACTATTCAATGGAAATGAATCATTAGTAATTGAGTACATATATACCTCCAAAAATTGAGGAAAGGTCATCAACAATATTTGTGGTTGAAGACGCCTTCCTTATGTTTGATGAACTTCCACTATATGTCTTTGCCACTTCAGGCTCTTGCCTGTTATGAAATTGGGTCTCAAAAGGGTCCTGAAATACACAGCTACACTGTTAAGAACACATAATTCAAATAATAATCTTTTAAGTTGCAACAATGTCAGAAGCTTAAAATATTAGGAAGTGAGGCCAATTTTGTCTATCAAGCTAACACAAACACATGCTAACAATGGCCCCCTCACATTTAGGCCTAACAAATAATTAAAAATGAACTCAAGCCTTGAATGTGAGAAACAAAGAACTAACTTAAATGGAGATAGAAAGACTAGACAGACAACCAGTCTCTCATATCATATTAAGTTACCATTCATAGGCTATTAGTAAAATGGGTAAACTTTGCTTTTCAAGATAACACATGTACTATCAACTAAGTTAATCAAACTATTGCAAATTTAGGTCCTCACCGATGAGGTAGACCTAGGCCTTGGTGCACTGCTTGCCCGACCCATGCTGAAAAATGATTCAAGATCATTTTCATTCTTTGATTGGTTTGCCCTAGCAGTAGTAGCAGCCCTTTCTCGAGCTTCTGCAGCAGCCCTTTCTCGAGCCTCCGCAGCAGCCCTTTCCACAGCAGCTCGTTCTGCTCTTGCTCGTGCTTCAGTAGCTCTTGCCCGTGCTTCCCTTTCCTTTGTTTCTGAATTTGCTCTTTCCCTGGCTTCTGCAGCAGCCTTCTCTGCTCTTTCCTTTGCCTCTGCAGCTGCCCTTTCACGAGCTTCAGCTTGGGCTCTCTGAACTGCAACCCTTTCAGCACGTTCTCGAGCTTCAGCAGTTGCCTTATCAACAGCCACCTTTTCCGCCTTAGCCCTTTCAGCTCTTAAGCGAGCTTCAGTAGCTGCTCTCTCCCGTGCTTCCCTAGTAGCTCTTTCCACAGCTTGTCTAGCCTTTTCCCTTTCTCTATCAATCTCCCGTGCTCTCTCCCTTTCCTTTTCAATTCTCCTTTGTTCTCTCTCCATCTCCTCCCGTTCCCTCTCAATTTCCCTCAGTCTTCGCTGTTCCATTTCTTCTTCTTCCTTTTCCCTATGCAATCGTTCACGTTCCAACCTCTCTTGCTTTTCTCTCACTCTCTCATCTTGCATAGCTTTTTCATCTTTCTCCAGCTGTGGCTCTCTATTTCTAGCAGCTTTTGAACTCTCCCTCTCCCTCAATTCCTTAGCATGTCTGAATTTAGCCTCAGCTTTATCCATAGCCTCCTTCATAGCATCAGCAACTGAGTTCATTTCCAATTCTTCACCAAAAAGACCATTTGCTTGTTCATCAGCATTGCTTCGGCTCCTACTTGTAGCAAAGTCTTCAAATTCATCTATGGAAGATGCAGTTGAGCCCTTTGCCGCAGCAGGAGCTGACTTAGGAATCTGAAAGTTTTGGGTTGAAGTTGGGAAGGAAGAGAACTCGTTAGCCTTTCTTCTTGCATTTGTGGAAACAGGGGAACTTGTTCGTGCCTTTGAAACCTGCACTGGTCTTGGAGGAGGTGGTCTTGAAGGTGGTGGAGCACTAGTAGGCTGAGTGAAAAGTGGAATTTCCGAAACAGTGAGCCATATATCTTGTAAATCTGAGTTTTCTTCAAATTTTGAAGGCCTATCCACATGTGCATTATCATCTTTAAAAGTAGAATCTGCATAGGGAGGAGGGGACATAGGCTGACTAGAAGATTTATGAGAATAAGATGAAGCTGTAGGCATATCAAACAGAGTTTGCTGGGAATCCCAGTCATTGTCAACAGGCATCTTCTTATGATATTGGTTATCCACACCTTTCACAGAAGGTTTCTCAGTTGGTTCTCTGCTAGTATATGTTTTGGTCCCACTTGCACTTGAATCTGACCTTGAAGTACTCCTATCTTTTTCATTGTTCCTATCTGAAGAAAAAGCCGGCATGGATTTCCCAAGGCTATCAAAAGGATCAATACCATCAAATACTCTTCCATTATCAACAGAGAAATTATCAGTCTTCACGCTACCAGAATTAGAAAGCTTGCTAATTCCTTCCATTGGGTCATTAAACTTTCCTGATAAAACAAAGGGATCTTCCTTGGAGGTCGTTTTCATAACACTGGCAGTAGTTTCTGGAGGCCAGGTCTCTGAAGCTGACCTGTTACAGAAGCAACATCGTGCTGATGAATAAGTCTAGCAAGATAATATAAAAAAAATGAACATCGTATATAAACTCCTATAACGTATACAAAATAAAGAAATAAGAATTACATCATCATTTTGCAATCCAGTCTATAAGAAAAATCATGTAACTGAATATATCCTACTATTTAAACAATATCAGTCTCTTATCATATACAAAACTTGCAAGCTTAACAAAACTGACATATTTAAAAGGATTCAAACTTGCAAGCTTAACAAAACTGACATTATTAAAAGGATGCAAAACATTTCACCCCATGTAAAGCTCATGCATGGCTGAAGTTATTAGAACTAAATTAGTTAAATCTCCTTATGATTTATCACATGTCTAACCAAAAAGAGTGTCCTATTGTAGAAGCTCATATATGTTTATATCTATCTATACCACAATGTATAAAATATAGGAAAATGTAACACCCACACCCACTTGGAGTCTTGGACTATGTCAGCCTTCTTATATTTTGATTCAATTTACTGGTGATGAAAAAACTAGGATTTAAGAATATCCTTTAGCCATTATTTCTCTCAAAAAAATATACACAAGAAAGATAAGAAAAGCTTAAACTCAAAGATATCTAAGAAATTTCTACAATGCCTAGCTGGCAGCATAAGAACATACTTCCATAAATTCAAAATTATCATAACAGACATCGTTGTCCTTTTAAGGAAGCTACTAATTTTTTGCAGGTAAATGCTCCAACTATTATCCTTGAAAAATCGAAGGAAATTTGTTTAAATTTTTTTTTTTAAAATACCTAATCAGTACAGCAGTTTGTAACAAAAATTTTCCAAGAAAGATATATATATATATATATATATATAGATATTTCTTCACATTCTAAAAGACCTATGGTATATGAAATGAGGATAAGTGAAATGATTTCAACTAAAGATACGCAGATAGATAGAATTTGTAACAACTTCAATTAAGAAATGCACATTGTACCCATAAGTTTTAACATCCAATTTCATTTCGGCTTCACATGGATTCGGGTACAATTCAACTGCGATTAACACGAAACGCAACCGATCCAACAGAGCAACAAAATTCAACGTATTAAAACAACGAGCAGCCAAATGGGTATGAATCAAAACCTAAAGTCTATTGCACGAACTGATCCAAAACTCAATGTCAATAGCAATAACAATACCTTTCACTGGGGGGACTACTACCTACAAACCCAGGTATCAAATTGTCGAAGCTCGGCATACCCTTCTCGGTCTTCTCCGATCCTTTAGCACTGAAGCTCTTCGACTGGGGCTCGGCCTTACCAAACCCACCAAGAAGATCATCAAAGGCACTACTTCCTTTCGGAGACGACGAAGAGCCCGACGCGAAAACATCCTCGTAGTTAACTTTGGCGGTGGAGCTCCTGAGACCCGGTACACCATCGAAAATGTCATCGTCGTAAACGGGCTTATCATAAACCGGCTCCGAATTCGACGACTTGGCACCGGTATCAGCAGAGCTACTAAACATGTCGAAATTGAAGGCTGCATCGGCCCCGTGACTCTCCGATTTGCTAGTGTACCTCGCCGAGCCGCCATAAATATCGCCGAGGCCACTCAAATCATTGGATTTCTGAGACGCCGATGAGCCGAAAACGGAATCGCGATCGTCGACCGGAGACCCACCAAACGAATTGGAGGTGCGAGTGGATCGCGGAGGAGGTCCGCGAGATCCGAGATCGAAAGTGGGGTTGAGACTAGCAGAGCCCCTGGACGAATTGGCAGCCGCAGCAGACATTGGGGCGGACTTGCCAGAGGGTTTGAAACCGAAATCGCCGGCCAAAAGACCCTCAAAGTCGTTCATGGCTTTCTGGGGTTCCCTTGTTCAATTTTCTCTTATTTATATTTGGAAGTTGAAGAATTGAAGGATCTAAAAGAAACAAGAAAGATAGATAACAGGAACTTCTGTATTTATAAATATGAAAAATATATAAATATTTATATATAAATGTGTTAAGAAAAGTTGATCATGGTAACCAAACAGAAGGAGATGGTGGGGTGGGGGTGGGGGAAGGGGGAGGAGGGGGTGTTTGGGATCTGAGAAAATGAGAGAGATCAGATGAGAGGACAAAGGGGTTGTAGCATCTGACCTGTGAAGGCCCTTTTTGGTTTTTTGGAGTTTTGAATCCTTCCCCTCTTCCTATTTTTCCTTTTCTTTTCTTTTTTAATTTTTTAATTTTTTATTTTATTTTTATTTTTTTCTGAGTTCTTTCTTCCTTGTTCTTTGGGCTTTGTTGGTGAAATTGCCCAAGCCCCTTTGTACGGAAATAGAAAGAGAGAAAATGCTAAGACTCTCTGTGGCTGCTATTTTTGGATTAATTTTGCATTTGAGTTTTTCTTTATTAACATGAAATGACAAGTAGACTCACACCAAACCTCAAATATTTAGTGAGGCTCTTTTCTAATATCTAATTTTTTTTAATTAATATTAATAAATTTGTTTATTTAAATAAAATTTTGCAGTTTACTCTTTATTATTATTATTATTATTGAATTTTACTATAATAAAGCATGTATGATGTATCTCTAATGATCTATCAAGGCATATGGTCCGGTGACCTCTTCTTGGTCAAACATGAGTATAAATCCCAAATTTTCAGCCCCTGGAAAATAAAATCTTATTGTTATCACCAAACAAGGAAAACTAAAGGAAGAAAAGCTTGGATATAGTTTACATTATATATTTCATTTTCTCTTTAAACCCCTTTTTTGCACTTATGTAACTCCTGCACATTTTATTTTTCTTTTTTCTTTTGTTTTTTTTTAATATCATTAAGCCATACCATAAAGGTTTGTCTGCCTCACGGAATGTGATTGGTTTACAAGTTGGAATTTTGCAAATAAAGGTTAATAATAAATGGTTTTGAGGCTAACGATGCATAATTATTTTAATACAGAGTTATGTTCAGTCCAAATGAAATTAAAATTGAGGTTAATTCATTAAGTTTCATTTGTATTTTTTTTTTCTCAAGCATTTGGAACCCAATGGCCTAATGAAAGATAGTTTGTAATTAATCTTGTAGTTTATTGGTAGTTTTCAAAAGATTTGCTTTAATTCCTTACCAAATAAATAATAATAACAATAATTATTATTGGGACCCATTCAAATAAAGCATCAATATATATACGTATTCATTGTGCCTGCTCCTAAATCCTTTTTAAACAAAACCCAAAACCAAAAAAACAAATCACAATGATGGAGCTCCAATTAAGAAAATATAAATAACAATTTCAATAGGCCGATCATCATAGAACAGCTTGATTCTCCGTCCACGTCAGGTTTTACTGTTAGTTTCTGTTGGATGTTTGGTAGAAAGGAGAGATAGAGGAAGGCAACGAGAGTGTTTATGAAAAATTCATCAAAATCCCTCCAAAATATTATTGAATAATTTTATATACCTAATTAATAAATTTATATTATATTTTAATCTTTTTCATTATTTTTCCGATTTCTATTATTATAATTATATTTTAATCCTTTTCACTACTATTTTCTCTATTATTTTTTATAATACAAAATTAAGAGGAGAGATAGATGTAATCCTATTTTTCCTTTTGCCTCTTTATCTTTTTTTTTTTTAATTGGGCAAGTTTGATTAATAAGGCCAAGAAATGTTAAACAATTTGCTGATAATGATTTTCTTTTAGACAACGATGTTTTTGCTAAATTTTCTCTTTCTATATTTCTTTACTACATATTTTTTTTGTAGTTATTTTTTATGCATGATTATTTTTATATGAAAAATAAACATATAAGTCAAAAAAAAAAAAAATTGTTACAAGCTTAATTTACTATTTTGACTGTTTTCTTCTCCTCGAGTGACCTTAAGATAAACAGGCAGGTGTTGCTTCAAGTAGCAAAGGATTTTTATTAGAATTTTTTATGATCCATACACAGTAAGATCAATTGCGAGGAAATAACAAATATAATATTAGCTTTCATTTAGAATTCACGGCTAAGAAATGTGAAACAATTTGCTGATAATGATTTATATTAAACAAAGATTTTGCCTAATTTCCTTTTATATTAAAATGGTTTTAAGCATATTGAGGAATTACATCAATTATCTAAAAAGTAAAAATTTCAAATGGGCAGAATAGAATATTGAATTTTGAACAATTTCTTCTTCTCAAAGAACCTTAAAATAATTCACCAGAAAAATTAACCTAAAATAAATAGCCAGGTATTTATCAGGTAATAATTATACGTCTCACTAGTTTATAAGCTTGAGGATATTCATTTATTTTTAATTACATTTTCACCAAATCAATGAAAGCATCGCCATTTCCATTTTTACAGGCCAAAATAAAGAAAACCAAATTAAAAAATAAAAACACACACACACACACAAGTAATTCAAAGATTAAAGATCGATCACTACAAATCTAGAATGCTAAGTTCCAACCAAGCTCAACAGCAAGATGATCTTCAAGCTTTTCAACAATTTACAGACTCGGCAGGACAACATCCCTGGGAAGAATTTCATAGAGAGCTACTTCCTCATTCTGAAAGAAACCAAAATAATATTAATAATAATAATTTTAATTAATTAAATTAATTTACATTTGCTTGAGGTCCCACGTAGCGATACTCTTTGATCTTGATGTTGCTGTTGATGGATGCCAGCAAAGACCAGCTTCCGCAGAGAACTCCATCGTCATCATACACGAGGGTTGGTCCAGAAGCAAACACTTCATTCAGATCCAGCTGATCGGAGACAGTAGTAGGAGTTGAGGTTGATGTCTGGGTTATACTCCACCAAGCCTCAAGGTTCACAACGTAGCATTTGGGAACATGGCGGCAGTCTGTGGAGCTTCCCCAAAACCCTCGTCCTCAGAAATTTGAGAATCAGAACACTCGGGGTTGGTTAGAAGGGGACGCCCCAGTCATTGTTCTTGGTAGCCCAATCCGCTCCTTCAACATCGTGGCCGTAGAATACAGCCCAATCCACTACTTCACCTCCCCGATTCAATGCAAGCCAACCTGCATCATCGTCTACCTCAGGAAATAAAGATCTAGGGTTTCGATTGTTCACGTTGATCGCAGCAAGATCCAATTCAACCACCTCAGGTTGGGGACGGTTAGGGCTTCGGTTGACGTTCGCCATCGAAAAGAACAGAGAAAGAGAAAGAGGCAAATTTGAGTTTCTTGACGAAGAAGAAAGAAATGTTAACGATTTGACAGCTTTCCATAATGTATATCTGCTTTTACATTTTTGTCCCTAAATCCCAATCAAATATTGTTATCGTTTCTATTAAGCAAATCAATTATATGTTACCAAAAAAGAAATTAGACACACACACATATATATGTATATGAAACGAAATTACCCAATTAAAACAAAAAAGGATATGGAATTGCATTTAATTGTTAAACAATATATATAAATAAATAAGTAAACTCCTGAAAAGTTGGGCAACACCATTTTTATTTTTTTACAAAGCAAAATAAAGAAAACCAAGCATGAAAAAATAAAATAAAATAAAAATAATCATATAATTATAATACACGCATGTTCTTTTTATAAAACTAATTCAAAATAATAATAAAAAAAAATTATAAACCTATTAGTCTACCTGTGGTTGATGCTGTACATAGCGATGCTCTTTTGATCTTGATGTTTTTTTTTTGTTGGATATCTTTGATCTTGATGTTGCTGTTAAACTCCGATGGAGTAGGTTTAGGGATTTGGTCTAGCGCACCAATTAAATTCACTCGTAATTTGTAATTACCGAGTTTTCCAAGTTTGAACTTATAAAGGGAATAAAAGGATTTTTTTTTTAATTTTTTTTATCTTGAATATATTACGAAATTATTTGTTGCCGTATATATAATTCTGTCTTACTATAAGTATATAAAATAGTACTTTAATTTAGTGTTTAATTAATAAGTTTTTTAAAAAATAGTGTTTTCTAATTTCTAATAAGATAAAAAGTTTTGATGAATATTCTAATAAAAGAAAGGTACTGCAATTAAGAAATATATATAGAGAGAGAAATGCTACGGTGTATTATATTTTTGGAGTTTGTCATGCTGCCCATTACTTGAACTCAGGATGAGTAGACCTTTTCAGGTTGCATGACCATTAAGCTACAGCTCTTCTTATATAGTAAGTGATAATAAATATATAATTAATCAATTTTTATGAAGTTTAATAAAATATAAATATAAAAATTAATAAATAATATAAATTTATATTTATATTTATTTTTAATAAAATAATATATATATATTACCTATCATATATGAGCAATGTACACTAAAATATATATATATATATATATATATATATATATTTTTTTTACAAAACCAATCATATATTATATTTCATGTAATAAAACTACATGCAAACTAATTGGGAGGGGTCGGGAAACATTTAAACAAGCTGAGAAATTCCCACAAAGAGAAAAAAAAAATTATTCAGCCTAAAACCTATTTATCCGGCCTACTAAGTTGGGAAAGGAAAGCTTACTAACTTAAAATGCTGCCTACTAAGTTTGGAAAGGAAAGCTTATTAATTTAAAATGCATCCCTCTTGTTTTTCTCGCACATTCTATTATATATTTATATATAATTCAAAGTATTTCTATTTTAACGAATGGAGGGTATAAAATTGACCTCCACACTCTTTATTTTTTAAAATTACAATAAAAAGCGGGACCCCCTTTCCAAATGCTGAGAGACAAAATCACTCAAAATAATAATAATAATATACTACAACTCCAAATAATGCACATTCATTAAATGTTACACAACTTCCAACTAGCATTTCCATTTAAATTTGCAACACCAAACTTAAGATTTATTTTCTACATCTTACTGAAAAAAGAAATTAGCAACATCGTAATTGTTCATTGAAATACCAAACTTAAGATTTTTTTTCTACATCTTATTGAAAAAAGAAATTAGTAACATCGTAATTGTTCATTGAAATTGACAAAATAGCCAGTAGGATAGAGAGTATTGGATTTACTCAACAAATTTGACTCTCTATCAGTAAAGATGCTCTCCATTTTTTAAAAATGCTCTTTAAAATAAAAAGCACACTTGGAGATGCTCTTAGAGGTTTTTCTTCCTCATCCTTCTCCCATTCTTTTACTCATTGAGCTGTCCTCTATATCCTTTCTCTTACCATTAATGGCTTGATTCAAGAGAGCTTATCCTTTCACATCCGTATCCGTTTGACATCATTTTCCGGGACACTTGCATCGCTCCCATTACCCGTGCCCTTCACTGAAGCAGCTGTTTGCCCTTGGCCCTGCAAAAATACAGAGGAAATAATTTCATTCTCATAAGTAAAGACAGTAATCACGGTGGTGAGAATAGCATCACGCTTTAATTTCTGGAAAAATTTGAAAAGGTTTACTTGGTCCAAAATGCTTCATAAGTTTCCAAATGTAAATGTTTCTGTTTGCTTCCATTCCTTACCAAAAATAAAACCTTTCATATCCGTTTATGTGCATATATATATATATATATATATATATATATATATATATATTATAATTAAGGATGCATTCTTCCCACAACTTAAAGTTTCATACCCTTTTCATCTATTACAAAATCATTGTTTTGACAGGCTAGAAGTCATGAAGGTAATGTTTGGAAGAATCTATTAGGGAACACACACATGAATATACATGGTATATGCCAAAATTGAGAAAAGTAAAGTATAACATATGATGGCCTAATGATCCCTGAGAGTCTTTATATGCCCATATAAATAAATAATAAGATATTGACGTTTTCAAACTCCGATGGTGGAGATTTTGGTAATTATAAACTTACCGTTTCATCAGGAACAACTGCATATCTCTCTGATGGTGAGACCCACGTTTTCCCTGTCAAAAGGAAGTGAAAAAAAAATCCAATAGTGTCAACAAGCCAATTCACAAGGTGCCATTTAATCAAACAGAATGTAATGTGTAATGAGAGAAAACAGTACCTGATGATGGATCCACTTTTGAGGATTCTATCTGTTTCCCACTATCTCCATCAACACTCAGGGCCTCTATGATCTTTGGAGTATTCCTTCAATTAAATACGCTAAATAATTAGCAACATGAACAAAATTTAGGTATAGACTTGGTCTATTTCACAAACCAAAGAATGGCAGACGGTAAACCAGAGTTTGAAAACAAGTGGACCTAATCATACTAAAATTACCCACTAAGCGTACCTTTCAGACTCATGGTACAAGATACAACCACTAAAAGTTCTAAGCTAGCAATTTATTTCAGAGTAAAAAATCTGATAGATTCAAGGATTCAATATTTATAAGTAATAATGCAAGGAAAAGAAAACCCAAGTTATCAAAATTACCAGGTCAGGATTCATACATTTTAGACAGTTAGAACTATGACATCTTATCTATATTGTATTTGATTATCTAGAAATGGATAAGAAACATCAGTAGTAATTGGATAGAATGAAAACAATTGTTGCAAGAAAATTTCACCTAGATTCTTCAAATGAACATACAAGAAACAATGGCATTCAGTATATAATACAAGGGAGACAATTCTTCGGACAAATAAATTTCAGTATGCCTAAAGGGGATAAAAAAGAGAATATAGAGATACATTCATATCCATTTGAAAGGAATCCTGAGAAATATACAGTGTAGTTGAAGTGAATTCAGTACTCTTAGTATCTCTTTTCGATTTTCATTTCCAATAAATGTATTCCTATTTTCTTTTTGCTCACAAGGAATGTACTTGTTTACAGTAGAATTTGTGTGTTCTATTTCCCCAAAACAATAGGTCCCTTTAAAATCTGGAAAAGTCCATCTGCATACGTGATCATTTTTTAAAGCTATAAATTGGATAACCATACATCTATGGAATTTGAAAAATTAACGTCTTGTGTCTTACACAGTGATAAAAAAGTACGCACAGATGCATGTATTCAAATATTGATTCAGATGTAGAAGTAATTACCGATCAACAGATTCCCCATGTCCAAGCTGTCCATTTGTACCTCTTCCCCATGAAAACACATTTTGTCTTTCAGTGACTGCAAGTGTGTGTCTCCATCCACAAGAGATCTGGATCACTTTCTGCCAAGTGCCACACAGAATACATACACATACTTTAGAGAAATAAACAAATAAATGAAAGACTAAAATGCTAAAACAATAAGTCATTTAAGAAGTCAAAGAATTGTAATCTCTGCGTAGTTGAATATCAATGTTATAGACAATCTTAACCAATTGTGAGAGGTACAACTAAAAGAATGTACCTGCTCATGAGGAAATTTAACTTGAACAGGTGAACAATGATCCACGTTATCACCAACTCCAACCTGTCCAAACTGTACATGGGAAAAAGAAAGGTCCCAATTCAAGTATCAGAATCATTTTATTCCCTAGAGGAAATGAAACTGAAATAGCTGTAAACATCTCATCCAAAACGTTATGAAAGCAAGCTGACTTAAAAAAATAATAAAATAATAAAATAAAAACAAAAAAGAACACCTCAAAATGCATTTTGGTCCCTGTCTTTGTCTGTGGTTGTTTGAAGTTTGACAAGGATTCAATTGTGTTTGATGTAAAACTAGCTATTTTCATCCTTCCAATGCTAACACGGCTGATGAATTAGCAAATTTTTGTTGATGATCTAATGTAAAATGTGCTAGAGATGAAAATTAAGAATGTAGAAACCAACCTTATTCCAACCCCATCCATAAAGCTTTCCATCAGATGTGAGAGCCATGGTATGCCTCCAACCGCCTGATATCTAAAAAGATTGATGCCCAGAAAACTTCAGGCACAAAGGATTATAGAGAAAAACAACTAAATTTCTTCCATCTTCCTCATGTACCAAAATCTATTCAACAAGTATACCTTTACAATGCAATGTAAGGACCATGTGCTCACCTGAGAAATAAAACTGTCTTTCAAGGCTTCTAACTTGTGAGGAACAAGATGATCCTCAAAATCCCCATGTCCTAGTTGCCCATATTTGCTCCATCCATATGTATATAATCCACCTGAAGAGGAAACAGATATTGTATGCCGCCATCCGCAAGCAACCATTACCATTTTCTCATCCTGTAATTTTGAAGGCGGCATGAAAAAAGCATAAAACATTAGAAGTACTAAGTATATCACTAAAAGACCAGAGAAAGATAGAAATGGTTCCTTCAAATATAACCAGTTTGGGGAGAAAAATAAAATACAGACTTCATCCAAAGTTTTCCAAATTAAGATAGCTCTTCAATTGAAATCCAGACAACTTAAAATGTTCTTCCTTTTAAGTTATTTGTGCAAACATACACACTAACGTTTATATACATAAATATGCCAGAAGTGATAGTGAAGAACTATGATGAAGGCTCCAAATGAGTGCTCTTTGAGGACCCGATTTTAAGTTTTCTGTATTTGGAAAGTTTCTAACTCCGCTATGTAGACTTTTACTCTTGTAAGACAGCACTTTATGAGAAAAAAAATTTGCGGGCCTTCAACAAAGATACTTACCAACGAGGAACCCTTTTTGGTTTCGAACATTTTATTTTTCCTTTTTGCATATAAGATTAATCGAATTTGATTGCTCTTTTGGATCAATTTGAGTACAATTCCTTAACACGGTTTTTCATTTCATTTAAAAGGTGCATTTTGTTGTAACTCCTACAATTGTGATCTTGGTTTAAAGTACTATTTATATAAGAAAAGGAGGAACAAACAATACCAGATTTTTTACATGAACTGTTGATACTTTCTCAGGAACCAATCGATCATCTCTGTCACCCAAGCCCAAGTTTCCATATCGACCCCAGCCCCATCCATACAGTGACCCATTTTCTGTAATAGCTGCAGTATGTTCAGCACCTGCAGCAACCATTTTGATAGACACTCCCTACACAAGGTAATGAAATTAAATGGTACCATTATTTCTAGAAAGTATGATTAAGCACTTGCAAATAAATATCTTTGAAATAATAATGCTTTCTCTTGATAAAAGATGTAGCTGTGAAACCCTTTGATCAGAAAACATGGAAAGGGAAAAAAAATGCCTAAATTGACACATCATGCATTCTATTGAATCCTTGAAAAAGAAAACAATGGCCTGCTGGTGATTGTTTGGTCTTCACCTTTGACCTTTGAGGGATATATCATCTTTCTTGCATTTAAAACTCAACAAGTATAACATACAATTTAAAAGAAATTAAATTAGACTAATCCAACCATGTCAGACTGCAAAAATGTGACAGCAAATCTGTATTACATATTCCTAATTCAAATATGTGAAAGCAGTGCGAAACATTACTTCGTAAATTTCAGTACCTGAAATGCTTGAATTTTTTGTGGCACAAGAGAGTCCTCTGTGGTGCCAAGACCAAGTTGACCATTTTGATTCCTCCCCCAACTTCAATAAAAGAAAAAGGAGGAAAATCTCAATACCACGCTATAAGTTTTAGAGCAAATATTGTCACTTTATCTCCTCCTCTTTCCTCTCTAGACAAAACACAAAACTTAATAAGAGTTTAGGAAAGAGAACTAACCTTTGCACCTCGCCTTCCATAGTCACTGCCAAACAGTGGCTGTCTCCACAAGCAATTTGCTTTATCTTCAAACCATGCAATGCTTTTATAGGGAGAGGAGTGAATAAGTCACTAGAATTACCGTGACCGAGCCTTCCAAAATCACCCCTGGAAAATTGGTTAACACATGAAGCTTATAAGCTACATTGAAGAAATTGATTGAATTGAATAATGACACTTATTACAAAAAAATCAAGGTAAAACATATCAACTATAAAATATTTTATGATGATTGCACCATATCATTTATAAGTATTGCTTGTATGCAAGAATTGAACCTGAAAAAATAACAAAATACCAGCATATTTGCATTTATCTGTTTCTCATTTATTTTTCTCCTAGCCAGTTACAATAATTTATTGGCATGCATATTATAATGAATGAAACCCTTCACACGTCAAATAAAAAAAATAAAAGTAAACAGAAAAGTCAAGATTTATCTGTTTCATAAAATGAGACAACATATGAAAGCTGGTGCAAAAAGAAACACAGTAGTCAAAGATGACTACATCATATTTTACCATGATTTGTAATTACTCCGATCATATTTTGCCACCATGCATCCTATGGAACAAATGGCCTCCAAAATTTCCTTATCTGATACAAACAAAAGATGGAATTTGACACCAACCTAAGCACAAGGCTGTCCACTGAGGTGCTTCCCAAGGGCTATAGGTTTCATCCAAGATCTAATTGGGACCAATAGTCCACCAAATTTTTACAGCATATTCATCAGACAGTTGGCCATCCAACCCTAATGTGAAGTGATAGATCTCCCTCGCCCTCTATGTAGAACCAATTTTCCTCTTTAAATTGATAAATCCACTATTATAACCTAGCAAGAAAATAAAAATAGAAAAACTCCACTGCGGCAAAAGAATCAACATTTTTTTTTACCAAGTTAATTTTGAATAAATCCACAACTGGACGTTATCCTTAAACCATGCAAACATCCACTCTCTTTCAAAATTTACCCAAAAAAAAAGAAAACTCCCCTCTTTCAAAGCAAAGTATTATAATCAAGACATGTTAGTAAACTTCATTACGAACGACTTCAAAACCTATATGGGGTTTTAAAATTAAAATAGAACGCGCAATATTTCGTGATAAATAGTCATAGGTGAAGTTTCATAAGAATAAATCGGAGGAAATTAGGGAACAGACCATCCCCAACTGTAAACTTCCACGCGAGACTCAGAGTAAGCAGTGGTATGATCAGCTCCACAAGTAACAGATACTACTTCTTGGCCATCCAGTGCACTTAATTGTGTAGGAAAAGTCGATCTTCAGCATCCCCGTGGCCTAACTGTCCATCCTCTCCTCTTCCCCATGAGCAAACAACATTTCCAGCTACAAATTTTCAAATAGTTGTTTATATTCGGAGGCAAAAGTAAAACAAGGATCACTCATTTTACGATAAACAGAATAAGATATGTTAGTTAAACTTATTTCATACTCCACAATCCAAGAGTCACAGATTCTCTTACAAAACTTCATATTACAAAATGTAAAATACTCACGTATATTACCTCAATTTTAATCTCTCAGACATCCATTCAGAGAGAGAGAGAGAGAAAAGTCGACGAAATGAAACCAAACTGAAATTCCAATCACAACAAATAGAAATAAAATTGAAAAATCCAGGTGTGCGAGCTTACAGAGAAGAGCAACGGAGTGACTAGCACCAGCAGAGATGAGCAGGACTCGACGAGCTGCACCAGCAACTCCACTACCTCCCTCCTCAGCCATTGGAGACCAAGTTTCTTTTCTGGAAAAATTCAAAATTTCCAGAAGATTTGGTGATGAGAGAGAAGCAATGCGACGTTTGCGAGAGAGAGAGAGAGAGCAGAGGAAGAAACAACCAAAAGAGAACCAAAGAAAAACACAAAGAGAGAGAGAGATTGAAGAAGAGGGATATTCAGAAGAATCGTTGCGCTGCTACTTCTTCTCCTTCGCTTCTTTGAGAAAGTGATAAAACGACAAGAAACTCAGTGGGGCTGTCTCTTATTTATAGCGACGGAGATTGATGCACATGTACTTCCTTTGTCTTTCACCCTTCACTCTCCTTCGCCCTCTCTCTCTCTTTTTAACTTTTATTACAGCCTATTATTATAATAACTGTAATTAACTTCCTTAAGTTAATTTATTTCTTTAAAATATCTTAAAAGTTAAATAATATATAGTTGACTTGTTTTATGACCAAAAGATGGTGATCTAAGCACCTTGGAACGTGATCATTCGGAAAAAAAAAATTAACCGTTCTATTATATTTATTTACGAGAGTTATAGTTTAAATTTTAATAAATTTTATTATTATTTTAGATATATTTAAATTTACTTATATATCAGGTAGAAGGAATCTGTTGAGGATGTGATTAGCTGTTTTAGATTTGAAAAATTACAAAACTGAGAAGTAAGAAAATTTTATCTATTAATAAAATTTTGAACTGAGATTCATATCGAAACCCTTATTTATTCATAAATAAATAAAAAATAATAATTTAAAATGTCCATTATGTCCTAGTATTTTCTTTTTGATCAAATAATTGGAAGTTGAGAAATTTACATTATTAGGGATGTGAAATTATCTTCACTTACTAGGATAACTTTTTAAAATTTAATTTATTGTTTCTATAATTTTTACAATTTCTATATATATATATATATATAATGATATTGAATATCATCCCACCCCTAAGTTAAAATAAAATTAATACATGTATATAATTTTTAGTTTAATTTTCTTAAAATAAAAATAATAAGTTATTTAATTATTTTAAACTGTAATTTGTTCAATAATATATTCACTAGCCCCATACATAAATTTCATAAGAGTCCTCTATATATATGTATATATATATATATATTATGGTTTTGTAAAACTAACACTTTATTTTTAAAAAGTGCACTCCACCCTTCATATTTCATATTTGTTTCAATTTAAAATAACACTTTTAATCTTCTTATTTTTCACTTAAAATTTTTAATTATTATATATAACGTGTAACTTAAATCAATTTTGGAAATCAATTAAAAATTAGGCAAGATGAAATCATACACTAAAAACAAAATAAATTAGTAATTAATTATGATAATAAATTTGAATTTTAAAATCTCCAACATAAATGTTAAACTAACTCGTTTATGAAAGTTGTGATTCAGTCTTGTGGCCTTATTATTATTTATATACTTCCTTTGATGTCATGGAGAGATCTGTTGGGTATGATGCTAAGCTCTGGACTCGAAAATGTTGTAAAGTTTGAGCAGTAAGTTACTAAAAGAATTCTAAACTGGTGAGATTCGATACCTTTTTATTTATAAAAATATATATATGATTATTAAAATAAATAAATAGCTAGTGTTAAAAAATTAAACATCAATGGGGCACTTTAATGCCGCTTAGTATACCTCTGGACCGCCCCAATAGTTGTTAATAAAAATATAAGTTATATAATAAAATCATATTTAATTCAATTAAACAATAAACAATTGTATAAAGCAAAACCCCTTGTATTAAATGCTGGGCGTCATGGTCATGATGGCGAAGAAGTAGAGTCAATTATTGGAGTAAGCCTGGTGGTTGTCTGTAGCAGTTCTTCCATGAAGACGCAGCAGAGATAAGAGAGATGTTAAGGACGACAAAATAATTTTATTTTGTTTTTTTCTATTTTTTTTTCTCTAATTTTAATTTTAGGTCAAATAACTTTTAAAATTGTTATTGCAGTGTAACGAAGTGTATATATGAATTATTGACTAAAAGTAAAAAATTAAGAGCTTGATAATATATTTTTTTTAAATTATATGTAGTTTGATTAATTTAAAAATTAATTAAAATTTATTAAATATTATTAGACTATCCAGTTGAGTAAAAATATAAAAAATAAAAACATTTTAAATGTGTTTTTATTTTTCTTTATATTTTAACTCAATTAAATAGTTTAACTAATATTTAATAAAATCTAATTAATCTTTAAACTAATTAAATCACATATAATTTAAGAGAAAAAAATAAAAAAATAACTATATTATTAAACAAATTCTAAATTGACTATATTAATGGCCGTTTGGAACTGTTTATGTAAATAGTATTTTTTTTAAAAGTCGCTTTTTATTTAAGCACTTTAGTTAAAAATACTTTAATAATAAAGTAATTTGTATTTGGTGGAAAACTATAAAAAAGTGCTTTAAAAATATTTCGCAGTCTTTGAAAAAGCACCTATCAGGTGCTTCTCAAAAAAAGCATTTAAAGTGCTTTTTTTATAAAAAAAAAATGCTTTATAATTTTTTTGCCAAACATGTTTCAAACTGCTTTTTTTATAAAAAAAATATTTTTTCATTCAAAAATAATTTCAAACGGGCTCTAACTCTAAGCGGTATACATGTTGAAAACGGCCAAATGACATGGCACCCTATGAAAAATATTATACAGAAATTTTCAGCTCAGATATATTAAAAAAAATTGAGAGAAATTTATTTGCATTATCTTTTCAAAGAGTTCGCTTTTTTTTTTTTAAAGGATTTTAGTATAAAAATTTCAAATACTTTTTAATCGGGCTGAATTAAGAAAATTTTCAAATATATATTTTTTAATTTGTAAATATGACAATTATCGTACCATTTGATATACATTTAAGATTTTAAATTGATTTTAAAATTTAAAATCTCTAACATCTTTATTGTGAGTAAATAATGTTGTCAATCACACATTTAAGGTTAAAAAAAAGTTTCTTATTTTTTTTAATTAATATGCATATTATCAAATAAGGGTAAATTAGCATATTTAGTCACTTTTATGTTTAAATAGGTTAAATTGAAAAAAAAAAAAACTAAAATATAAGAGAGTAAGTGAAATTGCTTAAAACAAAGTGATAATTCTGCAAAAACATCAGCTGTTTTGAAATTTACCTATAAATATATACATTTATTTATCTATATCTCGGTTGTACGTTTATTATTTAACAAAAACAAAAAAAAAAAGGTAGTACATTTATAGTAGTTGGAAGGTTATTTGGGGTTTTACTCTTACTACTTATACGGAAGTTCTACATAATTTAACATTCATCAAATTCTTACCAAAAAATGTTAAAAAAGTTTGGAACAGTAAATTTTCTCCAAGATAATAATAATAATGAAAAAAAAGCTTGGAACAGTAAATTAGTTTTGTTTCTTAATTAGAAATCTCACACTAAAGTTTCCTTTTGAACCAGAATTTGAATCCCCCATAATGCCTCAAACACACAGGAAATTTGTGAAATTTCTTGATTTTTTTTTTCCTGTACAATGTGCCAACTTTCTATGATTTTGAAAATTTTCATAAAGACTCTCCAACCTCTATGAGAGCTTCTTTAATTTTGTATTTTCTCTTCAAAAATAGTTTGGTTGCATGCAATTTCAGAATTTTTCATCAACAACATTAAAAAAAAAAAATAGTTAAAAACAAAAAATGGGTCATAGAAAAAGTTTGAACAATTTGTATCATAAAAAGTATTATACTTATTATATAAAAAAAAATGTGTATTGCCTTGGGGTGTGGTCTCCAGCTCTGTAACATGGAACATTGAGCTACATCTATGCTTAATAGGCTAACATTAATTCAAACTATGCAAAGCTTTTAGCACGGGGTTAATAAAAAAAAATGGACCGTTCTATTACACTTATTTACGAGAGTTATAAATTTTGGTAACTTTATTATTACTTCAGATATATTCAATCTTATTTAATCGTGGAGAAAAATTTGTTAAAGATATAGATCAACTGCTTTAGATCTAAAAGATTATAAAATTAAAACAGCAAAAAATCTTATCCACTAATAGAATCCTAAGTATAAAAAAAAACTGTGCAAAGCTTTTAATTATAAACTATATATTCGGCGATGTCACTGCTTAGTTTGCCAAGCCGTTGTCATTGTCAATCAACTAAGTAGAGCCTGAGATCCTCGGCAGATCCGTAAATGGCTCCCATGCCCATAAATATATCTCAAAGTTAGCTTACTTTCAGAGAGTGGAGGGTGGCAGAAACATAGTGATTTTCTTGAAGTCCTTCGAGAGGTTCATGATTAGCCTCGTCAAAAGGCACCCAAAAAGTCTTTATCTTTGTGACTAAGAAATTCCGGCATCTTTAAACACAAACCTTGACTAAACAACCCATGGACCGATCTGTATTAAAACAAAAATGACGATCGTTGTCATCTGAATTACCGGGGCTAAAATCAACGAGTTTGAAAAAAAAAACATTGTTAAAGAAATAAAAGAGAGATTAGAGAATAAATCTACTTTGAAGATTAAGTTACGTAGAAGCATCTCCAACAGCATATTCATTGCTAAAAAAGGAGAGAAAAAATAAATCTTCCATGTAAACATATAGACGGGCATTTAAACACAAATTAGATACTGTCCAAAGTGATATATATATATATATATATATATAGTTTGAGAAAAGTCTGTCAGATAGTGCGAGCATTTATTGTTTTATCAAAAAAAATAGACGTATCATTTTATTTTGAACAGAAGCCTTGGACATGAACTTGGTTTAAACAGGTTGTCGATAATATTCAATCTTCTCCTCTTTATATATATATATATTAAATTTATTTTTTAAAATTTAAATTTTAGAGATTAATAATAATTTAATATAATATTAAAGCTTTTAAATTTTAAATATTTAAATTTCAACAATCATAAATAATTTATAAATTACAAGAATATTGATAATTTTATCTCTCTTTGAAAATATAATATATATATTAAACCTATTCTTTAATAATTTAAATTTTTTAAATCAATAGTAATCTAATAGACTTCTGCACCACACAGACGGTAAACTCTCCAAGAGGGAACATGGACATGGAGCGAAGAAAAGGGAGAGATAAGGCAGGTGGTGCTGAGACAACGGCATTTATAGCGGAGGGGCCCTCCATGTTTGCTGTACTTATTTGTTGGACCATCTTTTTCACTTATTAGAACTTTGTGCTGAGATTTGTCATATTTTGTTCAAAGTCGGGGGCTTAAAAAAAGTCAATGAGCTAGCTAGAGTGATTTTTATTTTCTAATTGTCCACCACATGTTTGGTGATTGATTGATTAGAAAACTCATTAAGAATATCTACTACATATGTTGAGTTAAGTGTTCTATCAATCCAAATCCACTATATATGTTAAGTGTTCTATCAATCCAAATCTACTATATATGTTAAAGTGTTCTATTAATCCAAATATATTATTAATTACAATTATGTGTTTGGAATTCAGCGGATTAAAACTCACCAAGAATATGTACTATATATGAAAAATTTATTCTATTTATATTGACGTTATTTGGTATTTTGTACTACGTCTAATGGGTATTTATTTATATTAATACGTTTGGTATTTGATGAATTAAAACTCACCATCTGTGTTGGATATGCGTTCTATCAATCTAATTTTGATTTAAATATATAGAAAATTTATGGTGTTAGTGTGATTAATTTAAATGAATTCTAATGCTTTTTGATGGAACAAAAAATTACCCGATTAGGAGGGTGTACTTGAAATCAAATCAAATGGATTATAGTCCAAGTTGTCTATGAATAGTCATTCAAGAAAGAGTGCTCCATAAAAAAAAAAAAAAGAAGAAGAAGAAGAAGCAATTTCGTAGTGTACGAACAGCTGTGAGATTTCAGCTAATTAATGTCACCGTTTGAAATTATTAGGTGGATAGTTTTTTTTTGGACTTATTATTGGTTTTGTGAAACACATGTCATCACATTGTCTATTTCTTTAATAGTCTGAGTAATAATTATAAAGAGGCATTTTGTTTAAAGCATCACGATGTGAGTTGTCAAGTTCATCATGTGACTCTCATTGGAAAATGTTTTTCAGAAACCGTACTAAAAAATTTATGACTTTAAAACCCCGAGTACGTAGTGCGCAAGTTTCGTGACCTCCTGCGTACTAAGGATTAAAGAACCCTGCTACTTTCACCATGATATACGTATGTATATATTCATTGTATGTACGTATCTGTATTAGCACTGCGTACTCAATCAAGACTAATAATAATTTCTCATCTAACAAATGTACGTTGCTGCAGCAGTCTCATAACTATAAGGCATTTCCTTTTCGTACCCATAATCAACCATCCATGGCCTAGGCTGCAAGCTCTAGCTAGCTAGATGCAGAATTATGGCCACAGACGACAACATTGAATACACACATTCTTCTATTTGCCGCTCAGTATATTATTTTCAACCACCTTCCTCTAACACTGCACATCACCGTGCACAGTTCATATATATACATACCTATATATACAAATACATTAATACACTACTACATACATACATACATACATACATGTATGTATAGTATAATTACGAATGGGACCTGATAGTCCTAAGTACTAGTTGCGGTTTTAGAGTTTTTCTGGTCGAATAAAAACTTTTATTTGCAGTGGTATTGTGATTTTGGGAGATGGAGGAGCTCATAGAAAGGGGATTATTAATTTATTAGAAATTAAAGTTCAACAGTACTCCATTGTCAAGGGCTGATCAAAACCAGAAAAATCTCATACTTGATAATTTTGAGTCGATCCCTCGTATTAGTCCTAAGATTAACATTACACTTAGTACTAATGTTAGTCCGAAAGAGTCTTATTATGTCCATTAAAAATAGGACTTGTATTATTTTGTGGAACATAACCCATTAATTCTCATGTTCAATAAATTATATGTTCCTTTTGCATTCAATTGACACTTCAATTTTTAATGGATCACAACTCATATGAGGTTAAGATCACTTGCGCTCATTGCCCAATTTTTTAAGGGTACCTATTATAATAAAATTAAAAAATGTTTAAGGCACATATTTAATCACGCATATATATTAAGACATTAATGATACATTATGGTTTTTCTGTTGATTTTATGTATACAATCAAGTTACTATTTCATTCATTACAAAAAAAAAAAATTTAAAAAAAGAGTTATCATATCGTTCATTCATCTTTTCTTTGCTTGCATTTTAATACATGGTAACTCTTTGCAATATTAATAGCCAAACATACCAACACATATAAGTAATTAATCAAATACCTAAATCTTTGTATCACACTTTGAGAGAGAGAGAGAGAGAGAGAGAGAAATTCTTAATAATAAATAATAATTATGATTAGTATATTATTATTGCCATTATTATTGATTTAAAGGTAGAAATAGGAGAATAAGGATTTTTAACAACCGAATTAATCAGTTAAAATATACATATACAATAAATTAATTTTTCTTACTTGGTAACTTTCATCAGCAGGAAGACTCAGAAGGTGCAATAATCTTTCAGAACTTGCCTAGCGAGATCCAAGGCTCCACTCTTTTTATAGATTAGATGCAGATTGAAAGCTGCTTCTCTGCGAAGGTCACAGTAACCAGGTGTTAGATGTTCTTCGTTTGGTTTCTCATTCGGAAGCACTGGAATAGGGCAATCCTTCTGATGAATTGCAAGCACTTTTTCATAATATGAAGCTGCCAAAGATACAAGACCGACATGTTGACATGCCCGCGCTATGTTGTATAATGCTTCCTGAAAAATTTATACAATGAGAGTGGCATAAATAAATTTCGATAAAAGCAACTAAAAATAGCATACGAAAAGAAAGCATGACTCAAGTATAGGCACTTAGATAATGAATCTCATGAAACAACGACAGCACAGATTTAAAAAGGGGCAATAATGACAAATAGCTGCTTTTTAGCGGCATGTGTGTGTTTGTCTGTAAATGCATGTGCTATGTTTGTACAGCCCAAAACATGTTTAGTCCGTCAACTAACATCTTTGATCAGATTTTCAAGTTTTTAGAGTGCCGGTCACATGTCTTTCAGGCGTTGGATCTCTGAAAAAAAAAGAAGAAAAAACCTATTTTGTCGGTTTTTGTTTTTATACAATCGACTCTGTGGAACAATGGAACTACACCAACACGAGTTCTGCAGATTTTAAAGGATTTGAATGAAAGGCAGAGACACTATAGTCACAAGCAATTGATTACTGTATTTAAAAAGAATGTCATCCCCAAATTATAACCCTTCAACCTACATAAGAAGCTTGCATTTCGTACACAAAAAGGTTAAAAACACACGCAGATGCTTATAAAAATCAAACCTGGCTATTTTTGCAAAGCCTCAAATTGTTGTAGAGGAATGCTAAGCCTTGCACAAGACATTGATGCTTGTTTTGAAGTCTGAATCCAAGTGCTAAGTTGATTAAAGCAGTTCCTGTATGGGAATCATAGGATTAACTTGTTTGACTTAAAATTACAAAAGTGACACCCAAATTTGAATCTAAAAATCATACCAACACAGAGATTAATCAAGGGATTCTCTGGCATCAGTTTATATGCTTCAAGGTATTTCCTTGCAGCATCTTGGTGATGACTGCAGGTGGTAAATTGATGCCCAGAAATGACAATAGGTGGAACACAATCTTTAAGTTTGCCTTGCATGCTATGTAGAAACTTACCATGCCTCGTATCGCGATTCTCTAATCTAGAATTTAGTAAGGAAATCCATCAATAATGTTTAAAATATTGAAATATGAATGAAGTAAAATAAGACGAGAACAAACTAAATATATATATTTGTTTTGATAAGAAACATACTTTTATTAATAGGAAATCAATACAACATATAAAATAGAGGACGAGTAATCCTCATGCAACAAAACTACAAAACATAATTAAACACATAAGAAACTTATAACTATAAAACACTCCAAGAGCCTATAACATCTTTCCAATTTAGAACAATCAAAGAACATATGAATAACAAACTAAATATGAATAACAAACTAAATATGAATAACATAATTTGGAATTGTCCCTCTCCCCACTAGTTGTTTTAAAATGTTTTAACAAAGGAGTTGCATTTGTATAGCAGGTTCTGAATGACGATTGGAAAGAAAATGGAAGCGACATTACATTAACAGACAGGTTCATTCTGACCATGGACTACTTTTAAGTAAATTAGTATTGTAATGAAGTTCAAGGCTCTCTCTTCATGATTTAGTCGAAGTGTCTGTTATGTCTAGCTTGATATACATAGTAGGGTCCAGTTCCTAACAGTTTAAGCTTTGGGAACTGATGGTAACTTAACAAAAGTATGTCAAAATTTATGTCATACCTTACATGAATGCTTTTAACATGCTCTAACATAAACCTTAAAACAAACAAAAGACTTCTATACCTCATTTTATAAAGATGAGGGGAAAGAACTATTCATTGAGAAAGGATGTAACATGGAGGACCAACAGTTCTGCTACATTAAATTGAACCCAAAAAAAAAAGGTCGATATATAGAATCAGCCATCAAATCCAGCAACAGAAGATACAATGTTTGCCTATCTGAATTAAATATGAAAAAAAAAAAAACTCCTCCAAACTCCTATGCTTTAGATGGTCCAAAAGAAACTAAATAATGAACTCTGTCCCATAAATTTGCCTCAAAAGTTTAATAAAATTCCTCTAATTTCCTTTCGACCACCCAACCAAAAATCTGCTAAGATAGCATACTTCCAAAGACCCACCTTGTTATATTCCTTTTCAAAAACCTAAGATCCTCAACCAACAAAGAAACAGAACGACCAGGAGCTTCCCATAAACAATCTAACCTCTAGAAGCGTATTTCACAATCAAATTATAAGGAACATTGTAAAAAAGGATCATCCACACCTTTGAGCAAATGCAATACCTTATAAGACCAAATAATAATAAAAAACCAAACCTAACAAAATAGTGTTTTAAGGATGAAATACTACATTGAACAATGAAGCAAGATACAGTACGACTAAGAAAATAATGATGACACAATATGCACATATAAAGTGTTGAATACCTTGAAATTACTTTGTAATAGCAGTTCCAGGCAGCAACACTGTAAGGATTCTGCTGAACAATGTATTTTACGTAGTTAAACCCATGCTTAGGTTCTGTGGTGGCATATGCTAGTTCTGTCAAAAACAAAAGTTAAAAAGATAAATAGGAATACACATGTGGAGGGGATGAGGGCATGTTGTCAGATCTGCTAGTTCGTCTGAGTTCAAGACAAGGATTGAGTCAAGGGAGAAAAATTTATATATACATATACAGACAGCAGATAACTTACGAGCTCCGAGGATTCGAAGCTCCTCCTTCTTCTCAACAGGCAACATGTTACTAGCCAATCTCAGTGTGAGACTTATAGTCTCTAATGCATCTGAATATCTTCGCAAGGTTGCCAATGCCTTACACAACTATTATTATATAACAAAGATGTCAAAGAAATGATAAAGGATAATAGAAATATACATATATATATATATATATATATATCTATATATAATGTACAAAATAACACATGCCTCAACTTTAAAAAATAATTCAAAGTAAACAAGAAATTATATATACAAGGAAAGAAGGTTAAAAGAAGAAAGTAGCACTAACATCGACTATAAGTTGATGATGATCCTCATCTTTTAGAAAATTGGGCAATGGAGCTTCTCTATGTATTCGTGACTGAAAATATCCCACACAAGATATAGACCATTCATTAAGCTCAAATTAAACAATTTTGCTGCTCAAAATATTGTCATGATTCATAATTGAATCACTGTACCAGAGGCTCATCATCAGAATCATCAGATTGCCAGTGAACTCCATCTGCAAGTGCCTTGGCCTTCTTTTCTTCTTTCTTCTGCAGCAACTTCTTTGCTCTGGATGCTTTCACCCTAAAATTTTTAACGAGAAAAAGGAGATTAATTAAGGGCAGCTGGGAGTGCCTTGTCTACTCGTATGCCATGTAAGCCAAGTTTATCAGACTCTAATGAAAAGTCCACAAAATGACATATTGGTCATAACACAGTGCTTAAACAGCAAAAGTCAAAAACCCAGAGTCAACAAAACTACAAAAGTCGAAAACTCAAATACAGACACAGTATGGGTGATATTTATAATTGACCCAAAACCTTTTTTTACTATGAAAATTTCAGGTTTCAAAGATCAATATGGTATATAGATAATGATACTTGAGATCAAACATGGAGAAATTCACTACTCACAAATCTGAGGTAGAAGCTACAGGTCTAAACCCAGAAAATAGGTTATCTGTGTCACAATTATCCAGCACTTTGACTCTTTCAAGCAGAGCTCTTCTGGACAGCCTCTTTTTCACTTTGACCTAAATTGACACAATGTTTAAAGCAATTAACTAAAGCTTCAGCTAAAAATATCTGTAACTGTGTATAATATGAGAATCAAAGAACCGTGCTCACAACAACCTTATCAGTGGTGCTTAAAATATAAGCATAAATGACCATAATACTAGCTTCATTAATAAAATCCAATTTTTAAAATGCTAATAGTTTAAATGGTTATGATTTCAATATCAAGTAAATAAAAAAGGCATCATATATCGAAAAAACAAAATCATACAGAACTGCCAGTCTTGAATGAATGAGCACCAAAGCAGCAGTAAAAGAAAGCATATTAGTTATTCTTGTCTCCATTTTTGATGAATTGTTAGCTTAAGTATTCTATTCTATGTACATACTTCATTTCCACCTGCTTTGAGATCTCTCACAGAATTAGTTTATAATCCACATGCCTGCAATAGGTAGTCCTAGGCGTAAATTTTGATTGTGGCCTTTGGATGCTCATAAGAATTATCATGAATCCATGTAAGGATGTTCACTATAAAGACTTGTTATAAACAGTAAAGAGAAATCATTATTTCCTCTAGAATCCTGGCCATAATTAGGTAATGCATCCATTTAAACCTCCACAAAGGCAAAGAACAAGAATCTGAGAACACCATAGTAGAAGAATGAAAGAATAGGATGAAAAGTTCTTTAGTCAACACTGGTCATTATCACTTCACCAAATTCAACAGTGAGTCCTACTTCCTACCCTAGGTTGTTCTCTTGAATGAGCAAAGGAGGTTCATATGGAGGAATACTCGGACAATTTCAATTTTTTTTTTAATCATTTTACTATAAATGAGTTGCGCAATATTATAGTCCTGACTGTATCACAGTACCAAATACCATCATTTAGATAATTTGATTTAGATTTTACCAAAAAAGATAATTTTTCATACTGTTGATTTCAAATATGGTTTTGCCATATTGGTGATTTCAAATATTTGCTTTTCTTTTTCTAGCATATGAAATGCAAAAAATGTTTAACATGTTGCATTTCAAATGTTTCTAATTTGTAAAGAACTAATGGACTTAGAACTTATATTCAAAAATCAGGGTAAAAGACATGCATAATCTAGACTCAAAATTCAGGTCTATTCTGATTTTCGCAGAACTCAGAACTAACGGAACGCATTGCCTTGTATCAGTCATGAAACATAACGTCTTCCATTTTCACTAAAAATAGCAACAAAATATAACTTTCAAAGATTCAAGACATTGTCTTTCATTAATATTTCCTTCATAAGATACTATTTAGTGCACCTATTACACGAAAAGAGAGGAACAAAGGGAAATTAAGGAGCCATGAGTTTGAATGTTTAAACAGCTTCCACTACAGAAACCCTAAATGATGTGACATAGTAAAACCTCTCTCAGAGAGCTTCTTCAAAAGATCTTACAACCTTCTAAACCTAAGATTCTACCAGAGAAACCATAATGAAATAAAACACCTTGTCTGTTACCTACTAATACAGACTTTTTTTTATTTATTAAAAAGCATTATAAAATGACCAGTCCTGACAAGAGCTGGATACAAATAAAGAAAGTAGCTCTAGAGACAAACCAACAACAAAAGAGGTACAGTAATTTTAATAGACCCTAGGACATACATAGGAAAGCTTTTTGAGTTTACTTGAACAAGTTTTAGAATCTAAAATATAATAAAGAATTAATTTAAACAAGAGGATGGGGGAATATATATATGTGTGTGTGTGTGTATGCACACACAGGCATACATATAGAAAGAGTGCGTGTGTGAGTGAGATAGAGAGAGAGAGATCATTTTCCAAGTCTGAAAGAGTTTATCCATCACCTTTTGCCTAAGAGTTTCACAATACAATGACTCACGAACCAAAGGAAAGATTGCATCCACAAAATTCTCAAGCATCCCTTTAGCTCTGTATATCTGGCAAAGCTTTAGCTTCACTTTTGCGTTAAGCCACCATGGTTTGGACTTATCAGAATGTGTGTTGCTGGACTCTGCACAAATAATCCACAAGAAACATAAGATTAACAATTAAACATATTAACAAGAAATAATAAAAGGGTAACAATATAAAAACAAAGATACCTAAATTATTTGGAGCAGACAGCACTGAAATGGCTTCATCATCTTTACTTTCTTCAAGGAGGAGGGAAGCCAAGGTCAACCGGGCATCAATATCATCCGCACATGTTTGTACGGCTGAAATGAAACTAGTCAATTGCATAACCAAGTAGAACCTTTAACAATCCAGATTCAAAGGAAAGTAGAAGAATATTTCTAGTAATAAATGAGTATGCACACACAAGATTTGCCATAAAGAATAAAAACAATTTACAACTGTTCTAGGATGAATAAATATTTACAAAAAAAAATTACCAATTGAAAATGAGATTATAAAACAGATCTTATCTGTTTTGCTGGGCAAACAGAGATCCTTTAAGCAAGCAAAGTAAAAGACTTTCTAAAGAAAGTTCGAATTCCAATTAGATACAATATAGAGGCAAGATATTTTCCACCACTGCACTCTTATTTTTGGAAAGGTGAGACTGTGGACTCTCTTTTCTCTAGGAACTTGCTTAACCCAAGGATCTAACTACGTACCTATATAATCATTACCAAATATACACTCATAGATGTCACATGGAAAAAATCAGGTACAGTTTGAGTCATATTGGTAGACCTCCCGCAAGCAGGGGGTTCTCCTTTTTTTTCTTCTGGAAAAAACAAAGTAAAAATACGTTCGATAAAGGGGAGGAAAAGAAAAGAGAGTTAAAAAAAGAAAAAAAAAAAAAAAAGGGAAAGGAAAAATGGTCAGCTTCCTTCCAGGGAACCACCAGCAAACCTCCAGAGGTTCAGTGGTGGGTCCTCCGGCCGTCACCAGCGGTGTTCAGGCATGAAACTTGGAGGAGGCTTTCAAGAAAAAGAAGAATTAAAAAAACAAAACAGTTTGAAATTCAAGACAAAAAGATAGACAGAAAATTTTACTTTGGACTTTCATAATTTTTACTTTTTGTGAGCATATAACATTTTAGAGTATATGCATAACCAACCAGAATTGATGAAAAATAAAGATAAATAAAGAATATTGAAGAATGATGACTATGTATTGAAAAACAGCTAATAAACACAAAGAAAAGGCATGCATTAGCAATAAGAACTACTTTTTACTATATTAAAGCTTAGTTACATATATATCTGATAGTAAAACTAATTCTCCCAAACATCTCAACATCAAGAGGTTACCTTTGAAAAAGAACATAATTGCTTGTGATCTTGCTTTCAAGGATAAGTAACACTGAGCAATTTTCAGCTGTAAAGAGCCCTGCGGGAAAATGAAATTCAGCATAGATACAAATGCATAGGAAATTTACATAACATCTCAAGATAATTTAAAAGATCCGAGAAAAAGTAACAAGGGAATGGAGACGATCATATCAGGAATTGATGCATCTCCTACATACATGCATTATACATATTAATATACATTCGAAAATCCCAAATCACAATAATGCAATGTCGCATTTCTACAAGAACCACACCCAAAAAAAGAGCTGGCACCAAAGCCCCCTTTCCAACTAGTCTATAAGTTCAAAGCAAAGCAGTTCTTAGCAGTCACTATCATGTGCTGAACATCAAGCAACATGACCACCAATAATAACTCCCATAATTAAAAGAATTTATTATCTAGTTAACAAGTTTGACACAAATCTCAGTATAGCAGAATGAAATCAACAACATAAACATTAGAGCTTGCATCTCACTTCTTTTTCTTCTTCTTCTTACCTTTTTTTTTTTTTGCTAGAAGAAAAAAGCACCATAAAAACTCATGGAAAGAAAATAAATGCAGAATCTAACTAACCATTGACAATCACAGAGGGATATGATTTAGTGACAACCAAGCATATAAGTAAACTTTTTCCTCTTCAAAGAAGTTATCAATATAAGCATCTTGGAGATTTGGCATGAATGATTTAGGACACAAAGATAAATACCAAATAAATACAAACTTGTAATGACCTCGAATGCTGCAGTAAAAGAACAGCACAATAAAATGATACTCCATTATTCGTTCATAAAATTATTATCATCCAAGAATCAAAAGATGCGGAAAGAAATACATATTCTTCTGATACATAAGCATCATTCTGCAACAAGTCAAAAAAAAAAAAAAAGGAAGAAGAGAAAAGAAAAGAAAAAGTGGTATTCATTACCACATGACTGCCGGCATTTCCTTCCAACATCAGATAATACTTCAATGCCATGTTATAGTGACCAAGATTCACTAATGAGTCTGCAACTTCAATGACCAAGTCAATATGATGATAAGCACTTTCCCCCTCTAGGAGACTAAGTAGAACCTAATAATCACATGAGAATATTCAGTAACAAGCATATAACTTCTTTAAACCCAAAACAAAATCAAATTAACTATCACAGCATGGCTGCCTGGCAGCAAAAACTTCTAGAATCATTCAGATGAATTTTGTTTTATCCTAAATAAAATCTCTGTTGTGTCAACTAGGTCATAATTGGGTATCAAAGCTAGGCCATTTGCAATTTGATATATAATTGGGTATCAAAACTAGGTCATTTGCAATTGAAAGTAACTTTAAAGTGGTAATTGATATGCATAATTGGGTATCAAAGCTAGGTCATTTTGCAATTGAAGGTAACTTTAACATGGTATTAAAATTTAGTGCTTTTTTCCCTACTCTCTAGCATTGTATCGCAGTTTGTTTTGGTATGTTATACCGTCAATGATCTATTGTTGCCTTGTCTTTCTGTTGTTGCAGCTGCTTCTGCAGCTTGTTTTCTTGGTTGAATAAAGTTGCCTAATTGCTATGACAGACGTACAGGGAAAAAATAACAGTAGACCCCATTAAGTTAACTAACAAATTAAAATTCTATTAGTATAGTACAATTATAAAAGTTTTATTACAATTAGCTCTACTGATTTAACATAATTTTCATCTAGTATATGATAAAAGACATAGGTATTTACACATAAATATGCAGGAAACAGCATGATTACAATAAGCATCATTGATTAACCATACTTTCATCTACCATCTGATAAAAAGATAAAGTTAACTACTATCTGATAAAAGATAAAGGTGTCTATACTTAAATCTGCAAGCAACAGACCTCTGCCTTCTGCATATTTCCCAAATGAATGTGGCAGATTCCAGCTTTAATCGTCAAATTTATAGGCAGCTCTTCTCCTGAACAGTATTTCAGGTGTGCATCCTCAATATGCTGAAGAGCTTTGATGTGCTCATTATTATTCATCAATATGACAGCCAGTAGCTCAATCACACTTAAATCAGCTTCAGTTGGATGACCATCGAGATAATCTTCAAGCATACGGATAGAATGTTCAAGCTGACCACATCTTTTGTACAACTAAAACAGATGGCAAGACAAAACAAATTCAACACAAAGCAGATTAGATGAGAAAAATTAATTACATAAATCAATAAACCATAAAATAAGAATAATTACTATATCCCAAACATTTACTTTATTAAGACTACTGAAAAGAGCACTATACAGGAAAATTCAACCCACAAAACTCCAATATTACATAACATGTATACAACATATAACAAGTAGTCCTAATTTAACAGCGTCTCGCACATCCGGTTCTTTTTGTTGTGCAAAACTATGTAAGGAACTTGTGCTACTAAGAGGAAATTTTTCATTTAACATCTGTCCTCATCCACCTCTATTTAGGAAGAAAGAAAAAGTGAGGTGGTTATTTAGAAATAAAATCAATTTAAATCATACGGGAACAAGTTGTTCAGATAGATCAGAAATACTGGTAAAAGACTCGTATGGTTCAAATCTATTGCTTCTTAAGATAAACATACCAGATCTCAAATTGACACAGCACCAGTACATGACATATGAAGAGAACATCCAAGTTTTCCCTTTTTCTTTTTGTTTTTTTTACCTTTTTTTCTTTTTCCTTTTAATTGGTACTGCATTTGAAAATCAAATTCAAGAAGGCACTTAATTGCATTTTAAAAATGGTAAAACCTTTGCTCCCGTTTTCAGTGCTTCAACATTATCAGTACAGAGTTGATGTATCTGATCATAAGATTCTGCAGCTTTTTGATAATCTCCAAGTTCAAGATAGAGCGCTGCCCTATGGAATCTTAGCTGAATGTCTTCAGGATCTGCTGTTATTGCCTTAGAAAGGCAATAATTGGCTTGACCAATGTCTCCCTGTTCACTGCACTCAATAAATTGAAATAATTCTTTACTCAATTATGTATCTCAAAAATTCACTAAAATCTATTATCTTGCATTTAAAAGAATTGAGATGAACAAAGATCCATATCATTCTTCTCTTTGGTTTCAATTCTAAGGGGTTGGTAGGGTTAAAGTAGAACTTCAATTCAAATTTTTCTATGTGAATAATGTATATAAGCATATATATCTACAGCTATATCTCTACGTCCAAAAGCAAAATTGAAAATGCAGGTCAGACCATCTATGTGTTTCCTACCTTCTTCTTTGAGCAAAGATACACCTCCACAGATCCATATCATTCTTCTCTTTGGTTTCAATTCTAAGGGGCTGGTAGGGTTAAAGTAGAACTTCAATTCAAATTTTTCTATGTGAATAATGTATATAAGCATATATATCTACAGCTATATCTCTACATCCAAAAGCAAAATTGAAAATGCAGGTCAGACCATCTATGTGTTTCCTACCTTCTTCTTTGAGCAAAGATACACCTCCACCCTTTAAATCTAAATGTATTCATAACACTAATGAATAAAAGTCACAATAGAAAAAATGGAAAAGAAGTCTACAAACCCCTGGAAGCATCCAGGAAAATTTCTGTGGCATTTTTTAAGAAATCTGTTATGATGCTTTTTGGACGCAATTTCCGAAAAAAAAAAATTGTAGAAAACGCCAAGGGTAATTTCTTTTGAAATTTGTAGCGTTCTGCACTGAATTCACCAAGTATAAAATGTGCTAGCAGAGTACACTTTAGTAAGGTAAGTTATCTGTAAGAGAAAATGTGATTGTAGTTGGTATACATTAGGAGATATCATCTCTTTCCAATATCAAAGATCCAAGACTTTCCTTCATTGTTCCAGGTCTAAAAGTACTTCACTGAAAGAGATACTCGAATTCCATAGAATATCTTAGCAAAAAAGGGAAACGACATAGTGAAATATGTATCTAAAATAACATAAAAATAAAATTGGTTTCCATACATGCATGCAAATGCATACATAAAACACCTGTACTTATTTATAGGAAGTACATTAAGGACGAGATGCTGAAATTTCCAATTACATACAATCACTTCAAGAAACAATAACATTCACAACAAAGATACTCACATGGACCAAGACATTAGCAACTTCCAAAGAGATGAGTCTTTGGGCATTAGATGTGCAGCAAGCATGTAGAAACCTAAGGCTCGCTTCTTATCACCCATTGCATCATGGACAAGTCCAAGTATATGATACGAATCAGGCAAATCTGGAGCTTGTAAAACAATTTGATGCAGCACAGATATGGCCTGCAAAGGGCAAACACAATACCTCATGTGTCAGGAGAGACAAAACTTAGTTGAGATAAAAATTAAATACCATAAAATCACAAGCACATGCACTGGAGCTCACATCTATATGCAGATTTACAGCTACATTTCTGAAATAATTCAGGACACTAGACTGACCATTCAAGGACATCTTTAAGAATCCTATTTTGGTTAACTAAGTACTTTTCATCAATCTAATCCTCATTTTTCTTTTTTGAGAATTAAGGACTCAACAAATATCACATTCAAGAGGATATAAGGATGTGAAAGAAAGGATAATTGAACAAAAAATAAAATTGAACCAAAAAGGAATGGCTCTTTTTGGCAGTAGCAACCTCATATAACTTTTTCTGAGTAGAGATGACACTAGTAACCATATAGCAATCTTAATGGCTGAACTGAAAATTAAATTGCAACTATACTAGTAAATAACACCAATAGAAATTTTCTCGCAAGCACATTACCTCTTCATAACGACAATGTGCATAATAAAGAGTAGCTTCACCAATCATTTTTGCAACATCACGATTGAGTCTATTTCTTGACCCTTTCTGCCGACCTCTTTTCTTAGGCTGCACGATGAACACTATAAGAATGATATGCAACATGGGTTAAACAAGTACACATATGTATACACAAACAAAGATAATCATAATTAAAATCATTAGAACAAAATTCCAGAAGAAACAAATCAAGCAGAAAATGCTTGACATTTATCTTGCAATCCAATGCACTGAGATGAAGTATCATATCCACCGTGAACTAAAATAATTTTCAAGTCCAATTTGTACCACAAACCCTAAAATCTATCTTCCAGTCCTAAAAACTTTCTCTCCAAGTTCTACAATCATTTAACCCTAGAAAAAAACTGCCTTTTCTGCTGTCAAAGAATCTAATGCAAACTTACATCAAACTTTCCCTGGTTTAAAACATCAAAATCCAAGTATTACAAAAAAATAATAATAAACTTTGCATTAGTTAGGAAGTGGCTAACTGAAGAGTTTTTTCATAAAATTTTTAGGAAGTGGCTAACTGAAGAGTTTTTTCATAAAATTTCATATATCTATTTACTACTATCAGAAATCACTTAACATTCGAAAACATGTTAACAAATTAGTCAAATACGACTCAAATCTTTATCAATACAAGTGACCCATCAGAAGGTAACATACCTCTTTTGATTTCCTCCTCCGACCATAATTCATGGCTTTCATTAGTTCCTCCATGCACGATGCCCCAGAAACATCCTCAAGTCTGGCCTTCTTCGACGATCCTTCACTGCAAAAGGAGATTCAGTAAGTTCTAATAAATACAGAAAATTAACGACTTAAAAATCAAAATTAAGAAAAAAAAAATGTATAAATAAATAATTCCAATGAAAAAATATGAAACTTACGGCTGGCTATCTGCAAGTGCTTTTCGTTTCTTCTCAGCCAGAGCTTCGTATTCAAGGCGCTCGAATTGCTTATAAGGTTGAACACTAAAAGCATTATCTTCCACAAAATCCAAGGGATTTTCTCCATCTTTGAATTTGAAGGTATACCCTCCCTCATCCTCAATATCATCTTCTTCTTCTTCTTCTTCTCCTTCTTCCTCTTCGCCATCTTCTTCTCCTTCCTCCATCTCTTTGTTTTGTTCCCCAGCCACATCGGCGTCTCCTTCCGGAGCCTCCTCACAGTCCCCGACTTTGTCCTCCTTGCCTTCCGCCATTACGGTTTCCTGTAGGATTTTGCCCTCTGAAATTTCAAAAACGAACCCTTAAAAACAAATGGGCCATGGGCTTGAATATTCATGGGTCGGATTATTTTCATGGAAATATAACCGGATTGGATTGTAAGAGTTTTATTAAATGGCAACCGACTTTCTTTAAAGCACACGTAAAAATTCTAAATGCACACACATTAAACTTTCCAAATACGCTAATCCACACACACTCCAAACAAGTTTATTCTCTCTGTTTTTCTCCCAATTTCTGCAGAAAACACAATGAACAAGATATTGTATCGCATGAAAAAACTAAAAACCTAGCAGAGAGAAAGAAAGCGTAGTAACCAGAAGCACAAAACCTAGAAAATAAGGATCTGTTTGGTTTTGTTTATTTGTTTTGTACTCTAAAAACTATTTTCAAAATCAAGATTAAAAAAAAAAACTGTTTTTAATTTTTTTTAATCAAAATTGGCAAGCTAATCATTGGAAACAGTTTTCATAAATATATATATATATATATATATAAATATATTTGGATTGCCAAATCATATTTTTTCACTAATAATTTTTCTATTTTCATTTTTATAAAAATTAAAAAATTAAATTTCTAAATAATTTACAACCTAAATGTTTAAAACGGAATAAATGAATATTCAAAAAATAATAATAATGTCGGAAAAATTCAACATTTTGGCAGAGTTTTCGGCCTGGTCAACAAAACAAAAGTGGGGCTGGGCTCGTGGGTCGTTCTATTTTGCAAGACCCAAGCAGCCACACGACTTTGACCATAAAAATGAAAAAACCCAACGACACGTCCATCCTCCATACATGCGAAGTTACCAAAATGTCCAAACCTTATTTTTATTTTCCTAATTATTTTAATTTATTTTTATTTTTTTTCCCTTAATCGCAGGGGAATGTTTCCAGCGCATGTTAAAACATCCGCCTCCAGTTGGCTGCGAGTCTGGTGAGGATTGAGGATGTCGATTGGCATGGCAAATGGTCATCAATCATATGCAATGCGACGTACTCCCAGGCCGGAAACTTATTGCATTAGCTACAGCATCACACTGGTCGATACATTATTGATGGCTGACATTAAAAAAGTGATTTCTGTTCAGCAATCAAATCTTAATTGGAAACTATACTTCATCATTGGAGACCATGTCAAATATCACATCTGATGCTCCTCAAAGAAAATCTATTTTAATTATTGATATGCGAGAAGGCAGCTTTTATAGTCAAAATTATTTAATTAAAATTTTTATAGGTTTTAAAAATTTAGGTATATTCAAGAAAATTTTTAAAATTTATTAAAGTAATATAGTATTCAATTAAATTTTAAAAATATATAAAAATTTAGGTGTGTTTTATTAAATTGTTTTAAAATCTATAGAAATTGAATAATATTTAAAATAGATTTGATTTTTTAATTTTATAGGCTTTTAAAGATTTTTATAAATTTTTTTTTGAATAAAATCACCCTTAAATTCTCTTTTTCTAAACAATTTTGATAGATTTTTAAAAGTTATTAAGATTCTTATTAAAAAAATAATTAAAAATTTAAATTAAATACGGCGTGTTAATTTTATAATAATCTTCGTCTTGACTTTGCCTTATAAATGTCCTAATCAATGACATAAAATAACAAAACTAAGAAATTAAAGCGCGTAACCCCAGGGTTGATTCAATCGTTCACAATTTAAAAGGCATCAATCACCTTCACCTTCCATGTAAAACTTACGGCTAACCAAAAACAAACCTCCCGACTAACACGTTAACCGCGTTTGTCTGCACAAAATTGAGCCCCGGTTTCTGTCTCCGTCAAACGCGTTTGTTTCTGGACCAACCGTGGGACCTGAACTAATCAATTCCTGGTCCTATCATGAATTTGCCAAACAATCCCTTATTCTCTCACTTTCAAGCAAAACGACCCGACCCACGCATGTCCTAATTAAAAAGGTTAGTGTTTGATTAAAAGAAGTATTAATTTTCAGCCCACTTTAAAAAAGCAAACAGCCCCTTATTATATATACTTCTTCTGAGTCCACTTGTAATTTTCACACCGCCAAAACACCTAAAAAATACAGAGGAAGAATCACAAACTTGGTCCACACACCATGGGTGCTGAAGCTTCACCGTAAATTACTCACTCACCTCCTCTTTCTATTTTCCAATTAAACCTTGAATTTTGACTGGGAATTATGTGTTTTCATGGAAACTTATAATTAATAAATTTTTTTCTGTCTTCTTCTTTGTCTTCCTAATTGAAAATTATATAGGTTTGAGACCAGTGAAATGGTGGCCACTTTCTTGGCTTCGACTCCACTGCTATCGGAGTCATGGAGGCTATGCAGCCTAGCAAACACAAGGGCTCCGATGAGCTTCGTGACGGATCTGATCGGAGATGTGGTGTACGTGGCTTTCTCCGGTATTCAAATCGGAGGAGGAGGACCGTCGTCGACGTTGTCGGAGCCCAGTTGCAGAGGGTTGGTGGAGCTACAAAGCAGTGTGGGCATTGATGGTCTATTTTCTCCATTGCTTAGTAGTCTTAACGAAGGTGAAGAGGCTGTTATGGTGCATGGAGAGCTGTTGAGTCTCTTCCTTTCTGTCTTTGGCTGCCAAACTTTCCGAGACCAGGTCAGTTTCCTCCCAATCTTTCCTTCTTAATTTAATCTCCTTCTTCTTTTCTTGCGACAGTTATAGTTTTCATGCATGTGTATTTATCTATGCAGTGTCTGTTATATATATATATATATATATAAATACTCTAATTGATCAATTCACACGGTTATTATGAAATTTAAATATAAAAATTAATAAATAATATAAATTTTTATTTTTATTTAATAAAATACTAATGTGTGTTGCTTCTTATATATGAGCGATGTAGTGTAATAAAATATATATATATATATTTAATTTATCTTGACTGTTAGGCCGCCATAATGTGATATTCGGCATGATTTAGTTGTTGCATTTTATGTATTTGATATAATTTTTTGCGACTATACTGTATATGAATGTTTCTTTTTTCTGTGCATTTTTGTTCAAAGTTGATCGCATTCATGCATTTATAAAACTTTAGAGATCTCAAGTGTTGTGATGCAAAATAATCAAGTTCATTAATTGAACAAAATTGACAGGGTTAATTTTGGTTAAATCCAATATTAAGATGGTCGTTTTAATTAATATTAATGTTGAAAAAACATAGATATATGTAGGTGGTCTAATTAAGTTAATTAATTTTTTTTTATCAGTTTATGTATGTGAGTCAACCGTGAATGTGTAATTCATTGATAGTAGACTAGTTAAAGACTTATATATGTTAATTAACATCTAAAATGTTCATAATTAAGAAAAGGACTTCATAGTGATCCCCATATGGTGAGAGATAATACTGATTCACTTATTGAAGTCAGTATAATTGAAGACTCAAAAGAGTAATTTATAAATCCATGATTCATTAATTAAACTCGGATTATTACTTTCATTTTTTGAAATGCTTGATTTTTTTTTTGGTAATATTTGAATGCTTGATTTTGTATATATTAACATGATAAATTAGATAATATATATAGTTCTGTTAACAAGTTTTAATTAAAGATATTGGATAATTAAGTTATATATAAAACTCAATGAAGCTTGCATCTATCCACCCACAAAATGACCCTCTAAGTGAGTAGAATAATAATATTGAAGGTATATATGTATACATAAGATGCATTGATGACATGTAATATATATAAATAAAATAATCCTGGTCTAATTAACACTTCTTCACCTGGTCCGGGGGAAGATTTCGAATGTACATAGGCCACTATTATATAAGGCTATTGGTTTAAATTTAATCTGAATTTTTTACAATTAATTTTTGGGTTATTTGAATTAATGGAGTAGTGGATTAATAGTGCGCATGCATGAGATTTTTGACTAGGTTCATGCATCTTTCTTTGTATATATTTCTCTCCATGACATATATTTTAGGACTAGAATTAAGCATAAATTAATAGTTCAAACATGAAATACCACATAAAATAATGATTAGAGACCCGAACGATTAGCAAATTGTGGTAGACTTATAGAACCCACACACAAGCGCTCACACACAACACGTACAAAAGCCAAAACCCATCGTACGCTATTTATAATTAAAGAAGAAATTAGGTCACCTCACCACTTTAATATTTCTACTTTCTTCAACTCCCAAAACGTATCTTCTTTTTTTTGGTAACTAACTCCCAAAGCCTATCTATTCGTTTGAGATAGATGTGAAAATGAACCCTGTGAGAAATGCTAAATAGGCTGTTGAAAAGACCTGCCAATCAATCAAAAAGAGCTTTAATTCAACTTTTTTTTTTTTTTGGTAAAAAAGCTTTAATTCAACTTTTGATCATGAGTAGAAAGTGAAGGAACCACTAGAGGAATACAAATTAATTTGTACAAAAAAGAAAAGGAGAAAAAAAAAAAAGGCAGTAATTTTTTTATTAGTGCCCAGTTTCTGGAAAAAGTATTCTGTTTGTTTTGTTCGGTAAATTGGGAAAGTAAAGGTAAAAGCATGAAAATCTCAATGCATAGAAAAAGACATTTTTTTCTTTTATTCTTCATCGCCTAGGATTAATATGCCGGTACTTTATATAAAGTTGATGTGGTACATATATAGGCTGCAAACGTTCTCTTTCTTTTTTTTTCTTTTTTCAATGAAAAGCCTGATGATCAATTCTTAGCCGGCAGTACCAAGTGTGTATATATATACAAATGAAGAATGGTAGGTAAGAACGTTTATTTCTCACTTCCAAGAGGGTCTTGGATTATTAGAGACTGCTTTTCTGATATATAGAAGTCTTGACAGAGATTGGGAGTATAAATCTATCCTGCATGCACATATACATATATATACAAGATTGTATTCGTGTTGAAGGGACTATAAGTGCTTCTACATATACATCTGACAAAAAGAGAGAGAGAAAAAACAAAAGCCTGTAAAAATCATTAATCACATCGAACAGTACTATAGTCTATATATACATGCATATAATCCATACCCCATTCTGTACGTTTGAATTGTAGTTAGGGGCTTCATGGAGTAACATAGTGCATTCCAAACTACAATGTGGCTTGCTTTCTTTATCATAGCCACTCTTTCTCATTGTCTTTGTTTTTGAGCTACCTAGTCTTTTCCTTTTTGTATATTCGTGTTGACTACGTCTATTGTACGTGTTACATTTCTCATCATTTTATTTTCGGATCATTATTTGTTAAAATCAATAAAAAATAAAAAAAAGAGAGAAGAAAACCATTGATGAAAATGGTATTATATATGGAGGCCAAGTAGATTCATCATTCATTATATGAAAGTAATAATTGATACCGCCATTAATGTATAGCAAATAATTAAGGGCTAAGTAGATTCATATCATCATTCATTATATGAAAGTAATTATTGATACCACCATTAATGTATAGCAAATAATTAAGTGGGGTAACACTTGGTTTATTGTAAACCATTCACATACAATATGAAGAATATACGGGAAGACAAACTAGAAAAACCAAATGTTATCTTACTTTTTCTTGTCGGCCAAAGGCCAGTTGTATTCTTTCACGTGTTTAACATTTTTGTTGGGTTGTAAAGCACTGCAATTGACTGGAGTCAAGTGGGCGATGACTATTAGCTTTTTTAACTACCTCATTTCATTTATTATAGAAATAATAATAATGACAAAATTAAGCTACTTCCAAGCATATATGTATATTAGACCACCTTTTTAACTCCGTAGGTTTAATTTCTTATATATATATATATATATATATACACACACACCTAGGAATTGTTTTCCAATAAGTGTTTTTTTTTGTTTGGAAGATGAGAGGAAGGAACTCAAAATTTGGTTTGTGTTTGTTTTGAGAGCTTTCTATGAAGGTGGGTGTGCGTGGCCAATATACGTTGTTGTCGATCTCTTTTGTTTATATATTTGGTCTATAAAAACCCAGAAAAAGCGAAAGAGAACAAAAAAGAAACGAAAAGAAGTTGGAAAAAGGAGGCCGACAAAAGGCTGTTATTTCAACTTCAACATATAGCCATTTGAATAACATAGAGATAGACCTAATGTCGACGTGTATTTTGCTTGTTCGCGTAATTTTTATTGCTTCTTTTTTTTTTTTTGGTGTTATCATCTATTTTGTCAATAATTCATTTTCATTTTCTGATTATTATCATTTCAACTTTTGGTTTTGACAAAACTCACCCACGATAAAACCCACAATAAAAATAACAATGATGTGACTTGTAGGTCCGCTTTATTCCTCAAATTACAAAGGTGTTCACATTATCTTTAATATACCCTTTTTCTATTTTTATATTACCTTATAAATACACTCAGTAATTTCATCAATAAATTTGAGACTTATTTATTAGTATATATAATACATAAACAAGCATACATAAATTATTTGTGAGAATGAGATTCACCAAAAGAATTATACGTGACAATGAGAGAATAAACAATCTATAGTTGAGTAGTTTTCATAATCCAAAGAAATTAGATACAAATAAAAGGAAAACAATAGACTAAAAACACATGTACGCACGTCCATGCAGGTTTCGGGGGTACTGAAGAATAGCAAGTCCATAGTCTTCACGGGCCATTCATTAGGAGGAACAATTGCTTCTCTTTCAGCGCTTTGGCTTCTCTCTTACCTCCATTCCACACCTTCTTCAACCTCAGTCCTCTGCTTAACCTTCGGTTCGCCGTTGTTGGGCAACGAGTCCCTATCACGAGCCATCCTCAGACTAAGATGGGGTGGAAATTTCTGCCATGTGGTCTCAAAACACGACCTCATGCCCAGACTTCTCTTTGCTCCATTAGCACCAATCACTTCCCAGCTGGAATTCCTTCTACAGCATTGGCGTCTGTCAATGGCGTCGTCGTCGTCAAGCACTCCACAGGTCATCGGAAAACCCGTCCTCCAACTCACCGACGAGATGAAAGCCCAGTTCTTTGGCTACGTAATGGCTTGTTTGGAAGTGTCATCACAATTAGCAGTGGAAGAAGCCAGGATGGACGTGTTTTGGCCGTTCGGAAACTACTTGTTTTGTTCCGAAGAAGGCGGGATTTGCTTGGAGAATGCTGTGTCTGTGAACAAGATGATGCATTTGATGCTTGTCTCTGGTTCTGATCTTGATAAATGTGTTGACGACCATCTGAGATATGGAGATTATATTGGGAATTTTTCTTCACAGTTTCTGAAGAAAAGGAGCTTCATTCATGGAGGTTCAGTTCCTTGCTCAAGCTATGAAACTGGTGTTGCCTTGGCATTACAATCCTCCGGAATAAATTATCAGGTAGTGATTTTCCCTGCATTTTCTGAATTCAGAACCTCTCTGTTCCTTTGCAAATCTCAGAGACAGAGACAAAGGATATAAGTTCATAGTTTTCTAATATGGTTTTTGGGCTTAAAAAAAGTATAATATATTCCATTTCTCAAATGCAACTCTATGACGAGGGTGAGGCTGACTTTGTTTCGTGTGATGTATTTCTTGAACCAAACCTTGTAGGAATCGGTCTCCATACCGGCCAAAGAATGCTTAAAGATGGCACGGAGATTAGGTCGAACACCGAGCCTGAATGCTGCTAATATGGCCATAAGTTTATCAAAGATTACACCGTATAGAGCCGAAATAGAGTGGTACAAAAAGTCTTGCGACGAATCCGACGATCAAATGGGGTACTATGATTCTTTCAAGCAGAGTGGACCGTCGAGAAGAGCTCACAAAGTCAACATGAACAGGCACAAGCTTGCATGCTTTTGGAATAACCTAATCGACATGTTCGAAAACAATCATCTGCCTTATGATTTTCACAAGAGAGCCAAATGGGTGAACGCTTCCTTGTTTTACAAGCTACTGGTTGAGCCACTGGACATTGCAGAGTACTACCGATCCGGTATGCACAAGATCAAGGGACACTACTTGAATCATGGAAGAGAGAGGAGGTACCAGATTTTCGATAAATGGTGGAGCGAGCGACCGAGTAAGGGGGAAGAAAACACCAAGAGAAGTAAGTTTGCGGGTTTGACGCAGGACTCTCTCTTTTGGGCAAAGTTGGAGGAAGCAAGAGAGTGTCTTGCTAATGTCAGAAGTGAAAATGATGCTAAGAAGCTGGAATGGCTATGGAATAATATCAATGACTTTGAAAGGTATGCAAGTGTCTTGGTTGAGAAGAAAGAGGTTTCTGAAGATGTTTTGGCAAAAAATTCAAGCTACACATTGTGGGTAGAAGAGCTGAGAGAACTAAAATCACAGATGCAGCAGATTAGGCCTCGATTCCCAACTTTTGCAGATGGGAAAATATTCCCTTAGTTCATATATATTTCAGGAAGGCTACGTGTTTCATATATGTATGTATTTAACTAGTTACCACTCTTTATTTGGCAAGTCACTGAATTTATAATGAATGCTCAATTCTATAAAAATGAATTTGCATACACCACAAAGAAGCCAAGAGAATATTCTCAATGCATATTTAAGAAATTGAAAAACATAAACTTTAAGAAATAAACATATTTCTAATAAATTTCCTGGGAAGTCTAACACATAGATTCTTTTCATTTTTTTTTATGTTGTAGAATGCTATACCTTTTCGTTTTGAATATCAATGTTTCTAACTGGTCCTCTGAACCACTTCCTTGCATCCAACACCCACCAAAGCATTATCAGACCCAACACAACACCCAAAGCAACAGGAGCATAATTGAATGTATCCCAATTGATAGGATAGTAAACTGGCAAAAGGAAGACTGAACAAGTATAACAAATCCATAGGAAAGCCACCAAACAAACTGGCCTTCTTGCTTTCCCCAGATAAAAAGGTCCTGCCTTGAAGTTTTTATCAGACATTACCATTCTTGCAAAGATCGGAACCGCATAACCACCTACCCATCCAATTGTACATATGGAAGTAATGGCAGTGAAGACGACATTGACTTTCAAGATTGGAAGTCCAAGAAGAATGCAGATGGAAGCACAGAGCCACACTGCATTGGAAGGAACTTTGTGTTTTGGGTGAATTTTTCGCCATACGGATGAAAAAGGAATGCCTTTGTCTCTTGACAGAGCATACACCTGAAGCAAGCCAAATATCAATTAGTTGATCTACTTTGGAAAAAAGATAATGCAAAATTATTCTTTAAGAAAACATTAAACTAGTTGAAAAATAAAGGATGAGAATGAACAAAAAGCTTAGCAGTCATGAAGCGTATAAACATACATATCAGATACATAAGATTGAATTTTGAAGCATTCAATACAGTTGAGGGAAGCAAACAAGAATTATTTGAACAATTTAAGGCCTCAGATGTGATTCCAACCATTTCGATTTAAACAAATGTGTCGGTGAAGTATCTGTATTCCATCTATGCATCTCATCAGTTGTCTCCACATATATGACATTACATTGATAAAATGAATGAGCTCGAGCATTTTGTGAAGTACAAAACCTCACAAGAAATTTTAGATATAAAATCAAGGCTTCACAATGATAAAATCAATGAATATTATCAATTGCTTCCACCAGCAAGCAGATTGTCATAAATGGAAGTTGAACATCAAGCTAATTATAGGCACACAATTGGAACTGATGAGAAAGAAGGAAAAAGACTACTTACTACTCTGGCAGCACTAGTAGTGATTGAAAGTCCTCCAAAGAAGAACGAACCCCATATGATGAATAGTAAAATGATAGCTCCAGTAGAGCTTCCATATCTCCCATGAAATGCATCATAGAGTATTTGTGCTGGCACAAATGCTCCAGCAGTCTCATTGCTTGTATCATATAGGTAGCTAAAATCCTGAACAAAAATTGGAAAACATACCAGGTTAGTTTTTTTTTTGCCCTTTTTGACTGTTAAAATCTATGCTAAATCTACTCACTCCCTTCAGCCTTTGCTAAATCGCAAGGGTAAAAACATACCAAACCAAACAATGTCTCATTGAAGTAACAAAAATTTTCAAACAAGTTAAGGTAAAAGCTCCAACTGCCACTGGTACTTAAACATCCAAATAGAGTGTTCCATCAAAGTGATATGAGGAACTGAGAAGATTTCAAATTTACTAAGCCAATTAAGTGTCTTCTTTCCACCTCTAAACACACTAAATTACAAAAATGGAGTTTGGGAAATATGTACCTGAATACTGAAAGTAAGGGCCAAGATATATGCCCAACCAAACACTGAAATAATCCCAATGCTACACAGAATAGCAATAGGACCATTCTTGTCTGCATCTTTGGTTTCTTCAGTTAGATGTGCTGCAGCATCATATCCATACAATGAGTACTGACTGACGAGAAAAGATAAAATAACCGCATATGGTTTGCTTGATACTCCGGTCAACTCTGATGACGTATCAAATTTTGTGAATACATAAGAAGCAGATTGAGTAGTCCTTGCTACAAGAGGAAGCATTATGACAATAACCAACCCTCCAAAACCTGCCAAAGACGAAAAATGACGTCATTTTACATGCATCTTTAAGAAAATTGCAAAGGAAATAAGAATATAATACAAAATGAGAATAAAATGAAAAATCTACAAAGGGTAAGTATAACCCAAGAAGAAATATCATGAACAAACATAAGTTAGCAAGTCCAGTTTATACCTGCCACCAGATGGAAATTATGTCAATAAAGGCAATCACTTCCAATGCAAACGTGTTAAGAAATGCCCATATAATAGTGAGGCCCCCGTACATCAATAAGAATAACCATTTAGGAGCAAAGTAGCCTCCACCTTTGTTGGTGCCAGTGCATAATAAAATGATACTCTGCAGTGTTTGAGATCCTGCATATGCCTTCAGAACAAAGTAAAATAAGTTAAAATTAATTCTAGATGAAATTAATTCATATAACTCTTCTTTCCTTTGAAAAATATAGAATGATACCTGAGTGCCTATGCCAGCAACAAGTCCTATAGTCTCAAGCCAAGCACAGCACCATGATGCAAATGGACCCCATTTGGGGCCAGCTAAATGGGCAGCCCAGAAGTAAAGAGAACCAGTGGTCTGTTTAAATTAAAACCACAAGAGAGTTATTAAACTCAAAAACTCACAGCCACTAACAACCATATAAATACATGAAAAACTTTCTTATAACACATGGCATATCTGATGATGTTCTAAAACAACAGGCACAACATTAATCTGAAATGATATATCACCCAGTCATGTTGCAGATGTCTCTATTTATCCTGAACTAATCAGAATGCAATTCTTTTGTCACTTTACAGACAATTTAGACAAAGAAACTTTGTTTGCTAATTTTGTATCTCCACAACTGCTTCAGTTATTTTTTCGAGGCTCCATAAAAATGTTAGTGTTTTCAAACAATCATATCACGATGTTTCCTTTCTTATTCATATTCACTCATTTTCGCTTTCAATATGCTTTTGGATAATGAACAAATATCAAAATGGCAGGCAAACAATTAGATGGATTAAATCTATTCATGTAGCATTCTTTAATTTGGAGATGAGAAACATAGAGGAATTGTAAACTAAATACATATTTGTGTATGTGAGTGTTTAGCATAAACAACTAATAACAAACCAGCAGAGAAGATGGAAAAAGACTAACAGGGAAAGAGGAACAAATCTCAGCCATAGCAATACCAACAAACCAGGTGAAGAATGATACTACAACCCATCCCCAAACAAGACTTGCAGGACCTGCATATAAAAGGCTTGAACCATACAGGGGAGTAATTCCAGTAAAAAGTGTCATCGTTGAAAATGATATTGCAAGCGTTTTGAACAGAGTCTGCAACAAATCAAACCGATGCCCCATTAGCAATATTCAAAGGAGAAAAAATATGAGAAATATTAAACAACTCCACTCAAGGAAACAAATGAATAAAATTTACAGCAGAACAATACAGAACCCAAAAAAGAGGAAGGAAAAAAAAACTAATAAGAACTCAAATCAAGAACGACCATTTCTCTTCTGAGCTCCTGCTTGTATCCCAGCTCATTGAGCCGCTTCTCCCCAGAATCCATTTCTGGGATTTGCAATATCTCTTGTTGGCTGTGCCCCATAGAAACCAAACAGATAGTTACTTATTGAACTCAAGCTGTGATTGCACAGAACTGCTGATAAAGAACTGTGTTTCTGTAGAACAACTCAAAATAAGGATGAGGAAGAGGAATGGAGTTGATCAACCCACAATCCCCTTTTATTCCTATCTCTTCCTTCCACGTTTTCAAAAAAAGGTCCAGCTTCAGAAAACAAAAGAAAAGGTGATGATGGATTTCAAAGACATTTTGCAAAGGTTTGAATTGTCGTTATTGATTCCCTCCAAGACTAGCTCCAACAAAGGTTTAATCTCAAGTCAAACCCAGAATTTTTTTTATATTATCTCTTAGCTTCCACAGTTTCACACGCACACTTGCTTTCCCAGACAATAAGCATAGACTTCGCTAACAGTAGGCAACAATTAAAAAGAGGCTAATGATATTGGCAATATTTTCAGAAGGCCGACGCAATGTGAAAACCATCCCATTTGAACGTTTTGTTTTCCAATGTTTTGACTTTTCTTTATTATTTTATTAGACTACTTTCTGAGTAAGATTTTCTTGTGAACACTAACCAACCAAAACAATAAAAATTATTCAAGTAAGATTTAACATGCACGTTTTTTTTTTTTTTTTTTCTTGGTGAATGCTAACCAATCAAAAAACTAAAAATTATTCAAGTAAGATTTAACATGCACGTAATCTTTTTTTAAAAAAAAAAAAAGCACGCACGTAATCTTAACGGAAGATGATACCAAATTTTGGTATTTCCAAATCAATCAATGATTGACACCTAATTATTTGAACCAAAACTTAAAACTCAGTTAGTGATGTGGCCACCCTAAAAGATAATGCCATGCCGTTAGGGGTACCAATCATTTTCCAATAAGAACTACTCCGATATTATAGTACCGAAAATGCACGATAGATTGCTTCTTTCTTTGAAACAAGACGGCAAGAAAAAACAAAAGCGCACCTTTGAACTTATATTTCTTTTCTTTTTTTATTTGTAATGAACCTTGTTCTTTCTGATTTATTAATAATAACCAAAAAAAAAGGCCACTTGTGTTTCTGATTTTTAAGTTGACTTCGGAACAATTTCTGCTGTGACAGTAAAAGTCAATTTTGGCTGCAATACAAGCCTCCAAGGCTTCAAGTCATAAATATTACTTTAAGGCTGTAGCACGCTGTCAGCTGAGACATTTGTTGCATTCAGACAAGTTCTGTTATTTTTGGCTGTAAAATAGTAATGAAACAGCTTACATATGTAAACCTGTGGCACCTGTATAATAAGTCAGCAGTGCAGCACATCATATTTCCAGAATCAGATATAAAAATCCCATATCAAGTTTTTTGGTCACGCAAAATCATATACGATGCACCGTAAGTGTAGCAACTATATTTTAAAATGGATCATCCAAAAGAATGGTCAACTGCCCAACAACCACCAATATCGACAGCTGACAACAGTATATATCCTGACCATGCAAGTTTCTGTAGGCAAAAAGAATGAAGTCTACCATCCCTAGCTGTTTCCACAATCTAAGCCCTACTTTACTCTTTTTTTGTTATTGTGTATTTTTTTTCTTTTTTCTGGGGAGGAGGGGCGTCGATTCATTTGTAGTATAGTGGAAAAACAATAAAATAAAGATATTGAAAACAAATGCAAGACTGATATATATAATCTTAATTGTTTGGCTCTGAGAGTAGAAATGAATGCTAGTATGTTTATAAACTCAAACTTAACATGATCTAATTTGCAAGCAGAGCATACAATCATCTGCTGAAGAGCATAATCATGAAACATAACTACCACTGCTTGCAAATTTTATATTGAAACAGAAAAAAGCAGATCTATACAAACTGAGAGTAGTAGATGCTCCTCATGCCATCCACCTTAACCTGAAAGTATGATTAGGCCTTAAAAAAATGATTCCTTGTGATTCAGACCCATTTCATAAAAGTAACTTGGGGAGCAGAACAACATAGATCTGCATAAAAAAATTGATTTTATAAGATCATAAGCTCTTAATACTTCTAAAAAATTGTTTCCAGTAGGTAGATTTACGACCTCATATGTGAAGAAACTGTGTTGATCCGATAATTTATTTCACATGGGTACGTAATTGATGCAATGAACATAATTGATGCAATGAATGAACCAACACACAAAATAAACACACATAAAGAGGCGTATGAATTGCAAATGAATGTAAAAAAATATATGTATGTATGTACGTGTATCTGCTTGGAGGCATACATACGTATACATGAATATGTAAATACATATGCGTGCAATAGAATGCAAAATTATTAGATCCCCACTTTTGGAACATGACCAGTAGTGGTCTTCAACACCAGAGGGATTCCTTTTCTTTTATTATAATTATTTATTTAAAATCCATTCTCTTGCTTTCTTTTTCCTTCATCAGTTTTGCTAATGAAGATACCCTAAACATATACACCATCAACTGAGAGAAGAAACAAGGTAGAATTAATTGATTTTTCATTGGGGTTTGCAAATGCTCCTACCTTGGCCAGAAGCTTTCTGATCCTTGCGCCAACATGGACTGAAGCAAGACAAATGAGTTGCATTCATGTAGGAGTTAGGATTTGATGGTTCAAGTCGAAGCACAGAACAATATGTCATTGTAATAGAAGAATCGTTGGTCATATTAGATCACAGGTGCTGAGTCAAATGAATGAAGAACTTGCTCCAATATCAATCTTGTATGGGTGTCAAGTGGGCTTTCTGGTTTGTCTGTGTGAGAAATATTTAGGAGGTAAAGCTTCTTCGAAGCAACGAATGCTGCTGAAAAGATCCTTTTCATCCCTCCCCTAGTGCTATCAACCTTGTATTCAAACTCATACACTTGCAGGCCTCCCTGACCAACTCTCTCTGCAACTCCAATCACCTCAGCCTCTTTTGTACTTTCCTGTATAACAGACAAAGTCATGAATAGAAGAAAAGCTTTGAACTTTCCGCTTTCCAGAATAAATAGATAAGTAACAAAAAAAGAGCTATGGCAAGCTTAAGCCATATTATTCAGGAAAATGTGCGAGGATAGAGTAGAAACATCAGAAGTTGCATATCCATTACTTAACTGTGTTGTTTTCCCAGCAAAAGACTTATAATCTTGTACCCAACGTTCAATCACCCTTGGTCTTAGAAGTAGCAGTAGCAACAATATCAAGTGACAATATTAAACCCAAAACTACCAATATTATCACTTGATAATGTTACCTTCGTAAAATGGAAATCACTTATCAACCCAAATACAGCATGTGAATTAACTTGATCCCTAGACAGAAATATGAACTTCCTAACAGGAGAGCAATCAACTTCTCTTCCACTAAAGCGTCCCCACCATTCCTAACTTCCCAATAAACAGAAAGGTCACATAGAAATGCATTCTGAGATGTAACATTTTGTAAGTTCCTGCAACTTTTTACTCAAATGACATGAAGCATTATATTATTACTAAGCAATCAGTACTGAAAGCTAGGAATTTTTTAGAACTCAAACCATGTGTCTCATACAGATAAAATGCGTGGCAATCCCGCACGCCTAACACTTATTGAAAGGGAAACTTCCTGTATTTTTCTGCTCGGATATGATTTTAGTAAATAATGAAAACACTAGAAAGACATTCTATAACCTTCTAAAAAACTACTTTCACAAAATTTTTCCAGCTGCATGTCATATTCGAATCTCCTCCTGCTAGTTCTATCAAAAGGCCACAAAATTAACACAAAATTTTGCGGTATATTTATTTATATTCAATAATCAGCACTATCATTAAAGTTAGGCAATTCCCATCAAGAACATCATTTAAAGATGATATTACCTTGCGCCTTTCAGCTTGTATAAGTTTATCAGCTACAAATTGAGGAGTGCCGAACTCTCCAAGGGTCTTAAGTCGAACTGGGCTTACCACAACCCCAACATTGTTACTCCCCTTATTCTCTTCCTCAAACAGAACAGTTGCCCCAGCTTTATCAATCTAATCATTCATAAAAAAAAAAAAAAAACCAAATTTATTCACATAAAATCCACTGAGGATAGGTGAAAATAATTCAGAAACAACCACAGCCTAAATGTGCACACACAACAAAGACGAAAACTTTAAGACTTTTCACCTTAATCCAAGACGAGGGCATGAGGAGAGTGAACCCCTCGTTGGAATCTGTGTACCTCTCAAGCTCCAACTCTTCAGCAGAAATGGCGCAGGAAAAGTTAGTGAAAAACCCATGTAAGAAAAGTGCTAAAGCTGAGAGGCTTAGCTCCCTCTTGCTCAAACAAAGCAATGGGAGTGCTTCTTTTTTAGGTTCATTGCGTCTCTTGTACAGAGAAGCTTTGGGGAGTGAATTTGAGAAGAGAATTCCGGGCGAAGGAAATGGTGGCTTGAAAATGGGAGCGAAGCACATTTGTAAAGCCATTACTTTCACAGAATAGAAGCCCAAAAGAAAGAAGAAGGGTGAGCTACACAAATCTTTCAACGTGATTATTTAAAAAAAAAAAAAAAAAGAAAAAAAGGAAGGAATGTTACTGATACTCTATTTTTTATTACATAAGAATTAGCTTAAAAAAAAGCATAGATTTATAATTGCGTGATTGAATTCAATATAATACTTCTTTAATAAATACAAAATATATATCATATATTATATGGTTTTCAATATAATACTTCTTTAATAAATAATATATATATATATATATATATATATATCAATATTATTATATGGTTGATTCAAATTGTACCCAAACGACAAAATTAGACATTTGGATCCCACTTTAAAATATATAATTCCCATTTTTATATCAGATTTTTATTTTCTTCATAATTTTATTTTAAGTAAATCTTAAAAAATATATGAATAAATTTGTTATTTGAAGAAAAAAATTAAATTCAGTTATGAAGTGTATGTATATAGTTTAGATGAGAATCTACGGTGTAGGTCCCTTATTGGGCTGAGGAACCAAAAGGCCCAAATTGAGGTTGAGCTAGTCAGCTAGGCAGTGTTTGTCTCGCACACATTCTGATAGAAAACCTGAAAGACCCGGAACGAAGAAGAAGAAGAAGAAGAAGAGGGAAAAACGAAAAAGAAAAATGTCGGGGAGAGAAAAGAGAAAGGACGAGGAATGCGCGTCGGACGGCGACTCGGAGGGCCGTGGACCTCCGAAGAAAACTATTAAGAGGAGCGGCGACGACGACGACGACGACACCGACGAACTCGTCGTCTGCGACCTTTCCAAGAATCGGAAGGTCAAGGTGAGGACCTTCAATGGCAGGATCATGGTCGACATTCGGGAGTACTACGTCAAGGATGGCAAGGAGTTGCCTGGCAAGAAAGGTTCTCCTCCTTACTCTTCTGCTTCCTCGTTTTACTGTGCTTGATGTTTGGCTTTTTTATTGGGAGCTTTAGGGTTTTTCTTACAACTTTGGTTTTCATATTTTTTTTCTCTTAAAAGAGGAAGATGAAATTAATTTAATTTTCTTAAACGTATATTGGTAGTTGAGCAAGCTTTAATGGTTGAAACGATGCTCGTATATCCAAGCAGAGCTGACCTTGTAGGCAATAATTAGACCTGACATTTTTTGCTAGATTGGAAAGTTCTCGTTTTTATCCCAAAAACAGCAGCTTTACTTGTATGACCCCATTCGTTGGTTTTTTGTCAATGTTTATGTAGGACATACTTATTCGTAGTAGGCATTAGGTCCTGTTTAGTGTTTGCTTGGACCCTCGTAATTTCTCAATGCCACATTAACGTACATAGATGGAATTATTCTATTGATGATTGTGCTTAATTGGTAGCCTGAATATTACTGGATTTGGAATCAGCACTGAACACCAGTCCATCCTTGACATGGGTTAATATGTGTAACCTAAGCTAAGTAATTAGGTTTTCAAGTGTGGCTTAATACGTTAGGTGATAATTTAATTACAGCATTATTCGTCATTGTTAGGTTTGAATATATTTTTCTTCTAGTGAGGAATATAATGGAAGAGTCCACAAGGAGAAGTTTCTAATTCCCAAGCTAAGTACAGATAATTGGTCCTTTTAAGTGATTATGGGATATGTTTACTTCTGGTAGTATGTTATCTTTCTGCAATTTGTTTGACAATTTGGGATGTATACTGGTGCTTCAAGTTAACATTTCTGTTATAGTATGTTGACATTTCAATATGGTCTCACTATAGTACCCCAGCTTCTTTTTCTTCATTCCAAGTTAATAAATTATATGTAGCTTCATATGAAGCCATCGATTTAGACAGACTAAATTTCGTCTCGACCCATGAAGTTGCAAAGACGCTGCTAAATATTTTGATTTGGTTGCTCTCATTTAACTTTGGCATTGGAGCTTGTGCTTGTATATTTGAGAAGCTTATGCACACTTTATTACTTAGACTTACAAATAATTGTAAGCGATGTATGCCCTTTATCAAGAAGCATTCGTACATGATTATATCACCCTTTCATCTTGTGTTATCTCTCACGAAAGAAACACTGTTAGTGGATTCTATGCTTGTGGGTTTGATATCTGTAGTGTGATTTTTTATTCTTTTTTGGAGTCTGCTTTTAAATGAACAACAATGTTTCTTTGACTCTCCATGGAGTGGAAGACTAGTGTAGATTAGTTTTCTGAATAGTCTGGTAAGCTGATAAAGTTAAAATCCAATAAGCTGATCAAAGGTGTTTTCAAATTCAAGATTCAAAGAGTAGTAAATATCTGTTTGGTATCATATCTGAAATGAAAAAGTGAGGACATGTTGTTTGGGTGGTAAATGTTTATTGTTGAACACGTTATAATTGAGTTTCAGTTGTATCGAACACCAAACCTCGTGTCGTGCTTTGGATTTTGGGCGATTGCGCATTTTTTTTATTGTTTACTTGATTGTGGAGGGTTTTATCTCATTATATATAAATTATATATGTTATTAACAAGCTGAGGGCTCTCCAATAATATTTTCACATCCTTTGAACTGGAATCTGGATTGACATGTTTGCCTTGTTTTCAGGTATCTCACTAACCATGGATCAGGTATGTATCTTAACACTTTTATATTATCACACAGCTTATTGAGATTATATTACTCATATAATTTTTCATTTTTTTTGTGCAGTGGAATATTCTTCGGGAAAACATAGAAGAAATTGACAAGGCGGTTAATGAAAACTAGTAAAACATAGAAGAAATTGACAAGGCGGTAAACAAAAACTAGTAGAAGATATTAAGGGATAAATATGCTAGGCCTGTCGCGTGTGTTTTTTAGGCCGCCAATTATGATCCCTCAATGGTTTTTTGTATCTATCTAAATATAATGACTGAATTTAGCTTAATATAAATTGAACCTTTTTGTTGTTGGTACATATAATTATTGGATCCACAACTTAATGAATGAGTTTTTTCTTTGTGCTTCTAGGGATTTGAGAATTAATATTCTTGTTCACGGCAATGTTGATAATTTCTTGGATTTACATTTTTGGTTGCGATGTTTTCCGTCCGTTTTGGTTAGGGCACCATATCCTATAATTACGTTGTAGTTGCTCTGTTATCGTATTTCTTGTTGTGCTCTTTCAATTCAGTATCTTACCTAACGATGAACAAACGAAGATGTTAACGTATTTCTGATAAGATTATTACTGCAAGTGTGGATGCTACCTGGTACTATTATCGAACCGACCATTGGTTCTGCTGTTTTATTATAAAACATGCACCAAAACATCCATGTTTTCTCAGCCGAGGGGAACTATTGGTCGGTCATCTAAGATTTAAATATAAAATTAAAGGATGTGAGTAAATAAAAAAAAAAGGGCAAGAACTCAAACCTTGTCGGAAGGAACTATCGAGGAAATCTACTTGTGGTGTTCAATATGGTCTCACTATGGTACCCCAGCTTCTTTTAATTTCATACATAATTTATAAATTATTATATGATCTCATCTTGACCCATGAAGTTGCAAAGAAGCCTCTAATTATTTTGATTGGGTTGCTCTGCTTGTATGTTTGAGAAAGGCTCATACTCACTTTATTACTTAAGACTTACAAATAATTGCAGGGGATGTATGCCTTTTGTTATTTTTCTCACAAAAGAAACACTGTCAGATGACTCTGTGCTTGTGGGTTTGAAATCTTTAGTGTGATTATACATGCATTATACATGTTGTTAACAAGTCGAGGCCTCTCCATTTATGTTTTCACATCCTTTGTGTATAACTGAGACCTTGATTGACATGTTTGCCTCGTTTTCAGGTATCTCACTAACCATGGATGAGGTATGTTTCTTATTACTTTGAACACCTTTTTTTTTTGGGGGGTCAATCAATACTTTTATTTAATCCGACAGTTTTTTGAGAGTGTTTTGACTCATCCAATCTCGTATTGTGAACTTGGGGCAAACATTGAAGAAATCGACAAGGCAGTTAATGAAAATTAGGGTCGGCAGAGCATTGTGGTAGTAAGGGAGAATATGAAGCTAGCCTCCATTGTATTTTTTTAGGCTGCCAAATACTCCCATCGATGGTGTTTTGTATATATCTAATTATAACTAAAATTTAGCTTTAATATTTAGAATTGAACCTTTTGTTGGTACATGTCATGTCATTACTCGATCGGTTATCTTTTTGTGCTTTTAGGGTTTGGAAAATTAAAACCCTTAGTCCCAGTAATGTTGAAAATGTCCTCGATTTACATTTTTGGTTGCTGTGTTTCCAATTCATCTTTGGGAGGCACCGCATTCAATAATTACCTAGTCCTTGTACTGTAGTTGCTTTATTGTAGCATCTCTATTGGCGCCCTTTAAAATAAGCATCTTTACCAAGATGTAAAGAGTTGAATCGATTAAAGAGTGCGGTCACGTTATACTCTAGAATGTCTCTCAATTTGATTTCAAACTTTCTCTAACCTTATAATTAAACAAATTTCTTACCTGATTCTAATAGTTTGTCCCAAAATCAACCTATATGAAGTGCTAGGGTAGGTCGGATTGATTGGTTGTTTTGGAAAAAGTGATGGTTAGTAATTGAATAGGAAGAACAATTTACGTTTAAAATCAATGTTTCTTCAATCACAAGCATTCATTGTTACTTCCCAATAGTAAAGAATAAGAATATGGAACCATTTGTTTACATTTGACCAAAAAAAAAGAGAGAGAAAGGTAAAATCAAAAGGAAAAGACCGACAATGAAATGACAGCATTTAGATTTTAGTGTCTAAAAAAACTTGAAATATTTCCCATACTCAACCTGAAAGTTTCATAAATTTCAAAATATATTGTGTAATATTAGTCGAGAGCAGGTATGCTGAGGGATCCAGAGTGAAGCACTCTCGGTAGAATCTGTAACAACACAAAATCATGTTTAGGATTTCAGCAACAGCTAACACCGCCCTTTTGCAAAGTTTAGCTTCTACCAAGCACAATGGAATTACCTCTCCCAGTAGAGCGTTGATTTTCAGCGGCACAAAATCATCAGCTCGTGTCACTCCGACATTCACTATTGCAGTTGCAGCACCCGCCTCATGAGCAGCCCTGTAAAGCCAAAAGATCAAACGCATTAACAGCACAAAGATTAAGGAAAAAATTGAAGAAAAAGAGATGCTTGGTTTTGCCTTAATGGTTTGCAATTTGTTTAATTTTTTATCATCTAGACACCCAGGTTGTACCGATCGTTTGCTCAGCCTTGGCTGAACAATTCAAGCCATGAGCAACAACTATGCCTCACGATGGTTGACCATATAGAACTGACAATCTGCTAACGATGCCTAGGCTATTTACTTAGGCAACAAAAGAAAGTGTAGAAGAGAAGATCATGTTGTCAACGCAGGATGTCCGGTTACACTAAATTAGTTTACCGTAAATTCAAAATTTCAGTTGTGGGAGATGCATAGAAAACAATATGTGCTCCTGGTATCCAAAATAAAACAAGGGTATGCACCTGACAAGTCGGTAGGCAGACATGGTCATTAGAGATGATCCTAGTGCAAGAAAAGCATCACACTCCTTTGCAGCTTCAATTGCCTTATCAGCTCTATCCTTAGGGACATTATCGCCAAAGAAGACAACCTTTCAAAATGATGTACAAAAAACTGCCTTAGAAAATTTATTCTTCAACATGCATCTACAAATAACCTGTCAGATAAGCGAAAAAAACTCCAGTACTCCGGGAGTTGGTACTCCGCCCGTTAAGATGGTGCCACGTAGGCAAAAATATTAATGAAATATTACGTGACACCATCTCAACGGGGCGGGAGTACCAACTCCCGGAGTACTGAAGTTTTTTTCCAGATAAGCAACCTCCAAGGATGTTCTAAAAAGATTGATCCCATGGAGGACAATCCAAAAGTTTGTTGAAATACTTGAAACTTACACACACGAGTGAATGGATAACTAAAGAGCCTCGTCTCAACCAAACATAATACAAACAACCAAGTACTGTATCAAGTGTGTGAATTATATTAAAAACTAAGTTCAATAAAGATAAAACCAAATAACCCATATTGCTTCTGAGAAAGTTTGCATGTACATTTCTTGCAATGAGGTTCTACTCCAAGGAAATAGATAAAACCTAAATATAAATTACTAGAATATTTGAGAACAGTAGTGACTTTGTGGAAAACACAATTACCTTACATAAGTGAAAATATTTCTAATAAGTATAAGAATATTACAACTGTTTATACAATTTATCTTTCAGTGCATACCACCTGGTATTATTTCCAACCAGCACGAAATTTCATCTATGGTCATAGGGGTTTATGAATTCATGTGCAACAGCACTGCATAATATTCTCACTGGACATAGTATACAAAAATCATGAAAGTTGATCATAGGTTCTACTGTTTTATCAGAAAACACAGATGGAAAGGCACCAATATACACATGCATGTTCATCATCCACGTGCATATCACGCCACCTTTGGCAGCTTCTCATAACTACATACATCTTAAGAGTTAAATAAACAATTTGATGATATCAATGATTGAAATTGTCACTGCAGTGGTAGATGCCCAAAACTGTATTCATTATCATGATGAAAAATTTGTGAAGACTCAACTTTTGGCTACTCTCTGGCAAAGAAAGACCTAAACAAAATGATGGGCTACTGATTATCACTTCCAACATTACTATCAAGTATCCACTACTATCATGAAGAAGTAACTTTGTTTGGGACCTTATTACCAAAAAAGAAACTTTTTTCCAGGACATGAAATATATAAAATCCTCACAAAGTGTAATAGAAAAATATTTAATTCAAAAGGCGTAATGTCTTACATCAGGTTTAAGCACTCCACTGCACTTTTCACAAGTAGGGATGTCAAAATCCTGCTCCCAATACTTTTCATCAATCTCAATGTCACCATCAGGCCTTTGTTTCATGCCAAAGCTCTTGTCAGATCCAGGATTGCCATAGTCCAAACCTTCTATTGCTGCCGCCCACTGTGGTGAAACCAATTCTTAATTTCTTATAAGGGAACCATCTCAATTGAATTTAAGAACGAATATATGAGTTAGCAAACACTAAACTTTAGTTTCGATTTGTTAAGTTACCATCAATCTGAAAAAACCAAGCTGTATGGAAGTGAACCAAACTAAGTATATCAAACTAACCCAATTTTGTTCCTTTGAACACAACCAGTTACACAATTAGGCTCTCATACCATATTAAGTTACCATCTTAAAAGCTTAAGGGTGCCAAGGTTAACAGCACAAACCACTGGCTTTGGTAGATGCCAGACAATGGAGAGCCCATTTGGGGCCTTAAATAACTTTGAGCACTTCTATTTTCCTACTTATATATCATATCTTGGAGAGGGGCAGGTGTTAGTCAGGGAGAAAATCAAGTTTCACTCATCATGAGCTATAGTCTGAACCATAGCCTTACTTTGGATTTGCTTATGTATCTGAATTTTTAACGTGTGGTCTTTAACAGTTTTCTATATGGACTTTGGATCCACGTACACACACCTTATGCATTCCTCAAATGTAATGCCAAGAAATAGTGCTCCCTCTTCCCTCATGGACTAACCTAATATCAGTTTGCATGATCTAACCAATTACAACTTCGAAAGGCCTCAACAGCTCCTCATTCCCATGACAAAAAGCCCCAAGACAGCATAATTAAACATGTACCTAAACTATAATAATCATAATTGTTCCCATTCTCAGGACATGGTTGCTGCTCATAGTCCTCAGAACAGCCCCACATTCAATCATATCCTTATTTAGTCTAAACTCAAACATTCATCCTTCTGTTTGACCTTTCTACCTTGATACCATATACTTCCATAATCTCCCACCATCAAATCTTTTCTTTCCAGCAACCAAAGAGCAATAAAAATTCTATCTTATTGAAGTCCAATGAATCAAAGGTAATTTCAAACCTGACTTTTTAAGCTTTGAAAAATTGCTCATGTAAAATTAATTGATGACATCAAATAAGAAGTTAAATAGTTATTTCTCTTTGAAAAATACACTTCTCAAGACCCACCTTTGGATTAAGAGCCTTCACTTGGTCCTGAAAGTGACCCCGAGAAACAGAAAAGCCACAATTCAAGCAAACCACAGAGTACACAGTTCCATGTATTTCAAGTGGATTGCTACCAGCACGATGATGCAGCCTGAAACAAGATACAGAGAAATTGGTTCCACTAAGAAATTTCTCCAAATGAATGTCAAGCATAGAGCCTTACTACTAACCTGTCAACATTCTGTGTGATCAAAAAATTTATCCGTCCAACCTTTTCAAGTGATGCTAAAGCAATATGAGCAGCACTGGGCTTTACCGCATTGAATCGTCTCCAACCAGCATAACTTCTTGCCCAATACCGCCTACGAGCTCGGCTTGAACGAAGAAACTCCTGTCCATGGAATCCCACAAGATGACTTTGAAGTAGACATTGAGATTAGAGAATAAGTATAAAGTAACAGCACAAGTGCAATGGGAAAACATATATCAGAAGGTTTTGCTTTGCATAATTCAGATAATATAGGGGAGAGGTGGGAATGAATTTTCTCATTGTAACATTTCAAATTGACCATCTTATGGTCCTCACTTTTTCTGTTGGAAATCTATTCCTACGCTACAGCCCTTTAGTCTTACTCTTCTCTACAGAACCTTAAACATTATACTTAAGCTTCTTATTAAAAAGAAAAAATGATTGGAGCTAGATATTATAGCACATGCCTTCAGAATTCAGATCACCTGATGGGTAATTGGCCTGAAGCCAGAACTATAAGCTCCATTTGGGCTGCAACATGGACAAACACTACTAATACTCAGAAGAGAGCAAAAAGGAAAATGAAAAAATAAACATTATAAGAATAAGTTATACCATGTGAGCACTCTATTGTCATCAAAGCACAAATCCATACATCCTTTTGAAACTTCTGAGGAAGTTCATCAGTGTGTCTCAGCTGAGATAAAGACATCTCATTTGCATATAATTTGGTAGTGTGACCAATTGAGTGTATATATATTTGACTAAACAAAACAAACCCGACTTCAAAACAGGGTATCAATATATTTGGTCCCTTTAAGGCTTCAAGTACACAAGGTACAAGAAGCCATCATCATATATTGAATTTCCAATAAGAAAAGAGTGGTAAAACTTTGAGCTATATGTGCCAGATAAGTTTTTTTATCTGAAGTGATGAAATCAAAGTAAAATGTGCAGCACAACCACTAATAATTTATATGAGAAAACATAATTAAAGTAAGAAAAATACCATAAGATTCAAAAAGCCCTGAACAATACAAAACTTACATAAATGTAAGAGGTACAAATTTAATAGCCACTGGAAAATGGAGATTGATCAGATAAATCACTAAAATGAGAAACTAATAACTATTGCTAACCTAGTTGCTAATATACAATCACAATGTATATCATCAGTAGAATACTCTCAGCAGTTTAATCCTTCAAGCTACATAACATGGTTTTTCTGGCATATTGACAGAATTGTATAGAATGCACAAAATCGTTATAAGGGTGCCACAAACTTAATGAACGGCTGAAAGAGGAGACAGCACCTTCTATAATCAGGAATTCCACATTCTGTGCTAATTCCAGCTCCAGTCAATACTACAAGCTTGGTACTGCACAATAGAAATTAACAAATAAAAGAAACCTGGTTAAACAATCAGGCATACTTTTCTAATAAAATGAGTATTATTTATTGAAGACAACTTCATATGTGATATGGAACATCTAAACACTACATAACATAAATATTAATATTTGGGATTGACCTTTGATCAAAAAATTGATACAAAAGGTTAACATCTTCCATGCTAGGAGCTTCTGCATCAGGAACAATCTTGTTGTCTCTCAAAGTGTTTGAAGGCACATTTTCTACCTTTCCTGTTGAGTTCCCCGGGAATGCGATTCGGCATGATGTTTGCACAGATTTCACAAAGCCAGGAAAAGAAATGACTTTTCTTCTGCAGCCTGAAAACTGCCTATTTGTGCCACTAGACCGAATAATATCTAAACATATGATTAATGCATACCAACTTAGCAGGTAAAGGAGAAGGGGAATTTTATAATGCTGAAAAAAATTAGTATACACATAAGCACACTTACCTGTAAAGATACTCCCCAGAAAATCCCCTGCATTCCTGGAAGTCTGCAAATTCAAAGAACAATTTGATATCAAAACTTTCCAAGAAACTCAGGAAAGGGGAAATGAAATTTAGTATCAAAATAATAAATTAATAAATTGAAAAAATCTTACCCATGTAGGCATGATCAGATTTGCATGAATAGAACCTTATACCATAATCTCTTGGGAGGAAATAATAAAAATAAGAACTATTCATCATTAAAATCCAAAATCTAAAATGAACTTGGAGCAAATTAGCATTCAGTTTAATTATAAAACTCTTTCCCATTTCTTGTATTGATAACCTCTTTAAATTCAATATCTTAAGGGGAAAAATATGACTTCAATATAGAAAATGGTTGCAGTGAAAACAAAAATATGAACACCAAGGAATAAAGTAGCAGAACTAATATAAACTCAAGAATTAGACTAACACTTACTTGCAGTCAAGAAAACTTTATCCAATTCATGCAATTTCTACTATATGTCATGATAGTGATTATTGAGGGGTAGTCATTAATTACCTAGCCACCCAAGAACCTGAATCAACCAGAAACGTTGTTGCCACAGTCGTCTATTACATCTTTACACTTCACTAGTGCATTACAGAAATTTCAAGTTATGTGAATCCAATTACAAAAGAGCTGCGTTTAAGAGGGTGTTAAAACATGGGTATAAGAATCCCATATCACTTGGGTATAATAAGAATTTGGGCTATATAAGCCTTGGACAATCCTCACCTTACAAGGGTTTTTAACAACCTATTACTATTATAAGTACGAATTCATCTTCTTCCAGAAGGAAAATTTCTAATTGCCACTTTCTCCAAGACAACATATAGAAAACATTAAAATATCTCAACCAACAAACTTATACATCAAATATCTTCATGAAAAAAAAAATGAAAAAAAAGAAGGTAAGATTCAAGTCCTATAGTACAATTAGGAGGAAAATAATGCCACTCCTTGTGCTTAATAACTTAATTTAATAATTGACAAGCGTACATAATTTGTCAATCCTAAGAAACAGTTTTTCCAAACTTCAGAAAACCCTTTTCAACAAAATTTGAGCCTCAACTCCATTCATTTATGATTTTTTTCAATTATTTTTTTTTCCCGGGAAACCATCTTCCAAGTAGTAATCACCCCGCTAATTATCTTAGAAGAGTACAAACCCAACAGGAAAATTCCATGAAACGGGAGATATTTGAGAATTGAGAAACTGAAAAGGAAAAGGAAAAGGAACTGACCGAGATGAAGGCTTGGCGGGAAGGAAGGCGCATGAACATGGCCATCTGTATCATCCTCTTCTTGGGTTGGATTGGCTCCTCTTGCAATGTTCAAAACGAGTTTGGCACGTTTGGTCATCTTGTCCCCTTGCTGCGACGTTGATTACCTCTCAGCCACTTGTACCAAATTTATTTCTGCTATTAAATTTTCATTTCTATCACCTTCCATTTTTATATTACAAATCTTTCACCAAACAAATATATATACTTTGTAAAAATAAAATAAAAAATGTGTTCGAGAAAAATAATAATATCAATTAGAATTGATATTAATTCCTTACCAAAAACTTCTTCTTTTTTTAAAAAAGTAAAAATAGAATCTACCAAGTATTTCACCAACTCATTTTTAATATTTTCACCCAAAAAAAAAAAAAACACTAATTTTTAATAGTAATTATCTCTCATTTAATTCTATCTTACATATAACCATTAACCATCACCTTCGAACTCTACATATAATCCTATCTTTTATAAACAAATCCTCAAAACACACAATGATGGTCATTAAGAGAGCATCAATTTGCATGTGCATTTCAAGCTCTTACAACCAAAAAAAAAGAAAGAGAAAGAAAGAAAGGATTATTCAAATAATTTCGCCTAATTTATTAAATATGGACCGATATATTAATATTTTAATGTCCAACTTTTTAATATCAGAGTCATCTTTGGGACAATTGAAAATCGACCATTCAATATCAAATTCGACGTTCAAATCTTCTTCAATGTAATTATTATTATTATCTTTTAATTTCATTGGAAAACCAATACCCAATATGGCATTTTAGTCCATGCATTTGATATAAATTTTATTGCAAATTTCCTAAGTAGTGCCAAATGCACCCAATTGATTTTTAACTCGACCTACTCGAGTAGCTAGCACTCAAAACGAACACCACATGAAAATTCATGGTATATATTCAATCACGTTATTGGTCGAACCAGCCAATCGAAGTGTATGAAGATCCCTCGTGGGCCTCGTCCATCAATGTCTTCCTACTCTTTTCACTGATCTCCATCTCCATCTCCATCTTAATCTCCACCGCCAATACCAACTCCACCCCCAACTCCCGCGCATTGAATTGTTGCTCCGCGGAGAGCGACCACGAGGCAGTAGCCACACCAAACCCATAAGCTCTCCAGCACAGAATCCCACTCACAATGTGATAACAAATCCTCCTATTGCTTGGTGGGACAGTACGGCCACCTGTGGGGCCCAGCCTATGATCTTCCCCCTCCCAGCCGTCCGATGGAGAAAGTCTTTGACCGGGATTTCCATAGAATCACCGTAGCCACTCGATGCATTAGTGTTTTGACCCGATCTTGATGGGCGTTGACGTAGAGACCGTGGAAATCGGATTCCAGGGTTGTAGAGCGCACCGGCGATCTCTTTGACTCGGTCCTCGCCAAAACTTTCCACATTCACAAAGCCCCATTAACAGTGTAGAGAAACGAGGCTGATGATCAAGAGCCAGTTGATTACACTCGCATCCGTGTCCACGTGAGTATCACATGGCACGGGACCCACATTATACTCTAACCTGGGGACACACAAGACAACACCTTTGTAAGCCCAAAAATCATATGAACAAGCGTATGCAATCATAAGCCTATATACTGTCTTTTTTCAGGAAATACTACGAGAATTTTTTGTTGGAAAAAATTGTTGATCCCAAGGCTACTAATTGCTGTTTTATCTCTTGGAGGTCTATCAATAGAAACCATGATGCCAATTTTTTAAACCGTGCGATTTTTTGCTCAAACAGTACGTATCGAATTACAAAGGTATGTATAATGCATGCATCACCTTAAGGCCGGCACCGACTCACTCCGGCTCTGTGTACGTACGTATGACCATTTTGATCATGACGGTGATGGTGACTTTTTTTAATATAAAAAATAAAAATACAAAAAATGTTCTCTCATTCTTGTTTAGTTTCCCTATTTTTAATTTAGCCGACTTGTTCATATAATCATATAAAATGAAAAAGGTCGAAGAAAAAAGAGAAGATACTGATTGAGTCGGCAGTCCAAATAAAAACTACAACAATAAAAGACAGTATAGTTCGGACTTGATTTTGAAGATACTAATACTATATATAACACTTGGCTCTAACTAACTATTAAAAACACAAAAAAATACAAAACCTGTTCTTTCATTCTTGTTTAATTTCGTTATTTTTAATTTAGTCAGTTTGTTCATATAATCATTTAAAATGGAAAAAAAAAAGATCGAGATACTGATTGAGTAGGCAGTCCAACTAAAAACTACAAGAACAAAACATAGTTTAGTTCGGACTTAATTTTGAAGAAATTAATACTATACATATAACACATGGACTCTAACTAACAGAGCTATATATATATATATATATATATATATATATGTTAGAAAACAGTGTAATATATACATATATAGGCAAGTCGAACACTCATAGTTACAGTATTACACACCTTATTCTTCATTATCTCTACTTTTGTGGTGACCAACTTGACTCTGCATCAGTCTTCCAAATGAAGAAAGCAGAGTTAGTGTTCGTCCCCTTTCCATTTTGGAGCCACCTCACACCCACCATCGAATTCGCAAAACTCCTCGTTTCACACGACGATCGTCTTCATATCACCATGCTCATTTCCAGAGTACCATTCGATGCTACCTTCGTAGCCTACATCGACTCCTTGGTCGCTTCCTCTCCCATGTCAGATTGCATCGACTTCGTCTCTCTCCCATGCGACTACGTTTTCGCACCTGAAACCAACCACAACGTCGCCATGACCTTATTAATGGATCACCAGAAAACCCACGTCAAAAACGCTGTCACCAAACTCATCCAAGCTCACGGCGATAAATCGCCTCGGCTTGCGGGCTTCGTCGTCGACCAGCTTTGCTCTGCCATGGTTGACGTGGCCAATGGGTTTAGGGTTCCAACGTATGTGTTTTTCACTGTGAGTGCAGGGTTCGTCAGCCTTATGTTCCACCTCCAAACCCTACGCGACGAGGAATTCGCTGAGTTGACCAACTCTCCGGATGCTGAGTTACAGCTTCCTAGTTTTGTCAACTCGGTGCCAGCTAGAATCTTGCCTGAGGCTGTGCTGGACAAGGCTGCGTCTCAGTTATTTCTCAACAATTATAGAAAGGTAAGAGATCAAGCCAAGGGTATTATCGTCAATACATTTTTCGAGTTGGAATCTGGTGCGATCCAATTCCTGTCTGATGACAAGTTCCCAACCGTGTATCCGGTGGGACCCGCAGTAAAGCTGATTGTTGGTGGTGATGATGATCTTGTGGGGTCCAGAGGGAATAACCAGAAGTCCGAGATAATCGCGTGGCTCGATGATCAGCCCGCGTCGTCAGTGGTGTTCTTGTGCTTTGGGAACGTGGGGAGCTTCGGTGATTGTCAACTCAAAGAGATTGCACGTGCTCTTGAGAGCAGTGGAATGAGATTTCTTTGGTCCTTACGTAAGCGGCCATCAAGTGGTCAGGATGTTTTGCCAAGTGGGTACACCGATTTCACGGAAGTCCTGGATAAAGAGTTTTTCGATCGGACGGCTGCAATTGGAAAGATCATAGGGTGGGCCCCACAGGTGGCGATTTTGGCCCACCCTGCAATAGGAGGATTCGTATCCCATTGTGGGTGGAACTCTGTGCTGGAAAGCTTACGGCTCGGCGTTCCGATAGCCACGTGGCCTCTATATGCGGAGCAGCAATTCAATGCGTTTGAGTTGGTAAAGGAGTTGGGAGTGGCGGTGGAGATTAAGCTGGACTACGTGATGGATTTTAAGAGCGAGAAAGATCCAACGGTTGTAAGTGCCCAAGTGATGGAAGCGACGATAAGGAGGCTGCTGGAGCACGATAGTGATGTAAGGAAGAGAGTGAAGGACATCAGTGAGAAGAGTAAGAAGGCATTGATGGACGGTGGATCTTCTCACACAGTTTTAAACGGGTTGATCAATGACGTGATAGACAGCATGCCCTGAAACCATGCTATTGGTGGGGACACCAGTCTTTGTTTCCTTGCCACGTGGTTAACAATTGTTTTTGTTTTTTTTATCATTTATGTATGAAAAAATAATAAGATGATATCACATGGTTTATATTTCACGACATCATCTTTATAGGAAGTTGTAGAATTGTACATGTTTGGTCCAACCAAAGCCTACGGGCTTGCAAAAGATTACAAGGGGCTTGTGAAGTTTTGTACAAGTATGGCCCGCCATTAACGACCTTAATTTGACCTTTGCAATGCATTGGCTTGCGCCCTTGTGATTGTCAATTCGCGCTGGTTTCATGCATTAATTAATTAATTATTATTTAATTAATTGTAGTTTTGATAACGAACCCATGGCCATATTACTGTCGCTCACTCCTGAACCTCATTGTCCCACCATTCTTCAGCTTTCTTTTTCTGTTGTCGCTGTTTGTCAATGGCGAAGTGCTTCAGCTTCACTGCGGCGAGGGAATTGTTCTTACGGTACTCCTTCGCCAAGACGGGCCTCAAATCCACGACCACCGACCTCGGTGACGGCACAGTCATGCACTGCTGGGTCCCAGTCTCTCACATGGAGTCCAAGCCTACCCTGCTCCTCATCCACGGATTCGGATCCAACGCAATGTGGCAATGGAACGACTTCGTTTCACCACTCACTGCGCGATTCAATCTCTACGTCCCTGACCTCCTCTTCTTCGGCGACTCCTACACCACCCGACCTGAACGCTCCGTCGACTTTCAGGCCCGATGCTTCGTGGCTTTGATGGAGGCGCATGGGGTTCGGAGGATGAACGTGGTTGGGATCAGCTATGGTGGGTTCGTCGCATACAGCATGGCCGCGCAGTTTAAGGAGAGGATGGAGCGGCTGGTGCTATGCTGCGCCGGGGTGTGTCTTGAGGAGAAGGATATGGACGAAGGGATGTTTCAGGTGAAGAGCGTTGAAGAGGCCGTGTCCCTACTGTTGCCGCAGAGCCCTGAGAAGATGAAGGACTTGTTGCGCATATCGTTTTACAAGCGCGTCACGGGTGTGCCTTCTTGTTTTTTAAACGATTTCATTGAGGTAAAAAAATGCACTTTACCCGCAATTCAATTACTTTACCTTTTATTTGCAATGTTCTTTGTTGGCTGGGATTTTGTATGGTTGATGGTGGTTGATCAAATTGATTGAAAATTGACAGATTGTTTGGTCAATTTTTCTTTTTGTGGGTACTCGGTGTAATGGTTTTGTTTTCTGAACTCCCAATTTAATTAATGTTTTTAATTCCATTAGTTAAGGGAATCATAGATTTATATATCAGTAGGGTCTTTGTTAGCTCTGGCCAGGTGGTCTAATTTTGTCTAATGCTTTGGTTGTCCCCTGTTAAAAGAGTGGGGAAAGTGTTTGAGCCCATTGCTTAAAACCTTCGAGTTTGTTACTATTTTTTTTTCCCTATACACTTGATTTTTATTTTTTTTTGGTTGCAACTGCTTTAATCATTCATATTCTTTTTTTTTTTTTTTTGATGAATTAATCATTCATATTCTTGTATCTTATTGGTTGCATTTTAATCATAGATATGTAATAGACATAAAACATCAAATACAGTGCCTATCAATTTGTAACAATAACATTTAAACTAATGTGAGCATGTACATGTGTGATATAATATGTTGCAGTGCTGGTAAAAGGGTGAAATTATGAGATATAAGTTCTTAAATAAACCTCTGTAGCAGTTGTAATTGATGTAAAGGCTAGCTGATAGATATGGAATAAGATAGCGGGTGCTGGCCTAAAGTGCAGATTACATAAAGAGACAACCAGTTTGCTATCTCTGAACACTAAAATACTTCTTTTGTTGTATACTTGATAGTAACTGTAAGGATTAGGAGTTCTGATGGCAAATGAATTACTTTTTTCATTTCGTAGAAACTTAAGGGATTGATATGGTAGGTGCAGATTGGATTTTTTTTTTTTAATTAAATTATCTTTTTGATTGTCTGTCTCCTCTATTATTAATCAACCCAAGTGCACTATCTATTGTTATGATGCTTAGATATATATAGTTGGTTCTACTTCCTAATAGTTCAGTTTCTTATGTTGATGACAACATGTAATCAGAGCTCTAAATGGATGCTCTTGAATTGGAATTTTCTGGTGACCTCTTGTTTTTCTGGTTATTGGAAGGGCTGACCTTGACTGCTTGAGGGAAGTACTAGCATGCTGTGTGTTGACTTGATGCATATGTATAATTGGGTCAACTTCTAAATAATTTAAGCTTTTGAAATTGAAGGGAACTTAACAAGTATGATTTGGCACATCCATTAATTAATTGATGTTTTGTTTGATGTTGTGTAGTATGTACTATTAGTCTAGATTTTCAAATGAAACCAATGTGCTAATGTTGATAATCTCTCTTCAGCTGGGGTCATTCATATTTTTAAACCTGAAACTCATGAATTAGGTTGTGCTAGCAGGTGATGTGTACAGAAAACCTTCAAGAGAGAAAAGAATTGATTCATGCATTACACGAGGGTAGAAAATTATCTAATCTTCCCAAGATAAATCAGGTGTGCTTTCTTCTCTATTTTTTCCTCCCCCTACTGTGTCCAACGTGCCATTTCTCTCTGTTTCCCATATTTATCTCTTTTAGTTCCAAAGTTATATTAATCCCTTCATCTCAACCAGCATGCTTCTTGATTTAAAAAAAAAATGTACATAAGATTTCTCTGTGTTCCCAAGATTGTTCCAAGGAATTCTTTCTTCTTTCTTCCTTGTGCAGCCTACACTAATTATTTGGGGAGAATATGATCTCATATTCCCACTGGAACTGGCGCATCGATTGCAGAGGTAAACCATCCATTTTGCTTATACAAATGAATATTGGGAAATAGGTCTTTGAGAAAAAAATGCAGTCCATGCTCTACTGGCTTGCTAGTTTCATTTGTTTCCCAATGCAAATGGGTGAAACAAGTAATTGGAAGCCTTTTTTGGGGAAGCCCTCTCCTTTTAGTCGAATATTATCGTCATTAAACAGTTAAATGTCCTGTCTACAGACTGGGTTATGCTTACCTTTTCCTTGTTTTACAGGCATTTGGGTGAGAATTCAGAGCTAGTGATCCTAAAGAATGCTGGACATGCTCTCAACATAGAGAAACCGAAAGAAATGTACAAGCACTTTAAGTCTTTCCTCCTTGATCCAGTCCCTCTCGGTTCTCATAAGCAAGAAAACCATAGCAATGGTTTTAAGATGGATTAAAATTATAACAAAACGATGAAGAGTTACTGATCATTTTACAGTTCAACCTCCTCTATGGCATGACTGTTGTTGTTGTTGGTGGTGTTGTTCATAATTGAGGTCACTTTCGTACTACTTGTATTTATATGTAAAGGGTACAACAATTAATGCAACACTGGAAAGAAATGGCTATTGAGAAACAATTTAGACATGTTGTCGTGGAGGCACTTTTTTGCGTGTATAATATGGTATGATATTGACTATTGAATAAAGAAATTATCTGAACTTTAATTGTATTTAGAATCTATTTATAAAACTTCAACTATTTAGTTAAAAGTGAAATTACGATTAGGACAAAGCATACTAATAACTAGAATCAAATTAGAACAAAATACAAATTACACAATCTCATCATTCTCTGAGGTAAGGATGGTTAAGTTGTAAAAATGTGGGATTTTAGGGGTGATTTGTTAATTCTTTTATTGCTAAGAATATTGTTTTTCTATTTTCCCATTTTATAAATATACGAATCCAACTAACTAGCAAAAGGCCAGGATGCAGAAGCATAGCCGTTAGTGGAGGTCCATGTTCATTTCGATCAAACCTACCCGCCTCTTCAAAACATATTCAGTTTCCAACTACATTAACTGTCACCTCAATCTCTTCCTCTCCAACCAGACCTCAACTCTCCGATGTCTTCTCCAATCCCATGCTCTCATTATCACTTCTGGCAACTACAACAATGCCTTCGTAGCGTCAAAGCTCATCTCTCTCTACGCATTTCTTGACAAACCCGCATTTTCAGCTCGTGTTTTTTCCTCAGTCCACCACAAGGATATCTTTCTTTGGAACTCCATAATCAAATCCCACTTCTCCAATGGTGATTACCTACAAGCCCGTGATTTCTTTCAAAGAATGCGAGCCTCGAATTTTTCTCCCGACCAATTCACTCTTCCCATGGTTGTTGCTACGTGCGCCGAGCTAGTTTTGCTAGACCATGGCAAGAACCTTCATGGGTTGGCTTCAAAACTTGGGCTTTTTGTAGGTAATGTGGCGGTTGGGTCTTCTTTTGTGTATATGTACTCGAAGTGTAACCAAATGGGAGATGCCTGTTCAATGTTTGAGGAAATTACGGTGAGAGATGTAGTCGCTTGGACTGCACTTGTAATTGGGTATGTTCAGAATGATGAAAGTGAAAAGGGCTTGGAGTATCTTTGTGAGATGCATAGGATTGGTCGGGACAGTGAGAGACCGAATTTTAGAACAGTGGAAGGTGGATTTCAAGCTTGTGGGAATCTGGGCGCTTTAGTTGAAGGTAGATGCTTGCATTGCTTTGTGGTTAAAACTGGAATTGGGTCTTCAGAAGCAGTTAAGTCTTCTCTTTTGTCTATGTATTCCAAATGTGGCACACCTGATGAGGCTTATAGTTCCTTTTGTGAAGTAACCAACAAAGATCTTCTCTCGTGGATGTCGGTTATTAGCGTTTATGCCAGATTTGGGTTGATGAATAAATGCTTAAGTTTGTTTTGGGAAATGCTGGCCAGTGAAATATATCCTGATGAAATTGTTACTAGTTGCATGCTTTTGGGTTTTGGTAATTCCATGAGTGTCAATGAGGGAAAGGCCTTCCATGGATTAATCACAAGGCGACATTATGTATGCAATGATATGATTCGCAATGCAATATTATTCATGTACTGCAAGTTTGGATTCTTGACTCTTGCAGAGAAGATCTTTAATGGATCAGGAAAATGGACAAAAGAGTCTTGCAGCAGTATGATATTTGGCTATAATAAGAAAGGGCTCAATGCAAAGTGCATAGAATTATTTAGAGAGATGCAACATCTGGGTATAGAAGCTGATTCAAACAGCCTGGTTTCTGTGATTTCTTCGTGTTGCCAATTGGGAGTAATCTATCTTGGGCGGTCACTTCATAGCTACATAATTAAAAGTCATAGAGATGAAAATATCTCGGTTTACAATTCACTCATAGACATGTATGGAAAGAGTGGCTATTTGACAATTGCACAGAGAATATTTTCCAGGACACACGGAGATGTTATCACATGGAACACATTGATCTCATCTTACATTCACAATGGAAATTTTACTGAGGCAATAACTATATTCGATAAAATGCTTTCAGAAAAATTGAATCTGAATTCAGCAACGTTGGTAATGATTCTTTCAGCTTGTTCTCATCTTGCATCTCTGCAGAAAGGAGAAGAGGTTCACCAATACATTAAGGATAGAGGGCTTGAGGTCAATTTATCACTTGCAACAGCACTGGTTGATATGTATGCAAAATGCGGGCAACTTGAACAATCAAGAGAATTGTTCGACTCAATGCCAGAGAAAGATGTAATTTCCTGGAATGTTATGATCTCAGGTTATGGAATGCACGGGCATGCGAAGTCTGCTATAGAAATATACCAAGAAATGGAGGCTTCCAATCTTAATCCGAACTCACTCACCTTCCTTTCTCTTCTTTCAGCTTGTAATCATTCGGGGCTAGTCGAAGAAGGGAAGCATCTGTTTTACAAAATGCAAGATTATTCTCTGATACCCAATTTGAAGCACTATGCTTGTATGGTAGACCTTCTTGGGAGGTCAGGATTACTTCAAGAAGCTGAAGCTTTGGTTATGTCAATGCCAATTTCTCCTGATGCTAAGGTATGGGGATCGTTGCTGAGTGCTTGCAACATTCACAGTGAAATTGAAATGGGAGAGAAAGTTGCAAGGCATGCCATTGAGTCTGACCCAGAAAATGATGGCTATTATATAATGCTTTCCAATATGTATAGCTCTGTTGGAAGGTGGGAAGAAGCTGAAAATGTAAGAAAAGTTATGAGGGAGAAGGGTGTGGACAAAGGAGCTGGTTGGAGCGTTGTGTAAATTCAAGAAAATTAACTCTTTCTCAATTCTTATTTGATAAAGTTTCAAGTTTGATCCTCATATGCGCATGTTTTAATTATGCTCTTCCCAAATAAATGAGGCCAGAACTAGTATTGAACTAAGGTCCACTCTCTTAAGTAGTTTTTTTTTTATTCTTATTCTTTTTATTTTAAACTAATTGCCCTCAAATTCTGAAAGGTTAACCAATTATATATACAAAATAAACACAGAAAGCAGCTAACACTTGAGGCTGCTTGTAAAGTGAAGGTTAGCATATGGTTGATATGGAGAAGTTACCCCTTTCCGTTTACTTATAGCAATAGTAAATTACATAATGTAATTCATAGAGCTCTACATATATTAAAATATTGAGAAATATGATATTAATAGGTTTATAAATTAATTAAAAAACTTGAATTAACTATATATGTTAACTCTTTTTTGCTGAATTTTCTTTTGGTTTGAATACTATAGAAGTTAACTAGAGCACAGCACAAACCCCTTTAATTAGAAAATGTTGTAGCCTGATTTAAAAAAAAAAAATAATAATAGTAATATTTGCTACCTACAGGCAGGAGCATAGTAAGAATTTGACAAAAGCAAAAGTCAACTTTTCTCGTGAAGTACACGTGCAAAAAAAGGGCCGTGCGAGAGAATGAAGGAGGAGTTATTTGTGTTTTTATAAAACATGGAAGTGATCGAACGGTGAATGGCGACGTAGCGTATAGGATAAAAGAGGGATGGGAAAAGCAGCGAATAAAAACCTCATAGATTAAATAGGGGAAAGAAGTAGAATAAACTGGAAATTTATCAGGTTACTGGTCGTCTCCGAAGTAGAGACGTTCTAAAACCTCATCCCCCACCTGACCCAGCGCTGTTCTTGTGCGCCGCACGACACCACACCCACACACTCTCACAAACCAGAACCAAAGCTTCTTAAGCTTTTCCTACTTCTCACTGTGATTCTGTGAACAAGGCGGCGACCCATTCTTCACGCGGTAATACTGTCACTGTAAGCTATTCAATCCTCTCTCTCTCTCACTTGCGGACATTTCCTCATGGAAATCCCTAATCCCTTGTTTGTTCAATGTTCTTTAAATTGTTTTTTCTAGTTTCGAAAACTTAGAAATTATTGTTTAGACGAACAATTTTGTTTTTTTGTTTTCTTTTTCTACCAAAACATCAGTTTTCTAATTCGTTGCCGGTTTAAAGCTTATAAATTTATGGTTGAAATTCACCTATTGACCATTTTTGGGGATTTTTCCGATAAATAATCGATTTTTTCTGATAATTTTATATCTGTTTTTTGCTTCCAGAAGTCGATTCCTTCAGGCTGAAATTTAGCTCGTTACTGGGCTGAAGATATAATTTAATGGCAATTTTACCTGCTGGAAGTACATGGGTTGCTCAATGGGGTATCTGTCTCAAGCCTATGTTGACGTTCCGCGCCACAAATAAGATACTGACATCCCATTGCTGGTGAGTATTTTATCTACCGCCATATTTGTAGAAATGGAACTGCTTAAAGCTGCTGAGTTTTGAAATTTTTGTTGGGTCTTCTGGTTTTATGAAAGTGGTTGCCAACGTTTTTGATGTGATAGTATTATGATTGGTTATCATGACAGAATATATAGTTTGCTGCACTGATAAGTTGAAAGACATACATTCATGAAGGCTGCTAATGTGTTGGTTCACCAACCGTCCTTATATGCCCATTTTGTTTGTCCGTTTTTGAATTTTCAAAAACTCATTTAAACTAATAGGGGCACATTTTTTATTATTTAATAAATGGGATATTTTCCTAATAAATTGCTTCAAAGACTAACAGATTCCTTAAGCGGTTTCTCTTGCTTTACGTTCAAGTCAACTAATTTAATTTATGTAAAAGAAAGAATTTTATGATGTGAGGAATTTGCTTCTGTAGAGAAGAAGAAAGATGGCTGACTGTATATTAGACTCTCCCTCATAATTGACCTAGGACAAAAGTTGTGTGTGTGTGTGTGTGTGTGAGAGAGAGAGAGAGAGAGCCTGACAAATGGACAGGATGGGAAATTTGGTTTAAATAAATGTATTTGAATTTTCAAATGGACTGATTAATTGTGATCCAATCCTAACCCATGGATTCATGATTGGAGAATAACTGATATTGCCTACACCTATCTGCAAATATTCTATCTTAGAATAAACTTCTTTAGCTCTCATCCTTGCTAGGTGAACCATTGACATCTAACTAACCAAATGACACTTGAGATTTTAAACGAGCTGATGAAAGTTAACACCAAATTCTTAATTAAACATAGAATTACCATTGAGTCTCAAGTACCATTAGATTTTTTTCCTGGAGTCATTAGTTCATCTTTGCATTTGTCTGCCGGTAAAAAGTTGAAAAGTCTAAGATATTCCAGTTAACAGAGGCCACAAGAGACTGTCACTGAATCTCAAATGAAATGAACATTACTTTTTCATGGTTAAGCATTGTCTCATTTGTTTATGTCACCGTCTGGCAGTGTTACAAGCAAAGTACATTTGGGAGCACCAACCTCGAGCTTATTTTCTGGGGAATCTTTGCGTGCTCTATCATCTGTAGGGTCATCTCGAACTTCACATCACCGTAGGGGAGCAAGGTTTATAGTTAGAGCAGATTCTGTAAGTGTAAACACTGCTTTTACTTTTACTTTCTTGACAGTAGTACTGAAAGTGTCAAGTGTCAACTTACTGTTTCCCCACTAAAATTTAGGGTACTAACTTCTCCATGTATCCAGGATTTCTATTCTGTCCTTGGCGTGTCAAGAAATGCTAGTAAATCAGAAATTAAAAGTGGTATCTACTGCTCCTTTTACCCTTCAATTTGGTAGACCATTCTGTTATTTGCATGTGGTGTTTCAATTGCTTTCATATTCTTTTGTTCTCAGTTGATAATTTGTCTTGTATGATGGTTTTTATGACCTGTAACTTTCTGCCTTGTCTAGTCCCTTGCATTACTCGTCTTCTTTTTTCCTTTCATGGTTGTAGTCACTGTATTATTTGTCTGAATGTTATGCTTTGGTAGTTTTATGGGTGTTTAACATGTACACATCATTGATGTAGGGTTATCCAATTTAGACTTGAAAAGTTTGAGCAAATATAATTTAGAATTCTTAATTAGGACTTTTTGGTACAGCCTATTATATATTTTAAACTACAATGAGTTTATAGCTTAATAATTAAGGTCTCACTTCTAGTGGATCGCATTTTGAGCACAGGCATATTGATTTCAATTTTGTTAGGTCATTCCTTCAGAGAATGTTTACTTCACTTGTGAGGAATTATAATGTTGTAGGCTTGAAATATCTGGGTCTAGTTTTGTGTAAATATCTAGAAAGTATCATGAAAATTGCAGAATTGATATCTAATTATATAAAATTTATGTAAAACTTTGAGAAAGAATAAATGAAGTGAACTACTCATTACATTTGGACTGAAAATTTAATGTTCTAAAATGAGGATATAGTGTATTTAATTGTTTTTAAGAGATTCTAATCTGTATGGACTAATTTGTATAAGAACAAACATCAAGGATTTTTCCTTGGGATCGACCTAATCAGTGAAATTTGAGAGTAACTTAGACCTTTGATGTATTTTTATAGAATTTTTAGAATTGCCTTCCTATGGGGCCCTCTCTTTTTAAACTAAAGATGAGTATTGGATCCAAATTTTATTTTTTTATGCAGACCAAGAATCATCCAAAAGTGTATTGAGGGTTCAAGTAAATAAATATTCATGAAATTTGCATGGTTATGAATTTCTTTTGTGGATCAATGAGCAGTGTTAATTAGTTGGTTAATTTCAGCATAGCATGTTATCATGGTTTGGTTAATACTATTCATTCTCATTTTGTTCTTTTCATTTTTCAGCTTATCGGAAGCTAGCAAGGAGTTATCATCCAGATGTAAACAAGTGAGTTAATTAGCCTGTTTTTATTTTGAGTAACAGTGTTGTCGAAGGAAGGATGAATGTCCTATGGTTGGGAATGTTAGTGTTCTATATATGTGGATATATTAGTATTGATTTGATATGTGATATCAATGAAAATCATGGAAACTATTAATATTTACAGAAAAATGTGTCATTTCTTAATGTAAATAAGAAATGATACAAAAATGCAAGTAAGAAATGCTAAAAAGTCAATATTGAATAAATTAAACTAGTTTTCTTAATGAGTAAGATATTAAACTAGGCTATGATTGGTAAGAGAAGCATATTTAGATGGTTTGGAAGTGTGTATCTATGCCCAGAGACAGGAGGGATTGGCTTTTGGGTTTTACATGGATCTTATACAGCTTCATGAGAAAAAAACGAAAATGCTATATAGCTGTGTCTGGAGATTTTCATATTTATGGTCCATCCTCTGTGGGGTCTTTTAAGGCAGATAAAGAGTCATAAATCCCTTATTCCTAGAAATCCAACTACCTTAAATTGCAGAAAACAACCAATAGAATCTTGTCCTTCAAAAGAACATTCCAGCTGTTGGGTAGCTGACTTCCACAAAAATCAGTGTCTTTCCTGAAGTACCAAATTTCCCCTGGTAAATCTTTCAGGATAAAATTTTGTAATATTAGAAAAACCTGTTTCCTAGTGATACCAACAGCTACCAAGGACCCTACTCTAGTTCATTGTGTTCTAACCAACTCTTTTATGGTTCACAAAAAATTGTATTTCTTCAAAGCTAACTTTTTAACTGGAACAAGAAGGCGAACCAAAACCAGAAGAACTGGTAAGAGCAATTACTGGGAATTGGAGCCTTGATTTATTCCTCTTAAAGCTTTTTGAAATACTACTGACAATAATGCATAGAGAAAGATTGAGATATTATTTTAATCTTATTATCTTTTAGTAAGAATATTCTGTCTTGCATGTTCTATAATCTTTTAGTGTAATGATGGAATAACATGAAAGAACTTTACAAGATATTATAACTGAAACGATGTTATCATATATGACATGCTTGTATGTAACATAGAGATCCATTAAAGGTGTGTAATGGCATATATTAACCACGAACCTGAAGTCATGGGTGGAGCTCAGGTCATATTGAAAGATGCTGGCATATATTAACCATTTTCCATCTTTTTTTTTGTATGATGAATTTTTTTCTTCTTTTTTTTATAAAATATAACATTTTCTTTTCATATCTATACTAATCTTTTTGTTTTTTATTTTCTATTTTCTTTCTTTTTGTTTTGTTGGGCTTGGTATTAGGTCATGTTAATCTATTTGGATACGCTGTTTGTTTCTCATGTTGTAAGAATTATACTACTCTATGTTGCAGAGACCCAGGTGCAGAAGAAAAATTCAAGGAAATTAGTTACGCATATGAGGTAAAAGCATGGATTTCTGACTTATGATTTAGCTCTTGCCTGGTGGCAGTTTCGATTATGATCTGAATTCTTAAACTTATAGGAGTAAAATTTCTTTTGCAGGTCCTCTCTGATGATGAAAAACGATCCTTATATGACAAATATGGAGAGGCTGGAGTCAAAGGTGCTGGTGCGGGCATGGGGGTAAGTATGTCTTTGATTATGATGGGGAAAAGCTGATTTCTTTCTTTGTCCTTTTCTTATCACTTTTACTATCTCACGTGGAATAACCTTAATTGTGTCAGGATTTCAGCAATCCTTTTGATCTGTTTGAATCACTCTTTGAAGGAATGGGTGGTATGGGTGGAATGGGTGGTATGGGAGGGAGAGGATCTCGGACTAGAGCAGTGGAGGGCGAGGATGAATACTACAATCTCGTTTTAAACTTCAAAGAAGCAGTTTTTGGGGTTGAGAAAGAGATTGAAATAAGTCGTCTAGAGAGCTGTGGAACTTGCAATGGTTCAGGTGCAAAACCAGGGACCAAACCAACTAGATGTAGCACCTGTGGTGGGCAAGGCCAGGTTGTTTCATCAGCAAGGACTCCGTTGGGTGTCTTTCAGCAGGTTATGACATGCTCTTCATGTGGTGGGACTGGGGAAACATCCACACCTTGTAACACATGTTCTGGCGATGGGCGTGTGAGGAGGACAAAGCGAATTAGTCTGAAAGTTCCAGCTGGTGTGGACTCTGGTAGCCGTTTAAGAGTCCGAAATGAAGGTAATGCTGGCCGGCGAGGTGGGTCTGCTGGTGATCTGTTTGTCATTATTGAAGTTATTCCAGACCCTATTCTGAAACGAGACGACACCAACATCTTGTATACCTGCAAGGTATCCTACATTGATGCGATATTGGGAACTACAATTAAGGTTCCAACAGTGGATGGAATGGTTGATTTGAAGATCCCAGCTGGTACTCAACCAAACACAACCCTTGTTATGGCGAAGAAAGGTGTTCCTCTCCTAAATAAAAATAATATTAGAGGGGATCAGCTGGTGCGCGTGCAGGTTGAGATACCGAAACGATTAAGCAGTGATGAAAGGAAGCTAATTGAGGAACTGGGTGATCTAAGCAAGGGCAAGACCGCAAGCAGGAGATAATTAGGTGTTGGTTGTGTCGTGTTGTGGTCTATAAATTGTTCACCCACCACCCCATTATTTTTATTCTACCTTTTAGTGGGTGCATCTTTTTGGTTACCTCGATGCACATTGAAGAACTCAGCTGCAGTTCTCCATCAGTTTGAACGGCTAGTGGGGAAGCAAATGTTTATACACTTGTAGGTAAGGTTTAGTGATAATTTTTGTCACATTAAACGAAAACTCCAAACAGAGATGCAGAGGGTGAAAGAATTAAGGATGTCTCTACCCAATATTCTGTAGTTAAAACTTTGCAATGTTTGGCATTGAACTAAAGTTATACAATGTATTTTTTCCTTTCTATCAAAATTTTGACAGTTTGTTTTGTACCGTAAGTACATTATGTAACATTTTTTGGAGTTGTTTCATTTAGTTTCGGTACAATTTGATGCATTTGGGTTTATGCTATGCCAAATCAATCAATATGATTTGAATCTGAATTTATATGTTCAGTGTGTCCTTTTTCATTTCTTTCAACAGAAACAACTGGATAGTGTAAGATTCATTCATGTATTTATCCTTTATTTCTTCGTGTTCAAATTTGAACCAACCGGATTTTGCTTCAAAAGTAGATACATTTTTATCTTTTCACAATTGATTAACCCAATGAGTCCAAAAAGTAAGTGATAAATAATAAAGAAAATCGACCTTTCTACCAAGTAGTGAGTGGAAAAACACAAAAAATTTCTACCAAATAACGGATAAAAACACAAAAAAGTTTTGTATTCTTTTTAAGAAAAAATTAATAATAATAGAGGGGTGAGAGAGGCTCGAGCTCCCAGCCCCTGGAGGTCTCAGAAGAGATGAGACCTAAGCGGTCGCCAACAGCGCCATCAGCGCACCAGGCTATACAAAGCCAATGGAAAGGAACTAAGTTGTGTTATAAGTTATATTAAATTCTTATAATGTAGCATATTGTAAATCGAGTGGAACTACAACTTGTCAAACTATTTCCATTCGCTTTGATTCTTGGTCACTTTAAATAAGAATAATGATAATGATTGATTATGATTTGGAAGTAAGTTGAAAAACCTTGTTGCTATCGATGATTGATTATGGATAATTAATCACTGATAGTAACAGGGTTAACTTTGATTAAGTAAACCACTGGCTAATTAATTTATATTAGTGAAGACAAAACCAATCTCTAATGTATAGAATTAGGTATGTAGCTGCCTTCTTTATTTTTACAATTAATTTAACCTTTTTTTTATAGAATGATCAATCTTGTTATTTTTTTCCCTTGGAAACCTGTTTGCTATTAAAGAAATTGAAATCTATTATGAAGTTGAACAATTTTCAACTGTATCACGTCTCCACTTAGAATCATTACTATTAATGACTTAACAATGTCTTCCATAATTAAATTAAAGCACCAATCACGAACATTAATTTCATGAAAAAAAAAACATTTAATTAACACATTAAAACAAGATTAATTTGCCTTGAGATCACTAATCAAATATAAGAAGCAAATTAAAGGAGAAAGTGCCATATATAAAAACTAAATGATCCACATCCAAAGCAATGAATAATTTCTTAAATATGCCTGATATTCGATAAAAATAAAATACCCAAATTTAATTAAAATTACTTAATAATCACCCCTAAAATTGAAGAGCCTCGTTAATCAACCGACCAAAGTTGTTATAGGACACGCCTCCAACATCAGTAGCTTCCTCAGCTTTCTTCTTCCAAACCAATGCATTTTCTCTCAGTTTCTTCCCCTTCTCACCTTCCATTATCTCCCTCACGAGCTCTGCAACTTCCTCCCTCTTAACGTCATGGTTCACCTCCATACCAATATCCCAACTAGTACAAGCATACCTACAATTCGTTTGCTGGTCGGCGAAGAAAGGCCAGCAAATCAGTGGGACACCAGCACAGACAGATTCCAGGGTTGAATTCCAACCACAATGGCTCAGAAAAGCCCCAACCGAAGGATGAGCCAAGACCTTCTGTTGCGGACACCAACTCGCCAGCATTCCTAGTTCCTTTGTCTCCTCCAGAAACCCATCTGGCAGTTCCATTGAATCACCACCCATCACCACGTCTGGCCTGAGAATCCACAAGAAATAGTGTTTGCTGTTGGCCAAACCCCACGCGAACTCCTTGAAGTGCTCGTCCGACATGACAGTGATGCTGCCGTAGTTGACGTACACGACCGAGTTGGGTTCTCTCTGATCAAGCCACTCAATGCAGTTGGAGTCTTCTTTCCAAAGGCTCGAACTCAAAGATTTTAAGTTGGTTTCCGGGAGGTGACAGCTCAGCAGAGAGAGCGGCCCGACGGTATAGAAATTGGGGAAGAAGGCGGAGATTGCTCCGAGGACTTGGTGCTCGAAGTCGTCGAAGGTGTTGAAGATGATGGCTTTGGGTTTGAGGCAGTTACGAACTTCGGAACATAAGAAATTGAACATGATGTCATCGGCGTCTTGGGTTCGGATGAAGCTGGGAATGTCCTTTAGCCGGAAGTTTTTCATGCCGGGGATCCAATCGATCGGCGTATCCAGTGTACCGTCGTGCATGAAGTTCTCGTCTGAAAAAACAAACACATAAATGCATGGAGACGAGTAGTTAGGTCAAGGTTTAATTTAATTACACTGGATGTCTATGTGTGTGGCTGTAACTATATAGTATATGTGTATCACATATTATAGTTTACAACCACCACTTAATTCTCATGTCCATAACTATTGGAAAATTTAGACCAAAAAAAAATACATTTTTGTAATTAATAATCTAAGCTCTTGATGAGCTCAAATCAGCCAGCGTTTTGTATGGTATTGATTTGTCAAAAACATGACCACAAGTAACAATTTTCCATAACAAGGCTAGTGTATATATACATGGATATTGGATATACATCACTATATTATAAAAATTACTATATATGTCCATGACCAGCAGAAATTAATTGGTAACCTCCATCACATTTTCATGTGAGAAATACATACACTAGAATATATATATATATATATATATATATATATATATATATATATATATATATATATATATGAATGTCTTTTTGCCTTTAATACATATGCTTTTCATGAAAATCAGATACAAAGTAAAAATAGAAAACGTATATATACCTTTGAATGGAACAATGCCTCTCTTTTGAAGTTCACTGAACTGTAAGTACCCCATGAATCCACAAGCCGAGGCAGTCCAAAACAGAACCACTGGAATCCCAAGTTCTTCCCCGGCTTTGATCCCAAAGCTCATAATACCGTCAGATATTATGCAAGTAACCGGAGGATTAACTTCATGCAAAGAATTATTCAGCCTCTTAAGTAGGTCTTTAAATGGACCTAAACAGTTCTTACTAGTTGAATCACAGAGAGCTGGGATATCTTGAGTTGCATCATGATCCGACGGCGGAAGACCGTCCGGTATGGTCTCGAAGACGAAATCTGGTAGGCCCTTGAGAAAATCAGGACCTTTGGATCTGATCAAGCGGTTGTGGTTGAACTCTGTGTTGACGAAGGTTATGTGGAAGCCTTTTGAGTGCAGAAGCTTGGCTAATTGCATCATGGGGTTAACATGGCCTTGTGCTGGGTATGGGACAAATACTGCATGAGGTTTTTTGCCTCCAACTGAACCCATTCTTCTTCACCAATATTAATGGATGTAAAATTTTGTAAGGCTTACTTAGAAAGAAGCTTGAACATATATATAGAGGTTATTTATTTATTCTTTTTATACAATTAAAAAAATGTTTTTTCTTGTATGTTATTATTTATTTGGTTGATTATTAAGAACCTGATTGGAAATTTGTTTTAGACTTTTGAAGATGGAGTACAAGTATGTGATTCATAGGCTACCATTTTTGGATATTTGCAAACTAGTCCAACAAGTCCTAAGTTTAATTGATTGTTTGGTTTATGATATGGAGGCCTACTATGAAGATGATTAGTTTTTGGAGCAATTCAAATGTCTAATTCAACTCCACCACCAAGACACATAAAGGGCTACAGTGATATTGGAATCCATAATTTTAAAGTGTAGGTATCTCCTTCCTACCACTTGAGCCACTCTTTAGCGGTTATGATGTTGTCACTAGCAGTGCATGCAAAATGCATATTAATCTTTATCTAACAATTTTATGTAAGGTTTTTTTAGATAAACAATTATGTAAAATAAGTATTAATTGGTAATATGCAAATTAAATATGGTGTAGAAAGCTTTGGCGGTCCTTGTTTTCATTTTCTTTTATGTTATCCTCATTTTTAGACATGTGGGCGGATCTCCATATCTGATATGTTTGATTCTTGGTAGTTGGGCGGATCTCCATTCCAACTACCAAGAATCATATGGCAAAGCCAGCTGTATGATATTAATAATCACATGGCGAAGCCAGAGATCAGGTTGGACAAAAAATAAAGTAAAACTTGATGGGCAACTGCGTGATTAGTATAATAGATTTGATCACTCTGGGACGAAGAGCATTTGCAGGCCGGGTATTAATAATCACATGGCAAAGCTAGATGTTGGATAAAATAGAGTAATGTATTCAACATAATTTATATATATATTGAAATACACCATTTGATATGTATTTTTTAGTTACATATAATGAATGAACTGTGATCAGTTATCCCCTTATATATCCTAATACGCGTCCCATTGATAGGATTTTGACACTCACATGTTAATCAATATGTGTTTGCCATCTAATTTATTTGATTAACATGTAAGGTGTTTAAATCCTATCAATGACGAATAGATAAGAGGATACTAAGAATCTCAGTTTGTCTGATTACATATAAACTCCAACTAATAAAAAAGTTTAATATGTGGATTGTGAAATTATATATGCAAATTATAATGGAAAACTGTATTTGAAAATAATTAATAATAATAATAATAATTAAAGTTTTATTTTATAAGAGCGTCCAATATCACTAGCAGTTCAAACTGAGTTTTATAGCACCAACATAATAAATAATTAATTCAGTGGATGAGTAAGGTGGGTTGGGCTTCATTAATTAATTAAAGCACTTATTTTAAATAAAAATACAAAGAGTAATGTTATTTGTCATTATCATTATCAATAATTAATACCGGATTCATCACTAGTCTATTTGATAATTGGTTATTAAATGATATGTTATTTAAAATTATGATTTGAAAAAGTAAACCCTTATGCCAACTTAAGAAAGGTTTGGGTTATATACTTACTTTGCAGATACTATGTAAAATCACACTGTTATTCTCAAAATTCGAACTTAAAAAAGATGGATTAGAATTGAATTATATACTTTTAATACATATCAATTTGATTAGGTGTAGTGGGAAGCAAGATAAGAAAATATAAAATCGAATTTAAAAACTTAACAATTAATTTTGCAGAGCTCTACAATTTGAATTGAGATAAACACTTAGATTTTTCTCCTCTCTGGACTCTTTGGTTCCAGATTACATAAATTTATATCTAAACCAATAATAGAGACTTCTAAATCATCTTAATTAACTCAGATATACACAAATACCAAAAGATTAATTTATTTTCAAAACACACAATGCAAACTCATAAACCAATATTACATTTACATATATATATATATATATATATATATATATATATATATATATATCTATATTAACTTTTAACACATAGGGAACCACTGGTATTGATGGGTGATAAAGTACCATTATTCAAATAGAAATTAATTAACAAATTGTTATAAATAATTATATACTCGTCCTTACTAGTAATAATTTAACACACTTAACTTTAATATCTGTGTTTCTAAATTAAGTTGATCAATTGTCTTACCAAAAATAGCAATATATATATCAATAAAAGATTAAGTTGAAATGAAAACGAACTAAATGGAAGAAAAGTTTGAATTTGAAATTGGAGATCTTATATTGCTCAATCAGAAGTAGGAGAAAGTTCCATATTAAATATGTCTCAGTCCTAATGGATGTTTTAAATAACCATGCATAATATTCACTCAAAATTAAATTAAATTAAATATGAGTAATAAAACCCAACTTTAAAATCAACGTACTAATTAAACATGATGAAGAGCCTCCTTAATCAACCTGCCAAAGTTATTATAAGACACACCTCCAACATTAGTAGCTTCCTCAGCTTTCTTCTTCCAAACCAATGCATTTTCTCTCAGTTTCTTCCCCTTCTCACCTTCCATCATCTCCCTCACCAGCTCTGCAACTTCCTCCCTCTTAACGTCATGGTTCACCTCCATACCAATATCCCAACTAGTACAAGCATACCTACAATTCGTTTGCTGTTCGGCGAAGAAAGGCCAGCAAATCAGTGGGACACCAGCACAGACAGATTCCAGGGTTGAATTCCAACCACAATGGCTCAGAAAAGCCCCAACCGAAGGATGAGCCAAGACCTTCTGTTGCGGGCACCAACTCGCCAGCAATCCTCGTTCCTTTGTCTCCTCCAGAAACCCATCTGGCAGTTCCATTGAATCACCACCCATCACCACATCTGGCCTGAGAATCCACAAGAAATAGTGTTTGCTGTTGGCCAAACCCCATGCAAACTCCTTGAAGTGCTCGTCCGACATGACTGTGATGCTGCCGTAGTTGACGTACACGACCGAGTTGGGTTCTCTCTGATCAAGCCACTCAATGCAGTTGGAGTCCTCTTTCCAAAGGCTCGAACTCAAGGATTTTAAGTTGGTTTCCGGGAGGTGATAGCTCAGCAGAGGGAGCGGACCGATGGTATAGAAATTGGGGAAGAAGGCGGAGATTGCTTCGAGGACTTGGTGCTCGAAGTCGTCGAAGGTGTTGAAGATGATGGCTTTGCGTTTGAGGCAGTTACGGGCTTCGGAACCCAAGAAATTGAACATGATGTCATCGGCGTCTTGGGTTCGGATGAAGCTGGGAATGTCCTTTAGCCGGACTTTTTTCATGCCGGGGATCCAATCGATCGGTGAATCCAGTGTACCGTCGTGCATGAAGTTCTCGTCTGAAAAAGCAAGGACATAAATGCATTCAGACGAGTAGTTAGGTCAAGGTTTAATTTAATCACATATTAGTTTACAACCACTACTTAATTCTCAGGTCCATAACTATTGGAAAATTTAGACCAAAAAAAATTCATTTTTGTATTTTATAATCTAAGCTCATGATGAGCTCGAATTAATCACCCCGTCCAAATAGTCTCTTTAATATTCTAGTAGATTCTTACCAAATAATTAAAATATAAATATTTTTTTAACTCATATCATATGTTCCTTTCCCTATCGCCTTCTATTCAAATAGAATTTGACACATTTGGTTTATTTTTTCTTTCATTTAAATGAGATGTCACGTTAATTAAAGTAGTATCACACTATTAATGAAAAGAAAAATAATAAAACAAACTTTAACTAATCTTTGAAATAAGAAAATTATACCCAAGGAAAATAAAAGCTAAAAACGGTTAGTTTTACTAATTTATATATATATATATATATATATATATATATATATATCATTTCCCAGGGTAAGATAATCAATACAATGAAATAAATTTGACTAGCAAATATATATAATTACACTGGATGTATATGTGTGTCGCTTTATATGTATATGTATATGTGTATCACATATTAGTTTATAACCACCACTTAATTCCCATGTCCATAACTATTGGAAAATTTAGACAAAAAAATATATACATTTTGACCACAAGTAACAATTTTCCATAACAAGGCTAGTGTATATATACATGGATATTGGATATACATCACTATATTATAAAAATTACTATATATGTCCATGACCAGCAGAAATTAATTGGTGACATCCATCAAATTTTCATGTGAGAAAAAGCATGCACTAGAATTAATATATATGAATGTTTTTTTGCCTTTAATATGTATGCTTTTCATGAAAATAAGATATATATTAAAAATAAAAAACGTATGTATACCTTTGAATGGAACAATGCCTCTCTTTTGGAGTTCACTGAACTGTAAGTACCCCATGAATCCACAAGCCGAGGCAGTCCAAAACGGAACCACTGGAAGCCCAAGTTCTTCCCCGGCTTTGATCCCAAAGCTCGTAATACCGTCAGATATTATGCAAGTAACCGGAGGATTAACTTCATGCAAAGAATTATTCAGCCTCTTAAGTAGGTCTTTAAATGGACCTAAACAGTTCTTAGTGGTTGAATCACAGAGAGCTGGGACATCTTGAGTTGCATCACGATCCGACGGCGGAAGACCGTCCGGTATGGTCTCGAAGACAAAGTCTGGTAGGCCCTTGAGAAAATCAGGACCTTTGGATCTGATCAAGCGGTTGTGGTTGAACTCAGTGTTGACAAAGGTTATGTGGAAGCCTTTGGAGTGTAGAAGCTTGGCTAATTGCATCACGGGGTTAACATGGCCTTGTGCTGGGAATGGGACAAGTACTGCATGAGGTTTTTTGCCTCCAGCTGAATCCATTTTTCTTCACCAATATTAATGGATGTAAAATTTTGTAAGGCTTACTTCGAAAGAAGCTTGAACTTATATGTAGATAGAGGTTTTTTTTGAAAATAAACTATTTTATCGTATGTTAATAATTGAATGATCGTTAAGATGTTTGAATATTCTTTTACGATGACTAAAATTAAATATGATGTAGGAAGCTTTGGTGGTGCTGATTGAAACAGGGTCCACCACAGGTTAAATCTCGTCCAAAAATACTAATTATAGGTAATCTTTTGGAATGTTACAATAACGGCTGCTCCCACATGCAGCTTAAAACATATAGAGGTTTTTTTGAAAAGAAATTATTTTATTGTATGTTAATAATTGAATGCTAATTAAGAAATATTTCAATATTCTTTTACGATCACTAAAATTAAATATGATGTATGAAGATTTGGTCGTCCTTATTGAAATAGGGTTCATCATAGGACTAAACCTTGCTCAAAAGTACTAACTGAAGATAAGTAATTTTTTAAAATGTTACAATCTACCACGCTCCCACATTCACCTTAATATATATAGAGAGGTTTTTTAGAAAATAAATTATTTTATTGTATGTTAATAACTGAATAATCCTTAAAAAAAAATGTTTGAATATTCTTTTACAATGATTAAAATTAAATATGATGCTTTGGTGGCCCTGGTTGAAACATGGCCCACCCTTTATATATATAGAGGTTTTTTTTTTAAAAAAAATTATTTTATTGTACGTTAATAATTGAATTATCATTAAAAAATATTTGAAAATTTTTTAGGATGACTAAAATTAAATAGAGGTTTTTTTGAAAAAGAAATTATTTTATTATATGTTAATAATTGAACAACCATTAAGAAATGTTTGAATATTCTTTTACAAGACTAAAATTAAATATGATGTGGGAAGTTTTATAGGGCCCACCATAGGGTGGGTTAAGTAGTACTAGATGATGGTAGTAAATCTTTTGGAACTTTACAATTCACGGGTGCGGGTGACAATTTAACACGCTCTCACATGCACCACTATATACCTATCATATGTTGTGGATTGATGCTCCATTTGATTGTGATTTTGATACCAAATGAAACACACTCCATGGAATCGTTTAAAATGCTAATTGAAAATAATTTTAAATTTTTAGCTTAATTATAAATGATGTTTGGACACTAATTACTGCTCAATATAAAACTTTATACGTGGTGCGTTGTAAAATACTGACTCATTTTTCTTTCCTCGATTTTAGACTTCGTGTAAGGAGCTCTATATCTAACCCATCAATATCTACCAAAGAAGAAAAAGACAAAAGCAGGTGAGAAGATAGTGCAAGACTAATTGCAGACCACATATTTATAATTACCTAATTTCTTGAGAACATAGCCTAATTTCTAAGCTTGAACTTATATGTATATAGAGGTTTTTTTTTAAAAGAAACTATTTTATTGTATGTTAATAATTGAACGATCGTTAAGATGTTTGAATATTCTTTTACGATGACTAAAATTAAATATGATGTAGGAAGCTTTGGTGGTGCTGTTTGAAACAGGGTCCACCACAGGTTACATCTCGTCCAAAAACACTAATTGTAGGTAATCTTTTGGAAAGTTACAATAACGGCTGATGTGGGTTACAATCCACGACGCTCCCACATGCACCTTAATATATATAGAGGGTTTTTCGAAAAGAAATTATTTTATTGTATGTTAATAATTGAATGATAATTAAGAAATGTTTCAATATTCTTTTACAATCACTAAAATTAAATATGATGTGTGAAACTTTGGTAGCCGTGATTGAAATAGGGTTCATCATAGGGTTAAACCTTATCCTAAAGTATTAGCTGAAGGTAGGTAATTTTTTAGAATGTTACAATCCACCACACTCCCACATTCACCTTAATATACACAGAGAGGTTTTTTCGAAAAGAAATTATTTTATTGTATGGTTTTTTTTTATAAAAGAAAAATGATCTCGATGTGGATCTCATCAATTTAGGATTCTATTTGCAATCTTTTAAGAGTTTAAAGTAGTTGACTCAACCCCCTAACAGATCCCAGCGTCAAATAAAATTTGAACTGGCGTTAGTGAGGTTTCAAAATTCAACCACTACCATGAAATGAATATGATTGAATGATCGATTTTTTTTCCATTAGGCCACACCCAGTAGTACTGTACGTTAATAATTGAATGATCCTTAAAAAAATATTTGAATATGTTTTTACGATGATTTAAATTAAATATGATGCTTTGGTGGCCCTGATTGAAACATGGCCCACCCTTAATATACAGAGGTTTTTTTTAAAAAAAATTATTTTATTTTATGTTAATAATTGAATGATCATTAAAAAATATTTGAAAATTTTTTAGAATGACAAAAATTAAATAGAGGTTTTTTTAAAAAAAGAAATTATTTTATTATATGTTAATAATTGAATAACCATTAAGAAATGTTTGAATATTCTTTTACAATTCTAAAATTAAATAAATTGTAGGAAGTTTTGGTGACCCCGGTTGAAATAGGGCCCACCATAGGGTGGGTTTAGTAGTATTAGATGAAGGTAGTAAATCTTTTGGAACTTCACAATTCACGGGTGTGGGTTACAGTTCATCATGCTCCCACATGCACCACTAATTACCTATCATATGTTGTGGATTGATGCTCCATTTGGTAGTGACTTTGATAACAAATAAAACACACTCTACCGTAGAATTAAATCTCTTTCAACATTATTAATTAATAATAATTTTAAGTCTTTAACTTAGTTATAAATTATGTTTGGACACTGTTTATGGCCAATATAAAATTTTATATATGGTGCGTTATATTAATACTGATCGACCCCTCAAAAGTACATTCCTCAACCATTAATTGGACTCATTTTTCTTTCCTCAATTTTAGACTTCGTGTAAGGAGCTCCATATCTAACACGTCAACATCTACCAAAGAAGAGAAAGACAAAAACAAATGAGAAGACATATTTGTAATTATATGGCAAAGCCAAGGTTGGTAAAATATGTAAAATTCAATGAACAACCGTGTGATTTGTATAATTGATTTGATTAATTATCGAGCATCCAATCAATAGCTGTTTAAACTTTGTTTTATTGTTGCAGTAAAATTATAATTAATTAAGAAGAGAGGATGAGTAGGTTGGGCTGGATTCACTCTCATCAACTACTTGTTTTTTTATAAAAACACAAGTTAATCAACCTGTTTTAGATGAGTTGAAGACTTTAAATAAATGGAATAGCGAATACGAACTAGGTGGAAGAAAAGTTTTTAATATTAGCTGGAGATCTTAAATTGCTAATTAAAGATATATATATATATATATATATATAGGTCTATTAAAAACGATGAGAATTTGTTTCGTATATATGCTGTCCACTTTCATTATATTGATGACAAAAGTGAAGGAAATTTACAACCTAAAACATGTATATATGCTACCTAATTTCTTGAGAACATAGCTTAATTTCTAAGCCCTTATTTTATAGGATGTATTAATGAAGGGATTGAGTGAAATGAGGGAGTGTTGGAGGAATTTGGAGGGTGATAATTGTTTAGCAAAGCGAATTGACAAAGGGAATGAACTCGAAGATAAATAACAAATCCATCAAAAACACTCCCTTTACTACTGAAAAGATTATAAGAGAAAGAGTTTTTATATCTAATTAATAAATTTTTAATTATATTTTAATCGATTATATATAATTTTTTTTTTACATCGTGTCAAAAAATATAAATAATTAATATAATTTACTCACTCCTTCAACTTCTCTCTCTTTTTACCCCACTTCATCCTTCCCCTTCTCCCTCCTTCACACCAAATAGAGCCTTAAATCTTTTTAATGGGTCATCCGAACAGGGTCCATCTCCATTATGATCATGGCTCACCCGTACAGAGCTGGGACATGTTGAGTTGCATCACGATCCGACAGCGGAAAACCGTCCGGTATGGTCTCGAAGACGAAGTCTGGTGGTAGGCCCATGAGAAAATCAGGACCTTTGGATCTGAACAGAGGTTGTGGTTGAACTCAGTATTGACAAAGGTTATGTGGAAGCCTTCTGAGTCTAGAAGCTTGGCTAATTGCATCATGAGGTTAACATGGCCTTGTGCTGGGTATGGTACAAGTACTGCATGCTGTTTTTTGCCTCCACCTGGACCCATTTTTCTTCACCAATATTAATGGATGTAAAGTTTTGTAAGGCTTACTCAGTTAACAATTGAGTGATCATTTAAGAACTGTTTGGATATTCTTTTACCATGACTAAAAGCATTTTTTTTAAGTTAAGGCACAAATATGTGACTCATAGGCTTACCATTTTTCAAAATTTCCAAACTAAGTAACACTTCTGGTTGACGATGTCGCTGGCTAGCAGTATTATATAGGATATTAGTATCCATCCAACAATTTGATGATGTGAACTTGGTTTATTAACAATTGTATAAATAAATTAATAACTGAGTTTCACTAAAAAAAAATTAATTAATAACTGATAATAAACAAATTAAATATGATGTAGGAAGCTTTGTTGATCCTGATGTTGAGCTCTCAAAAGTACATTCCCCCACCATTAATTAGTTGGTTTCACTTTTCTTTCTTCGTTTTTGAAATTCATATCAAGAACTCTATTGATAATTTTTCTACATAGTTCAACAATGTGATGATTGTTCTATTGTAAAAATATTTAAAACAATCGATGTTATACAATTTTTCTTAATAAAAATACTCTACAACAATTAAATCTTACTATATATATATATATTAATAAATTAAATTAAACTAATCTTAAAATATGATAGATTGATAAACTTGATCAAATACGTTATATAATTTTGCAAAGCCGGATCGAGGTTGGGTAGAATATGTCAGAAGTCAATAAACAACTGCGTGAGTTGTAAAATTGACTCGAGAAATTCTGGGACGAATGGCATCCAGTATGAATGGCAGTTCAAACTGAGTTTTATTGTACCAAAATAATAATTAATTAAGTGGCTGGTTGGGCTTTCATTCATTACAGTACATTTCTTGTAGATAAAAATACAAACAGTAATGTTTTTTGTCAGTAGTCATCAACACCGAACTATAAGTACAAAAATCACAAATCCCAGTCATAAATTAGATTTTCGATATGCACATATGAAAATTATTCAAGAATTTATAACTCAAATTTTAGAAATTGAATCGGAACGTTTAATATATAATCGGAACGATCTCATTAGTAATAATTTAACACAGCTAACATTAATAACTGTGTTTTTAAATTAAGTTGACCAATTGACTTGCCAAAAATAACAATGAAAAAATTATGTTGAATTGAAAACGAACAAGATGGAAGAAAAGGATGAATTTGAGATCTTAAATTGCCAATTAAAGATATTTGGCATAATTAATTAGAAGTAGGAGAGAGGTCCTTGGGTGATGTTTTTACTAAATTAAATAAAACATGAATTAAACCTACTAACTAAACATGATGAAGAGCCTCCTTAATCAACCTACCAAAGTTATTATAAGACACACCTCCAACATCAGTGGCTTCCTCAGCTTTCTTCTTCCAAACCAATATATTTTCTCTCAGTTTCTTCCCCTTCTCACCTTCCATTATCTCCCTCACAAGCTCTGCAACTTCCTCCCTCTTAACGTCATGGTTCAACTCCATACCAATGTCCCATGTAGTACAAATATACCTACAATTTGTTGGCTGTTCGCCAAAGAAAGGCCAGCAAATCAGTGGGACACCAGCACAGACAGATTCCAGGGTTGAATTCCAACCACAATGGCTCAGAAATGCCCCCACCGAAGGATGAGCCAAGACCTTCTGTTGCGGGCACCAACTCGCCAGCAATCCTCGTTCCTTTGTCTCCTCCAGAAACCCATCTGGCAGTTCCACCGAATCACCACCCATCACCACGTCTGGCCTCACAATCCACAGGAAATAGTGGTTGCTGTTCGCCAAACCCCACGCGAACTCCTTGAAGTGCTCGTCCGACATGACGGTGACACTGCCGTAGTTGACGTACACGACCGAGTTGGGTTCTCTTTTGTCCAGCCACTCTATGCAGTGCCAGTCTTCTTTCCAAAGACTCGAGCTCAAAGACTTTAAGTTGGTTTCTGGGAGGTGGCGGCTCAGCAGAGGGAGCGGACCGATGGTGTAGAAGTTGGGGAAGAAGGCGGAGATTGCTCCGAGGACTTGGTGCTCGAAGTCGTCGAAGGTGTTGAAGATGATGACTTTGGATTTGAGGCAGTTACGGGCTTCGGAACCCAAGAAATTGAACATGATGTCATCCGCGTCTTGGGTTCGGATGAAGCTGGGAATGTCCTTTAGCCGAACGTTTTTCATGCCGGGGACCCAATCGATCGGCGTATCCAGTGTACCGTCGTGCATGAAGTTCTCGTCTGAAAAAACAAACACATAAATGCATGGAGACGAGTAGTTAGGTCAAGGTTTAATTTAATTACAATGGATGTATATGTGTGGCTGTAACTATGTAGTATATGCGTATCACATATTAGTCTACAACAACCACTTAATTGTCATGTCCATAACAATTGGAAAATTTAGACCCAAAAAAATACATTTTTGTAATTAACAATCTAACCTCATGATGAGCCCAAATTGATCACCCCGTCTAAATTGTCTCTTTAATATTCTAGTAGACTCTTATCAAATAATTAAAAAATAAATATTTTATTATCTCTTCCTTTCCATATCTCCTTCAATGTCCATCTAATTAGAATTTCACACCGGCGTCAGATTAATTAATATTAATTAGAATTGATAAATATTAATACCGTACTATAAATGAAAAGAAAAATAATAAAACAAACTATAACTAACATTTGAAATAAGAAAATTATACACAAGGAAAAAAAAAATTAAAAAGGTTGGTTTTCCCAATTTATTAAATATATATATATTGATATCATTTCCCAGGTTAAGATAATCGATACAATGAAATAAATTTGACTAGCAAATATATACATAATGGAGTTAATCATGTGGCATATACTCTTTATATGTGCATTCTCTAGTCAACCAAATTAAAACAAATGAATATAACATGAGACAGTCCCTCCATACATACATACATACATAAACCTAAAAAAAATGTAATTATCCAATTATTCATCTTCAGCGTTAGGCATGCAGAAAACATTAACTTCTTTTTTTTTTTTTTTTTGGGTGCTGTGTAATCTTTAGTAAGATATAAACTTAATGTCTTTTTCATTCCGGCCATTCAAAAATGGCGGTGCATAAGGATGACACTGACGTGCATGCCTATGCCAGCTTTTTGTATGGTACTGGTTTGTCAAAAACATGGCTACAAGTAATAATTTTCCATACCAAGGCTAGTGTATGTATACATGGATATTGGATATACATCACAATATTATAAAAATTATTATATACATATCCATGAGCAGCAGAAATTATTTGGTAACATCCATCAAATTTTCATGTGAGACAAACATACACTAGAATATATCTATGAAAGTTAATTTCCCTTTAAAATGTAAGCTTTTCATGAAAATCAGATACAAATTAAAAATAAAAAAGGCAAGTATACCTTTGAAAGGAAAAATGCCTCTCTTTTGGAGTTCACTGAACTGTAAGTACCCCATGAATCCACAAGAAGAGGCAGTCCAAAACTGAACCTCTTGAATCCCAAGTTCTTCTCCGGCTTCGATTCCAAAGCTCATAACACCGTCAGATATTATGCAAGTAACCGGAGGATTAACTTCAGGCAAAGAATTATTCAGCCTCTTAAGTAGGTCTTTAAATGGACCTAAACAGTTCTTAGTGGTTGAATCACAGAGAGCTGGGACATCTTGAGTTGCATCACGATCCGACGGCGGAAGACCGTCCGGTATGGTCTCGAATACGAAGTCTGGTATGCACTTGAGAAAATCAGGACCTTTGGATCTGATCAGGCGGTTGTGGTTGAACTCAGTGTTGACAAAGGTTATGTGGAAGCCTTTTGAGTGTAGAAGCTTGGCTAATTGCATCATGGGATTAACATGGCCTTGTGATGGGTATGGGACAAGTACTGCATGAGGTTTTTTGCCTCCAGCTGAACCCATTTTTCTTCAGCAATATTGGATATAAAATTTTGTAAAGCTTAGTTAGAGAGAAGCTTGAACATATAGATAGAGGTTTTTTTCCAAGAAAATATTATTGTATTGTATGTTAATAATTGAATGATCCTTAAAGAAATGTTTGGATATTCCATTGCAACGACCAAAAGCATTTTTATGTTTATGTACAAATGTGGGATTCATAGGATACCATTTTTGTAAATTTCCAAACAAGTCCTTTAAGTTTTTTAACACTGTAGGTTGATAATGTCACTAGCTAGCAAGTATTCTATAGGATCTAATTTTACGTCTAACCATTCAATAATGCGAACTTCATTTAATAACAATTGTATAAACTAACAATAAACAAATTAAATATGATGTAGGAGGCTTTGGTGGCCCTCTCAAAAGTACATTCCTCCACCACTAATTGGTCACATTTTTCTTCCCTCGTTTTTAGACTTCGTGTAGGTAGCTCCATATCTAACACATCGACATCTACAAAGAAGAAAAAGACAAAAACATAGTGAGAAGATAGTGCAAGACTAATTGCAGGCCACATACTTATAAACATATGGCAATGCCAGAGGTTGATAAAATATGTAAAATTCAATGAAGGGGATGAGTAGGTTGGGTTGGATTCATTCTTATCAACTACTTTGTTTTAGATAAAAATACAAGTTAATCAACTTGTTCTAGATAAGTTGAAGACTTGAATAAATGGAATAGCGAAATCGAACTAGGTGGAAGAAAAGTTCTTAATTTAAGCTGGAGACCTTGAATTGCTAAAACGATAAGAATTTGTTGCGTATATATGCTGTCCACTTGCATGAAATTGATGACAAAGTGAAAAGAAATTTGTAATTTCTTGAGAACATAACCTACTAGTCTTTTTAATGGGTCATCCGAACGGGGTCCATCTCCATCAAGATCATATGACTCACCAGTACAGTGCTAATATTTTTGCTCGGTCTGTAACTTTTATAATAAATTATGCTTGGTTGTCTCTTTTTCTTTTTGGTTTTTTCCTTTTCCTTAACTGAATAATTAAATCATTTGTGTTTATAGTATAGAAGGCTTCGGCAAAGTAGTATAATTTATTTGTCCTATAAAGACCGCTCAAATGGCGACGACCATTGGGTGGGTGTTTAATATTCAACCACAGAAGCACTCCATTTGTTTCTTCTTCTTCTTCCTTTTTTTTTTTTTTTTTTTTTAAGCCTAGAAAACCAAGTTTTTACTTATAATGAGAACTAGTAAATCAAATAATATACTAAATTCATCTATATAATACAACCAAGGCTGGATGTTTACACAAAATGAGACTCTCTTTGTGTGTGTATGTGAGAGAGAGAATATGCTCTGTTACATCTTGGAATCAAATATATTTTTTTTTAATTTTTAAATATCTATACATGAACTATTCAATGAATACATAATTATGGCAAACAAATTCTAACGAATGACATGGCCATAGACGAAAGGCAAAAAAAATGCCTTGGATTGCTCAGCCGAAATTTTGTAGAAGAGTGTGCAAGTTCTCCAAATTCCAAGAAATAGAACAAATTTCCTATTTGGCAGTGACAACATTTTCAAGTAACAGTTCTAAATCTTTTAGTCTGCATAGATGGCACAAAGAAATGTCAAACATACTTGAAGGACTGCCAATTAGATTAATTAGATATACATCGAGTTTTAGAGTTACCATACCTCACATTGCTCAAGTCAGGATAGACTGCAATTGCTTCTTTGAAATCCTACATTAATAAAAGTTCAATGCAAAAAATCAATTATCTCATGGTAAAATTTTCTGTGTCCTTAATAGCTATAGACTAAATGAGCTTTACCTGGTCTGCTGTTGAAGACGTGTAGGTAATCACACATGACATACCAGCACTTGTTGCTGCCTGAGGAAAAAAAAAATGGATTGCTTTACATTATAACAACAATGTGGAGAAGCAATCATCAACAAGAGAGCAAATGCAAAAAATTACTTATTAGATTCAAAGAATTTGCTGAATTAGGATCACCTCCTAGTATTTCACTAATCTAATAAATTTTGAAGAAAGAGCGCCGTGAATGTTAAGCACCTAGAATAACAGAGTATGGAACACAAGATCTACCTGTAGCCCAATAACGCTGTCCTCCACAACCAAACAATCTCTCTCTGATACGCCTAGCCTCTGCAAGGTATAAAAGAAAAACAAATGGGGTTCCTACTCTGTAAGTCTCAGATTTGACGATGAATTGATACCTTGGCAGCAGTAAGATAAATAGAAGGATCAGGCTTTTTCAACTTCACATCATCACCTGCAAATTGAGTAAAATGACATAAAATACTGCAGTTCAAATTTGAAAGTTCAAAAAACACATATATATACAGAAATCAGGTCAATCAGACTGGACAAAGCAGATAAACTACACAACACCAAACCAAATGCAATGCACTTAGGAGGGAATCTTCACCACTAGATAATGGAACATACACTATTATATTAAGCAAACCATGCACCAAAGATTATCATTCAACAGAGAGCTTCCAAATATTGTGTCTGCAATGTTGACATTTAAGTTTTTAACTATTTATGGGTATGGATAAGGATAAAGCACATAATAAGAAATGTCACACACACCATAAGAATACCCATTTGAATCATGGTAAACATACCAGCAAGGAAGCAATCAAGACTTTGGAACCGCTCCTAAACAAGGAATAAACGTAAAATGAGTGAATATATGTTGTGAATTTAAAGAAGTGAAAATTGGTTCTTCAAGTAAAAACAATCTCTGAGAAAGGGCTTACAATTCCTATAAGGTTTTCAAGACATAGTATAACTGAACTTTTTGTTGCTGCAGAGCAAACTGCAAGCTTTGTCCCCTACAACAGGAAGCATAAGAGAGAATCACTATCTCAAGCATTACAACATCCTTAAGCTAAAAAATAGACCCTGCCAGTGATGGAAGATAAAACAAACACAAAAGAATATATTAGGCAGAGAAGAGACAATTAACAAAATTGACTTTCAAAATTCAAATACATGACGCTAGAACCAAGTTGTGGATAAACTAATACATATTGAATAAGTGGATTCAATGTACATGGCACAAATGTTGCATTTATGAAAGACAGATATTATCTTACAGCGGCCTTGGTCTCATCCATTAATCTCAAAACTCCCGGTCTAGGTTTCACCTGCACAAAATGATTACTAATTTATATTGCCAATAATGAACAAAAATATAAGGATATTGACAGAAATTGTAAATGTATTCTTACAGTCCCAGATTTGATTATTTCTTTGTACCTTTCAGTCTTCCAATCCTACAATACAATAGAAGGATCAACAGAATGAAAATTCAAAATGCAGAAGCTAACACTTCGAGGTCAAAATCTAACATGGTAACCTATATAAATTGACAATCAAATGTTCTCAATTAGTAGAGCTCATATGCAGTATACAATAAATTATACTGTACCAAATCAGGAAAGACGGGTACTTTAATAACAAGATGTAATATTTTCAAACGAATTATACATGACAAATCAAGCATTGCAATCTCAATCCAGTACAACTTAAAAAAGCCAACTCGAATTAACAAATCTCCAACAATCACAGTTTCAATCATTTTCTTAGCATCCAAACAATGTCAAAGAAGCAAAAAGAACACCTGCAGAGTATCGATCAACTTCGCTTGGTCCTCATCGTTCTCCGGAGGTGACTCGAATACCGTCGACGAAGGCCACCCGTGCTCCTTAAAGTACCTTACAAAACCCCAAGCAATCAGCAAACCTAAAAATGCCTCCGAATTCCAATTTGAAATTAAAAAATAGAAGAAAAGCGACAACTAACCAGCGCATTTTGGGTTTGCCGCCACCGATACGATTCTGTAGCACGTCGTAAAAGTCGGAGCCCCAGTTGAGAGGTTGTGGAGAGGGAGAGCAGCGGACATTGAAGTGAGCGAAAGCGTCGTTGTAAGCTTGGCGGTGCAAGTGCTCGGACTCGAGGATTACGCCATCGCAGTCGAAAATGAGAGCTTGGAGTGCAGACGAAGTTGAGGACGAAGCAGAAACCGAGAGTCGTCTCCACGTGTTCGAAGGCTTTCTGTAGGCTGGGAATCGAAGAAAACACGTGCCGGCGGTGCGGGAAAAATGATTGAGAGGATGAGAAATCAGAGCAGAAGAAGTGGAGGTGGAGGGAGAGAGAGTAGTCGTCAACGCCATGGATTTGGTTTCGCTTTCCTGTGGCTTTTGCGACGCTTATGAACCTCCTAAATTATTATTATTTTAATTTCAGAAAAAGGAGTTTATAGAAAAACATAAATAAATTATAAAATCCACGAAATTGTTTTTCAAAAGTTCTTAAAATTAGAAAAAAAAAAAAAAAAAAGGAAATTCTTACATTCATATATTAACTCGATTTTTTTTTTTTTATGAATAAGAAAATGTATCGATGTTGTGGGCTAATAAAAAAATTTGAGCCCACAGACAATAATAAAATTTATTAAAATTTAAATTTATAAATGAGTGCGAGAAACAGTCGGTTTTTTTTCCCATTTTTTTTTCCGCTAGAGTACAGGCCAGGTGTATATATTAACTGGGTTTGTTTCATATAGTAAGGTAATAATAATATATAGATTTAAAAAAGAAAATTTTTTTAAGTACACGGCCAAATAATTCTTTAGTTTTTATTATTTCATTTTCACTTTATATAAGCTTCGGGGGCTACTGTGACAGAGAATAAAGCTTCAATACCTTACAGGAATGCGCCTAGACCTCATAAAAATACCACCGAATCTTATACAAATAGATCTGCATGTTGCAGTTATGGACCAGGATCTCACATGAAAGCGTACACACCTCGCAGAAATATATACCCAAATCGCAGAAATGGAGCTGAGCCTCATAATAGATCCGGAACAAATAGGAATGCCATAAGACCTTGCAAGAATGGACTCGGACCTTGAAGGAATTGTACAACACCACGCACCTTGCAAAAATGCAATCGGACATCACACATTGTTGACATTGCCATCAGACCTCGCAAGAATGCCATCAGACATCGATCAAATTGACCCGGACCTCATAGAAATGAACCCCAAACTCACAGGAATGCCACTGAACCTCACAAGAATGAACCTGGACCTCATAATAATGGCATGCACCTTGAAGGCATGCGCTCAGATTTCACAAGAACGCTAACGAACCTCATAGGGACGGATCCACACGTCGCAGCAATGGACCCAGAGCCCACAGTACTATCATAGGACCTTGCATGAAAGCGCCCGAATCTTGCAAGAATGGATTCGAACCAAGCAGGAATCCCATCAGACCTCACAATAATAGACCCCGACCTCGTTGAAATGGACCGGAACCTCGCAATAATATACCCTGACCTCGGAGGATAGGAAAAACACGTTATTGCTGCAAAATTTTGAGTCTTGTTAGAAATTTGAGTAACCAAAACTCACTATTTTCCTTTGCTTTGCTGTTTGCGGATATGTTTTTTATAATAGGGAGGTGTTGTTTGTTGACTTGCCTTGACAAGTAGAACAATAATAATAAAAAATTAAATAGATTTTATTTTTAAATTGCAAGTAAACTAATTTGTCATAAAAAAATAAAAAAAAATCAAGTTGTTTTCTTCTTTTCCTAGGGAGCAGAATGATTTCTAATAATATTCTTCCATAAGTGAAAAGTATGTATGTTTATATATTGTAACTTCAGCTTTAGATAATGTAAAAAATAAAACTTAGTTTGTATAAAAAAAATTATAATTTAACAGGTAAACAAATAATCAAAACATATCAAATTAACTATCATTTTTTTTAAAAAAATTGTTTTTAGGCTGATAAGTAGGGGAAATTGTGTCTAAACTAAATTCAAGACCTGACTTTAGAAATGAATTACCAATAAATACGAATCATTATCAGTCCTTTTCTTCTTCTTCTTTTTGTGAACATCCATTATCATTCAGACTCTCCCTTATAGGACAATATAGATAATTGATGATTCTGTGAGATCTTTAAAAATATTCATTTTTGGTAGTAATGGATAATGTACGTATAACCGAAAATTAAATTGACACAAAATATATAAGATTTCTGTGTATCTATCAACCAGTACAGATATTAGCAGCAGACAAAAGCCCATAACCATGTATGCGAGTACTTGGAACCTTTCAACAGTTTGAATATATCCACCATTTTTACAGGGCACAGAGGCATTTTGGTCAATTCCCACAGGGATTTGATTGGCTTTCTGCAAGCAAAAGATACGAGAGGAGGCCGTAGACTGAGTGTGTGATATATCGTGTGTGTGTGTGTGGGTGGGTGTGTGTATTGATATTGTATGGGCCACGTAAATCCCAAGAAGATAAGGAAAACTCCAAGAGAATCAACAATTTTCAGAACCTGCATGATATGTCTTATACATATTTATATAAATAATATAAAAGTAGTCAGATTCAGAAGCGCGCTCTCTCTCTCTCTCTGTTTGGAATTTTCTGTACATTGTATAAAAATTCATCCCTGTACATAATACCAAAAATCCAGTATTGAATCCATTGGACCCTCTTGACTAAACAAATTAAAATAGGAAAAAAAAAAAGAAAAAGAAAAAAAAGTTGAAAATAATAAGAAAATTATGTAATTTTACAAAAATGAAATGGAAAATTAACCCATCTCTGGTTTTGAGGACTAGCCACTAGCTAGGCTAGGGGTTGAAGAAGTGGTCACCGCAGTGGCATTTCCAACCCAGCGGCTTGTAATTGGAGTACTTGTTGCCGTTGCCTTGAGGAGACGGGTCGAAGAAGACCCGCATGGGATTATTAACGGCTCGGGTCAAACCCGACCGGACTGGTTCGACCTGGCTCGGTAAGGTTGGAACTTGGACCGCCATGCATGGATGACACTGGTTGCACTTGTTGTGACAGCTCGGAGGCGTCGAGCCCAACCTGGTTTTCTCTTCAAACAACAAACCCTGCACCAAGAAATTCAATATTCAAAACAAAAACCAAAAAGAAAAATCGTCTTTCATTTTTTTATTTTTTTTTGTTTCTTCTTACCCGAGAAGTTAAATTTGGGTGTGGCTTAGTAAAGCAAGAAACAGAAGACAGAGGAAGAAGAAGGTGCAGAAGAGTAATGAGTGTAGTAATGGTGAAAAAGAGATGGAGTAATGAAATATTCATGGCACTTGTAATTGGATCAAATGCATGCACAGGCATAGGTATGAGTATGATGATCATGTCATGACCATGACCGTTACCATGATGATCATGATACGGAAGGAAAACCCCCAGTAGTTGCAGAGGTTTTTTTCTGGAAATTCTCTCTTACAAGAAGCAACCAAAAACGACGAGAGAGAGAGGAATAGATAGAGATTTTGGGGTTAATGTTTATGGTGGGTTTGAGTAAAGGGTAAGGATATGGAGGGTGAATAAATGGGAGGTGTGAAGGTGGGTGGTCTCTCTCTCACTGACCACAATGAGAGAGAGAGAGAGAGAGAGAGAAGATACTGAGAAAGTTGCAGAAAAAGTAGCAGAACAATGAAAGGAACAATACAGAAGAGGAAAACAAAGTGAGAGTATCTACATCAGAATTCAAGGCTATTAAGAAGGAACGCTATTATTATTATTGTATTCTAATTTTTTTATTATAAACATTAAATTAGATTAATATGAGGGGGGTATGTATATATATATATATATATATATATATATATATATATATATATGTTTGACAATGAGGGTGGCTATATTTAGGTGGGTAGAAAACGAGGATTGGGTCGAGAGTGAGTAAATATAAAGGGAGGCAGCAAAATTATAAATTGGCATTTAATTAGACTGGCTCACTTTTTTCGTTTCTCCGTAGGGTTTCAGAATTCAGAAATGGGAGTTTGACTACCACCCGTTTGATTTATTACATGCCTCAGATTTTAGGTAGATAAACAAGAATGGGTTTAGCATTTTTCTACGTCATCTCAGTTGGAATACTGTTTTATTACTTATACTGCAGGGAAATCCCACATAGACAGCCTACTCTTTTTTTGTTTTTTTTTAGTAAATATAAAAAGGGTGTCGTTGTTGTGATCAGCTTATAAATATTGCCAAGAGTGAGAGAGCTGCAACCACTGTTTCATCTTCAATAACTAGAGTTCAAATCTCATATATATATATATATATATATATATATATTTTTTTTTTGTGGAGGGCCTTCGTCAATCCTATATACCACGTACGTGGTTAAATTTAAATAGTGATAGAATATATATATAATTTTATTATCTGATTAAATTATTATGTGTAATTCAAATCTCATACTTCATTTAAATTATATATAAAATTATAAATTATTAAATTAATATTAATATCTTTTGAAAATTCAAAATAGTTACAAAATATTTTTCAACTTATAAATAAAATATATTTTTATCTTAAATACAGTATTTTCTTAACTGTTTAAAAATAATTTTTATATAAATATTCAAATTAATTTAATTTTGCAACTGCTATCACTTACATAAGCCTTTAATATAAAAAATTATATATAAATAGTTAAAAATATATTGTATTTATGAGTATGAATTTTTAAAAAAAATTAAAAGATATTAGTATTAATTTTATAATTTAAAAATAATATGCTACTACTGTGTGAATATTGTTTTATTATTTACTTATAATATTTGAAAAGAAATTCTACAGACTAGTGGTAATTTGTAAAAAAAATCAATATTTTCATTGAAAATGTTCCAGTTCGAATCTCACACCTTAATATAAAAAAACAAAAAATTAATATTAAAAAAGGGAAAAATAATAAAATTGTATTTAAATTAATTAAGTTAGCCCTCGAATGATGAAGTAAATAGTTGAATCCCATGCAATAGGTGACGTTACTTTAAGAGCCAAAACGATATTCATTATTGTAATTTTTTATTTTTTTTTATTGGAGAAGAGGAATTTAAATTCATATATTTTTTTTGATAAATAATATTGCATTAGCACATAAGAGGGGGACCAACAAAGGTTATAGAAGGGAGCTGCTAACTAGAGAATTAATCTGGAGACTATGCTCTAAACAAGCAGGAATACAATCCGTGTAAACATCAAAATTAACAAAATAAAAATTGTTTTTTTTTAAAAAAAAAACTCAATTAAAACATTAGCACAGTTGTTAAAATTTCTGCTAATTCAGTAAAGACTCCAGTTTATAGCCTTGAAACGCTTTCTAATAATACTGAGTTCATAGAAGATATTCCAAGGAATTTAAACTCGTAACTAATAAAGCAGGGGCTTTTTAATATTGAGCTGTCCTGTAGTGGTTGTAATTATTTTTTTAAAGAATATGTTTTGTTGTCCAGTGGTTAATTATGGGTGACGAAATCTGTCGTCATTTTTATAAAATTATGCATTAAATAATATAAGACTAATTTTTATTTCTTAATTTGTAGCAATAAAATATATTTATATCAATGACGTAGACTTAGAGTGGTAAAAATATCCTCAACAAACACAAAGCTAATTCAAAATAAAGATCACTGTCTGCTAAAAAAAATACTTCTAATATTTGAAACTTCATTAAAAACTGGCCAAGAGGTTGGAACTCTAGTGTTTATATTAATCTAGAGTATATTTGAAACTGTTTTTCTAATGAAAAAATATTTTTAAAAAATACAGTTTAAAATATATTTGATAAAAAAAATTTAAAATACTTTTTTTTTTAAAAGTGTTTTTTTAAGAAGCATCTTATAGGTGTTTTTTAAAAAAAAATATTTTTTTAAATATTATTAAATATCTTTAAAGTACTTTTTTATAGTTTTCGTCAAATATAAAATATTTTATTATTAAAATATTTTTAATTAAAGTGCTTTTAAAAAAAATATTATTTATATGAACAGTTTCAAACGGACTCTTAATAATAAAGAAATCGATTGTACCCTCGTATCAGAGTTATAGATCGAATTTTAATAAATTTTTTTAAATTTTAGATGTACTTAATTTTATTAAATATTAAATAAAAATAAAATTACTATTATAAATTTTTATGTGGTTGCAGTAAGACCCTACCTTTTAATATAATATTTTTTTTAAAAAAAAAAAGACTGATATTAATATAAAAATATACTTAAATTGAGTTTTGTTTTTGTTGCACTTCGCATGGATGAAGGGCGTCATTACGTCAACTAAAATGTTCGGCAACAACCACGACAAAATAAATAAAATAAAATAAATATTTATTTTATGCCATATGTGAAACGAGATGATGTCATATGACACGTTGCCATGCCTTCCCCTCTCCAAACAGTGAGGCTCTGCCTAGTCCAGTGACTCTAGTCTAGTCTAGTGATAACTAGGCTTTACAGAAAGATGTTTCCAAAAGTAATTGAACCCCAAATTACGTTCATATATATATATATATATATATATATATATATATATGAATTTGTAAGCAAAATCCATTTGGTATTTTCATTTGTTAATCCAAAAATATGCTGTATCAATTATACAAATAATAAACAATATTTAATTTAAAACAATAAAAGAAAAAAGAAAGAGTAATTAGCTATTTTTCCTTTTTATATACAATTAATCACTTTTATAAATTGTTTCTTGATTTGTTGGGGATGGGGGTATATTTTACAGCAAGAATTCTCCAACGAATCCCTCAATGAGGGATTTTTAATACGTCTTAAAAAGTTGCGACTATTAATATATTTATATGAAAGAATTCAATTGATATTAATTTTTAATTTTTAAAAATATATTTATTTTAATATTAAAAATCATATCAGCCAAGGGGCCAATAATACTTTATACGGTCATCTTTAAAACATACCACAACCCTCCATAGATTCTTCACTGCTGACGCATCCAAATTCAGAGACACGCACAATTGACACTTAATTTTTTTTTACGAAAACATGATTGACACTCGATAGCGAGATTGCAGCTGATGAGAGACGAAAGAAAAAAGGCATGACAAGTGTGGAAAATTATTTAACACCTTTTTTCTACTGCATAAGGAAACGAAAATATCAATAAATTAAGGAAAATAAAGAAATATAATAATTATGTGCATTGTGCAGTAATAGTTGCAGAGGTTGTATATTTGTGTGCACATATATATATATATTAATTAAAATCCACTTTTTGGGGATGAACTTTTCATACTCTGGAGTATCATCAGACAGAGTAGAAAAGGGGGTTTTCTCTAGTGGGTTTTCTTGTCATTTCATTCAATTCTTTACTATTCCCAGTCTATAATTGCCCACTGCAATCCAACAAAAAAATACTTAAAAAAAGAAGAAGTGCATGTGGACCAGTGAGAAGCTAGCTGTTGATTAAATGGTAAATGGTTCAGTGTGTCATGGACAGGTTACGTCTGGGGGAATCGACCGTACAGCGTTCACATTTAATCAACAACTCAACGGTTATGATTGCCATCGGACCTATACATTTCAAGTGGACCCCTCAAAGGCTCAAACCAAACCAAATATATATATATATATATATATATATATATATATATATATATATATACGTGAAGGGGCTTCTCATTATTTTTGTTCCTTTTTTTTGGACCACCAACCTCTTATGAGAAAACAAAAAAAAAGTTAGTTTTTTATTTAATTATTGCAAACAAACTAGCATTTCAGAAGAGTCGGAGTCGGACCACTCCTTTCGTCGAGGCTGAGTGCTCAAAGACACACTCTCTCTGTATATTTGTCACGTGGTTTATATATGGTGGTGATTACAAGCAGTATTATAGAAATTATATCATTCAACAATTTATATCAAATTTTGTTGAACATTAAATTAAAGAACTATTTAACATGCTTAGTAAATCACTAATTAATTATATGCATGTACGACAACAAATGTAAATACAATATATTATAATTATTTTCTAACGTATCGAAGGTCGCGCAGACCAAAAACTTAAAAATAAAAAATAAAAAATCTTCGATTCCCTGCTGGACTTGGACAAATCAGTAATTGCAGGGTTGAAGTCGCGAAGAATGACGGGGAAGCAAAGGACAAAAATACTATTTGATTATCAGCTTTAAGGAGAAAAAGGTAAAATTGCAGAGAAGCGTGGACGATGGGGTGTACGTCTGTTACTCTGCGCACACCTCAGTTACCAATTTCAGTTACAGCTGGGTGTACGTTAGTTATAGTCTGCGCACTGTGTGCACCAATTTCAATTAAAGTGTTGTAAGGCGGGGTTTCCTTTTTCGTTTTTAGCAGCGCCATCAAGACGCCCTTACGTAACCCTAACCTCTCTGATTCGGAGGACGATGAGGAATTGGACACATATCTGATTCGGATGGTGGGGAGGAAGAAGACGTGGATTGGGCTGCGAGGTTGCAGGACAAGTGGATAAAGAGGATTGGCCCGCCATTAACGCAGAGTATGGTCTCCGCCTCCAGCCCAGCCCCAGGGTTCTCCTCACCAAATTCCTGAGGGTGAAGATTTCGGGAAAGCTCCATCGACTGCCGCTGCATATCCGATGCAACGTTGGGACCCGCTCGGTTCCCAATTTCTACTCTGTGGAGTATAATCCACGCGGTGGCGGTGTCTGATTGGAGGATGGTCTCGGGACCGGTTCTTGTGGAAAGCCGTGACGGCTCCGTCCGTGGAGGCTTCAGTGAGTACCATTTGATGAACACCAACGTCCGGGTTAACAAGCACTGCTCTGTGGAGCTCGATCAAGTTGAGGTAAATTAATTAATTAATTAATATTTTATAATTTAACTTTTTTTTTTCCTAATTATTTATATATAATATTACTTTTCTTTTTCAGGAGGAAGAGATTCGCGTTTGTGAGGTTGCTTCCGAGACAACGAAGCAAACTGTGAATTATGTTTTTACTATTTTCACAGAGAAGACTACATTTCGACCAATCAATTTTTACATTGACTAATACGCAAGAGCTTTTTCTGAGTACCTGGGTGTGGTCTGGGAAGTCAATTGGGTTCCTGAGAGTTGCCCTTTGATTTTTCTTGATAAATATCAGGAAAGAAAACTGATAAAGGTGGATAGAAATCTGATAAAAAAAAACTGATAAAAGAAGTGAATTTACTATTTCAAAATTTTTTTTTTTATATAAATAATAGATGATAAAATTTTAGTAATTTTAAATATTTTTTAATTAAAAAAAGAAATTTTTTTAAAATTTAATTAAATAAAAAAAAAAAAAACCATGTAAGCCTATTTTTGTTTTTGGAACATGAGCCCTATTTGATTTTAAAAATACAATAAAAAATAAAACTTAATATTTTAATTTGTTTTTTTTGCTGAATAAAATAAAACAGAATTAAAAACACGAGGTTTTGGAAGAGACAGGTGGTGAAAGTACACGTTGCCTTGTGGCTACAAGCTTGTTCTCTGGCTCAACGTCATTTTCCACATTCCCGAGCGGCCATTAAAAGCTAAGTACAAAAAACTTAGAAAACAGAAACAAAATAATAATATAATAAAAAAATAGACCAAAAAAATGTAAGGGTGTACGTCGCTGAATTACGTGTAAAATTATAAATTTACCTATTAAATTATAAAATTGATATTAAAATTTTTAAATTTTAATATCAATTATAAAAGATTTCTAATTTATAAATATAGTATATATTTACTCTAAATATAATATAATATTTTTCATGTGATTCAAATCAATTTATATTTTCGTTGAGTGACATTTATTTCAGTTTTTAATATAGAAAGATACATGTGAATAATTAAAAATATACTGTTTTTCATAAATTTAAAGTTATGTATAAAATCTAAAAGTATTATTATTAATTTTATAATTTAAAAAAATTAGAATTTTGTGTATAATTCATAAGTATAAGCATATTAATTTTATAATTAAAAAAATAATTTATAATTTTACTCACAGTGACAAAAACCCAAAATCTATTGAGTGTTTCAATTATCAGGACCAGTGAGCGGTAGGCAGAGAAAGAAAAGGGGAAATTGATAAAAATATTCATTAAAATAATATAAATTTTAAAAATATTTTTTTTTATTTTTATAAAATCTATCTAAATTATCCATTTTATCTTTATTACATATCTGTACAATTTGGATATGTTTACTATCTACAAAATGGCAAATCCGACCTACTGTTTTACAGGTTTTAAATTTTATTTTTTTTATATTTTTTTACCTATTTTGTCTATTTATATTTGCTTGTATAATTTTTATTTATTTTATGGTATATTTTTTTTATAAAAGTACATCAATTTGTGAGCATTTTTTGCTTTTAAATTAAGTCATTTCGATAAGTATTAAATGATATATGATTTTTACAAAACGGCAAATCGGACCTGTAAAATTCAATGCTTATCGAAATAATTTAATTCAAAAGTACAAATTAATGTATTTTTATAAAAAATATGTCACAAAATAAATAAAAATTATAAAAATATATATGAAAGGAAAATATAGATAAAAAAATAAAGAATTTATATGTCTTAAAATATATGTATTCTAGGATATGTAAAATGACAGATCAGATATATAATTTTATAGATCCTCACTAAAAAATATAGGTAAAATGTTTGAGATCTTTATCAAGAATAAAATAAATATATTCTATATTTTTTACAAAGATTAATAAGAATACATGAGTATGTTTTAAATTTAAATTATATTAATGGCTATTTTCGTCAATTAGCCGAAAAAAAATATACAAACAGGTACAGTAATCCATTTCAATTATTTACTTGCCCTTTTCACGCTGTCTCTCTCACCCTTTTTTTTTCTAACTTTTGGTTTTCTTTCTGTTTTTATTTTCTCAACTCTTCAGCTTTGCCTCCTACGTCTTCTTCCTCTTCTTCTTCTTCCTCTTCCCGTAAATCTCTCTTTTTCTTTGACCCCCCTTTTCACACTAGAAGCGGATAAGCCGGTGTCTTTGCAGATCCAAGGAATCCCATTGCCAGTAATCTTCTTTTTCTTATAATTATTTCCTTCCGTACAGTTTGGTGCTGTTTGAGCTCAGAGCCTGAGACCCCGTTAGTAATCCATGATTGTTTGGTGTAAATTTGTGTTGACTGATAAAGTTTACGACTTCATTTGATGGCGGTTATATTTTAATTTTTTCTTTTTTGTCAATTGGGGTGGTGAAATTTTCTTGCAGGTGTGTTTTTTTATCTGGTCTTTGCAGTTGTTATCTATCAAAGGGTTTGCATTTTGTTCCTACTCTGGCTTTATGAAACACTCGGGCTTTGTTTGTTATATTTGGTAATTGTATTCTTCTTAGAGCCTTTTCCAAATTTGGGTTGTTGATTCTGAAAATGGGGTTTGTTTCAGTTTGAGTTCAGAAATGATGTTCATTTTGGGAAGGAAATTGCTTGACTTGATTTACATGCCTTGATTTGTTTTTCTTGAAAATTTTCCGTGTCTGGAATTGGAAGAATGTTGGTCTTGCTCTTCATTAGAGAATGGCGACAGGAAGTTTGCTTCTTTCCACCAATCAATTGCTTGATCTTGCTCTCAGCTAAAGAAGACCATTTATTTTTTCTTTATTTCTCTTTGGATAGTGTAGTTCTTCGTTAATTGTTATTTTCTCTCTTATTTGGCAGTGAAAGAGGAGTGTTAGATGGAGGAAGACAGTGATTTTCGCCAGTGGGATGATCTAATACCCGATGCACTCGGGCTAATTTTCAAGCATTTGCCAATACAGGAGATACTTACTGTTGTCCCAAGGGTTTGCAAATCATGGGGAAGAGCAGTTTCTGGGCCTTATTGCTGGCAGGAGATAGACATTGAGCAATGGAGCCGACATCGCCGGCCTGAGACCCTGCATCGAATGCTTCAAATGCTGATGACTAGAAGCTCGGGTGTTCTCCGCAAGCTCAGTATTTCTGGCCTACCTAATGACCATAGTTTGTCTTTAATTGCAGACCAGTAAGAAATGACTATCACCATGTCACATTAAAATTTTTCAGCTTCCAATGCCTATTTCTTTCATTTGCCCCTTTTAGTACAATAATGAGATCAGTGTGATTAAACTTTTCTAAATTGGATTGATGATGAACTTTCTTATTGTTCAACAAATTAGGACGTGGTGATGGAGTTACTTATTTAACATGGTGGCCTTGGTTTATTCGTCTTGAGTAAAACTGTATAGGTGTCATGGAGCAATGTATTGGAAGAAATCTAGTATAGGACACATGAAAGATATATTAGATGAACTGCTACTACAACGAGATTGATGTGTGTTGTCTTGGTTTCTTACACAAAAAGGCCTACATGAATTCAGCGATAATGAAGATTCAAATTGTAACCTGATTTATGAAGCTCTGGCAGTGGAGAGGCTGGACCTATTCTTTAATATCAAAGTTTCTCTTTCAGCCTAATGCTTAGTAGGGAAAGAAGAATATAACATGACAAGAAACAGAATGATAACCTTAGTTGTAGTATTGTTTTGTTGACATTTCATTTTGGATTTGGTTGTTCAATTTTCTTATATTGTTTATATGTTTTCGATTGTGGTTGCAAGTGCTAAATCCCTGCAGACATTGAGGCTACCCAGAAGCGAAATAAACGATTCAGTAGTTGAACAGGTTGCCGCAATGTTCTCTTCTCTTACTTACCTGGATGTGAGCTACTGCAGAAATTTAGGGGGCCCTGCGCTTGAGGCAATTGGTAAGCACTGTAAAAATCTCACAGTATTGCGCAGAAATATGCACCCGTTGGAGATAATAGATAAACTCTCTCAAAACGATGAGGCCTTTGCAATAGCAAATACAATGCCTAAGCTCAAGCACCTTGAGATAGCTTATCTACTAATCTGTACAGAGGCTGTGCTCAAGATACTTGTGAGCTGCCCTGAGCTCAAGTTATTAGATGTGCGAGGGTGTTGGAACGTAAAACTTGATGTCAAAAGGTTCCTTTTGTGTGGTTTGAAGGTGATCGGTCCACTAGCAGATTGTTATGACATAAATGGCTGGGATGATTACTCCGATGACTCAAACTCTTCTAGCTACTTGGCTTGGGACTTTGTAGCCGGTGACATTGACTTCAACTACGATGAGGATGGGATTTGGGAAGACGATGATGGACATAGCATTGAAGATGTAGAAATGACGTTCTATGATGGCTTGGATTTTGACGATGCCGGGATCGACTGGCCTCCGTCCCCCTAAAAATTTGCTTGTCCAAGTGTTTGATAGAGTTTCCGATGGAGTTTAGATTGCTCTAATGCTTTTCTTTAATCTTCTGTAGTGAGTATGCTTTTACTACTACTTGAGCTGCTCTGTATGAAACTTCTATGTGAATGCTAGTTCACAGCGTTTGTACTTTGTTGTTATAGATGTCAATGCAAGTGAAATTGTATGGCTTTGTATCCCGTTTGTTTTAGATGCACAGGTTTTAAATTCTTATTTCATTTCTCTTACATAAAACTGTTTATGTGGTAAAGAAGTGGCAATTAATGTTCTCTGTTCTCATAATAATTAGAAGAATTCACGTACATTTGTGAAAGTACCATCATTGCTCTGTAATGAAATGTTGCAGACTAGACCATGTGAAGAACCATGATATATTTGACTTTTACTATGTTCATTTATTTAGAATGGTAGTTAGCTTGTGACTTGTCAAAACTAAAAGTAGACGGAGAATGCCTACAAACAATGTCAGAGGGTGTGGAAAATATGAAACAATTGAAAGATGAGAGGTGGTGCTTTTGCAAAGGGGCCAATTCAATCACATTGGATTCTGTTGGGGAATAAAGAAAACGTACTGGTGGAAATAAATGTTCGGACTTTATATATAACCCATTTGCCCCAAGAAAATATTCCATTGAGCATGAACTCTAAGTTGTATATAACAATGTATGAACTCTAAGCTGTATATACACATCCGAGTACAAAATTGAAACAGGTAAAAGAAAAATTTTATAATTAGACAAAGAGGACCTATTAATTTGGATCGAATTTAGAATTGCTCACTTGGTGTCGACAAATTGGACCGGTAGGATTCTTCGTCTAGTATTAATGGTGGCATGCTCCATGTTCCCAGAGGATGCTCAGATTTATACCCTCCTGAAAAGTACAAGTTCTAAATGGATCAGAATTCCAAGGAAAAATAAAAATAATAAAGCAAAAAAAGATTGAGTATACTAAGATGCTAAAAACTCGAGAGATTAAAAATAAAATAAAAATAACCTTCTTTAGTGGCTTCTTCACATCTTCTCTGGTAATTCAAGGACAGTTGAGAATCCAAAGTTTTCAATAGGGTGTTGTACTTCTCTTCAGCCTCAGTTATGTGCTTTGCCTGAAAAATCAATTTAATAAATATAACGGATAACTCAGGTGTTGTGGGGGTAGATTAGGTCTCTTATACACAACAACTGGAAGAATCGTTTGGCATACTTACCAGCATGGTAGGGGCTGAAGCTCCATATATATGGACAAACATCCGCAAAATGTTGAAATTATTCTCTAATACATCATCCTACAAGGGAATCAAAATTTTTTAAATAACAAATGGTTAAATCAAAATAGACTGTACAGTTGACAGTGAGCACGTAATTGAACTCACCTCATAGTCAAACCTACGACATTGCATCAATTCAGCAGCAAATGAAACTGACATCATTCTCACCAAATGGGTTTTAAAAATGACAAATAATAGCATGAGTTATTCTACTAAAAACATTATAAATAAAACAGCACAAAAGCTGCAAACCTTTCCAAAACTCAATGATTTTAAAGATGCCACTCAATGGCATACACTAAAACCCCAATACACTTTTGTCTTCTTGACTAGAAATTGCATGGTAATTACAGATGGGAAGAAAGTCAAGATCAATTACAGTTACCAGAAGAAATAAAAGCCATGAATTTGCCACATGTATAGAATGTGGTCGAAAAGCACAAGGAAAAAAGTACTCACAGGTCATCTGCTACTTCTACCAGGAACTCTGAGATTGAAAGGAAGTCCATGTGCAACTCATTAACCTTCAGAATTGCTTCAAAGAAAACACAGCTAAAGGAAATATCCTTGCACCAACAGACTTAAAAACTTGATATCACATTTTAATTGAAAGAGAAGGAACATTGAAACAAATAACTCTTATTGAAATAAAATTCAGTATTTACTAAAGTTCACAGCAGAATCATTGTAGAAGATTTGTCAAGACTTTTGAACAAAAAGGATTATGTCATTAACAAACAAGAAACATTGACATAAAAGGTTCCCAAAGTCTTATTTCAACTAATGAAAATTTTTCCCCATTAAGTCAAAGTTTCATAAAACAAGTAATATCAAAGATGAAGAACACTTTTGTATAGTATCATTTGATAATGCTTAAGGCCCATTTATCACACTGGACGATGCAGTTGCCGGTGATTTGGGAAAAGATATCTATAACGATTCTGTCTCCTCATTTTTTCTGCAAAAGATATCTATAAACAAGATTTTTATTTATCAAACTAAAAAATTTTCTGGAAAACTTTTTTTATCATAACCTATAAAGCAATATGAACATCTTACAAAAATTGGTGTCAATCAAACAAAAAAATTAAAAGATTAACTCAGTGTAAAAGTTACAACTAGCTAAACTTTAGTTTATAAAACCAAAATAATCATATATACAAACACAAGCAACCAGGTAACTACCTGTTCTCCTCTCAACTGATACAAGAGAAGATTCATCACTCGATAATCGAAGGATTTCAAATGAATTGCCTTCATCACATCTTCAACAGATATCTGAGCAGCAGGAGAACGTTAAATGATGAGTTAAACTCAAAAAGTAAGAACAATAAGATTTACATGTACATAAATTCATCTTGGGTAAAAGCTTTTGCTATATGTGTTTCTAATGGGAAAGTGATGGAACAGAGGTTGATACTGAATGCTAGTTTTAAGAAAAAGGGTAATTATAGTTTAAACCTAAGATGATGTTGATACCTCCTTTCTGTTAATGGTTGCAGAACAAAGGCTTCGTTCTAGAGCCCAATACGCTTCTCCGCATTTAAATTCTTGTACTACTCTAAACCAATCAAACAAAATAATGTAACCTGTAATACAATTACTCCAAAATCTTTCTTTCCCTCCTCTTAAAGGAAGGAAGAAAGTGAGAAATTAAGGTACTGTACCTCTCAGTTAAAAGGCCATGCAAATTAAGTACATTTGCCAGTGGTCTGAATGGATCACTTTGAAACACATTTCCAAACATAGATATTAATCTCAGGTCTGCTTCCTTCATCTAAAAAGCCAAAATGAAATTTAATTACATACTGGTAAGATTTTTATACCAGGTGCTCCAAAAAGTTTTAAGTACTACCATCTCAGGTCCTCTTTCTGAAAATGTAACTCCATCGCTTGATGCATCCAGCATCTTCTCATTCAAACTATCCAGCTGCAACAACACATACAGTCTGGTAAGATGGAGGAACTATATGAAAGCTCAATGCTTGCTTCTAACAGGTCTCCTAGTTTATGCCTTTTCTCAAGCGAGTATATAATGAAACAAACTGTAGGCTATGCAAGGCACATTCCCCCTTTAAAAAGTAAAAGAACAAAAAATCAAACAAAAGAAAACATAAACAAGGCGGTAAATATCTACATTGTAAAGTACATGGAAATAGTTCTGAAGACCTTTCCATCAGTTTTATAACATAATTATTTCCTCTATAAAAAAAGGTTATATAACGTTATTGTTTATGAAACTAACCATAACCAATGAAATAAAGTTAAATACAGCTAATTATATTAAATGATTTTCCCCTTTCAGTGGAAAAAGAACTAAACTTATTATCAGCCCAGAGACTCAGGACTACCTGATAAATATAACTTTCCGTGAATGAAAGCACAGGTAAATGTTTGAATACTGATTGTGGTTGTGTGACATCCATTCCATGAAACATAAAGTAAGATCTGCACTGCAAAATGCATAAACTCATATCAGTAATTGGATCATATTTTTATGATTCCAGCATGCCGAGAACTGTATTTGTCTCTTGAGAAAATCAAACAAGCAACATGTATTCTGATCACGAGGTTGCCTGCTCATGTTCATATCACCAAATGATGTACAGAAAGGCAACTAATGTTGCGGCTTCCAAGCTTGGGATCATTATTACTAAGAAGTATTTGGTTTTTTTTTGTATGACAGTGAATTAGTTGTCGAGGTTTAATTTGAAGCAGAAGTTAACTATTCTAACAGCAGCCCAACAGCATATTTAGCAACAACTATAACTTCAAGTCATTCAACTACTTACAAAATCTTCAAGGGTTGAGTTGGCTCGCTGCATTGCATCCAGCCCAACCATAGCTATTTCTTCAAAATTAGTTTGAGACGGATGTGAATCTGACTTGTACTCACATTTAAGCAGCAAAGGGTTTTCAACAGTTTGTTGTTGATAGCCTGTGGAAAAGTGAAAGTGCATTATAAGTTTAAAAATCTATGTCAAGCAGATTACTACAGATATATGTAACCTTTTGTGAGACACAAATTTGTCAGGGTAGCAGCAAATTAGCAACTTAAGATTCTGAAATAGAAGGCATAACCCCCTTGGATACAAGTAATAACACATTGGGCATAGAGGCACTCCTCTCGACAAAACGCCGAGGTTTTCATCTCCAAGTGAACAAGTTTCAAAAGAAGCCAAAAAAAAAAAGTTACAATATTTATACTCTGAGAACTTAGGTTATCTATTCAACAATTCAGAATACTTCGGGCAAGTACTAAATACAAAAGAATTGTATGTATCATCAGGTCAAAGGGCAAAAAGTGGGTTAAGGGAGGGGCTACACAAATAGTTAACAAGATTTTAAAATATACATGTAGCCTTCAGTAAGTGGATAAATTACAGTATGGCTACTGAACAACAATCACTACGTTCGTTTTGGATAGTATAACGTTTTTTTAATACCTTCTCGAGTAAGGCAGAGTGATGCTTCCTCCAGAAACCCAGCAGACATCTACGTAAATAAAAATGAAAAATCAAACCCATTGCTTTCATTGACGGCACAGTTGTAGAAAACCAGAGAGATGGACAAATAATGCTCACCTTTGGAACATAATCAGAAACCAATCTGCATTTTTGGTCCAAGTCAAGCTCCCCACAAGGTTGTACCTTTACGAAATTTTCAAGTCCCAAAAGAAACAAAGTGAGATAATTGGAATTAAAAACTGAAATACTCATCACAAAAAATTGCACCAAAGAAGGTGATATTATATATAATTTTAAACGAAACTTGGTTCGTGGTGTACGGTGTACCATAAAGAGGACGAGATTAGAGACAAAGCGAGTAGAGTCGTGGTCGGAGGAATTAGTATGAATTCCGTGGGATTCCATCAAAATCATCGTCCTCTGCAACTCTTCTAGCTTTCTCAACCTCTCCATTCCTTTCTCACTGTCACTGCAGCTTTGCGTGCCTTGGCGTTCGGACTCTGAAACCCGGAATAAGTAACCGACTCCGAGATCTCCCAGAGCGGTGTCGTTTGAAAATGGGCCGAGCCATTGGGCCTTACACTTATATGTTAGAGCCGTTTGAATAAATGATTCAATGGTATGTACTTCCTTTTCAATAATACCGTTTTTTTTTTTTTTTTTGTTTCTTCTCTCTCTCAGTAGGCATTATGATTGGAAAAACAAAACAAATTGCATATCGATAGAGTTGAATTATTTTCAAACCACCATAGTAAAACACCTTTAATTATTAATATCCCATTTTCACCAACGCTACCAGTAATCACAAATAATATGACGATGAAAAAAATAACCAAAATCACCATAAGCTAACCAGAAGTAACCATTTGTGCAATATTAGTACAAATACAATGCTATGTTCAACCAGGAATGAGTGCATTTTCTATTTATTCTTTCTTCTTCTTATATTTCCTTTACCCTCCCCAGAATGACTTATAGACAGACAAACCCAAAATTTTTTGTAATGGCTAAATTAGCAAAACCCCTCCAATACATAGCTACAACGGTAAATAGCTGGGTTGCTTCCCCCATAGAGCTATCCACTTGCTGGCTTTTGGCACCACCAACATAGCAAAATTTGTTCAGGAGTTGTTGCTTCAAAATCATAGGCTGTTTGTTTCTCTTTCTATATTTGGTGAGCTTCTTTTTGCTTCATACCCTCCTCCGTCAAATCACGTACTTCAATTGTACCTTGTTCTCGATTTGTGTCCTGTCTAGTTTCCCATAACTTACCACTCTTCCCAATAGCAAGAATCAGCTCAAGTTGTTTTTGCTGTTGCTCCTACAAAAAGACATTCCATTTGGAATAATTGTAATGAGATTAACCAGATTCCAGCAAATTAAAATCGAATTATAACAGATAAGTCTTTTATGACATTAAGCAGATCTGATAATTATTGTATCATATAAAATCCTAGTCTCCAAACAAACTACATGTCCAATGCCTATAGTGCATAGTTATAAACTGACTAAGATATCTAATATGCCAGCAATCCACTATTCTTGACTTGTAGCTTGCGGATTATAACATAACTATAGCAACTAAAAAACTCCTAATCACCACTTGTTATGTTCCACAAAATTTAGTAGATACCACAACTTGAAATCAAAATGGTTAGAAAAGCCTATCATGTAGTCAGCATCATTGTGTTATCTCTCCAAATGGGGGGTTTCATATTGAACTCACCTGCATAGCCAGCAAAACTTTTTGAATTTCACCAAGCTCCTTCTCCAAAATGTCTTCCTGGACTGCTAAAACTCGAGTAGCTTCAGAATTTTTTTGAGCCAAAGCTGCTGCCTTGAGGCACAAAATTAGAAATCATATCAGATGAAGATCCTGCAATATGTCTCAGTAAAGCAAATTACTCGATGGAAATGCGTAAATACTTTAATTCAATAATAGTGCCTTTTACCCAAGCTTTAGGATGAGGATTTTAGATTCCAACAACAACACAAATTGAAAATTTTTCACAAGTCAAATCTATCATAAGGTCATATTCCATGTTCGGATGCCTATCAGCCTTAGTTACTGATTATTTATTACTTTTTTCGTAAACAAACTTTCAAAGTTCATCATGACTATCAGCATCAATCAATTCAAGGTGCATGATTTAATAAGTAATGCAATATCCCCCTTAAACATGTCCAAATCTTCTACATAAAAACAATAAAATTTAATGGAACTGCTTCCATTGTTTCACAAAACCAATTACCAAGTGGAAGAGTGGGTGATCTCTGACCATATTCTAAGTTTAACTCTGCTGGCAAGCATTTGAACCCTTGCATTAATAATAAAATAGGTTTAAAGGGGAAAGTTTATTTATTCTATTTTCCATTTTCTCTGGAGGACAAGAATGATTGAACTTGACTCAGGGCTTCTAGAGGACATATGGGCAACATGCAACAATCACTCTCTTGTCTCTCCTATGCATGTATAACTATGACTGCTTGATTGCAGGCACATGCCAAGCATCCATCTTTAACTTAAGTTCTCCTGTTATCCTGTAAAGCCTAACGAGTCCCAAGATCAAGTCCATGCCTTCACAATTCCAAACAACCAAAACAAATAAGTGAAATACCACTTGAAGGTATAATTTTGTGCATTTGTACGTTAGCAGATATATTCCCACCTCAGCTACTCAATTTACACGATGTGGCATTAAATTATACAGTCTCCATACCAATCTTCGAAGGATTCAGATTATAGAAAAGGTAAGTTAATAATGCAAGTCTAATCAAAATCATGGAAAGTGCATAATCCAAGATTATAACTCAAAGCACGCAAACTGCATGTTATTATTACAGGGATGAGAAGGTTGCAGTCACAGCCTTTAAACTTATTTCCAAGTAAATTTCAAAGACACTCAAGGATCTAAAACTAAGCACAGGAGACACAAGCTACCATTGAAAATTCGAAAAGATTCTAATACAATTTTTACTGCTCAAAGCAGCAATTAACAAAAACGCTGAACATTACAATAGATTACCATTGGCCTAGGCATAGTTAATAAAACAAAATTCTGACAGAAGTTGAGAATCTCATAGAATTTCATACAACTCCTCAATTACTACCTGAAGTATTGGCAGACTTCCAATAAGTAACAAATCTTAAGCATTATTAAACGACAAAATAACTAGCAACCAAACTAGACATAATTTTGGAGTAGATAGCATTTCCAAAAGAGACCAAAAGGAAGCACTTTTATTGACATGATAAGCAAAAGAGCTCAACATTTGGCAAATAACCAGTATTAAGTCATACATCACATCTCAACAACCTAAAATTACAGTCTTAAATTGTGCAAGATATTCTTCAAGATCACTCTATTAGTGAAACTTCAACATTTCCCTTCCTTCTAATATTTCCAGTATATTTAACATTGTACTAACAAAAAATTTTACAATCCTAAAATGGGTAAAATTCTTTGGCCAACCGTCCCTCTCTCTTACCCTCTCCCATTTTAAAATGACACAGCCCTCAACCAACCAACAAGGTAGTCCACATTGTATGCCATTTACAGTTCCAATTTAGAAGCCTTGCCCCAAAAGCTATTCAGTAAATTTATTACCTCTTAAATTTCCCTCCTCGGTCTTCCTAAAGTGAACTGCTTTATCCGTCAATTTTATCTAAATACATTACTAGAAACTAGAATTAAAAAACCAATAAACAATTAATCAATCACTAGAAAACAAACATTACCTCAGCGATGGGTTGCTTCATAGACTTGCGCGTAACCCGAAACCGTATACCCAACTTCTCAAGCTGTCTAGACAAAACCCGAATTATCGTCGCAGAGCTCTTCAAATCCTCCTCCAATTTCTCAATTCTCTCCAGCAAGTTCACCTCCAACCCACCCTTCACCGACTCCCTGGATATCCGCCTCCATTGTCGCCTCCTAATCCAAGCCCCAATCCCAACCCCAACCACAAGCAATACAACCCCACAGGAAAAAACTCTGGTCCCCATTACCTCTAAAACCGTCTTCTTCGAGCCCGGAACTGCACAACTAACCGCGAAACCAATCGAAACAATGGCCGACGAGAAGATACACAACGATTCGACAACGGAAAGAAAAAATTCGAAATTGAAGGCGTTACCGACCCTACCATCTCCTTGCTCGGTGCCTTCGGAGTCAAAAGCTCTGAGACGAGATTGCCGAATCCTGGTGGTACCAAAATCACAATGATTAGGGAGCTTAAGCTTTGAAAAATGGGAATGAGAAGGACTAGTGAGATGCAAGGAAGTGATGGGGAAGAAGAGGAGGCTAGGGTTCTTGGGAGGAGAGGGAGTGAAGTAGAGGGTGAAAGGAGAAGAAGGTGAAGAAGTGAAGAGGTCCAGAGAAGCGATTGACATTGTTGTGGGTTCTTGAATCAGTAGGGTTCGGTGGAATTCCAGTACTTAACTATGATTGGATATGGGGTTTTGCAGAATTTGAAGGGGATGAGACAGAGACACACATCATGGTGTTAGGGTTTTGTTTTGTGGTTGTTGGCCGAAGGAGACGCACAAAGACAAGCAGACAACGCAAAGGCTAAGGACGATGGCTTCGATAAGTTTTTGCGCGCGGGTGGGTTGCTTGCAATTTTTATATTTTTGCTTTTACTTTACACTTTTTATTTTATTACTTTCCAAAAATAACCTCGAGATATTACATTAATACCTTTTTATTTTCAATTTTATTGCACTGACAACTTTTTTATTAGTCAGCTTAGTTAATTCTTTTTTAATAACTATTTTTTACCCTTGACTTATATTTAATTAAACAATATAATTTAATTTTTAGACAAAAAAAATACGATGTGCTTTTTAATAACTATTTAATATCCAATTTCACCTTTTTTTTTATGTTAACTAGTTTATATATAATGCATTTAATACTTGAATTATTTTTTAATTATTTAACATAATTGTTTAATGTATAAAAAAATAAATATTTTGATTCTATTTCCTTAAAAGCTTTCTTCACATATTTAACACTTGAATCAATTTGACAACTATTTTTATTTTTTTTGCCATTTTTATTTAATATCATAAGTATAAACTTTGTTTTAAAATTTTTTAGGGGCATATTGGTTCTTAAACACGTGAAAGTTAACTCTCTTTTTTTTTTTTTCTTACACCATTAGTCATTAGACATCAGAAGTAGTTAGTGAAAAAAAATTGAAATTAAAACTATTTTTATTTTTTTTTTGCCATTTTTATTTAATATCATAACTATAAACTTTGTTTTAAAATTTTTTAGGGGCATATTGGTTCTTAAACACGTGAAAGTTAACTCTTTTTTTTTTTTTTTCTTACACCATTAGTCATTAGACATCAGAAGTAGTTAGTGAAAAAAAATTGAAATTAAAAGGGATATTAGTGTAAATTTTCAAAATAAAATAGCTTCTTTGAAAAAATATTAAAATAAAGGAGTGTTAGTTTAATTTTCCCTTTAAAGAAACAAAAAATTCAATATTAAATGTGCTTGAAATTATGGACAAATAGTACTACCACATAAATATCAAATGCAATACATATAAATTTATAATTTACCTCAAAAAAAATTACATATAAATTTATTAAAAAAACAGTTTGTCTCAAGTCAAGTCGACTGAAACTTTTATGGTCGGACGACTAGTAGTTTATTGAAATTTAAATTTTTTGATGTAGCTTACTCGACTGAGATTTTAGATAGCACATAGTATTAACTAAGATACTCTCAACTGGTGGCTACTTGATTTTGCCGAGCACAGTGAACAAGAAGACAGGTATATATAGCGCACACACAAAATAAATACAATATTTTGGTTTTGTTGCTCTCTCAGGATTTGATCAAACAGGTACGAGGAGCTGGCTCATCGTGTAGACGAGGCCTTAGGATTTTTGGCAGCTGCTGGACTTACCACCGGCCATCCTATAATGACTACGACTGAGTTCTGAACATCCCATGAGTGTTTGCATTTGGCATATGAGCAAACACTCACAAGGGAAGATTCAACTTCTGGACTCTACTATGATTGCTCTGCTCACATGCTTTGGCTTGGTCAGTTTACTCGTCAATTAGATGGTGCTCATGTTGAGTTTCTAAGAGGAGTCGTCAACCCTCTTGGCATTAAGGTACGTACATAAATATGCATGTGCATGCAGGCCTTGTTATACTATCGAATTGAGTATTTGTTATATACTTTATATTGTGTGTATGTATATAACACCAGGTGGGCGATAAAATGGATCCAAAGGAGCAGGTAAAGCTTGTAGACATCTTGACATCGAAAATGGGTGCGGAGAAGACGAGAGTGAAGCTTCCTCATTTGATAAGAGCTGTCCGACAAGCAGGCCATTTCGTAGCTTGGGTTTGTGATCCCATACATGGAAACACCATTATAGCTCCATGTGGACGCAGAACACGTTCTTTTGATTTAATTCTTGTATGATCTACATATTTTATCTAGCTATATATATATATATATATTCTACTGAAATTATATATATCTTTAAGTATATATATGAATTGAATATTAATTGTTGTACGTGGTTTGCATGGTATATATTATAGGGAAAGGTAGGAGCAGTCTTTGATGTGCATGAAGAAGAAGGGAGCCATGCAGAAGGAATACATTTGGAGATGACCAGACAGAACGTGACGGAACGCATCGGAGGGTCTGGGGCGGTGACTGTTGACGATCTGAGCTCACGTTACCGCACACTGTGACTCAAGGTTGAATGCTTCTCAGTCTCTAGAGTTGGCGTTTATTGTGAACGCCTAAGGAAGACGACGATATTGACAACTAAACGTCGTCGATCGTTTGCTTTCTCTTAATTAACGACTTTTAATTAATGAAGAACAAATACTTTCTTTGATGTATTTTGGCGGTGATATAATAAATAAATAAATAAATAAAATAAGGTTTATAATACTTATTTGGACATTGTCGTGAAACTTAGAATGACTTAAGAGTCCGGACCCTGTAGAAGGCCATATAAGGAATGAATTGAAAGGTAATTAATTACATGGAATGATGAGACTAAGCTGGTATTTGATTTTTATTTTTTTTTGCCTGAAATCTAACTATATTGTAGTTAAATTATTATTAGAACTTAAATCTTTTAACTGTATGTTAACTGAGGGTAAACTTGATCCATAATTAAATTAAGAGTAGAGTGCGAAGCCTTTAGTGGAGTGTAAATAATCATCCCCAAAATTTATACCGAAACCTGTTAAGCAAACAAATTCAATATGCTGTCCAAACAAAATCACACAAATTCAATCCCTACTTTGACTGTGAGAGGTTACCCTCGCCTGCGAACTCCGATGCAGCTAACAAAATAAATATCAAAATTAATTTCGTATACATAACAAAAGAAAATTCCAATATTATCCATCAAGAAAGTAATTTATTAGTTAACTACCAGGGAACACACAAACCATCAATAATATATGTCTAGGCATATTCGATAATATAAATCTCAAGTACTTTGAACTATTCTAAGTCACAAATAATATAAAATGAAGGTCTGAACTGAGAGTCGCATTCATCCATCTACCCGGACGCATAATGCCAGAAACAGATGGTCAAATAATCTTTTCTAATTTCTAGTAGTAGGGCATGTATCGGGTTGGCCTTCTGAACCTGGGGACCTTCCTGTACACGGCATTGGAAGTGAAATAGCATTTAAGTCATCAATCAAAACAGTTCGAATCCACATGGCAATGGAAGGAAAATATGAACTGAAGGAAGAGAACTTACCCATAACCATAAGGGGAGTACATGTAAGGTGGCACATATGGCCGTCTAAAGCGGCCCATATAAGGATTGAAGCGTCTAGGTCGGTACTGCTTCATCCCTGGAACATTCGTCCTTTTAGGCAAAACCTGAAAATACACATAATCAAACACTTAATAATCACTATTAACCAACCCAAAACCAAAATATTGGACTCAGCCTACGTTGCATCAAATTCATCTTATCTTTTTGGTAAGAAAAGAGATAAAATACCTTCAATTGCCGGCCATGCAACTCAGATTCATTCAGAAGGAGAGCCTCCTGAACAGCTTCCGTCTCCACAAATTCCACATATGCAAAACCCTTTGGTTGGCCGAATTTATCTGTCAGTATGGTCACTCTGTTAACCGTACCACATGATTGGAAATGTTGCTGCACTTCTTCAGGAGTACAAGAGTAATCAACCTGCAAAACACCATTAATCCAAGGATTTTGAAAACAAACACAGTAAGTAAACAAACTTAACAGCAAAAGCTGGCAGATGCCTTAAAAAGGGTAAAGACGATTCACATCTAAAATCTTAGAGCATATTGAAGACAATCGGGGTCATCTAAGCTTTTGGACAGAAAGAAAATAGAAAAGCATATTCTTCTTGGACTTCATATCAGTTGGTCAAAATGGATTGATACTCTTCTAGATTAGGATACATACAAATCTGAAAACATACAAAACTTTCCACAAAAGGAAATAGAAATTTGTTTGCCCCTAGTTTTATATTTCTTTTGCAACCAGTGAACCAAGTCTAAGAAATAAAAATTACAACAAATAATTTATTCTAAGATAATATGTTAGTTACCAATTACAGCAATACATAAAATCATTACGGTCATTAAGTGATTCGGTAAACTTATCTCATTACAATACTTCTCAAGCCACCAAATCTGATTTTTAGGGAGCCAAGGTTGTTAACATATAAGAATAACCCTCTTGCTAAATTCCCCTAATCAGTAAAAGGTTCATCATCACAACTACCAATAGTTTGAAATGGCATCCATCTTTGCAACTTCAGCTTGCAACCAACCATATACATATTATGAGCAGTATATTATCCATGCAAAATCACAATTTCATTTCCCGTAGACTCATACCAAGGCAGACATAATCACAACCGATATGTTGACCTCCTTAAGATAAAATAACACCCCTTCCCTACCCCATCTTCCATCTACAACTCTCAAAACAACAACTCATCTCTTCTCCACATTTTTAGCATAACTGCTTCACATGCTTCAATTTTTCTTCCACCAATTAGCATTGTCACTCGCTGGTCTACATAAACCAAATCTTGACTGCCAGCAATACTACAATTTTACTCCCATCAATCTCTGGAAACAGAACATTTGGCCATCACTGACAGAATTAATAACTGTGATCAAAGTTGCAAACTTCACTAACATGTATACATACATATCTAGATATACTTTTTTTTTCTCTCTCACATAGCTACCCAACAAACCAACATTTGGATGTTGGACACGTTTCAGGATAGATAACCTGAAAATGAAAAAACTCTTCCCAGCATGATCTTATCAAAGCATCACATGCATAAATAAACGTACACAAAAAAACAAGAATTCTTCAGCAGAGAGCAGATGAAGGAAGAGGATTTCTTAGTATTTAATCTGATTTAACCTAAGACCATTTAGAGAATTGAAACTAGTGCCACTAAAAGAACTTACAAAGGTCAATATAATGCACAGAAACATATTACTGAAAGAAAATTGCACTAAAACAAAATTATTTCTTCTCACGTCTGTAGGAACACAAATGACAAATAAGAGATTTAAGACCAGTAAAATGACAAACATATACCCCTTGCCTCATCTGCTAATTGGGCACACGTTCTTGAGGAATGACCACCATTTCCAACCACAGAGAGGCTTCGCAACTAGAAATGCATGTCCAAAACTTGCCTCTGCTCTCCGAAGACTAAGTTGCTGCCCTCTCACGTCCAGAAGATGAAGCATCTTAAATCACACTCTACTTCCATCAATCCCAGTGATCTACCAGAATACTTGGCCAACAAAAATACAAATACTTTCGTCTCACTTCTTTCTTCCAAGTAGTTTGATTTACCACTCAATACGATACTTTTTCCAAATTCAAATTTCTTTTTTTCTTTTTCTTTTCTTTTTTTCTTTCCTTTCATACTTTCATTTCATTCTCAAATGTTCTTTTATTCCTTTTTCTTTTTTCTTCTGAAAACTTTTGAGAACTTTTTCTCCATTATTTAAGATTTTCTTTCTTTTTTTTTCCTTTTTTTTTCTTTTTTCTTTTTTTCTTTTTTGAATAATTTCAAGCACGCAATAGTCAATTTTTATACTCCCCTCTAATGGAAACCCTATTTAACATCAGAATTACATTGGCCCACCCTCAAAATACAGTAACAAATTCCAGCGCTTATATACAGAACTTCAGGAATAAGAATGACCCTGCGATCATCGTAAGATGTAAAGTCAAACCATGACTCCAAAGCTGAGTACTATCACATCCACATCATTGTAAAATGAAAATGCAAGTTAAAGTTTCAAAACTTCAAAGGTTTTGGATACTGGATGAACTCAACCACCAAAACTTCACATTTAAACTCAAAGAACTCATTAACCAAAAGTTGGGGTTTAACCAGCAACCATTGCTAGCACAATAATTGCAAACGTTTAAAATGTTGAGATACTAGTTTCGTTTTATGATTTTATCTTTTTACTTTGTGTTTATGATCTTTTGAGGATTTCTCATGCTCTAAATATGTACTGAATAGTTTTTATTATAAAAATATTTCTTATTAAAAAAAAAAAAAGTGAAATCCTAAATCTCTAAAATATTTAATCGAATTCTTTCATATACAACTACTTTTCCTGAATATTTCAAAATTTTAGATAGATCACCAATCAGCAATGCCTATCTATTTTCTATGCCAACACATTTATGGACATGTCATATTCGGATTGTACACTCAGATTCCATGCCAAGATTCAGTACAAGCTCTCACCATTACTAACACGCCCATTTCACAAAAGATTTATTTACACCAAAAATATACTAATGAAATCATTCCAAGTACCTTCCTTCTACTGATGATTGACAAGAAAAATAAAAGTTAGAACATGAAGAAACCCAAGGGCCCAGGCAGGCATTTCAAATATTACAAGTCCCCTCAATTCAAAATCAATTTTATCTGTATAAATAGGTTGACACCTTAATACTCAGTCAAAACCAGAAATATCCAAGCTTAGCACATCCTCAAACTCCATGAGAACAGAGTAAATATAACTCGCCATAAAATCATGCCACTATTACACATAGTAGCACTTTTTCCAGGGGAGAAAACAAAATAAACAAAGAAAATGCTAAAGAAAGGGCCTTCTAAAACTCACATTGCCAACAAATACAGATCGTGTGTCTGCTTCTTCCCTATTTGCTTGAGAAGCAGCTGCACTAGCAGGATCTGCATGAAAATATAAATGAGGTCTTTTGGTGAATATATAAATGAGTTAAAAACATAAAATAAGATTACAGAAGCAAGAAAATGAAGAAAAGATATTTTTTCTACAACAAAATAGGAAGTTTCTCAGTAGTTAATGCTTGAGGGAAACTATATAAAAAAAAAAAGGTATTTTTTTCTCAGAAGAACTTGAAAAGATATTCATCCACACTACAACTCAATGACAGCAGAAAATATACTAAATGATATAATGCATACAAAAGGAAAGGGATGATAAACTCAAAAAAAAGGTAAGATTCTGATAAGTAATAAAATATATAGAGCACAATACAATGTCCTCAGCCACTTTCTTTAGACTTAAGAGTGACATACAAGTTTCACTCTTCCAATAAAATTTTATTAGTTTCTCATAACGATATTAACATTTTTGGCATAATTTATCCCATTTCAACCCCCATTAGCATAGCACCACACTACTCATCTCTTAATGAAATTTCAACACACTTGAGACACCATCCACTTATATCTTATGGGAAAAAATAGAATATTTTCAGCATAACCACTAAGACGATTCTTCATGTAATACTCCTGTTCTTTAATGAATTTCAGTTTCCAGGTAAAGTTTGGTATAGATATGAAATATTGCAGCTAGCATACAAATATGAGATGTTAAAGAAACAACCAAGCAACATCACCTAATCTCAGAACCCCAAAAGAGAAGGAAAAAGTGGTCATCAAAGATGTTCGATTACTTCTAAAACTAACCGAATAACAGACACAGAACTTTCAATTTAAACTCACAAAAACACCCATTAAATTGCTACTAACACATCCCAAATTATTACTTCCGAGCAACATCGAAACACAGAAAAAAATTAGTACTTCAAGTAGTACATGTTCAAATTCTATTCCTTTTCAGTAACCAAGAATATAATATGCTAGGGAATTCTTCAGTTCTACGAAATCAAATACATGATTAATAAATAATAAGAATAAAGCAGTGAGAAAAAGAGAACCTTGAACAGCACCCATTTCCTTCTCGACCTTGGCCTGCATTTCTCTGAGGGCAGCGGCCTCCTCCTCCATCTCCTTCAAGCGCTTCTTCATCTCGTCCAGCTCCTGCAACGACATCATCCGCCAGGCACACAACAAGCACCATATAAACTCAAATTAGTGTTTCGGATTTTCTAGGTACATCGAGAACCGATTCAATCATCTAGGGTTTCCATTTTATTTCATTTGGTTAAGAAACTATAAAAAAGAACAGTGAGACACCTTGACGGCGTCGTCGTCGGCGGCGGACATGTCTACGTCGGCTTGGTGAGCGTCCATGTCACCCTCCAATTCACCCTCATCGGGGATCTCTCCACCGTACACCTCGTGTTCTTCTTCCTCCATCTGTCTCCGTCTCTCTCTTTCTTTTTCCCTTTTTCTTTTTTTTTTTTCTCTTTGTTTAAACTTTTATACGAGTGTGCGCCCAAAGAGATATATATTACTTGAATAATTCACCAAAAATAAAACATCTTTAATAATAATACGGATCTAATTTAATTTTTCTAAATTTCATTTTTACACATTTTCTTCTTTAATCCTTTAAACAAAATAATAATAATAATAATAATAATAATAGTTAATTATATATATATAATCTACATATAATATAATGGTAACTTTTAAACTTTAAAATACCTCAAAAATATAATATTACTATTAAGAAATAAGATAATACAATGAATATCTGAATAAGATTTAACTTTTAAGTTTGGTTTATATATATTTTTTCTTGGACATTTCTGTAATTATAACAATTATATGAAAAAGACGATGGCAGTCTCACTAGTATTGGGCTTATTTTTAACTTATTTTCTTCTGCCTTGTAAAGCTATATAAGAAAACGAATTTAACAGCTTAAAAAGAAAAGATTAATCAATTCAAAATTTTAAAACAAAATGACAATTTAGAACAAAATTTGCAAAAGTATCATATAAACAACCATAATTATTATTATTTTTTAAAATGTTTAAAATTATAGCTGCAAATGTCAATTGTTTTATCAAATGTCAGTTTTTTAAAAAATAAAAATAAAAAGGTGTCTCCAAACGAGTCACATATACAGTAACTTTGTTAGCCAAAAACTACAAGACTGCAAAGCGTCCAATATCATCTTCTCGTTGAACCTCAAAATTGAAATAAAACTATTACAAATTGTACGTTACAAGTTATACATATCAAATGAGTTACACTGTAATATAATTTGTATTGCGATATAAGTGATACGGTATATATATTTATTGATTACATATAATGAATTAATCAACTTTATTAATTACATATATTTCAATTAATTAAAGCATGAAACGTTACTTGTGTTGAAACATAAATTGTGATGAAAAATTTTATGCTTTAGTGAAAGTTTGATTCTCTAAAACTTGCTTGGAATGCTTGTCAGGAAGACCTCAGAGAATAGGCTTAACCTTCTCAACAGTCTTTATAATCCCCAAAAACATGAGCCTATAAACAATCACCATCCCAAACAAGATAGCAAGATCAACCCACTTGGAATACCCCATCTCTACTTGCCAAACATTGCTTAAAATTTCTTCACCCCTAATAACACCACTACCATTATTATTAGGAAATGTGAGTCCCTCAAACTCATTTTTATAAAACCCTTGGTTAGCATACTTGTGGAATGCAATGTAGTACATAGGGTACCTCCAAAATGGCTTTGGAAGATCGTCCGGCAAGCGAAAGAAACCGCCGTTCAACATCATGACACCTTGAATCCCAGCACCTGTGATGATTCCCATGAGGAAATCTGGGACTATGCTTGCAACAATCATCATTAAGCTCTCCACCAGCATCATGCAGACAAAGAGAACAAGGGCAAAGTAGGCGAAGTTTTCGACGTTCTTTTGGAGGCCTACTAGGTAATAAGCTATTGCACCAGGAATCAGAGATATGATTATGAGGTAGGGAATGGAAGACAATGAGTTTCCAACCACAAAAGCAGCTACACCATAATGCCCGTTTAGTCTTTCTCGTCCGAAGATCTAAATAGAGTGACATATGTATGAAAGAAAGTGTCAAACAAACTGTTCAAATTATTGTGAAAGCTCAAGAAAATTAGTGACTAATTAATTTAAGTGATTAACCTTCATGTCTTCTACAAAAGATGGGAATCCACCTATTGCCATGAAAGTTAAGAAGGCAGCAACGAACATAAGCATTGATCCTCGAGCCTGAAATGATCATCAAAGTTAATGTACATTTTAGATTATGCATCTATATATATTGTAGCTTTTGTCACATACACATATTTTAGTATAAAAATATATGATACATGTGCATGTTTGTGTATGATTTACCTGTATGGAGCCGTAAGTGAAGCCAATGTCATGAAAGATAGTCCCAACGCATAAACACAATGCGATGTAGATTGCAAGACGAAGCCAGTAGTAGCCAAGGTCACGATACATATTTACGAAGGATCTTCTAGTCAGGACAAGGCACTGGGTTATGAAGCTTGCTTGGCTTCCCTTCTCTGGTGTGTTTCCTTTCTACCGTATATACAAAAAAAAAAAAAAAAATTTATTAATTCATAAACTCCCCTCATATTCCAATGCTATTAATATTTATATATATATATGAACCATGGAGAAAACAATTAACTTGTTTAATTACCCGCTGACAAATCTCGAACACCCGCTGCTGAGTTTGCATAAAAGTTTTGGAAGACTTGTAGTACTTCACGAGAATGTTAATGGCTTCATCAGTCGTGCAATTTGTTTTGCTTCCAAAGCCTTGCTCAATGTCCTATAATTAATATAAAAATAAACTATGTATGTTAACCACCTAAATCTATGTGGGACTAGTTTTATAAATAAATTCATGGAATATGTTGGAAAAAAAAAAAAAAAAAACTCACAACATCGAAGTCCTTGTTGATGGTTCTAAGGTAGTGATCAGATGGGTTTCTCAGAGTTGGACATGGGAACCCACTTGCAGCAAAAAACTACATCAAAATCATTAGTAAATAATCATTAAATTTTTCCAAATTAAGAAAGACTAAACTTGTTCATCATGTCTGTAAACGAATATATTTGTATGGTACCTGTTCTGCAATGGAAACAGGGCCAAAATAGACAGTTTTCCCAGAGGAAAGAAGGCAGAGATTATGAAAGAGCTCGAAAACTTCACTACTGGGTTGATGGATCGAAGCAACAACAGTCCTACCATCTCGAAGAGCGAGCTTGACGATGCGATTCATGACATGGTAAGACGCAGCACTGTCAAGCCCACTGGTGGGTTCGTCAAGGAAGAGAAGCTTAGGGCGTGTCAGAATCTCAATGCAAATGCTAACCCTCCTCTTCTGACCACCACTGAGGCCTTTGATGCTCCAACCTCCAATCCTTGTATCCATGGAGTCATGCAAACCCATTTCTCTGATCGTCGTCTCTGCTCTGTCTTTCTTCTCTGTTTTGGACATGGAGTTTGGAAGTTGGAGCTGTGCTGAGTAGTATACGGTTTCTCTCACTGTTAGTGTTGTCATTAGAGTGTCATCTTGAGTCACGTAGGCCTATATTTAATTAACCATGTACGCATGGAATGCGCAAAAACCAGGAAATTATTAGCTTCTATTTAAATTAGAGTTAGAGATTGAAGATGGTAAAGTTATGAGTTTTGCTTACACAAGTTCCATAAGCAAGTGTTTCTTTACGGCCATTGATCAGAATCTCCCCGGTCTGCTTTTTGTTTGAACCTAGTCTCCCTGCAATTACAAGTTTTTAGTACATATTAGTTATTATTAGCCAGCTTAATTTTATTGTTAACACCATCCATATACCAAAGTTTGACAAACATAACCAAAAACGGCACGCATGAACCACGCTATATAGTTCATACACCAAGCTGGACCATGATATGTATATAATAAGCCAGTCATACACCAAGTTGGAATACAAGTATATACATATGACTTTTTCTTTTTTTCTGAATATATATATATATATATATATTATATGACTTGCTAAATTTGTATATATGAATATATTAGTCTATTCATGATATTATTTATTATTATTATTATTTTTTTGACGGTTAATTGGTAAATAACTTCAAAGTGGAAATTATGACATCTCGGCTTTGCAAGTGTTGTGCATCAAACATTAAACACGCGTACCTGCCAATGCATCTAAGAGGGTTGATTTACCGCAACCAGAAGGACCCATGATTGCCAAAACTTGACCCGGTTCAGCATACCCGGTAAGCTCATCCAGCAGTATCATCCGGTTCCCATTTTTCCGATCAGATGCAGTACTCACCCTGAGGTCCTTCCACGTCAAACAAGCTCCATCATGATCAAAACTTCTACTTCCTTTATGATCATCTCCTCCCAGCTTACCCATCTGAGCAACTACTGATTTTCCAACGTGATCATCAGAACCAAACGACGGCGCTTTATGATCATGATAAATAGGTTGTGAAGAACTAGCAAAAACACTGAATGGGAAACTTCTTCTATCGCTGCTAGTAGACGAAAATGACGCGTCGTCTTCTTCAGAAGCCAAGCTTTTCATCTCCACCGCCGTCGTCATTGTCGGACTTGGGCTTGGCGTCCACCTTGCCGTAACAAGTGGTGTATTGTCCCTGGACGATGAGCCCATTGCTCAACAGGAAGAAAAACGATTTCTTGAGATGAAGAAAGAGACAGAGAAAATATTTTTAATCAATTGGGATCTATATTTGTTGAAAGTTGGTGCCGTCATATTTGACAAAAATAAAATGAAAAGTCAAAATTGAAGGTTGCAAGGAAAACAACAAATTGGCAAATTGGCTGCTTGCAGCAGCTTATGTTGAAAGGAGAAGAGCGGTGGCAGACTTTGCTGAAAGAGACGCGGTTTCCACCGTGTATAGTGAAGAAGAAGAGGGAGGGGCTCTCCTATAAATAACCCCTCTCTTCAATTTATTAAGCATCCTGAGAAATCTTTTGTAGTGAGAGAAATGAGAGAGAGAAAAATTTATTATGTTAGTTATTTTTCTCTCATTTGTATTTTTTTCAATTTGTTGGTATATTGTCAAAATACTCAGATTTGTAATCCCCCTTTGAAATTAGTAGAGTAGTTAGCAGTACCCGAGGACGTAGGTATAATTTATACCGAACCTCATAAATATCGGTGTTCTTTTCTTGTGTGTTCTGTATTCAATTATTATCGGGGATACTGTTCATACGTACATTATTTCGTATTCGATACTATTCACGCATACGGTACTATTCATCATGTGATCAAATTTGAGTGGGAAATTACTCGATTTCCCCAACAAGTGGTATCAGAGCCGAAAGTTTGTCCTAAGCATTCGTTTTACTATTGAATACAATTTGTGCAATATGACAGAAGTACCCTCGGCCAAAGAAGAAGCATCCTCGTCCTCCGGCAAGTCGGTAGTTCCTTCAACCATCATAACAAGGACAACTATGAATGCAAGGTTCGAGGTGGAGAAATTCGATGGTACCGGTCATTTCGGTATGTATGTGGCGAGGTTCTAGCGCCTCTTTCGTAGGTCTAGACATTCTTATTGAAGAAAAGAAGCACGATGGAGTTGATGAAAATGAATGGAAAAACATCAACCGCTTAGCATGTGGTACAATTCGTTCATGTTTATCGAGAGAGCAGAAGCACACATTCATGAAGGAGACTTCAAAGCAAACTCTGGCGTTGGTGAACAAGTTTATGAAGAAGCGGTGAATCGCTCTATTTGAAAAGAAGTTGTTCTTTGAATATCATTCGTACCACTATAAACAACCACATTTGCTTTCAATCAATTGGTAGCGATTTGTAAAATTTAGATGAAACTTTCAAAGATGAGGATTTAGCTTTGATGTTGTTAGCTTCGCTTAGGATGAATTTGACCATTTAATTACCACATTATTACATGGCCAAGATAATGTGTCTTTAGATGTTGTGAGTCTTGCTTTGTATAGTTTACTAGAAAGAAAGAAAAAGCGGGTTTGTAGCGGAAGCTTTAGCGTGGGTCGCCAACAAGACTCAAAGAAGGAAAGCGGGAGATCCAAGTCGAGGAAAACGGTAAAGATGAATGTGCCTTTTGTCGTGAAAGGTCATTGGAAGAAAGATTGTCCGAAATTGCAAAAGAGAAAAAGCCTTGGATGCATGTGTAAATGATGATGATGATCTTTGGTTGGTTCATGTTCGACACTCCATTCGCACGAATGGCTTATGGATTCGGATGTACATTCCATATGTGTCCCATCAAGGAGTGGTTCGTCAAATTCGAGGAGCTTGATGGTGGAGTTGTTTATATGGGCGATGATAGTTCGTGTAAAATACTTGGGATTGGTTCAATCCGGCTAAAAAATCATGATGGATCAACTAGAGTGTTGACAGATGTGCGGTATGTACCGAATATGAAGAAGAATCTCATCTCTTTGGGAGCCTTGGAATCAAAGGGCTTCACTATGTCAATACGAGATGGAGTTCTGAAAGTTACAAGTGGTGCTCTCTTAGCAATGAAAGGCGTGCGGCGAAATAATTTGTACTATTATCAAGGAAGTACAATTGTTGGATCAGCAGCAGCAGTTTCTGGTGGGAATAATCTTGGAGAAACTACAAAGTTATGGCATATGCGATTGGGACATCCCGGTGAAAAAGCTTTGTAGACACTAGTGAAGCAAGGTTTGCTAAAAGGTGCAAAAACTGGGAAGTTGGATTTTTGTGAGCACTGTGTTATGGGGAAGAAAACAAAAGTTGAATTTGGCAGGCAATCCACAATACGAAAGGCATTTTGGACTACGTTCACTCTGATGTGTGGGGACCGACAACGACTCCATCAATGAGTGGTAAGCGTTATTTTGTTACTTTTGTTGATGACTTCTCCATGAGAGTTTGGGTGTATCTTATGAAGACGAAAGACGAAGTGTTGGGAATTTTTCTACAGTGGAAAAAGATGATTGAAACACAAATTGGCAGAAAGATCAAGCGAATCAAATCAGACAACGGGACTGAGTACACAAATGACCCGTTTATGAAAGTCTGTCGTGATGAAGGTATTGTGAGGTACATCGAAATACACCCAGAATGGGTGGGAACGCATGAATCGGACTCTAGTGGATAAGGTCCGGTGTATGTTGTCCAATGCTGGGTTGGGCATACAATTTTGGGCTGAGGCTTTGACGTATACGTGTCATCTTGTTAATCGACTACCATATGCTGGAATTGAAGGTAAAACACCTATGGAGGTATGGTCTGAAAAACCTGCTAAAGATTATGATTCTTTACATGTATTTGGTTCTATTGTATATTATCATGTAAGAGAGTCTAAGTTAGACCCGAGAGCAAAGAAAGCACTTTTCATGGGTATTACTTTTGGGGTAAAGGGATATCGTCTGTGGAGTCTTAATGATAGAAAAATAATCTTTAGTAGAGATGTTACATTTGATGAGTATGTTATGTTAAAGAATGTGACAGTAGAGACAAATGGAGCTCAACAGCAGGTGGAGCAAGTTGAAAGCAGTGGAGTTTGAAAAGACTACCCATCTGCAGAATGAAGACGAGTTCTCCAACAGAGGGCGATTCGATGAAGATGAGGTATCAACCCAAGAACCTCTACAACAACAGAGATCAATTGCAGTTGATAGGCCGCGACGACAGAATGTTGACATACCTACTCGCTTGAAGGGTATGGCTGACCTACCTACCCATCTCAGAAATACGGTGGCCTATGCATTATCAATTGTAGATGATGGTGTTCCTTCTACTTATCAAGAAGCAATCAGAGGTCCGAAGTCGACAAGTGGAAGAAAGCTATGGATGAAGAAATGCGTCAAAAAGAATAAGCGTGGAAGGCGGCTCACCGAAAGGTAAAAAGGCAATTGGATGCAAGTAGGTATTTGCAAAGAAATAAGGATTTCCTGACAAGAATAAGGTTCGCTACAAAGCAAGATTGGTGGCTAAGGGCTACGCTCAAAAGGAGGGCATTGACTATAATGAGGTATTTTCTCCAGTTGTTAAACATTCATCCATTAGAATTTTGTTGGCTTTGGTAGCGCAGTTTGATTTGGAACTAGTTCAATTGGATGTGAAAACCGCATTTTTACACGGTAACTTGGAAGAGGAAATCTATATGACTCAGCCTGATGGATTAAAGGTTGCTGGAAAAGAAGATTGGGTTTGCAAATTGGAAAAATCGCTGTATGGATTGAAACAATTCCCGAGGCAATGGTACAAGTGATTTGATCAGTTTATGTTGACAAAGAAATACACCAGAAGCAAGCATGACCATTGTGTGTATTTTAAGAAGCTACAAGGCGGTTCTTTCATTTATCTACTATTGTATGTTGATTGCATCAAAGAGTCTGACAGAGATTAATACACTGAAAGCTCAGTTGAATCAAGAGTTTGAGATGAAAGATTTGGAAGAAGCTAAGAAGATTCTCGATATGGAGATAAGTAGAGACAAAAAAGGAGGTAAGGTTGCATTGTCACAAAGACAATATTTGAAGAAGGTACTGCAACGTTTTGGTATGGATGGCAAGACAAAACACGTAAGTACTCACTTCCTCCTCATTTGAAGCTCGGTTCTCGATTATCTCCTAAGAATGATGTGGAGCGGAAGTATATGGAAAATGTTCCATATGCAAATGCAGATTGGTAGCTTGATGTATGCAATGGCGTGCAGACCGACATTTCACAAGCGGAACTGTAGCGGTATATGCATGATCCCGGAAAGGACATTAGGAAGGCGTGAAATGGATTACGGTATTTAATTAAGGCGTAGATGTCGGATTGATGTTCGAGCGGGATGATACTATTGGTCGAGTATAGTTGGATATTGTGATTCGATTATGCGGTGATTTGGATAAGCGTCGATCTACAAGGTTATGTGTTTACATTAAAAGCGGTGAGTTGGAAGTCTACTGCGATCAGCGGTAGCTTTGTCCACTCTGAGGCGAGTATATGGCGTGAGAGGCTATAAAGGAAGCAATTTGACTTGAGGTTACTTGAAGATTTGGGTGTTGGTCAAAAGCACATTCCGGTGTATTGGCGATGATGGCTATTCATTTAGCAAAGAACCAAGTCTATCATGGAAGGACGAAGCACATCGACGTTCGTTATCATTTTGTGCGGGAGATCTTCGAAGAAGGTGAAATTCTACTTCAGAAAATTAAGACAGAGGATAACCCTGCATATATGCTGACTAAGGTGGTGACAACGATCAAGTTTAAACATTGTTTGGACTTGATCAATATCCTGCAAATTTGAATTGGCGCCAACAAACGCATTTGAAGGCACTGCGAGATTCACTTTTATCAAAAGGGCTTCAAGGTGGAGATTTGTTGAAAGTTGGTGCCGCCATATTTGACAAAAATAAAATGAAAAGTCAAAATTGGAGGTTGCATCAATTGAGAAGGAAAACATCAATTGGCTGCTTGCAGCAGCTTATATTGAAAGGAGAAGGCGGTGGCCCTTGCTTAAAGAGAGCGGTTTCCACCGTATAGTGAAAGAAGGGAGGGCTCTATAAATAGCCCTCTTTGATTTGTTAAGCATCCCTGATAAACCTTTTGTAGTGAGAGAAATTAGAGAGAAAAAAATTTATTGTGTGAGTTATTTTTCTCTCATTTGTATTTTCTCCCGTTTGTGGGTATATTGTCAAAATACCCAGATTTGTAATCCCCCTTTGAAATTAATGGAGTAGTTAGCAGTGTCCGAGGACGTAGGTATAATTTATACCGAACCTCGTAAATACCGGTGTTCTTTTCTTGTGTGTTCTGTATTCAATTATTGTCGGGGGTACTGTTCATACGTATATTATTTCGTATTCGATACTATTCACGCATACGGTACTATTCATCGTGTGATCGAATTTGAGTGGGAAATTACCCGATTTCCCCAACAATATTTAAAGCTTTTAATTAGCCTTTAGTATTTATATATATATTGATTCTCAAAGATTAGCTCAAGAAACGTTTTGGTCAGAGCCCACCATAGCCTAAACCCACGGCTAAATATATATATAGATCTGACGCCAGGCAATGGAAATAAAAAAATATTTTTTATATTTTTGTATTTTTTTTATATTATTGGTCTCTTAATTTACAGTTATATATTTGTATGCATTTTATCAAACTCATGTAAAGTTGTCTAAAAATTACTTTTAACCAAATTAGTAAAATTTTAAATGAGTTCAGAAAAATATTTATAAATACAAAAATACAAATTGGGAAAAAAAAGTGTTAAAAAAATAAACAAAAAATATTTATATTTTTTTTTCATCGCCCAACATATAATGAGCGAGACATCAGATCTATATATATATTGTTCTATAGTTTTTCAAAATATATCTATAATTAAAAATGAAGTTTTTAATGAATACTTATTTAACATAAAAAAATTGTGGGTCGCCCACCTTATGAACTGTTTGTTGCGATTTTAAACTCTTTCACATTCAATTTCTTTTTATTTATTATTTTTTTGGTGGCACAGCCCATTTTGTTGAAGCCTAAAGCTTAGCATAAAATATTAACAGAAGCCTCCACAATAACATTATTAACATAGGCTGCTAATTCATGCCCGGCGTGTATAATTCTTTTTATGGATAGGAACCAAACTAGATTAAATTCAAAAGTACACATACTTACTCATCCTCCTAATTTGGACTTGACCAATGTAATAATATTGATATATATTTTTTAACATGCATTGAATTTATGTACGTGTGCATAAATGTCGCTATTGGTTTACCAAACTTATCAACTTTTTAATGTCATCAACCATGCATTAATGTCAGGCTTCATTCATTTCTCGTCCGTCTCCATCGCAAATAGACTCTGAATATTAGTTAAAGGATAAATAATTCTTAAAATTAATATTTCCATGTGCATCATCATGCATCATCATGATGCATCACACATGATGCGTGTCATCTCTTGCGAACATTATATATATATATATATATATATATATATATATATATATATATATATAACAACTTGCGCGTGAACTAATGGTGTCTCATCATTAAAATAATTTTTTGTTTGTGTTTAGGAAAATGGTCGATGTTCCGATTTACTATCATAATTGTCCAATTAATACTGATTCCCATAAAATAATATTATTAACAAATAATTAATGAGAAATAGGACTCCCACTGAAAATAAATAATACTACTAATATGGAAAACGCGTTGACCGTGATGAATACTAGAAAGCGCTTTAGTTTTAGTTTTACCGCATAAAAGATTTGTAATTTTGTCAATAATGACAGCCTGATGGGCCATAAACAAATTTCCAATCAGTCTATTGTCGTTTTGAAAAGTTATTCCCGACTTCTTCTTTTTTTTTTTATAAAAAATGGCAATTAAAATAAAACAACTTTTTCTTTACACGACACTCTCTCTTCGGCCTTTATTGATTGGTATTGAAAAGTGTTGACTCCTTGTTGACAATCGTTGATTGGCATTGACTACACAAAAAGTTAACAAACCAGTTCACCGACATTGACCAATATTTATTTTTATTTTTATTTTTTTTGGTAAAAGACCAATATTGATTTTTATTGACTGAAACTCGCTTAAATTTCATCAGAGTTTGGATTTTCCGGCATTAAATATTTTTAACTTATTGTATTTTAAACATTTATGTTATGAAAATATTTTAAATAAAAATTTATATATTAGCCAAACATTAATTATTTAGAATTAACAAAATTTTAATTTTATAATTTTTATAAAATTGAAAATTATTATTAAAAGAATATAAAATTTTTCATCCAAACATTTTTTTTTTTTGCTTTATGAAAACTGTTTTTAAAAAACAATTAAAAACAGATTTATTAATTTCGATTATGAAAATAGGTTTTATAGAGCATATACACAAATGGGTCAATGGCCCCATAGGTTCCCAAACTGCACACAGATTTTTCATTTAGTCTTTGAAGTACTTTCTTTTTTTAAGTTTTTGTCCATAATCTACACTATAAGTATCAGTTTGATCTTTTTTTAGTATTCTACCAGTTTATTAATGATTAATTACCTCTAAGAATAATATGTTAATTATAAATAATACTTTACAAATGTAAATTACTCTAGTTGCTCCTGCTAAAAAAAATCATCAATAAACTATTTTTTTTATGAATAAAAAAGATTTCGATGTATACCTCATTAGTTCAGAATTCTATTAATAAATAAGGTCTTCTTACTATTTCAGTTTTGTAACTTTTTCGAAGTCTAAAGCAGTTGATCCACACCCCTAACAGATCTCTTTTCACTTAGCATTAAGCAAGACTGAATACAACTGAGGTAATAATGGCAAGCGGCAATAATTGGGTTTGCCAAAACTTGAATCACAACTCTCGTAAGCGAATGTGATTGAACGATCAGTTTCTTTTCCATTATACCACACCCCAGATGCATTAATAAACTAACTTATAATACTAAAGAATGACTAAAGTATTATTTGTAATGCAGCTCAAGGATGAAAATAAAATGTTTTTTGGTGGCCTCAACTTTTACATAGATAATATAATGTCTCTAGAATTTTAATTTTAGTATCATAACCTCTATATTACAAAACAATTTCACTCAACATCAATTTTAAGTTAAATTTTCTGTTCAAATAACATGCAGCTTTGGAAGAATATTTAATAATCTAGCCTGAGTTATGATATCTATTTTGGATTATGACTTTGACTTTCATCCGACCATTTTTAATGAGAAAGCACAAGTAAAAATATAAAAATGATCACAAAACCTCATCTATCATTACAATAAAATATCAAATCCTAAAATCTATATATTATCTAAATTGGTCTTTAACCATCTAAATTAAGAAAACAAACAAACCCAAAGTCTAATGTAAAATAAAGTATCTTGCCAATTTTTTATCTGTCGTTAGAATTCCTCGTCATTCTTCATTTTAAGTGCACACTCAGTATTTTTCCTATGGTATCGTAGATGTATTAGACAAAGAAAAATAATGGTTTTTGAAAATCACAATTTTATCCCCTGTCAAACATAACACGTGATGTACTTACTATATGAGAATTAATGAGAGATAACTTACAGAAGCTAGGATATGAGATAAATCTACACTAAAATTAAATATATGGAGTTGTGATGCCAAAATTAAAATTCAGGTGCAATTCCCTACTTATGTGAAAATTTAGAAGATATTATTACAAATATATATATATATATTATTACAAATATATATATATATATATATATATATATATATATGAGAATTGCTCTAATATACGGCGTTGCTTATATATGTTAATCGACAAATAATATAACATGTATTTTTGATATTTTTCTATTCACTTAGATTCACATATAATTTTTTTAAAAAATATATGATATGATACCTTATATGTCACTTAATATATATACATGATGTCGTATATAAGAGTATATATATATATATATATATATATATATAAAAATTAGAATTCACAGTGTGAATCTATAAGTGACTTAAAGACCCATAGTTATTAAATTAAAACAAAATACAAAACCCAACAGGCCCTTGGCGTGGCACATGAAAAGGTCGTGACCAATTCAAAGTATGTGTAGGAGGAGGAAAGAAAGTCACTCCAAACAAAAAGCGTTCTTCATTAATAAGAAACTCAGAAGCTTTTTCATTTAGAACTTTTTTACTCTAAGCATGCCAAATCAAATTTTTCTTAATAAAAAAATAAATAAACAACTATTATAACCAAATGGACCATATTCAAATCATGAAAAACTATTTACTCCCCCGGCTATTGGGTTTGGGCTGAACTAAAATTTGAACTCAACATTAGCCCAAATTGAGCTGGCCCAGAATTTAAAAACGACGCCGTTGGGTAGAGGCTCTGGATTTAGGAAGTTGAAAAACTATTGCCCTTGGACTTATCAAAATCAGCATCGGACGCATTAAAGAAACCGGCCAAACGACGTCGACCATACCCAGACAGCTCACCCGAGACATGCGCCCAACACAAATCCACTGAGCCACTGACGCACCCCAACGCAAATCTTTTCCTTTTACTTTTTCACTAATCCACTATTGCACGAACCACGTCCTCCCACCAAACCATCCAATCCCAACCCGCCACATCGCAGATCAAAGATTTTAATCATAAACAAGTTCTGCGTTGGCAGTCTCTGATCAACGCCATCAGCGCGGTGGGAACGAGAAGCGTTGCACACAAATTCACTGTATTCCATCTTCTACATCATTGCAAATAGTTTCCGTAAATAATAAATAATATAAAAAATGGAAAAATCATTAATGGAAGCTGTAGCTTTCGTTCACATACGCATAGCACAGTCGGAGATCTAAAGGCTCTTCTTTTGTTTATCTGTTTCTCTCTCTGATCTTTGTGAAATCTGTCAGAGAGAGAGGAGGTGGTGGAAATGGCGAGCGGTGGAGGCGGTGCCTATGGTGATGGGAACCAGAAGATAGACTACGTGTTCAAGGTGGTGCTGATTGGTGACTCGGCGGTGGGGAAGTCTCAGATACTGGCTCGTTTCGCTAGGAACGAGTTCAGCTTGGATTCTAAGGCCACCATCGGAGTTGAGTTCCAGACTAGAACTCTTGTCATTGAGCACAAGAGCGTCAAGGCTCAGATCTGGGACACTGCTGGTCAAGAACGGTAAACCTCTTAAACGTCCATTTTACACCATCTTTCTCTGCTGTGTCTATGGTTTATTAATCTGTTTATGCCTTTGCCTTTTTGTTTTCAGTATATACCAACTTTTTTTGTAAAGTAAGCAGATTGATCAACTCTTTTTTGGGTTTTGATTTGATTGAGTGGTTACATAATCTTTTAGAATGAGATGGTTTTTCTTTTTAATGCTTTTGTGTAGTAGGGACCATTTTGGTTTGAATCACTTGAAAGTTGGAACTAAGGTAGATCTTCCATGTGTTTGCATTCGTGTGCTCGTGACAAGGAAAATTTGATGCTCTGAAGGGAGTCTTAGTGCGCTTCTGATTATGCCAAAATGTTAGGATTTGTATTATCTTTTAGCGTGATTTATTTTTAGTGCGCAAAAGTACGGTGTGTTTGCTTTAAGTAGTGATTAAGAGTTGAGAATACTTTCCTCACTTGCCTTAATGATTCTATAACATCATGAATACCTTCCACTAGATTTTTTTTTCAGTATAATTTTGATTTGTTAATTTTTTTTCAATTTGAGTGTATAGATGTAGGTGGTAATCTGAGAAAAGCCTGAAATATTCTTATGGATTCATTGATTTTTGTTGCACCGCTGATCTAGTCCTGAATGATACAATCGTAATCAATACATGTGTGTCTACAAACGTGCGCACAAACGTGGTGTGCGCGCTTGTACATATTCTGCTCCATGGTGGATAGTGTCAGAATCAGTTTATGGTTATGGATATGATTTCATGTACGAGTGTTTTACAATTTTTCCTGTATCCAACAACTCGCCTTTGACATAACTGTACTTTTACTTTCTTTCCCTTTTTTTTGCTTTGAAGGGATCCGTGGATCGTATCACAACTCATTTGTTTTTTGGTGGATCTAGATTTATATTTTATTGGTAGAATAGTTCTCTGTTCTTATATCCGAATGAGATCTAGTTCTTCTTTCAAAGGATATCTTTTAGATGTTCGGTCTGTCTTTTTCACCGCCATAAAATAGTATGATTTACATGCAAGCTATAAACTAGAATTTGATCAAAGTTGAGACGTTATTAGATGCCATATATGGTTCACTCTTTTATTAGTTTTGTAAAGGCTAATAAGGTCAGATAGGTAGTTTCTGCATTAAAACATTCGTTCGCCTGTGAAGATACTGGCATAAAATAATTAAGTCAGGTGAGATGTTGCCTAAATTTGTGTTGGATTGTAAATTAAGGTAGACTGAAAAGTCTTCTTCCTACCCTCTATTTGTCTTGGAAAAGTATACCTCCTTGTATAATCGCATTCCATATTTGCAATTCTACATCTTCTTGAGTAATCCTTGCGCAGATACAGGGCGGTAACAAGTGCATACTACAGAGGTGCTGTTGGGGCAATGCTGGTATATGACATAACGAAACGCCAGAGCTTTGATCACATACCACGATGGCTGGAAGAGCTGCGTGGCCACGCTGACAAGAACATTGTCATCATTCTGATAGGGAACAAAAGTGATCTTGAGGACCAGCGTGCTGTCCCCACCGAAGATGCCAAAGAATTTGCTCAGAAAGAAGGATTATTCTTCTTGGAGACCTCAGCCCTGGAAGCAACTAACGTTGAGACTGCCTTCACAACTGTGCTGACAGAGATCTTCAACATTGTGAACAAGAAGAACATATCTGCTGGTGAAAGCCAGGGTAATGGAAATTCTGCACCCCTGGCTGGGAAGAAGATCGTTATCCCAGGCCCAGCACAAGAAATCCCGGCGAAAAGCAAGATGTGCTGTAGTTCTTGATATAGTATTCTTGGTTTCTACTAAAGAAATTTTTTTTGAGGGGTATGGTGTATTTCTCTTGTATATTTTGATTGCTTTCAGTTCTAGTTTACATGAGCAGCTGAGTCAATTGCATGTTGTGATATGGGATTAAAAAAAAAAAGATAAACTATAGGAAGCTTGGGTTGCAGATCATATATTTGTTATTTGTATGGTTTTTAGTCCCACATTTTCAAGCGTGTGAATGCGTTGGAAAAATTCTAACCCTGTCATAGAACCACGTGGCATGAATTTCATGTTGCATGCACCTCTCTCGCAGTCCCGAACAAGCTGGGGAGAAAAATTTATACATTTGTATTGAGTTCCATTAAAATCCTTGGTTTCGTCAATGGAAAAATCAAGATCGTCAGTCTTGTTTTTCCAATTCCGAGCTATGCCGTGTAATCTTCAACTTATTGTAGTTTAAGATAAATCACTGAGAGCATCTTCAATAGTATTTTTTATTTTAAAGAGAATATTTTTATTAATATGTATGTACAAAGAACAAAAAATTTTATTTAAGTTCAATGGATTTTTTATAAATTTTTTATAATTTTTTTTATTTTGCTTTTTAAGTATAATTATTAATAAGAAAAAAATTATTTTTTCAAAAATCAATGAAATGTTAATAAAAATTAAAATAATAATTTTTTAAAAAAAATTAATTAATATAGTATATTGAAAGTTGTAATATATTAATTACAGCAAGAATAGAGAGTGAAATTTAACTCTTTAAATATAAAGAGTCAAATTAATTTTTTACTTTATTTTTTAAAAATAAAATATCTATTAGACTCTTATTTTATACTATAACTTTTTAAAATAAAAAATTTAAAATATAAAAAAAGTCCTTAAAGATGCTCTAAGAGCTAAAAATCTGTGGGATTTTGTTACAAAAAAATTGACTCACTAGTGATTTTCTTGACTATTCGTCAGGCCCTGACCAGAATGTAACCGACGTTCAACTTCACTTGAAGAAAAAAAATTCCCACCAGAAGTAATCTTTCAAGATGGGAACTGACTTGATAAGACAAACAAAGAAGATATCCATATCAAAAGAATACGGTACAACTGGGAAGGAAATCAAATAGAACACAAGATCAAATTCTTCCATGTCAATGTAAGGCCCGCTAGTAAATTACCAAATATTAAAGAGTACAACGTAGAAAGTTTGGAGTGTCAAAATTTGTGTTTAACCATCAGTCTACATTCATGTCTCCTACTTCATCCACCACCAAATTTGAGGTTTTTTCTTCTTTTACTAAAGACCGTTCTTCACTTTCCATTCGTACTACAAGCCTTTCTAGCAGTTCTTGGCAGTCAATTGCAGTGACCATCACAGTCAAGCTTGCCCTACCTTTCCAGCACCCGATAGCAATTGTTGACTCATCCACTTTGCTGTGATCCAAGGATGCGTCGCCTGCAGAAACCGGAAAAAGGGTTTTAAGGTAAGCATGAACACGCAGGTTATTGTTCTTTGATAGTGTGATAATCCATACCTTTCCTCAAAACTACCACGCAGCATCCTGGCATCAACTCTGATGCCTTGTTACCAAACTCTGCATCAACAAAATCAGCATATTTGATTGATTTATATTGCAAAAGATGCTTGAAGTCTACTAGGGACGTGTATAGAATCTGCTTGGTGATGTATGGGAGAATAAGTGGCAATCCTTCAGATGATATACGGAATGAACAGGGTGCCAAGCTTCCTTCTCTCGATGTTTGTCTTTCCTGTTTATTATTTGAAGTGAGGCTTAGAATCAGAAATGAGCTTTCTAACAAATATTTAAGGAGAGCAGCTAATGAAAGAAATGAGACATTAAAATCTCTATGATTATGTCTCTAAGAAAAGGGAACACTAAGCAATCTCAGAAAATGATTTTTTTTTTTTTTTATAATATAAATTTAACGAATTGAAATACTTACAAACATTTTCAGGCCAATGGACGTTATCTTAAGCTGCTGTCCAACAGACAAATTCAGTTCAAGAACATCTTTTACTGACTTTGATATGTAGTAAATTCTCTTCACATGATTAGTGTCAAGGTTTCTGGTCACGAGGTGGCCACAGAGTGGAAAGGATTCCTTAATGCCATAGAATGTCTTTATGCTATTGATGATAGCATCATCTTTAAAGAAAACAACAGGGTCAACCCCTTTCCACCTTCCTTGCATCTGTTTCTTTCTTTTTACCCCAGCTTTCTTGGGATCAGTTTCCCTATCATCAGGCACTTGGTCTACCTCTGGAATATGACCTTCAAATGCACTGGAAGACTCAGGTCCCAAAGCAGCCCCATCTAGATCATTATCTATCAAATCAGCCTCTGAAGCTGCTTCTGAAAACTTCTCATCTGTACCATCTTTGGGACCATCTAGATCGTTATCAATCAGATCTGCTTCAGAAGCTGCTTCTAAAAATTTCTCATCTGTACTATCTTTGGGATTAATCTCTGACCCATTTTTATCTTCAGTAACCTCATCTTGTAGTCTCACAAGTGCCTCACTCTTGCCAGAGCACAAATTCTCTAACAGACTATTGGGTTTCTCCTGTAGAGCTGCATGGTGGTTAGTGAAAAGGATGTTTTACACTTTAATTATCAGATTAAAAAACTAAAGCAGAAAAAAATATCGCTTCAAATCATATTTAAGGTAGTGGTCAGACAAATTGCAAAAGACAGATTTGAAGCAAGTTGCTTGTGCAAGATTTACCAAGAAATACAACTACAGAAAAATGGAAGTCTTGGAAGAAATAGAGGCTATTCGATTAGCACCTCTAAGCAGTTACATCATTCCTTCAACTTGGTGAAACAAACACTCAACTATCTTCGATACTCAAAATGATAAAACAAAACTGACAACTTAAATAATTAAAACATACCAGGCAGAGAGGAAAGCTTGTGGACGACAGCAATGAAAAAGGCTCCACCATTTTGATCATGTGGCATTATCCTCATGCAACGTTCCAGCGGAAACTCAGAAACTTCCTCATCTAATTCTTCAGCAGGCACTCTTGAATCCCCTGTTGGAAGCAAGGTGACTTCAGATTCTTCACAATTTTCATCTACATTATCTTTGCACTCTTCTCCAAGTTCCATAGAATGATTATTGTCAGCTGTGTCCACATAGTTTCTGCCTGAAGGAAACATGCTGGGAAGAATCATAGTTTTACGGTATTTGGAAACATCTTTGAAGGAAGGTGACCAAACACCCTTGTCACGTACCTGTATATCCAAAGGAATGGTGAAATCATAAGCATAAGGGAAAGGGAAAACGTGGCACACAACCAGACCATGCTTAAGAACTATTTCACAATTGATTAATCCATGTATGAGACTGTTTTATCCCAAATATTTGTCGAGTACATTAGAATAAGCTTCAAAATATTAGTTTAAGAAAGGCAATATTTTGTTTTTACTTTCCAACTAATTCGATAACTTTAAAAATATATCTATTTGAATAAGTTTCTGTGTTAAATGTACCGTAAGATACATGATACCATCTATAAACAACACTTTATAATATAACCGACATGAGCAACAGACAACCACAAAAAATTAAAGCAGCACTAAGGACAAAAATGTTGCGAAAAAAAGGTGTTAACATCTCCCCCAACACTCCCCCAAGAGAGAGAGAGTATGTAATATGGGTATATGAATGACAAACTTTAACATCACACCTATGAAATATGGGTATATGAATGACAAACTTTAACATCACACCACCAAATTTGACAAATTGTTTGATCTCTTCGCTAACGTGACATGGTTAATAGTGATACCATCCCTGAAATATCACTGAGACCAGCATCATATATTTGAAAAAACACAAAAGAACATCCATCTAAGGGGGCAGCTATTGTCCTCAATTAGAATCCAAACGAAGATAAATATATATTCTTTCTCTCTCCCCCTATGTATGTATATATATAGAAAAAAACACAACAGAATATGCTGAGTTGTAATCTTTAGATATCCGTAATAAGAGCACATCACATCAAACCATCAATAGAAATTACAAGAATAAAATCAACAAAAGCAAGAACTAGCCTTCCATTTCTTAAGACCAGGCCGCCGTACAAGTTGAGGAAGCTCACTAGAGACATCAAGAAGTTCAACAGACCCTCCACATTTCCGCAAAATCTGCAGAAAATACAAAATTGGACAATAAGCATTAATATTGCATATAGCAAAGGAACATTACTCCATCATACTAATTAATGTAAACGCACAAAAAACAATTTATTAATTAGATGGAATTGAGTTTCTGTGGGAGTATGTATTTGCGTGTATGGGTATTAGAGATAACTGACATATTACCTCCGCTATCACAGCCTCATTTTCAATTGGATTCATTGAGCAGGTTGAGTAAACCATTCTGCCACCAACTTTAAGCAAAGATAGACCTGCAGTAATTAATATAAGCTTCTTATTGAATAGAACTAATCAAAATAACTTGGGCAAGTTTGTAGGCACTGAGCTTGTTTACTGAAATTCTATTTTCACTGAATTGTTGGGAGTGGGATTATAGAAGAAAAAAGAGGTATGTAAACATGCAGTGAGCGATCATACTTTTCCAGCCAATATAAGGACAACAACATTAGCTTTACCATGGTCATTGATCATTATAAGCCCTTGGAATATCAACATAAGTTATAGAAAAGAATGAGGTCTTGTCCAAAATGAAAATATAGGCTATGGTTTCGAGATTTCTATAGATCCATATCCTATCCCACAGCAGCAAAAGGAAATCCTAGTACACACATGGAACAGCATATGAGTTTCTCTTACTAAATGCATTCTAGAGGAATTTTCTAACATCAAAGGATGAAAGGACCTATATGCAGCACAAATTAACTTAGACAACTTCATTCCAGCTTACTGATTAAACCATTAAAATTACTATTCACTTTTTAATAGCTGAAGCATAGTGGGAATCAGGTCCAAACAACCATTAGTTTCCATTTCACAAGATGTGTTAATCCAAAGAAGAAGGGCTAACAGATATATTCAAGAATTTGACAAGTTATGCATTCATTTTCTACCAATAGACTTGAGTTAGCACATAATAGACTTGACTTTTGTTCATCAAAACTCTAACCTTACAAAGACCAATTACCTAAGACTATGAGTCAATCAAAAAAATACCAACATACAAAATCCAAACAAAACAGTGTCATACTACCATTCAGAAATTTCAATCAGAAGGTTTTCCAAAGATACCTCGCATGGCTATTTGAACTTGTAGGCTATGCACCCCATTCCCCAGCCCTACATTCCTGTATATAAGCAAAACAAATATATCAATCCTCTAATCAAGTTCAAAGAAAAATAATTATGTGATCTGTGAAGGAAATATTGCTACCATTTCCTCCAGATATCTGGTGCCTTTCGAAGGGTACCATCCCCACTACAAGGTACATCGCATAAAACACGATCAAAGAGAAGCTGGCTAATGTTTGGCTCTGCTTCCACTCCAACTCCAGAAGCATTCAAGTTATTTTTGTTTGATCGGCAGCCCGGGAAGTGTTGAGCTTCATGATTTGTCACTATCAGGTTAGCAGTGCACATTCTTTTTGTTTGGTGAATGAGAAGATTACATCTTTGGACATCAAGATCATTTGCTACAACCTAGTCAAGGGAAGAGATCACAGGGAATGAATTTCATAATATAATTACAAGAATTACAGAAATTCCACACCATACCACGGTCACACTATTTTAAACTGAAGAAAAGATAGCACAGATAAATAAACTTCTAAGCTAAGAATGTAAAACAGACATATTTAAAAATGATGCTATGCTAACCAGTCCATGAGGAAGGTGTCCTGGTTTAGTTGATCGGTGTATAATCTCAAGCAATTGGAACGTTTTTGAACCTGGTGCAGCACACACTGAGAAAAAATGCAGAAAACTGTAAGAAACCACTAAAAAATTTTATCCTTAATGCATAGTTGTCAAAATGTGTAGTGCAACATCTATGGTTTTGTGAAGGTATATGAACATGCGTGAGTATTTGTGTGAATGCGTCTGTCTGTCTCAGTGTAGGTGTTTAAGTGTTCCAAAATAGCAAACTACTAGTCCTTGTACGTATTAAATATAAATGTTAAAAATCTATACTCGTACTCCTTTATGCATATAAATCTTTTTTTGATAAATTTATACATATAAATCTTTAAATATAAATAAAAGCAGCAATATAGCAAACTACAAATATATTTTTTCAAATCAATGTAAAAGTTATAGAAACTTCCCAAACAATCAAATGATCCATGTTTCAGTCATCCATTTTATTTTCAATTTTTTGTTACCATACATATTATGATGAAACAAATGTTGTAATTCAGTATATGCAGCAACTGTTAAGCATTGTTTTTGTCTGAAACATTGTGTATCCTACCTTAACTATGTTTTAATGATAGCATGCCACATTTATATACCATGCAAAACTTTTACAAATTTCCTTATTGAAACACTATAAATTTTGACAAGCAGCCAGGGATATAAGAAAAGTTCCTAAAGATAAATTATGTGTTTCTCATCCAATTATATTTCCTTTCAAACCTCAAAAATATCAAGAGAAAGAGAAGTAATATTACTGTTTGGTTGAAAGGTATTTGACATTAAAAGTGTACAAGAATGCAAAAGAAAAAAGTATGAAAATACATATATAAATATATATGTACTTACTATCAAGTACAAAATGATCAGCGCATACGTCAAGGAAGAGAGGAGGCACCTGTACCAAAATAATCTTTAATGAGTAATAAATACACAGTAAGATATAAGACCTCACATAACAAACTAACATGCCAAAACTTTTCGAAGAGACCACAAATCTATATCAAATTTAAAATTTGAAAACAGTCTCAATCTACTTATATAACACCCAAAACTTACAAAAATATTATCACTACACAAAATCAAAACAAAATTCAGTATCTAACAGACTCTAACATTGGCCCACCATGCTGACAGCCTCCTGTCTTGTGATGTTTCCGATCTCATTTTCCAGCTTCAAGAACTCATGAAACCTGAGAGATAGGTATGAAAATAACCAATAATTGATCCATAAAAATAAGGGAATTGATTAAAGTTTCATTGAATAATTTGAATAAGTTGGCATCACTGAGAGCATTGCTATGGTGCACAAAAAGTAGCATTGCAGAAGAAAAAATTCAGAAAACAACAAAGCCATCACATTTGGGGTGAACATGTATTCCTTTGTTATGTAGATAACCCATAGATTTTGACTAAAGATACAAGCCACAGATTAAGAATTCCCTACTTGAAAGTATCATTTTTAAAATTGAAACTAGGCTTTAAAAACTACTTTACAATCATACAGCCATTATTAATCTTCAACTAACTACCATTAGAAGCACATACCTAGCAGTCAAGGACCACAAACACGTTATAGGCTACCTTGGTTCTAGGCATGCTACTCACCACTTAATCTAACTAATATCATGACATAATGTATCACTAACCTCTCAAGATTCTGGTTCTTTCTAAGCTGCATGCGAGAAAAATTCGAATGCCAAGCAAGATTCTCAGGGTACCAAGGCAATGGTCTAATAGCCTCTAGTTCATCTCCATCACTGACCTAAACAAAGTAATTTTTAAATGATTAGAAAATTAAAAGAGAAAAAACATAACTGCTAGGGTTCCATATCTTCTGTACACTATAGTAAGAAAGTAGCCATGATCACTTACCTCAGCTTGAAGAGATTTCATAAAGTCATTCTCTAACTGAGTTCGGATGTCCATATAAAACTGGCTACTGCAGGTAAAGGAGTGATGAAATTGCATACTAAATTCGCAGAAGCTCAGTAAATGATATAGAAAGATTAAGTTGCAAATAAAAGATAGAGCTGATTTTTCTTGACAAAAAAATGCATGAGAAAAATGAAAAGTACTGGCAAAATCTTAGAGCAATATAATAAGGCTGATCCTAGGTTTTTCTAACAGGGTTTTATTCTCTACTGGGAAGTCTAATAGAATAACATACAACATATATGAGCAGCAAATTTATTTCAAAATTTTGTCTCTCGTGGGTCATGACCACAAACAGATCAGTGAACAAGAAAGCTGAAATATGCCTACTGCCATTCCCGACACTGAAAAAAAGATGTAATGGTACTTGCATGTATCATGAAAGAAGTTCAGTACTGATATAGACAATTCTAAGTTTCACGGGAAAAGATAGAGTTGCTTTCACTTCCAAAGTCTTCCAGCCATCACATCTATACTAAATCTGTCCAATGGTAAAACCATATCACTGGAGTCTTGCTACATTTTACCAATGTAGTTCCTCAAAATTGCAAAAGGACGTACTGAAAAATTACATCCTTTAAATTAAAGTTTTCTACTTTTCATGCGATAGAATAGATTGCTTATGATCTTCTTTCTCTCAAACCACAAGTACACACCATATTTCTATCAAGAAGAACTATTTTAGTACAACCAATGATCAGATGTTATCTAGAAAATGTAGAATTAGGTACACTATATTTCAATTAGGAATAAGTTCAAAAATAACAGCTTGAATATTTCACAGAAATCTATTAAGCTCTTTAGAACCTCCAAAAGGCAATCCTAACAAGGGCATAGCCAAACAACAAAACAAGGTTCTACTTCTAAATCATCATAAACATGACAAGTCAAATGTTACCTTGCGTTAATTCGAAAAGCTGCAGGCAATGGTTTCCTAAGAACACCCATAAACACATCCCACTCTTCTGGGGACACAATTCCTTGTTCCTGCATTACACACATACCACCAACACAAAACACTTCAAGTTACAAACTTGTATACCCAGCAAAAAGAAAAACAACTTAAAGAACAACATGCCCAAAACCCAATTGAGTAAACCATGCAAACCCATGTGAGTGCATACATATATAAACTACTAAATAATGCAATGAAACAGTCAATAGAAGGAGGCAGAGAGAGAGATATTATGGACCTTGTAGTACTCGTTGAAGGCGGGGTTCTGAGTGGCAAAAGGCTCCCAAGCATGTTTGCCTCCGTCGCCGTTGTTGGTATTTTCAGAGGAAGGATCGGACTTAGGACGCTTCCAAACATTCTCTCTATCCTGCCGGAAATGCCTTCTCTGAGTGCGAGACCTTCCTCCTTTGCCTCCTCTACCTCGGCCGCCTCCCATTTTTGGCTGCTCAAGTGCTCTTCAGCTTTGCTGTGCAAAGAGAGTAGTCGTCGAGCTCGCGATGCTGTGACTTATTTTTGGGCACGAAGTCGGATCCTCGTGCCCAAATTCAGGGCGGCTTACAAGTTAAAGCCCAAATTCAGGGCTCCCAAAGAACTAGGCCCAAAATAGAGAGATTTGAACGACTTTTTTTAATAGGGCTTTTAACACACAGTCGTAAATAAAATTATAAATTACTTTTTAAATTATAAAATAGTATTAATATTTTTAAAATTTTTAAAATAATTATAAATTATATAATTTATAAATATAATATATGTTTATCCTTAAAATAATATTCTTTTACTGTTTATAAATATTTTTTTAATAACAATTCATACTAATTTAATTTTTAAATATTATTAATTACCTCCGTCTTTTAATATAAAAATATAGAGAGAGATAAAAATATATTATATTTAGGCTATAAACAATTTATAATTATTTTTAAAATTTAAAAAATATTGATATTAAATTCAGATATTAATAATCAATTTGTAATTTTATACATAATTTTTAAAAATCATTTTTAAATTGGCCGCCAATGTGATTTTGGACTAGAACATGTTTTGTAAACTAAAAAAATAAAATCTTACAAAAGTAGTGGGAAAGGGTAAAATCTCAAATTGATTGAATTGATGATTAAAAGTTAATATAAATCTAATCCCATGTAGCTAAGAATATTGGATCCTATTATTTTAAAGTCACCATATCCATCCAGCATCAAATTGGGAATTAAAGTAAAAAAAAAGAAGAAGAGTCATCTTCCACGTGGGGTAAAATGAAATTGATGTTTGGGGCTGAGTATTATACAATTGTCATACTAATAAAAGATGCACAAACCATTCAAATTTCAAAGTAATGGCAAAAGCATAGATAGTTGAGAAGGGTGTGCACTTTGAATGTGTTCTCCACTTTCAAGTTTCAGTGTCGCAGGGTTTGAACAAGTCAAGCTCACTGACCTTTGACTTCCGTCTCAATTTTTCCATCTCATATTGGGAATTAGGATGGACCACCCACGGCTCATTTGACGCAATCCATGATCCTCTTTTCTCAATAAATTATTTTATTTATTTATTTGATAATAATAAAAAAAAAGAAGCATTTAACTTAATTGACAAATTTTAATTATGTAAGCTCGAAGAATTTAATTGAATTGCAATTATTTTTTTTATGAATAAAAAAGATTTCGATGTGGATCTCGTCAGCTTAGTTTAGAATTTTATTTGTGAGTAGAGTATTCTTACTACTTTTTTCTCAAGTAGGAGTTTAACTTTTTTGTTATAGGAATAATAACATCCCTCAACCGACGATTAAACAAAGTGCACGAGATAATAATGAAAAGAACTTAAACTACATTACCATGGCGATTATGAAGAAGGCTTTACACCCAGGTGTAATTGAATTGCAATCATAATTCATAAGATTTAATCGTATTGACAACCTCCTTATTTTCATAGTTTTTCATTTTTTTAATTTTCATATCAAATTGCAAAAATGCAGCACCGGAATTTGATAATACATATATATATAAAAACAAAAAAGAAAAAAAAAAAAGAGTGACAGCAATGGCAGGCGTATGGTGGACGAACAGGATGAGTTTTCGCTGTCAAATGGAGAAGATAAGTGTAGTACAATGAGAGACCGCCTTTTGGCATTCTGATTCTATCAGCGAATCCTGGCCATTGAAACCTGCAGGTCTATTATTATATTATTATTGGGACGTCTCACTGTTCGTCAGCCGCTATTGAATAGGAGGGTACCTCTGTCTTTTTGCGGTACATTTGTCATCCAATTAGAGCCCTCCGTTGGACGGCCGGGCTGCCCTGTCCGATTTTACAAAACTACCCATCAAGGGTGAAACTAATATCCATTTGCATTTTAAGTTGGATATATATATATAATGAGAAATGGTTGGGATTTTATGAAACCTACTCGTCTTAATTCAGTCTTCTTCTTTTTTTTTAGTATTTAATATAATTTTAGATTTATTATAGAAATAAAAATTAAATTAAAATGTAAAAAATAATTTTAATTTTTAAACTTTTAAATAAATAAATTTTTTAATATTAAAATAATTCTTATATATTTAAAAATATATAAAATATTAAAAAAATTTAAAATTAAATTAAAAAACTCTATTAAAATAATTCTCATACATTTAAAAATATATAAAATATTAAAAAAATTAAGTTAAAAAACTCTATATCATCCCACCTTTTAAGGTTTATGGCATTTATATATATTTACGTCTAAAATTTAAATATACATCTAAAATTTAAAAAAGATAAAAGAAATAATTAATTATTAAAATTTGTGCGGATCCCAATGGCCAATGGCCTGTGTATGTGCTCAATTGTTTTGAAGGAACTTTCCAAAAGCCAAATCTCATTTCAGCTTTTCCCAAAAAGTTTTCTAAAAATTGATTTTCATTTTTCATTGGAGAAAATGTTAGAATTTGTTTGATTATGTATAAAGATGGTTTAAAATTTAAAACACACACAATATTAATTTTCCTTCATAAACTTTGTTTCTAGAACTAAGCTATATTTTTTTATTACATAATCAGATAATATTTTATGTTTTTGGACTTTTTATTTTTTGAAATTTATTAAATAAACTGATAAACACACAAAATTGCATATAGGATACGGCATAATTAAAAAAAAAACCAATAAGAATCTCACACATTTTTATAAAAGTTAAGAGTTTGAATATCAATAAATCTCATTTAATTTATCAAATGTATTCAGCTTTATTTATAATGTCAAATAGAGAGGATTTAATTTATGCATACCTATTTGTTATAAAGCATATTACACATATTAAATCGAAGAGAAAGAAAAGGAAAACAACAATAACAATATTAATAAAAATAATTTTAATTTAAACTAAGAAAATAAAACTTAAAAAATTAAAGAAGGTGATAAAAATGATACTCAATGTGACATCATCCCAATGACTTAATTAATTGGCTTCAAAAAAACATTTGAAATTGGCTCTCACTAAAATATTATTATTTATTATAAATTATATAATTTTACAGTTTATTTGAAAAATATATAAATAGGTCACTAAAGAGATAATATTTAATGGACGGTCCTATCTACTTATATTTTGACAAATAAACTATAAAATTACACTATTTATGCTAGTAAGCATCATTTGGCTGTGAAACTTTTCAGGCCCTTCACGTAAGAATCAACCTTTTTTGGTGCAAAAGAAGAAGTCCCACAATTTAAGGCACCAATTTGCATACAAAAACCCTTTAATAAAAATTGGATAGAGTTTGACCCTAGTGGGGTATATAGCAAACTGAAAACAAAACCCAAAAGCCGTGATTACTTTTTGCTGCAAAATCCAAACAACTCACCATTATTAATTTTGAAACCAATTAAAATTTTGTAACCTTCATGTCTCTGAGCAAAATATGAGAAATTAAACTATTATTGCTGTTCTTCTCCATCTTTTGGTAGATAATTGTTACATTTTTTTATAGAAAATATTGGCGTTTAAAATAACATTTACTATGCTTTCATAATGACTCATTAAAAAGGGATAGCAAATAAATGTGCGTTAGTTTTTTATTTTCCTTTTGGGGCTACAAGTGCTAAATTGCTCAGCTTGTGGATAGGGACCGAGTTGGAAACCAGACCAAATTGGCTAAGAAAAAAAAAGAAAAAGGCTTAGTGGGCGTCGCAATGTTTGACACAGTGGACCATCACCTCCTCAGCACCCAAAACAGCCTTCATATACGCATCTCTCTCTATCGCTCTCTCAAACTCACATAGCCAATTGCCTTCTCTTGTCCCCTTTTGTCATAACAAAGCCCTGTAATTTGTGAATTCAGATTACACATTTTCCTCCATATTCTTTTATATATCTCCTTCAATTAATTTAGAATTTAACACGCATTTAAATGAAAAAAAAAATTAAAATGTTTTGTTATAATAGAGGGAAGAGACATAAAGAGAAAGGTGATTTGAATTTGTAATCTGTTGACAACCATGCAAATCCCAAAACCAATCTAAAAATCAAAATGAAAATGATGAAAGAATCCAATTGTTTTCTCCATTCCTCTGCACACATAACCCAAAAAGAGTAATAAAGAAAAAATAAAAAGAGGAAAGTACCATTTCATTTCACATCCATAATTATTTTTTTTCGGCATTCATGCATCACAAGGAGTATAAAAAGGAACATACAAAATACCAAGTTGTACCATTTCATTTCACACAACCTTCTTACAAGTGCATAAGAAAAAAATGTTCCCTAATTTTCTTCTCTTCCTCCTACATATGACCATGGCTTCAGCCGTGGTCATACTCCGGCCTGGATATTACTCGGAGACGTGCCCAAGAGCCGAATTCATTGTCCGAGATGTCATGAAGAAGGCTCTGATCAGAGAGCCCCGGAGTGTTGCCTCAGTCATGCGGTTCCAATTTCATGATTGCTTTGTTAATGTAAGTATGTTGCAACTTTTTATGAAAAAAAAAAAAAAAAAACCCAAATATTCTGTATCTCTTGCTTGCTTGGTAGCTGGTACTTCTATCAAACATGTTACCAAAAAGTTTCCAAATTACTTGTTGATCTCGGCAACGTTACGAAGTGTTTGGGTGGTGATTTTGATGTACATAATTGTTTAGGGGTGTGATGCTTCTATGTTGCTGGATGATACACCAACAATGCTTGGAGAAAAACTTGCTCTTGCAAATATAAATTCCCTGAGATCTTATGAAGTTGTTGATGAAGTCAAAGATGCATTGGAAGAGGCCTGCCCTGGTGTTGTTTCTTGCGCTGATATCATAATCATGGCCTCAAGAGACGCTGTTGCTCTGGTAATAATGAAAACTTTCACCTTAATGATCTGTTTGGCTTTATCACCATGAAAACCACGACCAGGGTTGTGCTGGTTTTCTCTGATAGGTTTTATACTAAATACCTCCAATTGTCAACTTTTTCCATTTCAGCTCATAATATGTTAATTTTGACACCTAACATGTGTAAAGGACATAAACACAGAACTTGGTTTATTTGAAAAGTCTCTTCCCTTTTTTTTTTTTTTCTCCAAAACCAGACTGGAGGACCAGACTGGGAGGTGAAATTAGGAAGATTGGATAGCTTAACAGCAAGCCAAGAAGCTTCAGATGCAATAATGCCAAGTCCAAGATCCAATGCAACATACCTCATGGACCTTTTCAACAAATTCAATCTCTCAGTGAAAGATCTTGTAGCCCTTTCTGGGTCACACTCAATTGGTCAGGGTCGATGCTTTTCCATCATGTTTAGGCTATATAACCAGTCAGGCACAGGGATGCCGGACCCAGCTATAGACCCAAGGTTCAAAGAAAAGCTATACAATCTCTGCCCACTAAACGGGGACCAAAATGTGACTGGGGACTTGGATGCCACACCCCATGTGTTTGATAACCAGTACTTCAAGGACTTGGTTTCTGGTAGAGGGTTTCTGAATTCTGATCAAACACTTTTCACAGTTGCACAGACTAGGAAATTTGTGAGGCAGTATAGTGTAAACCAGAGGGAATTCTTTGAGGCTTTTGTGGAGGGGATGATAAAGATGAGTGATTTGCAGGTTGATCAACCAGGGGAGATAAGAAGGAATTGCAGAGTGGCAAACCAGAAAACAGCGAAAACCATGTGGGAGTCTTAGAGAGAGAGAGAGAAAGAGAGACTTTGATTTGATCAAATGGGTTATTGAGAATAGTGATAGTAGAGGGAATGGTATTTTACCCAAATGTCTTTTATGGGGATGATGGTATAGAAGATATTTTGAAAATTTTGTTGTTATTGTAATGGCTATTATCATAGAACATGGATGATGGTTTTGGTTGGAATCTATGCAAAAATAGATAAGAGAGATGATAACAGTGCATAGAAAATAATTCTTACTTTTCTATTTGTCTTTTTGTGTTTTTTGAATTTTCTAAAAATCTTATAAATATTCTTTAAAATGAAAAAAAATTTGTCTTAGAGAAAAAATAATTTTTATCAGTTGAATAATTATGAAATATCTTTCAAATACTTAGATTTTTTTATATGATGATAACAGTGCATAGAAAATAATTCTTACTCTTCTATTTGTCTTTTTGTGTTTTTTGAATTTTCTAAAACATCTTATAAATATTCTTTAAAATGAAAAAAAAAAATTGTCTTAGAGAAAAAATAATTTTTATCAGTTGAATAACTATGAAATATCTTTCAAATACTTAGATATATATATATATATATATATATATATATATATAGTTTTGTTGTGAGAAAATAAAACCCAAATTGATTTTAAAACATTGAAAATGAATATAAATGTATGTCAGGTTGCAGAGAGACACTAGACTACAGCATTTTGCCATTGAAATTCTCTACAACCTCAAAATGAAGTCATTTTCTTTCAATTTTCTATCATGATAACGACAGACCTTATCCTCTGCTCTTATATTACTAAGCAGAACATATCTTATTTTTGCTTTTCGTAGTTTATTCATTTTTTACCGTTTAATTTATAACCTTCTTAATGTAGAAAGTCGTGCACCTATAGAACCCTCTTTTATTCCGACCTTTTTTCTCTGTCAGGAGGAAAAAAAAAATAGTTGGAAATAACATTATCTCCTACAAAATGATTACGTACTCTATTAACAAGAATGGGAATGACAGTGTGATAATTTTGCTTTTATCTTTTACCCACATTTTTTTTTTGTTTTGGTAATATTATCTTTCACCCACAGGGATCCCCATGTCAGTTTCTTTGTGATTTATTAGTTACTGATGTAAGTCAGAACAGACAGTGAATGTAGAATCACCATGATTCCAGAAGCCAAGTGTTTCAACATGATAAAGACAGTGGAAGTGGGATTAACATAACCCCGTACTAAATGCCACCTTTGGAGAATTAGCTTTCTTTTCTTTTCTTTTTTGGGTTTAGCGGGGATGTATAGGCCAGCTTGCACGGCGGGGACTAGAGAATTCAGCCAGGAAAAACTGACAAGAGATAATGTGCAACCTGACCAGGAAAAAACTCAAACTAGTAACCTCTACAAAGCAAATTGAAAACCTGACCAATTGAGCCCTCTTCTGGAATACCTCCCATAATCTATATTATCTTGAGCCCCTCCTTAGGATTACATCCCATAATCTATATTATCTTAAGCCCCTCCTTAGGATTACCTTCCATAATCTATATTATCATGAGCCCCTCTTTAGGATTACCTCCCATAATCTCTACACGCAAACTTGGGATGAGCTAGAATTTGTAAGACATTTAGGCAATGGTAACTACTAAATAGTAAGAGAGTACTAACCAGTGAGAGTAAAACCAATCATCAAAGTTAATTCTGTATAAGTTCGCATATATAATTTTACCAAGATATACGAGTTGTTTTAAATGGAATTCATACCTTGTAATTCACTTTTAATTTTAATTAGAAAAAAAAAATGGACACATTTTTTAAATGTAGTCGAAAACAACGAAATCCACAGGATTACAAAACCACACAAAATGTGGAAGGCTGATGATATTGAAAAACATTAAGTCCCATGAAATCGTATACGAATAATCAGAATCATCTAAACCTATCTATGACACCCCGAATGATACCGCACTAAACTCAACAAAACCAGAACATCAAAATTGCACACGTAGAGAATTCAGCAGATCCCAAAAATTGTAATATAGAAACTTTATGCAGATGGCTTAGTGGCACCAGAAAGTCTGGATCTCCTCTTTGCTAAGCTCTCGCTCCGGCGCTCACGCTGCTCCTTCAACCGAGATGCAAGGAGCTTTTGATACTCAACTGCCTCAGCCTTGGCCTTTGTAACTCTCTTCTTCTTCTCTGCAATTCTTGCTCGTTTCCGTTGCAAAGTCAATGGAGTAACCAGCCTTTGAATTTTGGGAGCTTTACTGCACTTCTTCCCTGGCAGTGGTAAATTGTCAAAGTTATTATCCACTAATTCATAAGCAACAAGCTAATAACATTGAAAACTGCCTGCAAACTAAATCATCACTACTTAATTATCCAAACTAAATCATCAAGATCATCCAACAACTCACCAGATTTGGTTGTGAAGGTTCTGCGATATGTGTTGACATACTTCCGAACATCATCCTCCTTGGAGAGGTTAAACAACTTGCGTATCTTTGAAGCCCTTTTTGGACCTCTCATTCTCGGCTTCTCAACATCAGTCAATCCAGGAAGATCATTGTCCCCCTTTTTCACAATAACCAAGTTTAAAACAGAGAGATCTGGGCTAACGATGCATCCACGAACAGACTTCCTTCTCCTCTCACCATTCCTTCTGCCATGTCCACGGAAGCAAGGGGTTCCTGATCAATCAGATTTTCATCAACTATCTTCATACTACAAGAAATGCAAAACAAAGACACTGAAAAAGCATATAAAAACCTCTCTGTAGCAAAAGACGAACACGGCCTGGGGTTAACACTCCTTGCTTCATTGGAAAACCCTGCTTGTCACAGCCTCCCATGATCTTAAATACATAGCCCCGGAACTCCTGTTTAAAAGCCAAAACATCAAAATTGTTTCATGAAAAGATTACTAAACCTTAAAGTCCCAGAAATGTCTTGAATGCGTAGTTCCAAGATTATACCTCTCCCAGTGCATCTCCATTAACTTCTTGTGAAATTCTCTTGTCCCAAAATACTCGGCTGCATTATAAACTAAGAAGTGAGACAAATGGTTCTAATTTAACAGCATGAAGTTTATCAACAACTGAGAGTGCATTCAACTTTTTTTCCAATCAAGTCAAAAATAGGTGAACACAAAATAATATAAGCACTCTTACATTAATACAATCATTTATGTGAAACAAGCAAAACCAATCATACAAAAAACTAACTAAAATAACATACTCAAAATTGTGTGAAAATGAATCCTCTTCCAACTTTATTTCAACCTACCCCATGGTTGCTTAGAAATTGCACAAACAATCTAAAAGGTATTAACGCATTGTCGATTGTAGTCTTGGTTTTTCAGTTTTCGGTTGTCTTGTTTAAGTTGTTATTTTAATTACATTAGGAGCCAAAAATACAAAAATTATAAAAATAAAACACTGTTGTTCTCCCTTCCCATTTGCGAATGCTTATATACCTAACCTCCTTACAGGTCATCCAAGAAAAACAAAAGTAAAAAACACACTTATCCCACAAAAACAAATGAAATAGTTAAATGTCACCATGCTCAAGCATCAATCATATTGATTCAAATAATAAACACGTAAAAAAAAATAAAAAAACTAAACTAAACTAAACTGTGGTCAATTAAATTCTCTCAAGTCTCGTGTAATCAGATTTACTTAAAAAATTTGTCAGAGACCAATGTAAACACTAAAGTGCACATGAGATCATCTATGTTTTCCACAGTACTTTGAGACATTGCATTCAATGCCTTCACAAATATACAACGTCACTCAAGAATGAGCAAATACGAAAATTAATAAAACAAACCAACCAGCGTATTCATGTATATACATAAATGCTACACACTGACATAAATTCCTAAGAAAAATAAAAGATAGATTTGCAAAGATGATGAAGGTTTACGTACAGTTTGGAATCATCGTCGATCTCGAGCTTTTTCTGGCACCCAGTGGTGGGATTTGCAATATTAAACTGAAACCAAAAGCAGAAACACAAAAAAGGCATCAGTTAGTTCTAGCATAGCAAAGGTTCAGAACACAATAGAGACCAACAAAGACGTTTCTCACTTTCATCTTCGCCTTGAGGCTCTCGTTGCTCGAGAGAACTGCTCTGGTGCCCTTCCTCTTGTTTAGGGTTCAGGGTTGCCAACTAGGGTTTATGGGAAAGTTATGTACGGAGAATGTATAATTTATAAATAAGCAAAATTACACCAATAAAAATAAATAAACAAAGATGGGGTTGGGCTTACGAGCATGTACACCTGGGCCAACCCAAAATTGGGTCAGTCTTCACCAAGTCCAATAACAAAAGAAAATACGTTTTCTTATTATTAATTTTTCTGTAAAATTAATATTTGTTTGTATTTTTTTTTTCAAAAAAAGTCTGGAATCGACATGAGAATAAAAAATTCAGAAATCAATTAAAAAATAAAATATCTCTTTCAAAATAATACTTAAATAATAATATATTTTAATTATATAAACATAATAATGGAAAGGTAGGGAAAAATAAAAGGCAAAGAACAATAAAATTTCCCCGGAAGCTTAGTGGGCCAAAATAGGAAAGAGTTTAGAATTGGGTTTTTAAATATTATTTTCGAATCCAATATTATTTGAATTTTTTTAAAATAATTATTTTATCTTAAAATTATATAGTATTTTTTTAATTTTTTTTTATAATTCATTAAAATATTTTTTAACTATATATTTAAAAATTTTAGACAATTATATGAAAAGAAAAAAAAAAGTAAATTGGAATAAAAAAAATCATATTAAACTTTAATGGACATTAAAAAGTTAATAAAAATTAAATTTTTAAAAAGTTTTAAAAATAAATCGTTATGAATTCACTTCGTTGCTAAAAGTCACTTTGTGATTAAATTCGTAGCTAAAGTCTACTTTGTCGATAATGAATTTCACTTCGTCGCTAAAAGTTATTTCCGACTCATTTTATTTCGTCGCTAAAGTTCACTTGGTCAGAATTTTATTCTGTCGCTAAAGTTTACTTTGTTAGCGACAAAGTCCTTCGTCACTTCGTTGCTAAAAATCACTTCATCAATGATGAATTTCACTTAGTCAGAATTCCTCTTCGTCAGCGATGAATTTCTAATGAATTAATTGTATAAATGTGAGAATAAAAAAAATAAACGAGAAGAAGATAAAGAGTAAAAAATAAAATAAAAAAACGAATAACAATAAAAATATGAAGAAGATGAAGAATAAGAAAAACAAAAAACCAAGAAGACTTGCACAAAAAAATCCAGAAGAAAAAAACCATTATAAAAGAAGAGATGTTGGAGAAGAAGACGGCGACAAAGAAGACAATGAAGTGTAGGAAAAAATATAAGAAAATCTACAAATACTGAAGGGTATATTCAATTTTTTATTCAAAATCTGATCAAAATAATAATTTTAGAAAAAAAAAATTGGATAAAAAATTCAAGTGGACCTCAAAAATAATATGACATCAAAAAATCTTTTGGAATTAAACCATGCTACCATGTAGACCCATGACAACAATGAGTTATCAAATGGATTTAAAATACACATTAGTCCAAAACTCTTTGTAAATAATATCAGACCTACTAATTAAAATAATAAGATACAAAAAGTATTAACATATTTTTAGGCTTGCAATTTTACAAATTTAATTACTCATAACCCCAAATGGACTGGTTTAGTGTAAATAATTAATCCAAATCTATATTATAATTGTTGTATCTACCAAACCGGCCAATTAATGAGCCCTAATATATTGTTTGAGCTATTTTCTAAACAAACCCAGTCCAATAATGCCTGGGCTATTAATTTCAAATCCGCCACTAATAAATTTATTCATGTTGGTTTGTAATCAGTATATTCTGTATATTTTATGGGATGTCATATTTGGATATATCAAAATAAAATATCAATGCTTTTGTTTTTCTTTTCCCATTCAATACCATCATCCATCATAATCTTTTCTTCTCCAACAGAAAAAATAATATATATATATATATATATACATATATATAATAATATTTTCTTCTCCAACAGAAAAAATAAGAATACATATATATGTATATAAATACATATAGTAATACAGGATTCCAATAATGACGGAGAGAGGAACAATCAATCACATAAGCACTGATCCATAATGACAGCCTAATCATAAAAAGTAAAAATAAAATGACCAAAGTTCAAATTATCTCGGGACAAAAAAAAAAAAAAAAAAGGGGTCTCGTAAGCATTAATGATTTGGTTGAAGAATATAATAATAATTAATCTAGCACAGTCCCACTAATATATATATATAAAGCCAAAATTAAAACTTAAACAAATGAAATGAAATGGACATTTTCATATTATATGTCAACCACATGGAAATCCTTAGATTTGAAAGAGAGAGATTTTGTCAAAACACACTCAGAAACGCACAGCCTCCTCTGCTTCTGGGATTTGTCATCATCTACCACCTTGCTTTTTAGCCACTAAAACTTGTTTAAGAAGAATAAACTAGCCATAATAAACTTATAAATTAGTTGATTATTAGACAAACCAAAATTATTAAATTAATTACCAAAAAAAAAGAAGCTTTGGTGGGAGCAACATCATATTTGCATATAATGCTGTCCACTGTATTTTATTACAAAAAAAAGTTGCTTCTGCTGAGTTGATATAAAAGTTGACATCTTAAGTGCATCGTTAGGAGCCTAAATGTCAACGTTAATATTATATATAAATTATGCCTGATCCTGATCAACTTTTGCACGTTGGATAACTTTCATACGATGACAGTTATTTAATTGTTTAATTTAGCAAGTTTAATGATCCTTAAAAGGTTATTATATAATATTTCACGATCAGTGTCCATGAAAAATAATACTTTTGTTAATAGAATTTTTGGTGTAGTTTGCGAAAGAATATTGGTTTAAACCATATTACAATTTTACATATATTAAATTTCCATATAAAAGGGATTTTGCTTTTATTTTATATATATATATATATATATATATATATATATATATATATATTTATACACACTTTTAAGCTTAATTGTGCCAAGAAGGCAAGAAGATTTTCAAGATAAAGTAGCAACAAACAGACTTGCATATATAAATTACACTACTCCTTTTGTACACACTACCAAGACATAATGCTTTCAAGCAAAGTAAACTAATAGCATCATGACTTTTGAAAAGGGATAGTTGGATTCCCAGGCCAAGACATGAAAGGAATACCTTATCCTAATTGTATTTTATTTATTTATTATTATTATTATTATTATTATTATTATTATTTGGAAGAGGCCAAAAGACTGCAAATAGCTGAATGTGATGTAAAGTAGATAGCCTATTTTTCAGTTCACAATGCGCAAACAAAATCCCCACTTGTTTCTATGTCATCGATGTCACCATCAGCATCCAATTCATCAAGATCCATGCTACCTCCAAGAAAATGGTCACCAATTTTGGGACCCTCTGCAGGCTTTCTAGCCTCCAGAATTATGGACAGTATTTCTTCAATACTTCGCTCTGATTCATTCTCATCCTCATGATTTTGCAGTCCACCATTTTCTTCATCCATGAATTCTATTGGCAGGTTATTTAAGAACCATGGGTGTTTCTTAATCTCTGGGATGGTTATTCTCTGCATATATAGTTGAACAAATAGATGAACAAACACATTCATAGACACTATAAAATTATTATGTTGCAGCTTAACAAGTGTAATGCATACCTTTTCAGGGTTAGCAACAAAAATTCTAGACAGAAGATGTCTACATTCCTTGGAAACTCGAACGTAGTCGGGGATCGAATAATGTACACTAAGAATCCTCTGCCATTAATAATTAGTCATTTAGCATTTTTTTATTAAGTCACAATTAAGCAAAAGGGTAGGTGGTTTAGGCAATATTATTAAATTGGTAAGAGTTACAATATTATATGATCAACTACGTACCTGAAGTGTTTTTCTGAAGTTTCTTGGGTCTTCTGGATCTTCAAAGGGATAAGCCCCAACCAGCATCACATATAATGTAACCCCACAAGACCATACATCTGCAATCTTTGATTCTCAACGATAAAAAAAGGGAAAAAAGAAGGTGATCATTGAGATTAGGTGACACAAAGTTGGTCCTAGTAAGGTGACAACCACCAAACGATAGGAAAAATAAATTAATTTTGATTAACAAAAATGCTTACCTTCCCATCATATTCTTTTTTTGATAAGACCTCTGGCGCAATGTAGGCCGGTGTTCCAACAGTTGATTTGGGCTGTGAATGCAACACTGATGACTGCAAATTTTTTTTTAAAAAAATGATTCAAAACTTATAAACTAAGTGTTTTTTTAATGATCTATAATTTATAAGTAGGTAGTGTTCATGCCTTAGAATAACCAAAATCACAAATTTTGAGACGCGGAGCTGAGCTTCCATCAAGAAGTGTGTTTTCCAACTTGAGATCTCTGTGGCAAATTTGCTGCAAGAAAGAAAAATGATCGTCAAAATCAGCAATAAGTGTTTGGAGAAGAGGAAAATTGCACATAATGACTTTATTAAGGACAATACCATTGAATGGCAATAGCTGACTCCCGAAATCAGCTGCTGGAAAAAATATCTTGCCTGATACAGATGCAAAAGAAACAGCAAAAATTGAGAGGTATTTAACAAAACAACAAAATATATAAGTGCAGAAAATTACAAAACATTTATATCTTAAAATTACAAGTGATCGATTGTGACATGCATGCAATCGAACAGTACATATTACGTATGTGAAAAAACCAGTTGTATAATTTTTTAAAAAACTAAGAGCACAGCACCAGACAACGGTGTGTGGTCCCTTTGTAACATATGCTTATTTCATACCAGTAAAATTTCTAAGTATACAGAAAAACTATTCAAAGAGCAACATGAAAAAGCACGAGTAATTCATATACATATATGATAATCATTATAAGCCATCCATTTTTTAATTTACCTCGTCCTCACTGAATCTACCAGCATTGCATATTCTTTCAAAAAGTTCTCCTCCAGCTGCATATTCCATTACTATGGCCAAATGGGTTGGAGTCAATAAAACCTGCACACTTTTACAAGTAGTAAATTACACTAGAAAGTGGCTAGTTTGTTTTTCAAGAAAGGACTAAAAATACTACTTGGTGAGGTTCCTAAGCAGAGAAAGAAATTGAACTCCAATAGAATATTGGAGAGTTTGCAATTGCATTCTCTAAGACAGCAACAATATTGGAATAAGAAACAAAAGGAAATAATAATCAACAAACGAAAATAATTCTTCAAGTATACATCAATCACATCTTTAGCATCCTGATAAGCATCTACGATACCCTTTATTTTTCTTTTGGCATAAATTTCCCATATGGTATATGTAATGCTTAAATGAGCCCCTGGATATATTCGCGGAGAATATTAACTTTGTCCCTGCTCCAATACCAAAAAAAAGGAGGAAAATAAAATGGGGAAAATATTACTTTTAACTTCAATCTCTTTCCTTTTCCAGTTTGTATTACTTCAAATATCTCATTCATATCTAAATTAGAGTCTAGAAACGAAAAGAAATTAAGGAAAGGGAATTGAAAACAGGTGGCATAAATATAAAGCACATTCATTTTAAAACAAGAAGCATTTAGTATCTTTGAAATTAAGTTCTATATATCATGTTGAAGACAACAAATTTTAACCTACAGATCCTTTTACAAGTCTATTATATATAAAAGTTGAAATGGACAAACACGACTATAAACAAAAAGGTTCCAGAACTCTTACCTCTTTAAATCTGATAATATTGGGATGTTTCAAGGACCTGTGGTTCATAATCTCCCTTTGTACATGCTCATCAATCTGTCAGTAACCCAAAAAAGACCACGTGAATATCAATCATGAAACCAAATTAATTCATTAGAAAAGTACAGGAATGAAAAAGAGAAAAACCCAGATGAAAGTGAACAAACGAACAAAAACCCAGATGAAAGTTGAAAAATCAAAGGAGAAGTGAAAAGCAAAAGGAGCTAGCTAGCTATAGTTATTGCATTTTCAGATAAAACAGAGAGTACCTTGAGGCCTCGATCAATGAATTTGACAGCGTAAAGCTCACCACTCCATTTGTTTCTAACCAGTTTGGCAACACCAAAGTTCCCTGACCCTATATCTTTCAGTATGTCATAGCCCTCCATTGCTTGTTAATTTTTACAAAATCTTGAAAACAAACTGTTTCTATAGAACAGAATCACCCTCTGTCTCCTTTAAACTAATCTGAGAAGTGTCTCTCTCTCTTTTTCTCTCTATTTGCTTGCGTGAAGCATCTCCATGATTATTTTTCAAAGCCTCAAGCTCTCTGAATCTCCAAAATGCAAAAAGCTGTAAAGCTGATTGGGTTTGCCACCTTCTAAACCCAAGCGGGCTGTCTCAGGTGAAAAAAAAAAAATAGTCTTCGTGGTAACAGAGACAGGGCAAAGAACAACTGAGACCCCACGTGTCAGTTCCTTAGTGGTTTGAACTTTGAGCAGGAAAACTAAACAATCATATCAGCAAATTGCCCGTACTAGGTAAAAAAAAAAAAAAACTGCTGTGGCATACCAGCGACGTGTCGTTTAGGTATTTGTATGTGGCAGCTGTCTGAGTAGAACTAGCGAGTAGCCAAGATTAGTACTCTCGGAGAGTAGGGGAAGTTTTATTGGGAGACTGAAGGTTTCAAAAATTCTTGTGTTTTACGAGGAGAGGAGGATAAGATGACAGCAGATAGAACAGGAAAGATAACGTGGCGGTGGAGAGGAGAGGACTGTGAGATGTGGTGGGTAATTTGGGCGAGTGTGGACCCACTTTTTTGTAAATTTCGCATTGGGATTTGAAGTGTCTCCTCCTCTTCGTCGTCCTTTGGAAGAAAGCGATAACGAGTGCACACAAAACCACCAACCAATCATCACGCTACACATGGCGGAGGAAGCAAGACCAAGTGGGTGCTTTCTCTAATTTATTTATTAATAGTTATTAGAGTTTGTTTAGTCCTTCTCCTTTTCGTAGGATTTATTTCATTTTCATAAAGATATTAATCAAACTTTGTTCTTTTTTTTTTTTTCTTTTTCTATACTAATTTTGTTAAACCCCATGAATTTATGGTTATAATTATTTTAATGAATGCTAAAATATTATAAGAAACTTTTAATATCTTTGGGTTCTTTTTATATAATTTTTGCCTTTGTAGTTATCCAAAAAGAATAAAGCTTGGTTTGAGTTTAGGCAGCAGATACTAGACCTCATATGGTAAGAGTAGTGCTGTACAATCCACATGATATGGTATTATATAAGTATTTTATAGTAGCTTCTTTTTCTTTTCTTTTTTTTAATGAAAGTATTTTATAGTAGCTTGTATGTATGTAAATTGGGTTTTGGGGCAGGTTCTGGATACTAAATGAAGCTGTGCTAATTACAAATTTTGGGACAACTTCACATGTAATTGAGCTTTAATTAATTGGATCAGTACAACTCACCCATCCCAAAACCATTCATTTTTGTCGGATATTTAATCATACAAAGTAGCTATGCTTAACATTAAAAGAAGTGCGTTTTTATATTGTTGATAAAATATCAATTATTGGTGACAAATAATAATGTTAATATAATATATAATCATATTAGAGGGGCTGAGTATTGGGTTTATTATTTGTATATTCTACATAATTATTTAAGGAAATGCCAAGTTAGAGGTAATAACTAAACCCAAAATTTCTGTTTCTGGCTATGTGGCTCTCATGGAATGCAAATTTTAAAACCCTCATGTTCTTTATGTTGATGGAAATGAAAGCTCCATGCACAAAACGTATAGAATCTTTCTTCCTTTTAAGCCTCGTCTCTTTTCATTTTGGGTTCAAAATATATAATTCCTCTTTCCCAAATTAGCTCTAGAAAGACACAGAACCATGGCCCATAAACCTTGCCTTTGTTTTTCTCAGCACAATAAAAGGAACAAAAACATCATGCTCTGTTTGGAGCGTGTCACTCTCAAACTCATTGAATTGGGAAACAGAGTGATTTCTATGGCAATCAATGCTCGATCTCCCAAATGGGTCATATTCCCAACCACATCAGACACTTGGTGGGCAAAGCCAAAGCCAAAGCCAAAGCCATCTCTCACTCTCCCCTATTTGTCCAAGACTTTGACCCACCCAACCACAATATGGCAATTTCCCATCAATGTAGCTCTCCAAGACCCGATCACATCGTCTTTAATTTTGATCTTTGGACATCTAATTACATAAGATTCGATTAACCCTAATTGGGTGTTATGTTAGAGCCAGGTGTTTTAGATATTGATTGAACTTCAAAAGAAAAGTTATGTACTTTTATGCTGACCCCAAAAATTTGTTTTTGACACTAGTGTGAAAGATCATGCGAAATGACAATGCGCACACTCAATGATTTTTCGTGTCCTTCATTTCAAATAGCAAATCATATGGTGGGAGGGTACAGATATTCCTTTCAGAGGGAAAAAAAGTTTGCTTAATCTTTCTAAAATTTTAGTACATGGGTAATTTTGGGTCTGTTTTTATATATGAGTAGAATACAATATTAAGAATATAGATCCTTCACCCATACATAGTTTGAAGCAAAATGTTCATTGTTGATCTCACTGCCACCAACATCCATAACCAACATTTATGAATAATCAACAATTTACTAACAATAGAAAATATAATTGTCAAAAATGAATTTATTACAATAATACACGTATCTTGTAAGTTTTTGTGTATTAAACATATTGTTCTTGGATACAACATTTTTGTTGCACATTATCATAGTGAATTCCCTAACTACATCTCCTACTGAGCCATTCTTGTGAAAAGCATAGGAGCACCCACAGTAATTTCCTTATCCAAAGATTGAACCAATAAATTAACTTCTCTATCTACCTGATCATCATTTTTAGCCAATCTTTTTGGATTATGAGAAATAAATTTTTTGTATCAAAAGTTCTAAATCCATGCACCTTTTTTTTTTTTATAGCAAGGAACATTTCCACGCCCTTCTTTGGTTAGAGTATGATGCCCATCCTTGAGCAGTATTAAGCATACCAACGGCCCACTTTAACACCAAGGCTACAAAAATACCCACTTAACCACAAAGGTGCAATTTTGTGTTTTTGCCGATGCAAAGCTACAATAACACACAGGGACTTCCTTATTAATCTCAATTTAGTGCATGACCCAAAATTACTTGAGAAACAAAGTGCTAACTCAAGGTCAAATGGCAAAAAACCATCAAACTCTAATTAATAATTATTCCCCACTTCTAATTAAAGAATACTTGGAGCAAAATCTAATTTCTATAATTTGCAATATTCTTTTCGCTTTTTAATTGAAGCAATTCACTTGACATTCATTCTGTGTGTTTGGTTTCACCTCAAGTGCATATACATGTGTACGAGTTCGTTTCAGACAAGCAACCAACTTATGCTGACTTGGAAAGTAAAAGCTCACAATGTCATAGATATTGCACTTTATAAAATTAGATCATGTCCTTAATTACAAGTACACATTCATATATACATGCATATATGTTAGGGTAGAGATTATACACATTGTATTACACTTGCACTTTTTTTCCTCATTTTTAATAGCTTATAGTTCATAACCTGGAAACCTGGAGCGTTCTGGTGCAAGCATATCAAACCAGAGGCAAGCTGTTCCAGCGAGTCCTTGAAAAAGAGAGCAGGCAATGACACGGTCAGCCCCACCAGCATGTCCCATGCTTGCAAGCTTTCTTGCATTGTGGTATAAGAAGCTTGCAAATGCCTTTGCCCTCTCTTCATATATGCTCTCCCCCGTGAGTTGGTAGAGGGAAAGGAAAGCATAGGCATTCCCAGCAACCCCATCTGCAAGTCCTACCTTCTTCACTAACCCATTCTTCCATACAACTTCTCCTGCTTCTATTGCTGCACCACGGAATTCCCTATCACCCAGAAACACCTGAGAAAACAAATGAACAATTACTTGAAATCAACCCCTTTTATGCTTCGTGCCAGAAATTAAAAAATTTGCATGTTCAAGCATTGTTCCTATTGGCACAATTATACAAACACAGATATGTTATGCCTGCATATTTGTTTGTGTTTATATACACACACAGAGACTCCAAGTATAATTGGGGATGAGACGGAAGTCAAGTTAAAATTTTGGGGAATTTCTCGCAATGAGAGAGGATTATAAAGCTCAAAGTCATGAAACCTACATTTAGTACTCCGTATGTAATAATTGTAATTTGCACTCCCTAGGTGACAATTGTGATTAATTATGTGTGTATGCCTGTGTATTTGTATGCGTGTGTTTAAGACTTTCAAGTATACAGAATAGGTGATGAGAAGAAGTACTCAAAAGTGTTTCAAACGTAAAAATTTCTCGAGAATTTGTTGCAATGAGCTGATCATAAAGCTCAAAGTTAAGAAACCTACATTTAGTAGCAATCCCTATGTGATAATTGTGATTAAAATTAAATAAGCTTGAGTTGCCAACCTGTGATGCCTTGCAGAGGGTGATAGCCATGCCAGTTGCACCATGAGACCACTGCACTAACTTGTCCCTTTGGTTTCCTTCACTTGATGGGTAATTTCCACTGTGTGGGAACCTTTTACTCATCATATACCTTAAAGTCCCCTTAACATCCTCAGCATTCTCTTTAGATAGAGGAAAGTGAAGTAGCACATGCAGAATTCCGGCCAGACCATTGGCTGCACCCCAATACCTTGTCCCGTGCCATCTGTACATCAGCGGGCATGAAGATCTATCACTTGCTCCTGCCCTACCCCCAGCCAACACAGCATCAACAATGGACATGAGAAGATCACTGGGAAGCTTATCTTCACCAATGTATTTGCTAATGAACAAAGCTGCCCATAGAAACCCTGATCTTCCATAAAGAAGGTCATATGACATTCCGAAACCACCTTCCTCAGGTCCAACAGGGAGAGCCCTTTCTTGTGCTACCTATACAAAATTAACTTAACTATTAAACATCATTTTTCTTCTTATAAGACAGTTTACTTCGTCAAACAACCATATCTTGAATTATATTATCATAAAACTGAGATATTAATCTGAAGTAGAGATCAAGTCAAAGGTCCACTTTTATATGTTATTGAGACTCTAATACTGATAACATAAATAAGTGGTATTACATGTTGTTGTGCTTTCAGCAAATGACATTAGCTCGTCCAAACAGCAATTTTCTTTGAACTGCCATTTTCATTTTACTATTTTGCAGTTTGAATTCAACTTGGATGCCGAAATATGGCAGAACGCTGAATGGTTGAAGCGAGAATTATAAAGGTAACAAGTTTCAATCCTTGTGACCATCCAAATGGGGAATACTAAGCATTCAAGTATATGGAAGAGCAAGGAATAAGGATATTATTCATCTCTCTTATATTTTGTAAGTTTTGCATTGTTCTCAGTTGAGTAAATTTAGTTTATACATCAGAGTTCAAAAAATTTATTACAAAACAAGTTTAGAAAAATTTTCTATATCAGAGCAAACAACAAAACTCAATACGTCTACAATAATGCATTCAAAATATAGCATGAGAAAAGAGTGGGAATATCCGGCAAGTATAAAATTATGCAAGACTTGGTCATCAAAGTAAAAGTTGTACAAGTGCAACAGTGACCATCACATAAGAAGTCATAACACACCATGTGCAGCCATTAAAAAGCCAAATTTTTTTATCACATTGGTCCCACCAGAGTACTAGAGCAATGGGTTAATGGACCTTCATATTTCCTATCCTCACTCGTGACTTAACAATGGACGGACTCAGCTTGGGCTCCACCGGATCAGGTGGACGACACTTGCCAAATACAAGATAATAAGGTGGAGGAGAAAAAGAGAGATAAAAAGATAACATTGTCACAGACGCAAAATAATGAATTAAGAATCACATCTCAAAAAGTGAAGTAAAAGAACCTTCGCCTAAAAAGAAAAGAAGCATCTTCCACCATATAGAAAGACTATACAATTTACTTATAAAACATAGATCAAATAGCATTGATAAACCCCAGGCAAACATGTCATGTTTGTAATTGGCATGCTGGCATACTTTTAAATATATGTTTTATTAACCAATATGTTAAAAGGTCATACGTAAACCATGTTCCACTTTGCTTGTTAAAAGAAAATAAAGAAAACTCGCACATCAATCACATACCCATAGCATAAATGTTGAAATATTATATAGCAGCTATCAACTACAGGATTAGATGGCATCTAAAATATTTGACAGCATTTTTTTTTTTTTATGGCTCTAAAGAAATGACATCCCAACAACGAAGAACAAGACAAAGTACGAAAATTCTATTACTACTTGGAAATAATTAGTTTAGGCATGGGGGTTAGATATGAGACAATACTTTTTATATGATATTTTTAACAACCCATGTCCTATACCATATATTTTCTGCCTTTTTTTAGTTTGGTGAGTGAGATACGAAACAATATGGACTTTTGGAGCACTTGAATAAATTGACAGGCTGGTAGATGTACCTGAAGGAAGAGATTCAAATAAGAGTCACGCTTATGATGGTCCCCCATATAATTTGCTACCACAGCTCCAAGGGCGTAAACTCCCCCTCTCCCACATAAAAATGTCACGTGCCTGCATTATAGTCCCCTCATTATGTTAGTCAATTTAATAAGAAAGAGAGAGAACCAACCCATATCCCACATATGGAGGGAAAAGAAATGCTTATAAACCAACCATACTAAAATATTACACATGTTACACAGGCAATCTGAAAATCAAAATCACAATCCTAACCTAGCCCGCCACAATAATATCTTATGTTTCAATGTCCCTACATTTTTTATTTACCAAAAAGGGCAAAAAAAAGAGTCCCTGCATTTTTTTCTCGCTCATCTCCCATTAGATAAAAGAGGAATAAGATTTCATAAGAAACGCGGCCATATACATTATTTTTAATTGCCAAATAATACTTGCTTTTAACAGTAAAAATATGTACTAGTAATATACCTAAAAAGTATTTTAAACAAAAAAAAGGTCATTAGCTGTCACGCACGACACCTACAATTTTGCGTGGGTATAATGTTGCTTGGCGGCAGCTCACGAGCTGAAGCAATTTCACGAACTTTTTCTCTGCCTCAAGAATTTTTTCTTTTTGATGAATAATCTCTGCCTCGAGTATGGTCGTAAAAAATTCAAGGAGGATGCTAAGGAGCTTTCAAATGATAAGTTAAAATAAATTTATATTTCAACGTATTACAAAATATTTTAATATTTTTAATTAAAAATTTTAAAAAATAAATTTTAAAAATATAATACTTATAAAATTTTTCTACACCCAACAGCATATAAAAAAATATTATTAATTTATTTTTTTATATTTTCAGTTAAATGAGTTAACAGTTATGATATTTTTTTTATGTCATTTAGAATGTATTTGGGTTTAACATTTTGAAATCTCAAATATTTTTCAAACTCAATATGGTTTCTTTATTAATACCGTTTGTACGCATAATTATTTAAGTAAACAATTAATAAAGTTAATTATATACAAATTTAAAGAAAAACCCTTTAAAAATAAACCTTTAGAAAATCAAAATAAATTTTTTCATCTAAAATTGAATGTAAAGCTGTAGTCTTGCAGATGATGTAACTTCTACGGTTCTATCATACATGTATAATATTTCCTAATCAAGTATTGACGTGTTCACAAAGGATCTGATTTCCATGGGAATATCCAGGGCATCAATCTAAATATCCCACCCTTTTTTTTTTTTTTGAACGAAAATATAGCACTTCGCTAATTTAAATTTATTTATTTCAAAATTTTCAGCCCATCAAATTTCAAAACTCGTTTTTTTTTTCTTTTTTTTTTTTAAACTTGATAGTGGTAATACCCCCACCCCAATACCCATTAAAAAAAAAAATTAGATTAAAAAAATAAAAAAGCAAAGCAGAATATTCCAGTAAGGAAATAAAATAAGCGAACAAATACCTGGTCGAGCCACGTGCTACGTCGGAACACCTGTCGACAATCTCGGCGCACAGCGTCAAGTCCTGCTGGTTACCCGTGGCCTCGTACGCCCTCAGGCAGGTGAAAGCCGTTCCGAGCACACCCGAATACACGCTCGGGTCCAAGATCCTGCCCGAACCCGAGCCCAATTCCCGTACTCCTATCCACGACAATTGCACCACCTGAGGCACAATTACAAAATTCCATTACTCTCAGTGTCTTCTCAGGCAACTGAGCTAACGTGCTCATATAGACGAACAAGCTTAACGTACGCACCTGGTCTTTCAGCGACACTGCCGCTCTGAGAAGAGTCTCAGCCGGAAGTGACAAGCTCATAGCCTTCAGATCAACCAAACCGAACTGTTCGCCGTTGGAGTCCTCGTGGCCTTCCTGAGAAGACGAAGCAGGTAGTTCCACCACCGGAGACATACTTCTCTCTCTCTAAAATCTGCGTGCTGTGAATTGGATTTTTGTCTGGCAAATGAAAAAAAGACTTTGTCGGAGACGTGGATTTTTTTTTTTTTGGTGAATGGGTCTGAGTCGTGGGTTTGTGCAGATGGGGGAGAGTGAATATATACAAGCATTATAAATATATTATAATTATAATTTTGAGCTTCTTTGGTGGGACCCCATGGGTGGAAACCGCTGGTTAAATTGTATACCTGCGATTGCATGGAAATGGGAATATCGCTGCCAGTGCAATTTCATGATGGTTGCTGAAGCAAAGGTGTCAGTGTATGGGATACGATTCTTGTGACTCGGGGGTGGGGTCCATATATTTACTGAAATGGTGCCACGTGGATTGTGAAATCTCATAATTCATATTTAAATAGCGGTAATCTGGAAATGGCGTCCGCCCACTAACTCAAGCTACACGCGTGCCACACCCGGGGGTGTGGGTTAGCGGAAAGGAAGCCGACCGTTCCATCACACTTCTGCGAGTTGTGGTTAGTCTTAGCCGTTATTCTTCCGGTGTATTCTTCTTGAATCGCCAGGGTGGAGGATCTGTTGAAATTTGGCCATTTCTTCTAGATTTCTTACTCTACCCACTAATAAAATTATGAGTTGATGAGATCCACATCGAGGCCTTTTTTATTTATTAAAAAAAAAAAGCTACACGCGTGCCACGTAAGCAACGAGTGTACGGATGGTACACCGTTTTGACGCCCACGGGAATCACATTCTCCGGCAGATTTGACACCGATAAGGAAATGGCGAGTGATATTTATATTGTTATTTTAGTGAAAGTGGGGGCCACCGATGGTTTATTCTGTTTTAAAGACTAATAATAATTTAAAAGTAATGAGCAATTAGCACAGAGATAGTTTAATACGATCAGGAACCTAATAATTATTTTGTGGCCCCTGTGGGTCCATTGTTACGTAGCTAGGCCCCTTGTCAGCCGTTGATCTTTATCATGATTGAAGTCTTTGAAAGCATTGGTTGGGGTCATATTCAGGATAAGAACACCATTTTTTCTGGTGTAGATTCCGTTACCATTTAATTCTTCTTTATATTAATATAATTAATCTTTTAATAACTTTTTATTGTCCCCTTCCATATATTATTTTATTTTATTTTATTTTATTTTTGACACGTAAATTGAATCTGGAATTTATCAACGTGAATGTTTGATTCAATTAAGTTTCAAGTGTACCTTAAAAGTAATAATAATATGAAATTTCAAAACAATGTTAATCAGATTATTAATTTCAAATATTAAAACTTTTATTTTCTTTTTTCTTTTTTTTGGTGGGCGGGAATATTACATGGCACAAGAAGTTTAGTGGATATCCAAAATCCACTGTGAAAATTTTGGTTTTGATTTTTAATTTTTTTTTTTGTTTATTTTTTTGGACCATTGGACAAGGCCCAGTGGCCGACCCACACCAGAAAACAACAGCAAATAATGATTAAAGTATGCCTAGTGCTGTCGTTTTGTTAGTCTAATAATTAGTTTATGAGAAAAAGAAAATGAACATTCATGAAGCACAACGAGAACAACCAAAAATATTGTTTTTTTTCAAAAAAATATAAATTACTCACAACACCACAAATGAAATGTCGAACGCTTCATTTCCTTGTGAAATGAAATGTTAACGTGTGGAAATACAATAGAAATGAATATGAACGCGTGCATGTTGTGGCAAATTTATTAAGGGGATAATATAAAATAATCAATGAGGCACGTTTATTATATGGGAATAAGATATAAAACTTAACCATACTATACCTTTTATGTAAGCAAATAAAATATATATACAAATGATGGGTTATTGTGGTATCTTGGCCATTTTATTGTAATTATTATTTCTATTGCATATAATAAATCTTCATGGTTCTGCTATTTTAAATTTTTACATAATTACAAGTTATAAATCACAAATAGTAAATAAATTTTATTATTTTTATTTTGAAGTCTTTTTTATTTTTTTAAAAATAATAGAAATATATGCATGTACATATAACATGCATTATTTTTCTGCAAAATAATAATAATAATAATATGCTTATTCCCACATGTACATACACACACGCAAAAAAAATATGTTTTGGGTGAAAGTAACCATATCTTGATGTGGAGTCTCCCCAAAAAGCCCCAAACCCTCGTCACTACCAACATCACTGCCGCACCAGATTCAGCCTTGTTCATTGCCTACGCTTTTATCAAGCAAATCCATAATTGGAATCGAAGTCACATCTTGTCGCTCAAAATCCAAAAAGGAAGACCAATAGTTTCCGATTCGAAGACCACCCAATACCGTCCAACCCATTTCATACTCTCCCACGCTTACCCTTTTCTCAAATCCGGCCGTTGGTCCAGAACAACACGCTTACTTCTCAAGATTTTAGTCCGTCGATGAACCCACTCGCCGTTGCAGCTGCCACCGCCGTCGCCTCCACTATTACGACGACGGCAACTTCCATTCGCTGGTCTCGACGTGCACGAGAAGAGAGAGCTGTATTGCCCCTGTGCTGTTAAAACTACTAACGTATTTGACAGAAAGGGAGGTCAGTGAGGAAAAACAATGTTTCTGGGGTCTTAGTGTATTTATGTCAAACTTCATACTTCAGGAGGTCAATCATATTAACCCTTTAATAATATGTAGTATGTTCATATAGTTCAGTGTTAGTCTGACTTCAGTCTTTTTACTTAAAAATGTTAAAATCCCTCTATGTTTATCCTTTAATCTGGCAGTCACTTGAAAGTTCATTTTATTATGTTACAATATATACTAAGTAGCTTAAAAACTGCTGCTGGGTGTGCTGGTTAAGCCATAATGAGGAAGTATAGGCCGCTACTGATGCTGGTCGCTACTACAAGAATTGGCCTAAAGAAACCCCATTTTTCAGAAAAGAAGGTGGAATCTGGAATGGCCCTTATGGTGAATTCTTCCTTAAATTGCTCTTTTTAAAAAGAAAAAGAACAAAAAAACTATATATGAACAAAATTTGAACACAAGACTGCAACTACTTTTGGTGGCTAGACTTCAACAAAGCAAGACGAAATGTCTATTCAATTGATGGTTCCTTTCTGTGTGCGTGGGTGCTTCTTTTCTTTAGAAGATCTCCAAATCTCCATATCAATGCTTTCTTTTTTCTGCTGCTTCTCTCATTCTCCATATCATGATCATCCGAATGGTTTTCATCTGGGTTATCCGAATCATCTGAATGAATTACTTCTCCGTCATCTGTTAATGCAGAAGACTTGTTTTGATGATGATGGTGGGGGTGATTATGATCGTTCATTTCCGAGTTTGGTGTATCTGTGTAGTCAAATATAGAGCCCTTAAGTGCCTCATCTATATTCTCAGAGTCGTCATCTCCATCCTCGTGTTTGTTAGGGATTTTCAGCTCTTTAAGATTCAAAATCAAAGTGTTTCCTGGTTGGTTTCCATCTTTTTCTTCCTTGTCCACTGAATTACTTGCCTTCAGTTTATGTCCTGCCTCCACCTTGTCCTCCTTCTTCAACTCCTTAGATGATGGTGTTTTCTCCTTATTGTCCTCCTTAAACTCCTTGGGATGTGATTTCTCCTTATGATCCTCCTTCTTGGACTCCTTGGAATGTGTTGGTGTTTTCTCCTTTTCTTCTTTCTTGAACTCCTTGGAATGTGTTGGTGTTTTCTCCTTCTCCTCCATCTTCAACTCCTTCGCCGATGGCATTTTCTCCTTCTCATCCTTTCTTGACTCCTTTGTCGATGGCATTTTCTCCTTCTCCTCTTTCTTACTCTCCTTCACCATTGATGTTTCGTAAAGCAACCGCTTCAACTCTTTGACGTGCTCAAGAGCTGCCTCTTCGTTTACCCTATAATTCTCGTTCTCCTGAATAAGAACATTCAAGGTTTTTTCTTTCTCAGCCAGGATATCCTTGAGTTGTGAGTTCTCTTCCCTAGCAATCCCAGAAGCCTCTTTAGCAACATTTGCTTCATTCAGTGCCTGTTTAAGTATATCCCTCAACTTAGTATTCTCTTCCTTTGATGCTAACGTCTTCTTCTCAGCCTCACTCAACAAGTCACCCAATCTAGAAGTCTCTTGCTGTGCTTCAAACCTTTCCTCCTCGGCTCTTTTAATGCAATCAACCAAGCCTGTTTCTTTGCCATTCCATGCATGCAATGTTTCTTCAGCTTCTGCTCTCAACCTCTCCGCTGTATTCCTGTAAAGCTCAGCTTCTTTCCTAGCGTCATCCAAAAGTCCTTTATACTTTTCTTCAGTGCTCTTCAATATCAAAGACAAACGATCTTCTTCACCTTTTGAGTGCTCTAGCTCTGCTTGTGCTAAACCCAGTTTCTCCTTCACCTGGTTAGCTTCGGTGGCAACTTCTTTCAGTGCCAACGCAAGATCATCCAATGCCTTTTTGCTGTTCTCTTCGGCCTCACTCGCCGACTTCAATTGGTTTTTCAGAGAGTTCATTTCCAAGAGCAAACTCCTGGTCTTATCCCAAGCAAGTTTCTCAGACTTTTCAGCATTGGCAAGATTATCTTTTGCCCACTGAAGCTCAGAGTTGAAATTCACGAATGCCTTATTGTCAAGGCCATTTTGAGACTCATTAACATCTCCAGAAACTTTCCCAGATGAATGTTCCAATTTCTCAACCTTCTGGCAGAGTGATTCGATCTCAATCTTGGATTCTCCAAGCAAATCCTTGGTTTCCTCAAGCTGTTCTGTCTGTGTGATCAAAGAATCAAACATCTTCTTCTCTGCTTGCTTTCCCTTCTCCACTTCAGTCTCCAATTCTCGAATCTGTTTCTCTCTTTCAGACAACAAAGCCACCGCATGTGCCTCCGAAGCTTTCGCAATGGCAAGTTGTTCTTTCAAGGTGTTCAAGGAGGTATCTTTCTCAGCAAGTTTAAGCTCCAATTCTTTGGATTTTTCGAGCTCGAGTTTGAGAGACTCAATGAGTCTCTCTTTGCTCTTCAGCTCTTCCTTTGCATTGGACAACATTTCCTTCATGGAATTATGCATGGACTTCTCTTCACGTCGCCTCTTGTTGGCCTCCTCCTCCGCCATCTTTTTCTTGGTTCCGAGCTCTGTAAGTGCCTGATCTCTTTCTTCCTCTGCTGCACATAATTGATCCTCCATGTTCTTCAGCTCTTCCTTAAGCTCCATTTGTTGCTGCATCTTCAAACCTCTATGAGTCTCTGTACCACAAAATAAAGAAATCCAATAATTCAAAGTAATCATGTTTAGAAAACAAATTCAAGGCATATAGCAGGAAAATGTATATCAGTACCTCGTATAGCTGCAGAACCTGTTGAAGAAATTTGTGATTGTATTTCTGTTTCATTTGATTTTTTGCATGGTAGTAGATATGATCGATCAAGGCTTTTTTGTCTATTGAATTTCAACAAACCCAGGTAGAGAAACTGAATTGTTCACATATCCAATGCCAAATAAAGCATGAAAGGAATAGAACCATGATAAGTTTGAGGCCAAAAGTAAATGAAATAAACCCAAAAAAAAAAACCAAAAAAAATTATAAATACACATTGACATAGAAAAGGCAAGGACATTTCATTGAAATGGTCAAGAAAAGAGTACAAGAGAACATTGGATTTGGTTGATAAATCAACGTGGTTAAGTAATTTCTGTATTTAGAAAGTGGGTATAATCATCGAGAAGAAAAGCACAAGTCTAGGACAAATTTTGGACGGAATAGAGTTTTTAGAGAGAAAGGTCCGAGGTTGACGGGTTATCCGCTGAACCTGAAGCAACATACGGCTGAATCAGTAAATCCAACACTGGTGTCCAATTTTTTTCTTTTTCTAATATTTTGGCCGACGCGGGAAGAAAGTGAAGTGACCAAACTGTCCTCGATATATTGATTTTATGACGGAAACATCCCAATGTTGTCTCCAAAGCCGGCTGACAAGCAAGGTCCTCTCGGAGACTTCTCCAATCTACCAACGCAAATTGGAATTGACCCTCCAAAACTTGGGTTTGACCTTTGGTTTTTTGGGTCAAAGTTAGGGTGTTCATCGGTTGAAATCCAATTACTTTTGGCAATAACCAAACTAATGATCGGTTTTTAAATTTTACAATCCAATCCAATCCAATTAAAAGCTCAAATCCAATCCAATCCAATCCGATAGTAATCGGTTTGGATTGGTTGTTTCAATTGGTTTTGGATTGGATTGATTATTAACTAATCCAATCCAATCTTAAACAAGAAAATAACATTACAAATCAATCCACATTATAACAACATCAACAAAAGTAGCTACATTAGTTGTGTATATTGAAAATTTATTAAGTAGCAATCAGAGGTTAGATGGATGAAAATATCACCTAATTAGGAAATACAAAAACACAAAAAACAGAAGAGAAATACAATTAGTATATTGCCCATGATAATCTTGGTTCTCCAATTAATTCCCTTTCACAGAGAAATTAAATTTGGATGGTTGGGGCTTAGGGCTTGCGAAATACTAATTGAGTAATTGTGATTTCGAATTAAAATCTATATTAAAAATATATTTAAAAATATAAAAAAAATATTAAAATATATATTAAATAATAAATATATACTACAATTGGATTGGTTTGGTTGTATTTTTTTCTACCCTAAAACCGACAACCGATCCAATGGTATTGGATTTGAAAAATACAAATCCAATCCAATCCAATCACACTGAATTTATCCAATAAAATTGGATTGGATCGGTTTGGATTGGATTGATTGAATTGATTAATTTTTGAACACCCCTAGTCAAAGTCTTATATTTTTGCTTTATTTATAGCAAATTATAATTGATCAAAACAATGTGTCTAAACCGTGTTTTTGGATTAGCCAAATTCTTCCTTTTATTTTTTCTTATCTTTTTTATGAAGAAATCACTAAAAAAATACATATTTCTTTTTATACTATTAGTAACAAATATAATGTTTTCCTTTATCCTCCACAATTTTCTTTCTTTTTTTTATTACGAAACTAAAAAACACATGCTGACATTTTGATGTTTCATTTAATCAACGCCAAGTATATGTTATGGCCACCTGTGGTAGTCCAGGTCAACAAAATCGTGTTTTCCTTGTTATTACCTAACATGGTAATAAAATTAATTAAGGTTTTCAAATCATATTATATATCCATATAACATTTATCATAGAAGGGTTTTTTTTTTTTTTGGTAATAATGCCCCTAAACCATACGCCTTGTTGTAAATTGCCCCGTAATCTATGAAATTTGCACCAATATTTTTTAATTTTAAAAATAGTTATAAATTACGTTCTAAATTATAAATTTGGAATCAATACTTTTTGAATTTTAGAACCATTTATAAATTGTCCTTGACTTATAAAACACGATGTATTTTTACCTTAAACATAATATTTTTTTAACCATTCATAAACATTTTCTTATGTGAATAATATCAACTAATTTAGTTTTTCACCCTTAGCATATAATGTGTATATACATATATAACTATATCGGAACAGTTAAAAATATTCTGCATTTATGAGTTAATATCACTTTTGTAACTGCTTCTAAAATTCAGAGATATTAGCATCAATTTTATAATTTGGAGCTACTTCTAAAATTCAGAAATATTAATTTTAATTTCATAATTTAGAAGACAATTTGCAACCTTATATATAATTTAGGAGGCATTGGTGTAAAAAACACACCATAAAATATGCTGCACTATTATTTTCTTCATACCTTGGTATAGAATCTGCTTCTGCTTCCACCTTTAAAGCTTCAGAGAGCCATTCAATAATAATCGATCTTTCCTCTTGCCCTGGCTATATGACTATATATAGACTACATGTATGCTTATTTTCAATGAATGTTTGGTTTGTTAAGTATTCATAACTTCAAGTCTCCAAAGCTCATTTCTTTCAAACATCTGAAATATCATCCACAGACTTCATATGAAAACTGATCCTCTTAAGCTCTAAATGAATCTTATCTGTCTCTGGATGAGAAATATCACCTCCCAGGAAAATATGCACTTTGTTTCCAACCTCCATCCAAGTACAGGCGCGTTGTTTTGTAACTCTTTCTATGTCAACCAAGCAAGCATAATGCTCAGATGTAGGAGTGATGCCATAATTTGTCAACCATTGAGTCAAACAAATCCATGTTCTCACTCACCTTCCCCGCATGACCACAAGCAGATAGAAGACTAAGAAATGTTATACTCTCCGGTTCATGCGCACTCGACTCCATCTGGTTGAAAAAGGCAAGAGCTTTCTAGTATAAACCATGGTGTTCAAATGCAGCTATAATAGCGTTCCATGAAACCAAGTTTGGACTGTCAATTTGCTTGAAAACTAACTCAGATTCAAGGATCCCTCCAGATTTACAATACATTGTGATCAAAGCATTTGATGCGGAGAAGATTAATTCAAACCCACATTTAATAACAAGTACGTGAGCTTGTTTTCCTTCTTTCAATAATGCAAGAATAGAACAGGCAGTTAAAACTGAGGAAAGGGTCTAGTCATCTAGTCGAACACCCATCTTTAGCGTTTCTGGAAGTAACTTCATTGCTTCCTCTCCATTCCCATTCTGTGCATAACGTGTAAAACAACGGCAATTGAGGGGGGAAAGTCCAATACTTCAAAAATACAAGCTAGATAATATTACAAAGGTCTTATTTGTCAAGACTTCGGGGTCATCCTAAATCATGTGTTCTCCTTGCAGGATCTTTCAAATGTGCCTGTTCTATTTAGTGAGAACAGGTCTAATTACCTACTTAAGCTCCAATAAGGTAACTTATGGGTCTTGTGAAAATTAGTGTTCTGTATTTGGTATACCTGTTATGATTGTGAAAATAAAATTCTTGCATTTTTCTTTATTTCCCTCTTTACAGTACCCTGTGATCATAGCTATCTTAACACATTTCTCTGCGGCATCTGCTCATACAAATGCCTTGGTTCATCGAAATTTCCATTCTCCACATACCCACTAATCATCACAGTCCAAGAAACAGCATTCTTATGTGACATGCAATTGAACAGTCTGTGCCCTCTCAAATTTACCTATTTTTGCGTAATCATCAATCATCACGGTATAACTAATAATATTCCTCCTTGGCATCTCTTCAAACAGCCTCCTGACCACACACGATCATGCTTCAAAAAACCCGATATCATGGCATTCCAAGAAGTAATATTCCTCTGGGACATTGTCTAAAAGTAGTCAAAAGCTTCATCAACCAAGTCATTCTCCACGCATCCCGCAATCACGGAATTCCAGGACACTACATTCTTAAGAGGCATCAAATGGAATAGCCTTTTCGATTCTTGGAAAGCCCATTTTGCCAATACCCAGTGAGAATGGCAGTCCAAGTGACCACATCCTTAGTTGGCATTTCACCAAACAGCTGACGGGCAGCATCAATAATTCAATTTTGCCAGCACGCCATAAATTTGCTTCCTTGACATTGCGAACGCATACGTAGTGTGTTGAGAATGGCTTAACGAGTGGTGAAGGGAAGTTGCGGGAAGAGTAACAAGTACTTGAATTTAATAAAAAGAGGCTTACAAAGATCGGCAATTGAATGAGTCGCATCACCCTGGGAGCCTGGTAGAGCATCCAGGGTAAAATCTTCCACTTGCAACCATACATATGATATGCCAACCGAAAACATAATGAAAAGCCAGATTACGTCATTTTTTAGCAAGCATTTAGACATGCCAACTTACCTAACTCTTTCACGTGGTCTTAAGTTTCACCGTCCACCTTTCTCCTTGATTAACCAAAAAAAGAAAACACTTGCCAGGCAGGCTCTCGACACAACATTGTTCAGCAAGCCGCCCCCAAATTTGACCAACAGAGGTTTGAAGTGGACCAATACAGAATAAATTTAGAACTTCTTTCCTTCTGGTACTCAACAATTCGCTTGGTAACTTCAATAGCAAGCAATCAAGCACTTTCGTGTAAAACTGTGTCATCTCTTATGAAAAGGAAACCACTCTACAAGAAACATCTCTTAAAACACATTCCTCGAAAAGAAAATCTTACTTCTAGCACACAGCATACATTATAATCTAGTCGTCTACCGACAACCCAAAAGAATAAACTTAAAACTAAAGCAATGTAGGCAATAAAACCACCACTAAATTTTTCAGGAACAAATGGAAATGACAAACTAAACTAGATTAGATCCAATAGAAGTTTAAACACCATTAGTGTGGCTGCTTCCAAAATTACAAATTAAAAGAGAAACAACAAATGAAAATTCCTCCATTCTATGACACAAAACCATCCATAACTGCACACCACCATTAACCCCAGGCAGCATTATAATTGTCTTTGCCTATTGAAAACATATTCACTAACTGCATCTTTCTGCTGACCTACCTACCTATCTGTCTAATTCATTTAACATAATCGGATAACGAAATCAAAACACACCTCCTACAACCACAAACTATTCAACATTCGCTCCACTTCACCACCATGCAGCCACCGTCCCACTCATCCAACTTCATGCTACTAGCTTAAGCGCGCTCACCCCTGATCCGCCTAGCCAGCTGGATGTCCTTAGGCATGATGGTAACACGCTTGGCATGGATGGCACACAGGTTGGTGTCTTCAAATAGACCCACAAGGTAAGCCTCTGCTGCCTCCTGAAGTGCCAGAACAGCATGGCTCTGGAAACGGAGATCAGTCTGCACAAACAAAGAAATACGGTCAACTTTAAAGAAACCAAATGCCGCTGCTCAACCAAAATTTCAAATAAACAAAACCAAAGCCTTTACCTTGAAGTCCTGGGCAATTTCACGAACAAGCCTCTGGAATGGTAATTTCCTGATGAGAAGCTCAGTGCTCTTCTGGTACTTACGGATTTCACTGCACGATAATTCACAAAAGCCATAAGCCAGAGAACATATTAAAAGAACGAAGCAATTCAAGAGAACTGAAAACAGAGCACAATCCAAAAGAGAATAAAATAACATACCGAAGAGCCACGGTACCAGGACGGTATCTGTGGGGCTTCTTGACTCCTCCAGTGGTTGGGGCAGACTTACGGGCAGCCTGTAAGCAAGAAGGAATAAGAAAAGCGGAAAAATAAAAATGGACGAAAAGTACAAGCGAAACCCGCGACGGACCAGGTCAGAGTTCCACAACGAAACTTTGAAAATTGAGAAACACAAACCTTAGTAGCGAGCTGCTTCCTAGGAGCCTTTCCTCCGGTAGATTTGCGAGCAGTCTGCTTAGTACGGGCCATCTGTAAGAAAATACCAATTTAAATACCAAGAAGACATAGATTAACATAAAAATATCAATTTTACAAAGCCAATCAATTATCAAGGAGGAAAATTTCATTTTCTGGCAAATATTTCCCGACAACCAAACAAGACCAAAAATCTCCAAAAGAAGAAATTATCACATCAAAAAGCGCCAAACTAATAACGAAATAGTTAAAGAGAACCAAGCATCCTACAAAAACCCTAAGCTTGAACAGTCACATGAATAAACCCAGAAAACTTAAATTCTCAATCTTTGAAGAAATAAACGCAATCCTAAGGTCGCAACAAAGAAACGGGACGGTTAAAATAAGCAAACAGACAATGTAGACACAAAATGAGCAAACATAAACACAAAACCTAAAATTAGAACTTTCAGGAAGAATCACGCCCTAGTTTCCTAGTGAGAGAGACAAAATAGAAAACAAAAAGGCCCAAATCAATATCAGAAACGTAATCCCTAATCAAACCAGGAAGAAAATCCAAACCCTAATTGACCTTCAAAAAGGGAATCTAAAATTCAAAAATCAAAGATCTCTTACCTCCGGGTGCTTCCCTCTCTTTCTCTGATTCCTCTCTCTCTCTCTCTCTTCTTCTTCTCTCTAAATGATCCAAACGTTTGGAACAATTTGCGGTTAAGGACTATATATAGCATGCGACCGTGGGTTGTATGGTGAGATCCAACGGAGAGGATTTGCTATCCGTGTGTTTTCTCCGTTTTTAATCGGACGGCTAAAACAGCCCTTAGCTGTGTTTTCTCGAGCCAAACCAATGGCCAAGATAAGGAATTAGAGTTCTGACACGGATCGATGGGCACTAATCCTCGATTTCTATTGGTGGAGACGAATATGGTTTTTTTTTTTTTTGGAGCAAAATCTATCAATTTGCAGTTGATATGTTTAGTTTGGGGAAGTTACAACTTACGAGTACGTGGACACTTTCCAATTTTTTTAATATGTTATGGAAGCGCTTGATTAAATAATAATTTATTTAATGTACAGCTTATGAGTGTAACAGCCTGTTTATTGGACATGCTTTTTTTAAGAAAAAAGCACTTTGATTAAAGTGTTATCCATTAAAAACGCTTCTTTTTTTTAAAAAAAAAAAGCCTTCTATTATATCAATAGGATAATATTTTTTTTAACATATTACATTATATTAATTAAAAAGTATGAAATTTAATAAAATATTAAATATTGAGATAATATTTTTTTAACATATTACATTATATTAATTAAAAAGTATGAAATTTAATAAAATATTAAATATTAATATTTGATTAACTTTTTATGCAAAGTATGATAAATCAATGAAATTACCAAAAAAAAAAAAAGATAAATCAATGCAATTTTTTGGTGAAAAAAAAAATGGAAAGTGATACTTTATCTTAGGCCAATAATATTAAACAGGTTAACTCCAGGACATTATTATAAAATTTAAATTTAATTATTTTATATTATTTTTCATTGTAGGGAAATAATTTAATATGTTTGGACAAGGAACAGAGGGCGTCAGCTTGGTTAGCCAAAGGTCAATGGAAACTAATAAACTTAAAATTCCATTTAACGCACAGTACATTTTAAACCCAATTGACCATTCCAAATGCAAAGAGCTCCAAGCAATACATCATATATTTAAATTATGATAATAAATAAAACAGAAAAAACATGCGGTCCTTTTACAAAGTCACAGGTTTTTTTTTTGTTTTTTTTGGGGTAAATTGCAAAGTCACAGGTTAGAATCTGGGGAGGTTCTAGCCGCACTACGAAAGTAACAACTCTATCCACCAATACCCCATGTATAGCTGAATCTGATGAGATCTAGCTTGTTTTGCTTTCTGATGCCACTTCATGCCCGTTTACCCAGAATCCACCAATCCAACCCCAGCCCATTCTTGCCTTGCGCAACCCAGCCCAGTCCACTAATCTTAACCAAACAAACTTGAAAAATTACTTTAAATGTTTATTAATTTTCTTAATTGGGTTTTGTATAAAATAAAAAGATGATTGTAAAATTTGAAACAATGGGACTTCAATGTAATTTATTCTCAAATTTATGCCACTTCAATTTTAATTCCCTACCTGCGCTGTTTGGATAGGTGGTTTGGAAAAAAAAGAAAAATTAACATGAAGAAAGAAAGAAAGAAAATATTGTGCTCATTGTTTGGAGGCACTATTTGTGAAGAAAATGAGAAAGACTGGAAAATCAGTACTGAACTCAGATCACCTATCTCCCAAATTAAAATTTAATATATTATTCAAATAAAAACTAATTAAATTAAGATGTTAAATTTTAATTAGAAAGACAATAAAAGAGATAAATGATTTAGATTCATCAAAATTGCTCAATAGAATTTAATTTTTAAAACTCATAGAACAAATAAAATACCGCATATAACTTTTTTTCTTCTTTTAAGAAAAGAATCCGTGTAAATTCTTTAGAGTTTTTAAAATAATTTTGTGATTCGTTGCTTTAACTTCAAACCATGGTAGTAGTTCTGCTTCATGTCCCTTTTTATTCTGTTTGTGATGCAAACACTTTCAAATGCATTCCCTTATTAAAAAAGAAATAGAACTGAAGAGAGAGAAAATAAATAAATAACAAGGACAGCATCAACTTGCATTTGAAACATGGAAAAGAGATTATATTTTAACCTTCTTTTCATTTTGCAAAATCAACAAATATAGATTTACATACTTAAGATTAATTACTACAAAATATCAGTCAATTTTCAATTTTGATGCACATCATATCCAAAATAAATTCCTGTTAATTTTATTTCTTACACACAAGTACTTATATCTACAAAACTTGAAAAAGAAAATTTAAATTTAAAAACTGTGGCATACAATTCAGGATGAGGACAAAAGAAACTCGGATACAAATTCAGTGCCACTACTACCTACCAGTATTGAAGTACATCATTTGTCAATCATTTACGGGCAATTTTTCCTACAATATTGCCGCTCAAAACGGAGAATAATATTAATTCCACTACCTGATTTTCTTTTACAAAGATATCATATGAACAATTACAAGTAACCTGAAAAAAAAAAAAAGAAAGAAAGAAAGAAAGAAAAAAAGAAGAAGAAGAACGAAACTTCAACAATTAACCCCATAATGGTCACACCCTAACCAAATTATCAAACACCAATCTAACCCAGCAACAGCAAAACCACCATACAAAATCAGCATAGAGACTGAAGAAACAGCGGGGTTGCACGTAAGCAATAAAAACGAGCAGAAACAACCACGCTCGGACATATTCTCTCTACATCGACGGCTTGAAGCTCCACCAACTGATTATAATCTTATCGAGTTCCCAAGGACCCAATTGGTCAAAATAAATTATTAGCCGCCCATCAAATGAATGAAACAGTGATCCCAAAAAGGTGTAATGCTACATTTTGGCCTATTGTGTGTCGCCAAAGTGAAACTGGTAATCAACTTTAAAGTGCTTCGCAAGCCTGAGAACAGCAGCCTGCACCACTTTAGAATCTGGAGAGACGGAGTTGGGAAGAACAGGTAGACAAGAGGGTAGATATTGGTCACTATCTTCCGGAGGACAGAAGAATGAGAGCACCGATCTGCAGAATATGAATCTGGAAATAGAGGCCTCAAATAAGCATGTGCACCAGTTGATCATTTTATAAGAATCAAAATTAGGATAAAATCGCCATCTTGTTACTTTTATAACAATTCTTCCAGTAAAATTGAGTCACTGCCATGTAGCTCTCAGTTATTTAGTCGTAGGATTCATTTTACAAGTGAATGACTACTTTTACAACTCAAATACACAATTAACTAGAATTGGTTTGTCTTACAAAAATATAAACGGAATAAAAATTCAGAGTGAATAAATACATATACTAGTCAAAACTGAAGTGAATTGCTCAGGATTAGAGAATGGGCGACAAATTATTACCATATTCAGTATTTGTTACTTTATAATCCAAGGCCTTGAAAGGGTAACATTAGGGTTCTTCAAAGGTTCAAATGTAAATCAATCGAATCAAGAAACAGAATGCTATTTTAATTGTTAAGAATAATAAGTACCTCAGAATAAGCCGTCGAAGAAAAGGATCAGATAAAACTTGCGCCCAAACCAGATCCAGAGTTGTTGATGTACAAAGAATAACTTCCCACTCAGAGAAGGCAGTTGAGAGTATGTTCTCAGCATCATTGTAAACATCCTACAAGCAGAAAAAACAAATAAGACCAACTATACTATAATGAATCTTCAGTAAGTATAACAACTTTTGCAATTTACTTACTGATTCAGTATCTGAAGATGAGTGGCCAACTAATTGGCAAAATGCCGAAACAGGAGCACTCAAGAAAAAGGTAAACTGACTGCCATTTTGTGCAATATCAGTTTCATGTTGGTTTGCTGGTCTCAAAGGTGAAAGAAATAGAGCAGCTGTTTCTCCCCTTTCTGCGCCATGTAAAACCTGAAAATCATTCATAATTCACATGTAACAAGAAAGACAATGAGAACCAGATGTAGCTTAACCCATGCACCATATTAAATATCTGCTAATGATCCAACAAATATGTTAGAGAAGGCCTGTATAACATTTGTTGCAAGTGCAAAAATTTAGTAACATTCAAAGCAGACTAAATGTTTTTATACCAAAGACACATTTGAACCAAAAGGCTCCATTTTTGCCACTGATGAAGTAACAATAGGATTACACCAACAACCTCATTAAAAATACTTTCATAATCTAAGGTTATTCTTCTTTCTCAAAAGAAAAAAGAAACATTCACAGCAGATTCTGATCACATTATGGAAGTAGAACAAATCTATGGGGAGAGGACAAAAGCACATAATCAAATCAAATTGGAAGCTCTCAGCAATGTTAATGTCTCATTTCCATTATTAACCTGTCAAAAATCACACCAAGATCATACATACAGTATTATCATGACAATGAGCTCAAAATCATAACATAAAAACTGACAATAAAGAAAGGAAGAAAAGAAAAAAACCAATCATAAATAGTCATCTTCATTTTATAAGGAAGCAAAATCTAATTTAGAAAACTACATTCTGACGTAGAACAAAACACAGCCGAGAAGTCATGCACAAGTTTTGACAAACCTGCCTTGAATGCATGGCTGTTGTCGCTATCAACGATTAAGAAAAGAGGTCTACGGGTAAATGGAATTATGTCTCCAGGATACAGGTTACTTAAACCTGGAAATACAAAAGGAGCTAGTATTAGAGCTACAAGGACAAAACAACTTACTATGACTTGAGTCACAAGAAATCTAAAAAAAGAAAACGATAAATAAATATAAACCAAATAGAGAATATAAGGATGCTCAGTCAATATAGATACATACTGCCATTTCCTCTAGGCCCAAACCACAGATATTTATCATAATAGCCACTTGACTCCCCCTTGTCAATCACAGAAGATTCAGGCAGAGAATTATTTTGCTTCTCAATGGAAATGACTTTGTTTTTTGAAAATTTCTGAGATCCTCCTAAGCTTTCCGTCTGAGTAATATTACTACGACCAGCTTTCCCTGCATGATTGGTCACCAAGGTCACTAATCTAGGAAGATACTAAGTGATCATTCGATCTTTATCACAACAAAAAGTAACTTAACCTGATGCTGACAGGTATACTAGCATAATACTATCTGGAGGGAGCTCCTCACAAATTGTAGCCATAACCTGCCAGTGCATCATGAAATTATACATTAAAGTTGCCAGTCATATATCAATAGGGAAAATACACACACACATATAATATAATAGAAATTAAAGTCAGATATAGAAATATTGTAACTAACAGCATCTATCATAAACAGTCATGATAGCCACAAAGGCTTTAATCTCTAAAAAACCTTTAATAAAAAGTACTTTGAGTAACAGGCATTTCAGCCTATTAGAACTAATCAACTCCATCACATTGAAAAAGGAGCTGTTCTAGGAACATTAAACCATTGGCTTTAAAACTCACCGCTATTAAATGTGTCACAGAAGGACGGTAGAGAATTGCTTTCCTTGGATTTGGAGGTAAAGTTGGATCAGTCATGTCTGTCGCCAAGTTCATATCAATTAGTCCAGAAGTTGCAGAGTGATCGTTAAAATGACCATTCTCTTTTGGTTCCACTGGACGTTTTTGGTAAAAAGATCCACTTGGCTCCCATTCCAAACACTGCAGCATTCTGTAAGCATCCAATGTAAGCTCCGCAAATTTAACCTGCATATTACAGTCCAGGAACATTTACAAAACTTTTTACCTTTTTCCAGGGTTATTAGTGATTATTTTATTCCAAATGAATTTAAATATGGCAAGGGCCTGCAATGCAATCTAGAAACACTATTTCACCTCATTGCGGTGATAGCTGGTCAGTAATGCATCTTGAAATTTCAAAACCTTCTTTGCATGAAAACGAGCCACATATGGAAGGGATGCTGGATATGAGTCAAACGTAGTGCAATATCGCAATGGCCTGACATTCTTAAATGCAGTGTCAACTTTCATAAATCGAACAATTTCCTGCACCACTTGCCTCCATTCTTTAAAGTTTGTGTCCTGGGAAGAAACAATTCAAGGTCCTAATCATGCAAAAAAGAAGCTTGTACAGAGGATCTAATTAAAGGATAAATTTTCAGAAGAAACATATCAACTAAGATAGATATATATATATATATATATATATATATTAATAACCACAAAACTAGGAAAGATGAAAAAAAATTTAGCTAATAAGTTCACAATGCCTCTAATGTAAGGTACTTAGCCTTCATACTCACAGATTAAAGAATTGATGTTTCGTTTCTTTCGTGTCTGACATTATTCTGTAAGGAAATTAAAATCAACTGCACCAAGAGACTTGATAGTTGAATCTGAGACTCTGTTCCCAACACCCCTCCCTCCCCCATACCAATAAAAGGGATAACATCCTAATCCATCTAGGCAATCTTAAGTCAACTTACCAGCCGGGGAACTGAATTGGAGCATCAGTTCTAAGGGTTATGAATCACTACATGTACCAATTGTCTTTATGAATCACATTTCATGCAACATCCAAGTCTTTTGGCCCAATAAACCAAAGTTAATACAAAGATACCAGTTATTTACCAAAAAACAAAAAAAAAATACAAAGATACCAGTTTGACACCTATCTAGCTGTTCTAATTGATCAATTTTTCACTTTCTTAAGCTTTCTCTCAAATCTTCAAAAGATCAGACAACAATCTAACCAATCTCTCATCTGATTTGAAGCACAATCTCACCTTTCTTGAAAATTACATGTTCTTTTAAGTTTTAAGAACTAGAGCTAGAAGTCAAATATACTATATTTAATAATGATGACACGCAAAAAGATGTTAACTTCACATATATAGACTTCCTAATTCAGAAATTAATTCAGACATCGTAAACTAAATTCAACTTCGATCCGACTAAACGGCCTGAGATTACAATCTCGATCACGACGTGCAACCACCTACAACAACGGGACCCACACCAGTTTCATTACCTAAAATTCACAACTTTCTCATTCCTCAATTTTCTACAGCGGGGCCCTAATAATATTTTGAGTGACCCCGCATCGGATATAGAACGTACTTTTATCACCCAAAAAATTATCGATTAATCTGATAATACATACCATACCCAATCAATACATTTATTGATCGGCAGCATATGCACGCTCAGAACTTGGTAAAAAACCATAATCAAAAGGCGAAGTCAGTAAAAGAATGTTAGATGTCGGCCATGTAACATTGAAATCGAAATTCGAAGACTCTAGATTGAATAAATCAAGGTCAAATCAAACTCCAATAGCAGGTTCAATTTAATCGATCTGAATCTCAGTACTTGTCCCATATTTCCTACAAGTACTACCTAAGCTATGCTGGTGGTGCACTCAATGCACGGCACGGTTGCTCACACACAGTAAGAAACAAAAAGGAAATGGAGAAATTGAAGCCACTTATATTTCCCATTGTCTTCGTTCAATTTCGAAACAAAATTTAATATTCAGCAAAAGAAACATTTTTTAGTAAAAAAAATTACCAGGAAATTCACTTTGCTGTCATCAACCAGAGACTTGAACCGGTCCACGAGAAGGTTAACCATTTCCGTCCGGTTCAAAATCAAGGAGACCAGCAAAAACCTCGCATAAAACCTTAATTCCTTGAACCTGACTCCCAGATCCTTCCCCATACCTTTGGATCCCTCAAAGTACCTTCTATTGAGAATCGCCTCGTAGAACACATAAGCCTCCACCAAAAACCTTGCTTCGCTGGTCCTCATGTACTGACCAAAGTAAAGCTGGCCGATCCGGCTAGCGATCTCACCGATTTCCCAGCGATTGAGCCCGGCCTCAACGAGCTTTCCACGGTTCTCCTGCTGGTACTTCCAGAGCCGCATGTAGGCCTTGAACACCTTGTGGAAGTAGTGCTGGTTCTGGACTCGACCATACGCTGGTACGTCGCGAACCCTAGCAAACTTGCGGTCCGCGCCCTCCACCAGAGCTCGGAAGGTCCTGGACGCGACGTCGTTCTCGGACATGCCGGCCAAAGTGTCAGTTCTCCGACGGGTAACAACACTCCCAAGAGGTCATCGGGAAACGTGTTAGCGCTTTATCAGAGTTTGAAGCAGAGAGAAGAGAGAGAAAAGAAGCGCATGGACTTTTCTGGTCGTACTATATAATCTGTGGCTGACGGTGGCGCCACAGTACACTGCGATTTCCCTGCCATTTTTTTATTATTATTATTTTTTTTTTATTTGATTTTCTTTTTGGCTTTCACTTTTGTTTTTCTTCTTTTCTTTTTTTGTGTTCGTTTTTGGTCACTGAATTACAGTGGCGGCGAGGAGAAGAATGTGAGAGAGTGTGTGTGTGTACGTGTCTGGTTGCGGGAGGTGTCAAATTGGCATGAGATTTTGGGTGATTTATTTATTTATTTATTTATTTATTTTTCATTTTTTGTGGCGAGGATGGAAATTACAAGTGCAGTTGAGAGGAGTACGTCCTACTGAGTGCTGACACCGTTGGATCAGAAGCATCAGCTGTAGACACTCGACACGTAGCTGCCTCGTCGCCTTCATGACTCAACAGGTCGGCTAATTATTTTAATAAATATTTCACCCAAAAAATAAATTTGCTTCAATAAATAATCGTTAAAGTGTCATCACTGCTAATATGTATTTTTGAAAAAATAAAATAAAATAAAAAGAATTCAAAATAGTTTTTATTGATGTTCTTACAAAAATTCGCATTTGGAAATTAATTTTTATGCAAAAAAAAGTATTGTGATAGATTTTATTATATTCTAAAAATTTGAATTTAATTTATATATTTTCACTTGGAATCTTTGCTATACGGGGTTCTTGAATAACCACTCATTGGATTTCTCACTTTTTACCGATGAACATGATCATAGATTTTCTTCTTTTTTTCTGCTCCTTTTATTTTCCTTTTTGGATAAAAAATTATTCAAAGTAAAAGAAAATGAATTAACGTATAGTGTGGTAGCCAGGCTTTACATATGAGTTATGGATGTGGATGTGAAAATATTAGAGAATTGGTGTGGGGTTTAATGCCTTATCTAAAAGTTGGCATTGCCCTCATGAGGCTCCAAATTATGATTTTGAAATATTTAGGTAATTAGGTAGACAATAATATTTATTCAAATATTTATGATTAGAAAATGACATTTTCGCATTACAAAAATTAAATCAGCCACTGACAATCTTAAATAATGGAATTTTTCACCCAAGTTTTTTTACCCCCTAAAAAGGACCAAAAAATAATACGATGCACGGGTTCATTCAAAAAGTAATTGGATGAGAAATATAAAATGACATCTTAAAAACAATTTAACTTAAATTGTATATATTTCTTATTTGAGGGAAAGTTTTGGTTGAACTGAAGAGGCATCTTGTTTTCCTTGTAATAATAGATTTTTTTATTTATTTTTTCAAATGAAAAAGGGTTGGGAGGGTAAAGAATGACATATGTCCTAGCTGATAATGTGTTTATTATCTTCTTATATTATCTACATATAATTAGATTTAATTTAGCGGATTTAAAAACTAATAATATTCCTATTGTCTATATGCAATTACGTTTAGTTCAACAAACTCAAAAAATAATAATCAATATCTACAGTGGAGAAAACTCAAATCAAAGACTTATTGATCACAAATTGAATTACTTACCATTTCACCTAAGATTTGACTAAAACACAAATACACTTGATAATTTTATAATGTTTGTATTATTTAAATAATGGTCAAGCTTGCTCCAACTACTAAGCTTAAAATAATATAAATGACAATGATCGCAGAACTTCAAAGGGGACAGCTTGCAACAAATATTTGACTAAGTAAACGAATCTAAATCGTTCATCTTATTCACCAAGCAAAAATGCCATTATTCATGAAGATATGAATATATATATATATATATATATATATATATATATATATATTATACTCTACTTGATTAGATTTTTATAAAATAATAATAATAATTGTTACATTTAATTGGTGTCATCGTCATGACTCATTTAGGGTCTCTGGAGGGAGTTCAGAGTTGGGGTCAATGTAGTCGCTTATATCAAATAATATTGTATTAGTTCTGTAATGGTTGATTAAAATTTAAAACTTAGCTATCGAAAATTTGCATCATTTTCTCCCTAACTAACCTTTGAAAATCTGTTAGGCATTGGGTCCAATTTAATGGACTGATGATTAATCAATCCAATTATGTATATTGACGAGTTTATACATCAAGATTTTCCTTTCTTTTTCTCTTTAGATTTTAAATTTTTTTTGGACATATTATATATTAAAGTTTAAGCTTAATATTTATATATATATATATATATATATATATATATATATATATATACGTGTGTCTGTTCGGACAAAGATCCTAACGAGCTGTTTGATAATTTTTTTTTTTTGTTTTTGGTTTCTTCCATAAAGTTCGTGTATAATTTGCGTGCTTCAAATGAAAGTTGATATTAGGGCGGTAGTTTTTTGGTTTTGAGTTTTTAATTCTGTTTAATTATGTAATTTATTTAATTTAAAGGGTAATTAACTGTTAATTAAGAAGTCTAACAAATAATAACACTTCAATTAAATAAATTATATACAACTCATAACAAAAAAAAACTAAAAATTAAAAACAAAAATAAAAATTTTACCTAGGAAATTTTGGCATTAACATATCATCTTCCAATACAAAATTAAAATGTTAATATTAAAATTTAATATATATACTTTAATAAATAATACCAATGATGCTTTTAGTTTTTATTTTGTTAGTTTCAATAACTAATTTGACTTTTACTTATTTATCATATTTTTAACAAAATAAGAATAAAACTATTGAGGGTAATTTTGTAAAGTTAAATTCAAATTAATCATTAAAAGTTGTGAGACATTAAATAGAAGATGCATTTATTGTTTAACATACAATTAAAGAGTGAGTTTGACTTTTTAAATGTGAAGAGTCAAATTTACTCTTCATATTTAAAAGTTAAAATAAATAATCTGTTGAAGTAAATTTTTTAAAATTAGCTCTCTAAAATAAATAATAAATAGAGAATCCATTGAAAATGTTCTTAGTCAGTCTTTTTAGTTTACTATAATATAAAAGTAACAAGAAAAAAAAAACATGGACTAAAAATGGTTTGAAATTAAAAATAATTTGAAACCATTTTTAGTTAATATGTTATTATTATTTCTTTACAATTATAGTGACATAAGAATACTAATTAATAGTAACTAACTTTTGCACAAATTTTATGGAAAAACCATAAAAGTGATCAAATGGTTCCTAAATTATTTATCCTAAAGTAATTAATGATTACTTATTGAAAAAAAAAATGAATTAAAATATTTTCACTCTGTGCGTTACCTTTATTAGTTTTTTTTTATATAAATTTAAAGTAAAATAATTATCTATTATTTCATGTATAAATAATGTGTCATAGCGAGGGGTATATATTGAAAGAGGGGAGGCAACAAGAGATTTGACCTGAAACAATTGAGGTTTGAGTGACAAATTTTAAGAAATATAGATTTATAAGTCATTTAACTAGTTATGCATTAAGATTTATTGTTTCATATGTAATCTATTCTTTTTCAATCAGAAAATAAAAATCACCCGTAAAATTTTATAAAACCATAAAGAAAAAGGTGTAAAGACTTCCTCTAGCTTACAAATAGCAATAATGTGATCATGATCAGAAAAGTTCGTCATAGCTTATCCAGTATTCACCTTCAGTAGAATAAATATTAAATTTACAAACCTGATGGTCTTGTACGCAAAGCCAGTCGCTTTATTTTCTATCCGAATAAAAAGAAAAAAAGCCATTTATTTAATATAGAAAAGGTGCCTGAAATATAGTGCATGATGTACTCAATCACATGGATTTAATATTGCTTTAAAAAAAACAAATAAAAAAAAATTATCATTAAGCAAAGCTTGCCTTTTGTCAGGCACAGCTAGTACTTAGCATTTTTACACTTTAAGCTTTTAATTAAATTAATCTTTAGCTTAAGGTGAAAGTTATATTAAAATAATTAGCTAATAAATTAAAACAGTCTGTTTCCTTCTGATTACAAAACAACAACGAGAAGGGAAAAAAAAATCAATCACATGGGTGTAGTACTATATATATATATATATATACACATTTCAAAATGGCTACACAAACAAAAGAAATTGGACCTGTTTTTGGCTTATATTTTTGGCCATTTAAGCAAATATTCCTTTGTTATTTTGCTTTGGTTTCGGTTGTCTGGTCCTTTTTATTATCTCTTTGTTTGGGGACTGAGAATGTGGGGACTGGAAAATCCTGGTAAATTGACAGAATGGTCACTCTGTAAGACTTTTCAGCTATATAGTATAACATATAGTCTAAATATTTGTACTGTTCAATATTATTCTTATAATGAAAGCAATATCTAATATGGTTTTTATGTTGCACGTATTGTCAAAGTTTGTTCCTCTCATTGGGTTATAATCTGAGCTACCATGTGACCCTGCCATAAGTCTCCCCCACCTATGTGGACCATAAAGGAACTGCATCACTTAAAAACGACTGCGTACCGTGCATAAAATCCAAGTTGATTTTTGAATTATATATATATATATATATATGTATGTCCGGTCAGGTCGATACTGTTTTTAATCATAACATTTTATTTAAGATAACTTAATCGAATAAATGATGTACAAATCCAATTACAATGATTGGGTCTTTAATCAAAACTTTTTATAAAGACTAATTATTATATATATGTATATATATATATCAAGGTTTAGTTTCCCACGATGAACAATTTTGAAGTTTTTTAATTTGTGGGGCTAAATTCACTCAAATTTAGCTGTAAAACAATCTTGAATATTTTTATGTTCTATTTTATAAACGGATTTGATCGATGTAGACTCAAAGCAAAGGCACTCCATTTTTGTGTGTTTTAGTTTGATTTATGCTTTCTAATCAATCATGTCCATGTTTTTCTTTGTAAAAAGTTGTCTATATGTAGCCATTATCAAACCTAAGTTTTTATCTTTTAAATAAAACAACAAAAATTAGTGATGATTCTGAAACTTTTGCTACAAAATATGTCGATAATATATATATATATATATATATATATATTCTTGATATATTAGAGGATTAGTTGAGAAAATACACAGGCTTGAATTATTATGAAAAAGCTAATCTGTCTCCAAAAGAACCCTATAAAACAAAATTATTAGTTGAAAGCTTTGATGAAGGTGACCTTGTAAAATCACTAAAAAGATTGACATATATATATGTATATATATATATATATATATATATATATGAAGCATTGTTTTTATTAAAAAAAATTGTTATAAATATTTTATGTTATATTGCATCTCTTCTATTATTGGAGGATGTGGTAAATCATTATTGGAGTATTGAAAATAGATGTTCTTACAGTTGACCTTCCAAATGGAAAAAGCAGAAACAAGGTATAGCTGAAGTCTTACGTGAATGACAGACATGACAGGCTGCAACACCCAATCCAAACAAAGCATAATCTAAAATATTCAATCACAAATAATTCACTACTTTTTTTTTTGTCATAAATATGGAAGAGTTTTAGTTTACTAATGAAATTGTTTCTTCTCAAATTTTATTTTTTTTTACTAATTTTTGTTCTCTAATTGAAAATGAATCAAATGTAATTGCAAGGTCTATAACTAAGAAATATTGGCCTATATATAATATGTTAAGTATGATAAAACATGTCCAATTCTATTAATTGACAGAAAAATATTATTCAGTTGAACAATACCTTTTTTGTGATATTAAACAGTCTTATACCTTTTAATTTCTCGCAAGAAATTCCTGTAATGAAAGATTTATTTAAAAAATTCAGTGGCCATGAAGAGGAATTTGTACTTTTATTTTCTCAAATTAACTACATATATATATATATATATATATATATATATATATATATATATATATATATATATATTATAGAATCTTCAAAATCATGAAAATTGACAAAAGGAAAATAAAAGAATAAAAAGAGACTTCCTTGGATCATGCCAATTTATTGGGGTGGGCACCAAAAGCTAGCTCCCAATAATGCACGCAACAATGAAATGTCTTGGGAGGATTGATAAATCTGTATATAATTGTGAGGGAGTAGTTGGGATGTTCATTGTCTGCATTGAGTGATTCAACACCAAAACAACTTATTTGATATGTTTCTATTAGAGTCATATAATAAATTTATTAACTTTATTGATTATACAGTAAGTAATCCAACCAATAAAGTATATCATGTAAATTGTCATGAAAAGTTTTATAAAATACAATACAAGTCATATAACATATATTTTATATTATTTTAATTTGAAATGCATATATAAAAGATAAAGTTTCTTGGTATGTTTTGTTTGCATGGCTATAGGTAAAACTTTATACACTTTTAACAATCTTCAATAGAAGTCATTTTCTTTTTGCTTTATTAGGTAGAAGTTTTCCCCACTTATTAATGTTGTTTCCTTTTCCATGGGACATTATGCCACCCAAAACCAGCCAAAAACTAGGCAAAGCTTTCAAATTTGGTGCATTAATTTGACATATATGTACACAAAAATGTCGTCGAGCTTCCCTATCTTGCATCCAAAAAGTTCTATTTATTTTTTAATATTTTATTTCTATATCCCTCTTCATTTGTATAGATTGATGTCCAAATGATTTTCTTTTTTTCCTTTTATTTGTTATATTTTTTGGTTTTGCTTGGTTGTTTCTTAGAATTCAAGATAAAGTAAAAATAGGACAGAAAATGGAAATACACTTTGAAAACACAAAAATAAAAAAGATATTGAAAAATGTTATGGATGAGTTTGACATATAGTATTGGATGGTGAAGTCAGCAACAAAAGGATATAATGAGAAGAAAAGAATAAAGAGAAAAAGCTACAAGTAATTACGTGTGTGTATGGCAGAGTTAGTGGGGAGCAAAACCCATTAGTTGGGTTAATGCTCAGTAAAATGAAAGCTTAGACACGAGTGGTGGGAACCCATAGGATGAGAAAAAGAAGAAAAAATGTTGGGAAATTGAGTACTGCTTTGGAAACGAGGCAAAAATAAATAAGAATAATTGATAGCCATCCCATCATTTTTCCAAATTTCCCATGTCAAAGTTAAAAGCAGAGCACAAAAAATAAAAAAGAATCCTATGGCTACCAAAAGAAAGTGTGGCAAGGAGCTACAGAATGTTAAAATGGTATGCTATTCTTTCAATTTTATTATTAAGGTGTTATCTCCAACATAATATTAATATTAAAATTTAGTATATGTAGTTAACGCCAGTACAATAATAATTTAAAAATTAAATATATATTTTTATTTTAAAGAGTGAATTCACTCCATCTTATATAATTTTTTAATAATGATAGTGTCGTTATCAATGCCAAATTTAATTAAAAAAAAACAAAACAAAACTGCCACATTATATTGTATTTTTATTAGCACTTATATTGGAGAGCGAAAATCAGCTGCCAAGCCTAAATTTTGATGGTCTAAGGCTGAACTAAAGTTTTCTTGGTATGGCCGAGAGGATCTTCTAAAGCAAAGTGCAATGCAACCCTATTTTTAAAGGTCAAAAAAGAGAAACTGATTAAAAAAAAGAAAAAGAAAAGAGGATTTAAAAAAGAAAAAGAAGAAAAGTAAGAATCAATCTTCAAAATTTGACCTTTCTATGTTTATGTGGGTGGTGTGCGTGGCTTTGAATGCTGAAAAATGCTTCAAAGTACTGTGCACCATTGGCAGTCAATAGTACTATATGGAGTCTTCTTCTTCTTTTTAATGTTTCAAATCAGAGACCCTGATAAAAATTAAAGAATGTTTTTGTTGGGTGATGTCTTTCCAGACAGAGATTGTAGATACATGAAGACCATCTTAAAATATATTCATTATCAACGTGTTTTACATTTTCAAATTTCCAAAATAAATATGTATAATAGTAAGCATATGGATCTCAAATAATTGCTTTATTCTACGTTTCTTTTGCAGTCTATAAACTTTCCAATGGAGGCTCAGTTACTTTTGAAAGGATTGAGATTAATTGGAATTGAGATTAGTGGGAGAACAATCTTTCTACACATATAAGGCTTAAATTAGTCCTAGTCTTTATATATTTGTAATCAAACAGAGCCTCTCGAATACAAAAGGTCTGTGCAAAGATCACAGTATTTATAGCAACCCCAACAACAAATTAATTCAGAAATATTAATGATGGACCAATTTAGAGTAGGTACGTGGCGAGTATCAAGTAACACAAGATACATTATTGTTTTAAGCGTACTCAATTTTATTTGAAGTGTTAAGTAGAGGAGGATCTATTAGGGAATTAAATTAGATACTCTAAACTCTTATAAAGTTACAAAACTAAAATAATAAAAAAATTTTACCCATTAATAAAATTATTTTTTATTCGTTCAAACAAAAAAAAAGTAACACTGACTAATATTAGTGGAGAAGAGAGGCCTTTTTTTCTGAATTGTTGACCTGTTCATTTTTCAATCATAAACCACGCAATAGAGGCCCAATTATTTTTAATCCAATAGAGACATATTTTTTGAGTGGAGGCCCAAATTATTACTATTAGAAGTCATCCGTTCTAGACCATATCAATTATTATTATTAGAAGTCATTTATTATTAGAAGTCATCCGATCTAGACCACATTACACGAGATTTATTTAAGTGTAAACAAGTTGGCTGGTGGAGTATAAAAGATTTTATTGAAGCATGCACGAGGTGGTCTGGAGACTCTTAACTGTTAATATATATATATAATTGGCCATAAAGAAAAGGCTTATCTGCACCATTAGTTTTGGTCCCTTAATTTCAATTATTGTTGCATAGTTAGTCATTAATCTATTTTCAATCAAATTTTAAACAGTTTTAACATATAGAATGCACATAATGTGTTTTTAGGGGTATTTGAAGCCATTTCACCATTAATTTTAATTTTTTATTTAATTTAATATAAGATGATTTTATTTTTTGATAAATTAATATGAGGGGTAACAATGATTGAAGTTTAGAAAGTGCCAAACCAAAAAAAAAGAAGAAAAAAACAAAGTGCAAGGACTCATGGTGCAAATAAGATGAACAGAAAACCTCACTTCACAATCAAATCTAATAGTTCTGGAGTATATATAGCATATAATCTAAACTATGCCTATTTAATAAATAATATATTTAAATGTTGACTCTTCAATAGATTATGTTTAAAGTGTATTAACTGATATGTGTAATTTAATTTTTGAAATTGTATCTAATTAAAATTAAATTTAATTAAAATACATTCAATAAAAAAAATAATCAAAATACTAAGTCGTATTGTATAATAAAAGTTTATGTGGTAGACAATCTCCTTCATAGTTTTTATTTTATTTGTTACCCCATCAGCTTACTAAACATAATCATTAAAGAACTTTTTTAAAAGTTTTTGTCTCCATTTCTTCTGTTATTTTCCATTAACCTCCAAATCTTATATGCACCTGGGGTGTGATACAGTGGAAAATAAGCTGACCGCTCTATCACACTCGTTTATAATAATTTTAGTTCAAGTCTTAACAAGTTCTGTTATTGTTTTAGGTGTACTCAGTCTTACTTGAATCGTCAACTAGAAATAATCTGTTAAGGAGTTGAGCCAGCTGCTCTAAACTCCTATAAAGTTGCAAAGTAGAAGTAGCAAAAATCACTATCCACTAACATAATTTTAGACTGAAGAAATCCACTTCGAGCTCTTTTTTTTGTTAAAAAAAAAAAAACACTTCCAAATCTTATATTCAAGAACACTAACATTTATAGTAGCTCTTTCTATACCGAACCATTAGTTTTGATTCGGTGAATTCAACAGCCAATTAATTCTCACCTTTGAATATTAGTATTATGCACAGCGCCAATAAGGCGTGCGTGTCACTTTTATTTTATATTATCTTAATTACTTTCCTTAATACTTATTTGTTATTATTATTTTTTATTTTATTTTTGCGTTTGACCCGTAAGTATCTTATTAATATGGTTATTATTTTCTTTCTCAATATTTTAAGAAGCCATAAACATGCATAGTAAACAGAAAAGAAAAAAAAGAGCCATTGACATTGCAGCAAAAAAAAAAAAAAAACTGATATTGACAAATCAGGCATATACTGTGGAGAACCCCCCTCTATCTCTCTCTCTCTCTCCATATACACATTAGGAAATTAAATACGAAGGAAAATGAGATGCAAAACATTTTCTTTTACGTCTAAAACTGTCAATCTCTTTTAATACGAAAGGTTGTAGGCTGATTATAAAAAAACAAAGAACGACACCATCACATTCTCATGCACCTTTCTATGATTTTACTGAATTAGAAGAATGTATGATATGTTTATTTTTGTCTCTCAAACTTAAATAATCGATAGACTCAAAAAAAAAAAAAAAATACTCTACACAATTTTTATTCTTTGGAGTATGCTTTTCAAGATTGAAACCTATGAAGAGCCAATAAACCCCACCCCTAAATTATGAATTAATAAATCTTAATTCATTATTAAACTATAAATTAATCAATTTTAAAATGTTTTTGAAAATTAAAATGAAAATATTATTCTATTATTAGGTCATTAAATTTTGAATTAATAAATTTTAATATTGAAATACTTATTACACAATAAAACTCAAAAGGGATTAAAATGTTAAATTGAAAGACATTTTTGTTTGGTCCCAATTGTAACTAGAAAAAAAAAAAGAAGAAGAAAAGAAGACATTTTTCTCTATTAAATACCAAAAAATAAAATTATTTCATATAATTTTATTATAAAGAGAAAATAAAAATAAGACATATATATATATATATTTATTTATTTTAAAGAGAAATAATTATAAATAATAAAAAGCTTTTTCGGGCCTTTTTCCTACTCGCATTGATTGGCAAGTTGTCACCGGCCCCGCTCTGACCACCTCTCTTGTCTACAGTTTCACGTCGTCCAGTCGGAAAGAGAGAGATGTGGGTGTTCTACTTGATCTCGCTGCCGTTGACGGTGGGCATGGTGATTTTGACGCTAAGGTACTTCGCAGGTCCAGAAGTTCCTCGCTATGTGATGCTCACAGTCGGATACACCTGGTTCTGTTCCCTCTCCATTATCATCCTCGTCCCTGCTGATATTTGGGTGGTACGTACGCGTTTATGCTGATTCTTGTCCCTTTTGGTTAATGTTAGTTGGCATTTTTGGAGGTCTAATGCTTATTTAGATTTGTTTGTTTGGAATTCATTGGGTTTTTCAGATGGTATGAACATAATGTTGTGGATAGTCATCTGCTATTTTGTTGGAATTGATTCTCATAGGTTTGATTTATTGGCTGTTCAAGATTTGGATTTTATGGTGTGATGGTTCAATTAATTTCGCAATGCCAATTCCGTCCTTAGTTTTGGGTGATCAAGTTAGGGTTAGTAAATTTTTTTTTGAAACTTTAGGAAATAGAATTTAGCTTGATCACCCATTAACCGGCTGGAAGCATCAGTTTGTTCTTGCTAGATTTCTTTCTGGACTGAAACATTTATGATTATAGTAAGTGGAATAAACAAATCCTTTTTGGTCGATATTCATGACGAATCTTTAGAGCTTAGAGAACTATGCATTCTGCATTATGAATTTTAGCTGAACTAAATAAACAAAAAAGGGGGTAAAATTCAAAGTTTTGCTTTTCAATTTTTTTTCTTTCTTTCTTCTCATGGGCAGCAAAATTAAAAGTTTTGCTTTTCAAATTGTTGACATGTTTTAATTAACGTAGTTTTGTTCTTTGGCTATGTGTACAGACAATAAATGAAATCAGTAATGGAGGAATCTCTTTCTTTTGGAGCTGGTCATATTGGAGTACGTTTTTATTAACTTGGTATGCGTATTGTAATCTCTAACTCTTTTTATACCCCTTGTTATTATATATATATATATATATATATATATATATATATATATATATATATAGCTTTAAATGAATGGCATGCACCTTAGTATTTGCAATGATGTTCATGCAGTGCTTACTGTCTGCTTTCTTGGTTTTGTAGTTAGATATCTAACTTCCTGATTTCATAACTAATCATGTTGAATATTGTTTAATTTGTTGGACTCATGTATCAAATCGTGCAATTGCTTCTAAAAAAAAATTGTTTTGACTGCCTCCATCCTGTGATCTGTGTTTGTTACTAATTGCTTTTGGTTGTTTTATTTTATTTTATACGCATGGCTTCCATATTTCCTGTTTCAGTATGTTCATGTTGTCTATGTATAATATATATATTTGTGTGTGTTTGTGTACTCAATTCCTAGTACTGAAGTTGCTTTTCTTCGTCTGGGATTTTGTTACAAAGACTAGATTCTTTCATGAATCAAAATTACAGTCAAGGTAGAAGTCTTTGATGTATAAAGCTGGTTTAGACAATGAGAATCTTAATTTAGCTCTTATGTTTTATCTTAGGATTTTATTTTAATTTTGAGTTTATTTATTTTAGGGCTATGTAAATTGTTTTTTTTTTGGTTTAGGGATTTTTACAAGGTCCCGTTTTTATAGAGGGTTTTGTGATTCATTTTATTTTGTCTTTGGTAGTGGACCACTTATTATATATTAGGCTTATTGCAAGCAGATTTCTCAGATGTGATGTTTTGAATATTTAAGAAAGTTTGATTCCTCCCTTTCTTTTCTGTCTCTTAACTGACTGTTTTATCTTGAACTACTTTGGTTGGTGCAATTATTGCTTTAAGAGACATTTTAATTGTCCTTACAACTTAATGTTGCAGTGCACATCTCATATATTTAAATTATGTTATCTCTAAGCAGGGCTGTGGTGCCCCTTATTCAGGGTTTTGAAGATGCTGGAGACTTCACTGTAAAGGAAAGATTGAGGACTAGCATACATGTTAATTTAGTCTTTTACCTAATACTGGGAGCGATTGGCCTTTTTGGACTTGTTCTTCTTTTCATGATGAACAAAACCTGGTTTGTATCTCACCTTCCAATGGCCCGGATATTAAATTAAGTTTCTTCTAAATTTATTCATGATGTCTCTGCATTGTTTTGCTTTGTGCAATTAAATAATAGTACTTGAATTGAAAAATCTTTTACTAATAGCAAACACACTGGGACACATATGAAGATGTGCATATGTGTGCATGTGTGGAATAACCAATTTGATTTTCTTATAACTTCTGAAGTTATTGAGTCTAAAAAGTAGGACCTAGGTTTCTCCTGATTGGAAGCTTTGAATACTGGGTTTGTACTATTATTGTTGTATTAAATGAACTTATTGACACCTCACGAGTAATTAGCCCTTTTGGGAAAGCAGTAGCAATTTCCATTCCAAGATAATGAGCAACTAGAGATGTTTGTCTTAAGAAGAATCTGCATGTGAAGCCACTTAATTATTGAAATAATGTTTGGTTATGGTTAAGGTAGAGATGGTTGATGCCAAAAGACTCGAGCATGGATGCCAAAGTGACACGAGTCCTTATTGCTTTGCCTCTTTCATTTTTTATCATGGCTATTTCTATTTCTTCTCATTTCTTTTTGCTTGATGCATTTTTGAACAGGGAAGGAGGTGTTCTAGGTTTTGCTATGGGATGCTCCAATACTTTTGGACTTGTTACAGGTGCATTTCTTCTTGGCTTTGGTTTGAGTGAAATTCCTAAGAGCATTTGGAAAAATGCAGACTGGACCACCCGCCAAAAAGTTCTTTCTCATAAAATTGCTAAAATGGCTGTGAAACTTGATGATGCTCATCAAGATCTTTCAAATGCTATTGTGGTAATTCTTTTCCCTCCAATAAAAAACTCCCCTACTACTTGTGGTTGTTTGCTGTTTCATAATAGGCATGCTGTGTTACCCTTTAGTTATTACTTATTAACTATGTATCAATGATTATTTAGTCTTATTTACAGGTTGACGTGCAACTATATTGTGCATGTTTATCCAGCATGTTTTTATTTTGATTTTTCTGTATCTATTATTTATCTTAGATCAATAAACAAGTCTTTCAACTTTGCTGTCATGTTACTTCTATCTTAGATGCTATAATCGAAGAAAGATCTGTTTGAGGTGAGATAATGTTGTATCTTGTTCTCTAGTCCAATGTGAATCTGTGCCAACTTTGGATGCTGGGGGAAATTATTATCAATGCTTTAGTTTTTGGTGTAACTGGATATTGATTTAATCTGGAGCTCATATTTCTAAAGGAAAAAAAAGCTGAAATGCAATATCTGTGGGAGTGCTGTTTGTCTTCAGACTATGATGTTTCTTCTTCTTATTATTATTATTATTTTTAAATGTGTTTTTAAAAACTATTAAAAAAAAGGAACTTTAAAAGACAACGTGCTTGTTTAGACATTGGTTTTTTTTTTTTGGAGTGTTGGGGGTGTTTTCTTGGGGGGAGGGGGGGGGTGGTTTGGAGGTGGGTCAAGTTTCAAATATCCAACATGGTGACCTCAAGAACCCAATTTGCAACATATCAATGGCCCTGTGAATCCACACCCTGATTCTTGTTTCTTTTTTCAGATTTATAAAAAAAAAAATTCTAAGGAGAAGTGTTTATATATTGTCATATTTTAATTAGATTCCTTTTGACGAGAAAAATATCTTGCACTTGTCAGTGTGCTTTAAATATACTTCTTATTTTTCCAAGGACACTAATAAATCTTTTATCTTCTTTGCTATGCCATGCATACTAAATCTTTAGCAGTTCCATAAAGCATAATTCTATTAAATATAACTGATATCATGTATTGATTATTTTTGCTGAACTTGATGATGGTTTCCACTATAGGTTGCTCAAGCAACATCCAATCAGATTTCCAAGCGTGATCCTTTGAGGCCATACATGGACATTATTGATAATATGTTAACCCAAATGGTAATTATTTAACTTTCTTTTGAAAAAGTTGAATTTTCCTCAGTTCCATTGAGGTTTAAAATTTCCAATATTATTCCTTCCAGTTCAAGGAAGATCCATCCTTCAAACCACAAGGTGGCCAATTAGGGGAAAATGATATGGATTATGACACCGATGAGAAGTCCATGGCAACGCTTAGGCGTCATCTTCGGGGAGCTCGGGAAGAGTATTACCGATACAAAAGGTTAGCTAAAATGTTTATTGCATATCCATGGTGTGTTCATGAATTGCATTTTGTTACATTGAGATTCGCCTAGGATAAAAGAACTTTATTCTGCTAAACATTTATCCATATTCGCGAGCTTGCATATACTTCTTTTTAATTCTAAATTATATCTATGTTGTTTTTATTATAAATCTATATCTGCTTCAATTCAGTTTAAGCAGTGCATGCCTAAAAACCAGATGACTGATTGTGAGAGAATTTTTATAATTGACTTCTAATAGTGCATGGTTCTGGATGCAAGTTCAAATTTGATTGGTGTTCCCTCTTTGTACTAGTCGACATCTGCTTAGTGTTTTCTCTTATGCATTCACATCTGTTTGCTGTTTCCTCCTGTAGCAAGTTCAAATCTGTTAGCTGTTTTCTACTGGAGCAAGTTCACATCTGTTTACTGTTTCCTCTTGGAGCAAGTTCACATCTGTTTACCTTTTCCTGTTGGATGTGATTTCACATCTGTTTACTGTTTTCTCTTGGTTATTGGTAGTTATAGAATGTTGCGAACTCATTGTTTACTTGTATGATTACTCCAATATTCATCACAATAGTCTTAATATATAATTTGGTCCTCAATGTTCAAGTACTCAAAACACTTTCACATTCTGTATTATTCATAAGAACTCATCTTCTGGATTGGGTACTTGCAAAGGTTAGCTTGATTAAATCTAAGTAACTGTTAATTTTGCAGTGAGTATATGACCTATGTTATGGAGGCCCTTGAACTGGAAGACACAATAAAAAATTATGAACGGCGCAGTTCAACTGGATGGTTTGCCTTTAATTAGCACTTCTCCATTCTTATTTCAGCACCTATTGTAGTCTCTTCTCTTATTAAAAAACACACACTCAGAGTGATATCAATCATTTCAGGAAATATATTTCAAGCTTCAGGCCTGCTCGAACTGGCAAGTTAGGGTCTCTCATTGATATTATGGGTAATAGCATATATATTGACATATCCTTTTCTTTAAATTGTTGATTTTATGGCATAAGAAGTACTTGGCAGTGCTGTTGTAGACCACATTGGTTGTTTTTTTCTTTTTGTTGGATAATGAGAGTTGGTTCTATCATTAATTACCCAAATTTAACTGTAGCTCCAACTTGGTGGTAATTTTTTTATTATTATCATAAATCCTTAAAATAAATTGGTATATTGCAGAATTCCTTTGGCGGTGCATGTTGAGAAAACAAGTTCAGAAAGCTTTGGCTATCATCCTTGCTATTATGTCAGCTGCTATTCTTTTGGCTGAGGCTACCCTTCTTCCAAACTTAGATTTATCCCTTTTCTCACTTCTCATAAATTTTGTTGAACGGCAGGAGGTTCTTTTGCAGGTATGTTATGGCTATTTAATGGTTTTTAAACTCTTTGTATTCTCTGGACATGTTGTGATTTGGTATTTGGGAAAACATCCTTTTGTTTAGATGTTTAAAACTCTTTTTAGGTTCCATATCTGATCCCAACATTTGTTTTTTTTTTTTTTTCCTAGAGGATAACTTGGCAAAAAGTATCTGAGGTTTAGTGGGTATTATACTTCTGTTTCTCTGTTGACTGCATTTCGATGTATGAAAACAGCCTGTATCTGCATTCTTTTAATTAAACCCATGCCTTACTAACATTCCAGAATGTAATATGTATAGGAAAAAGGAAACTATTGCTGGACCTTAAAATTCCAAATCTACTTGGTGTTGCTCATATCCATATAATTGAGTCAATGCTTCCATTTTGACATTTTCCATTGCACCACCACTACCTCGTCCACTGTGTTTTGAAGTGGAACAAACTCTTCCGAGATGGAAACTATTTTTTTGGATGTTGGGTTGATAATTCTTAAAAACAGAGTGGAGGAGAAGAAAAGCTGAGTACCCATTTAAATATGTGATAGCAAGAACTAGCTAGGCACTTGGTAGATGCTATGGTGGGCTTCTGGGTAACTATGCACGTATCCAAGCAAGTTCTTAGTTCTAGTTGTTTGCACTAAAAATAACTCAATGTTAATCTCATGTTTCATTTGGAGTCACTTCACGACATAAATTCCCATACAAGTATGCAATGTCAGGTGTATTCATTCCATTTACTCATTTTCTTCTGCTCTTGCTTCTTTTTATTTTATATGTACTGTATATCTGGCATGCAGTTATTATTCAAGAATGACTGCGCTTCTGCTATCTTTTTTTCCTGGACTTGTATGGTTGGTTCTGTAAATTGAGCATTTCATGCCTTGTTAATCTGTTGCCTTTCTTGCATAGCAATATTGATGTTTGTAATTCTCTCTTATGTTATTGACCGTGCTCGTTACCTCTTTTTTCTGGACTTTACTGCTGAACATTATAGATTAACTAGCTCAGCTTTCACCAGGTTTTTGCTTTTGTTCCTTTGATGTATATGTGCATCTGTACATATTATTCCTTGTTCAAAGTTGGGATGTTGATGTTTTACTCATTGACACCAAGGCAAACTAGCTCTGTCAACTTGCTTATGATATGCTCGTAAGTTTTTGCGCATAACTCTATTTTTATGACTTGATTGTCTATCTCATCTTCTGTAAACATTACCTACATCCTGTTCTACATTTCTGCCAGGATGGTTGCTCGGTATGCGCCTCCAATTTCATACAACTTTATCAATTTAATTCATATAAAGGGAGAAACTATATTTGAAAAGGTAATCATTCCTCTCTTCCTTTATGTTTCAGTTCTCTCGATGATAGTTTGACCTCTAACAAAAACTAAATGAAGTATGTTGATTGTCTCTCATCAATTCGTGTGTTTTTTTGTTTTTTCTTTTACAAGTCTTCCATTCATATATGAGATACTTAAAGTGCTAGATTTTACCAAATGCTACAGCTTTTTGGACCAACAAGCTCTCTTCTTGCTTCTTGAATTAATCTTTAGCTACTGTAGACTGTGCTATTCATGTACCTCAAAAAATTAGAGGCTCTACAAGTTGATTTTTCACCTTTAGGTTTATAATTAATTGACTACTGTTTGATGATATAGTTCTTGTTTGGGATTTCATCCAACTATATATTTGTTCCCAGTTTTAGTTTGTTTCCCATGATCTTTAACTGAGGTAGTGTGGCAACTATGTAGTTTAAAAATTAGAGTCTGCAAGTTTTCTTCTCTTGGTTTATAATTGATTGTCTACACCTTGGCGTATTGTACAATTTTGAATGCAGCGAATGGGAAAGATTGATGTTGCTGTCCCCTTCTTTGGGAAGGAGTTTAACAGAATCTACCCACTTATTATGGTTATATACACCCTGTTGGTTGCCAGCAATTTCTTTGACCGCATAATTGATTTTTTTGGGAGCTGGAAGAGATTTAGATTTCAAACCGAGGCAGATGATATGGATGGTTTTGACCCATCAGGAATAATCATCTTACAGAAAGGTAAAACATAATTAAGATTTGTTCTTCAAATGTATGAACTACCGACTAGTGAGATTGGCCCAGTGGTATCCTCTCATCCATACCCTTGAGGCTGTGGGTTTGAGTCACGCCCCCCTCCCCTTTAGTTTAGTGATTGTTGTAATCCTGACCAAAAAAAAAATGCATAAACTACCATTCCCACTTGGCGTGGACCACTATGAATATAAAAAATATGGACTCTATGATGTTTGTGTAAAACTATATCTCTTAAATTAAGTTTCTCCTGAAATTCCAGAAAGATCTTGGCTTGAGCAAGGCCTCAAAGTTGGTGAGCATGTTATCCCATTGGCAAGGAATTTCAACAACACAGATGTCGAGTCTGGAAATGCAGTATGTATACAATCAGTGTATTTTATATTTGGATTGATTTACACAGCATCTAGCATATCACGTTTATTTTAATTTTGTAAATTTTCCTGTGTATTTTGCATTGTAAATTTTCCTGTGTATTTTGCATATATATCTTAACCCAAATCTGTAATTTTTTTCCTTCTGTTTCTTTTCGTCAAAGCTAAATCAATAATAGTTCATTTTCTAACTTGAAAGTGAAAATGTCCAGGATAGGATTGCTGTTGAAATGAAGGCAACGACGAGCTTAATCACTGATGGTGTGAAAGGAAGTCCTTCAAAATCTTCAAAAGAAGGAACACATAAATACGGGTCACACAAAGAAGCCATCAGCAACAAGTATGCTGCCATAAGAGAACAAAGCAGACAAGCGTCATCCAATATGAAGCCGGTGGAGAATACTATTTCTTCTGCCAAGGTCTCATTGCTTAATACAGGCAACCCTCACCCAGATAACACTACAGAAGGGCAACCTTCTGGTCTGGCATCAAAGTGGGCATCGATGAAATCTGGTTTTCAGAGTTTCAAGGCGAACTTAGGGGCCAAAAAGTTTACGCCGTTGCGCCAAATACAGGAAAGTAACCTCGTTTCTCATGTTTCCTCTTCCGAGTCCCTTGATGATATATTTCAGAGATTGAAAAGGCCATCTGTGGATCATGCAACTCATAGTGATAATGATGATGAAGAAGACGACCATGTTAGATAATATATTATGATTTATTTTAAGTAAAGGAACTTGTCACTGATGTACAAGTGGGCGAAATATAAAGCCCGAAAAAATGTACAAATCCTGGCTAAGAACATCACCAAAAGACCTTCAGATACGTTTCAAAGCCCTGGAGGATGTTGTGCAGTTCTTCAAGAACCACATACGTTAGAAGTGGCTGATTGGAAGACTCAGAAACAATATTACAGTTAAAAATACAGAAATGTGCGATATGTAGTATAGGAAAGATAAAACTATTGAGTCAGCAAGGGAATTTTGTAATTTGAATTGTAGCATGTTGTTATTAAGCTTTCCCTGCTGGCAATGTTAAGAACTGTCACATTTTAGTACCACACTTTATTGGTTTATTTATTTTTTCCGTGGATTCCTACTTTGTCTGATACAGATTTCACTTTGTTTTGGAGTTGGACAAAAATAGATGATATCCTTTGCCAGGCCTCCATCTGAGAAATTTCATTTACCTTTTTATATGCTTCCTTCTTTTTATTTATTTATTTATTGATGGGGTTACTCTATGCTGCAATGGACATTTCGTTAACTGTTGAACATTAATCTTTTTCTTGAGAAGCCTTGAATTAGTTTTCGAAGTGATTTCTGAATAGATTTAATTGCATCAATATTATATGTGTTCTGGGATTACAATATTTGTTAAGAAGATTACAAACTGAAAGATCAAAATCAGTGGACCCTATATCTATCATATATTGATATAATTTGTTAAATAAAGGGACCCAAATGCAATAGAAACTTGATAGCTAGACTTTGACAAAATATTGAATGGGAATCCAAGAAATAATGGTTTTAAAATGTTAGGCAGATAGAAGACTTAACATTATCTTATCATTATTACCTTCAAAAAAAAAAAATGGAAAAGAAAAGAAAAACAAATATATTCTTGGGAGGTAGTAGTACTGTACGTAGTGAATACTTGATATTATCGAAATTTAGATAGTATCTCATATATACCGACAATCGTAAGAAAGTTACACATTGTAGAATGACCAAAACATACACGACTCTTTCAACTCCAACAGTTACGCAAATTTGTCGCGGAGATTACAGAGTCAAATATTTGTATGGAAACTCGACCTCATCGCTGAGTTAACTCGTATGGTGTACGGGCCGAACTGGTTAATTAGGAGCAAACCCCGGTCCGATCTAGACTAACCTTTCTCTTACAGTAGTTTTTGAATGCATATTGAAAAGCTGATGATGGTCTTTGTTTCTGATTATCTTCCCTATTGTTGACTTCCCAAGTAACTTTGACCAAAACCCTTCTGCTTTCTTATTCTTCTTCTTCTTCTTCTCACTGATACTTTTAACCTCATGATCATGATCTCCTAAATCACCAGCCTTTGCCACAAACGCTAAGGACCTACTCTTCTTCAGCCCGCAACCACCACCATTACTACTACTAAACATCAAAGGAATGGAACCCATCACTTCGGAAACATTCCGGTGATGATGATTCTGCTTCTTCTGCTGCCTCTGCGGGCGACAACCAGGAGACACGTCGACAACGTCGTAGATAGACGAGGACTGTGATGACGAAGAAGATGGAAAAGAATAATTATAATAATAATCTCCCACTGTGAGTGTTTTAGTGTTGTCTGGAGCACATAGCTGTAAGAGTCTCTCCCTCAGACAAAATGAGCAAACTCCCGGTGAAGATTTCTTCATGCTTTGGTGCTTTTTGCATCCTTCTCCTCCGCTTTCCGACCAACCCATCATTATCTTCTTCTTCTTTTCTCTGATATTTTCTCAGCTTATTAAACTGTCAAGAAACTTCTTTCACATATACATATATACACAGAGAGAGAGAGGTGGGGGTGATATAGACCCATAGACAACATACGTGTATCCACTAACTGCGAAACTTCGCTCTCTTGTTCAACGAAACCACACTAAAATCACAGCTGGTTGTTGTATCATTTGGTCACAGGATTGCGTTGGGAGCCCCACTCGACGCGAACTGACTGTGAGGGGAATTGGTCACAGCCATGAATTATACACTCATCCTCACGTCGTCGTTGAAATCGTGGACGGTTGAGTTGTGAGTTGAATAGTCAACGGAAAAGACGGAAATGGTGCCAATAAATTCGCGGGAACCGTGTGTGGGGGTGTGAGTTTAGAGTATGAGTACGTGGCGGGATGTTAGTGGGTGCCTTTATGGGGCGGCGGTGCACGTGAAAAGAATATATAATTTTGTTTTTTGGTAAATCTGTGGAAGGAATATATGGTCTCGAGCCACTTTGGATTATTTAAAAATGGGTTCTGCAGCGCACGAGGATTTGCGCGCACGTGGGGTCGAGGGTCTTATCGTACTTTTGCTGTATTACATTACACGTGTTGAACGCGTACCACATCGTGTGCACGTGGGCTTTGTCCCCTAATCGGACGACCGTGATCACAGGAATACATTGAGAGGTTCTTTTGTACAATTTTTTGGATGAATCTGGTCCATATGATCTGAAAGGAATGCATATTTTTGTCGGTTTTTATTTTTTCACGCGGATTATAATATTTTAGTTAAATATATATATATATATATATATATATATATAATTCCGTGGTAAAATTTGAGTACGTCTATAGAGAGCATATAAAATGTTACAATCATATTTTATTCTCAAAATTTAATATTAATATTTATTTTTTTAATATTAAATTGTTAATGTCAAATTTTCATAAGTCATAATAAAAATATAAAAATGCAAAAATAATAATATATTTTTATTTTTAAGAGTGTATCCAAAAGTGAGTCTACCACACTTTACATATATTTCTACTTCATTTCGTGTAGTTTTTTTTGAATGATAATGCTATTTTTTGACATTAAAATAACATTTTTATGAGTAAAAAAATATATGTTAATGTCAAAATTTAATATTATTTATTTTTAATATACTATTGAAGATGCTTTAATATAATTTATGTTAAAATACAAGTGTTGTATAAGTTTTTATTGGCTGTGGGTATTATATATCTCAATCAATAAAAATTTGACATATTATTTATATTTTCAACACAAATTGTGTAAAAAAGCTTTATTCTTAAAATTTAAACTCTCATATTAACCTAAATCAATATAAAGGATATTGACATCAATACCATTTAAACTACATATAATCTACATTTTGCTATTTAAATATTTATTTTTAATATTTTGATACCTAAATTATCTTCACCTTTTTATTTTTTTTTAACATAAATGACATGGAACTAGAGTAGTTTTAGTCATTTCTTTCGAGGAGGAGCCAAAGTAAACATTTGTCTTGTTTAGGTTGAACCATTGACCATCAAAGGGCTGCAACATTTATATTTTTCTATATTTTTTAGCTTAGTATTATATTGTTGCTATCTAAACAGTGTAACTATTGTATTTTGATTCTTTTCGTGAGTGAAATAACTAAAACGACCATTATTTTTTTACTCGTGGGCTTTGCACATGCAATTTTCTGATTAAAAAATAGACAATAAAATGAAAAGATAGTAAACCTGCAAAAAAAAGAAGAAGAAGTTTTTAGAACCAAAAAGCCAAAAATAAAAGTTTCAATAGTAAATGCAAATTAGGGTATAATTTAGGCATGTTAATGCCAATATCCCCTCAATTATATATATAAACGTATTATCAAGAGCTCCTTCATGCAATTTTTTTTTGAGAACCAAAAAGTATAGCTTATTTTTTTGGTAAAAACCAAAAAGTATAGGTTATTGTACATTGTCAAATCCAGGAAGTTTCGTATGAACGTATATAGGAAAATTAGTAAAACAAGGCTGAGGAAGATGAACCAAATCCCCCATGTTCGACATTACAAAAGCGTAGGTGATCGACATGTTCCGGATAGCATTCATGTCCCCAGCTGCCTTGTAAAGCCAGATACAGGCACCTCACTCTCTTTTATGGGAGCTCGTGGCTCTAAAATGCCTCCATTATTAAAGGAATTTAAAACATATAGCTTCATTTTCCAAAGAATTTGGCAGCGCCAAGTCATTCTTTTTGGAACCCAAAACCTGAAAGTTGGTCTTGGTCCCCATGTTATGGCCTTTGCAAATGGATCCAAGCAAACAAAAAAAATAAAAAAAATAAAAATTGTAAGAGTTAAGGCGACCCTTCCCTTTTGCATACATATTTCTCGGGAAAATTGCTCTGGTTTCATGAATTTTCCCCTTGGTGCAAACCAGGTAGAAAGTAGTCATATGAAATCCCTTCATATTCTAAAGTTCATGACTCAAAAATGGCATGGTATCTTTTTAAACTAAGAGACGCTAAAGATAAATAGGAACAAACAGTCATTAATACATTTCTTCTGTGTAAAAAGTAGAATTCACATTTTTTACTCGAAACTTCTAGGAACTACTCGACAATCTTTTTAATTTTTCATCTGAGGATTACCTAATAACAAAACAGGGGCCTGTAAGGCACATCTTTAGCTTATTTAGCTCCAGCCGCTGCCTCAGCAGTCTTAACTTCTATCGGGCACTGTGAAACGTAAGGCTTCAGCTGCATTAGAGTGAGAAATTATATGAGTTGACAGTTGCATATTACAATACATGAAGGCTAAAGGAAAGACATAAATTGGCTTCATTTGTTGCATAAAGTTGACATAGAGTTCTACAATACTTAACTACAACTTAGAAGATCAAGGTTTATTTTTTATTTTAAATGAAGGACCAATTAATATTCAAGCAAATCAACAAAAGAGCTTAGGTGATACAAATCCAAGGGCAACAGTTCATATAGTATCCAATCTCAAGTTTGGTGTTTACCACTAGTTGAATTGAAGATATCTTTTTTCTGTTAATTATCATATTTACGAGTAATGTAGTTATATTTGATACATTTTATGGGCAAATAAGAAAAGGCACGAATAAATTGTATTTATCTCAACATTTTCTTTGTTTTTTCATTATTATTATTATTATTATTATTATTATTATTATTATTATTATTTATTTTTTTATTTTTTTTGAGAAGGCATTCATTTGAACTCTTAACTTCTAACACAAGGAAATCCCTTTTCTAACAATTTCTGATAGACAAAGTGAGATGTAATTATTAAGTATAAAGAGTGAAGTGTAGAATGTACTGATTGTCAAGAAAGTAACAGCTACATGCATACACATATATAAAGCAACAAATTAATTCATATTTCTACCCAATTCTCATTATCGATACTTCAAGCTACTTTTGAACAGGACTGTATACTTGAAAAAGGCTTGTCAAAATCCAGACAACTTGCATTATTCCTATTAATAAATATAGTTACACAAAAATAGTTTATCATATTCTCAGCCATGTCAAGTAAATGGTTGGAAAATGTAGCTACAAATAGAATGAATTACTAAATCAGATCTAAACTTTATGATCCACACCACTCCAGCTAAAAATGCGCTGTAAGTTTATCATTATTATTATTTTATCTTATTCTTTTCTTCTTTCATCTTACTATTAAAAGATACACGTATAAAAAAAAAAAAAGGCGAGCATGTGAGAATGAAAGGAGGGATCGAAAGTTACTGGTATAATCATTTTATTTTGTTCAAACAATAAAAAAAGTGAAAAGTAGATGGCTTCTCAAGCAAAGCAAAAAGTTTTGTGCAGCTACATATTGGCAAAATGGAAATTTTTAAGGCCGAGAATTCATGTAAAACTGGAAAGGGACATGCATGTCAGGTTTCATTGAGCAAACAATAAGATCAACCCTAACTTCCAAGCCAACTAGCAATTTACACCACGTATCTCTGACACCAACAAATTTAGATAAACTGATATGCATATAAAAGAAAAGGTACCTTGAAGTCAGTCAGGTCAGGTACTACATAATTCGGCAGCTTTTCGTTCACCACAACGTACCCACCTGCAGCAACATTCTTTTTACATTATAGCAAAACACACACAGTAAATTTTCTCACACTGTGGAATTGCATCAAATTGAGTATTCTAGTCGAGAATGTGGGTAAACCATGCATAATTCACATCAAACTTTCCATCCCTCTCCTCCCAAAGGTTGCCTATTAACTGTACAACTTAATCTAGTAATGGAAAACCATCTGTTAAACTGTAAATCTGTTTCTATTATGCTTCTACTTGCAATACTTTAGAACACTGAAATAAGAAATGCTTAAACATGCCAAAGAAACAAAGTAATCGTTTAGGCAGAAAGAAGGGGAGGATGGAAGACCTATGTTTTCTTTATTTCTTTATGATTTCTTTTCATCATATTCCATATAAATTAAGCTCGAGCATGCAGGCACCATATATTGCTAAATAAGAATAACCTAGAAGGTTGGAAGAAGTGGGAAATATTTAATCGCATTTGAATAGTAATTGAATGGGAGTTAAAAGAACTAATTGAAAACCTAAATCTTCTAATATAGCCATTCTTCTAAATGGCTGCAAACCTAGAATCATAGCATAGAACGTTGAATGCTACATTACATGACTTGGAAGGAAGTGATAGACAACTTAAGAGATTTTGAGGTGCAAAGCATCATAAATTTATAATTACAGCCTCGTTGTCTGAGTGGGACTCAGTGGCTGCAAACTTCAGGGCATATCATTTTGAGTATTCTTTATACCCCCTGGAAGTTCCACATAATCTAAACATCTATATGGGTTTCCTCTACTCCATTCATCGTCCAGAAACTTCAGTAATTTCCTTATCCAACCTAAAATGAAGAGCTAAAAACTTTATAATAGTTTCGATAAACAATTACGTTTTGAGAGAACTGGCTACAAAACCACAAACAGAGACTTGAACACGCAGTTAGAATCACAATACGTGAGTTAGATGACCAAACCTTTGCGGGTATGGAATCCAGTTGGCTTGCAGTTCTTCCCCTTGTAGTAATCTCTCGGTGCTCGCTTTGAAGAAAGAATGTCAAGTGATGACGTCCTCTTTCTTCGCATTGACCTTCCTAAACCTAATATTAATCCCAGAGGCATTTCCCTACCTAAACATAAGCTTGGTTAATGACCAGAAAAAAAAAAAAAAAAAACCATAACCAATGCAGCATCACTTAGTAATAAACAAAACATTCACAAAATATGGGCTTCACTGATTTAAATTTGAATTACAAAAACCATCCCATGTTCAAGTCGATCTCATGACAGCTACTCAGCAATCCACTCACCCAATATCTTAGAATTCAATTATTATCAATCCTAAAATTCAGTTTAATCAATTCCACCAATTTCTCAAACTACAATAAGTAAATTTATATCGTAATGAACTAATTTGATAAACCACCCAAAAATAAAAATATAATTGATTTTGAAATAAAAGGCTCAAAATTTTCAGTACCAATATACACTAAGACTTACAGGTGGAATAAAGGAGACTTACAGGTGGAACAAAGGAGGTCTAGTATTATACCTTTGCTTGTAGAATCGACGGTCGACGGAGATGGTAAGTGTCCGACGAGAAGTTGCAGGGCCTGCGCTGTCGACGGAGAGAAGAGTGTGAGGGAAAAGGGAACTCCGTAGCTAATAATATATGGGCCGGGTTCGAAGAAAGTGAAGCAAATTGACTGCCCCAGCCCAGACTAAGCCCAATACAGTTTGAGCTTCATTGATGTTTTGTACAATTTTGGATTTCTTCCTTTTTTTAATTTTTTTGGGCCTCTTGATGAGAAGGGTAATGATGTACTTTCTTAACTTTTTATTTTTATTTTTTTGGAACAAAAGAAAAAAAAAAAAAGAGAGGATAATGCCTGCTTATTCAAAGGTGACCATGCTAAGGCTAGGCATGAAGAAAATATGATTGAGGAACTAAAAAAGATGTACTTTTTACAAGCTAGTAATGATGTCTTGCTTACTTATTGATGGACCCTTCAGAAATATATAAGTCAATCTATGTAGCCATAGGATAGATAGGCTCAACTTTTTTGTTTATATATATATATATATATGTATATATGTATATATATTTTTTTGTTTATGAAAGATTGGCTCAAATTTCATGCATCATTTCTTTAGACATTACCCCTGAATTCAAATTCTTCCTTTTTTATGATTTTTCTTTTTTTTTTTTGGTAATTCAAACTCTTCCTTAGTAAACGTACATGGTTGAGCAATTTTTCTCGATATGGTCATGTTGTTTCTTGGAAAAAAGAGTGTATTTTATTGCACTTTTTGGATTTGTTATGTAATTCTTTCGCCAATGCCCTCTTATTACCTTTTTAGCTAGTAACTTTTAACCATATGGCTTAAATAGGCTTTAAAAATATATATATAAGCGCAATTAAAGCTCCTTCAAAGTTGCTAGTGGAAAACCTATAAAAAAAAGTTCATTTTCTATGAAGAATTTCATTAATCTAGGGTAGATTCAGATTAGGAAGTACTCTTAATAGAAATCAATTATACACCCATTCTTTTGCTCCATAACTTTGTATTACTTTATTTTTTTTAAAGTTTCAATTTCACTTTGAAAAAAAAAAAGACGGAAGAAAAAGAAAAAAAATACTTGAAATTAATTATCTCCTCAAATGTTGGGGGAAGGAAATTAAAAAATAGTATGAGGCATTTGATGTATAAATGTTGGTTGTGTGTTGTCTTAGCTCACCCATTAATGAGGGTAGCTACACTGTCTTATCACCAAAGCAATAAATCCAAGTTGTGACTACTCTATACAATATTAAACCTTTGCTTTAATGCATTTCCACAACCATTCAAACTCATGTAGCTTTCAAATTGTTTTTAAAATCCATGCTACCACTACAACCTCCAGAAAACCCATATTTATGAAGCTTGGGGTCCTCCTATTAGTGACTTCAAGAAATGGACAAGTTTGGCCTATGTCTATCCAGCCTTCAAACAATAAGGAAATTGTTGAAACAGCCTTTCAATTTTTTTTTTTGGTACCAAAAGGTAGACCCAACCCCGATGGACACTCTAAATTTGGAGTTTTCTCGACTTTTTCAGAATGCCAAGAAAATCACTTCAAAAAAATAGCTAGGGATTAATTGGCAGGCATATTTTAAACATGGGTACCAAAATCTCTTGCTTAATTTGCTTGTTCCTGTATATCCATGCATGTATTATTAGGTTTTGTATGTGTTTTGGCAATTTGAAAAATATGGTTACCATACTAATTTCTTTTTTTAAAAAAAAAAACCTGTTACTGTTAATCTTATGCTGTCTGGAGGCCTTGCATGCATAGTTTTTTGGTACTATGTACCAAAAAAGCAGTGTCTTTCGTAGGAGAAAAATGAAGCATATACTGAGGCAGACAACTATAATAGGCGGAAGTGAAATATTTTAATGTTTGTTTCTTGCCTTAACTTTGTTTCTTGTAAAGAAAAGGCCAATCTTGCTCATTATTGAGCTCAAACTGTTCATGCTTATTTCACATTAGGTCATAGAAGCTGTATATGGAAGAAAGGCATTAGGTCATAGAAGCCGTATATGGAAGAAAGGCACTTTTATAATGTTGTTTTCAACCCCAAATTTGAAAAATTGAAGCTTTACGGAAGCCCTTTAGGCTGACACGAATAGAAGAAGTTGTGGTGGAGTCTAGCCGACTGCTTTTAATTCCCTAATGGGAATTTTATCATTGATTTCTATTAAGTTTTAGCCAACTATGCACATGGCAGCAATTGAAGCTCTATAGTTCAATGAGAGAGATAAATATTCATCGGCTATCTAATACATATTCCAAAATACACTTAGTTTAAGGTTATCAATTTACATTTCCTTGGTTTTTTTCCAATAGTTTAATGGGTTTGAAGCAATCCTTCTAACACATGCTCTTACAATTCAATTCAACTGGTAAAAATCATATTTTCATTTCAGCAGTGTAAAGTCAATCCACTTAAAACATATGACTAGATAAACTTGTATTAGATCAAATTTAATCATAGTTTAGCAATTTTGCCACTTTGCACCACAATGTCATTCAAAAATCACATCCTAGCTATATAGTAAAGGAGGGAGTTGGTGGTGATAATTTAAACTGGTTGGCTAAGCCAAAAAGAAAAAAAAAACAAAACAAAAACAAAAACTGGCTAAATTATCTTAATGCAAAACCTGTTTGAACCCCAAAACCCAAACAAAAGCACACAGAAATCAAGGGGATTTCCTCCGGATGCTTCTTGGGATCTGTGAAGAAATGATAAATATAAAAAGAGAGAAAGATACTCAGTATGGGAGTGTGTGTGTGTATGTGCGCTGTGTGAAAGAGAGAGACACAGAGAGAGATGGGTAGATTTTAACATTACAGGAATGGGCTGGCTAGAGAGTCAAACATGGGTGACAGAAGAAACACAGAGAGAGGAAAGGGGGTCCCACAACCGGACATAGGAAGGACTTTTGAAGGAGGATGTGTATGAAGGTGGAGCCCACTGACCCCATCTCGCTCTCTCATTCTTTAGCCTCTGTCAAATCTTTCTTCAAAATTTTCCACTTCTCTTTGCATGCTTTTTCCTTTCTTTCCCTATCTCACACTTTCCCAAAACGAAAGAGAGAAAGGCAATAAAACAGAAAACCAAAACAAAAGCTAAAAGCTACAACTATTCCGAGCATCCAAAAGGCAGTGACTATTCCCTTCTCTCTCTCTCTCTCTCCCCCTCCCCCCCTCAAATTGATACCAGAACTAGCAGTATACTCTCACAACTCGCACACACACACACACAAGTTGTAAATGGTTTTATGATGTGACTTGAACCCATGGGTGGGTTTGGGCTCCACCACCCACCAACCCAAGGCTACGACCCCACTCAAAGACCACCCAAACACACTTGGGATATTACCTCAGCTTTGCAATATTTCAACTCAATACATGTGCACATACAAACTCTTAACCTTCATGGTGTTTTTTTATATGCTATAGATTGTCTGTCGCCTTTGTGATTTTTGTTCCTTGTAAAGTGCTTAAGTCCAAGTTGATGATTGAAACATTCACCAACCACTACCAGCAGAGGGTCTTTTGGATCAGTTCTTAATTAGCTTATGTTGAATTTCTTTCTAAGAGTAGAATTCCAAAGATATTTTTCTTTTTAAAAAAAAAAAAAAATTTCTTCTAGATTGAATTTATGTGATAATGTAAATGTAATGATCTTAATTATCATGTGGGTTATAAGCGCTTGGATATCCTACTCTTACAGGTTTTGTTTTTCAAAAGAAGGTTCTAACTTCTAACCAATTTGCAGGTAGTAATTGGTAACAAAGCAGGCCATTCCCTTGCCGTCTGAAGGTGAAGCAGCTCCCCTACAAGCCTATTTTTTTAAAAAAATTCTAATTTGTGGTTTAAATATTTTTTAGAACATTCATTATGAATCCGATTAATCACCGGTGATGATACATTAATTGGTTTCAAATACTTATTTTGTTTATTTCGGACTTAGGAACTTACCAAAACCCATCCCAATAGAACAGAGAAGAAAAAAAGAAAAAAAGAAGAAGAAAGGAACTAGAAACTGACTATATTTGATGGAGACAGAGGAGGTGTGACACGCGCGCTTTGTAGGCGAGTGGATTTGTAAGTCTCTAGGCCCAAGGAGCCCTGTTACCGGTTGCTTTTATTGGGCCTTCTCTGTCCGACTTCTTTGGGACGGGGGGCCCACTGTATGGCCCATTGGGCGTCACCTTCCTGTGTGGGTCCCACTTGAAAGGTGCACTTTCTGAATATTTTGGTTTTCGAGTTGAGTTTGGTTGTCAGCCAGCCCTGGGTTCCTGGGGCCCATGCTCCAAGGAGAAAAATCTGATGGTTCAGGGACTACCAAAACATTGATGAGACTGGAATTGAAACATAAACAATAAAATAAAATAATATATAATTAAAATGTTGAATATATTAATGAAATTTAAAATTATAGTCGGCCTGGCCCAACGTGAATGGATTGCTTCCAAAGAGTCCAACCAACGTCACCATTTACGACCAAGAAAAAGTAGAATTCCAAAGTGCCCTTATCAATTTATTTATTATTATTATAATTATTATATTATTTATATAATATAAGACGCATAGTCCACTACATGTCATCCATCAAATTTACATAAACCCCCATACGCAACTACTTTTGGCAAAAATTTATATTAAAGGGCAAATTGCTTTTCATGAATAAAAAATAAAAAATTTCACTACCTCATGCATGAAAAAACCATGCGCACACCCGTTTTCTCTCTTCAATTTTATAGAAGCTGCAAAATATAACCCAAAAATTGTAGCTATTTTGTGTGTGTAAATGCAAGAATGCAGCTGGTACATAGCTTGTTTTAGTTTATGAAATAAAATATACATTGTTGACAATGGTGAAACAAAAATAACAATAATAATGTGTATTACATATAACGAGAAACCATTCAATAAAATATATATATATATTGGAATTAAAAGTTATGTTCTGTTTTCACAATTTCTTTTTAAATCATCTCAAAAACGATAGTCATTCTTATTGATTTTACTTTTATTTTTTTTTCAAATTTTAATTAAAAGTCAAGCCGTCTATATTAAATATATATATTTTTTGGTCAATCGTTATAATTTATAAGTAGGAGAAGGGGATCAAGGATCACAGGTGTAGTTTGACCCATTACCAATATTAATCACCCTTGTAAATTACATTATCATATCAGTAATTAAAATATATTTACCATAAGCATGAACAAGTTGAATTATTTTGAGCTCAAACTTACAATTCTCTCGTATTCCTCTCTCTCTCTCTCGTAAAGAACAATAAAAAATAACAGTCAATTTTGGCTACCAGAAATAGGAAACGTGTTATTAATAGGATATATATCATCCTGCAAGTGGAAAATATTAACTATTACAGCTTTGATTCCGAAAATAAAGTGAAAGGCTCCAAAACATATTTATATTTTTTTGCCGTGCAACTTCACTGTTTTTGGGTCCATTTCCAATTGTATTTATTATTCAAACATGCTTAGCTGAAAAAGATTGAGAAAACGTCAAAATGTTAAAAATTGACGTTTTTAAGATAAAAAAAAATGTCAATGAATTCATATTTAAGAGATTTTTTGTTTTGCTATTGTTTGTCGTGTAGCTTTAACATGGAAGCATGTATAGAGAAGGTTTATTTAGGTCCATACATATAAGAATCCTTTTGTATATATTATATCGTTGCCAAATTAGAATATTAATATGTTTAATTAATATTAACTTCAGCACAAATTAATTAAGGGTATTTAATTTTGGGGACTCACATGGTTTATATGTTAGAAAATTCCAGAGAATAATTCTAGGATCGGTTGCCCTCCAAACACTAAGATGTATTTGTCTTATGATTATAGTTATATATTAATTAATTAACAACTCTCTATTAATTAATTACTAGCCACCACCAAACAGAAAATTAATTTTAAATTAAATTTAATATTCTCCAATTAGAGACAATTAGACAGACAGAGCACGAGATTTTATGCTTCCAAACTAGATTTTTTTCAACCCTGGAAATTAATATATAATGACTGTGAGGTGTAGGGAGCAAACCAATGCCTAATATTCATTAGTAGTTCACTGTCAATGTTATAATATAAATAAAACATGTTATGGCTGAAACAAATTTAGAAGATAAACAATGCTGATGAGTTTCTAAATTTGTAAATTACTTTTTATATAATTTTTAACCATTTTAAGGTATACAGTATATTTGCTAGAGCAAGTAAACAAGACAAGAACAAAACTAGATAAACCCACAACATCCTTGTATGTTGCATCACTTGCATTGTATGCTTTAAAACTGATAAGAGTTGAACATGTGTACTGTATGCCTTAAAACTGATAAAAATTAGATATAAAATAGTTTAAGGAACAATGATGCATCCAAATACTAAAGTTTAGAGACTAAAATGTTAGGACAGAGAATTTGAGGACCTATAGGTATAGTTGAGGGACTAATAACACTAATATTTAATATTCCTTGAATTTAAACACTAGCTTGAAAGTTTATGTTTACTAATTAATTAGCTAACTTTATTACTGTTTATAATAAGAACCGCCAATACCATCCTCTATGGATGCATGGCTCGTGTTGCTGAAATGAATATACATGCATATATAAATACATGTCCTTGTTAATTTATTCCTCAATGTACGGAGTCCCAGAATACATATGCAATATATATTTGTGTGTATGTATTATCTTAAAATCACCCCACCTCCTTAGGCTTGGATTTCTATCCTACACAGTTTATGCGACCTCAATTAGGTGCTAATTTAGAATTACAATAATGCATGGTTTTTACATGAAAAATAAGATGAAAAATTATTCATTGGAGGGGTTTATTGTTCAAATGAGAAATTGATCATGTATATATGTATATATATATATATATATATATATATATATATATATATATATATATATATTTATAGAAGTTTATATTATATTGACATGTCTACTTTGAAATTGAATAAACAAAGCTTTTATTAATCATTTCAAAAATGAATTGCGGCAAAAGAAATAAAAAGAAGAGAAGGTAACATGGATCTAATGAATTGATCTCTAAAACCCCGACAAATCATTGCATCTTTTAAGTTGGAATATAAAGCATTCCATGTTCTAAATGTTTCTTCTTGAGAAGCATAGTTTTTAATTAGCTGAATTTCCAACAACACATATTAACTAAGAATTTAAACCATAACAAAAATTGATAGCTGCATGTGGGCAATTGGTTTTGTGTGCTTGGAATTAAAACAGTGTTTTTATAAATCATATATATATATATATATATATATATATATGAATATGATAATGATTAGTGCTTATTGGATTATTATAATTATTTGACCAAATTATAGATGATAATTTAACAATAATTTTGAAAATTAAACTAAGGTCGAATATATTTGTACCTTTTTCAAAGCAAAGACCACAGCTTTAACTATTCAAGTTATAATAAAGAGCGGCTTCAGAAGCAGCTTAGCTTAGCTGAAGAACTACCACATAATATATTATAATAATGATTCAAGTTGATGCACGGCAGTATGGATGGAGACCTAAGTGATCCTTTTCTTAAGTTTCTAGTAATCTTTTTTCTTTTATTTATTTATTAATTATTAATATTATTATATTATATTTTTATATGCATACAGCCTTTCAACGTCATGTCCCCACTAGAAATTAAATATTTCATAAAAGTTGAAAAGAGGGCCCCCTCCCCATTCCAGCCTCTCTTCTTCAAAACCATTTTTTATGAAAAAAAAAAAAGAGAAAGAAGAAGAAGTTAAAAGTGAAATAAAAACCAAACTTGGATATCATGTAAGACAGATATAGCAGTCACATATGTATATTTGAGTCAAATATTTTATATTTCGTCCCTCCAGTAAATTAATTTAATGCCTATTAATATTTTAAATTATTTCATTAATTTCCTTTCTACCATAAGATCGAGTTAAAATAAATAAGTTAATTTCATAAATTATTTCTCATTAGTCTATACTATGCTTCAACAAGCTTTTTATATAGTGATATTGGGACAGAGAGATTTGATCTTTATTATATTGTCTCGAGAAATAATTGGGGGTTTTGTTATTTTTGGGTATTCCATTACCATAAGGGACACATTGAAACAAGTTTAAATAAGAAACTTCATAAATTATGTGTAGGGTTTTTTACAGGAACAATCTCAACATATAGTTTTTTCTCAGGAAAATGCAATTATAGTAGGCCCCTCTTATCATTTGCTTAATAGCACTCTAGTAACCAATTCATTTACTAAGTAATTGTGTGACGATGTTATTGATTAGTAAAATAATAAAATATAAATGGAAATTCATCAAATATTAGTATCATCAATTAGTAAATAAGTTAGTAAATAAATAGGTGGCTTATGATAAAAAAGAAAAGAAAAGAAAAGAAGTATTTTTGCTTTATTTAAAAAAATGCGGATGCCAAAGTTGATTGTTTTTTTTTTTTTTTTTATGAATAAAAAAGGACATCGATGTGGATCTTATCGGTCCAGAATTTTATTAGGAGATAGAGTTTTTTTACTACTCCAGCTTTGCAATCCGATAGGAGTTTATAGCAAATTTCACCTCTAATAGATCCCTCCACGCGCGTTAAGCACAAGTGATAATAACTGCCAAGACTTCACAACTCTACTGATGTGATGGAGCTATCGCTTCTTTCCTAGCACCCCAGGTGTATGACAAAGTTGATTGTTGAAATCCCAAAGGAATATATAATGAATATTTCTTTCATTATAGGGACATTCTTATATTATTATTACTACTACTTGGTTTGTAAATATGAAAGCAAGATTGTGGTCCAATATGTTTATCCCCAACCCATAAGGAATTTAACATGAACACAAAATGGGCACCTACTAGATCTTTAGTGATGATCTCAGAGTGAATAGTACATGCTTTTCAGTAATAATTAATAAAGACAATCAATATGAGGTCTCAGATACTTTAGTGGTAGGTAAATTGCACAATTGACTCTTACTTAATTTGCAACATTATACAATGTATGTAAATATGACACCCAAAAAAGTTCCTTGTATCAACTAGTTCTTCACAAGTGTTTAATTAACTTTTTTCTTCTTCTTTCTTTTTGTATAACTTTGACATGGACATCACGTTATTTAATTGTATTTAGTGCATCATTTTTAATGACAAGCTTTATGACTTTTTTCCCTCATCATTGTACAAGGAATTATATTAAAATTGAGCGTATTATAAAAATTGAATTAAGAGAGAAAAGCAGAGTAAGTGTTGGAGATTGAGATTAAATGAAAACTTTTGATTTATTATCTCTTAATTTTATATGTTTTGGAATTTATGAGGGAAAGCGAAACAAAAAGTGTAATATACCAAAATGAGAAAATAGTGTACTATTCCATGGTATATTAATTATATAAGGACATAATTCCAACAAAATTACTTTCAACACTTAAATGTTAACCAAAGAAATTATTGAAATTTTAACAAAAGATAATGTTGAATATATATATATATGTATATATATTCCGTAAGCTTTCATCTATTCTCTTATAAATTAGTTATTATAACATAATAAAGCCTAAAGAGTAAAGAATTGAGTGGCCGTGGCTTTTATAGCTTTTGGACCACATTGGTACCAAGCCACATGTTGAATTTTGATTATAAGGTTTTCATATTCCCACTGCTTCATATTCCCACAGCATGCCCCTTCCCTTGTAGCTTTGCTAGCCTTTTACTTTGTTGTTGTTGGGTGCATTGCATATGTATATTGTACAATTATAAAGACCCACTCTCCAAATCAAAAGCACTATTCATGGATCGCCACCGGCTGACCAATCATATTTCACACCCTGTTTTCTTATGTAAGATATTTTTAATTTATGGCTAATAAACAATGTTTATATTATATATGTATATATATAATTTTATTTTTTTTGATGATCAGAGACAAAGCTTGATGGGTTAGTAGTTAGTACTATATATATGTATACATGTATGTAAAGCAATCACCTTGACCTTTCTTTTTTTTCTTTTTTTTAAGAACACATATTCTCCAATTATTTGATTCAATTAATATATTTGAGAGAAAAGCAAGAAAGAGAGAAATTTTAAAAACCCAATTAATTAATTTATAGTATCGTGTTTGGTGAAGCAACCTCTTGCTTCTATGGGTGACCAATCTAACTTGTCATTCTTTTGCCGGAGTTTAAATAAATAAATAGAGAAAGAAAAATTTAAAAAAATTGAAACCAAAATAAACAATTTTTTATTGGAAGATAATGAGTATTTATTATTTTGAAAGGAATCAACCATTTCCTGATTTTAGTTTTTTTTTTAGAATTGAAAAGGCTCTGAATAACCAATACGTATATAAACAAGGCTCCTATGTGAACCACCTGCATTTTAAAAACATCCAAAGTTCAATGCGAGCCATTAGATTAAGATAATGACTCATATATAAAACATAGGTCTTCATTTAGGGTTCTTTTTTTTTTTCCTTATTAGTTATATTTATTAAATTAATTTTGTTATTTTTTTTGGTAAAAATTTAATTTTATCACTTATATATATATATGTGTGTGTGTGTGTATTTCTTAAATTTGTATGGGTTAATTAATTCGCCGGAATCCTCATTTTTTGTTCACAAACAGGGTAGTAAGGAAAGTTAATTATTAACAAACATATTCAATTTCTTCCACTCTTCGATTATGAAAAATAATTAAAAAAAGAATAAAGATATTGCAATAATTACATTAGCATGGAAAGTTAATTAAGTATACTAAACTTCTGCTGTTAACTTGACAGCATTGATCAAACTTATTGAAAACTTAAATAAAACCAATAAAATAGAAACTACATTCAATGAAAGCATAATTTAAATATTTAATTAATTAAGATGAATCGTTCATGATCAATTTGGACATATATAATCATGTGCAAAATTGAAGATACAAGCCAAAGACAAGCTCATTACAAGATAATCATTAAATAATCTTCACTATAAAAGAGTTAATAATTTAGAAACACTTAATTAAAACTCAAATACTAAAAGAGTTAATAATTTAGAAACAATTAAAACTTGAATACTAACTCACTCTGCACTATACTTCTGCAGTAAATATTCAAACAAACTATTAGGATTTTTTTTTTTTGCATTTATATTGGTTCTTCATATACAATTTTTACGTCTAATTTTTTTAGACTCGAAACATATTTAGAAAAAATAAAAATTAATAATATGTTTGAACTTTTTTATCTAATTAAGGGTCTATTTGAAACTGTTTATGTAAATAGTACTTTTTTTTTAAAATTTATTTAAGTATTTTTTTGAAGAAGCATCATAAAAAAAGTACTTAAAGTGCTTTCTTTTTTTTTTATATAAAAAAATACTTTATAATTTTTTACCAAATATATTTCAAATTATTTTTTTATAAAAAAAATATTTTTTTATTAAAAAAAAACAGTTTCAAACAGGTTCTAAAATTTTGATTGACAAATTGGTGAAGTGATTAAAATTTTGAAAGCAGGTGTAGATTGTTAATTGAATTATATATAAAAGTTTAAGCCAATTTAAATACCTCTTATATATGGGAGATAGCCATTATCAAGCTGGATTAATATGAAAATACTCAGTAATTATTAGGATAAATTGAAGTTGATAGTAGCTTTGTATATATATACAAAGATAAATATGCTCTTTTGAAATACATAACTTATATATATATATATATATATATATATATATTAAATTACAATTATGAGCAACAAAAAAACATAAAAGCATATATCATTCCTCATCTTTTTATCATTCCTCAACTTTCTTTTTTATTTTTTACTAAATTCTGAGGTTTTATTTTTTATTAAACTCGAATTGATCAATTTATTTATATTATAACTTGTACTTTGAATTAAATAGTCCAAAAGAATTTTTCTACATATTGGAAGTGAAGACTTTCCTCTGTATGATATTGACAATACATGTATGTAGGGAAATAGCATTCACAGTTCAACTCCTAAAAATCAAAGCTACAAATATAAATCCAAATTTTGTATACATAAATTTAAAGCCGATAGTAATATTTAGCATAGGATAAGGTTAATCACGTAGATAGAGATTGTTTTTGAGACAAAAGAAAGCAAATTATTATTCTTATAAAAGAATTTGTTTGCTTTTTCATTTAAATTATGAGTCACTTAACTTGTTAAATAAATAAACGAATATGTAGGAGAAAAAGAAAATTAATAAATTCAAAGCCACAGATATGCACGTGTCCTGCGATGCATGGTCCCAAAAAAGGCCCCCCCATCCCAAGGATAGAACATGTAGGTCCCACAGTCCCAAATAGATAGGGTGCTTTGTAAGTCAAAAAAATTGACCGTTAGTGTGCAAACTCGTCTTCATGCACACGCCAACACATGAGCTATGCCCGTCGCTCTCGCTTGGTTTTTTGTCCCGTAACGTGGGCGTCTCGTTCAACTTTCCGAATTCATCGACTATATACTGTCGCCATCAGACGTTGTATGTCCTTCCACGCCACTTCAATGCGGAAACTGACCGCTCCATTTATTCGGCCTTTTTTAATACGTGAGCGTGTATATGTGTGTGTATATATATATATATATTGTTTTCTTTCTCTCATTTCTGACAAAAAATTGTTATGTATTTCCTAAATTAGAATTTAAAAAGCCTGTTACGTATTTTCTAAATTATAATTTTTTTTATAAAAAAAAATCCTACATCTTTATAGATTTTTTTTAATGAATAAAAAAGAATTTCAATGTGGTCTCATTAATCTATAATTTTATTAATGAATAAGACATTTTTGTTATTTTAGCTTTATAATTTTTTCAGGGAGCAGCTGACTTACCTCTTTATAGATTTTTTTTAATGAATAAAAAAGGGTTTAGATGTGATCTTATCAGCCTCAGATTATGTTAGTGGATAATACATTCTACTGCTTCAGCTTTACAATATTTTTAGAGAGCAGCTGATTAGCACCCCTAATAGATCCCTTCTATCTAACGCATCAAATAAAGTTAAGTATACATTAAGTAATAATGAAACAAAACAAATGGCAAACCAGTGTGATGGAGTTCCACCACCTCAAATACCACCTCTTTATAGACTTGTTTGGTGATTGAGCTTTCTTTTTAGACTTTATCAGTATTATAATTCATTAATAAGTAACTATATATTTATATAATTAATTATTAATTTCAATATAATATATTTAATAAATATGCGGATATTTTGCCTATACATTATTAATTTTTAAATTTGTATATCATCATTTTAAATTTATAAAACATATAAAAATGAACTGACAGGTACCCTGCTCCGAATCGTTTTTTGAATAATATACTTGAATTTCATAACCCAAAGTCGTTTATAATTGTTTTAAGTTATTGAGCATATATATTATTGACAAGCTTAACAGCTATTTTATTTTATAAATTGATTAAATTACTGTTGGTAGGTTACATTCATCAACATATTTATTTCATAATCTTTTGTTTTTATACTGACACGTAATTATAAAATGATACTTAAACAATATTTTTTTTTTTGGGTCAATATACGTAAACAAGATATGGTAGGTATATATTGCACCACCATATATATACAATTTGTTATTAAAACAACATTAAGTATTTGAAAACAAAAACATTTAATATAACCAGTAGGTCTAGTCCGTACTTTTCTTTCAACTGCAAAAATATGTGCTGCTTATTATCTCGAAAGTCTCTTATATAGTTCAAATGCTAAATATATACACTGTTAATGGCTTAATTTATTTATTTACAATTTTATTTTATTTTTTTTTAAAAAACTCCTGTTTATTATTATATCCCTTTGAGAAAAAAAATGGAAGTTAGTTATGTCTTTGTAAGTAATATACGTCGAACATAATTATATTTGTAAATTTTTTTTTTAAATTTCAATGTGAGAATTATTAGTTTGAAATTTTATTAAAAAATTAAATTTTATTGTTGTTTCACTTCTAAATCAGTAAATTTATTCCCCTAAGAGTCTCCCTCTATTTAATATTTAGTAAAATTAAATACATTTGGAGTTTTAATGGAGACTTATCAAAATTCGAATTGCAACTCTTATAAGTGAATGTGAGAGTTTGATCGGTTTTCTTACCGTTAAAGTACACTCAAATTATAAAGAATTTTTTTATTACTCAATTTACTGCAAGTATAAATATGCCTATGTATTTCACAACTTTTATTAGGGTAGAAAATTTTCCAAGTTGTTTCGCTGACATTTTCTACATTGAAAGATTTTCTAACTTGTTTTAGCTTATCTATCAATGTTTTGGCTTATCATATTTAAGGAGTTAATTACACTAATTGAAATTGTCGAACTTTTTTTTTTTCTCTCTCTTGGCTGAGTGGTTGTTGAACTTTGTTCTACTCTATGATTGGATTTGGAAATCTCTTTTGCTTTCTTGTTTTCTTTTTCTGGATATATAGATGGGAATAATGTCGCTAAGGTGACCGATAAAAACATATATAATAATCTGTGGGAATTGACCATTTATATCATTAAGCATTGTTTAACGATGAGGTGATAGTAACACTACTACTTAATTACATTTCTTCCTCCTTAGCCTTATTTAGAAACATTAGTGCACGACAACATGGTGAACAGGGCTAAAACAAATAGAAAAAAAAAATTCAAATATATATTTTTTATTATTGAACTTTCATTTGAAATATATATATATATATATATATATCTGTAAATTAGTATGTAAAAATTATTATATTAAGTCAACCAACCAATACAATTGCAGGCTGAGTGGTACTGAACGAACCTATCAACTATGATTTATCTTGATGAGGCATATATGTATAGATTATATATTATCAAAAATATATATGTACAGATTATAGCAAGCATGGATATACATGTCAAAACGATGTAACCCAAGCTATATATATTTTTATGCTCTCTCTCTATCTCTCCCTATAAAATAATGTTAAAAAGGATTCTCAATCTTCTAAAATTAATTTAAAATTGCAAAATCAACTATTGCTTATATGGACCGTCGTTCTCTTTCATTTGTATTATCACGAGTGCAAACAACTATTTGATCTAGAAGGGTATACGTGGACAGATAGTGACCTTTAAATATATATATATATATATATATGTATATATATTATATGTGACTAGCCCCAAAGCTATAGGAAATTGAAGTAGCTGAGCATATCTTAGGATGCCCTAAACACCCAATAATCAACATCAAATCCTCAAGGAAAAACCCACCCCACCAGACACCCATGTCATCACCTTAATTAATCAATATTGATCCTAATATTTATTATCATATCAATTTATATAATCAAAATGTATACATATATATTATATATTTTTGGAAAAGATGTATAAATGGATGTTGAGCTTGAGGCCCCACACCAAATGGGGTGGGGGTCCCATTTAGTGGTTATCGTCTGTATGATTTTACAGTGTTGAAAAATAAATTAGAGATTATGTAAAATTTGGATAAAACCCATCTTAATCAATGGTTTTGGAAGCATTGCATTTACGGGACTGGTTCATTTGCCATCAAACTTGGAAGGTTAATTCCCTAAGAAATCTAATTATCTCAACTCCTTCTTTTATTATTTTTATAAAATTTAAACTCGGAATAATTGTATAAATAAATAATGTCTAGATGAGAGTACAAATCATGGTCTCATCACTGCTTATGACACATTATTTAAACATGTAACAATATTAGATAACTATTATACTATACACGTGTGTGTAATGGTACAACAATTTTCCACTATATATAAACTATAATAATAGGTTTGTAATTGTCTCCAAAAGACAATGCCGGTCTTCGTATTCAGATTACGAATCTGAAGGTTAAAAAAAGAATAATAATAATAATAGAAGTAATGGAGTTAATATATAGTTGAAATGTGATTAGTCACTTTCTTTTCAAAAGATTCCCACTTCTCGATCCTTTCACGACATCATAACCATTCCAAATTGTAAACTATTTTGATTGTATTCTCAATAGTTATTTAATTTAAAACACCCCACCTGCCCAAACCTATGACAAAGTAATTGCTTTCAAATAAGCGCAATTGCTTTCAAGTACATGCCTCTCTCATCTATTTTCTATATTTGATCCTCTTATACTTCAAAAGTTAATATTCTTATTGGTTGGCTAGTTAGCTATGTAAATTATTTATATTTCATAGAAAAACATATATATAAATTATTTATGTTTGCACATGCATGGTTTGTTCAAAATATATACCGGAAAGATCTGCCAAAAAATCCAAAAATTAAAGAGCAAAAAGGTAAACCTATAAAGCATGCAAATAGGAATAGCCAAAAGCACAGAATGCCCACAAATTAAACTGGGTTTGCTAGCTTTTGTTAAGTGTGTGTATAAAGTACCCAAAACATAGTATTCTGTTGTGAGAAGATATTGGAACATGCCACCCTATATGCGAACTTTGTTGGAAATACACCAAAAACATAATTCCAAAAAGAGATTAAATAATAATTAGGATTTAAAAAATTAATTAAGTAAAACTTCAGAGAGTCTAGTAGAATAAAAAGTTGGTAATAATTCAAAATATTAAACCCAGTAAAGACTAAAGAAAATAAGTGGGGGGCAGAGAGCTCTAATAAATAGCTGTCTTAAAATAAACCGACGTGAATCACATGATATAATTATATTCTCTTATTGCATTTGATGCGTGGGTTAACAGAAAAGATATCGACTCTTTCATTTTATAAAAATTATAATTTAAATTTTAATAAACTTTATTATTATCTCATTTATATTCAATATTATTTAAAATATTATATAAAATAATTTTATTAAAAAATTAAATTAATAATTCTAAACTCTTATAAAATTATAAAATTAAAATATTAAAAAAATTATATATGATAAAATTTAAAATTAATAAAATATTATATTCTCTTACTAATTCAATATTTGTTCACGATTTAATTCAATATTTGTTCACGATTTAGGCCGGCAGATCCTGCGCCCATGCTCTATTAGTCTCTCTCTCTCGCTCTCTCTAAACTGAAAAAGAAATGGCTCCGGATGGCCACGTCACTTCTCGGAGTACTGTTTGGTCCATTTTTACAACTGACATGGCGATCTGTAATTGGTGAAATGTTGTGAATAAATTTTTTTTTATGTTATGATTTTATAGTAGATGAGTTGTGGCCAGTGAAGTGGAGTTTTTATTTTATTTTGTTATTAATAAAAGGAGAAGAAAAACTGTGCTTCATAGCTATCCTCTAGCTAGAGTGTGGAGTAGCTTTCTTGTAATTTCTTTATGATTGAGACGTCGATGAAAATGACCTGATTGATGAGTCAGGGGACCCACATCACATGCCTCCACCAATACGGCAATACCTTATACCCGCCTAAAAGAGAAAGAGAGGGGACCCCACAAAAAGTGTAGGGGACCACAGCTTTTTGGCTTGGAATTGGTACCACAGAAGCACAGCTAGTCTATAAAGAGAGAAAAATATAAAATTAAAATAGATGCAATAAAAAGCAATTTTGGGGTTTTTGTTGGAATAATCACTTCTGTTTCCCACACCACCCTACAGCGTTGCAAATTCTAATATTCTTACTGTTTCATATATATATATATTACTTTTTTTATATATTTTTTTTCTTGAGAAAGAACATTTATCACGAAGATAATTGATTTTTAAAACAGATTAAAATTAAAAATTTTAATATTATTTAAATCTGATAAACATATAAAAATGTCAATAATAGTTTATTAACTCTAATTTACTCAAATATTTTATTTACCTCCATCGTCAAAGTATAAATTGGACTAATAAAATTAAAATTTATAATTTTATAGTGTAGACATCAAATTCCTACAATTTATATTGCTTAAATGTTAATAATTTGAATCTTTACTTTGTGTAAGTGGCTAAACCTATTTGTAAAAGTTTATACAAATAGATAAATGTATAGGAATTCAAGCATTTTAATCTAAGCTCGATCATGTTATAAAGATACATTGCTTAAATAGTACGTAGAATATACGTGAAATATGGGAATCTTGTGAACAATTAGATAGAATTAATAGTCTTGCTAGTAGTGTTTGCGAAGGAAATTTTATTATTTGAAGTAGTTGTTGGATGTGTTACTATATTAATGATAAGATCAAGAGGCAGCCATTCTATTAATAATTCATTTTTACTCTCGGAGACAACATCAACGAGTTACATGTAGAATAATATATAATTCCCAACAGCAAAAATAATAATAAAGTCTACTGATTATATTATTCGATGTTCATTTCAACTCTAATTATTTTCATTTACAATATATAAACGTACGTATATCTATTTGTCGAAAAAAAATTTCCTTTATTTTTGGCTACTCTTTGCCAAGTTTAAATAATTTAAATTTGTAAATAAATCAGCTTTTAGAAAATAAATTAATGAGATAAGTGTCTTTCTCCTCCGGCCAAGTTACAAAAATCCGTGAAATAAATAAGGTATATAGGAGCATAAAAACCCCAGCACAAGACTGAGTGAAACCGGGATGCAAGGCATTCGTGGGAATCATAACGCGTGGTACCCCACAGCTCGATATTCGGGTAGCAGATCCAGCATTGTGGGTCCCTAGATAGTACACGTGTAAGTAAATAAGTCCACAGGACACGTACGCACAATTAGAAAAAGCCACAGCAGAATATCAGAAAGAGGGTAGGCGCCATGTGCATCCGCTGCCATTTCACCTCATTTCTCTCTCAGAAAAAAGCGGGTCTTCCGCTACTTGCCAAAACCGTACACTCATATATATATATATATATATGTATATGTATATAGATTTTTTTTTTTTAATTTTAAAAGCTTTTTCTTTCAAAATAAAAAACAAATAAATACGTAAAGGAAAAAGACCATCTACTTTTTTCAGGGTGAGTGAAAGTTACCGGTGGCTTACGTGGTACTCTCATGTCATTGCCCATTTAATTCTTTCTTTCAATTTTTTCTTTTATGTATAATTCGTAACTATAATTTTCGTCCACTATTTTACCAGTTAATCGAACACTTTGTATTTTCAATTTTTTCTAGTAAGACCCCTCAATTTTAGTTTTCATTTCAATGCGAGCATTATATTTTCAAATGTTTTTTTCCCCTTCAATCAAGCCCCTCAATTTTAGTTTTGGTTTCTATGTAGGCCTTGCATTGACTCATTTTTATTTCTAAAGTTACACTCTAGGGCGGCCTTCTATTTCTTGCCTCAAATTTCATAATGATGATAATTTTTTATCGAAGGCCTCAACTGAAAATACTAAACAATGCAGGCCAGCAGTGAAATTACAATAAAGTTGAAGTTTTCAATAGAAAATATAAAAATGCGGAGCCTAATTTAACAGGGTAGAGTAGAAAGGCCAAAATTAAGTGTAATTTAAGGAACTTTTTTATTTTTTAATTATAAAAGAGTAGTTTTTTTTTTTTTTAATCAAACCTAAAAGAATAGTTAAGATGGAAAAAATAAATAAAATTAACCAAAAAAATACAAATAAAAGGTTGGTGGAAAACAAAAGTAAACACATAAAAGTGAGGGAGGGAAGTTGAAGGCGGTGCAACAAAGAAGAGAGGGAAAGAGAAAAGATGCAGCATAAAAAAAAAAAAAGGACACGTGTTGTAAGATCTGGGAACCCAATCATGTGGCGCTTCTTTTAAGGGCCCCTCCTTTAATCATCTTCTTTGTCTTTTCCTTTTTGCCATTTGATTTTTGGGGTCTAAGGCTCTGCACTCTGCTCCTCTGTTCCATACCATCTATACTACTCGTATTGCCCATTTCTATTTTATTTTTCCAAAAAAAATAATTATGATTTTTTTAATAATTCCTACTACATTTCTATGTTTTCTAAAAAATTTATTTTTAACCCATTTTTTATTTTCCACAAATATCCTACACCTTTAGATGCAACACTAATCACATTTAAAGTTTATAGCCGTTCTTTTCATTTAATATTTTTTCTGTAAATTTAAACATTTGACATTATAGAGATCTCTGTTAAATTTATTTTATTGGTATTTTTAACCATTTAAAAAACAAACATTTGTTTTTATTTATAAAAATTAAAAAATTATATTTAATATTGGATTGATTCCTTTAAAACAAAAAAGAAAAAAAGAAGAAGCTCGAATTACTCCAAATTTATTATTTTAATGATATTGTGTTTGTATACATATTTAAAATAAGGAATTTTAGACTTCCGAGACTGCGTTATATCTTCTTCTGAAATAGATCGGCTTAGCTCATGGAACAGTAGCACTTCCGCTGGTAATATTAATTTGTACAAAAATAACTAAAAATACATCATAAGTTTATTTGGAAAAAAATAATAATATTAATATGTTTCATGTCATATATATTAATATATGATTTAATTAGTTTTTATAATTCACATTTAATATATAATAATCATAAATGGGTGTGTTACAAATTAATTTATAGTCATAAATGCTATATATGGTTTCAACGACTCAGCATTTCAAATGAAATTAATTTATTGTTTAATATTGGCTCTTTTTTTTTTTTTTGCATGTTTTATTTTTTTTTCATATGGAAATTTTTTTGTACAAGCGATGGGTTATTCGTTACTTCATGATTATATGTATTTACTAATAGATATAAAATAAAAATTAAAATGATATATATATATATATATATATATATATGGATTCACAGGCTTCATCTAGTAATTTTTTATTTGGATGATAAATGCTTTGTGTAGTTTGGTCTATTAATGGTGTATATATAGTACACAGTGCTGTGTAGGGCAGTGGGGGCATGTGTGTAGGCATCGGATACCATTTTGATAAATTTCACATTTTAATGTCTTCCATGAAAAGAGGTCAAAATAGATATGTGTTTATTGAATATTTTCTCTATTTTTAATAAATTATACCTCATTCTGATAGATTGCATCAAATTTAATTTTAAAACTTAACAGACCTAAGACCTTTTCGTAATTATTCCTATTTTAATATCAAACAAATCTTTTTGTTCCAAAATTTAATTTATTTTATCTATAAAGCATAGCAAAGCAATAGTAAAAGTATTTTACTTATTTCAAGCCACATATTAAGTATAGTGTTATTTTTTAGGCTTATGCTTCTATACATTTCAAGGTATTGCATGCCTTTAGCCTCGACATCAATGAAACTACCATTTATGTTAACTCGCTCATTTCAATATATAATAGAGATAATAAATCCAAGAAATTTAAAACTTTATAGGTAGTGTGCTTCCATTTAAATATGAGTTTTATTCCTTTCTTCAAATTGAAAATAAAAACAAAAATAGGAATAAAAATAATTTTTTTTAGAAAGAATTATGTCCCTAAATTAAAGACAATACATATGACAATTGTCAAATATATTATGCTATTTCACTTCATTGGTTGATTCCAAATTAAGTAAATCATTTTTTCTTACCTAGACAAAAAAAATTAATAATATTAAGTATAGTTATTTTTAGTTATTTTGGAGGCTTATGCTTCTATACCTTTCAAGGTATTGCATGCCCATAGCCTTAACATCAATGCAATTACTATTAATGTTGTATATGTAGGAAATTACTGCTTTCAATCAATATTGATGTAGATGCTAAAATCTACTCCAATATTGTCTTCTATTTAAAATATGAGAGCAAAATATTATTAGTTGCCAAGATCGGAAGTTTTCTGACAAATTTACTTCGACGGAGAATTAAAATTTTCCTTAAGAGTAGAAAACCAGAGAATTTGAATAGAATGAGCTGTGTATTATAGTATTTGTATTGTGTCTATCTTGCAAACATATGAGTGTTTTGCTAATGGATTAGATTATTTTTATATTTTTGTAATATATAAATTTCATTAAAAATGCTAAAAAAATAAAAAAGTTGATGGGAGAGGGTTGATTCACCAAATTTAAAATTTAAAAGGTTATCTACCAAAATTGAAATTCATGGGGCAACATAGAATAAGGGTGAAAGTTCATGGGACAATACTGCCAAAAACCCTAAGGTCGTGTTTGGCTCATAGGATAAAGGGGATGAGATGGGATATGAATATTAAAATATTACATAATTATTACCTGTAAGTTTATTTCACCTCTTTCTATGAGTTTATTTCACCTCTTTCTATGAGATTTCACTGGATATCAACATAAAATTAGCTAGGGAGCTTAAAAAATTGAGTTTTCCTACCATTCAAAATGTGAAAATTGAATTGACAATGAGATTTAACCGACATTGATAGAGGTTTTTAAAGTCATTAAAACTGACGATGAAAAAATTAAGTTTACTAAATTTTTTTGATAATTAGATGGACATTCTGTTATCCTCGACCAATCCACCAAGGCCCTCAGCAAATTGATTTGGGATTCTGCCCAACCAATGTACCAACTGACTAGGGCCACGGTGTATTGGCTGAGGATAATAATCTCCATCCCATCCTATCTCCCTGCGCACTAAACATAAAATATATAATTATAATTTTAATCATGTCAACACCAAACATATGATATAACTATTCTCATTCCATCTCACCCTTACATATTTTACTATTCTTACATATCCTACCTATTAAATGTGACCTAAAAATCATAAATCTAAGAAATTTAAAACTTAAATTAACATGCACAAGGCATAAATTGGAAAAGGCTTCACATGAATATATATATATATATATATATATAGACCCACACATACGGTAGGATCTCTAATGAGAAACACATCATTTAATTATACGAGATTGCTTATCTGACGTGTTTTAATCGTTGTCGCATGAACATTAATCGGTTTGTTATCTAATGATGTGGCAAAAGTTTTTATAAAAGTTATTAAGGAAAATGAACTCTAAAAGATTAATGTATTTTTTCATGTCAAAATGGGTCCTATTGGTACTTAGAAATCCTTAAACTATGTCAAGTAAATGATCCATCACTCAAATGAGAATTCATATATATATATATATATAGCCTCTAGTCTTGGCATAGATAAAGCCAAAAACTGAGCTATAAATTCAAATCTGCGAGGAAAAATAAAATATATCATGTAAAGCTGAAAGTTTGCCATTTTTGATGAAAGTGATAAGCGCCACAATTATAAAAAAACAATAATAATAAATAAAAAAGGAAAGAAAGAAAGATAAAGGCATGGAAAATGGACGATTGATGAAAGATAAAAAAAAGAGAAGAAAAAAAAGAAAAGAAGTGAGGCAATGATTATTTTCTTCATTACAGGAATTCTAAACCCCCATCATTCCCCATGGATTTCAAGAACTTTTTTTTTTTTTGGGTCACGACTCATTTTAATTTTTTAATTTTATTTTTACAGCTGAGACTTTTAATTACGACCTAATCATATTCCCGCACGGCTAAGTGAAAACCTTAGTCGTCACATTCCACCGAACCCCACGTGAACCTTAGTGTTTCTCTCTCTCTCTCCATCTTCTTCTTCTTCAACTTCTTATACAATATTTTCATGCTCAACTCCATTGCTTGGCTCTCACTTTCTTCTTCAGACTCAGCTCTTCGACTCTTTGACTTTGCACAATGTAGTAGTAGAATGAGATCCAAGTAAAATTTACACAGCAACCCCCACTTCGCCATTTTTTTTTACAAAGTTTAATTTCTTAGGAGTCTCTCTCTGCTTCCTTATTTAGAAAGATTAATCTGATCATGATGGTAGTCTTTTCTTAATTTCTTATTTATTTAGTTCCATTGATCAGAGCAGTACCAGTGAAGCGTCGGAGCTTGCTCGTCCGAGAAGAAATTGCAGGCTTCTTCACTACTTAAGAAATTATGCTCCTCTATCTTCACGAACTGAGGCTGAAACGCTTTCTGAAACTGGAAGCAATTCATGGACGAAGAGGAAGGCGACGAAGAAGACGAGCAGTTGAAGTTGAGAGAATTAGAAGCTGGCGGAGACATTATGAGATGGTGGTGGTTTTGATGAAGAACCCCAGTGGTTGAAGAAATGGCTGCGTTGGGACTGCTGCTGTTGTTGTTGTCTTCGTTTAAAATGGCGCTCGTGTCGCTGTCCGAAGATCCATTGTCTTTGAAATCTTGGAACATCGAGACTTCAACTGCAACACCTCCATTGGAGCTGTTGTTGAAGCTCTCGACGTAGTTCAGTTCTTTGGACTGATCAGATGGATCGGAAATGGAAGTGTGATGATCAGGTGGAGGTGGGGTTGATTTGCTCTGGTCGATCAGCATGTCATCGGACTCGTGGGGGACGATGAGTTCTTGTTTGACTACTGAAATCTTGTTGCTCTCTGTGTTTTCATCTTGGAGCTTTGATTTCAACTCTCTAATCTGCAACCCAAATTAAAATCACAAAGTAAATACAAGATGAAAATTATCAGATCCCGAGAGATTTCAGAAACCAAGCCAAAAATAGCATTTTTCAAGTGTCAAAAGACCCAAAATTAATATTGCTTTCACCCACAACGACAACAAAAAGTTTTACTTTGAAAACCGAGAGCATTAGTATATTATTTATATATGTACCTCTTTGAGAAGAGCTTCATTGTCATGTTGGACAGCATCGTAGTTGAGCTTGAGAGCGTCATAATTGGCTTTGAGAACACCATAATCTCTTTCTAATTGCTTGGTTTTCCAACGAGCTCGTCGGTTTTGGAACCAAACAGCTACTTGTCTTGGTTGCAAACCAAGTTCTTGCGCTAGCTTCACTTTTCTCTCTGGTTCAAGCTTGTTCTCCACCTCGAAGTTCTTCTCCAAGGCCTTGACTTGGTCCACGCTTAATCTCCTTTTTTTCTCGGAGACATGGCCGGATTCTTCAACACATCCTTCTTCGTCTAAACCGTCCAACATGGACTGGAATTCACGGCCGTATACATGGTTGTTTCTTGGACTGTGTTCCTCTAAGAACAAAATAGAGAAAGAGAGATTAGCGAATCATCATTAATCTTTGTCTTCGAAGAGAGAAGAAAACCCAGAGACAAAAAGAAAGTTCTGAAACAGGAGAAACTACATGAAGTTAAAAAAACACGTAGTGGAAAATTGAATCAGGGAAGTTTCTGAAGGTTGTGAAGGTGGTCGATCACAAACCAAAAAAAAGTTGAAGGACAAAAAAAGAAAAAAAAGGCACATGGGCATGTCCGAATCTTGGAATTATGCACCAATTAAAAATAAAGCAAGTAAAATAGAATTATCATTAAAAACCTGTAGTTGGGCAGATTGACATCAAAGCACCAAGGGAATCAGAGCTGCCAAGCCTCTTCATGTCTCTGTGAAAAGATCAGTGATCTCTCTTTCCAGATCTTATAGAAGATCAAGCTCTTTCTTTGTTTTTTTACTTTGTTTCTCAACAAAACAAAATTCTGGGTTATGTTAAAAATGCTGTTTTTAAGAGGTTCAAGCAATGGTTTAAGAGCAAGATCTTTTTTTTTTTTTTCCTTTTACTCAATGAAAGCACCAAGAAGTTTCATGTCTGAAACTAGACCAACTTGTACAGTGGTGGTGTATATTACTATACAACCTATAGCTTCCCTCCACCACTTCACCATCTTTCTGATCCTTATTCAATACAACGACTTCTTCTCCTTCTGTACCCATCAAAAAAGAAACAAAGAAAAAGAAAAAAGAAAGCAAGATCCCAACCCACACAACAGCTCAAATTCAGAAAACAAAAACAAAGCAAAGCAAATGTTGTGATGAAGAAGCAAGTAAAGAAATCAAAGATCTCTATCTCTTCCTCTCTTACTCCAAAAACTTTCTCTCACTATATCATTACTCAATCACAATTTTTAGAAGCTATTTTTGTGAAAGACAGTATAGTCTATGACTGTTCATCTACAATGGAAAATACCAGACAAAGCAGAGAAGGTTTTTTTTTTTTTTCTCGATTGAGAAGAGGAAGGTCAGTGAACCAGTTCACAGCCCAGCTGGCCATACACACTTTCTCTCTCTTTAAATAAAACCAAGTCGGGTCAGGTTCAGGGTTAGAATCTGACTGGGGTTAGGTACACTTGCAGGTTAGGCATTTTGGCAAATGAAATGTACCCAAAATTCAAACCAAATTGCAATTTCCTGTGTTTACCGGTTATACCGGTTCGTTTCCGGTTTTCGACCGTTTTGCGTCCTAGAATTTTTTTTTAAAATTTTTTGTCGTTGTAAGTGGTAAAAAAATGGGTACGGCTCGGCGTCTAAAAGGCTCGGCTTCATTTAAGCTGACCAAGATTTGGATGGCGTCATCGTATCATGTCCATCACCGCGGCGTGGTCGGTGCGATTAATCGGCGATTGGATAAAATCTGCGATTTTTTTTTTCTCTTTTGAAAAATGGTTATTTTATATCTAAAAACCTTTTAATTTTTTTTTTCGATGAATTAAAATTTTTTTAGTTGAACATAATTTGTTTTCAAATTATAATATAATGGGTTATTTACATGTTTAATAAAAGCTTGTTAAAGGTATTACATATAAACTTTATACGTTAATTGTAATTATTTTCTCATGTAATAAATTTTAATAATAAAATGCATTAAAGCATAATTCACAAAATCCCTTTAAAAATCTGTATGTTACAATTTTTTATGATAAATAATTTTACCAACCCCAGCCTCTTGATAATCGTGAAAATGAGTTCCATGCAAAAAAGAGTTCGCTCATTTCGTAACTTTTTCATGAAGACGTGCGTGGCTCATTATCGATTCCACACGTTTTTCTAAGTTTTAAAATCTTAATTAATTTCTATCAAAAAAAAAAAAATCTTAATTAATTAAATGTAATCCAAAAGAGCTACACGCAAAAAAAAATTCTTTAATTTATGTGCGCATGTATATGTTAGTGTATATAATATGCTTATTATTTCATCGGTTGCCTTGTACGTCCCTAAGAATTATGCATTTGGGACGTGTACTCTTGCGAGCTACATTATCTAATGGAAAAATTAATGCTTTTTTTTTTTTTAAACTGTGCTCTTTTGCCTCTCACGGCTTTGCACTGTAATTATTTTGACATTCTCACTTGAAAAAAACGAATGAAAGAAAGAACGTAGTTATTTTTTGGATGCAAATTTAAATATAGATGTAATTTAATTTGAATTAACTCGGTCTTCTTTATATCACAAGCCCTATTACAATGAATATCATTTTTATTTTATTTTTATGACATATTACAATGAGTATCTAAAACGTACAACAGCAATGAAGAAATCAAATAGAAGCAACTTTTTATTCTAATGTGTGTCTGTTGGTGAGCTTCCTTTGGCCACTATATATATATATATATCAGTGAGGCCTTGACAATGGTGGTGGCATGGTAAAAAAAATGCTTTTCAGAAATATTTTGCATTTTCCTCTGCAACATAATTATGCTCAGAAAAGCCTTTAAGTGTTAATTAGAGATATCTAATCTTCTTGAATTGAGACCATTTCAAAAGAGCATGCATTTTTAATTAATTAATTATATATTGCCTCGACCGGTGTTTGTTTCATAACCTTAATTTTATGAGAAATAAATTATGAGACTGAAAAAATTAGTGCGCGAGGAAGTCCCAACCAAAAGAAAGATTTCTCAAATCTCTTTTTTTGGCTACCCCCTTTGTTTGGACTCTTTCAGGTTAAGTTGACAAACAAACACCAAATATGCATGCATGTCATGCATTATTATTGCCAATTCTTTTTCCTCATTTATGCAACAAATTAGACATAATTGGGAAACATTCTTTCATACTAATAAATAATAATAATAAAAAAAAACCTTTACTTCATTGTTATATGTATGTATATGGCTTCGCTTTCTCAGCACAAAGGAATCAAAATGATGAACTTGGCACAGATTGTGCTGAGTGAAGCACAAGAGCTAGCTACAGTTTGGCATGTTGGACCCACTTAAACATGAAAGTAAACCAACGTCTCTCTCCCGTCCCCCTTCCCCGCACCACTCCCCCCACAAGAAAAAAAATGAAAAAAGAAAGAAAGAAAGAAAGAACACTCTTACCCATTTCTATAAAAAAAACATAAACATGAGAATTTCAGATCTCCAAATTCAACATATAACTTCGAATTCAAACCACAAGCACAAAAGAAAAAGAAAATCTATATGCTAGGGTTTTGAAAACCCTAAAAATCTGGCATGAATATGTATTATTGTATTCATAACTACCCAGATTGATTCATATATCAATCTTGAAGTTGACGTCCTCTTTGTATTACTTGGACAGCATATAAACCACATGAACATGATCAATATTATCATGAATTGGTACCACAATTCCTGCTATAAACATATATATATATATATATATATATATATATATATAGATATGGGTATATTACATTTGACAAAGCCAGTTCATCAGCGACATGATCATAATTATAAGAAACCTGGACTGAATGTGAAGATTTTATATATATGATCCTTTTCAATCCCATGAGAAAGATTATTTTTCGATGCTTCCTGTTACATGTCAAAATAATAAAAAAAAAAAACAGACCCAATGACGTTTTTCTCTGAACAAGTTTTTATCATACTGAAAACTGACCACTTGATGACCTAAATGTATGTGGCATAGAAGAGGTTTTGAGTTTCTAGCTAGCCACTCTTATTAAGTTCTCGAATGGTCAATTTTACATACCGCATATCAGTCAGGACTACTCTCTTTCAACATTCCCTAATGATGAATATATACTACGGAAAATATTATTTTTATAAGCCGTTTCTCTATAATTATGTGATAAGCAAATTTGCGCATATGAATTTTTTTTTTTATTTTATATATATTAGCTGTAGTTTGCTCATGATCACTTATGAGAACCTACCTCATCTTAAAAAGGTTGAAGCTTTCTATCTCAGATTATGTATGTGACATGTTATCATTATTAATTGAAAAATTATATATAACCAATAAAATTAACACGTATAGCAAATAATATAACAAATTATGTTAAATAGCTGTTCCTAGACAAATTAGGTGCTGGGATGTGTAAAAGTGGAAAAAAACTCTGGTACTCCCAACTCAACTCTACTAAAATAAGATCACGTACTTTATTAATATTTATCTACGTGAAGCCATTTTAACGAAAATTAATCTCTAGATTGAGTTTTTCTTGTAAAAATGGGACCCTTTTACATTATTTTAACAACAACTACACGTGTGAGAGCTGAGTTTTCCCAAGTTTCAAGGGATTATACTCCACAAAGAGGGTATGGGGCATGTGGGAAATCCAAGACCTCACACACACAAAAGAAAAATCGAAGAGATGGTGAGGTACTACGTGTTCATAAAGCTGGTATAAGAGAAAAGCTGTCCTTTTCTCCCTCTTTTTTTAGATAGAGAAAGTTGTCCTTAACAGTTTTGTACGTACATGGCCAATTGGCCAAACCATCTGGGCCGTCGATTTGGTGAATATCAATTTTAAGATGTGGGTTTGAGCACGATGCTTATGTATAAACTAAAAGCCCATTGGCGGAGCTTGTGTAAAAACTTTGATATGGGTGGTAGTGGAAAGCTCAAATTTTAATTCAGTTTAAACCTAACAGAGATTGAAAATCCTTAGTTAGTAACATAATAATATATAGTCTCAATTTAATCAAAATTTTATGTATATGTTGCATTACGACATGTCCAATACATCTTCCAAAAGAACATCAAACCCTACAACCATTAACTTGCAAAGAAAGTACTACGTACAACCTTTTAAACATGCCAACACAACACCAATGTGAAATGAGATAAACGCAGCCATTCAATCAATGTTCCACTAATATATATAGCTCAATTCAACAATTCTCAGACCCTTCGCAGGGAAAAAAAAAAAAGAATCTCAGACCCTCCTCAAAAATATTTGATAGTCACCTTAGCAGCTTAGATTTCAACATACAAAAAAGAAAAGAAAAAAAGAAAGAAAGAAAGGGTCAAAACCGCCAAAATCAGAAGAGATTTCAACTGACAATGATTAACATTTCAGTATGAAACACGATCTAAAAATCAAATGGTTTGTTAAAAAGGAAAGCTTTGAATCAAACAAGCACACCATGGGTCACCAAATTTGTCCTTTTAGTACTATTTGGCAAGTCTGTTTTCACACCTGACTAAAATTTAGGCTTGCATGTCGGAGACCCAGGCTAATCCAGCTTCTGAACATCTCTAGCTGTGGATACTAAGAATTTCAACTTTTTCTTACAAGGAGCCAGCTAGAGTAGGGCCCGCAAAAAAAACACAATCACTGTCTGATTTAGCAAACAGGAAAAGTTGTTAATCACTATATCATTAAAATCCGGGGCTTCCAAAACACATATCTGCCAACCATTAGTAAGAACGTGGAGTTAGAAGGAAGCAGAGCTTGAACCAGTAGAAAAAAGTGTTTTTGCAGATACTATAAAGAACATGCATGCGAGTATATGTAATGGGTATTCTTTGATGTACTATTCCATTAAGCTTTAAGCACAAAGACACAAAGCAAAACACCTCAGTTGCCAAAACCTTAATCCTATGATCCCTATCAAATCGAAACAAATGAATCTGATCGTATCACTTGGCCTAAATTCATGTATGGTCCAGTGCATTTGAGTTTAGATATCTAAAAAGTGATGGAAAACAGACGCACTTAAAAAGGAAAAAAATTAATTTGTTTGCCACGAGTTTGAGTTCACAAAGCCTTTAGAGAATAGAGAAAGAAAGGGCTCTTTTTGTTTTTTGGGTGTCTAGGAAAGTGTATCAATGAGTGTGCATTAGAATCTGGCACAAGGGAGAGAAAACAAAGGAAAAAGAAAGAAAAAAACAAGTATAAAGTAACAAATGGAGGAAAAAAAGTTTTAACTAGGTGGGTGAGCTGTGCAAGTGTATAGACCCCCTAATGGTAGGCAGCTTTCTTTTTCTTTTTTTATTTTTAATTTGTGAGTGCTGTCCAATGGGTTAGAGGAAAAGTATATGAGAATCTTTACTCAAAGACTGTTTCTCTTTCACTTTTGTATAATAGAACTAGTTTTCTTCTTTTGCATACTTATTTCTTTCAAGAAAAAAAATTATAGTGAAGTATTGCTGATAATATATGGTTGAGGATTAAAACAGGTCGCTTGCTTAGGTCATGAGCTGGTTTTCATAGAGAAATTCATATAACTTATCAGGATGGATCGGTGGCTTACCTATGATCTTTGGCTTATCAAAACAATAATTGAATTGAGGAAAAGAGAAAAATTCAAAAAACCATCATTCATTTTGATACATTAGCATCTATATATAAAAGCTCTCTTCTGTATAATTGTCCCCTGAAGAAAAAAGCTAGGATCTGATCTTTCTGAGCAAACAGCAATTTCCACAAGCTATAGGTTACACAAGACAATAATGACATATATAAAACAGTACTAAATTAATGTAAATCAATGTTAACGCAATTAATATTAGACTAAATTTGTAAAACTCATGTAGTCAATTATCTTTGTCAATGCCTAAATCAAATTTCCTATGGACCATTTGGAATTCCAACAGAAAGTAAATGAATTTCCATTTGTCAGTTAATCAATTATTTATTTTTTCATAATTAGACATGGAACATTTTGTGCCATCAAAGGTTTTCTTATGCAAGCAAACTAAGCCAGGAAGATCTAGAAAGCTAACTAGTGCAAAGTACAGGAAAAACATGATGGTGGAGCTAGAGATCTGGCAAAAATCAAAACCTCAAAGATCTGAAAAAATACTTGGATTACTCCATTGTGTGCAATACAAGCTTTTCAATCACTTCAATTTGCATATATATATATATATATATATATATATTTTAATTTCATTGACGAAGTACACTGAATGCAGCAATTGACGTGCTTGCTTTTATTTTCATCTAAAAGAACTTTTAAATAACCAAAAATAAATTTGTCTGGAAATATCTGGTGCCTAATCAGTACAACGTGAGCAGTTTGTTTGCAAAAAATTTTCAGTTCTCTGAAGTCAAGTACACTGACTTCACTTTAACACATAATGAGAAATATTGTTGAACTGAACAATAATTGAATGCAAACAGGTTTTGAGATATATAGTCCTTGTCTAATATTATTTTTAGTAAAGCTGTTATCCTTTAAAATTGAATTACTAGTATAAGAACTTGGTGAGTTTCCAGATGTTTTATTCACCACCTACGCGGACAAAAACTCAAAGTTAGCAAGCGAATCATCAAAACACTTATACACACAAGTAGAAATTAGCTCAAGCATAGGCAGGTTCAACTGCAATTGGATAGTGAATGAAGAATTGAAGAATATTATTTTTAGCGATCAGAACAGCTTTATATAATTAGTATTCTAAAAGGTGTGAAAAGACGGTCAATTCCACTTTGACCATCAAAAGGCGCCAAAATGCATGACTTTTTATTTTTAAATTTTTTTGTCAATTTGTTTAATTTGTTTAAGGTCAAGTAAACTAATCAATTTGTAATAACATAAAACTAATTAATCAATGAATTTAAAAAATTATAAGGAGATCAATTTATGATTTTGATACTTATTTTTTATTGAAAACTTACGAAGTATGAAGTTACTATAAATAAATCAATTAAAGTATTATGTTGCTAACTTGTTTTAATTGCATACACTAAGGTGATTGACTTTCATAAATTTTAACATCTAAGGTATGTATTATTTTATTCATTTAATGGTCTTAGAATAATAAAATTATGACAACGCCTTAAACAACTCCTAGGCTTCCACTAGACATGGTTAGTAAAATTTAAGGCTTGACCTTGTAGTCTTGCCACACATTGCGATTTTTAAAACCTTGATTATAATTTGAAAGAAGCGATATGCTAGAAATAGGCATCTAGATTATTGAAAATAAATTTTGTAATAGGCATTATTTGCATGCCAAAGAAATGCAAAAGCCCTAAATTGAATTCTCACCAGGGCAGTTTTATGCTTCAATAAAAGCTTGGAAGCCAAGAATTGCTGAAACAATAGTTTCCACACACAAACATCATAATTTATCTCTATGCTTAAACGAATCACGAGCCACAAACATTGCTTTATAAAATGTCAACTACTGACTTAATTTGTACTTCAAAATAGCTAGAATTTAAGGGTCATATAATCAGAACAAAAGAGTGAAACATGAAAATTGAATGGCTTTATTGATTTTTAAATTTGCATATATAAATTCAACACAATATGAGAGGTTAGCTAGAATTCTACATAAGGATGTTAATAATATGCCTTATAGAATGATTTCACAGTCTCAGTGACACAAAACCAGAAAAAATAAAATAAAATAATAATAACAATAATAATTAAAAAATTAGGACAAAGACATTTGAGAGAATTGAAACCCTAACCTTGAAGCGGGATGCGAATGAAATGAGAGCCACATTCCTGTTCTTCGTGGACCCACAGCTTGCGAACAGTGATTTTCGCAGTGAATCTCAATCCATTGTTGTGGGATTCGTCGTGAATTTTCAGTAGCCAGAAACGAGGAAGAAGGCGAAGCTTCCGCGGCAATTGCCAGCAATTGGGCCTTGGGCTGACCGGGATTAGGTACGTGGCCAGCTCTGATTGGTTTTGCTCATAGATTAATTACACTTTGCACTTCTCTATAATTATTTTTCTCTATTATTATCACCTGTGAATATGAAAAATTACACCCCCACCTTTTTTATTTTAATATTTTTAGGAAAGCTTTTATATATATATAAATATATATATATATATATATTTATAAATTACATTAACATCTTCTTTATTTGCCGTTTTGTAACACTAACATCCTTTTTCTTAGTCAATGTTAATTGTTTTGTTAGTCAATTCAATTAATTTTTTTTTATTAACAACTGTTCTATTATAGTTTCATTTTTGATTAAATAATACAAATTTAATTTAATTTTTAAGAAAAGTATAATGAACATTCATAATTTTTTTAATCCAAAATGCATAAAATATTTACACTTATGTCAATTATATTTGATTGTTAGCTGTTGAATAAAATGAGAAATAAATAATATTTGGAAGCCTTCCAAGAAGTTGTTCAAACTTTAGAACTTATCGAAAGCCATGGAAGTTTTGTACAAAGTTCTTACAATGCTATGGCTGAAATAGGAAGTTGTTGTGACCGTAAAAGTTGATGTGCCATAAAAGTTGGCGTATGTTGTTAAACCTGTAGAAAGTTTTTGAATGCCTAGTAAGTTGTTTCGGTAGAGTTACTGAAAAGTCGAAAGCCCAGGAGGTTGTCCAGAGGAGGTTGCCCCAGGTCCGCGCCCTTGTTGGGGCCAAGAGGTCTTAACAGAAGAACTTGTTCGTAAACTTATCGAAGTTTTAGGAAGTTGTACAACTTTAAGAGTTGTTTGACCTACCAGAAAATTGTTGTAGCGCCGTAAAATTCAAGTCCGTATAAAGTTATTCGGTGATTGGCATGATCATGTTGTTGGATGGCCGTAGGAAATGGTCGGAGTCGAGGTTGCAAGGACCGTAGAAAGTCTTGCCAACCGCACGGGTTATCGAAGAAGTTGTCCGGGTATGAATTGTTCGCAAGTTGTCGGAAGGACCAGAGTTATTCCACGTAGCAGTTGTTCCCAAATTTGGCGGCGAAGTCACTTGGCCAAAGTCGCCTATGCCGCCCTTTGTTAAAGCCGCTTCAAGTCGGGCCAACTTCTGGAAAAAACTTTGGTAGTAGAAAGTTATCGCGCGGAAATCGATAGCGTGGAAGTTGTTGAACGCCTACAAAATTTGAAGGTCGTAGGAAGTTATTAATGGCGAAGAAGTTGTTGGAAGCGTCATGGGGTTGGAAGGTAGGAATTTTATCGACTACCGAAAGTTTGGAGGTATAAAGTTAGCGTCTAGAAAGTTATTGGGGTCATGCAACCTACGGCCGACGGCAGGGCCGGAAATTTATTGGCGCCGCTTAAGTCGCAGAACGCCTAGTCTTGTCGGATGGTCTATGAAGCTATCGGGGCCGGGATGTTTTTGGCCCAAAGTTCCTGCCAACAAGTTGCCTGGAGTAGAAAATTGTCGGCGGTAAAGTTCAGGACCCGTTGTCTACCGTATGTTGTCGGAGGTCATAGAAGTTGTTGGAAGGCCATAGAAAGTTGTTACCGTAGGTTATCGGGTCATTATCTTAGCGTCGGAAAGTCTGTGGGCCATAAGTTATTAAGCGTTTGGAAGTTTCGGCGACGTAGAAATTATTGAAAGGCCATAGGAAATTATTTGCCGTAGGAAGTTGTTAGCGCAGAAGTTGTTAGTCGTAAAAATTCAGCCAGGAGGTTTTTAGCCATAGTAAATTTTTGGCGCCAGGAGGTTGTCGGCGCCGCAGGAGGTTTGTAGCGCCATGCGAGGTTGTTGGAAGAATTTAGGGTTGTTTTACTATAGGAAGTTTAGAGTAGCAAGTTGTAAGAGGGTAGAAAGTTACCTAGCATTATTTGTAGAAAGTTACTGGTGGTCGCAAAGTTGTCGCAGTAAGCAACAGGATGTTATCGGAATAGAAGTTGTGGCGGTAGAAGTTATCTGCAAGAAAATAGGCCGTAGAGTATGAGGCCATGAAAGTCTTCCGTATGAAATTGTTGGCAGAAAGTTGTTAAGGTCATAAAGTTGTTACCGCAGGAAGTTGTCGAACCTTATTAGGCCCGGAAAGTCATCGGGCCATAGAAATTGTTGGCGCTGAAGTTTCGACGAGAAATTATCCGGAAGTTGTTGGGCCGTAGAAAATTATCGGCCGCGGTAGTTTTGGACGGTCGTAGGACATTTTCGTATAAAGTTGTTGGATGGTAGTAACGCCGCCTGGGGCAGGAAGTTGTTGATGGTGGAAGTTTGTTGGCCGGTAGTTGGCAAGGGAAGGCGCCAGTAAGCAAAGTCCCATAGAAATTTATGCGGGGTGGCCCAGGAAGTCGGCACCCGTTGTTGGAAGCGAAAGTTTTGGCGTATAAAGTTCAGCGGTCGGAAATTGATGGGGTGTCAAAGCAAAATGTTGTTGGAAGTGTAGGAAGTTATTGACGGGCAGAAGTTATTGGAAGGTCATACCGAATTTTATGGACTAGAAAATTGTAGCGCCGTAGAAAGTTATCGGTAGGAAGTTATTTTCATATAAAGTTGTTGGAGGGTCGATGAAGTTGTCGGACTACTTAGTAGTTTCGCCGTAGGAATTTGTTGGGTCGCAAAAATTATTGGAAGGTCAGAAGTTGTTGTAGGTAGTCAAAAGTTTGGACTAACGGTTATCATTCGTAGGATGTTGTTTTAAAAAGTTGTGCCTACCGTATAAAGTTGTCCGTAAGAAGTTGGAACGCCAAAGTTGTTACCGCAGGTTAGGGCGCCGATGACGCTATTGCCGAAAAGTTTTGCGAGGCCATAGGAAGTTGTTGGACGTTTTTGGAAGGACGTAGAAAATTATGAAAAAGTTGTTCGCAGGAAGTTGTTGGCAACAATAAGTTGTTTTGTAAATTTTCGAACGTAGGAGGTTCTGGGCCATAGAATTCCTGCCCGCAGGAGGTTGTTGTAAGGTCGTAGGAGGTTGTTGGAAGGATTTAGGAAGTTGTTATGGCTGAACAGGTTGTTTTGTAGGCGTAGGTTCGCCGTATGAAGTGGGCGTAGAAAGTTGTTGGATGACCGTAGAACATTGTTAGAAAGCCGTGTGAAGTTGTTGGATGGTACAGGCGCCGGGGGGTCTGAAGTGTTAACTAAAGCCGCCGCTTAAGGAAGTTAGTAGTTGTTAAGTTTTGAATGTCATGAAACTTATCAGGTCGATTCCGGCCGTATGTAGGAATGCAAGTAGAAGGCCGTAAGAAGTTGTTTGAATAAGTAGAAAGTTATTGAAGGACCATAGAAAGTTGTTAGGGGCCGAAAGTTCCGGTGAAAGTTGTTGAAAGCGGAACTTATTGTAAGGCCGCAGGAGGTTGTTAGAAGGTTGTAAAAGGTTGTCAGTAAGCCGTAGGAGGTTGTTGGAAGGTCGTAGGAGGTTGTTTCTGAAAGTCGAGGAAAGTTGAGCAGAAAGTTGAGCGCGCAGAAAGTTGTGAATGCCAAGCGCTATTGGCGAAGAAAGTTGGAAGGCAGGAAGTTATTAAACAGAAAATTTGTCGCCGTAGAAAGTTATTGGAGGTCGTAGGAGGTTGTTGGGAATTTGTTTGGTAAAAGTCATACAGCAGTAGAAAGTCACCGCAAGCTATTGGGTCCGAGGTTATCCAAGGACGTTATGCAAGGTCAGGAGATTGTTAAAGCCGTACTGGAAGTCCAGCCCGCCGGACAAGATCATGGGTTTTGGCCGAAGTTGTTGGAATGGTAGTGGAATCGGAAGTTGTTCGGCCGTAGAAGTTTGGAAGAAGTAAAGTTGTTGAACACCATGAAAGTTGTTGGAGGTCATGAAAGTTCTCGCCGGAGAAAGTTGAAAGCCATAGAACTTGTTGTAAAGCCGCAAGATGTTACCCCCGAAAGTTTGGCGCCGTATGAAGTTGTGGTCATGGAGGTTGTTAGCGCCGCATTACATAAGGCCCAGAAAGTTTGGGGTTTGTTGGTCCGTAGGAAGTTGGAAGTTTTGGAATCAGGATGTTGTTGGAAGGTGTAGAAAATTGTTGGGGTCGCAGGAGGTTTTCGTAGTAGTTCTCGCGGCCGTAGGAGGTTGTTGAAATTTTGTAAGAGGTTGTTGGAAGGCCGTAGAAGGTTCTTGGAAGATCGTAGGACGTTGTTGGAAGATCTTAGGAAGTTTTTAAAAGGCTGTAGGGTGTTGTTGGAACGCCAAGAATTTTATGGATTCAGAAAGTTTTGGCGTAGAAGTTATCACATGTAGGAAGTTGTTAGGTTATGAAAGTTTTGGAATGTATTAGTTGTTGGATTTTACAGTAGTGGGAATGCCGTAGAAATTTGTTGGAAGGCCGCAAGAAGTTGTTGGAAGGTCGTAGAAAATTATTGTAAGGTCGTAGGAAGTTGTTGGTGTTAGAGTATTAAACCAAATTTGTAAAGTTAATTTATTATTAATGTTCTATACATGAATGTGACTCTTTTATGTATTAGCATTTAAGAAGTTCATGCTTAGCATTTGTTAATGTACCAATATAAATGGAATCCAAAGTTATAAAATACAACTCCTTTTATCTAAACTTAGTAATACAAAGTAATATTTTCTCAAGTATCAAATAATCTCGTAATCAGGAGCTCGCGACTACCCACTCATGTGTATCTCCATTCAATATTTGCTTTATTCTATATCTACATCAAATTGGTATCGAGCTAAAAGAATCCAAAGGAAGTGATGTGTTTCAAAGCTTGTTTTATATGATGTTGGAAAGATGTATTTTGGGTTATGTGTCTATTCTCCAAAGTGTGTGATTTCATGAAAAATTGACATATGTTTTGAAACAAAATTCTCTCCTTCAAATATTCTCTCAGTAAATTCTCTCTTATGAATTTGTTTTACAAAAAAAAAAAGTTTTGTTTGCACTTTAGAAAAGGGACAATGATCCTCGTGAAAATAGCAATCCAATGGGGTTATTTCTAGGTTTTGCATTGTGGCAACCTGTATATCCTTGGTAAAATTAGCAACCCAAGGTTAGCTCTAGATTTTGTGTGTGGCAAAATTGTATTTTGTACCAAGAGAAAAAAATTGTAAGTCAAAGGTGAACTTGATAAGAGTGCATAAAAGAAAAAGAAAAAGAAAAGAAAAGAGAGAGATGAAAAAATGGGAGAGAAGAAGAAAAGAAAAGAAATAAGAGAATAGGAGTTAAAAAATTAAAGAGATGAGAAGAAGAAGAAAAAGAAAAAGGGAGAAGAAAAGTAAGAGAGAGAGAGAGAAGGAAAAAAAAAGAATGCTAGTCTATCATTGCAAGGGAAGCAATGCCTCAACAAGCATATCGCAAAGTTTTAGTTGTTCACTTCATCGCTTTTACTTTACTTTACTTAAGATTAAAGAGAGGGTCCGAAGTGAAGGCTTGTTTAGTAGATGCCTATGGCTTTGACTAACACTACATGTGGAACTCTAAGAGGATGATGTAAAAATCAAAAGCACCCATCGGAGAATGGCACAAAGAAATGGAGGAGATGCTTAGAGTGTCTAGCAATATTTTTCTTTGTTTCAAGCTTTCAGAGTCAAGACAAATTTGGTTTGGGAAGCATTGTTGGAGTATTAAACCAAATTTGTAAAGTTAATTTATTATTAATGTTTTATACATGAATATGACTCTTTATGTATTAGCATTTAAGAAGGTTCATGCTTAGATTTAGTGTTAATGTACCTAAGCCTAGTATAAATGTGGGAGTCCAAAATTATAAAATACAACTCCTTTTATCTAAACTTAGTAATACAAAGTAATATTTTAAGTATCAAGTAATCTCGTAATCAGGAGCTCTACCCGATGTGCATCTCCATTCAATATTTGTTTTATTCTATTTTATATCTACATCAGATGGTATTTTTGAATGGCGATGGTTATTGTGAAGTTAGTGGCCTACGTAGAAAGTTGTTGGGCAGAAGTTGTTATGGGTAAAAGTTGAGGAGTGAGGAAATTGCTTAAGTTGTTGTGGTCGTAAAGCAAAAGGTCAGAAAAGTTGTTGGACAGTTATTGTCGTAGGATGTTATTGGAAGGTTGTAGAAAGTTGTTGTGAGGCCATAAATAGTTATTGGAAACCGTTGGAAGTTTTTGTAGGAAATTAAAAAGCCGTGAAGTTGTTAAGTTATGTAAGTTGTTGAAGGTTGGAGGTTCGAAGGTCGTAGTTGGAAGGTTGTAGGAGGTTCTTGAAAGGTCGTAGGAGGTTTTTGAAAGGTCGTAGTAGGTTCTTCATGGGAGGTTGTTGGAACAAGAGGTTGTTGTACGCCGTAGAGGTTGTTAAGCGTAGGTTGTTGGAAGCTTTGGAAGTTATTTAAGTTGTAAGGTCATGACATTATTTAAAAAGGTTTGACGGCGCGGACGTCAGTATAAAGTTATTGGTAGAAAAGTCGTGGTAGGAAATTGTTAAAACGCCGTAATAAGTTGTTAGAAGTTGTTGTAGGCCGTATAAATTTTTTGGAAGGCCGTATGAAGCGTCGTAGTAGTTGGAAGAGGAAATTATTCAGGAAGTTGTTGAAGTTGTGGAAGACCGTAGTAGGTTGTTGAAAGGCCGTAGGAATTTGTTGAAAGACTGTAGGAAGTTGAGGCTCTTCTAGCAGAAGGTTGGGAAGTTGTTAAAAGGCCGTAGGAAGTTGTTGAAAGGTCGTAGAAGGTTCTTGGAAGGCCGTAGCAAGTTCTTGACAGGTCGTATGAGGTTATTGTAAGGTAGTAGGAGGTTGTTGGAAGCCCGTAGAAAGTTGTTGGACGGTTGTAAGAAGTTTTCGTAAGGCCGTAGGACATTGTTAAAAAGCCGTATGAAGTTATTGGATGGTAGTAGGACGTCGTTGGAAGGTCGTAGGAAGTTGTTGGTAAACTATAGGAAGTTGTTGGCTGGCCGTAGAAAGTTGTTGGAAGGGCGTAGTAAGTTGTTAGAAATTGTTGTAAGGCCATTGGAACTTGTTGGAAGACCGTATGAAGTTGTTGAAAGGTCGTAAGTAGTTGGAATGTAGTAGGAAGTTGTTTAAAAGTCGTAGAAAGTTATTGGAAGGCGTAGAAAGTTATTGACAGACCATATGAAGTTGTTAGAAGGTCATAGAAAGTTCTTGGCAGGCTGGAGAAAGTTGTTGAAAGGCCGTAGAAACTTGTTGGAAAGCCGCAGGAAGTTATTGGAAGGCTGTAGGAGGTTGTTGGGCGTCAGAGGAGGTTGTTGGAAGGCCGTAGGAGGTTGTTGGAAGGTCGTAGGAGGTTGTTGGGGCGTAGAAAGTTGTTGGCAGACTCGTAGGAAGTTGTTGGAATGCCGTAGGACGTTGTTGGAAGGTAGTAGAAAGTTGTTTAGTAGGAAGTTGTTAGAGAGAAAGTTGTTAGGGCCGAAGTTGTTGGGGCCAGGAGGTTGTTGGCTGTAGGAAGTTGTTGTCATAGAAATTATTGGTAGCCAGAAAGTTATTAACCGCCGTAAAGTGCCAGGAGGTTGTTGGACTACCGTAGGACATTGTTGGAGGTAGGAGGTTGTTAAAGAAAGTTGGAAGGTCTTAGGAAGTTTTGAAAAGTTGTAGGACATTGTTGGAAGATCCTAGAAAGTTGTTGGAAGTCATAGGACGTTGTTGGAACGCCATAGGAATTTTATTGGATGGCTATAGGAAGTTGTTGGATAGCCGTAGGAAGTTGTTGACAAGCTGTAGGAAGTTGTTGAAAGGCCGTAGGAAGTTGTTGGAAGGCCGTAGGAAGTTGTTGGAAGGCCGTATGAAGTTGTTGAACGGCCTTATGGCATAGTAGGAAGTTGTTGAAAGATGTTGGGGCCGTAGATAGTTATTGAAAGTCAGTAGAAAGTTGTTGGAAGGCCTTAGTAAGTTTCTGGAAGGCCACAGAAAGTTAGAATGACGTAGAAAGTTGTTGGAATGACGAAAAAAGTTGTTAGAAGGTCGTAGAAAGTTGTTGGACGACCGTAGTAAATTGTAGCGCGTAGAAATTTGAAGTCCGAAAGTTATTGGAAGGCGAAGTGTTAGGTCGTAGAAAATTATTGGCAGTAGTAGAAGTCGGACGGCCGTAGAAAGTTGCGGCGAAGTTGTCGCGGCGTAGAAGTTGTTGGATAGAAAGTTGTTGAAAGGCCGAGAAAGTTGTTGGAAAGCAAGTTGTGGCAGTAGAAGTTTTGAGAAGTTGTAGAAAGTTGTTAGATGATCGTAGAAAGTTGTTGGCAGATCGAAGAAAATTGTTGGTAGATCGTAGAAATTGTTAGACGGCTATAGTAGTAAGAAGTTGTTGGAAGACCGTATAAAATTATTAAAAGGACATAGAAAGTTGTTAAAAGACCGTACAAAGTTTTTAGAAGGCCGTAAAATGTTATTGGAATGCCATAGTAAATTATTGGAAGACCGTAGGAAGTTGTTAGATTAAAAGGCGGTATGAAATTATTGGAAGTTATTAGAAAACCGTATAAAATTGTTAGAAGGCCGTAGAAAGTCGGAGATAGTAGGATATTGTCATATTGTCGAAAGAATAAAATGATCCTAACCGTTTGATCAATCTGTCTTGGACCAACTGCACAATCCACAAACAACACTGTGCTGTTGGGTGGTTTCTTTTCATCCCCATTTACATCTTTTCGCGGGCTTTCCGTTCCGTTTTGTTGAAAACGGTCGCAGACACAGATACAGACCACCTTCGAGCTTGACAGGTCCAACCCAAGACAGAGATAATAACATGAAAGATCAGTGCTTGACTGATGATGGCTTCAATCAATCTCTGTTGCTCTTCGATGTTGTAACCCGTTTGCGGTAAGTTTTCCTTCATAATTCTCTTACCTCTCTTGTACGATATGTTGTTTCGAGAGCCATTTGGGTTTGAGACTTGTCAATCATGCGTCGAGCTGGTTGTCCTTTACTAGCATTTCTTTGTTTGATTGCTGAGAAAACTTTGGAAAATATGAGTGTGTGATGTAAATCCTAAAGTTTCTAAGTTGCATTGACGTGGGTGGACCTCAAATGGGATGCGAGCTCAGTGTTTTTAAGGGAGACGTAGATTTGAGTGTAACACCGACACAACAGTAGTTGAAGTGTTGGAATTCAGTGTTTTACTGGAGCTATGAATTTGAATATTGGGGAATTGCATTGCCGCACCCTTAACTTCTCTAACCAAAAATTTTGGGTAAGAAATCATCATAGAGGTGAAAAGAAACCAAAAAAAAAAAAAAACATATTGTTGGATATTCAATTTAGTGATTGGTTTCTTCAAATGTATTTTTTCCCTTGTATATTTCTGATATGAGTTTTCTTTATATTAGAGTCAATTGCCAATCTGTTTATTCATAGTTAAATTGAAATTTTGAGTAGAAAATCTGAACGATTTTATTTTTCTTTACTTTATTTGTAATGCTATCTATAGAGTATTGAACAAATTCACTAAAAGGGATTGTAATCTGGTGAAGTTTGTTTATTTGGAACTTTAAGCATAGCTGCCAATGCACTTGTGATTTTTTCAATTTCGTAAAGCAAGCCAATTATTCTTTTTATTTGGTGTACCTGTGTGTCTGATTGGTGCATCAGAGGACGTAACGGTATATCCTGTTGGACTCCACTAATTACAAATGGGGGCACAGCTGATAGTGTTTCAGCAAGCCTGACTAGGAAAGTGCACTTCACTTTCAAGGTTGATCTTAGGGCAAGAGCTGCATTGATATCTGGAGAAGGTGATCTCCTGTCTTACCCCAACAGCAATATTGGTGCAGTAGAAGATACTTCTTCCATAAAACAGACTGGCTAACCTACTGGAATAGAAATACAACCTGATGCTGCGGCTTTTGGTACACTTGCAGCAGAAATATCTCCTACAACTAGCAGTTTCTCTGGAAACGATGAATATGATCAGGATTGTCCTGCAGAAGAATTTTCTTCTGTAGCAGAGGCTATTGAAGATATTCATCAAGGCAAAGTCAGTGCTCGCATCTGCTATTTGTACAGTTGGTGGTTATGTTTTGTTTTATTTTCATTTTCTTTGGTGCATAGGATAAGACATAATTAATACTTCGAAAATATTCAGTTAGTAATTGTCGTAGATGATGAAGACAGAGAAAATGAGGGAGATTTGATAATGGCAGCATCACTGGTAACACCAGAAGCTATGGCATTTGTTGTCAAGCATGGAACTGGGATTGTGTGTGAGCATGAAAGGAGAAGACTTGGAGAGGTTGCAACTTCCACTAATGGTGACGCAAAAGGAGAATGAAGAAACACTTTGTACAGCATTCACTGTATCAGTGGTAGGTGATTAAACTATCTTGATAGAGCTTAAAAAATAATAGCTTTTATTTTCCCTTTTTTCTCCTGACAAATGGCGATGAACTATTTTTCCCCTTCGCTTTCATAGGTCGATTTATTTTTAAATGTCAATAATTGCAGCTTTATGGTGCTATTACTAGAAATTTAACATGTTTGAGTGCATGACAACTTTTTCCTTTTCCTGGTCTTTTTCCTTTATCTTTTGCTTATTTTAGTTGAGTGCATGATCATTTATTTCATTATCATTTATTTTCTATGGTGTATGGTTTTATCATTAACATCATAATGTACACAAATCTAACTTTTAGCATGCATCAATCTGTTTCTTAATGCTATGACATCATTATGTAGTCTATATAAAAATAGAAATAAAGGCACGTGGGCAGAGCTGAATTTGTAATTAAGTTGTCCACATATATAACTTTTCAGTTCCTGCTTCCTAAATGTAGTTTGATTCAATTCAAGTGATGGATGCTGGAAAGAGGATATGCAAGGATAATATGGATATTCAGTGTGCGATTGGATTTTCATTCAAATAGTTTGTTGATATATAAATGGAAACAGAATTGGAGAGGAGTGAATTTGATACCATTAAGTTTGTTTGGCATTGATAATGATGATGATAAAATTTTGGGTACAACTTCTTGTATTTTCTATTACTCTTAGAGAATTGATATTCTCCAGGTCTGAAATTATCAGTTCAGTAGCACAATGTTTGCATGCTTTATTATTAATATTAACTGTTACATGTGACCACTGTTCTATTGGATTTCTTAGGATGCAAAGCATGGAACGACAACAGGTGTCTCCGCCTGTGATAGAGCAGCAACAGTGTTGGCTCTTGCATCAAGGAATTCCAAATCTGAAGATTTCAACCGCCCAGGTCATAACTTTCCCCTAAAGTACAGAGAGGGTGGAGTTCTAAAAAGAGCTGGACACACAGAAGCTTCAGTTGATCTTGCAGTATTAGCAGGGTTAGATCCTGTTGCAATTCTATTTGAGATTGTAGATGATGATGGTTCTATGGCTCGATTACCAAAGATTTTCCAGTTTGCCCAGGCAGAAAACTTAAAAATAATCTCCATTACTGATTTATTAAGGTAGTGGAAATTTGCTAAAAACACATTGCAGCTGCTGTTTATGCATGTGAAGAAATTAGAAAATGCATTTAGTTGGCAACTTAAATGCTCTTGGAGACACAGCAATTACATAACAGTTATTACTCATTTGGTTTAACTTAAATGCATCGAACCGAAAATTGTCATTGCTTCCTGGCATACTTTTGTTTAAGAGTAGCTATCAACTTCTGCAAATTTTTTTCCTCTTGTACTATTACTGAATGAAAAGCATATTCTGATATACTTAATCATCAGATATAGGAGGAAAAGGGATAAGTTGGTGGAGCTGGCTGCTGCTTCTCCAATACCTACAATGTGGGGCCCATTCAAAGCCTACTGTTATAGATCTCTTATTGATGGCATTGAACACATTGGCATGGTTAAGGTAAGCAATCCACTGGAACTGGGGTAGTTACCTTTTAAAAAGCAACTAACCTTTATTATGTAAAACTAATAACAAATTTAAAACATTCTGTGAATTTTCAATTTATGAATATAATTGCAATTTGCAGCTATTAGGCACAATATTTGCATTACTTCTTTTTTTTTTTTGATAAATATTTGCAATACTTTTTAGTTCGCAATAGAACATGCATATGATTAATTTCTGCATAGTTGGCCTATATGTCTGATGATCAAAACGGTTAGGTGGAAATTGTATTAAACTGAATCACTCGAATGGCCATTCATGCTCTCTTTGTTTCATCATTTGAGTCACATTATGTCTGTATTAGAGTTATATTTTTGTTAATGATTTTGGTTATCATTACTTTATAACCAGAGACTCCCCATATCAACAATTTAAGGATGAGAATGGTTATTTTTATTTGTTAGGCTTGCATTGAGCTTGCATTTGATTGGATTTATTTGTCATGCATAAGGCTTGGTGAGAGAGGTGCATTTACCTGGTATCTCATTTTGGGTGTGATCACTAGGTTGGAGGAAGGTTATTGAAACTGGGAAGCAGCACTTGTGTTTTCTAGTCATGTATGCATATTTTTCAGTATGTATTGTGTGTTCTTATCATCTCAATCATATTCCGTCTCTTTTACATAACGTTCTGATGTTTTATTCCTGTGGGTAACATTACCATGGCATAGTTTTTTATATGAGAAGGGTGAAATAGGTGATGGTCAAGATGTGCTTGGTAGGGTACATTCTGAGTGCCTCACTGGTGACATATTTGGGTCAGCCAGATGCGACTGCGGAAACCAGCTGCCACTTGCAATGAAGCAAATTGAGGCAGCTGGTAGGGGGGGGTCCTGGTGTATCTCCGTGGACATGAAGGTCGAGGAATCAGTTTGGGCCACAAGCTCCGTGCTTACAACCTGCAGGATGATGGGCATTGGTGCACAGGTATGATCTTCTTAAAAGTTATTATCTTTCAGTTTATCAAATGCAACTGCTCAATCTGTTTCTGATCTGTATCAAGTCATATAGTTTTCGTTATACAGATAAGTCCCTCTTTAAAGTAGATTATGTCTTATCCTCAGCAGCTCTGACTGGAGTTGAACCTAAGTTATTTCATTAGATGATGGGATTTTTACAAAATTGTATATATTGGCACATTTATTCAGAAAGAATTTAATGGTCCCTAGTGCATGTGATACAGTGAAGGAAACTTATATCAAAACTCTGATTTTTAGTTTTACATGATCACAAAAGAGTTCATCTACCTAACTAAATCTGAAAGATTTTGGGTAGGCCAGGCAGGATAAGATCTGTATCTATGTGCAAACTTGTTCTTTGAGCACGTGAAATTTTGTTATCTTTTATTAACAAATTAAATCTTAATGTTCTCTTTTCAAATTACATCCATGATAATCGTCTTCTTACCTTTTTATGCATTGCAGTGAAGGTGCTCTACTTCATTTTTTGCTTTTTCTGAAAAATGTGTAGCGCAATGGATGATTTTAATTTTTGCAGATACTGCAAGATCTGGGGGTTGGTACGATGAGGCTGATGACAAACGATCCGGAAAAATACGTTGGACTTAAAGGGTACGGTTTAGCCGTCGCCGGAAGGGCGCCACTGCTGACACCAACGACCAGAGAGAAGAGGAGATATTCGGAGACCAAACGTGCGATGATGGGGGGCATGTCTATGAATCCAACTTAAAAGATCATGTAAATGGAGTTGCTGGTGAAAATAACAGCACATGACATATGAAGAAGAGGTTCATTTTGTTGAAGCAACTGTACATATATATATATATATATATATTTTTTTTTTGTTACGGGGAAATTTTGATCTATCCAAAATAACACACATTTAATCGAATTCGAATAGCGGTGGAATACATATTTAATTTTACTATTAAACTAAGTTATTGTGTGTTACATATATATATACACGAACGTTAATTGCATTGTAGTTAAATATACTTGTCTAAGTAGAATACCAAAATGTAATAGTGGTGACTTTTGCTTCATACATAGCAAAGTTGTGATCAAACTCAATTCTAAGTATGGAATTAATATTCAGTTTACATATTATTATTATTTACATTTACATTTAAAAAAACCGGCCTCCATTAAAATGGTATTTGACAGCTGAGCTGTTTGGACTTGAAAAACGACGACGGTTCCTTCTCCAAGTTGGTATTTTGCCACGTGGTAAAGTGTTTAGCTTAAGGAAGTTGGTGAGCCATAAGATGATAAAAGAGGTGTGTGGAAGTGGAAGACGACGAATAATAAAAAGGCAACATGAAAACTCCAGAGGATTAAAGAGAAAGGGGTCCAATGACAACGCACCGACAGCTTTTATGGGATGTGATTCCCAATCCCATGACCAACCAAATCTTTCTGCTTTGTTTTTTATTAATTTATTATGTCGCTGTAGCTTTCAAAGGAAGCACATATATATTCTACCAAAAAAAAAAAAGGAAAAAAAAAGGGGAGCATATATATATATATATATATATATAGATATTTATTATTCTAACCAATGCCATAATACTTTTGTTTGGATTGCTAAACTAATAATAAAACTAATCGTACTTGTAATTTTTGGATCAAGTTTTTTTTTTTGGTCTTATTTGGACGTGCTTTTCTAAGAACATTTTCAAGGGTACAATATGTACACTCTGATTATAAACCATAAACAAACACTTTTTAAACAAAAAATATATATTTTTTATATAAATATTTTAAAATTCTCATTAAAATATTTAATCTTATCTATCTGATTTTTAATTAATTAACCTAATATATATATATATTTTTTTTTCTTTTGGGATGTGCTTTTCTAAAGTAAAATATTTTAAAGTTTTTTCTTTTTATAAAAAAAAGTGCTTTATTTTTTTTTCGAATATATTTCTTTTTTCTTTTGAAAGCACTCCCAAAAGCACACATATGAAATCCAATTAATACCCTGTTATGTAAACTTGATTACTTTTACATTATATCTGCACCTGATTACTTTTGCATTCTAAATGTATACTTTCATGTTATCAGAATTATATAGAGTTTTAATTAATATATAAATATAGTTGATTAATTCGTATAATCATGTTGGTTTATTCCTTAAAATGTTATCAATTAATAAAGGTTAAGGGGAACATTTATATTTTAGTTAGAAAATTTGAAACAAAATTTACAGAATTTTACCACAAACAAAGTGAAAATTAATAGGTATCTGTTTCATTTGATAATGAAACAACGGATTAGAAAACAAATGTGTGGATATTTTAGACATTAACAACAAAAATAATTAAATTAACAACTCTTCGTCATCCCCAAGTTATATGAAAATGATTAACTTGGACAGCATTAGCAAAAAAGCTGCACCCTTTTTTTCTTCTCCATTTTATTATATTATATATAATTTTTTTTTATAAATAAAAAAAAAATTTTGATATAAATTTTATCGATTTAGAATTTTATTAACGGATATAATATCTTTATTATTTTAATTTTATAATTTTTATAATATTAAATAAATAAGATTGAATATATTTAAAATAATAATAACTTTTATAAATAAATATAATATAACAATTAACTTTTTTTTCACTGGACCACACCCGATGTGCTATTATATTATATATAATTGTTCATAAATAGAAGAGCTTTTATTTTGATGGAGCATTTATAAATAATTAAAAAAAAGTTAGACGCACCACAATATATGATAATATAAGAGCACCTATGTCAATTTTGTTAAAAAAAGTCTTCCACCGAAATTTTATTAAATATAGACAGTTATTTAAAAAAATAAAATTAGATAATGTTTAATTTAAGGAGGTCTGAGGATTTAAATTTTACCAAAAATATATATTTCGAAAAGGAAAAAATAAACACATCATTTTGAGGACATACATTATTATTATTAATTAATTAATTATATTTTGCACAAAACCATTGAAAAAAGGAATTTGAGATGCTCTATTAATTAATAATTCTACAAATAGAATGGGTGTGGTCTTGCGTGGGCTTCACTGTTGACTTGCGCGCCACGTAGAGGGAAGAGAAAGAGACAGAGAGAGAGAGGCAAATCGGAATTCAAAGCAACGCGAAAAGGAAAATGCAGTCGGACAATTCAAACCTTCTCTGTTAAGCTTTATTAATTTCTAATTCACTCGGTCACTCACACTCGGTCACTCACTCACCTCTCTTTCTCTCTTTCTCTACCTGTTTGGCTTGTCTGTCTAGGGTTTGCTATCTATGCCATGAGGAAAACGCACTCCTCGACGATGTCTTGTCGGCCCCATCCGTCGGGAAACCACCGGAAATTCTCTCCGCCTCCTTCCAGTTCCCGATCATACCCAAACAACAGACCCAATTTTCCCGCTAACCACCGACGGAACTACTGCCCGGGGCCCACTGCTTACGCTCCTCTCGCACGCCCAAACTTCATCGTCGACCTCGTCCTCGAACAACGTGGCGATCGGAGGCCCGACGTCCAGGCTCTGGTTGACCAATGCAAGACGAAGCCCGAGCGCTTCACGCCCTACAAGTCCGGCTCCCTTGTCGGAACGCTGTTTTTCCGGCAGTGGGTCGACACGATCCAAGCTATGGTCTGGTTCTGGGAGTCACGCCTCGACGGGGTTCACGGTCTCATTCCCAGGCTCAAACCTATGGTTATTGTCCCCTCCGATATCGACGAGCTCCGGGACCGACTCCGAGTAGTATTTGCTGACCATATCCGGCGGCTGATTGACGGCGAAGTGGTTGGAAAGTGGAACAAGAAGCGCGATGATTTCTCGAATGAGATTCGGAACATTTCGGCCTTGCTCGGGAAGCCGAAGAGACTGAAGCAGCACATTGAATTATCTGACAGAGTGAAAAGGCTCACATGTGAAAGGAACTTGGTCGACAAGAGGGTAAAGGAATTTAAGTCTGCCATGAATTGTATGCTTGCTCATCTTCAAGGGAAAAGCAGGGAGTCGTGTGGCGAGCAGAATGTGCAAGTCTTTAAATTTGAAGGGGAGTACAACTGGGTTCGAATTCATAACTTGATTCTGCGGGAGTGTCGGCGACTTGAGGATGGGTTGCCAATTTACGCTTATCGGCAGGATATACTTGAGCAAATTCATAGCCAACAGGTATTGTCTCTTTTTTTTTTTTTAGTAATTTCTTTTTAATCTGGGTTTGTAGGCCAAGAATTTAGCTCCATCTTACATATTGCCAATTGGTTCTATATTAACATCTAATTTAATGATGCAAATGTATCTCTAAAGAATTGGATCTATTATGGGATGTACAAATGTACGCAAAAAGAAAAAGAAAAAAATTGTGTAAGATGTTTTTTAGGAGAGCAGAATGTCAAAATTTCTTTGCCATCTATAGAGGCGACCTTTGAGGATTGAGATGAAGAATCTTTCTACATTATAACTGGTATAGTAGGAAACTTCAAGAAATATTAATTTTTTAAAGTTTAACCTCAACTATTGGCAAATACTATAAGAAGAATTTACCTTGAGAGACAATTAGACACAGAAACCTTTTAAGAATAACAGGTGCTACCATTACACAATCACCTTTATATTTAAAAATGCAGATCATGAGAAGGTTTACTACTATGTATTGTTTCAGGATGGAAAAAGCTATTGCAACATGAAATATATGGTACATTATAACCTCGTGGAGTCAGCAGCTTTGAAACATTGTTCCACCATAAGATGGTAGTTGATATTGGCACTAACGTTGGTTGCACTACTGACTGAAACAATTAACTCAATTAATACATATCTAGGATAGCATCATGGGACGTAAAATAATTATGTATCTAGTTGTCTCATATATAACAGAATTTTTTATGGTCCTGTTTCTCCTCATAAGTTTAGAGAATCCAAATGTTGCTCCATTATGTTTAAGAGGTCATGTTGCTGCATCAACTGGTGGTTATATGAATATGGGGTCAAATTAGGTTGCAATCACACTCGTTTTAGTTTGTCTGAATTGTTGGTAGTGTCTTGAGGTCAAATTTTCATTTTGCTTTTCTCAAATAGTGCAAATTTAATGTGGCAGTGGTTATTTTCTTTAACCTTGTAGGAATTTTGGTAATCTTGTCCTGACCAAGTTATTATGCATATCTCCTTTTGTAAACTTGTTTACTTCCAAAGTAGTACATTGAGAATGAAGTATACTTGGAGAATGCTGAATCATTTTAAATAATATAAATCTCTTTGATGGTTATTCGTTTATGTTATTTATTTTTCAAACATCATTTTTTCTGGCTTTCCTTCTGACTAGCACTTGGACAGATTATGGTTTTGGTAGGAGAGACTGGCTCTGGAAAGAGCACACAGTTGGTTCAGTTTCTTGCTGATTCTGGAATTGCTGCTAATGGGTCTATTGTATGTACCCAGCCTCGGAAGGTGGCTGCTGTGTCTCTAGCACATAGGGTCAGAGAAGAAAGTAGTGGTTGTTATGGAGATTACTCAATTAGTTGTTGCCCGATGTTTTCATCTGCTCAGCAGTTTGACTCTAAGGTAATTTATATGACAGACCACTGTTTACTGCAGCACTACATGGCTGATAAGAATTTGTCTAGGATTTCATGCATCATAGTTGATGAGGCCCATGAAAGGAGCTTGAACACTGATCTCCTCTTGGCATTAATAAAGAGTTTACTTTGTCAGAGGTTTGATTTGCGACTCATTATAATGTCTGCAACAGCTGATGCACACCAACTAACAAATTACTTTTTTGATTGTGACATCTTTCATGTGGTGGGGAGAAACTTTCCTGTCGATGTTAGATATGTACCATGTAACACTGAAGGAACTTCTGTTGCCTCATATCTTTATGATGTGTTGAGGATGGCAACAGAAATACACAAATCAGAGGAAGAAGGTTCCATTCTTGCCTTTTTGACTTCTCAGGCAGAAGTGGAGTGGGCCTGTGAGAACTTCAAAGCTCCTGCTGCAATAGCATTGCCATTTCATGGAAAACTTTCTTTTGAGGAACAATTTAATGTTTTTCATAACCTTCCAGGGAAAAGAAAAGTAATATTTGCTACAAATCTTGCTGAGACATCCTTGACAATTCCTGGCGTGAAGTACGTTATTGACTCTGGCATGGTTAAAGAAAGCAAATTTGAACCTGACAGTGGCATGAATGTCCTCAGAGTTTGCAGGATCAGTCAGAGTTCTGCTAATCAGCGAGCTGGCCGTGCGGGAAGAACAGAACCTGGAAGGTGTTATAGACTTTACTCGCAATCTGATTTTGAGGTGATGGCTCTTAGTCAGGAACCTGAGATTCGTCGAGTCCATCTTGGTGTTGCTGTTCTGAGAATTCTTTCTCTGGGCATCAAGAAGATACGGGATTTTGATTTTATTGATGCACCTAGTACTGAAGCTATTGACATGGCTATTAGGAATCTTGTTCAGTTGGGAGCTGTTAAACTGAATAATGGTAGTTTTGAATTGACTGAGGAAGGTCGGTACTTGGTTAAAATGGGGGTTGAACCTCGGCTTGGTAAACTTATTTTGAGTTCCTTTAATCATCGCTTGAGTAGAGAAGGCATTGTTCTTGCTGCTTTAATGGCTAATGCCAGTAGCATATTTTGCAGAGTTGGTACTGATGAAGAAAAACTAAAATCTGACAACCTCAAGGTCCAATTTTGCCATTGCAGTGGTGACCTCTTTACACTTCTCTCTGTGTACAAGCAATGGGAGGCTGTATCTCGAGAGAAGAGAAACGTGTGGTGTTGGGAAAACAGCATCAACGCCAAAACCATGCGGAGATGCCAAGACACAGTCATGGAATTGGAATCTTGCCTTAAACATGAGCTGAATGTTATTATTCCAAGTTACTGGTTTTGGACTCCTCATAAATCAACTGAGTCTGATGGATATTTGAAAAAGGTTGTACTCTCTTCCCTTGCTGAAAATGTAGCAATGTACTCTGGATATGATCAACTTGGTTATGAAGTGGCATTAACTAAGCAACATGTTCAGCTGCATCCTTCATGTTCGTTGCTAACATTCAATGAGAAGCCTTGTTGGGTAGTTTTCAGTGAACTTCTATCAATAACTAATCAATATTTGGCCTGTGTTACTGCTATTGACTTTGACTTTTTGTCCACCCTAATCCTCCTCCCTTGTTTGATGTATCTAAGATGGAGAGTCGAAAATTGCAAGTGAAGGTATTGACTGGTTTTGGTGGTACTTTGCTTAAGAGATTTTGTGGGAAGGGCAATAATAATCTGCTCTGTCTTGTATCAAGAATCCGTGAGGCCTGTATGGATGACCGCATTGGCATTAAAGTTAATGTTGACCAGAATGAAATTACTTTCTTTGCCACTTCCGAAGACACTGAAAGAGTTTTAAACTTTGTAAATGAATTTTTGGAGTGTGAACGGAAATGGATGCGTAACGAATGTTTGGAGAAATGCTTGTATCATGGATCTGGTATGCCTTCTGTAGCATTGTTTGGATCTGGTGCTCAGATCAAGCATTTGGAACTTGAAAAGAGGTATTTGGCTGTTGATATATATTATGAAAAGGAGAAAGCCATGGATGCCACTATTGAAAAGGAGTTTTTGATGTCTCTTGAGAAGTTTTCCTCTGGTAGCATATGCTCTATACACAAGTTCACATGCGCTGGACAGGAAAGTGATGATAAAGAAAAGTGGGGAAGTATAACATTTCTTAGTCCTTTTGCAGCTCAGAAAGCTGCTGAAATGAATCAAAATGAATCTAGTGGTGCCTCGCTGAAGATAATTCCTTCACAGTCAACCTTTGGAGGAGATCATAAAATGTTTTCATTTCCAGCTGTTAGCGCTAAAGTTTATTGGCCTCGTAGGCCCAGTAAGGGGCTTGCAATTGTTAAATGTGATGTGTGTGATGTTGGTTTCTTGATTAATGATTTTTCTAACTTGGCAATCGGTGGAAGGCTTATTCGTTGTGAAGCTAGCAAAAAATTCATGGATTCCGTTGTTATTAGTGGGTTTGACAAAGATTTGCCTGAATATGAAATATTAGATGTACTGAAGGATGCTACAACTAGGAGAATCCGTGATTTTTTCCTTGTGAGAGGAGATGCTGTAGAAAATCCACCATGTGGTGTCTGTGGAGAAGCAATCCTAAAAGCAATCTCTCCTTTCATACCCAAAAGAAACCCTCAAAGTACTTGTTGTCGAGTTCAGGTCTTCGAGCCTGAATCGAAGGATGCTTTCATAAGAGCTTTGATAACTTTTGATGGAAGATTACATTTAGAGGCTGCAAGAGCATTGGAGCAAATAGAAGGAAAAGTATTGCCTGGTTGTCGTCCTTGGCAAAAGATAAAGTGCCAGCAATTATTTCATAGCTCTTTATCCTGTTCTGTGCCTGTCTATTCCGTGATTAAGAAGGAACTAGATTCTCTACTGGAAAGCTTCACACATCTGAAGGGTACTTTAAGTGTCATAGTAATGCATATTCTATTTAGTTGTTGTTTATTTGTCTTTGGTAGTTGCATTTGGTTTGTCCTTTCTTCTGTGCATTATTTCTTTTCATATGCTGGCGTGTTTTATGGAATTAATTTAATTTTGATCATTTTTGGCTGCTTACTCTTTAAATATTGCATACTTTGTACCTTCATGACAAATGCTATTATCTAAGTATTTGGTTCTTTTTACTAGGTATTTCATTTTGTAATCTTTATGATGAAGACAAAGAAAACGAGCAATATGATGCTTTTTCATGGATCCTGGCTGTCATTCCAATCACACATCACCTTATTTGGACTTTTTTCTTTATGAAATCCTTCACAATCCAATCTACCTTCTATTAAATTTGAGCTCCTTTTAAGAATACTTGTGAATGAGAGTTTATCATCTTGTTCTATATTATAATTTTTAATTGATTTTTCATTCAGTTCTTTTGGTTTTTACTTCCCCTTTGTAGGTAAGTACTTAGGATGCTGATGTACACATTCTTTGAAATTGCAAAAGCAGTCTGGTGATTGAAAGAAAGTGACATTTGAGTATAAGTATATGAACTTGAGGCAGTACTTTTTATTGAAAAAGAAGTTCGGTGTCATCTAGAAAAAAGAAGATTACTGTTATCTTGCCCAATGACATAGCTTTTGCAGTTTCCATCCGTCACATTTAAATGCTAATAAATTAGTGATGACAATTGTATGAATCAGAATTAGAATCTAGTTTTATTTCGTTGCCAACTTTGTTCCTGATGAAGTTTTGAATTTGTATAAGTTTCTGTGGGTTCGCATTTTGAATTTTACCTATTGGTTCTGGAGCTGCAGTTTGACTTTCATTATTTTTACTCGAGGTGGTCTGCCCACTTGTATTTAGTTTCTTCTGGAATTTTAAACTTAATTGCTTGTCCACATAATTTTATTTGTTTGATATATTTAGTAGAAATGCCTTTTCAGTAAACCAGCCTATCAATTCTTGTAGTATTGTCTTTAATACTTATTTAAGTGTTTTGCATAAATTTAAGTAACACAGTAATGAGTCGGTGTATTTCTGTATGAAAACAATAGGGTGCATGACTGTCCTGATTTTTCTTGCATGTAGGCGTAGAATGGAGTCTGGACAGAAATGCTAATGGTTCCTACCGGGTAAAGATATCTGCCAATGCTACGAGAACTGTTGCTGATCTGAGAAGACGTGTGGAAGAGCTTATAAAAGGGACGACCATAGATAATGGCAGCCTCACTCCAACTGTTTTACAAATTCTTTTTTCCAGAGATGGCATCAATCTTATGCATTCAGTGCAACGTGAGACAAAAACCTACATTCTCTTTGAAAGGCATAACCTTAAGGTACGGGTCTTTGGCTCTGCTGACAAGGTTGCTGTGGCCCAGCAGAAATTAATTCAGTCCCTTCTAGTTCTCCATGAAAGCAAGCAGCTTGAAATCCGTCTTCGAGGTAGAAATCTACCTCCTGATTTAATGAAAGCAGTGGTTAACAAGTTTGGGCCAGACCTCGGTGGGCTCAAAGAGAAGGTACCTGGAGCTGATTTTAATCTAAATGCTCGTCGCCATGTTATTCTAATTCATGGTGACAAAGAGTCGAAGCAAAAGGTGGAAGAGATAATTTATGACATTGCAAAGGCGAGTGATGGTTCTTCTGCTGTGAGGTCTAATAACGAAGTTACTTGCCCTATATGCTTGTGTGAAGTTGAGAATGAGTACCGGTTTGAAGATTGTCAGCATGTGTTCTGTCACTCTTGCTTGGTGGAACAGTTCGAGTCTGCAATAAAAAACAAGGATAGTTTCCCACTTTGCTGTGCCTATGAGGGTTGTGGTTCTCCTATTTTGCTCACGGATTTAAGGTTTCTCTTATCAAATGAGAAGCTGGAGGATCTCTTTAGGGCTTCTTTGGGTGCTTTTGTTGCGTCAAGTGGGGGAGCTTACAGGTTTTGCCCATCTCCTGACTGCCCTTCAGTGTATCGGGTGGCTGGTTGTGGGACAGCTGGTGAGCCATTTATCTGCGGTGCATGTTTTGCAGAGACATGTACGAGGTGCCATTTGGAGTATCATCCTTTCTCGTCCTGTGAAAGGTACCGAGAGTTCAAGGAAGATCCAGATTCATCGTTGATGGATTGGCGGAAGGGAAAAGATGTAAAGAACTGCCCTTGTTGTAGCTATACAATCGAAAAGAGAGAAGGTTGCAACCACATAGAGTGCAAGTGTGGTACACATATTTGCTGGGTCTGCCTGGAGGTTTTCAAAACCAGCGACGATTGCTACGGCCATCTGAGGAATGTTCACATGGCAATTATATGATTGCTGTGACTATGTATTGAATTCAGGCTACAGTGGTGGCATATTTATATTGCTATTCATGTACAGCGTTAATCCATAATAGGTTGTATACAAGATGTATATAAAAGGTAGGATGCTTCTGAAGATGTTGCTAATAAGCTTTTCTAATCTTCCTCATTATATTTAGTTCCTCAATCGTGTAATAAGTGAAGGAATTTCTCTGTACATGTCTTTATCCTCAAAAGTGGACGACTCGCGAATTCTCTCTCACACTCTATCACAATAAAATGATTGAAATGGACCCTCTTCGCCTAATGATCACCACCTTGAGGCTTTTTTTTTTTTAAATAAAATAAAATAATTGAAATGAATCATGGTTAGCTAGGTTCCCAGCATGCAAGTTTGCTTAATTTTGTTTAGCAAAAAAGTTGTCAATACTAAAACATTGTAACTTTGCAAGCATCCTGAGCTCTGGCCTTAATACCTACTACATAAGTTTCTTTTCCGTTAAACAAATAGGATCATATAAAACAACTATTTCTCATAAAATGCTGTTTTTTACAGAGGTATTTTTGATTGAAAATCTATACCATCTTTCAAAACCCATAACAATGAGCTAAAAATTTGAAGACAAGTATCTGCAACCATATGCAAAGCCCACACCAGCAATGCCTAAACAAAGTGCCAAAGCCACAATCCGACCGATACTTTCCCTGTCGTCTTCTTCCTCATCTTCCTCTTTCATGAACATGGATGAGTCACATTTTGATTTCAAGTATGAAACTTGAAGCTCAAGCAATCTAACCAATTGACGATAAGCAAACAACTCTTTGGCCTCCTCAAAGAAAGCATCGGAAAGACAATCCCTTTCCTTTGCCAAAATCGCTGCCTTCTTCTCTGCCTCTCTTGCTCGGGTCTGTGACAACCGCAAGGCCTTTAGAAGCTCCAACTTGTCATTGTCACTATCTAATCTATACAAATTCAAGTCCTCGTTAGTTTCTTCCTCTTGGCCACCCATCATTCTGCAAATCCTATCCATGGAAGATATAACAGTCTTGTTTGAACCTGGAAAGACCTTCAATGGCGGAGGAAGATCACAATTCTGCATGAGGTCCACTCCAACACTAGTAGGTTTCTCACCAGACCCATCAACATATCGTTCCCATCCACAGCTTTAAGATTCGACTTTAGGTTGTTGTTTGATGCCCAACCCGCCATTGTTGAGCGCTTCATGCAAAGCAATATGTGGATAGTTATGAACAAAATTAGCTATCTAGCTTAGTGGGTTTTATCAAAAATTTTCCCAAAACCGAAAAATGATCCCAAGTTCAAGTCTTGGAAAAGAAAGAGGAGGTTGGTAATGTAATGGTGGTGATTGGGGACGGTGGGTGGGTTGGAAGAAGATAGATAGAGAGAGTAGTGCAAGAAACGCTGTCGTATAGAAAAGGTTGCTTTTAATTATAGCCCAGTATTCTGTTCTTGCGTGCTTGGACAGATATACGCTTTCAACTTGATACTGTGGACTTGATAGATTCCCATCTAAGAAACTGACTCTTCTATCTTTTTCTCAATACGTGGAATATAAAAGAAATAATTTTTTAAAAAAAAAAAGAAAGGTGGATTTTGATGGTTTTGCCAGCCAAATCTACGTCCTGCCTACTTAAACGGAGCCACCTTAAACCATTTTAACAACTAATAAAGCTTTTCATTTATCAAATACCATGTGATAATTTTTAATTAATTAAAATTCATAACAGTTATGCTATGATAACTATTATATCATTTATATTCTATTATAGATTGCTGTGATGATTTGCAGTATTTATTCTTTTAATATTAAATTTTTGGGATGTTGATATCAAATATTCTCTTCATTTTCTCATTTTTTAGACCAATACTGCAAGGCTTTTAAGGATTTCATTCCATTCATGATATTATTGCCTCAACAATAATTTGTATTTATTTTAAAAGCTGATTTTTATTTATGGGACTAACTTCAAATAAGAGACTTGATTTGAAAGTGAAGAAAATCAAATCAACGTGACCAATGTACATGGTGGTAACGTTTGGAAAGTAGTTCGATATCTCTCATCTTGCTGAAGCAGTGGCCAAGTAGGAACCTCTAAACTATGGTTAATTGAAAATAAACTTAGATACTACCACTAAACTTAGGAACCTCAAAACTATGGTTAATTGAAAATAAATTAGATACTACCATTAAATTTTCTGATTGTGCTATATCCATAAAGATTTGCAACGAGTTAGAGAATCTTTTTTTTTTTGCCTCAAAAGTACTAGGAAGTGATTTGTTGTCTTCCTTTGATGTGGAGGTGGAAGCTTTAGCTTGATCATCAACTTATGTAGATTTGTGTGGATAGATAAATATTTCTTTTGCAATGGATGCTAAGAAGGTAGTGGAGGCAGTTTTGTTGGCTAAGGATCCAGAAAATTGGTTTTTTTTTTACAATTTGATAATTTTTCGGAGGAGATTATCAAACCCTTTATGGAAGTTGTTTTAAAAGCCTCGTGAAACAAATTTGGTTGCAGACTCAACTCTACTAAATATTTCCTGTCGAATAATATATATATTTTTTATTGATAAGTTCTTTGTGGATGAATTTTCTTGTTTTATTTCTAATTGTTTGAGACTTATAATTCTCCTGCAAAAGCTCTTTTGTGCGTTCTTTTCATTTGAATGGAAGTTTGTTTTTTTAAAAAAAAAAAGAAATGCATTGTGGTCTATCAGGAGGTTCATGTGGCTGTGCATTTGTTTGTTAAATCATTACAAGCCACGGCCATTAATAAAAATTATGTGCAACATAATATACCAATTGATGAGTGTCGCTACCAGCGTCGACAAGTGTGAATCCACAATATTTTAGATTATCGAAGCCCTTATTATTATTTATTGTTATTCTTGAAGCACTTGTGATTGAGAAAATTGCTTCTTTTATTTTTATTTTTGGAGAAAACCATGTTAAAAACACTACAATTGACCTAATATTGATTGTTGAAGTTTGTATGGAGATTTGAATTCAAGAAATTCTGAAGCCTCTTATAATTAAGGACAAAATTTCACTTTTTTAATTTACGGAGTGAGTTTGAAAAAAAAAATGACTAGGGAAGGTTATTGGATGAGATGCATCCTCATATTTAAAAGTTATCAGAGTATATAAATCCTCACCCATCAAGAAGTAAAATTAATAGAGCCTCATTTAAGTGGTAAATCCCTTACAATTACGTGTGATAATTGCTTTTATAAATAAAAAATATTAATTTATAATCATAATTAGTGATGAGATATGCATGAGTGATATGGTTACCCAGTCGGTGATAAATTTCACTCTAAAAAATATATTTTTAAAAAAGGAATAGTTATTAAGTGCATACATATATATATATACAACATTATTGTACAATATATACATCATTTTGAAGCCATGGAGATATCAATTTATTAATAAATCAAAATCAATATAAAAAATAACGAATATTTAACTATATCATTATTGTAATTAGTATCTGATATTCACTTATCCGCATTAATTGGTTCATGTTCAACCTTCTTTGCTTCTTGGTCCTGCAAAACTGGTTCCAACAAATTTTCCACCTTTTCCTCCATTTCTTCTACCTGCGATAGATTGCATATGCTTTTTTATACGACACAATTAACATATACATGTATTACCGGATCGCTTACGCACGTATTTTATATATCAAATATACATATATAATAAATTCAACACACAAAATTCATTAATAACTTATTTGGAAGCAGAAACGGACTAAGTCCAAATTAATATCCCGTATCGAGACAAAGTCAAACATTGTTACCTAGCTAGTCTAATATTACAACCAGTTCTTGTTTATATATATATATATATATATATATATATATATATATATATTATGAAGACAAATCAATATTGTTGATACTTGATTTTTAATGCATGAATGTTCATGCTGTCATGATTAGAATTAATTAAACAGAATATCTATGAATGGATGTAGCACATAATATATATGTATTAATTATAAGGAGCTAGATAGGTTTTAAATTAGAAATGTATATGAGTGAAAAATTATGAATTAAAAAAACCTTTTCAATTAGGTCATCAACAAGGTGAGCATCTATGGCACTCTGTTTCGCAATACTTTCAACAACACGAACCGCATCATGAAGTTTTCCATCTTGGGGAAGTTGATCAGCTATGTCATCTGCCACCTCCTCTACTGTTTCGGCCACCGTTTCTACTATTTCAGCCACCTTTTCAACATTTTCCACCACCATGTCCACCTCCTCTACGTCCACAATCAAACCCAAAATAACCCATATAATAATATTGTATATATATATATATATATATATATATATATATAACCCTAATTTATTAGAATTCTTACTTTTAATTGCTAGTAAGGGTCCCCATTTGCTTCTCCAAAATGGCAGAATTACAGATATCACCAATCCCAGAATCCAGCTTTTCCTGTTTATGCTTAATGGGAAAATCAAAAGTTAATTAATAAATAAAACTTATTATATTGAAGGTAAAATTGAATGAAGTTGAATATGTGTGATGATAAAGTAAATTATAAAGGGGCTTGCATGAGCTAATAATTACCAAGAACTCGAAGGTGCTGATCCTGCAGGTTGAACGGTACTACTGTTGCATACAATCCTATTCCTACATTATTAGATTTGAAATATTATAGCCATGCATGCATAAATATATTATACAAATAGTAAGGAAATATATTACATATCCCTGGCGTTGCTTCTCAACATAAGAGGCCTCCGGCTTTTATTGAGAGAGAACAATCCATGGTTGAGTAATAGTATTGTTGGGGATCCTGGTTTCATTTCCCAAAGCTGACGATCAAAAGCACTACTCGAAACTGTCCAACGTATTGTCAACATCTTAATTTGATTATCCAAGTTCTTGATCTACCCCAAGCTCAGCTCCAATGGCGGCAATCCAAGAAAGGCCTTGTCTCTGCAACCCCCCAAATCTTCGATTAAGAGAGAAATATATATGTTGTTGATGAGGAGGTCTGGTAGATTAAATAAGGCCCTTATGTATAATATATAGTCTTAATTAATGGAATTAATTAAGAAGAGTTAGTACAATAATTTATTAATTGATCAGGTATACATTATATATATATATGCCGATGGGTAAAGAGGAAAGGAGAAAAATACTGCAACTTTCACAGGGTCAGCTTTGAAAAGTCCTGTCCATTTTAGCCGACCTTTTTTTTTTTTGGGTGATACTTTTTTAGCCAACTTATTTAATCTGAAATTATAATTATAAAACCAGTGCATAAATTATAAATTCTAGGTTTAGGCAAGGGCCACTAATTGCTGACATTGGAAACTTATAAGAGGTGATGACAATGGCGTGTTAATTGGTAGATTAAATTGGTGACTAAGCAAAGTCGCAAGATAGCTATTGCCGCTTGACAAAATCAATTATTTTCCAATATTGTAGTCTGCACGTAATAAATTAACATCCACCCCTACCACCCAATTGTATATTATATAACTTGTTAAGTACGGCTATTTATATATAATTTTTTTATTATTGCTTTTAATTTCCAACAGAAATTTTTTTAAAAAATGAAATAAAAGACTTTATGAAGTCTTTGCTTTGTCCCTCAACTGTGAATCCATGTACATGCGGTGAGGTATTTTGTTAGAGTGATACAATTTATTACGATGATAATCACCATTGAGTCCGACAGATATATTTTTATACTAGAATTTATTGGAGATAATAATAATAATAATAATAGTAAAACTCAACGCACATTATTTATGCCACTGAATAAAATTGGACTGTCATCGTCTGCCATACATAGCGCAACTTCAAGCAAGCAAAAACTATGAAATTTTTCTTTGTTTTTTTTTTTTAAAATAAAATAAAATCTGTACTTATGGTATCTGTCCAAATCAAGTATTAAATATTTGTAAACTTTTCATACGATGATGATATGACATATTTTTTACCATATATTTGAAAAGAATCTAATTTTATTCGGACAATTACGCTTCTTTACCAAGATTCATCCAATAAATTGCCTGACCATTTTATTGGAATTATATTTCAAAAATTTTGGAATATTTTTACACCCAGTGCTTCCCTTGCTTTAAATCTCTCTTTTAATATTTTGGACATGGTATAGTACAGCCATGCTGGAGTCTCTTCAAATCAATTACCTACTAACTCACAAGTCACAACCAATCAAATATGTAAAATTGGAAAACAAAAACCATAAATAAAAATGTCCAATTATTGTGAATAGATTGTCTTTCCAATTATTTTGCATTCTTTACATGTTATTTAGTGGGATCCCAGTAAAAGATAGAATTGAGGAAGACAAAGTGGTAAAAAAAATTGAAGTATAAAATAAAATATATATATATATATATATATATATTTCCGGAAATTCAATATAATTGATTGTAATGCATTAAAGTTAACGCGGAAACGAGTAATTAAAGCACCGTTGACTCCGGGACTCACCCTGGAGAGAAACAAAGACGAAGCAACCAAGTGATTTCTTCACAAGCAAAAAAGTCTTTCATGAAAATCACCCAAAGAGGACCACACCAAACTCTGTGGAAAAAGAAAAAAGAGTTATCCATCAAATTCCAATTCGTGTTTCCATGGATTTTCCGTCAATCCAAACGGAGAATCTGTGGTGTGTGTGAGTGAGAAAGGTATGAATTTGTATCCCCTGTTTTAGAGATCTCCTCTGTTTCTTCATCAATGGAGTTTCCTCACAGAAAACTTCTCCAACAAAACGATTTATCGACGTGTGCAAAAAAGTGCAGTCCGGTATTCAACAAAGACGGTTCGTGCTCTGTATCTTGTTTCCCACAGTGTGTTGGGGTCTGCAAGAGTCTCAAAACCCCTTCTAATTATTCCAACTGTTCATTTTTCCCATGCCAGTCACCACCACCACCACCACCACCTTTGTCACTTAGCCTTCCTATAAAATTTCATAATGAAAAAACCTTAAACCAGAAGCATGTAATCAAAACTAGTTTGACAATCACATCTTGTATGATTGGTGGTGTTGCTGTTCTCTTTATTATCTACATGATCATGAAGAGGTACTTTTCTAGGCTGAACAATTCCAGGAGCAGAGATTTTCCAATTCTGTTCGATACCCATCAAGGATTTATCGACGAAGATCGTGGTCCTGTAATTGACCACCATATTTGGTTCATCAACACCGTTGGTCTCCCACAGTCTATAATCGACTCCATCACCGTTTTGAAGTACAAGAAAGATGATGGGTTAGTTGAAGGCACAGAGTGCGCTGTTTGCTTGAGTGAATTCGAAGAGGATGAGAGCCTTCGACTTTTACCCAAGTGTAGTCATGCTTTTCACATTCCTTGTATCGATACCTGGTTGAGATCTCATAAGAATTGCCCACTTTGTCGAGCCCCTATAGTTTCTGACATTGCTTCTGCTCAGAGAGTTTTAACTGAACCTAGCTTGAGTGATTCAGGTCCAATGGAAGAAACTCAGATTGAGAATTTGGAGAACCATGGTGGTGGGCTAGCAACCAATCAGATTTTGGGAGAGACGAGTGGAGTTAGGGATGTAGGTGATGATGATATTGGTATCTCTGAAAATGGAAGTTACAGTGAAAACCCATCAAAAGGCTTGCCTAATTCTGAAGATGGAAACAGTCTTTCTCTGGTTTTGAGTGGTTTGGGTGACAAACCAGAAGTGAATGATGAAGAAGATTTGCAACCAGTGAGGAGGTCATTTTCAATGGATGCTACTTCTGCCATGGCGATATATGCAGATTCCCAGTTACTGAATTTGAAGAAGTTGAAATCCAAGCAGAGCAGTGGAAATTTAAGCTTTTACAAACTAATGAAGAAAGGGTCTCCTTCAATGAAAAGGTCTTCTTCAAGTAGCAGGAAGTTTTCTTCTCTTTCTTCTAAACATTACAGAAGCCAGAGCTCAATCCTACCCTCTTGAATATTTTTGGCTTTTTTAGTCTCTTTATGTTTTTGTGTGTTTTTCTTTTTAGCGTCTCTCAATGGTTGGATATAATTTATCTTGTTAGTAGATAAAATTAGAATACGCTTTCTTTTGTTGCTGAACAGAAATGAACACTATGAAGCTGGTTCTATGCTGAAGCTTTCTCTTTTTAGAAGGAGATTTTTGGGGCCAAAAGTTTCTACTTCTTATAATATGTTTAAGCGACTGTGTTTCCTGTACGTTTCCAAAGGAAATATTTACGATGGAAATATTTACAAATGTTTGGTATAATAAGTGAATAAATTTGAGGGATTTTTTTTGGTGAATAGAAATGCATTAGCACAGGAAGACCTCAACAAAGGAATTAAGCTGTATCCGGCAATTCAAAATTAATTATATATATTTTAGAAGTGGATCCAAATGGATGATAATGTCATTTTTTGGTATTAAAATGATATTTTTATTAGAGTGTAAAAAATGAGTGTTCATGTTAAAATTTAGCATTGTTATTCACTTTTGATATGTTTTAACAGCCTTCATAGTTTACAAAAGCTAAAGAATATTGTAAAGAGTACTTTGCAACCACATCAGCAAGACAATTAAGATTCCTACTGATCCAATTCGAAGGCCAGAGTCTATCAGTAAATCTACTCCCAACAGTTAACAGATCATTGTAAGAATTCCAAGAACCCGGTTCTTTCTCCTAAACTGACACAAGAGAGTCACTATACCATATCATCTTCTCATAGTTTCTCTGAGCAGCCAACTCCGAAGCCCATTCAATGGCTTTAATCTCTGCAAGATTTGGTGACGAGTAAATTTGAGGGATGTTTGCAGGAAGCTATGGAATTTTCATCACAAACTTATTTATATATGCTTTAACTAAATTTCTGTCAATTTATTTACCATATTATGATTCTTCCAACTGTATTATAGTTATGGTTACGCAATACTTGTTATTGCATGCTCATCAAATGCTTTGATTTTTTTATCAGGATAAATCATTCATAAAGATTCATTTATATAATCTTAAGGGGTGAGGTCCATATATATACCTAAAGGTAAATATATCATAGCTTTTATATGTTTCCAATCCAAGATTAAAGCTGGACTTCGATTCATGGGTGTCTTAACATGTTTGATCTTATATTATGGGGTTCCATTATCCATAGTTGAGTAATTTTATGACTGTTTCTATGCATTTGGTTGATGGGCATGCATTGCATATAAGTTTCTCAGTTGCTAGGTGTAAATCTTCCACCAATTAATATTCATCAAATTACATGCATAAAGTCCATATCAAAATGCATAACATATCTTTCTTTAAGCTATGACATATCTGTTATCAACTCCTTGTGGTAATGTATAGAAGAAATGGAACTCCTTGTGCTAATGTATAGAAGAAATGGAAAAGTATACTAATACCTTCTCTATTTTATCTTTTTTTCCTTCTGTTATGAGAAATTACGCCAACCCCAATAAAAACTTAATTTAATTTTCAAAGGAAGAGAAACATGATATGCTTTTAATACTTAAATTATTAAACATCCAGTTTCACTTTTTCGGATATTCTTTGAATGAAACCTCGGCTTCTCTGTTTGCAAGATCGGATAAATCTCTTGCTGTACCTTTGAAAAGATATGGATGGCTGTTTCTAATTACTTGTATGGTTGCTGCTGCTCATATTTGAACATAAAATCACTAAATATCAAATAAAACATTCAAGCCAGATTAACAAAACAAACAACTCACATTAGTCAAGTCGACCAAAGATAACACATTGTTTATAACTAGTTGCAATACTGATAAAACTAATAAAAAAAAAACTAATGAAAACCTAATGAAAACAAAGTTGAAACATTAGGGAAAAGTTCTCTGATTCATCTCTCCACGAGATGGAAGGCAGCTTGAGACAGCAAGGCTCATCTATACTGAGAACAATTAAGAAGAAAACAGGAAAAAAGCATCAGTAACTTATATATATAATTATATATATATATATCACTGTAATTTCCAACATATTCACAGTATCCAAGCCACCAAGGACATGACATGTAATTTGTAGAGCAAACCATCAAATTTGTGAGCACAGCTACAATGGCCAACTGACAACAACTATCATTGATCAACCAACAATAAAAAAGGAGGTCGGTGGGAATTCGGTGGATGTATGATATGGTACAGATATCAAAATCATCTGAAAAGTGAAATGATGCACGTAGACATAATAATACTTAGCATGTTATGCATCTTAAGCAACCTCATTTGTTTTTTTTTTTTTTTTGCTCAGAATAGAAGCAAGATACTCATTAATCAGCGGATAAAAAATCAACCTTAATGAAACCAATTTCTTTAGCATTGCTGCGGAAGCACTGTCTGCAGCACATGAGACCATACTTTCTGATTATTCCATGTGGGTTTCCACAAACCCGGCTGATAGGAAAAAAATCAGAATCAGTAAATAAGATTTAAATGCTCAATCTGCTACTGAAACTGATAAGAACAGAGTCAAAGGGCAAAGATTTTTCACACCAATACTCAACATCACTTGGTTCCTTGATTCACCCTACTATATGCTTCCGATTTTTACTTTCATAAAAATAAAACACATCTATCACTGTAACAAAACATTAAAAAAGTTCCACATCCTGCCAATAAGATTTAACTATCTGGGCTTTGGTCTTTACCCGTTTTCATATGGGTTTCAGTTAATGAAAAGCCTACCCTATATGTATATATATATATATATATATATGTTCTACATCCCCAATATCCAAGTCTTTGTCTTTCTTAATCGGTTCATGAAGAAAGTTGGAATCTATTCAACGAGGATCAAAATTACAACTCGGCAAAAGATTTAGAAAACATACCAAGTACGCGATCCAGGGCCGTAGTTCTTTGGGTGAGAGTTCCACACGTTAGAGTGACCCATCTCCCCCTTTCGCTCCGCAGGCTCAGACAGAGGGCAACGCTACACGCTATGAATGGAGGAAGGAGGGAGGGAACAAACCCTAATGTTAAATATGAAGGCTGAGGGCGTCAATCATGGCTCAGACGACGTCGTTTACAGATCAAAGTCAATATTGACTTTGACCGTACATCACGGGCCCACATTAATACCACAACCCACACAAAGTTATATCATTTTACCCGAGACCCGACCCGGAAACAAAATGGAGTGGAAGTTCGAATTTCCAAAGCTTTGGTGAATCTCTCGAGGTGGCATTTCGGGCGCGCCGAGCTTATAGAGACAAAATAGATGTAAGAACCAATAAGCTTGTGTGTCTTTTTCCTTTTTCTGGTATTCATATTGAATTGTTTGCATCAAATATATGTTATATCTCTAAACATTTTCTTCAAAAGGCTTCACAAACAATTAGCTTCAAAGCAATTTAAAAAAAAGAAAAATTTGTTAAAAAAAAAAAGAAGAAAATAAAAAAGAAACTTGAAGAGGAAAAAAAAAAACTTGAAAATGTTAAAATAAATAAAGAGTAGGGATGTTTTTGGAATTTAATAGAATTTGTCCTGTGTAAAGAAATTTGGGCAAAGGACCGAACTTGGTATTGGGCATGATTTGGCCAAATCTGCCTGAGAAACTGATGTGAACTTGGGCCGTAGTCATGATTTAGTCCAAATTATTGGTCTTCTTGATCATTCTTGTTCTTATTCGTATGTGCTATTTTAATTTTTTTTTCTTTTTTTCTTTCTAATAAATCAGAATTTCATAACGTTTCTGTGGCAGTAGTTCACTTGCTAATTACAGGGATTTATTAGTACTATTTTTTAATTTTTTTTGGGGTAAAATGTGATTTCAGTGAAAAAAAAAAAAAAAACCATTAACAAAAATGTGAGAAACGCATTGGACCTACCAAAATTTTATTTCGGTCTTTTTTTTCTTTCTTTTTTTAAATATAGACAGTGGCAGAACCAGTGAGGATCTGCTGATCACGATCTTCGACCTCAAAAAAGCTAATGTCAATAAGGATTCCAATTGTCTGAGGGTCAACATCATCATTGACATTCAATTCCAAATCTTTCTCGCTCAAGAAAATGTCCAGTAGTATATTACATTTTCAAATAATGTATTTTTGTTTAATAGCAGTCGGGACTTTTTACCAAATGAAATGATTTCATGATCATGATCAACTATTGGGGCAAATTCCCAATAGCCAATCCAACTAACTGCGAAAATGGAAAATGACCTTTTAACATTTTTTTTCCCTAATATATTTGGAGAAGCCATGGGTGAAGATAGGCAAATACAGACATGTAGATGCAAATGAAGGAGATAAGCTTTTCCTTCTGCCGCAATTTATCCCCTTTCGGTAAAAAAGCCGACCTTTTTAATCTTTTCTCGTTTCCATCCAAATTCCAATTGGAAAGTGAAAAAAGTAAAATAAAAACTAAGGAACCCACCAAAGCACCAGCAAAATCTACAAGCAAAGTCATCCACTTTCTTTTATTTCCCTTTCCAAATTAAACAGCCACATTTGAACTCTTTTTGCTTCCCTTTTCATTTTCTTTTGCACTCTTAGAACATTGTTCCTTTCTTCAATCTGCTTTTTTAAATGGGTTTTGTTTTGTCCTTTACTATAAACCAGGTTTGAAACGAGAGTATATTAATTAATTTATAAGTAAATGGCAATCCCGAAGATCTTTATGCCTGTTTTACGAAGTTGAATTTGGTATTAACTGAGTGTCAAGGAAGGAATTACATAGATTCCCCTAAGTGGGTTTTTGGAAGGTTAACTTCGAATTACCTCTCATTCTTTAATGGGTTCTCTCTACTGTTGCAGATGTGTTCTATATTCTTGCTTTCTTGGTGCTTCTGAGGCTTGCATTCCTCATGGAATTTGCTTTTGGCAAATGGGCATACGGATTTGTACTGTGTTGGTGGCTCGCCATCTATGGAGCATACTCAGGTAAACCCCTTTACCACAATTTCTCGTATTTTGTGATGCATCTTCCAATGCTCAGCGTTGAAAGAACGAAAAATTTATAGTAGATAATGCACTTTTCTCATTCATTTCTTGATCATAGTGGAAGGATTACATGGGGACTCCAAAGTGAGAGGAGTGAACTTGGGAGGGTGGCTGGTTGTTGAAGGTTGGATTAAGCCTTCCTTATTTGATGGCATTCCCAACGGAGACATGCTTGTAAGCTTTCTCCAGATTTTGTTGATTTCAGAATCTTTTGGAGATTTTCTGGGTGTCAGTACTTTCTTGCCTTACCCAATTTGGATATTACAATGTAGGATGGAACAGAGGTGCAACTGAAGTCGGTAACGTTGCAGAAATATGTTTGTGCAGAGAACGGGGGAGGCATGAATGTTACAGTTAACAGAGATAGTGCATCTTCATGGGAAACCTTCAAGGTCAGATGCCAGACCAAATTGTTCATGCTTGCAATTATCTATTAGATGTTACCTGTTAGTGCTTTAGTGGTGATCTAATATTGCCTTATGGAAAGATTGTTTTTATTAGCTCAAACGATATGTTTGTTGAGTTTTTCTATCCTTGCTCCATTTCCTTTTTTCTCACACTGCTTTTACTTTTTTGACTGGACCAGTGTCCATCATAGTAATTTTTACCCTATATTTTGAATTCCTTGTATTTAACATTTCTAAGAAGTTGCAGAATATGGCAGACCTACTCATAGTCGAAGTTGATTGATTGTCTGAAACACTTTCTATTTAACATATTAGTTGTGCATGATAAATTCGTGCACAAGCTTATGTCTAAAATTTTGATTTCAATACCATCTAAAGAGTTTGATGCTTGCGAACAAGTCTTAATGAAAGTTACAACTCAGATTCTAGTCAAAAGATGTTCCTGTGTGATGTATAATGCAACATGCTAAATGAGAACCACATACTAAGTTAGAGACTAAGCATGAATGATTCTACTTATATTTTCTGGTTATGGATCCAATTTGTATGAATGACAGTAAAGTTGGAAAGGGACAAAATTGTAGCAGAAAAAGCACATAGAGGGTTCTTATGTCATGGGAAATCTCCATTGGCATAGGGGTTTTCAGTGGTTAGAAGTTTGAGTACAAGGAGATAACCAAAATATAAGAATAAGTCTATTATACATCTCCATTATTCAGAACATGCGCTTTATCTTTCTTATGTTCATTTTGCTCTTTAGTTTCACATGTTCTGAGGAGGGAGGAATGGTGATGTTGATCATATTACCAGTCTAATTGACCAAGTTTTATTTCTGTTTCTTTTCCTGCAGTTGTGGAGAATTTCAGCATCAGAATTTCATTTCCGCACCTTTCAAGGCCAGTTTCTGACTTGTGATGGTGGGGGATGCTCTGTCTCTTCAACTGCAGATTCTCCGTCAACATTAGAAACTTTTTTTATTGAAAGGAATAACAACAGAGTCCACATCAAACTTCGGAGTGGGGCCTATTTGCAGGTTTGGTTTTTAGCTTATTACCTTTATGTTAGACTAAATAAGTATTTGCTTCATTTTCATTGGTAGCCAAGAATGGAGTATTAGCACCACTGACGTGCTTTCTTTAGGATTTTACAACTACACACGAGGGAATGGGTAAACATTTTCAACTACTCATTTTCTCAGCCTTCCAGAAAAACAGTGCTCAGTATGTTTTATTTATTTATTGGAGAATCCTTTGGAGTTGAGAAAAAATTTACTGATTGATCAAATTTTGTAGAAAGTGGAGAGGCCAGATAATTCTTCAAAATTTTAGTAAATTTGTAGAAAGTGGAAACTGTTTTCTGAAAAAATGATTTGGTTTCTTGTTTTTCATTAAGTTTCTGGTGTTTGACTGTTATGAAAGAGACTTCAGCCATTTATATTATTTGGTGATCCAACCTCCCATTGTGGTGATTCAAATATGATGATTGTAAATAATTATGAAAGTTGCTACGGCTAGTTTGGTTTGATTGGCAGGGGCAACCTTTAATTGGAAGTTGTAGTTGAAGATTTATCTCATTTCAAAAGTAACGCTTTTCTTTTTCTTGTATTTTAAGCTTAGGCTACATTTGATTTGCTAACCAAAAACAATTTTCATCTGATCCATCGAATTCAAAAATCAAGGTTTCTTTTTGGTCATAATTGATAATTGATAATTGGGACCACCTTTTTAATGTTCAAATATTTTGCCAAAACGTGGTTATCTGAAAAAATGCATTACTCAGGCAATTAGAACAGATTTTAATTAAGCTTGCAGCCATTAGACAAAGTCTAAGGATCAACTTAATGGCATTGTAGATTGTCTCATTGCTTGATTGTCTCCTTATAAGATGTTGTTAAAGTCATTTTACTATAAGGATGATATCCTTTACTGTACTGTTTAGGCTGCAATTGAGAATCAGCTTGCAGCAAACTATCCAGGGACACCAGGATGGGATGATAATGCAGCCACCTTTGAAATGGCAATTGTGGCCAATAATTTGCATGGAGATTATCAGCTAGCAAATGGTTATGGACATAATGAAGCCAAAAAGATTCTTAAGGTAACTTTATATTTTTATGACACTTATGTTTATTCTGAAAATCATCAGACCACCATCACTTTGGAGTCTCAAATTATCTTGTTGTGCAACTTGTATGTTAAATTAGAGGGCTCATATTGAAAACTGGTCAAAAGTCAATAATGGTGCCTGTTTAACCACAATGATACTTATCTGAACATTATTGACGTCAGTGTAGCATTTTCATGTATGTTTGGCATGTCTTAGTATTCTAATATTATTGTATTTCTTCAATATTCTTTTCTTTGGTTCACACAAAATGGTTTTCTATAATCTACATGCAACATTAACCTTATAATAACCACACTGCACTTTCTCAAAGAGTATTGGAATCCTCAAATGCTATCTTCTATTTGTATAACTAAGTTTTTGCCTTTCTTAAACTGCAGAGACATAGAAACAGTTTTATCTCCATAGAAGATTTCAATTTTCTGTATAGACATGGAATTAATACTGTAAGGATCCCAGTGGGCTGGTGGATTGCTTATGATCCTGATCCTCCTGCTCCATTTATTGGTGGAAGTTTGGAAGCTTTAGATAATGCTTTCTCATGGGCACAGTAGGTCTTGCTTTCACTTTAATTCATTGAGATTTTTGCTACTTTGAATATTTTCATGTCCTCCTTTTGTCATATATAAGAATTATGGTGCAGAGCCTACAACATAAAGTGTATTATTGACCTTCATGCTGCTCCTGGCTCCCAAAATGGAATGGAACATAGTGCAAGTAGAGATGGTTCAACAGATTGGCCTAGTGAAGATAACATCTCGCAAACATTGCATGTTATAGATTTTCTTGCCTCCAGGTATTTTATGGACAAGTGGTTTGATTGTTAAAATGCCAATCCTCTTACCGAGTTCTCCAGTTGCAAGTGCCATTGAATACTAATTAAAAGAAGAGAATGAATATAGCCAGTGGATAACATAGCACACTTTTCGTACCAGTCACCAAGATATCATCTTGGATCTTGTACTAATAAATTAAATCAGAAAATATGTGGTATTGTGGCCAGGAATTCTATAAATTAATATTGGTGTTTGCAAATTGTAGATGATTTTATAATGACAAAGGATCAGTGTCTCTTAGGTATTCAAGTATCCCTTTTGTTCAAAAGTACAAGATTTTGCCATGCTTCTATTTCATTTAGAATGCACTTTTTCATCCCTTGACTTTAGTTGCTTGATTTATATAAAAAAAAAATATTGTTGAGGCCATTGATCTGAGGTATCTGTAGCATTTGTATAGTTCTTGTCACAATCAAAGTTTCAACATTGATCTGAGGTATCTGTAGCATTTGTATAGTTCTTGTCACAATCAAAGTTATTAATCTCTATGGGATAAGTTACTTATGATAACTGAATGATCAAAATTCTTTCTGACAACAAAAGTTATGCATGTATACACGCACCGGTGTTAGGTAATTCTCTGTCATGATATTTTGAGTGATGCTCATTAATGCCTGGAAGAACTTTTTTTTTTTTTTACTTTACTTTGTATGTAGCTTTATGGCATGTGAAGTGAATCCAATAAATTTTGTTCAGGCTTCTTTATACTCAAACCTACAAAATCATGACTTTGTTTGCAGGTTTGGCACACATCCTGCATTGCTGGGAATTGAGCTTTTGAATGAACCATCTGCACCGACAGTTCCACTGGATAAATTAGTTTCATATTACAAACAAGGCTACGAAATTGTTCGGAAATACTCCCCATCTGCATATGTAATAATTTGCCAAAGGATTGGCAATGCAGATCCAGTGGAACTTTATCAGGCCAATATAGGATCGCATAACATAGTGGTTGATTTACATTACTACAATCTGTTTGACACTTTTTTTGTTAATATGAGCTCTGAGGATAACATAGAGTACATATACAAGAGCAGGGAAACTCAACTACGGGACCTGAACAAGGAAAACGGTCCACTTGTTTTCATTGGTATGTGAAGATCCATGTTGTGCCTTTCACAATATAACAGTTTTTTTCAAGGTCTTGTATTTTAGTGGAAATTCAAGCCTAGTTGGGTCTAGATCATAATTGAAATTCCAGGTATAGAAGTTAGGTCAAAGTTCATATTTGAGAAACCCTGTTTTCTTTAGGTTCAGGCGGTATAAATTCTAATTCTTGAATCTTGATTTATTTTCAGGGGAGTGGGTGAATGAGTGGAATGTGACAAGTGGTTCTCAGACAGATTATCAAGAGTTTGGGAAGGCCCAGTTAGAGGCTTATAATGCAGCTTCCTTTGGATGGTGTTATTGGACACTGAAAAATGACAGACAGCACTGGGATTTTGAATGGAACATTAGGAACAATTTTCTCCAATTGGGTAATTGTCTAGGGTCATCTGTCTTTGTTTTACACCAGATTCAGATACACAAGATTTCTGAATTCACTGTCATTAATTTTGGTTACAGTCTCCATCATTGTCTAATACCATGTTCTTAACGTTTTATGCAGGTAAGTCAGCCAACAAACAAAATTTTAACAGTTTGCTGTTGCTAGGATTGGTTTATGCCTTGGCTTATCTGTATCAGATATTGTGATAAATCACACCTGAGACAACTAACGAGTTGTGAATGGAAGAGGATTATCCCAAGTGCGGCTTTTCTTTGTAATTTTTGCTGCTCAACCAACTCTATCATATTGTTTTGCAAATTTGCATTACCAATAATATTTTTCAAAAAGCACATAAGATACTGTGAATGATCCTGTAACAACTTTGAGCTAGATGTATTGAGCTCATTCTCAATAACACACATCAATTTTTTTTCCCAGTAATTTTGTGAACTTGCTTGTCACCCAAACTCATTCTGTTAACTAGAGCCTAGAGCCATCTTTTGTAAAACAAAATGTAAAGTCTCTTGACCACCTGTCCAACCAAAAAATATCCTATAAAAAGCACCACCAGAAACCCAAAGTATGACAGTGGCAAGGAAACGAAACCCATGACTTTCCCAATTGCTGTGAACGGAATTGAAATCCCAATTGCAGAAATCACTACCGTTGAACATATCACAGGCCAGGAAGCAAACTCTTGAACGAATGGGATTTTCTCTGTCCGGATCAAGTGGATGGTTAGGGTCTGCATCAGAAGCCCTTCAATGAACCAAGCAGAGTGGAAGAATTTATCAACTGTTGCAGTGTAAACCTTGTAGTAGAACCAAAGGAACACAAGTGTAGCAACATCGCAGAGAGTACACACTGGTCCGTTCCACAAGATGAACATCGGTAACCCTTTCTCGGACCATTTTTGCGGGATTTTCACGTAATCTTCTTCCATTTTGTCCCATGGGATTGCAATCTGCCCCACACTGTACAAGAAGTTTTGAGTAAGGAGCTGCCTTGCAGTCAAAGGCTCATATTTCAAGCACACGTTTGCTATCAGGAGTGAAATAACACTTCCTAAATTTGCAATGACTGACAGTTTTAAGTACTTCATAGTGTTCCCAAACGTTAGTCTACCATGCTCAACTCCTGCAATCAGGACATTGAGGTCTTTCTCCAGCAAGATAATGTCAGCAAAATCTTTTGCAACTGATGCTGCTGAGTCAACTGATATGCCTACGTTGGCTGCATCTAAAGCAAGTGAGTCGTTTATTCCATCTCCCAAAAACCCAACCACATGGTTACCAACTGTCTGCAAGGACTGCACAACTCGGAGTTTCTGTGTTGGGGTGAGCCGAGCTAGTACTGTTGCACTTTTGACAGTCTCATGGAAAGAATCCTGTTGGAGAAGCTCGAGCTCTGGTCCGGTAGCAACATGGGATGTTCTGATGCCAACTTCCTTGCAAACCTTTATAGCCAGAGACAGTGAGTCGCCTGTTAGTACTTTTGCTTTTACACCCTTCTCAGCCAACCGCCACAGAGCTTGCTTTGCTGAGTCTTTAGGTGGGTCAAAGAATGTTATAAGGCCAAGAAACACCATGTCTGATTCAAAAGCTTCATCATAATTGGGTCTGTTTTCATTCCTTGACTGCTTCATAGTCATTAAACAATGTAAGGAAAACAATTACAGAAATGAATTACAAGAAATAAGTGGAGGAAGAAAAAGATTCACACACCGTTCTCAGCCTCTTTGTTGCTACTCCTATAACTCTTAGTCCCTCATTACTTATTTCTTCGCCCATAGATAAAATCCTCTGATAGTCTTCCAGAGAGAAAACAGTAATCTCATTCCTATCAACATGCTCGACGAAAGAACAAACTTTTATTACTTCTTCTAGTGCTCCTTTAGTTACCATGAATCGCTCAACTAATTGATGGCTTCTATGTTCTGCTTCTACTTCTAAGATAATAGATACTCTTCTTCGTATGAAATCGAAAGGAATCTCATCTATCTTCCTCCACTTGGATGGCTGGAACCTGTATCCATTTGTATACACATATGCCAAAATTGCGTCATCCAAGGGATACTTTTGATCAGTCTTGAAGTAGGAATTAAGGAAAGCAAAGCGTAATACTTTTTCTTTAGGTAAACCCCAGCTGTCTAGATGATTAACCATGATGGCTCGGTTCATGGTGAGTGTACCAGTCTTGTCTATGCACAGGATATCCCTATAACAGAAACAAAGAAGCAAATGAATGTGACTATCTATTGAAACTTCTTCTAATATACATGATTTTATATATATTAATTCTATAGTTTTATATATACACACACACACACCTGTTACAATGAGGCAAATTTAAACTTACATAGATCCCATGTCTCGAATTGCAGTTAAGCTCTTGACTATGCATCTGTCTCTCGCCATAGCAAGCGCTCCTTTTGCCAAACATGTGTTGACGATGAGGGGTAGCATTTGAGGAGTGAGTGCACTGGCAACCGAGATTCCAAAAAGAAAACTCTCACTCAAATCATGTGAAGTAATATAGTCAGCTACAATTATGATGGTGACGATTGCTAGCATGAAAGCAATCAGCGCATAAGATATGCGGCGAACACCATTCTCAAAGTCATCTGGCGGTTTCTTCTTCCCTATGTTAGAGAACATGGTGCTCATGTAAGTCTTGGATCCGGTGGAAACAACTAGACCGGTTCCGCTACCTGATACTACATTTGTTCCCTGAAATAATCGAATCAGAATCAGTGTTATTTTTACAGTATTTAAAGCTATGATTTCCATAAGTAGACGAAAGAAAGGAGATACTGTACATACCATGAAGCAAATATTCTTCAAATCTAGCAAAGGAGTGCTAGGATCTTCTCTGATCTCAGACGTTTTCTCAGTTGTTCCAGACTCCCCGGTTAACGAAGACTGGCTGTTCAAGAAGCAGGATATGATCGTATGATTCAGAATTTCTGTAGGGAGAGGAAGGAAGAATTGCATGAAAGAACTTACCAACTCTCATCTATAGAATATGGAAAGTTGCTCAGGTAGTATACCTCACAACAAGGTTTTTCGAAGATAACAATCTCACGTCACCAGGAAAAAGGTCTCCAGGTTCGAAAAACACAATATCGCCAGGAACAACATCTCTTTGATCAACTTGAACTACTAATTCTGTCTGTACAACCCTACCGGCACATCTTTGAACTTTGACTGGGCATCTTACAAATTCCGAAAGTTTCATTGCTGCTTTTGAACTGCTGTATTCCTGAAATGAACATTGAAATTTTGTTAGAATCATGATTTAGAAGTACTAAGATGTTGCATCTTTATGACTGAACAAACTGATCAGAAAAGTACCTGATAGAATCTGAGGGAGACGCTAATGAAAACTAAAACAAGCATTATTGCCCCATTTGGGAAATCATTGGATATGTATGAGAGTGCAGACAAAACGATCAAAATGATATTAAAGGGATGAAAGAACGCAGTCCATAGAAGATGCCACCAGCTTGGAAAAGAATAATCAAGAGGAACATTTGGGCCACTTTCCCTCAATCTCCTCTCAGCTTCTGTGAAGCTTAATCCTGCATAGAAGCAACTGGGTCACTAGGTTATTACTTGATGTATTCTAACAGTATAAGATACCAGAATGACAGTAAATGATCTAGGTGAAATAACAAAGGGAGATGATTAAGAAGAACTATTTCAACCAGCAAAGTTTCACTGTGTGGTTCTTGTTTTAGTGTACTTTTATCTCCACCATGGACATACAAACCTAGCTAGGAAGAAATTTGTACCTGAGAGCTAGTTCTGCAATTTCTAATCGTCTTTTATTGATAAAAACCGATGTCAAGTCTATATTAGGTAAACATTAAATACACTGAATGAAGTACATGATGCTATGTCTATGTCATATAGAAACCAAAATAAATAAACCAACTTTAATTTAGGTTTCATATGTAGTTGCAACCAAATATAACGTTTGGAAACTGTCATTTACCCTGCATGCTATTTTGGTAAGTTATAACAAATAAAAATCAGACAGCAGCCTCCACGAAGTTGATTTTTACATGCTACTGAAAGATGATGAACCTGAACTGTTTGAATACGTTCTTTAAACATCCTAGAAAACTAGAAAATTTGATCAACTATAATCTATTATCATCTTACCATTAAAATCATGATAGCAGAGCTAAGTGAAACACATGTTCATGCAACAGTTAAGCATTGTTATGATCACCAAGCTAGTAAGTTATCATTTAAAGTGATCAGAATTCCTAAAGCTAGTTTCTTTTACAAAGAGATTAACATAGCAACCAAAATGTACACAATCTCACTACTATGCTAGCACATATCCTTCAAGATTTTTATTCAAATTCAATTTTAAATTGGAACAAAAAACTACTCACCCCTTTCAGTGGATCGGACATACTCAAAAACCAAATCCTTTTCGGACTGAGCCAAGGCATATAACCAAGAGTACAACTTCTCTTCTGCCTCTGTCCTTGACCCTCCATCAATCTTATCTACAAATTTCAAAGAAAACAACACAAACCCATCTCAAACCAAACCACAAATTCCTAAAAGGAAAAAAAAAATGGAAACTGTGACAAATATATATACTTGGAGACATAAGCCTACGGCAGAAGCCAAAGAAGAAACCAAGGAACCCATTTTCCTGCTTTTCAGGTCCCTTGAGGAAGTTTTCTTGAATGGGGTTGACAAAAGGAATTCTTGTGGTTCTATTTGACCTGAAAATGGTGGGAAATCTGATCCTTCCCATAGAAGCACAAAACTGAAACTACAATGGAGCACCAGTAGTTGAGAAGAGAAGGTGATAGATCATAGATTAAGACATTATATATATATATATATATATATAATATATGACATACTACACTTGACGAGACAACAATTAAAGGGGGTTTGAATAGAAGGTAGACACAGAGAAAATGAGAGAGAGAGATATTGGAAGTATGGTCTTTTTTATTCTTTTTTTTATTATTATTTTTCCCCTCGCTTTCCTCGGAGATGGCTTTCTCTCTCTAGCTTCAACTACCAGACTTCCGAATGACGGTTAGGTTCCGGAACAACTGCTTTCGTGTCTGTTTTTTTCCCAATAAAAAAAAACTGTGTCTGTGGATGCCATTCCTGGGTCAAAAGTTCAAAGCTGCCTTCACTCTTTAAAGCCCAATATGATCCTTACTGGTACTGTATAAGTTTTTTTTTTTTTTTTGAAAAACGATGACTTATTTTGGTTAGACAATTAGATGTTATAGGTCATGTAAATAATATATTTAAAATGAAACTTATTCTAATATAATTGTATAATTAAGAAATGAGTAAGAGACTACTGTTAAGTAATTATATATATTCTTAAATATTTTTTAAGAGTTTTTATGTGATATTTTAGCTGATTTTATATATATATATATATATATATATATATATATATATATATATAGATTGTCTATTTCTAAAAGCGAATTGTAACAGCTATCAAATTTATATAATGATTATTTCATAATTGTTTAAAATGTTAATTATATTAATGGATAGCCAAAAGTCTTAGGCCCAAGCCCAAAGTTCACAGCCTCTATTGAATTTTTTGGTGGACTGGTTCTAAATGCACGCACTTTTTACTCTTCCCACAGCTTTTTTCTTTTAAATTTTTAATTAAACTTCTTCTATTCCTAAAATACCCATGCATATTATGCTCAAGCTCAACCTTTAACTACTGTATATGAACTCTAAAATACGTCCAGGCCTCCACTGTCTTGTACGACACACCTATTTTTTTCTTCATCTTCCGTTAAAATATTCATGGTCTTTGAATGTGATGCATAAATAAGATAAGCAGAGAATATATATGCCTCAAATGTATCTGAAAAATTAATACTAATTAATTTCTTGGTTCTAGTGTACATATGTTTGTATTTATTTCAATATTACTTTTTTTCTTTTCTTTTTTTAGTTCAGTCTTCTTCTTTTTTTATCATTTTAGTAAAAATGTTTAAAATAAATTGAATTGAAACTTTTTATATATAAAAAAAAAAATTATAATTTCATGTTCTTCTATTCTCTTTCTCTAACTTTTCTTTTTCTTTCTTTTTTATTTTTCCCCATCTTTTCTTTTATTATATAGAAATGTTAGATAATGAGGATGTAATGGTGTAAAAGTTTGAGATTGAATAAATTAAAATAATTGAGTTTGGAAATGGGTGGTGGAATATAAACACACGTACGTCCTACATAATAAGTAATGTCCATTTTCGTAATGCATGCCACGATCCACAAGGAATCAGCAACTGCTCATGCAACTGCCTACCCATTTACGACCAAGCCCCACACCCAACCCTTTCTTATAATAAACCCATCTCTCTCTCTCTCTCTCTCTCTAGTTTTACACAAGCTCTAAACATAACCAAAATCTGATAAAAGAACAAAAACACGTACACACGCACGCACACACAAAATGATCAAGGAAATTAATACGTATATTAATCAATTAGGAAGTCATTTTCTCATGGTTCATAAAAAAAAAAAAAAAGAAAAAAAAGAAGAAGCCATTTTCTCATGAAACTTGGCGATTTATATATATATAGCACACAATTTAAATTGCTTTCTACCTTTATAATTATGCTTGATATATATGAGCGCCATACCCATATATATATATATATATATATATATATATAAGGTTGAATACTTGCGTACCCGTTTTAATTATAAATTAAATTTATATGCATGTGTGTGTGGCCATAATTAGCTGAAATTATACGATACCCTAATTAAGACTAATAGTTTTAATATTTATTTATCCACTAGGTCAAATTTTGTGTTACTCAATGATCATTATTATATCTATGATGTGAATTGTATCTATACTTGACCAAAATTAATTAATAATTCGTTAAAAGTAAAGAAGGAAAAAGAAAAACGCTACTTCTTTTAAGCATATATATTTTCTCACAAGTAGTATTTTATTTTTATGAAATGCTCACAGCCATTAATTGCTAGGTTGAAGTTCTTGAAGAAGCCATGGACCATGTGGCCGAAACATCCAATAATTAATAATAATAATAATAATAATAATCTCCAACTAAAAATCTCAATATTAAAGCTTGTCAAAAATTTAATTAGTACCCCCAAAGAGAAAAGCCCTGCTACGTACAAAACTAAGCACAGCTCGAAAATGGAAGAGGTTACAAAATAGGCTTTGACTACAAGGGACCATATATAATTAATTTTTATATATCCAATCCCATATGACCAACAAAAACTCCATAACTATTCATCAAAAAAAAAAAAAAAAAGAACTCCATAACCATGAAGAAGAAAAACATGACGATGATGATCAATCACCGTGGACGATAAAAGAAATACTGAGCTCCTGACCCATACAACCTTCAGGGTCAATCAAATGGAAAGACTGTGAATGCCCAGCAGAACCATAAACTCTCTCAAAATTTCCTCTGAGGTAAATAAGCTGATCATCATCGTCGTCGACCCGATTTAGTTCTTTTCCGGTAATAATGCCAGCACCAGCCACCACCGAACTCATCAGCCTCAGAGCATCTAAATCAGGCTTTGATGGCCTGAGCTTCATTGCGTACCCAACTTTCCTTCCATTACAGTACATGGCCCAAACCGGCATGGACAAAAGAGAGTAACAATTTCCAGAACCGGAACTAGGATATCCAGGCGTAGCGCATTCCAGGGCTATTCTAACAAACCCACCTCGCATTTCTCTCGCTAAAACCGTTGTAGGGATAGCAAGCTCCAGGAGTAGAATAGGGTTGGACGTGGACTTGGAGTTTGTTTGGATACAGAAGCTCACTTTCCCTCTGCGGTACCCAAAAATGGTGCCGGTGATGATATTGTTGTTGCTAGTACGGAATACGCTGGGTTGTGGATTGTTATAGTAGCGGGAGGTTTGTGAGGTAGTTTCTGGGTCTTGTTCTTCTATGAAGGTACAGTTTTTACAGCTTGGGATTAGGAGCTCCGTGAGAGAACGAAGAAGCCGCCATGAACGAACTTGTTTATGGCAGTCCACCACTGTGATTCCACTGGTTGTGTTGGTGTCACCGACTGCTGGATAGACCATGGCTAGCTAATTAAGCTCCTTTTTTGAAGTATGAAGGTTACGAAGCAGGGCTTCTGGGTGGTTGGAGATGGTATTGGTCTACTAGGTTTTATCTATATAGCGCTGAAGAATAAAAGAGAGTTTATTCTTCTTCTTTTTCCATTTTTTCCCTTTTTTTAATATTAAAAAATGAAACAGGTGTCGTCATTTAAGACTGGGGCGATAAATTAAATCCATGGTTCAATTGGTCAAATTACAATAAAATGCTTTTCAAGCACATATAATACATAAAAAGAGGGTTTATGTTCTCTCCCTCAAAATGATTAAAAACCAAAAAAGGTCAGCCGATGGATCCAATCAATACATTTTGGAATGATCTAATGGATTCCCATAAAAAAAATAAAGAAGAGAAAAAAAATAGTCGCATGGGAAAATGAAATTTGGCAAGAAAGATTCAAGAATTAATGTTGTTAATTAATTTTGGTTGTATTAGAAAATATTTTTTGATGACACAATTTTGGGTACATACAGCAGAATTAATTGACAATTCTTTTTTATTTGCCAAATTAAAAAACGACATTTGCTTCTTCTTTTTAGTGAAATTATCAAAAACAATATTTTCTAACTCATCATGTATAATATATCTTTCCTTTCTATGTGGAACTGTTAAATTGTTTGATTATTTTGTCTAATTTAATTTTGAAAAAACTCTTTCTCCTTCTAAATTAAGATATATACTATATATGATTCCAAGTTTAGGACTTAGAAAATTTTGACAAGACAAGTATATATATATATAAATATATATTTTCCTATATTATATATCACTCATATATTCTACGCTATTAAATAATAGAATTATCAAAGATGATTCTAATATTCTCTGGTAGCATATGATATAGAAGGACATTTAAACTGCGTAGCTTGTATACGCTGAACTCCAACCACATATTATTTTATTAAATATAGATTAAAAAAAATAAATTCATATTATTAATTATATTTTATTTTTTATTGATACTCTATATGAATTGGTCAATTTTATCTCTACTGTAATTTAAAATATATATGCTTTATATATATATATATATTCAAATAAAAAATTCATGAAAGTTTAAAATACTTCCAATAAACATGTGCACTTATTTTGTGTGTTTGGGTTGAAGACATAATTTGCACACACAGAAAGCAATAGAAACTACATCCAAAAAATGGGAATACGCATCCTTTTAGTGTCTGATACAATTTGTTTTGTTTTCTGCTTCAAATAAATGCAAAAGCTATTGCTCCAAAAACAAACTAATGGATTTTTTACTACTTTTTCTTGCTAAAAAACTAATTAACAAATAAAAAATATATATATAGTAGTAAGTATGTGTTTTCCGTACGACATAAAACAATAATCCCTGGCCATCATCTAATCATTAATAGACCATAGATAGGATTTTATATATTATTCAACTCCAAATTTACAACTGTGTTCCAGCAATACTTTATTCAAGAATCTTTGTGAACTTTTCAGCAAAATTATATGTGACCATAGCTTCTTCTTAACTAGCTAGCAAATAATAATCTAAAATATTGATACTTTAATTAAAAAGAATACACGGTAGCACTAGATTTCATTTGCCTATCCTTTTTTGTGTATTATAAAGTATGAGGGGGGCCTCTGAGGCAAAAGGGTTCTGTTGGGAGCAAATAAATGGAGTTGGCTTATGCTTTCTAGCCTGGTTTCTCCACTCATGTCCTTTGCCTTTCACTTTCCATGCATGTGTATATATCTTTATTAACATTAATGGCATAATTAGAATAAAATTAATTATGAGTTTTTGTTAATTAAGATAGAAGAGTTTTCAATTAATCTTATAATTAATAGAAATATTCTCTACCCCTTCATCAATTTTAATGGGTATCAACCAAGTACTATGTTGAAGTGTACCAAAACCAAGGCTTTTTAATTGAATAATATTCTACATCAGAGAATAATTTAGATTAAAATGGAGAAACATATATATGAAGATAAAATTCAATAATTAAACTAACTCAATAATTTTCTAGCTATTATTGGTGCTAATTCTAATCAAAAGCTTGGTAGAATGAATTCTAATTGGGGCTATGTATATGCATAAACCTAATTTGGATCTAAGACAATAGAATTTGATTAGTAAAGACAAATTAGTATAAACACATGGCATGCAACTGACTCGGCTATGCACTGTCTCTTTCTTTCTTTCTTTCTTTCTTTTTTTTTTTTTTTCACTCTCTAGATACAATCGAATTGGCTTTTTCCATCTGTCAGCATGATAAACATATGCCGTCTTCACATAGATAATAATAAATAAATAAAAACTTTGTTTTTTTGGGGGGTTGCTTTTTGATAAATGGACAAAGAGAGAGGGTCCCCAGACAAAACAAGGTGTACCATCTCACTGTCTTTGGGGTCCATGTGGCCCCATGCCAAACATGTTTGCTTGTGTAAGTTTTAAAACATGACATATATAAAAATGATTTTATATCCAAATTAAACCAAGAAATAGAAAATAATAATAACAAAATAAAAAATGACGTAATTAAGCAAAACCCAATCATGATTATATAAATGGTATAACCTAATCTTACAGCTAATAGATTACGAATTAATCTACGTTACTACTTTTTGTTTTAGTAGTTACTTTAGTTGCATCAGATCGAAGCTTGGTTAATTTCACGCCTAAGCCACCAACACACGTGATAGAACACAAGGTAATGTTTAATTGATGACTAATGATCACATATATATTGTCAGTAATTTCTTCTGTGGAGGTGTTAATATAAATCAATAGAGATTCTAATGAACGTAGATGAGTAGCACTAAGGTTACGAACGCATCTATCAACTTGTAACAATAAAAATCCTAACTGTCTAAATGAATTAGATTGTTTTGGCCTTGTAAAATTTACTTTCCCATATTAAATTTTAATATTAAAAATTAATTATTAATTATCAAATAAGCAAATGATAGATTCAGTATTAATCACCAATTATGATAAATAACTTTACAGTGATATTATATTATTATATACCGTAAAAATAAATAAATTTTAAATAGAAATCAATTATATGCCACTAAATCATCCGTTGATAAAAATAAATAAAAAGAAACGTGAAAAGCTATAGGTAGAGAGTGATAATTTTCACTTGAAAATCAAGTAAGGCGTATGTCTCTCCGTTTCTAAAAGGGACAAACTTGAGTATACGCATGGAGTTGGAAAACAAATAAAAAAGTTTTCTCCCTCTCCTTTTTGAATCAAATTGCATGCAAAACTATTGACAAGCAAAGAAGATGTCCACCACTATTATTGGTTTTCCATCTCACATATGATTCTCCACTTTCATTTCTTTCTATCGGGTCCCTTTAGAAGCTTCATGTTCTTCATCTTCTATTCCACTAATCACCAATTCGAATTATTATTAAATGTGATCTTCAATCCAATAATTGCGTGATGTGTTTTACATGTATTAAGAGCCCGTTTGGTAATTAATGTGTTTGATTTTTACTTCTTTTTTTTAGTTTTATGTAATTTGCTCATTTTAAGAGTTAGTTAAGATTTGTTAAAATTTATTAGTCTTTTTATTTTACTATAAATAGGAAGGAAAAAGAAAAATACAAACAGAAAATAAAAAATAATATTTGTGAAAATATTTTTTATTTTTTGTTTATATTTTTTTCTTTCTCTTTACATTTATACTCAATTGAATATTTTAACTAAAATTAACCAACTCTAATGAACCTTTAAAATAACCAAATTACATATAATTCAAGAGAAATATATTTTTCCTTTTCCTTCATATTTATACTCAATTGAATAATCTAATTAATATTAAAAAATTCTAATTAACCTTTAAACTAAGTAAATAAGAGAAAAAAAAAATAAAAATATTATCAAAGGGCTAAATTAGTTATAATGTTTGTATTACATTTGAGAGAGAAAGTTTGTGTGTTAAATTAATTATGTAGGGAGTTAAAAATTATTGAGCGAAAGAAAGAATGAATTACATAATATAATTCATCAATGGAAGTTATTTCTGTTTCTGTAATTTACACTTTTGGACCAATTCCTCTGTCAAAACCTAGCTACAGACCTACTTTGAGCTCAACCTATAAAATTAACCAAACCCAAACGGATTTCAATTGGGTTGTAAAGGGCCCAATAGTGTCTGACACAGAGCCGAATCACACAAAGGTGTTACTTCAAAGTTCAGACTTAGCATGAGAGATGTCTTTATTTATTTATTTATTTTTGGAGATAAGTTTTGTTTTAGAGAAATTGATTAATAGCTGGGGGCATGCCTACTCAATTTGGAAAGTCATCTCGCTTACACAATAATAATATAGTTTTTTTAAAAAAATAGTATTACTTTAGTTCTTTTGTTTTGAAAAGATAACAATAATATAGGCTTTTCTTCTTCATTGTTTTGGACAACGATAATAATACTAAAGCTGACTACATGTTGGTATAATTGCCTTGAGAAATCTATGGTCTGCTAGATTGTCTCCTTCAACCATATCATTATGAGCTGTATCTGAGATTTAACAAATATTCAGGTCATTAAATTTATTATTATTTATAAAATGTTTAGATATTATATAATTTATTATTTTCTCCTTAATATTATAGAAGTTGACTCATTTAAGAAAAAAAAAATTATAAGCAGTACCGAACAATACTATAAAAATTATAATAAATATAAACAATAAAATGTTAAAAATAAGAATAATATATTAGACATTAAGATCACCTCCTGCACCTGCACGTACCAATACCAGGTGCCGCAGCTGCAATTCACTTTTTTGTTTTTATTTTTATTTATAATCAAAGAGACAATGATTGCTTATCTAACTCTACAAAATTTCCATCTTTATCCATTTGTTGACTCTAATAAAAGAAAACATCTTCACCACAAGCAAACAAAGATTTGGAATCAAATATCCTCTGTCTTTTTATCTATTTTGTTATTTAAATAGAAGATAGTCAGCTCCCAGGTGAAAAAAAGAGGGGTGTGGGCTTTGGTTTGTCTTTCAGTCACGCCTCAACGACACATCATCGTGGGCGTGCATCCATTGGCAGCCAGGGGTTTTGGGCCCACTCGTTGACGTCTAATAAGAGAAATAGATTGTTCTACCTACAGCTTTCTCTACTACCACCACCCCCCCCACATGGAGTCTGTGACGTCGTTTTCATTTTTAGCTGCCCCTTCTCTGTGCCCCATCCCCAAAGCTAAAGCTAAAGCTAACCCAACCGTTCTCTTTTAGTCTCTCTTCTCCATCACTATTTTTAGTCAAAAATTTAATCCACTTCCATTATTATTATATTACGTCATGATTTTACTACTACCATCTCTGCCTAAACACTCCTAATTCTTTCCTTCCAGCCCAATCCCCCATTTGTATGTATGTGTGTGTATATATAGCGCCGCCACCGTTCATTTCTCCACGTGGCACCGTAGTCCTAGCCTGGTACTTATGCATCATTTTATCCGCCCAAACACGATTACTTTTAAAAAATTAATATCAATTTTTTTTTTTTTTAAATTTCTTTTTCTTCTTCTTCTTCTTCTCCTTCTTCTTCTTCCCGCTACGCCCTCCAAAATCACTTACAAGTTGCAACGGCTTTTCTCTGCTCGGCTTTTCCTACAACTTTTTTTTTTTTCTCTTTTTTCTCTTTCTGGAAATACATCATCTAACTGATGAAACATAGACAATTGAATTTCAACCGTCCGATATTCCCCTACGCGTTTAACTTTCACAATGCGACGGCGTTTGGAGTAATTACCTGGTCCTGGTCCATGCTAATTATGCTTCTTCTTATATTCTCGCCCGTGTACGGTCAGCTCAATCCGGAGCCGACTACGGAGTTGCAGAACAACACCACCTATGGCTACCTCGCCAACTTCAACTCTTCAATGGCTGTAGTCATCGTGTTCCTCGTCTGCGCTTTCTTCATGATGGGCTTCTTCTCTATCTACCTCCGCCGATGCGCCGAGTCGCAGATCGTTACTGCTAGAAATCTCGGACAGATCGCCGTTGGATCTTCTCGTGGACCGGGTCTTGACCGGCTCGTAATTGATTCATTTCCCATTTTCGTCTACTCGGCCGTGAAGGACCTCAAAATCGGCAAAGGAGCTTTGGAATGCGCGGTGTGCCTGAGCGAGTTCGAAGACTACGACACGTTGCGTTTGCTGCCGAAATGCGATCACGTTTTCCATCCCGACTGCATCGATGCCTGGTTGGCTTCTCACGTGACGTGTCCAGTTTGCCGAGCTAAGCTGGCTCCGACCGACGGTGGAGAACGCTGCGCCGGTGATTCGGCACAAACCACAGAGCCGAATCGGGAAGGTTCTGCTTCCGAGTTACAGAGTGAAGAAGACGATCAAATGGCGATGGTGATCATCAATGTAGACCAAAACCATAGCACAGATTCGCACTCACAAGCGGTTGGGACGGCGAACAGTGCTGTTCAAGGATCGGTGAAGCAGAATCGTCCTCCGAGATCGGGAATCCATGGAAGGTTTCCGAGGTCGCATTCGACAGGTCACTCGATGCCGGTTCAACCAGGAGAGAACACGGAGAGGTACACGCTGAGATTGCCGGAGGAGGTGAGGAGACAGCTGGCGATGACTGGGAATAACCTTAAGCGTTCAATTAGCTACGACGTCTTATTCGCCAGAGATGGAAGCTCTAGAAAGGGGTATAGGAGACAAACCTGAAGAATCGCCGTTCCGGTTTGGTTTTTATGTTAATATTTTTTAATTGTTAATATAAATTTAAAAATTTCTTGAAAATCTATTTTTTATTTAATTTGAAGATATTTAATATTTCTATATTTTGGCTTTTAAATAGTCATTTCTGAGTTTTTACAAAATTCGGATGTGAATTATGCAATAATATTTGTTAGAAACAAACTAAACAAATATAATTTTTATTTATTTAGTGGCATATTTTTTAATACAACGAAATCTAGAGTTTTAGACATTTGCACTAAAATATGTAAAAATCTCAATGAGTAAATTTTCAGGTTCTAAATACACAATTTCTATCAATTTGTATTTTTGCTTTAGAATCAAGTTATTTCGAATTCAATTTTAAAAGATTTTGCATGTTCATTTTGATTAATCAAATGACTTATGCTAATATATTGACAAAGTATGTAAAAAATTCAAATTAAGATTCAATTTGCAGGTCCTAAATATATTTTCAAAAGTATTTTGTGTCGTAGGTCCTACGTTTAAAAGGGGGACAAATGGGGAAAATATAAAGCACTTTTGACAAAGATTAAGAGAATGTGGGTATTTTTCCAATTTGTATTAATTTTGTGGGTATTTTCGTCAATTACCCATATTTTTTCTGTTCTTTTTTTTTTTTTTTTTAAAGATGAGTATATATATTTCTATAAAAATGTTAATTACTGAAAATTCTATCCAAAGCTATTGGTTATAGCTAGTATTTATTTTGCTGTGGTTTTTATGTCCGAATTATTTCAATTTGTTAGTCAATCCAAACTAAAGTTAAACTAAATTCAATCAACGAAGTTATCAGTAGATTAGATATATGCACGAGACTCGTACGTTCTAGTAGTGAGTAGCAAAGGTCTTCTTGCAATTCCCACCCAAAATGTACAAATCTCAGCTAATTTTAAACTTCTTTCAATTTAAAATAAAACACATTCAGTATTACCATTTTAAGTTTCTTTTAATTTTAATTTCAATAATTATCTTTCAATTTAAAATGAAACACATTCAGTGTTATCAATTTATTATTATTATTTGTTGGTAAAAAGGCGTGTTTTTTTTTTGGGGGGAAAAAAAGACTTTCATTATACTATGAGCGTGGTCAAAGTAACTGGCTAACTACTGCCACGTTGGAGCGTGTAGGTCCTACTTTGTTGCGTGTTGGCATCTATCTGCAGTACCGAATTTTGCATCCATTTTTTATACTACAACACTGAAATGTTTTTTTTGTCAAATTATAACACTGTTTTTTAACGTAAAAAATTAGCACTGTTTCATTTAAATAATTATGATCACTCATGTGAACAAACGTAACAGGGTAGACATAAAAAGCAATGTTAATTTATATATTACACGGTTAATTTATGACTTTTTCACTTATTTACTTCAATAACAAGTCAAAGTTATTATAACTCCTTCAACAAGTTTTATAGATGAAAACAAAAATCCAATAATAAAAAACCTCTGTTGAATAAAATAATTTCTATGATTTCACAATACGTAACATATGCTGCACCGATGGAAATCATATAATTAATAAAGTTGACAAGCTTATTATATGTAATTAATAAAAGCATATCAAATAGACTATATAACAACACAAATTGTAACGAATAATATTATTCATTAAAAAATAATTAAAATATAATAATTTCAAGTCTATATTTAGCAAACAAAAAAAAATCAAATCCTACTGTTAAACTAATTGTATATAATTCAACAACAAATTAAATAAAACAATAATTCTTTTAACAAATTTTCTATATGAGATTCAAAGTCCAACGATAATAAGCCTTTTTTCTTCACTAAGCAGTATTGCTTTTGGATTAAAAAAAATAGATATCGTTTAAATATAATATACTTGATATGCTAATATTAGAGTAAGTAGAAAATATGGTTTTTGTTCCATTATACAAATATTTAAAACAATTTTCTACAACAATTTTTCTCCCTTTTTATTTTTATTTTTTATGGAAATGATTGGCAACAATTAAATCTTACAAAATCTATGTATATTTATTAATAAATTAAATTAAATTAGTCTTAAAACATAGTAGATTAATAAAATTGATTATAAAACTAAAGTAAATAATAAAATAATATGAAAAGAGTCTTTTAAAAATAATTGATTAAATACTGATAATATATTAATAGTATTATACATGTACGTGTTAAATATATAAATTTTTCGTTTCTATATTTTTATGGGGTATTTTTAAAACAAAGTAAGCCAAATCCCAAACTGGAATGCAAATCTTTTTTTTTTAGTAATTAAATTTTTACAAAAATAATAGATAAATATTATTAAATTGTATGATAAACTACTCAAATTCAAAATCTCTCACAAGAAGAGAGCGGATAATACCAATCCTTTTATAATAATGACCTTTTGAAGCCCTAACATCGTGCAAATAATTAGCTGATTTTCTAAGTCCATTTTCCAAATTTGCCTTGTACCATTGTCCAAATGTCGACATGCTTGGAAAACGTACACCAAACTCATGCATGATTAGTCATTATTATTATTTTAGTATTACTTCTTCTTCTTCTTCTTCTATTTTACTTTTTTTTTAAAATTTGACGAAGAAAATAATGACTGCCCTTTCATCCCGCTTCTCATTAAGAATCTGAATCTAAATGCCTTTTTATTTTAAATCTCTGTACAGATAGAATTTCGGCTCATTATTTTCTGTTAGTGATTGAATATATGTGATACATTCACTAAAGGTTGAAAGTATATATATTAGTATAAATACAGGGATGATTAAGAGCATTCCATAATGCCAAGTTATATATAAATATATAATTTCATTCAGCAGAGTGAATTTTCGAGGCATTTCATCAAGAAACAAAATATTGGGTAAGCTAGAGACTTGAAGTGAAACAAATATAAGAACAAATTATGAAATTGATACATTACCAATAAAAAAAAATGAAATTGATACTTCGATACATTCTAAGTGTGAAATTGATACTTTGGTATATGTTATGTTACATAGACACGTACAATTGGATGGCTTTGAATCTATAAAAGGAGAGGTTTGGCAAACATTAATTAGTATATATAATGGAGTTGGACCCAGTTGCAGTTTAGGTAGATTCTCTGTCATCTTCATCATTGAATACTAAGTAGTTGCTTTCATTCATTGAACCATATATATATATATATATATTATATGTGAGATATTTCTTATATTTACCAAATTACCCTCGAGAGTGACAAATTTAACTATGTGGGCACGGAAAAATACTAATTAATCCAACTATTATAGTATTATAATTAGTTGTTTGTTGATTTATTTAAACTGAATGTAATAAGGTGATTGGCTTAGAAAAATTTAATTTTCGAAATTTATATTATTTTATTGGTTTGATAGTTTTAAAATAGTAAAAATATGAATGCTTAATTGCGTCTAAGTTCTTAATTTCGTCGTCTTCTCACGGCGGCTCGCGCTTTTTACGTCCTTCGTAAATACATTCAAAAATTTTGATGAATAAAAACACTACGCTCGCGCGTTTTACAACCTGCATGAATACACATTTCCCAAAAAAAAAAAAAAAACTTCATAAATACATTTTAAAATCTTGATAAATAAAACACTACTGTATATTATAACTGACGTGATAAATTTTAATTGATTAATAATTATCAAAACTTCAGATAAATATGAGATAGGATGAAGATTATTTTTATTTATTGGTCTTCTTTATCTTATTAATTAAATAATATATTAAGTTAAAAAGATAAAAAAATATATCAAAATTATAATAAATTAATTAAATAATAATGTATTATGTTAAAAAAATAAGAAATATCATAATTATAATAATTAATAATTAATATATATATCTTTTATTAATTTGTAATGATATATTATTATTTAAGTGGTGTGCATAGAAACAGAGCAAAGATGATCTTCGTCGAGAGATCGAGCCCGTTTGAAATTATTTTTTTTTAACGAAAAAATATTTTTTTTTAATAAATTTTTTTTTAAAACACTTTTTATAAATTTTCATAAAATATAAATTACTTTATCATTAAAATGTTTTTTAATTAAAATACTCAAATAAAAAATATTTTTTAAAAAAATACTATTTATATAATTAAATTCAAATGGACCCTTCCTTAACATCGATAGCGGTGTGCGCGAGGTTGAAAAGTCAAAGTCGTAGAACGTGTGTCTAATGTCACACGTACGAGGGTAAACATAATGCGAAGCTGAATGTTTTTGGCATTTCCATATGAAGTGGTGTTGGTTGGAAAAAATGAACAAAGAAAAACATTTGAAGAAACCTATGAAGGTGTAGACGCAAAATTTTATCCATTAGGTGAATCTTCCATAAAAAAAAGATTGGATCACGAAGAACCAGTAATTGTCAAAATTTTTGACTAGCCTCTTTCAGATGAGACAGAAATATTCCACGAATTAATGCATAAATCCCATGAGCTAGATTCTCCCTCTCAGAGCTTGCTCTGTAATTGAACTCCAACACCATGGGACGCATAACAAAGCTCAGAGACCTAATGGGTGTAATCAAAGACAAAGCCTCCCAAAGCAAAGCTGCGATTCTTTCCAAACCAAACGCTCATTCCCTCAACCTAGCCCTCCTCCGAGCCACAACCCATGACCCTCTCACGCCGCCCAATCCAAAACACCTCCAAACCCTTCTCTCCTTCGGCCACAGCTCACGCGCCACCGCCTCTTCCGCCATTGAAGCTCTCATGGACCGACTCCACAACACCCACGACTCCTCCGTCGCTCTCAAGTGCCTTATCGCCGTCCACTACATCATCAAGCGTGGTAGCTTCATCCTCCAAGACCAGCTCTCCGTCTACCCTTCCGCAGGCGGTAGAAACTATCTTAAGCTCTCTGACTTCAGGGACACTTCGACTCCCACAACGTGGGAGCTCTCTTCCTGGATCCGATGGTATGCGGAGTACATCGAGAACTTGCTTTGCACGTCTCGGGTTTTGGGCTTCTTTCTCGGTTCGTTTTCGTCCACCGAAGACAAGGATAAAGAGGAAGAGAGAGTTTCGGCGCTTATGAACAGCGATTTGATTAAAGAGACCGAGTCGTTGGTGAGTTTGCTAGAACAGACTTGCAGACAGCCCGAGTCTTTGCATTTGAGTGGTAATAAATTGGTGGGTGAGATTAGAGGCTTGGTGGGTGAGGATCATTTGTCCGCGATGAACGAGTTGTCGATCCGAGTCAATGAGTTTGGTGAGAGACAGAGCTGTCTGAGTTTCGGCGACTCGGTCGAGTTGGTGTGTGCGTTGAAGAGGTTAGAGGATTGCAAAGAGAGATTGTTGTGGTCGTCGCCGGTTAAGAAGGACGTGGCAGAGGGCTTTTGGGATTCGATAATTGAGATCAAGGAGAGGGTTGGGAAAGAGAGAGAGAATAAGTTAGTGAAGAAGACGGAGAGGTTAAGCGATTCGGCTCGGTTTGGGGAGCGAGTTCTGAGGTCCGGTGACTCGGTCCGGTTCGCGTCGGCGAGATTGACCGTCAATTACAGGTTTCCTTTACCCGTAGATTCAATGGAATCGTAGGCATGATGTAATAATAAAGAAAAATTAAAATGTGAAATATAAAGTTTGTTTTTCTTGATAATTATTTGGTGGTTTTGAATTTTGAGTATTATTTGTTGTTTTAAGATTATATTTGTTGAATGTATTGATTTTCTTTGGTTTTTCCCCCTTTTCATAACAAATTAGCTGTATTTTCTTGTAATTTTTTAATACTACATCATGATAAACTTCAATAAATATAACCATTAAAGTACTTAACTAATTTGCAAAAAAAAACTTCAATAAATATAATTATTAAATTTCTTAATTAATTTGTAAAGAAAAATCATAATAAATTAATTTATTAATTAATAATACATATAAATACAAGAGTAAACGCACTTGTTTGTACTTTTACATATATAATTTAAGTTTTGCTCTTTAAAAAAAAAAGCCTATTAATTTATTAATTTCAGATAGTATTGATTATATTAATACGATCCAATATATTTCATTTCTCAAAAAAAAAAGAAAAGAAGTTATTTAGGAAGTCATTACAGAACATAAAGAGAGCTCACATTCTCTCTTTATTATTTTATTTTATTTATAAATAATACTGCGGTTCAAGATCTATAATAGCTTGATCGAGCCAACTTACAACAGAAAAACACAAAGGAAAGAAAGAAAACAGAGAGTCTGCAATTGAAAACCTAAAATTAGAATTACTACACATCATAGCTGCTTTGTCAGCAAGCATATTAGAACTTGTGGGATTCCACTCCAACTTCCATCCCTGCCTCTTAATTACTTGCCAATCTTTATCTGAAGCATAAAAGAGAATTAGACGCAACTTCAATACTCTCCCCCTCTCTTTTTGTTCTTTTCTCTATTTAATTATTTACTTCTGTGTCTTTAATCAGTTATGGAAATGTTTGTTAATTCACTGTGTGTGGATTATACAGCAAAAACAAGCAAACTTTCAAATGTTGGGATAGTTTTTTTTTTATAATACTATAATATAAACACTAGTATGGCCTTTTGGTGAACTGATTTCAGTGACAAAAAGTGTGCAAATTACAATAAAACTATTTTTAATGGTCTTTCAGGTCCCACCCAGATTTGAACTCAGGTCAGTGGATTGTTTACTGAGTAGATACGTTAATTCTGCCTAAATTGGCGTCATTGGTGGGCTAATCAGAAATAGGCCACTTCGCTAGACTCCACTGCGATGAAAGGCTTTCACTACTTTTATCTCTCTTTTTATTTTAGGAAAAAAGTGGTCTTTAACTACTTGAAAAGTACATTTGAGTGTTTTGTCTGTGATCTCTTTTTCCCAGTTACATAGAATAATTACGATGGACAATCAGAATGGGCTGTGCCAAACACTGTGACAAGCACTAAAACCTCTCGCATACAAGTCAAAAATGTATGAGCGATTTCCAATCCACAATTTGACATGTAATGCACTTGCTTATTAGTCGGGTCGCATGGTTGGAAATGTGGATTCCAATTTTGCAAATTTTAGTCTCAGACAAGAAGTAATCAAAATTCTGTAATTCTCATGTTTGTTTTGCAACAGTTTTGCTTAATTGTGCTGCTATCCTCAGAGATCTCGTAGCAATGATCGTCTCCATCAGTAATTTGTCTCATTTTATTTGCTGAATTTGGGTGATGCTTTGGAGCTTCATTTTGGGTTCAGTACTAGATTTTGTATTCACTACAAGAAGAAGATAAAATAATTAATTAACAGAGAAAATTTGCTCACCAAATTAAAGTAGTGATGAAGAACACAAAGTCCTATTAATGGATTTTGGAATATTATTATTCATGACGAATTATGGACCATGCAGTAGACACCATGACACCATGAACTGCGGTGGAATTGTCTCTTATAATAAAGGCACATCATCTTCCAAGTCTTTAAGGGGCTGAAAGGCACTTTGTATACTTTGGGTGGTGGACCTTATATATGACCTAACCTTTTTTTTAAGTTCATTAATTTAAATATAAAACATGAAATATTTGAATGTAACAAAGGTTAATCATACTCTCCTTGAAAACTTAACCTCCATTTTTTTTTTCTTGACCTCCAATTATTTTGATATTGAAATTAAACCTCGCATGGCATTTTGGGATTTTAATTAGTACTAAAATCGATTTTTTTTTTTTTAATCAATATTGACTTGTTCCCGTGCAAAGCCATGCTTACCTCCGGAAATATCCCCAAATTTTAATCTCTCCATCCCAAAATAATAAAAAGATCAAAATCGACTTTATAAGTTAAAAATCAAATAAAATCAATTATTTGACTTTATAGGATAAAAATTGATATTTTTTAATCAAAATTAAACTTTTGAAGGACATAATACACTTTTGGAGGTATGATTTAAAATTAGAATATAAATTTCAAAATCAAAATCTATTTTTCAATATAGAGTTTGATAGAGATCAATATCCACCGTTTAAGGATCAAATATGACCTTATGGAAATACAAATAACGTTTTGGGTCAATATTAATATTTTGGAGTTTGGTTGAGCACCAAAATCAACTATACAATAAAAATCGATGTTTGAAAAACAATATTAATCTTTTACGAATCAAAGTCGACCTTATAGAATTAAAATTATTTTTTTGGATCAAAACTAAATATTTTAGAAATATATTCAGACTTTTTTGGATTAGAACCAAAATAGATCATATATCAAAATCAATATTTTAGGCATCATAATTTGCATTTTACGATGACAATTAACCCTACAGGATCAAAATTGATAATTTTAGGTCGAAATTGATTAATTAAGAAACCAAAATTGACACTTTAGTGTTTAGAATTAAAATAGACATCTCAAAATGAAAATTCTATTTAAAGTATAAAAATAGTATAAAAATCGATAATTTGGACAACATCAACCTTGCAAGGATCAAAATTAATTATGTATGATAAAAATTGATATTTTTTGATTAAAATTTAATATTTTTTGTTAAAAAATTTAATCTTTTGAGTCTTTTGGGGTTTCTTTTACAACCAAAATAAAAGTTTTAAGGTCAAAATTAATTCACATTACATTTTAAGGATTAAAATTTTTTTTTGGGGTCGAAATGACGACCACTATCAAGGATTGAATTGCTGTCCCACCAATCATTCCCGCCCAAATTCCCTAATTGTTGGTTTTTGATCATTTTCCATAAAATATGTTACAATTGCTAGGTACAATTAATATTTATGCAAAGTAGAAGGAACAAAATTGAAGCAATAAAGGATGGAAACAGTTGGCTTTCGGATACCAAAGATATTGGGCATTACTTTACAACGGAGTTCGAGAATCTCTTTACTTCTACGAATAGCCAAACACCATATGATATTTTTGACCTTATGCTGCCATCAATTTGAAGATAAATGATGTCCAATGAAGAAATCAAAGAGTTTGTCTTCACCCTTTAAAAGCTTCCCGGCCCAAAGATTTCTCCCTAATTGTTGGATCAACTTGTAAGTATGATCAGTTTCCAGTTAGAATAAATGTATACAATTTTCAATTTTAATCACTTTATGCAACTTTTCCTATAAAGTAATAGCTAAAATTCTATCCGAAAGTATTGCTTGACCATGTTATCTCACAAAATGGTGTTGTGGTCGTTGGATTCGGAACTCCTTAATCAAATTTTAATTAGTAGCATTATGATAATCTAGGAAAGCTCGATAAGTGGAATTTCAATAAAAATTTTAGAATCTCTAGGTTTCTCTTAATTTTGAAATAATTTTTGTGTTAGCGGAGTAAATTAATGGATCTCGGAAAATTAGAGGGAAGATCCCATCCCCTTTTCATCCTAGGGAAGTCCTCCCACTTATGAAAAGAAGAACGGGAAATATCCAGTGCATTAGCGAGGAGCAAAACCGATATCTCATCATTTGACATTATAATCACAAGTAGCTACTACCCGCAAAAGCTATTGAAGTGTCTCCAACTTTTTGCTCATGGAAGTTCGTTTGTGATCAGGAAGCAAATAAATGACATCCTTGGTTTTAAGAAAATGGAGAAAACGCCATATATCCGGAAACTCCTTCATTAAGGAATAGAATAAAGGAATTTTGAAAGCAAGTATAAGAAGCATTACTTTCTAAAGCTGCAAGGCAACCTTATTAACTGTGGCTGTAATGTCCACTTTTCGAGTTTCAAAAAGTTGAGGACATGGATGCCATTGTTGAAGCTGGGAAAAAGAAGGGTAAGAAAAGATACCTGCTCTTTGTAGATGGAAGAACTTATGCATGCCTGAGCATGGAAGAGGATTCAAACTTTTGACATCAAGTCCAAACTTGGGTGGAAAATTGGGGGAGAGTAGGTTGTGGATCGATCTAATGAAGCAAAATATTAGCATGGAAATTTTTTGAATGTTTGGTAAAGAGGAGACTCTTGGGCATGGAAGTATCCTAAGAAAGGTGATCAAGAGTTACTTTAAATTGGGAAACGGGGATATCAAGGGATCCGGGTTCCAAATGGAAAATAAAAACCAGTTAGGAAGGAAGGAATGGAATAAATAATTACACTATAGTTTAATTAAAATTTGAATTATTGAAATTTTGAAAATAGAATGGCCAATATAGAATAAGTTATTATGGATAATCAAGAAGGCATTTTATTAAAATGCCTACATTGGAGAAAAATTTTATCTCTGGAAGGAAGGAGTCCCTGTCGATTTTGGAAATCAAAGCTTCATATTAGACTAAAATTCTTTTGAGAGTCCTAATTAGTCTTCCAATCGTAAAAGATTAAGTAGCTTTCTTACCAAGTCTCCTAACTATGAAATCATGAACATCTCTTTGTGTCAACTCACTATCTCTTCAGTAAGTGGGGATTGCTTTGGACTCATATCCAATGTCATGATATTCTCTCCTTGATTGACTTTTGCTTAAATCATGAAGAAGGAGGAGGAAGGAAGGAAGCTATCCTGATTTTGGTTCTTATTTTGTAAGTTTGGGTCAGAATGATGTTCTCTTTGGGAGCTCCTTAAAAGTAATTTACTTCCAGTGAGGACTATAGTAGCTGTTAGGTGCCTCTCCAAGTGTTTGGTAACCTCCCAATGGCTTGGTTGGTAATCACGGATGTGCATTGGAAAGGATCAGTTGCCATGGTGGTTTGATAATGAGATGATTTTATAAAAAGCTCTTGTTATGACACCTTATGCAGAGGTAAAAGCTATAGCTTGGGCCTCGATATTGCCTTAAGGTATGACTAGAGTTATGTGGTTTGATTCCAAGAGGTCCATCTCATTTCAAATCAACCAAGCTCTTGGGATACTTTTAATGATCATCTTGAAAAGCATAAAGGAAGATGAAGATTTTTGGGTTAGCAGAGATTTTAATAGGCTAGCTGACTTGCTTGCTAAACACAAAAGCTTTTGAATGTGTTGATCTCTGTAATGTTTTGCCTTTTTCTTTTGAGCATCAGGCCCTTTTGGATATTATGGCCGGTTGTTTTATTGTGTAACTCCTTGTGGGGTTTTTTTTGTGGGGTTTTTTTTGTGCTTAATGCAGTTTTTATTCACCAAAAAAATTAATATTTATGCAAAGCTAAATGAGTTAATATTCATATCCGAAAGTATTAGAAACCACCAAATGGTCTGTACGTTCTCAGAATTCTTTCAAATTTTAATTAGTATCTTATATAACTAGTTAAGCTCTAAGTTTCAATATTTATGTTAATTTTGTCTTTGTAAGCGCAATAATCTTTGTGGATTCGGAAAATATTATACACACCATAACTCCTTTGTGGAAGACCCACCCAATGAAATATCCAAGTGGCACTCCAATGAAAATAATAAGAGGCCAAGTTTTATGTATGCAGCGTAGGATCATACAGCCACTCCTGTGTGATCACATTAGTATGATATCAAAGCTAGCTAATTAAGGTTATGAAATTCATTTTTTAACTAAGGGAATTATTTGGAGCAATAAATGCCATAGGAATCATCAACACCCAGTCATTTATGCTCATGCTGCCAGATGAATTCAGGTACCGGAAATACCAGGCTGCAAGACAAATATTGAAATTTGTGATTGAAATCTCAGACTGCAGAGCATAAATTGACATAAGTGCATTTGGTGTCGGTGCGCCTGGGCCGAGAGCGCCAAGCTTGTGCTCAAGTGCGTTCGTGATGTGTGCGGGTGTGTCGGTGTGTCTTAAGAGTTTAATTTGGTACGAAGGAGGGGGAGGGGGAGCGGTGGAGTTAGGGTGAGGGGAGGGGAACGGTGAAAGAGTAAGCGAATTATATTAATTTTTTATATTATTTAATATGTATTAATTTTTTATATTATTTGATATGATATAAAAAAAGTATATAATGAATTAAAATATAATTAAAAATTTATTAATACGAAAGAAGAAATATATAATAAATTAAAATGTAATTAAAAATTTATTAATTAATTATAAAAAATTTTACTCCTCCAATTATTCTAATATTAAAAGAAGTATTTTTTATAGATTTATCATTCATCATCAAATTCATTCTTTCTATCAATCCCTCGTACCAAACAATAACTACCCCTTAAATCTCACAACTACTTTCTTCCCTCGCTCAATTGCTCCCTTGATATCTTCTATCAAACAACAGTTCAGAGTTAGAAGTGCTGTGTGCAGATGAAGTGTGGAAGTCCAAGTCAGTAGTGTGGGGCCCAGTTGTATGTGTGAGGGTATAGGATTTGTATGTGTACCTTTTTTTTGGTAATAGGATTTGTATGTATACTTGTGATGTGGTAAGGGTCAGTTCGACGTTTTTGAAAGGTGATTTTATTAAAATTTTATTGTAAAGCAAAAATGATAATATATTTCATATTTTTAGAGGCATTTTTCAAAATTAATTTTATAGAAACAAAAGCAATATAAACATGTCTGTTACTAATAATAAAGCATCTCCAATAGAGTATCAAAAGTAAATAATAGTGCTGAATTTTTTTTTTAGTGAAAAAAAAAGGGTCTCAATATGGATCTCATTTTGCTTTGCAGGTTGGTTTAAAGATGATCTACCCCTAATAAATCCCTCCATTAAATTTCCTTTAATAATGGAGACTGAAACAAGACAGTCATGTGATCGAACGATGATCCTTTCCACTACAAGTGTAATAGTGCTGAATTTTGATAGTAAAAGTGCTATCTTTTAATATATAAAAAATGATATTACCATTCAAGAAAACTATGTAAAATGAGGTAGATATCCATACAAAATAAGGTAGATCCACTTTTTGGATCCATTCTTTAAAGTAAATGTGTATAATTATTTTTACATTAATATATTTTTATCATAATCTATTGAGTAGTATGCTAATTTTTGTCATTAACAATTTAATATTGTATTAGTGAATAAATCTCAAAATTAAAATTTAATAACGATAATGTTATTATAGCATTTTCTATGTAGATACTCTAATTAAAACTGTATATTATCCCGTTACCTTCAAAAGTAGAGAAATTGAAAGAACTAGCAACAAAGTAATATGACTGTTTATATTTTGAAGAATAATAGAGAAAAAAACTCTAGCTAAGTATATATTAACAAAATTAAAATTATACATAATATATTTTGAAGTTTATGGCTCAAATTAATTACACAAGTGATTACACTCAGCTCTAAACTCTTGTTTCTTTCTGGAGGTCCTATTTTGTTTTGTATTTGCGCTTACAAGTATACTGCTGTGCAGGTTGGTTTTTAAGATGGTTTCCACATAACCTCCATTCTATTTCCTTTAAAAATGGAATGAAACAAGAGGCAATCATGCATCGAAAACCGACTCCAATCTTCTAAGCTAATAATTTAATGCTATTTATTTTGAAATTCAAATTTTTGAAAAAAATAATAAGAGAGGAAATATTGGATCCGGAGTTTATCATCACTGGTGATAAATTACGTACTCAAATTTCAAATTGTTGGTGGTGTAAAGTGAAGGTTTTTAACAATTACAAGGCCGACGGTAAACCCGCTGGTACTTACTAGGAGCACCGTAACTTGGGCTCTGTTACGAATTAAAGGTGTTTTTTTTAGGATAATATTATTCAAAGCATGATCAATATGTTATATATATATATATATATCCATATGCATACTTGAAATTAAGTAATAGTGAAAAAAGAATGGAAAAAGAAATCACATTTAATTAACTGGAAAACCATCCCTTTAACTCTCAAATCCCTCCACTACCTCCTTCTGCTCCCTCATTCCTCTATTAATATCTCATACCAAATAAGGAATTAGTATATGATGGTTTAAAAATGCCTTTAACAAAAATGAGGCAATTGATACTAATTAAAAAGAGATTCAGACACCAATAATATTTGTAGCAAAGGTTAACTCTGACGAGTTAGAGCTTTATTCAGCTATATAGGCCTGTATTTATCCCATATCAATTAATGTTGTTGCTCTGTGTCTCCCCACTTCAATAAGTGCAGCCTTGCTTTCTCGGCCTACATAACATAGGAACAAAATCTTATCTCTACGTTAAAAATAATAAAATTAGAAAAGAGTAATGTCTGAATTTAGAGACCACAAAGGATAGCCAACGCACCTCTTTGTCCCAATCGCATTGGATGGTAACGATGATCAATATCAAAGTTTGAATTGCTGTACCACCAAGCATGCCCGCCCAAATTCCCTAATATAATTAACCAAGTGTTCTTAGTTATTTTCATCACAAATATATTGTCATCAGCTTCAATAATGTACACACCAAATGAAAACCATAAGCATTACAGCCCATCAAACAGGTTTCTCTGATTTTATATCAAGTTTATGTTTCAACTTTCATGTTATATATTAGGTTACCAAATTCATAAATATTAGTTTAAGTTTCATATAATTAAACTCTTCTGCTAGTCATCATTTGTCAAGTGCAGTTATGAATGTACCATTGAGTCGAAAATTAGAATAAGTACCACGGTTCCTAGGTTGAAGATCCACCCCATTACATATCCCAGCGGCACTCCGATGAGATAATAGCAACCCAAGTTTATGTATGCAACAGTGGATTGCCACCCTGATCCCACAGCCACTCCTGTTCATATTAAGATTTATATAATTAGAGCTATTTTAAGACTCTGGATTTCATCCATATATTAATAAATGAAACCAACGTTTATATAGTATAAAAGCTTAATATTGTAGCAAGGGAAAATATGCATACATATGTCACCTGAGAGAATTGGTTGAACACTATTGAGCAAAATGGTGAGGGTTAGGAGGACAGTGAGTTTGCTTACTTCTTGAAGGATAGGTCCACTTGAAGAAAATAAGAATGCAATCTCATTGTGGAACACCATAATCAGCACACAAAAGAGGAGGCCAATTATAATGGATGTCATGGCTGATACAATCGTGGCAAATTTGGCTGCTCTTCCATTCCCAGCTCCAAGCTCATTTGCCACCCTCACTCTGTAAGTATATATGCATCGTAACAAAACATTACCAGTTGTAACTTCTATGTGTATTATTCCCATACAAAAAGTAATGCTTTAATTTAATATAGATGACATACTCTCAATTTATTAGTTATTAGTGGCTTTCATTTGTAATTTACTTATTTGTCTCAAGTTATATCAAAATAAAAGAAAAATATATACTTACATATATATTGGCATAATAATATATTTATGTTGTAAGTAAAAGGTAAATATTAGATAATTACTTTAAAATATAATTAAATATTGTATAAATTGGATGGTAAGGGATACATTTATTACTCAAAAGATTCTCATTTATTACCTAATCATAGTTATTTAGAAATTGGCTTTCATTTGCAAAGTATATTTTAGCACTATATTTTTGTTAATGTGACTCAAGTACATACTTGTTATTTCAATAATATAAGAGTTAAATTTTAGCCAATAATATAAAAGTACTGCTATTTATCATAAGTGAAGATGTAATAAATATAAATGATGTGGTATCTATGTGGTACCTCTAATAATAATTTTTATATTTCTTTAATCAAGTGATGTGATATTTATATGACAACAATAATAATAAGTTTTTTCATATCTTTAATCAAAGAAAGAAAGATTATCACATTACTTGTAAAAATTCAAAACTTATGTTAAAAAGTATAATTCATAATATAGTGCGAGGAAATAAAATTCGCTAAGAAAGTTTTTGGACCAACCTAAACTGCTTTAACATGTTGGGCCAATAGTTGGGTCTCTCAAGCCTTTATTTTAAAATCAGAAACAAAGGTATGCCGTTGGGTTGGGCTTCATGGGCCGAAAAGAATGGAACAAACTGAGTCATGTCCATAGGTCACGATTATATATAATCACGGGCCAATATAATAAAATTGGTAGTATCTTTAATCAAACGTCCAAAATGTAGGATTAATAATTCATTAGTGATTTTCCCATTAAAATAGACATGTCCTCACAATAAAGTTTCAAAAAATGTAGCCATAAAAATAAATAATGTGGCTATAAAAGTGAGATTTAATTTGGAGAGAACCTACCCAATTAATAATTATATTTTACATATCGAAATGAAAACTTTTGGACCTTATGACATGATTAGACAAAAGTGGAAAATGTGCTGAATAAAAACAAAAAAAAAAGATTTCGTTTTTAACAATGAGGTTTCAAATGTCAGCCAAAGAAAAATATAGGTTCTTTTTAAAAAAGATTTGACAAATCATTTAAAAAAGAAGAAGAAAAAGACAGAAAACCAAAAAGATGGTTGATTATTACATATGTACTTACCCGGTTCCAGCAAAAAATCCAAAAGGAATCATGATCTCCCACTCTTTAATGCTCATGCTGCCGAAAACGCAAATCTAAGCCCCATTACAAGTCATTCATATATATATATATATATATATTAGCTTTTAATGTATTTTTTTTTTGGTAAAATAGCTTTTAATGTATCTAATACATCGAAATGTGAACAATGAAATCTTATTAAATAAATCCTATATCTGTGGTAACTTTGTGACAATAAATCAATCCACCAAATATAATGAGTTAAACCAAAAAGAAAAAAGGCTAATGAAACACCAAAAATAAATGTACAAAAGCATTTACCAAATAGACAAGGCATCCACAGCAATCTTTGCATTTTCAAGATTTCCAGTCATCAGTATGAGTATTTCGTAGTACCAGTTTTCCAAGCTGTAAAGATTTGAGAATGCAAAAGAAATGACCAAATCAGATCTTTGAAATAAATGAATAAGTGCTGCCAAGATATGGGGTTTGTAGTTACCAACCAGAGCATGACACCAGAAGCAGCTGAGAGTTTGATAAACTCCCAGAGACCATTAAAGGCTTCAATGGAGAAACCAGACCAAGTTAAGGGACACCCACCAAACACTGTGTAACCGAACTGCAAAATCACAAACACCCACCAAGAAATGCCTAAAATAATAGTAATACCAGCCACTCCAAGCTGAAGCCTATACACAAACAACCAATTCAGAATCACATGCACCACCAATGCTACCAAAGACGCCCAAGCTACTACACCCGTCTTAAGCTGGCTCTGCAAGAATCTCTGCAAAGGAAACTGAAATGCAAAGCTGAAGTGAACAGGTATGGTATACAAGGACACTACACCGCATAGCTCTGCTACGTCTTGAGGCTGTCCTAAGAGTTTCAGTATAGGAGAGGCAAATATATAGATAGGTAAAAGCATAACAGCGCAAACAAAGAGAACGATCCATGAACGTTGAAGGTATACACCCAACATGGAGTACTTCTTCGCCCCATAAGCCTGTCCGCATAGCGTTTCTAAAGCGCTTGCCATTCCGAGCTGATGATGAGATCAAGAATTAATATCGATCATAATAGAACTTTTTTTTGTCGTTTAAGACCAAACTAAGAGAGAGGTGTTGAAAGTACGTACCAAGAGACCAAAGACGAAGGAAACGATGACAGTGGTGGAGATAGAGAATGCAGCGAGATCTAGGTCACTCAGGTGGCCAGAAAAGGCTTGGCTGATGACGACCATGGAGAAGGAGGCAATGCGGCTGAAGATTGAAGGACCAACTACGTGCCATAGCTTCTTTGATTCTATCCATACTCTCTTTGCGAGAACTTGGGACTGTTCATCTTCGTCTCGAGCGATCAAAGCTTTGTTTTCCAACAATGGAATGTTTGCTTCTCCCACATCGTAACTTGACATTTCGTTCTAAATTCTTTCTTTGTATATTATTTTCCCTTCAAGTGTTAGATATGCAGATGGCGATGAGGGAGAGGAAGGTATGGAGCTGAAGATCAAGTTCCAGAAGGAACAATTAATGCACATTTAATTTACTTCAGTAGGCTTCTCTCTTTTTTTTGGACGAATGGCTTCTGTCTTTTTGGCTGGGGAGCCAATGACCTTCAAAGGCTCACCATTCAATGAGGGAAGGAAAAAAAGCATTTTTTTTTTTAGAATAAAAAAGGGTGTCTGGGAATTATGTCTTGTTTAATTTTGTAGGTTAAAGGAGCATATTTATCTTTTTTTTCAATAATCTTCTTTTAAAATTGAAAGATCTGAAATTTTAATTGAAATTTATTAATATTTAAACCGTAATTTTTTATAAATAAATATGAGAATTTAATAAATTTCTTTATAATTAATCCACATTCTAGGTGCAGTGAGAATACTTCCGCTGTACTTGGACACTCTCGCTACTAGAGTGAGTGTACAAAATTTAGCCAAACCTGATCGTTTAAACCAATCTAATCCACACCAAACTAATTAATTTTATTAGATTAAATTCAATATAATTAAATTGGATGCGATTTTAATTTTTGAGGGAGAGGTTGGTATGTGGCTGAAGAGCACAGGAACAATTAATGGAATAGTCATTTCTACCAAAAAAATTTATTTCACTAGGCTTCTCTCTTTTTGGTTGGGGAGCCAGTGACCTAAAAGGCTCACCTATCAATGAGGAAAAAAACACTGGTGTACAGGATTTAACCAAACCTGATCGATTACACCAATCCAATCCACACCCAACTAATTAATTTTATTAGATTAAATTCAATAAAATTACATTGGATGAGATTTTAATTTTTTAAATCCAATTGAATTGAATGGTTGTTAGTTTTAGTATGAAAAATATCCAATTCAACCAATCCAATATATATTACCTATATTAATTATATATTATATATTTATATTTCTTAGTTATTTAATATATATAATATTCTTTTAAATTTTTAATATAATCTTAAAATTAATATTAATTAAATTAGTTAATAACTTATTAAATTTAAAACCGATTGAAATAAAATCCAAATAGATTATTATTGCATTGAATTAGATTCGACCTGAAACTTCAATCGGTTTGGTTTGTAAGAGGAAAACCAAAAACTAACAAAGATTGGATCAGTTGCTTTATTCAAAAAAAAAAAAAAAATGGTTTTCAAGGAACACCCTTTTTTTGGGTAAATCTTGAATGAACACCCTTATGTACAATTTCCATTCTTTAAATGTCATTTGGAAAATAATCCACGTAAGCTTGATTATGAAAGCCTGTTTGAATTTTTTTTTTAATTTCAAATGAAAAAGGATTTTTGCAAGGCAAAAAATTCGAAAAGTGTTTTTTTTTTAAAAAAACCACGTTTTAATGCTTTAATATAAATTTATAATATTAAAAATAGATCATTAAACTAAAAGCATTTTTTTTATATGAATAATAACTAAATATGAGTAATTTTATTGAAATAGTAGTTTTTTTTTATTAAAGTACTTTATAACCAAGTCCCTTAGGTCAAACAAGGTTAGAGTAGCTACCAAAACTTAACATGCGGAAATTGCGGAAAAATTTAAAACTTATTCAATCATATTTGCATAGACAGTGACAGTCAAACTCATACTTAAACTGCTGTTAAATGCTTAAATAATTATCACAAAATATTATAATAACTAATTAAATACATAACTCCCAATATAATTATAAAAATATTAATAAGTTAATTCAAAGGATTATAACTATACTTCAACACACGTCCAACCACATTAAAACACTTCAATTTAATAGGAAAATAGTTTTCAATTGAAAATAAAATAAAAACAATATCACTATTAGGTAGACAACTTTATTGCTTTATTTAGATACCCTCAAGGAACCTCCTCTCGAGCTACGACGTGTCTACCATCCCCACAAGTTCGAGTAAGTATACAGTCTAAGCGTGCTCACCTGGGAAAGAAAATAAGAAAAACGTGAGTTTACAAAACTCAGTAGGCTTTCCCAAAAAAATTCATATAAAACGTCAAAGCATACATATAACTTCGCATATCAATAAAGATCACAATAACAAACTGATCATAAATTTGCTTAATCATAAATATCTTACATACTTGAAGATTCATAACATTTCATAGCTCATCATAAACTTATAACATAATCGAAAAGAAAACTTGTAATGCATGCATGATTAATGAGCTTATCACATAATGGTTGGATTTCTAAACAAATTCTCAAAGGGTGCATGCATCTCAATCTCACTTATAGCATAACACCGTAAACATTTCAGTCTTACTTATAACTTACATGGTTTGTCATGATCAAACCCCAAAACTTATATAGCGCGCTTTCAAAATACCAACCAAATGTAATGTACCGTTCATAGTCCGTCGTATATTTTTGTGCACATGCATGTATGCATTAATTCTTGTTCAAATAAACATGCATAGATCACATATACATATCATACTCATCAAATTCATGCTATAACAATAACCTCAAAATTTCCAAGACATGTTATCCAATGAACACATATGAAAATTGCACAACAGCTGTATTGTAAAATTCATAATAAATTCAATACTCATCCAAATCACATGATTCCAAAAGAACTAAAATATCTTATATGTCTCAGATGAGCCATAATTTTCTCATAATTTTCAAAAACAAGTAAATATTTAATATCTACTTTTTAATATGAACTGTCACACAAATTCTGCAGTGAACCAGAGACGATCAAACATTTTTAATAAATTCCACAAAAATATTTTTCTGCCAAAACCAGTGGCAATAAAACCATAACAAGTAAAGGTAGCTGTATAAATTCTTTCATTCCAATCCAAGCAAAGAAACCTAACACGCATATCCGAAAATCATAACAGTCTCAGTATTCCAGCAGCAATATCTTAAACTTCAAAAATTCATAACTTATTCAATTTGAGAATGTTCATAAATCTCTTAAGTCCAAACTATAAAAGTTTCAATGGAAAAAAAATCCATATACCCCACGAAATTATACAGAAAACACTCATTGGTCATAATTTTCCAGATTGACAGTATGAGTTTCGAAAAATTATAACTATTTCTACAAAAATCCGATTGAGGCAAAACGAAAAGGAGAATATTCGTAGAGGATAGATCTAATGACAAAAAATATATACAAAAATATTAAACATATATTGGTGTTTCGAAAATCCATCAAACTCATCAGATAGTGTATAAATCATAAATCTCTTCTTAATAATAAAAATAGAAATAAACATAAATAATAAAATATATATATAAATCATCCAGAAAATCATTAAACAAAAAGATGGTTTAGGAAAAACCTACCTTATTCTCTTGAGCTCCTCAACAGATTCAAAAAGTTCCTCGTCAGAAACCAAAATGAACCAAAACGTCTTTTTGAATAAAAAGAATGAGAGGAAGAAGAAGTGATAATCGAAAGGTTGGAAAAAGAACGTAGCAGGGAAAAAAACCTGCTTAAGCTTATATTTGCCTTTAAATAGACAGTTTCTAGGGTTTTGTCATTAATTACGGAATTAATAAAATAAATACACATAAATAACACTTTTTTAAAAATCCATAGTCAACTGTCATAAATACCATAAATCAAATTCATTGCATACCATATTTACAGAGCATTTATTTAGTAATAAATCAAAGTATTAAAAACCATTTAATGGCAAAATTAATATCAATTAGGATTTGAAACCCTAACATATGTTTGAGGGTCCTACATATGTGGTGTGTGATGTAATAGTTGTGAAAATTCATAATATGTGACGGAAAGTTTTATTCAATTAATTTAAAAGACTAATAACAAATTAAAATTAAATGCCTTCAACCGACTATTGAAGTGAGTTCATTGTGTACTCCTTACATTTATACCTTTGAAGTTATAAGTACGAGTAGTTGTTTATAACACATACTAAAATTAAAGGTCAAATATGAACTCCTCAGTTATATACACCCTCTCATTTATACTTTAAGGTAAAAAAAAGAAAAAAAAAAAAGAATGATGAAATATGGATTTTTTTTTTGTTCCAAAAAAGTCTTGAAAAAGAGTTTAGAATCATATATTCCTTGGGCCATAGAATTCATTATAGAAATAGAACCATGACTACCCAACTCCACCAAAATAAAATATAAAAAATTGCACTCAAATTCGTTAAAAACCTTGGGAGATGAAGGTCATTGATCCACAAATATATACACACACTAATGTTGACGCTCTGTGTCACCCCACTTCGACAAGCGCACCCTCGCTTTCTCGGCCTACAAAGAAAGAAACACATTAAAAAAATTGGTAGATGAGCTATTCGAAACCAGAATATAAAGAGTGAATATTATCACTAAACAGTCCCCTCTTATAGAGAAAAAACTCGAGAGTATCAACTCCTATTATATTAAAATAATATTATATAATTTTTATTAATATTTGAGCAGTAATTAATTCTTTATTAATATTTAAGCAGTAATTGGTACTCCCGGCAGAGTTTTTTTCCCTCCTATACATACAGTATACAGGGTACATTTAGTGTACATATTTAAAAACATCCCCTACCTCTTTCTCCCAATCGCATCGAATGGTAATGATGATCAATATCAGGGTTTGAAGTGCTGTCCCACCAATCATTCCCGCCCAAATTCCCTAATACATTCCACGTTTTTAACTTATTTTTATATAGAAAAATATGTCAGTTCACATGTTCAATGAATCATAAGCATCACAGCCCCCAGACCTTTTAAATTGGTGTTTCATGCATGCATGTTTTTTTATATGATTCTGTGCCTTGCCTACCCTTTAATTTGTTTCCTTATTTAGACTACCAAACTGATAAGTAGTAAAATGTGCGTAAGTTATATATATATATATATATATAGAGAGAGAGAGAGTTTGTTTGGTCTTTGTCAAGTGCGTGCATGCATGCAATTGTACGTGTACGGATAAGTACAACAAAATAATACATAAATACCATGATTTCTAGGTTGAAGATCCACCCGAGGAAATATCCAAGAGGCACTCCAATGAGATAATAAGAACCCAGGTTTATGTATGCAACATAGGATTGCCATCCAGATCCCACAGCCACACCTGAGATGTCACAATATTATGTATTGTAATTAATTAAGGTCGTGGACTTTAGTAGTGGAAATTAGAGCATGAAAATGTTTAATATTAAATTAGAAGGGATAAATATTACCAGAGAGAATAGGTTGAACACTGTTGAACAAAATTGTGAGGACCAAGAGGACAGTGAGTTTGTTTACTTCATCGAGAACAGGCTTACTCGAAGAAAACATCAAGGCAATTTCGTTGTGGAAAATCATAATCAATAGCCAGAAGAGTAGGCCTATTATAATGGATGTCATCACGGATACTATTGTGGCCAACTTTGCTGCTCTACCATTCCCTGCTCCAAGTTCATTTGCGACCCGAACTCTGTATTATTTATCATGATCATAACTATATACAATTTGCCATAACTGAACCTTTTTCTTGTTTTCCAATAATTTTTACTGATATATTGTACAAAAATTTATACAATTCATCGATGTTTGATGCAAGTACTCAAATAAAGAAATAAATGTCTGTAAAGACTATGACTGAAAGATACTTATTTAGTTGAGAAATAGGACATACAATTCTATATATATTTATCACAAGGCATAAAAGCATGCAGTTCGTGGATTAAATACATAGTTCACAGACCCACACAGTTTGTTGCAGTCTATTAAGGCCCATTATCATGACACTTGGTTGGTTTTGTGGTTCAATGTTTTATTATGTTTTATTTATGCAGTACTTAAATAATATTACTTCCAAAGTAAATGGGGTATTCCCCTTTTGAATAATGGCATTGGTTAGTTGAAGAGTAGGTTTAAATCGAATTAATAATTATTTTGTTACTATATGATTAGCTTTCCTTTATAATATTAATATAATAAAATAGCCAAAGTATTTAATGAAATATTACAAAGAAAGAAACAATATAATCACTCTATACGACATTTTGATGTTGATCTAACTAGTACTAGAGGTTTGGTTAAGTCGATGATATATCCTCTCTGTTAACTTATTAATTCAATGGGGGCACACATAAACAATCTTATCAAGTTGCCGTGTACTTTACCATTTCTCATTTTTCAAGTCTTAATTGCTTTATTAAAAGTTAAATCACATCATTAATCATCCAAGAAGCTTGAAGTTTTTCCTATATATGCACATATATATAATCAATTCGTCGGCACCACAGTCATGATGCACCGGGATTAACAAATCATTTGAAAGAAAATCGAAATATTATATAGTAATTACGAGATAATTACCCAGTTCCAGCGAAAAATGCAAGAGGAATCATCATCTCCCACCCGTTTATGCTCATGCTGCAAAACAGGCAAAATAATTTTAGCCCAATAGACATCATCACTCAACAACATAGATGTATTTTGACCCCAACAAAAAAACGTAGTTGGAAGTGAGCTAGCTATGATATTAATGTTTAATATGACAATTGTATTCACAATTGTAAAATAATAATAAAATATATAAACCAAAAGAAATTGCATATATACCATATAGACAAAGCATCCACGGCAATCTCTGCATTGTTTAGGTTTCCAGTCATCAGTGTCAGTATTCTATAGTACCAGTTTTCCAAACTGCACATAAAAAATGCAAAAGACAATTGTGAGATTCAATACAAAGTAAATAATCTACTAATCATTAACCATAATACTAATCAGGATTAATATCACTTTACGCTCTTAACTATTGCACCTTTTAAACTTCACTTCGTCCAAAACTACAAAAACCATACACAAGCATTGTTTTCGCTTCACTTTAGTCCAATCATAAAATTTTATATAATGAATCAGGAAAAATTTGTCATACGCAAAACACAATGATGACAATGGTTTATAGTTTTTGGGCAAAGTAAAAAAACGCTTAGGAGTTCAAAAGGTAAAAGTGATTTTAATCCTACTAATTATGATTAACTCAAAGAAGAAAATTAAATTTCAATGAGTATATTGCTTGGGGAACCAGGGGGAAGATGGTACCAGAGCATGACGCCAGAAGCAGCCGAGAGCTTGACAAACTCCCATATGCCTGAAAATGCTTCAATGGAAAGACCAGACCAAGTCAAAGGACACCCACCAAACACAATGTAGCACAGCTGCCCAATCACCACCAACCACCAAGAGATGTTCAAAACAATTGCAAGACCAACGACTCCAAGCTGAAGCTTATGCACAAACAGCCAATTCAAAATCACATGAATCACAAGTGCTGCTAGAGAAATCCAAGCAATAACTTCATTCTTAAGCTGGCTCTGCAAGAATCTTTGCGAAGGGAATTGAAACGCAAAGCAGAAGTGAACCGGTATCAACCACAAGGAGATGAGCCCCGATAGCTCAGACACATCTGGAGGCTGTCCCAAAAGCTTTAGAATTGGAGATGCAGAGATATAGAGAGGTAAAAGCAAAACACAACAACCAAGAAGAACAATCCATGAACGCTGCAAGTATACACCCAACATGTAGTACTTCTTGGCCCCGAAAGCTTGCCCGCATAGTGTTTCCAAAGCGCTTGCCATTCCCAGCTGATGAGCATCAAGAATTCCATTAGAGAGAGAGAGTGAGTGTGTGTGTGTCTATATGTATATATATAGACACACACATAAATATATTAAATTCTGAAAAACATACAAACTAAGAGGTTATGAAAGTTTACCAATAGACCAAGGCTGAATCCAGCGATAACATTGGTAGCGATAGAGATTGCCGCGAGCTCAAGGTCACCCAGGTGGCCAGCAAAGGCTTGAGTGATGATGAACATGGAGAAGGTGGCAAGGCGGCTGAAGATTGCTGGACCAACTATTTGCCATAGCTTCTTTGATTCTACCCACACCCTCTTTACAAGAATTTGGTCCTGTTCATCTTCGCCTCCGACGATTGAAGCTGTGTCTTCTAACAATGGAACTTTTGCTTCCTCTGTTTCACTGGTACTTGCCATTAATTCTTTTTATGAGCATGATCTCCTTGTCTGAGAATTCTATGAATTTCAAATGAGGAAGATACTGCTAGCTAAAGTGCAAATTTATGTTACAATATTTTGCCTCAAGTCATACTAATTAAAAGAAGTCATATATACTAAAAGTCCACACATTAACATTTCAGAACAATTATTTTGTTAATTGACACATGTTTCACAACACTGGTGTGCATCTGTATGTAGGTCATGTGATCAGATTCCTTTGCTTCCTTTAACACAGCTGTTCAACTACTCAAATCAACGATCGAGAATACTACTAAAGTTATTCACATATATCTTTTCACAAATAAAATTTTTTTTAGTCACACAGATATATATATATATATATATATATATATATATTTAACATTAATAGCATTAAGAACCTACGCTGATGAACTGGATCCTAGCTTGTGTTGACGCCTTGTATCCAAAAGCTCAACCATTCGAATTAGTAAAAGTTGTAATGACATGTAATAAAGAATTTTGAGGCCCAGTCGGTGGACAACGACTGATTTACCAAAAAGAGGAAGAGATAGACAAAGGCTGATCAATAAAGGCTCATAATAATCCACCGGCGCAGGTTGTTGTATTATTTATTATTGTATTACGATGATAATCATTATGTACCGTTTGATTGTGATTGAACGGAATTTATATTTGTATTTTTCTTGTGCTTTGCTAATCTTACAGTTGTTGAATTCATACTGGTGTTTTTTAGGAAGGAAGCTATTCTTTTTATCATGAATTCAAAATTGTTTATGTAAGTGAAATTTTATTTATTAATTTATCAGTGATCGAAGAAGAAAAGAGAAATATTAAAATTATGAGCCTACTATTTAAAATTTTTAAAAATATATAAAAAGTATAAATAAATAAATTTTAATTCCTAATTAATTTTTACGCTTCAAATAAATATTTACATTAATAAATTATCATTAAGAGATAAAAAAAAATTTATAATAAAGGGCTTTGATTTATCCAAAGTACCACACTTGATCAAACTCAGATAACGATAGAATATATACATAGTTTCATCATCAGGCTAAATTATTATGTGTATCAAGAAGAAAAAACAAGTTTTAATTTTTCAAATGCATTGACAATGTTTTCAAAGGAGATCATATTAACGTATATATAAACCTATTTTATTGTCTAAGCATTCATGCACATGATATCCACGATTTAATTATTTTATTAATAAAATAGATAGATCGGTATACATTTTGTATGTATGATGACGTACACACGTACGTCATGAAAAACCAGATTATTTATTCTCTTTAAATCTTTTTATTTATTCCCTAATTAAAATTTCACGCTTTTAATTTTCTTCTTCCATTTTAAGAAGATATGGATGAATGTATTAATCTGAATAACGCGCGTCTTTATTTGGAGTTAGATGGGAATTAATAAATTTAAATTCTATCCGTCAAAATTCTTCAAACGCGTACGTGTACGGTCAAAATGTGTGAATGATTGACACTAAATTGATTGTGGCCAATCAACGCAACTGGATTCATATTTCAGACCATATTGCCATTTTCCATATAATTTTGTTCTAATAAATTCCATTATCACTACATTTATAATTTCATTTGAGTTTGGATTCGACAATTATATATAAATATAATTTCCGAATATAAATATAGATTGTATATTCACAGTTAAATATTAACCATTTTTTTTATCACTAATAATGAATTTGATTGGCTACAAGATAATGTAATGATAACCTAGAACATATGGAAGCCGATGAGATTAATTATTAGTCAATGCAAATATGGATCTAAACTCCTGCTTTATGTCATCTAAATCTTATTTTACTCTCTATCCGTATTTTGCACTAATTAGTTACAATCTCATATGCTTTACAGGTCTGAGCAGTATCCTAGCACTTTTTGTTTAATTTAATTGCCAAGCATATACAAATATATATATATATAAGTTTTCCTAATTTTACTCGTATTGTTATATATAAAAACAAACAAATAAATAAATAAATACACTCAATTTTGTTGAAAAACTTTGGGAGATAAAGAGGAGACTTTTCCATATACAATGATGTTGCTTCGCCTCCCCACTTCAACATGTGCAACCTTGCTTTGTCAGCCTATAAAGAACCTATTTGTCTATATGATTAATTATATATATACAGAAATGCTAGAGAATGTGACATCGCTTACGTTATAAAAAGCGACACTATTAGTGTTTTACGGTCGTTAAAGCTATAGCAGAAAACAAAATAATGCAGATATAGATGGAAAGCCTTCTCACTAGTAATAGAGAGATCTTTCTCTAACGAGAAGACATAATATTCCATTTTATGCTTCTACTACTAACGAGAAGGCATAACGTTCTATTTTATGTCTTCTTGCTAGTAGTAGAGAGATCAAGGCATAACTTTTCATTTTATACATTCTCGCTAGTAGTAGAGAGATCTTTCTACTACTAGCGAGAAGGTATAAAGGTTCCAGTTTAGCAATTAGATAATCATTGTGCTTCTTATTATCGTTTTGCCCAATCTCATTTCATCCCCAAATGCCTTTTGAACCAGATAAACTAGACCATCCCCGCTGTCGCCGCCTCTTCTTTGTAAAGAGAAGGTGATTTAGAGAAAAAAAATTGAGTGGAGGAAAATATTTTGATAAAAAATATGATGAATTGGGAAATGAGTTTTGTGAAGTTTAAAGTTTAGGTAAATGGATAGCAACTGGAAGAGACGATGGTGTTGATCTTCTCCTTCATGTTCGAAGAAAGCTGAGTCGGTGGGACTTGGAGTGAGCAAGCTTTGGCTTATTTCATATTTGGGTGCGAGCGATGGCTAGATGATGCAAGTAATGGTGGGTGGGTGGATGCGAAGATGGTGGGTAAGAGAAAGAGACTGAATTTTTTTTAAAAAAAAACTAACGGGATGTTAAAAGTAATGTGAACGTGTTCTATAGCATAAACGACGTTGCATTCTCTAATATAGGAGAATAATAAGGTGGGCGACCATCGCCCATCATACAGTGAGTGACAAAAAAAAAATCTCATCCCTAAAAGTTTTAACTTTAAATTTTTTACATTTTTATTATATTGAATCCTTTTATACACTTTTAATTTACAAATATATTTTTTTATTTTTTGTAATTAGTTATAGACACTTTTCAAATAAATATATATGAATTTGACAAAAAAATTTACAGATATAAGGATGTAAATTGAGAAAGAATATGTAAAAAAAAATATAGTATAATAAAAATATAGAAAATGAAAAGTTAAAATATTTAGGGTTTATTTGATAACACAACTTTTTTTATTTTTATTTTTAGTTTTTTCCTCTTAAGTTATGTGTAATTTGATTAGTTTAGAGGTTGGTTAGATTGTTAAATGTTAGTTAGACTAAAAATGTGAAGGAAAATGAAAACTAAAAGATAAAAAATGAAACACCTCCAAAGTGTTTTCATTTTCAATTTTTATTTTTACATTTTTACTTAATAAAATGATCTAACTAACATTTAATAAATTTCAACCAACCTTTAAACTAACCAAATTACATATAATTTAAAAGGAAAAAACTAAAAACTAAAATAAAAAATAATTGTGTTATCAAACATAATCTTAGAAGTAAGGTTTTTTGTTTTTGTCGATGGTAGGCGATCCCACCCTATCATATATATATATATATATATATATATATACACGAAAAATAAATAAATGTTTAAAGTCTGAATTTTGGGCTGTGGTCACACACACTGAAATTGGATAGAAGAATCCCGTACCACTTTGATCCAATCGCATCAGACCGTAACGATGATCAAAATCAAGGTTTGAATTGTTGTCCCACCAATAATTATGCCCGCCCAAAGTCCCTAATTAATTTTAATTATTTTCAAAAGTACATAATATATTGTCAGTTCGCATGCCAAGTCATGAATTGCACACACACACACACGTATATAAATGAATCATATATAATAAAGCATCACAATTCACCAAACCCATTAATTTCTCTAATATATATAAAATTTTATAAGTTTTCAAGACCTTGTCCATTGTCTCTCTTCCTAATTTATATTTTATTGTGTTTAATTTCCCTATTATATTGTCTAACTATTGGAATTATATATATACACACAATGACTCTTTTGTGGAAGACCCATCCCATGAGACATCCAAGTGGTAGTCCAATGAGATAATAGCAACCTAAGTTTATGTATGCTACAAATGCTTGTCACCCTGATCGCACAGCTACTCTTGGACATGCACGTGAATAATTAGTAGATATTAGGCTGTAGAAAGTTAATGGAAGGTCGTAGAAAGTTGTTAAAACACCGTAAAAAGTTATTGGAAGGTCGTAGAAAGTTATTAGAAGATCATGAGAAATTATTGAAAGATCGTAGGAAGTTGTTGAAAGGCTGTAAGAAGTTAATGAAAGGTCGTAGGAAGTTTTTGAAAAGCTGTAGGAAGTTAATGGAAGGTCGTATGAAGTTGTTGAAAGGTCGTAGAAAATTGTTGGCAGGTCGTAGAAAGTTGTTGAAAGGCTGTAAGAAGTTAATAGAAGGCCATAAGAAGTTGTTAGAAAGGCGTTGGAAGTTATTAGAAGCCCGTAGCAAGTTATTGGAATATCGTAGGAAGTTAATGTAAGACCGTAGAAAGTTGTTGGAAGGTTGTAGAAAGAAGTTAAAAGGCTGTAGAAGGTTGTTGGAAAGCTGTAGAAAGTTGTTTCAAGGCCATAAAAATTTGTTCAAAGGTCGTAGGAAGTTGTTACAAATTCATAGGAAGTTATTTTAAGGCTGTAGAAAGTTCTTATAATGTCATAGAAAGTTATTGTAAGGTCGTAGGAAGTTGTTAAAGACGGTAGAAAATCGTTGGAAGCTCGTACAAAGTTATTGGAAGGCTGTAAGAAGTTGTTGGAGAGCCGTAGAAAGTTGTTGGGGAGCCATAAAAAGTTATTGGAAGGCGGTAGGAAGTCGTTGGAAGCTCGTAGAAAATTATCGAAAGGCCGCAAAAAGTTATTGAAGAGTCTTAGAAAGTTGTTAAAAAGCCGTAGGAAGTTGTTAAAATGTCACAAAAAGTTATTCGAAAGCCGTAAGAAGTTGTTGAAAGTTCGTAGGAAGTTATTTTAAAGCTATATAAAGTTCTTGAATGGCCGTAGGAAATAGATGGAAGGCCGAAAGAAGTTGTTAGAAGGCCATAGAAAGTTGTTGGAAGGCCGTAGGAAATTGTTGGTAGGCCGAAAGAAGTTGTTGGAAGGAATTAGGAAGTTATTAAAAGGTTGTAGGAAGTTAATGGAAGGCCGTAGAAAATTATTGGAATGCTATAGGAAGTTATTGGAACGAAGGAATTAAGAAGTTTTTGAAGGCTGTATGAAGTTAATGGTAGACCGTAAGAAATTATTGGAATGTTGTAGAAAGTTGTTGGAATACCGTATGACGTTATTGGAAGGCCATGAGAAGTTGTTGGAAGGTCGTAGAAAGTTTTATGAGGAAGGTAGGAAGTTGTTAGAAAGTTGTAGAAAGTTGTTTGGAAGACTGTAGGAAGTTGTTCGAAAACCATAAGAAGTTGTTGGAAGTCAGTAGAAAGTTATTTTTAGACTTTAGAAAGTTCTTAGAAGGCCGTAAAAAGTTGTTGTAAGACTGTAGGAAGTTGTTGGAAGCTCTTAGAAAGTTATTGGAAGGTCGCAACAGTTGTTGGAGAGCTATAGAAAGTTGTTGGAAGGTCGTAGAAAGTTGTTAGAAGGCCGTAGGAAGTTAATGGAAGGTCGTAAAAAGAAATTAGAAAGTCGTAGGAAGTTGTTCGAAGGCTGTAGAAAGTTGTTGAAAGACTGTAGAAAGTTGTTAAAAGGCCGTAGGAAGTTAATGGAAGGTTGTAGAAAGAAATTAGGTCGTAGTAAGTTGTTCGAACCCCGTCGGATGTTGTTAGAAGGTTGTAGGAAGTTATTCAAATGCCGTAGAAAATTATTGGAAGGCCAAAAAGTTGTTAAAATATCATATAAAGTTATTGAAAGACTGTAGAAAGTTAATGAAAGACCGTAGAAAGTTGTTGTAAAGCTGTAGTAAGTTGTTAGAACACCGTAGTAAGTTGTTGGAAGGCCGTAGAAAGTTGTTTGAAGGCCTTAGGAAGTTAATGGACGCTGTAGGAAGTTATTAGAAGGTCGTAGAAAGAAGTTAGAAGGTCGTAGTAAGTTGTTGGAAAGCCGTAGAAAGTTATTGGAAAGGTATAGAAAGTTGTTGGAATAGTAAAAGTTATTAAAAGATCATAGAAAGTTATTAAAGATCGTAGTAAGTTATTAGAAATGCGTAAGTTATTGAAATGCGTAGAAAGTTGTTGGAAGACCGTAGGTACTACGGTCTTCCAACAACTTTCTACGGCTTCTTTTCAACAACTCGGCCTTCAATAACTTTACGCTTTTCAATACTTACCAATAACTTTCTACGATCTTTCAACAACTTTCTACGCCTTTCTAATAAGATGTTATTGGAAGGGCGTAGAAAGAAGTTAGAAGGCCGTATGAATTTGTTTGAAGGTCGTAAGAAGTTGTTGGAAGGCCAAAGAAAGTTGTTCAAAAGCCGTAGAAAGTTGTTGGAAGTTCGTAGGAAGTTATTTTAAGGCTATAGAAAGTTCTTAGAAGGCAGTAGGAAGTTATTGTAAAGCTATAGGAAGTTTTTGGAAGCACGTAGGAAGTTATTTGAAGCTCGTAGGAAGTTATTAAAAGGTCGTAGGAAGTTGTTGGAATGCCTAGGAAGTTAATGGAAGGCCGTAGAAAATTGTTAAAATGCTGTTGGAAGGCCGTAGGAAGTTGTCAGAAGCTCGTAGAAAATTATTGGAAGCACGTAAAAAGTTGTTGGAAACTCGTAAGAAGTTGTTAGAAGGCTGTAGGAAGTTGTTGGAAAGCCAAAGAAAGTTTTTCGATATCCGTCGGAAGTTGTTGGAAGTTCGTAGAAAGTTATTTTATTACTATAGAAGTTCATGAAAGGTTGCAGATAGTTGTTGGAAGCAATAGGAAGTTGTTGGAAGACCGTAGAAACTTGTTAAATGGTCGTAGGAAGTTAATGAATGGTCATAGGAAGTTGTTAAAACATCATAGAAAGTTGTTAGAACATTGTAGAAAGTTGTTGAAAGATCGTAGGAAGTTATTAGAAGACCGTGGGAAGTTGTTGGAAGGCCGTAGGAAGTTATTGAAAGGCTGTAGGAAGTTAATAGAAGGCTGCAGGAAGTTGTTAGAACACTGTAGGAAGTTATTGGAAGATCGTAGGAATGTGTTAAAAGGATATAGAAAGTTAATGGAAAGTTGTTAGAATACCGTAAGAAATTGTTAGAAGGCCGTAGGAAGTTGTTTAAAGGCCATAGGAAGTTGTTCGAAGGCTGTAGGAAGTTGTTGAAGTTCGTAAGAAGTTGTTTTAAGGCTGTAAGAAGTTGTTCGGAGGTCATAAGAAATTTTTCGAAAGCCGTAAGAAATTTTTAGAAGTTCGTAGAAAGTTATTTTAAGGCTGTATAAAGTTCTTGGATGGCCATTGAAAGTAGTTGGAAAGCAGTATGAAGTTGTTGAAAGGCCGTAGAAAGTTATTGTAAGGCAATAGTATATTGTTGGAAGGCCGTAGGAAGTTGTTAGAAGGATTTAGGAGGTATTGGAAAGATTTAAGAGGTTGTTGAAAGGCTTTAGGAACTTAATGGAAGATCGTAAAAAGTTATTGGAATGGTGTAGGAAATTGTTGGAACACCATAGGACGTTGTTGGAAGGTCGTGAAAAGTTGTTGGAAGGCCATAGAAAGTTGTTGGAATGCAGTAGAAAATTATTAGAAAGTCGTAGAAAGTTATTGAAAGGCTGTAAGAAGTTAATGAAATGCCGTAGGAAGTTGTTAAAACAACGTAGAAAGTTGTTGAAAAGTCAAAGGAAGTTGTTGGAAGGCTATAAAAAATTAATATAAGGCCATAGAAAATTGTTAGAAGATTGTAAAAAGAAGTTAAAAGGCCGTAGAAAGTTATTAAAAGGCCATAGGAAGTTGTTCGAAGTTCGTAGGAAGTTATTTTAAGGCTATAGAAAGTTGGAAGAAGTAGGAAGTTATTGGAAGGCGTTAAGAAGTTGTTGAAAGTTCATAAAAAGTTATTAGAAGGCGCATGAAGTTGTTAGAAGGTTGTATAAAGAATATGGATAGCCATAGGAAGCATTTGGAAGACCGGAGGAAGTTATTAGAAGACCATAGAAAATTATTGGAAGGCCGTAGAAAGTTGTTGGAAGGCCGTAGAAAATTCTTGGTAACTCGTAGAAAATTGTTGGAAACTCGTAGGAAGTTGTTGAAAGGCTATAGATAGTTGTTGGAATACCATAAGAAGTTCTTGGAAGGCCGTAGAAAGTTATTGCAAGGCCGCAGAAAGTTGTTTTAAGACTGTAGAAAGTTGTTGGATAGTCGTAAGAAGTTAATAAAAGGTGTAAGAAGTTGTTGGAAGGCTGTAAAATGTTATTGAAAGGTTATAGGAAGTTAATGGAGAGCCGTAGAAAATTATTTGAACACCATAAGAAATTGTTAGAAGGCCGTAGGAAGTTGTTAGAACACCGTAGGAAGTTGTTGGAAGGTCGTAGGAAATTATTGGAAAGCCGTAGGATGTTTAAAAGCCATAGAAAATTGTTCGAAGGCTGTAGAAAGTTGTTGGAAGTTCGTAAAAAGTTATTTTAAGGTTGTAGAAAATTCTTGAAAGGCCGTTGGAAGTTGTTAGAAGGCGGTAAAAAGTTATTGAAAGCTTGTAAAAAGTTATTGGAATGTCGTAGAAAGTTGTTGTAATGCGGTAGAAAAGAGCTAGATAGCCATAGGAAACTGTTGGAAGGTCACAGGAAGTTGTTGGGAGACCGTAGAAAGTTGTTGTAAGACTGTAGAAAGTTATTTTAAGATCGTAGAAAGTTATTGGAAGGAATTAGGATGTTATTGGAAAATTATAGGAAATTAATAGAAGGCTGTAGGAAGTTCTAGGAAGGCGATAGGAAGTTGTTAGAAGCTCGTAGAAAGTTGTTGCAAGGCCGTAGAAAGCTCTTGGATAGCCGTAGGACGCGGTTGGAAAACCACAGAAAGTTATTGAAAACCGTAGAAACTTGTTGGAAGGCCGTAAGATGTTACTGGAAGGAATTAAAAAGTTATTGGAAGACTGTAGGAAGTTAATGAAAGGTCGTAAGAAGTTGTTGGAAGGTAGTAAGAAGTTGGTAGAAGCACGTAGAAAGTTGTTGGAATCTCATAGGAAGTTATTAGTAGGCCGTAGGAAGTTGTTGGAAGGTAGTAAAAAATTATTGGAAGGAATTAGGATATTATTGGAAAGCTGTTTGAAGTTAATGGAAGGTCGTAGAAAGTTGTTGGAATGCTGTAGGAAGTTGTTGAAATGCCGTAGGACGTTGTTAAAAGGTCGTGAGAAGATGTTGAAAGGTAGTTGGAAGTTTTAAGAAGGCCGTAGGAAGTTGTTGGAAGGTTGTAAGAAGTTGTTAGAAGGTCGTAGGCAATTGTTGGAAGGTCATAGAAAGTTGTTGAAAGGCTGTAGGAAGTTATTGGAAAGTCGTAAAAAGAAGTTAGAAGGCCGTAGGAAAAATGTCACCTAAGTCGTTTACTAGCTTTTGAAAGTAAATGGGGAGGAAGAATGAATTATTGAAACTCGGATAGTATATATCAGGCGGTGGAAATATGCTTAAAGCCTACCGTAACTAGTGTGGAAAGGGGTTGTGAACATGAGATGCAAACTTTCTAGGCTGCGTTTTTTTACATGGTGTGGCAAGTTTGCTGCATAGTCTTCTTTGAGGGGAAAATAAATATCAATGATATTATTAAGAGGTTTAATGCTGCTTTGGAGGAATTTTCATTGCTTAAAGTTTCTGTAAAGCAACAATGTTCTACAACCTCTTCATCTTCAAGTTCTATTATATCGTTCCTCCTCCGATGGGGTGGATTAAGGTCAATGTGAATGTGGCTCATACAGGACATGGATTAGCAGCTGCAATGGTGGAGAAGAGTGAAGATGAAAAATTGCTTTTATTGTCTTGATGAAAAATTGCTTTTACTGTCCTCTACTTTTATCACTTGCAGATCCCCTTTTGAAGCGGAATTGGAGGCTTTGAACTGGGCAGCAATTTTTGTAGATGCTAGTAACTGAAAGCAGATCTACTGGGAAGTAGATGTCATGGAGGTGGTTAAGGTTGTCAAGTCCAATGATGAGCCAATGAATTGGTATGCCTTTTATTGGGTGTTGGAGTTAGGAAGACGCTTTGCTCATTGTGACTGGATTTTGAATTAATAGAACATATTATGTAATGTAGTGGCTAACTTAGCAGCCAGACAATCTCTTTCTTTCGGTTGTAGTTTGTTTGGGGATGAATTCTCTATTGGGAACATTTCTTCTTGTATTTTGGATTTGTTAGTAGCTGAGGAGACTGATGATGCTCTGTAAGTCCTGTTGGACTTCTTTTTTGTTGCTTTTATGCAGTAGTCCTATTTACCAAAAAAAAACATAATCAATACACGAAAGAGGAGGCCAATTATAATGGATGTCATCACTGATACAATTGTCGCAAACTTAGCTACTCTTCCGTTCCCTGCTCCAAGCTCATTTGCCACCCGAACTCTGTATTACATACATTTATAAAAAAAAAAAACTAGGCTAAAAAAAACTAGCACTAGAAATTAATTTAACCCAAAAAAAAAAGGTTCTAATACTAAAGTTTGTTTGCTTGCATAAATATTTCAATTTTTGGATTTAGGTTTTGTGTCTCACCCAACATAAGTAAATAAGACAAGCAAGTACAAGTGGTCCGGCATGTCAGCAAAAATTAAACAGAGTGATAAACATCTAAAGGTATTTATTATTACCCAGTTGCAGCAAAAAATCCTAGAGGAATCATCATCTCCCACGAATTTATGCTCATGCTGCGAAGAAGGGCAATCTGTAACCCATTAGACCTACTTGGGTTCAATGAAAAGATATCTTCTAGACTATATAACTGATCTTAATTAGCTATCTAAGATTCAAAGAGATGATGTTATTTAACTTTATATTATAAAACAATTAATAAGATAAACCACAGAGAAAGAACTAATGAGTCCAAAAGAAGTGAAAATTCCATACCATATTGACAAAGCATCCACGGCAACCATTGCATCTTTTAGATTTCCAGTCATCACTACGAGTATTTTATAGCACCAATTTTCCAAGCTGTAGTTTTTATAACATACAAATCACAGTTGAAAAATTTTACGTCAGTTGGCTTAAAGAAAAATAAAGAAAATAAAAAGAAAGAGTAAAAATGAAATAAAGAAAATATTGAAAACCATTTGAAAAGTGTTTATAAATTAGACTCATTTTGTATAAAAAAGATTATCACGGTAGTCATTTATCCTTCATGTAATGCCTAATATCTTAAACCAGAAAATTTAAAATTATCACACTAATTAAAATCCTAAAATTAAATGAAGGTTTAGATGGGCAATGTGTACCAGAGCATGACCCCAGATGCAGCTGAGAGTTAGATAAACTCCCATAGACCTGAAAATGCTTGAATTGAGAAACCAGACCAAGTCAAAGGACACCCACCAAACACTGGGTAACTCATAAGCCCAATTACTAACACCCATCAAGAAATATTCAAAATAATTGCAATAGCAACCAATCCAAACTTAAGCTTATAAATAAACAAGCAATTCAAAATCACATGGATAGCTAGCGCTGCTAGAGACACCCAAGCAATGATAATATTCTTAAGCTGGCTCTGCTAGAATCTGTCCAAAGGTAAATGAAACGCGAAGCAGAAGTGAACCGGTACAAACCATTTGCAAACTACCCCTGATAGCTCTGCAACATCTGAAGGTTGTCCCAAAAGCTTTAGTATTGGTGACGCAAGGATGTACAGTGGCAAAAGTAGAAGACAACAAATAAAGAGAACAATCCATCAACGTTGCAAGTACACTGCCAACATGTAATACTTCTCCACCACAAACGCTTGTCCCCATAACGTCTCCAAAGCGCTTGCCATCCCCAACTATTAATGATCATCAACAATACCACAAGATCGAGAATATATAATTTGAGAGAAAAAGATAACATTAAGCTTTCTTTTTGTTATGGTCTCATAATTTGTTACATTCATTTTGAAATTATAAGATTGTGAAAGAACCAAGAGACCATAGTCAAATCCAACGATGACGGTTGTGGCTATGGAGATTGCGGCAAGATGAAGCCCACTCTAGTGGCCAGAAAAGGCTTGGCTGATGATGAACATAGAGAAGGTGCCAATGCGGCTGAAGATTGTTAGACCAACTATCCTCCATAACTTCTTTGGTTCTATCCACACTTTCTGTACAAGAACTTGATCATCTTCTTCATCTTTGTCTCCGTCCTCTCGGACGGAAGAAGTTGTGAGTTCCATCGATGGAAAATTTGCTTCCTCTGTCACGTACACCCTTGGCTTTATTTTTCTGGGTTTAATTGTTGTTGTTAGTTATGGAGACGTACTAGATGATGAAGGCTGAAGTTCAAATTTTAGTAGGAAAAAATTTAGTAGCAAATTAGCAAATTTGAGTAGGTACAATTGTCAATTCGAGTCTCTCCTAATGTTGTCTGTCATCTTATTTTACAGCCACCTGTTTTATACCGGCAACTGGCGTGTGTATATATATTTTCACTAGGTAATTATTTTATGCATATATATTTTTACAATGTCATTGTTTGAATTGATGGAACGGCAACAAAAAAATTCATATGTTTCTATGTAAAAATACATAAATTAATCAGTACATTGAACTTCTGTATTTTGGAAATTAGTTTTTGCTTGACTCTATGGAATTTATAAACTAAACTCAACTAATGGCCGGCTTGGAATGCCAGAAGTTCAAACAAGACAGCGGACTTACTTGCTAAAGAATCTCTTAAAAACAATGCTTGCTTGTTATTTTCTCCTTTTGATGTTGGTAATTCTGTTTTGCCTAGTTGAATTTTGAATTGTATTCACCAAGATTTAATCTCAGTGGGTTGTAATATTTTGCAATATTCAGCTATATATTATAAGGTTAATTGCTTTGTTTAATGAAGAATTAAGCTGAGGATTGATATCCGCAAAAACCCTCTTTAAGACAAGGTTGGACCTGGATCGGTGTACTCATATGGATTTTTTTTTTGTGCACGAAATCTTAATTAAAAGGGAGTTATGATTTATTATATCAACAGTAGTGCTACAACCACTAAGAAAATTTAGCAATAAAATGACGTGGCAATTGATGTGTCACAATATATGTAATTAATTAATAATTATTGTATTTTAAAAATATGAAAAATCAACTATTCAAATAACAATAATACGTGAATTATCACTTGATAAATGAAATTGGTAAACATTTAAATAGCCCTAGAGTTATTGTTATATAAATGGTTTGGTTCATTACAAATATGTGTTTGTAGTTCCATTTAAATTATGAAAATCTTTGGAACATTAATGTTGTAGCTGCTTTTCGTCTCCCCACTTGGACAAATGCATACTTGCTTGCTTGGCCTGCAAGCAACATAAGCGTCTCACTCTCTGTGTTAATCAAAACACAAAACCAAATATACATACACACACATATATATATAGTCCGAATTTAGATTGTCCAAGAATATTCCATACCTCTTTCTCCCAATCACATCGAGCGGTGATGATGATCAATACTAAGGTCTGAATTGCTGTCCCACCGATCATGCCAGCCCAAATTCCCTAATTGTTTTAATTATTTACACAGATGTCAGTTTTGCATACCAAATCATGAATTCATGAGCATCACAGCCCACCAAATTGACAAATAATTCAGGTTTATATAAGTTTCATTACATAGTTTTGGATGGAATTTGTTACGTGAAATGTTACGTGCATGCTATTCAATCAATATTAATAAATAAAAACTAAATAATATACATACCATGACTCCTTGGTTGAAGATCCACCCCATGAAATATCCAAGTGGCACTCCAATGAGATAATAGCAACCCAAGTTTATGTATGCAACATAAGATTGCCACCCAGATCCCACAGCCACTCCTGCTCGTTATAATTAATGAGATTAATTTTCACAAAATGGAAAAATTAGTCTAAACTAATTAAAAGCTTAGTATTAAAAGTGGCAAATTAATATTAATTACCAGAGAGAATAGGTTGAACACTATTGAGCAAAATTGTGGCGGCCAAGAGGGCAGAGAGTTTGTTTACTTCTTGTAGGACAGGTTTACTTGAAGAAAATATCAAGGCAATCTCATTGTGGAACGCCATGATCAATATCCAGAAGAATAGGCCTATTATTATGGAGGTTGTCACTGATACAATTGTGGCAAACTTGGCTGCTTTCCCATTACCAGCTCCAAGCTCATTTGCCACCCTCACTCTGTGTGTTATATTATTTCCAACAAATTAATATCATTAATAATGCAATACTACCAAAATAGTGAGTCCATGAAAATGAGCATATTATTAATCTCAGAGAGCCTCCATGAGATTATTTAATATTTAGTAGTTTATCAGTTTGGCACATTATTTAATGAATTTATGAAGAAACAATCAATCAGGCTATATCTACGACATTGTTGCTTTCAAACAAGAATTTGTCACCGTCTATAATTAAATTTGGACCACACGCAAAAAAAAAAACAAAAAAGAAAAAGTACTTGCAATATAAAGTACTTATCGCCGACCATTCATCTTTTATTCTATATTTCTGAGTAGTCTGCGCCATATTTAATGCAGGCCTCCACTGACAAGAAAAAAACTTCAGTATTTTGGGAGTTGTACTTTCACTAGTATCATATAATATTTATTAATATTTTTATCTACGTAGCACTATTTCAACGGGGTGGAAATACCAACTCTCATAATACTGGAGTTTTTTTTCACTGACAAGGGTGTTTAGTCCTACGGTCACCAACCTTTTGGCCCTTGGTACTATGTTAATAATTTACGTATACAAATGGAAATTGCTTTTCTCATCGCCTTTCTTTTTTATAGGAAAAGGATGATAAAAAAAAAGAAAAGTATTTATGACAACCTTTTATCCTCGAAAGCTCGTGATGCATCTTGTGATTCACTAAAATTATTGAAAAACATTAAAAGACAAAAAAAAGAATATAATATGGTCGTAAAAAGAAAACTGTTTACCCGGTTGCAGCAAAAAATGCAAAAGGAATCATCAGCTCCCATCCGTTAATGGACATGCTGCCAAACAAAAGAAACCAATGAAGCCACTTTTACTTTTAGCCTATATATATATATATATATATATATATATATTTACAATAAATTAGCATTTTGTAAATTTTGTGTGTGAAAGAATCATAGACATCATATTCACACAAAATCTTACTATATCCTCTGAAGAAAACGAGGCAATGATTTTGAATTAAGATGATAATTATTCCACTCTTCAATAAATTAATTACATACCATATTGACAAAGCATCCACTGCAATCTCTGCATTGCTTAGATTTCCAGTCATCACAATCAATATTCTGTAGTACCAGTTTTCCAAGCTGTATGCATATTAATTCAAATGGTAAAAAATGAAAATAGGATTAATAAAATTTTCACATATCACAATAGATGGATAATTATGAATGCTGAATATTAATTTTTGGATATGTAAGTACCATAGCATGACTCCAGAAGAAGCTGAGAGTTTGACAAACTCCCACAGGCCAGAAAATGCTTCAATGGAGAAACCAGACCAAGTCAAAGGACACCCACCAAACAGTGTGTAACCCAGAAGTCCAATCGCCAAAACCCACCAAGAGACACTCAAAGTAAGGGCAGTACCCACAACTCCGAGTTGAAGCTTATACACAAACAACCAACTCACCATCACATGCACAACCAGGGCTGCCAGAGACACCCAAGCTATGACACCGGTCTTCAGCTGGCTCTGCAGGAATCTTTGCAGAGGAAACTGAAACGCAAAGCTGAAATGAAGAGGTATGAAACACATGGAGACAATCCCTGATAGCTCGGCCACATCCGAAGTTTGTCCTAAAAGCTTTAGAATTGGACTCGCAAAGACATAGATAGGCAAAAGAAAAATACAACAAACGAATAGAACTATCCAGGAACGCTGCATGTATACTCCCAACATGTAGTACTTCTTGGCTCCATAAGCCTGTCCACATAGTGTTTCCAAAGCGCTTGCCATCCCCAGCTGATGATCAAAGAATTTGATTAATACCATAAACACAATTTAAGAGATCGCATGTCAAAGTTTCACCTTTTCTTTATCATTTTGAAATAAACTAAAATAAGAGGTTGTGGAAGTAAGTACCAATAGACCGAAGTCGAAGGAAACAATGACGTTAGAGGCTATGGAGATTGCGGCGAGTTCAAGGTCACCCATGTGTCCAGCAAAGGCCTGAGTGATGACAAGCATGGAGTAAGAAGTAACGCGACTGAAGATTGCAGGACCAACTATATGCCAAAGCTTCTTTGATTCTATCCACACCCTTTTTGCAAGTACTTTATCTTCTTCATCTTCAACCCTCTCTTTTTTTAATGGAGCGGTCGGAGAAGCTAAGTCTTCTAGCAATGGAACGTGTGCTTCCTCTATAGCACCGTTGCTTGGCATTCTTTTTTAATCTTGTCTATGAACTTCTCTGTGTCTCAAATGTCGGAAAGATAGAAAAAGAGCTAGTAAGAAATAAATGAGTTTGTCTACTTATATATAACACACATCCGACTGGGGTACATTTAATGAAGAAGGTCACGTTTAGGCTTCAGTTTTTTATTGTTTGGTAGAGAGCCCAATTAGAGATAAGATCTTGGGAAGCAAGCAATAGGAGCCGTATATGTGAGGCTGTAAAGCTGTGCTTTGAGGCAGTAGAAGGTCTAAAGTCATACACTCATGCAGATCCAGACAGATTATAGTCGTCATGGCTGACCAAATCACTTTTGTGTGTGTGAAAGAAAGAGTATTTTGTTTCGTCCATACAATGAACAGAGTATTTTGTTTCGCCATACAATGAACTTATCCACCACAGCAATAATTAAATAATTACCTGTAGCTACCTACCAATCACTGTCAGTCTCTCACTGAAATAAACTAGCGAAACTCAGAGGAAAATGGTTGTGGCTCACTTATTTCCACAACCTTAATAGTATTTAAAAAATTGCCTTCAAATTAAAAATTCATTTCTATGGCTCTTGAAAGACAATATGAAAATGATAAAAGAATTAGAAGTTGACTAGCTTAGACGTTTTTGGTAATTAAAAGTCGGAAATTATAAGATGGGAAGTTGGTTATATATATATATATATATATATATATATTAGAATCTAATTAATTAATTTGTAATTGTTATTCAGCAAATTTTGATTATTTATTTTGTTAGTAGTGGACACAAACCTTGATTTTGCAGTTATGTAGATCGTCATGATGAAACCTAATTTTATTTTGGAAAAGATATATCAATGCTGCTATATGGCATACCTGTTGTTTTGTAATTAGTAAGATTATATGTCTATCCCCACTCCAAGTTTAAAATAACAATAATAACAAAAAATAATAATAATAATGATATTAATCAATTTAATTATTTACCAAAAAAATCAATTTAATTAATCTTGCACGGCTGTACAAAATACAAGGCAGCAGAGTCATGGTCAAGCTGTTCAATCACAACAAAATAGACTATTTTCCAAGACATTTGGACTTATTATACGACCAAGTCCTTAAAAAGCACTTGCCATCCTAGAATTGTCAGCCGATTTTTCGTTATTCAAAGAAGCCTTTATAATGTCTCATAATTACTACTTTAGCCTGTAAATTCCACACGCATTCGCAATATTCTTGGATTTTTCACCATCAATTAGGATACCAATCTCGTTTTTCCGACAGATGATGTGATAATTTACCGAAAACATAAATGGCGTGTAATGTTTGATTGGCTTTAATTCAGGGTTACTTGTCTCTAATAGCTTTATTAATTTACCAACCTCCTCACGTCATTAGTCGTTAGTATCAATTTTTGGGATGGCCAAATTAGCGGTCCAAATTTTACTTTTTGGGTTTCCAATTTTTTCTTCCTTTTTTTTTGTCTTTTTATTATTTATTCTTTTTTTCTTTTCTTTGTTTTTTTTTGCTTGAAGGGTCTCTATTATTATTTCTCCTCTCTCTTTTTTTTTTTTTTTGGGTATTATTACTACTTTACTATTTATTTTAGTTGTCTTAAAATAATGTAACTACTTCCAGCAAGGATTGCAATATCGTTGTGGATAATTGGTTACAGATTTTGTTATACATACATAGATGTAATTTTTATGCATCCAAAAAAAAAAAAATGTAAGTTTCATTAAATTTCTACGAAAATTTTGATTATACTTTTTTTTGAGCAACAAAGGTTAAATTTTGATTATACTTTGATTATGATCAATTCCCATTATGTGTTACAATTATGGCTTTCGTATGCCAATTAAATGTTATCGATAAGACCAGTAGGAAGGTATATCTCTAGCTAGAAGAACAATTATATGGTGCCAATTGTCGCACAATCTATTTAATTAAAACCATATGCATCTTATAAATAACAAAGGAAAAAAGATAAAAGGATTGTAGCACGACACCAAAAGGCATTCAGATTCTTACAAGTCCACTCCACGAATGTGTGTCTAGCTATACATAACGGTTAGTTTTTGACAACTTTTGTACATGAACATTAGCTTTCTCTGCCTGCAAAATTAATTTAGCTGTAAAAATATTATCATCTCAGATTATAGAATAGAGAGAGTAAATTAATCATGAAGTCTGAATAATTAATTAAAGGAATTAATATGTCTCACCTCTTTTTCCCAGTCACATCTGACGGTAACAATGGCCAATATCACCGTTTGAACTGCTGTCCCACCAAATATCATCCCAGCCCAAATTCCCTAATTTTGTTTATTTTCAAAAGTTGATTATGTCAATAATAAATTTTATCTTGACTATAAAACATAACTTATGTTTATAATTATAAATACATGTGAATCTAGTCTAATCTAATCTAATCTAATCTGTGACGTGGTTTCCAAATTGTCACTTGGAGACACACATGTGAGTATACATTTTCTATTACATCCCAAATAATTAAATATATTAGCATACGTGAAGAAATTTTAATTATTGTCTTGTAATCTTAAATAAGTTGTTAAAATATATTAGTAAATTAAAAATTGAATAAAGCTACGAATACAAATAAGTATTTTATAAATTGTATTTCTTAACGTGTTAATTTTTTAACAGCTTTCATTTAGGATCTGCTGGCTTATAACATTGTTTTAAGAGCGAGAAAATGATATAGATCACTAACCAAGATATTATCTAATAAAAATATGTTTATCTTCACGACTTTGTCATTAGCAGTGTGGTTTGTCAATATTAACTAATTAATAATATATTAATAATCATACTAACCATGACTCCTTGGTGGAAGACCCATCCCATGAAATAGCCAAGAGGCAAGCCAATTAGATAATAGCAACCCAAGTTTATGTATGCAACATGGGATTGCCACCCAGATCCTATAGCCACTCCTGTTCACATACAATTTAATCATTTGTATTTTATTATTACATAAAAAGTATATACATTAATTCACATATGTAATGGAAAATTAATTATTGTAATTAAATCTAAAATATGATTAAGGAGAACATTAAGATTACCAGAGAGAACAGGTTGAACACTATTGAGCAAAACTGTGAAGGCTAAGAGAAGAGAAAGTTTGTCTACTTCTTGAAGGACAAGTTTACTTGAAGAATATATTAAAGCAAGCTCATTGTGGAACATCATTATCAAAAGCCAAAAGAATAGGCCAATTATAATGGATGTAGTCACTGATACTATTGTCGCAAACTTGGCTGCTCTACCATTTCCAGCTCCAAGCTCATTTGCCACCCTCACTCTGTGTATTATTTACCGTCAAAATAATTATATATTGACCCACATTTATCATGTACATGCTCTTTATTCTATATGTGTGCATGTACATATTGAAGATCCAATATTCAACCTTTTACAATTAATATACCATGACAAGACACGCACACATATATACAAACATAATATTGCGATTGCAACAGCAAAAATCTTAGTAATTAATTATTCACCATCCTGAATTTTGTGTCCAAATTAAATCTCTTCTTTATAATCTATTCTAGAAATTTTAAGTAAATGTAACTCCATCGATATATGCTAGCTATAAACCTTTAATAATGCTGATCATACTAAACAGTGTTTTATACTAGAAATTATTAAAACTTGCGGAACAAGTAGTCAAATTAAAGATTAGCTACAAGCCCACATGCCTGCTTCTTACTTGGTTCTCAAGGCAATCAAAAGCACACAATTAGTCAATCACGGCTCTAAACCAAAAAAGTTTAGCAGAACTCTGCTGACTAAATTAACATTTTGTACCTTTCCCACATTGTTAGTTCAATTATTTATTTATTTATTTATTTTTGGTAAACGCATTGTTATTTCAATGAATTAAAGAGAGAAATAACATTTGACAAAATAACAAGGTTTTCTAAAGGATTTTAAAATAACAATGTTTGATGCGTTAGGTGGAAGGAGATTTGTTAAGAGTATAAATAAGTTGTTTTAGATTTCTAAAGGGCTATAAAACTGAAGTAATAAAAAAATCACATCCACTAATAGAATCCTGAACTGATAAAATTCACATCAACACTTTTTTATTTATTTATCAAAAATAATAATAATAATAAGGTTCCCTACTTGTCACTGTCCAATACATTAACCCACATTATTAGACAAGCACATCAAATGGTGGTTCATTATTTTAATTAACTTTTAGCCCATATTTTACTTACTCTTTCAAGTCGTTTAATTATTCCATATAATTCAAAATCCTTGTTCTACAAGCAACATTTTAGATGCAAATTAAGTTCATCTTTAAATATTAGTGATAGATATATATATATATATATATAATTATTAGGACAAATTGTGGATTAATAGATATTCCAAATACTGAACCAATTATATGTATCCTTAATTAATTGTGATGAGTCTGACGGCACTTTCTAATCAATTACCACATCGAAAACACTCAATCATTGAGCCCAGCATAGGTGTATGGCTATGGTTGGTGGGTCTAAGTTGATAATGAAGAAGGGTGGGCTGTTTGAATTTCCAGTAATAATTACTAAAATGTGTAAACAAAAATCCACAAAAAAAGAAAAGAAAAAAAAAGGACAATATAAGACAATGGAAATACTAGTAGTGGTACCCGGTTGCAGCAGAGAATGCTAGAGGAATCATCATCTCCCCTCCATTGATGCTCATGCTGGAAAACAAAGACAAATTAGAGCCCATTAAATACAAAAGTACTTAATAATCTAATTAAATATCATAAAGGGAAAGCTAGCTACATGTTAAGTCACCAGGTTAAACCACTACCGTGACAGGAAATACTACGTTTTGTACTCAATTTTCTCCCAAAACTAAACTATACAACCATTATATTTCCCTCGGAGTAATTGTTTTTGTGTCACTTGAGTCCAATCATAAAATTTGTGTAATAAATTTAGAAAAATTAGTCATACATACAGCATAATAACAAAATAAAACACAATACATAAGCATACGGATTAGAATTACATGACATGTATATATAACTAATTTTATCAAAATTATCTGTTAAATTGCAAGACGTTGGATTGAAGTGACACAAACGATAGTTTTTGTAGTTTAGGAAAGAAACATTAACCCTAAAAATAAAGGAAATTAAAGCTGTTTATTCAGATAAAGGAACACATTGCTCATACGCACCATATGGACAAAGCATCCACTGCAATCTTTGCATTCTTTATATTTCCAGTCATCACTATCAGTATTCTGTAATACCAATTCTCCAAGCTGCAGATTCAAAAAACATAGACATATGTAGTAGTCAGACCACATAAAGTGAAACGACAATATTATACAATACATATGACCTTAGAAAAAATATTATGTTCACGGAGATTTTGTATAAGTTTGAGAGAGAGAGAGAGAGGGTACCAGAGCATGACCCCAGAAGCAGCAGAGAGTTTGACAAACTCCCATAAACCTGAAAATGCTTGCACAGAGAATCCAGTCCAAGTTAAAGGACAGCCTCCAAAAAATGTGTAGCACAGGAGTACTAAAACTAAGAACCACCAAGAAAAGTTCAAAGTAACAACTGCAACAACCAGTCCAAGCTTAAGCCTATACATAAACAACCAACTCACAAGCACATGCACCACTAGGGCCCCAAAAGACCCCCAAGCAATCACCCTGTTCTTCAGCTGGCTCTGTAAGAACCTCTGCAATGGGAACTGAAACACAAAGCAGAAATGAAGCGGTATCAACCACAAGGCTACTTGTCCAGATAGCTCTGCCACATCTGAAGGTTGTCCCAAGAACTTTAATACCGGAGACGCAAATAGATGCACAGGCAAAAGAAGGATGGCGCAAACAAAGAGAACAATCCATGAGCGTTGCATGTATACACCCAACATGTAGTATTTCTTGGCCCCAAAAGCTTGCCCACATAGAGTTTCTAAAACGCTTGCCATCCCCAACTGATGGTGATCAACATCAATACCATAACACATATATTATATAAATTGTTCTTATTTTCTTGCTTTCTTTTATGACAATTTTATTTAAGGAAAAAAAGAAAGGAAAGACAAGTAAGATAATAAAGTACCATGAAACCTACGTCGAAGCCAACGATGACTGTGCAGCCGAATGAGATTGCAGCGAGTTCAAGGTCGCCTAAGTGACCAGCAAAAGCTTGGGTGATAACAAACATGGAGTATGTGGTAACACGGCTAAGGATTGCAGGACCTACTATGTTCCAAAGCTTCTTTGATTCAATCCACACCCTACGAGAAAGAACTCCATCTTCTTCATATCCCCCTTGTTCTTCTTTGAATTCAACGGCAGCCAAGTCTTCCAACAATGGAACTCTTGCTTCCTGATCAGCTACACCTTTACTACTTTCCATCCTTATCCTTTTCTGTCTTCACTTTGTCTATGAATTTCAAATGTCAGATAGAGAGAGAGAAAAAAGAAGTAGCTGAATTAATAAAGGGACAGAGCCAAATACCAATAACAGTTTTGCCTTGCTATTCCTACATGTATACAGTATATATATCCCGGTCTTATAGTACGCAATGAAAAAGAAAGAATTAGATGATGATCATGGAAAGCTAAAGCCACGTATATGGAGTTGTGCTAAAGCCACGTATTTGTGCTACCTTTTTAATTACGGTTATAAAGAGTTGGTGCAGGTACTCGGTACTGCTCTGCTAAGACCACAAGAAAATGGTGGCTGAGTTTTTACAAGGAAATAATCATGGTGGCTGCAATTTCCAAATGAGTCCACCTATTTTCTTGTGTACTCACAGTTCATGTCAGGCAGCCAGAGAAATTTCGAAGAGGCTTTGTATATAACAAATTATTTACTACTATTCCTAATTAGGCATGTACACAGTTTATAGCAGTAACAAACTCTTTAATTTATTACTTTAATTAGTTTTTAAAATAATGGGAAAAACAATTATAAAGGCTGAATATTTTTGGTGAGTTTCTGAATTACCATTGCCTAATTAAGCAGGTTCCAACTCAGTAAACTGTTAGTCAGCGTTAATAACATGCTTATTTTGGAATATGTATTTCATCACTACCTAAGCTGTCACCCACATTATCAAGTCGTTTGTATAGTAGTGTGTCAAAAATACTAAAATGTATCATTTAAAATTCATTACGTAAATTATATACATTCATAAATACATACTTATTGTTGTGATTAGCTAGTAGCTTACTGGTTATCAATTACCAAGTTAATGTGATTGGTTATTGTCAAATACGTACGTGGTTTGCGGACATTAGCTTGGTTCAGCTCGCATTCTGAAATTCTGAATTTGATTAAGATTTTTAATTTTCAGTCTGAATTTGATCAGATCTGGCATTTTCTCTTCCCTTTAAAATAGAGTAGTGTAGAAAATATTTTTATGTCTAAAAAAAATACGTACGTGGCTTTTTCAAGAAAAATTTTTAAATTAAAAATTTAAATTTATAATAAATATGTATTCAAACTATTTTGTAGTGTAGAAAAACAAAGAGACTGACAAAGAATACAAACAAGGAGAGGATCTGTTTTTTATTTATTTATTTACATTACTTCTCACCGCCATTTATTTAATTTCCTTATTATGTTTTTTCTCTTGAATTCAAAATGGATATATTAGGTAAATATATTTTTGTAAAGAGAGAGAGAATTAACATTTTCTTAATTAGGTGGTCTAACATTTTCTTAATTAAATGGTCTAACATTTTCTGTGGTGAAATTAATTTATTGCAACCCAATTTTTTTTTTTCTGAGGTATACTTTAGAATTACTTAGAAGAGCAACGTAATTGATGGAAAATTAAAAACACATCAATATATATGTTTATGGACGAAAACTTTCACCAGTTTATTAGTTAATCTAAATTTTTCGAATATATATCCAAGAGAGAGTCTAAAAGTTTTTTAAAACTAAATGTTAGCTGGCAAAGAATCTCATTGAAATTATTATATGACACGGGTTTACTTACTTACTTGCAGAAAACATCATATTTATTCTTAGAATTGGCTAATAAGATGATCAAATTATAATTCTAAAAATTCCATTTAAAAGTTAAAACAACCCGTTTTATCTTATGTGAAGAATTTTATGGAGAATTTTTGCCTAAAACTCTTCATACGACAAAACTCTTTCAACAAAAAAAAAAAAAATACTTAACCACTTAAAATTTTAAGATCTCAAAAATCCAAAATAACCTTTTAAAAAGCCACGCCAATTGCCAAACAATCACTTAATTGGTTTTGTTTTTCCTAAATAAATAAATGAAACAAAATAAAAGTAGTTGGACAGACTCACTCTTGATGGTACATATCCATATTAATGAGCAAAAAGACCACCTCAAAAACATGTGTGTTAGAATTAAGGAACACTCGCATTTGCATTTGCAGCTATGCAAATGCAATCAACTCCCCGTAAGCAACCACGAGTGCAATTTTTCTTTTTCTTTTTTTTTTTTGGGTCCCAAAAAATAATATAAATAGTAGATGTTTTTGTCTGGTGCGAACCAGTTAAACACACACACACACACAATACCCGATCCGCACATATTTATAAAGAATACGTGGATGATGGATCAAAATATTCATGAATTATATATTTAAATTACATTAATATTAATAATGCAATGATTAATATTAATGATTTGTACATTGTATAGACCATTTATTTGGAATCTTAATTTTGGTCCCGTGAGAGCTTTGTTTGGAGAAGTGGAGGGCAAGTGTCCATTCAGTGCAACCCAATGAAGAGGGATGCGCACCAAATTAAGTTGGAATGGATGTGATTGCTTCTAAACTATAACACAAAGGCTGTCCACATAATATAATCAAGTAATTAGGACTATAACATTTAACATCTTATTTATTAATTAGTATTATTGGGGAAGATTGGGTTAAGCTAATTAGCTAGCTAGATTTTAAAATGACCACAGAGTTTTTAATCTCAGTTGAGTTGGTACAACAAAGAGATTGGAAATTAATAATCCAGAATGTTTGAAATATATATATATACACACACACCTCTAACTGCCCTCAACTACTTCTAATCACCAGTACAATGTACAACCGTAATTTAGTCCTGGATGTTTAATTTGCTCTTGTGGGTCAGTTTTCTCAGTTGTGCATATTTGAGCAGCTGTAGTGTAATTTTCCAAAATAGAGAGGTTAATATGAAAAACGATAAAATAGGGGGCTATTTTCAAATTTACCCACTAATTATTTGCATTTGTTTGGGATTAGAGCTTTTCTTTTATAATTCGCTCTTTTTTTTTTTGGCTACCCTTTAGTTAGGAGGACTCGAAAATGGCTCTTCATTGTATGTGGGTTTACCATTGGGCCTTGTACTTGCTTATACTAAGCCCATATTTTAGGGTAAAACATATATAAATTTCTGTTCCATACCCAGAAAACCTCTAAATACACCCAACATAATCCTTTCATTTCTTTTTAATTTCAAATCTTTTACCCTTCTTTTCTCTTACCTCTTCTTCAACCTCCTCACTAACTCTGGCGCTCAACCCACAGATTCTCCGGCAGGTGTCGGCAGGCTTCGATCGGATCACTCCAAATTGCCAAAACATCCTTTAGTTTGTTTATTTTTGGGCCTTGGCCCAAAACCATCTAGGAATTTTCTTTTATTTTTTTCTTTTAATTATTCCTTTTTCTTTAGCTAGAACACATCCTTTGGAATTTTGGAAGAGTATGGAAATTGGGTACCCCTCAAATTACACTCAGATACAATCTAGTATTTGCAAATAACTTAGCACACTTAATGGTAGGAATGCACCCAAAATCAAACCCATTTATAAAACACATTTAAGACCCTTCTATTTTTAATGAATGGCATATTTTCGTACCACATTTCTTACGTAACCCATCATAAAAATGGCTTATTTTCGTACCGCATTTCTTACGTAACCCATCAAAAGTAACTTAATTTGTAATCCAAAATTTTCCATATTCAACGAAGACTTGCGTGGATCATTCAATGAGCCATGCAATGCGTTAATTTCTCTCTTCAAGTCAAGGTCTTCTTCCAAAGGATGAGAGTTAGCCGAGTAGTTCAAGCAGGAGTTTTCTACCAAAAAAAAAAAAAAAAGTTCAAGCAGGAGTTTTTTAAAACCTGAAAAAAATGAAAGACTTGGGCCTCTTAATATGGGTGGTTGGATGGCTCGTGGCATGACTCACAAAAGTTAAATCGCTAAAATTGATTAAGGAACTTAGCTAGGAATTATCATTACGTGTAAGAATGACAGTGCCAAATTCAATCAAATATTTGGATATTTAACCAAATATTCGTAAAGTTACAACTCCTAGTAAACATATTAATAATGATTTGGATTTAAACTAAGAAAGTAACAAAATTCAAGAAATGTTTATCAGGTGAGTAGTCGTTAATATACATATAGCGTTCAGACAATTTTCAATCTTAGACCCACAAGTCTTGTCGTGGGTCTATTATCGAACGGCTAAGGATTAAGATCAAATAATCGTACCCTCACAAAACCTGAATATAAGTATAACTAATCAGTGTTTAGGCAAAGCTTCATGGAATCTAGAACACAGCTCTAATGGAGCACTCAAAAGTAGTGGTAACTTTTAATTATTAAGTCAATGTCAAGCAAAAAAATAAAAAGGGTTTTTAGTGGTGCCTTTTAATTATCAAGTCAATGTCAAGCAATTTTTGTTTTTCATTTTTTGCTTTGTTTTTTTTTTTGGGAACTTGACTTCAAAATATTAGCTGAGTCGGTACTTCCAATCAAAGGCTAGTAAAGAGGAAATAAAGGCTCAATTCATGAATTACTATCCTCTTGACTTTGATGTTGCTAGGAAATGTGGAAATTAGCATTTTATTTTGGCACTTCTTTGGTATTGGATTATTTCTTTGAATTCACAATGGAATTGGACAACTTTAATTTAACATATACGTGAGTTTCATTTGTATTCTACCAACATATGCTATACTTCGGATGGGGCTATTCAAATGCGGATCATTGCTGAGTATTTTTTAGCATTGCATTGCACAAATTACCCCATATCATTTTTTTGAAAAGCATTTTTCTGTATCCAAACCTCTAATATTTTGTAACAACAATAACTTAGAAGGTAAGAACAAAAATCATAGTTAATGAAAATTAATTAATCACTAAACATAAAAAAAAAAAAAAAAGAAGAAGGGGTGGGAAGAAAAATTCACTAGGATGGAAAATTAGAAAAAGAATGACAAACTGTTTTATTCAACTATTTATTAAGATGTACAAACGGACTCAACCTACAAATGGATAAAAACGTGTTGAAACCCAAACAATGAATCACCCACCCGAATCCCCACCTGACTCAAACCCAAACCCAATAATAATATCAGAATCAACAATATCACAAACACGGGGTAAAATTAAAAATAAATAATCCAAAAATAAAAAGCATAACACTAAAAATCCGATAAAAACCAGATTAAATGAAGAAAATAGATCTCATCCGTCCACCAAAAATCACGATCTAAGAGCCGATGAGTCTCCACTTGGACGCGCCCACTCTACGCCAACACAACAGCGAAGAAAGTTCCAGCAAGAGCGGTCGCAGCAATAACGGCTCCGCTGGGAGTGAAGGCGCCATTCCCACCTGGCGCCTCGGGAGCGGTTGGTGTTTCTGCCGTAGGACTCAAAGGCGAAGGTGCTGGTGGTGAACCGGCTGGAGGAGTCCCTGTTGAAGGGCCAGGAGCTTCACTGGCTGGAGCCGGGGCTTGAGACGGTGGAGAAGACGGAGTAGGAGATGGTGGAGATGTACTAGGAGCCGGCGACGGAGAAGTAGTGGGCGACGGGGTTGGTGCAGGTGGTGAAGGGACAGGTGCCGGAGTTGGTGCCGGAGTTGGGGTGGCCGTGGGAGGTGTGGCAGCGGGTGGCTGGGTCGGTGCAGCTCCAGGTGCCTGAGCCATGCACGAGGTGGCCAAGAGACCTAAGACCAACAAAACTTGAAGCCCTGAGAAACCCATTTTCTTCTTCGTACTCTTAGCTAACAGAGACGAAGAGAGAGTTTGTGAGTGTTGTGGGCTCTGAAAAGATGTTGGAGAATATAAAAAGGAATGGAAGAAAGTGGAGAGAGAGAGAGAGGCCGTGGACACACAAGGCGATTATTCAATCAATAATGCCCGAGATTCCTCGACTCTTTTAGTCTATGCTTTTGTTGCATTTCATTATTCTTGTACAATATATTTAATATATATATATATAATATATAGAAATGCATATACATGCACCAACCGCATATGAACATATATATTACGTATAACATAGCTAAGCTAGAAGCTTTCTATGGCGGTGTGAATAATTGGTCACACTTTTCTCACTGCTTCTTTCTTTGAAGTTTCTTCAAGGATCAGATACGATAGAGGAACACCTAATCTCCAAAGTCCATTGTCGACACGTGTCGCCATTAGGGTCATTGTCGTAACTTAATCGTAGTTTATGTGTTTACTTTGCCCTCTACCAGTTCCATAATTACAATAATGGCAAGTGAATTACGCCATGTGTCAGTTAGGGTTAGTGCGACGTCCCTGTCTATTCCACCTGGGTTTAGCACAGATGTTGGGCTTAATCTAAGATTATCGCCCAAGCCCTTAGCTTTCAGTCTGACTTCCGCGTTAAACTTTTCAACAACTCCGACCCGTGGTCGGCGATTTTACTGGAATGCCCTCCCCTTCGAATGCCGTGTATTTCTTTATTCAAACAAGACTTAGAAAATGAAATATCACAGCTATTATATTACAATTGATGTAAATTCCAATCGATCAATTACTATCACATTTCTAATACAAATTGAGATGAAATTTTTTGTACGGAACGGTTTATCCGTAGATCGTGAACTCATCTAAACACATGGCGAGAGCCCATTTGGTGATTTTATCATAAAGGTGTAAGTGAGGTCCAGCACACACGTGTCGGTTTACTGTAGGTGGGATGAGGACGTCTTTGTTGTATGCGAAAAGGCCGCCTCATTTTTTTTAATATTGTATTTTATCAAATATTAAATTAGCTGGTGTAGTTAGCCCTTGTGTTTGGGATAATTGGAGAGAGAAATACGTATTTTTATATTTATTTAAAAAAGTAATAATGTAGCCGTTACAGATGGATAACAACTAACATGTTCATATCAACCAAAAAAACAATAAATATAATACAACAAATATCCTCGTGTCTTCTTGTCTTGCTTGCCTGTATGCTTGGACATGTTGTAAAAATATACACATATTTATAAGGTGGTGAAGATGCAAAACTGACCCCTTAGTATAATCGCAAACAACAAACACGGACTTTGCTTTGGGAGACACGTGTTAGGAAATAATTGTTGAAGACACGTGGCGAGATGGGAAGGCCATGGTATTGATTGTATGTGAACCAAGAGAAAAAGGGTTCTTGTGAATCATGGGGGTTGGGATAAAAATAATTGCTTAATTAATCTAATGTTTGTGTTAATTATTATTATATGTTACATAAATAGTGAGCATAGGAGCTGGCATAAAGCTGGCATAAATATATTAGAATATGGAAGTGAGGTAATGTGCATGTGCATTTTGCATCTCATAGTGTATATCAAGTTGGAGTTGGTCCCATTATCGAGAGCCATGGGTCCTAATGGGATTCACTTTGTGCCTGTGAAAGTGGCATATTTAATCACATTTGGGATGTCTTTAGAAGTCAATAACTTTTGTATGTAGTGCTTGGATTGGTGCATTATTATTTTAATCCTTTGGCCCTTTTTAAGCTAATAATGGCACATGAATCAGATCCATCTCAATGAGAATCTATGGCCCACCAAAAAAAAAAAATTGCTCTACTTTCTTTTGGTTTTTTTGGGTGAATCAAAAGTAGAGCAACTTTGAAGAAACACAAAAAGGGTAAGCTAGAAGTTGAATTGGGTGATGGTGGAAACTTGGAACAAAATTGATGGGCAAGCAAAAGTAAAGGATTAGGTGACCTAGTATTCCCTTAGAAGGTGAATATTTGGAAAACGTGTAGGCCGCTAAATGGACAGCCCCAAGTGTTTATCTTATTCTGTTTTCTATTTTTTTATTTTTTTTATCTTCTCTGTCACCAGCTCATTGGCGGTTGGGTAACCATCTTTCAGATGCCATAAACAATAACTTTCCGAGCGTAATTATCCTTTATTTGGCCAATGGTGACAATGTACTGTTGTTTGCCTCCTGCCAATTTTAGAACTTTTTAATTGCATGGAACTTTTGAACTTTGCTCATTTGGACACTTTTGCGGTTAATCAGATTTACTCATAGACGGCTGGAGATATTTTAGTGGTTCTATTTTTTTTTTTAAAAAAAAGGATTTTTGACAAAGAAAGCTACACTACCTTTAATCTATATCAACAATTGTGATTAAGATGGACCATCTGTCAAATACAGATATGCGATGTAGTAAAAAGTAGACAAATTGTGATCCATTTACATGTCAGAGAGTATAATAATCATACATACAGACATGTATATGTACCGTTGTATTTCTTAGAAAGGAAAAAAAAAACCCTTTTGAGGTTTTTTTTTTTGGCAACAAAAATGAATTTTAAGGAAAAATTTTCATAAATTTTAAGAATAAGAAGGATAATATCCACAAAAGTTGCTTGTGAAATAGGTGTTTTGCGAAAGAATTTGACATTTTAATCATGTGGGTGATGAATCATATTCTAACATGGCTTCGGTTATGATGTAATACAGGTGACGAAGAAATGTGAGTGTTGCATAAGAAACTGCCTAAACAAAGAATATATACTTGTGTTTATTTTTGTATGAGATAAAGAGAAATATTCTGACGAATTCAAGCCTTAAGCGAACTCCGACCTCAGCATATTCCCATGTATATAGTAATATCAATTTGATTCAGAAAAAAAAGGATTAGACTCAAACACAGAGAAATTGAGTTTTGGTATTGAATCAGTCTTACAAATGGAGGATGTCATCTTAACATGCTCAGTCAATTTCAAATTAGCTCACTTTTGTCATGCGTGTTAAACTAATCAGAACAATTAGAAGAAACAATAAGAAAATAAAATAAAATAAAATAAACCAACTCCAACTCTCTAAAGTGTTGTTTTAAAAATAAAAAATGGGTTCAAAAGCAGGAAAATGGTAATCCCCCAGGCTAAGTCATGCATGTTGATTTGTTAGTAGAATATTTAATAGATAATGGGTTTTGGACTGAAAATCATCATTACTTAAATGACTTTGGGACCATTTCCAACCCAACCCCACAACCTTTGTTGCTTCCATGACTATTCCCAATATCAGGTACTATTCAACCAAATGAAACATTCAATACGAATTATCAAGTTGGACAATTAGGTTTAAATTTATAAGATTCAAACTCACTACCAATTCTTAAAAACCACATAAATTCGACCAAGATTCATGCATATCAACTTTTTGTCTTTTAATTTTCTTTCTTTCCTTTTTGCCTTTTTTTTCTAATCGTCTTTCTTCCAGCTATTACTCCAAAGCCCACCAACTTATAGCCACGTTCAACGGACATTGCCAGCTCAATGAAACCCAAAATCTTGGCTATTCTCCAGATAAAAGTCAGAATATGGTTCTCATGGGCGGTTTAAGAAAATATGTACCAATTACAAAAACCGCGTTTTTACACGCTCTCTCTCTGGTATTCCACCCCTTGCCTGTTTTTGGTCCACAGATGAAATTCTCAATGATAGTTGGTTATATTCTCCAATTTTTGCAATAATCGCTTGGTCATAGCATTACTAAGTTAAGAAGAACCATCAGATTATTCATACACATTATTTTCCAAAATCTAAACATTTCTTTTTGCCTTAAAACAATATACGAGCAAAGAAGAAGTTTCTTTTGCATACCGTGTTTCATCCATTTTCAGTTTAAATGTCACATCACAATGCTTGACTTGATGCAGAAGCATATATGTCTAATAATTTCGTAACCTATCATTGTTGTATGGATATAAACAAGAAAAACCTTCTCTGAATTAAAAACTCGAAAGACTAGTGTATCAGACCATAGCATAGATTCTAATACGCAACTCTGTATACATCTAGATGTGCATCAATGACCCATATAAGGTCCTGTTACTCAATTTAACACCTCATCTTCTGATTAGCTTGGACAAGAAGTAAACAAAAGCGAAAAAAATTAATCCAAAAATGATCACATGCAAGACATGGTTCGAGCTCTGTTGGGTGGCCTTCTTCAATCTCCTCATGCCATTTTTTACTCCGGCCCCAGCTTGACTCAAGGCCATTTGCTGTTTTGCAAGAAACAGAAGAAGAAATTTGTCAGAATGCCGTCAGTTTTTATATATATGAGCGAAACAAGATTCCAAAAGCATGATTACTAGTTCATTTCATAACCCTGTACCCAAAATCCTAGCAAGAGACTTACCAAATCTGAGATGATATCATTTTGAACTCTTGTTTCTGCTTCAATCTCTTGTGCCACCTGTAAGAGTGACACTCAAATTAAGGAACACGCGAGGGAGAAGGAAAAATACTTGGAAGTTGGATGTAGGCACAGTCACCCCATTTATCCCAAATATAGATGTGGAAATCAATTTCATGAATCACTCCCTCAAGGGAATGCGGCTAGTTCAAGTTAGCAACGAGAACAGACAGTTTTCCAAGCTGCATAAAGGAACTATACTTCCTGAAAACCTTAGTTTACCTTCTCCATAAGACATAATGAAACCACTTGACTCACAGCAAAAGGTTTATATTTCTGTATGGAATTAAGCATTACTAGCGAGATAAATGTATTAATTTTTCCAACTTCAAACTATGCAAAGAAGAGCAATTAGAATCAACAAATATTTCTTCAAATTTATGACACAAATGTGGATCACCATACTTGAGCATCCAACTACTATCAATGGATTACTGGCTATAAGAAACAAAATTATGTTCGACAGAATTTGTTCTATACAGGAAGAATCGATTACTCTTCAATAAAATAATGATTAATGAAAAGATGCATACAAGAACCTATAGAAAGTGAAGATTTAGAAATTAACACAAACTCTTTAAACAACTTCACATGATAAAGAGTCAATTTACTTGTTGCAGCAAGCTAAACTAATGTTACAAGCAACTGAACAATCTCAGTCTTAATTCAAAAACAAACCAGACAATATATTGTTTCCCCAGAAAGGTTAAGACCCATAGATGTAGCACTTATATTTTAAAATGTAAAATAGACATAGTTAACCAAATTCTGCTGCCTAGGCTGATAATCTAAGACTTCAATTACAGCAAGTTTGGCATGACTCCAAAAACTAAAGTGTATCACAATTTTCTATGCAAAAGTATTCATTAAAAAACTGTTCCTCATACATATTAAAGATCAGCACACATAGAAACTCATAGAACTCAGAAAGCTGAGGCTCTCCAACCACACCTTCCTCCAACAATGTTTTCTTGCCTTCAAACAAAACAGTTGAGCATCTAACCAACCCATCACCACCTTCTCCAACATTTAGCACTACAGACCAGTACAGCCTCAACAGCTTCTCCACCCTCCAGCACCAAACAAACGCTGACTGACAACAACAATCTCAAAAATGCCACTTGTAGATTACAGACATTTTTATAGGTTTGACCTCATCAATAAAATGACACTCCTTAATTTTCTACTCAATATTAGACAAAAAAAATACTCATGCCAATTTATGTTCAGTGTTGCGAAATGCATCCATGTTCCTATTTCATGTAATTTTTCACAAATTACTACAACAATAATGTTTCTATCATGTAATTCTTTAAGGAAAAAGGAATTGGACACAAATGTTCAGATATGCCAAATTAAATTTTAAACTGATTGACAAGAAAAATGTAATAACAGGTTGACATTGCATATTGCAATGATAGCAAAATGCTTTTGGTTAACCTCTAATTTTTGTTGTGATATATAAATTGCTGCAAACAGATACGGACTCAAATTGACATACTAATAGATCTGTAAAGCACACATTTGTACGAGTGTACATGTGTGTGCATCCATTTGAACTTGCTTGCACTTTTACCCATTAACAACAAAGGAGAAAGAGACTATCTTGGGATAACCCAATTGGGTACCAAAACCAGGAAAACCTTGAAAACAAAAAACTACAATATGAACACCTCATAAATATAACAGCATCAGGTTTGTGAATGCAAATTATGTTAGCTAATCCACACTAGAGTATTGATGTGCATATAATTATACACTTATTTATAATCCTAATGCTGCAACAAAGATAATACTAGAACAGTTTGAACAGTACATTAGCAAAATTTGAACTAAAGCTGAAAAACATAAACTAATTGTTTCCCATCTGAATATCCTCCTCTTCATAGTCTATACCAAACAACTATGCTCATTAACATAATCCAACCAAAACCCACAAGGATATTGCCACAATCTCCATCTCCAAGCCGAAAGAACTATAACACAGATTCTATTTACCCAACTATAAATGCAGATAAAATTTGAAACCCATAAAATAAAACAGAAAAAAAGAATCCAAAGCGTACACTTTTAAGGCGCCTAACTTGAGAATGGAGACCCGTAAGTTGATCATCAAGGTCACCCTGCAATGGATCAATCCTCAACTGAATCTCATCAGAAGTAGCTAGCGGTCTCGCGCTCAGACCTTCGCTGCGTACCAAAAAAAAAAAAAGAAAAGATAATTTATTTCATTTAAGAAAAATAAAACGAAAGAGAGTTGCAATGAAAAATTTTGAAGATTAGATGAAAGATGGTGCATGGCAAAGGATTTGGGTACCTCGATCTGTAAGGATTCGCCATCGAAGGAAAGCCAACAACTTGAGGGATTGAAAATTGTTTACCAAAAGTTCATGCGAATTACTTAAAAATGCTGACTTTAACAGCATTGCATGGGTTATACCCATCGGTGGTGTAAATTTTCCACTTGCCGTTGTTAATTTATTTGGCACGCGTAATTTCACTGCATAAAAAAAAAAATTAAAAATATTCACATTATCCATTTAAAAAAGAAAGAATATATATTTTCAGTCATTTTTCCTTCTCTGCTTTTTAACTGAATTTCACACTTTTGAAATTTTTATTCTAAAATCAATTCCTCAGTCTCGTCCAAACCGAAACTATTGGTTCAAACTAAATAAGTTACTTAAAAAAAATATAAATAAATTATCATTTTTAAGCTTATGAATATATTTTACGAGTTTATATAGGACGCTGCCCGGACTATTAAATTATAAAATTGAAAATAGGTTAAAATATCCACTTGAAGATTGATAAAAATATCATTAATTAATAAAAGATTAGATATAACTGTGATTCATCCAACAAGCAATTAGTTGATATGTATAATAAAAAAAAAAACATAAAAAAAATATATATATATATATATATATTATGTATTTAGAATAAAATTTGTGGGGGACCCTTGTTCTAGGCAAAGGCCTCTGGATTTTGAACATATTTAAGGAGTTATTCCTGGAACAAGAGGAATGGGTGGCTCTTTCTTCTTTGTCTTCTCCACCAGTATAGCTTGTGTTGTTAGAACTATCCCGGCCATGGACACAGCATTCTCAAGGGCACACCTTGCAACTCGACATGGATCTACGACTCCGGCATCTGCAAGATCTTCAAACGTGTCTGTCATTGCATTATAACCAATTCTCCAATCGGAATTCCGAATCTTCTCCACCACAATCTCTCCATCCACTCCAGCATTATTTGCGATTGCTTTTGCAGGTACAAGGAGTGCCTGCCGTCCATCACTCACACATCTTAGTTCTGCATTCTAAAGTGCATGCCTTCATACGCAAGCAATTATTTCAAAATAATGCAAGCCATACGTCAATCGCATATTTAGACATAATAACATCAACATTCTGCTTAGTATCCAACACAAGCTACAACCATGCTTTTTACTTGCCAACTTCTTGAGAATTTCATCATTTCCAACTATTATTTAATACGTACAGGATCAATGACTTTCATTCGCATGAACACAAATAAATCCTAGAATCCAGTCAAAACTATGAGGCATGAAATTAGGCATCTTTATTTAAAGCTAACTCAATTACGCCTTCGCAAAACAAAGTAGTAACAAATGGTAATATCGGATATAAGTCAATTCTAATTTCTAACCACGTGAATGCTGACTGCCATTTTTCCAATATATATATATATATATATATATACATATATTTTTTTTTTTACGTTCTTCTATGTCTACTTATACGGATAGAGTGAGTTTAAAGTTGAACAGTCAAGTGAAACCAAAGGGTGGTTTTCTCTAAAGTCGCTCATGCAACTGTGACAATACATATATATACATGCATGTTTAAATAAAGGAAGGAAAAAAAATTATACCCTTTTAGTGAAGCAAATAAACAGCACACCTTTGCCACAATGTCAGCACCAATCTGCTCATCTGAATCTTTGATAGACAACTTTATGGCAGGCACCAATTCTGAAAGATGCACATATGTGGCACCACCGCCAGGCACCACCCCTTCATTCATAGCAGCAAATGTGGCATTCTTTGCATCCTCAATTCTGAGTTTTCGGTCTTCAAGTTCCATTTCGGTATAAGCTCCTACCTAAATCATATGCACATTGCTTAGTAGAGTAGAGATCAAAAAGAAAAACAAATATAGCGTGTTGCCAAAGGACTTGAATGTGCCATGGTCAAAACAAATTAAAACTGCTGAAATACTTTCATGTTGATGGGATTTCTCATATTCTAAACCATTTAAGTTTTCACCTTTTAAGCCTATTTTCAAAAATAATGCACATATTCAGTTGAAAGAAAAAGTGTCTAACTAGTTACATCAAGCTAACATATATTGATTATTGAACACACTATTATTTTCTCTCTCAATTCTCTCTGCCTTTCCTCTTTTCTATCAATTCTCTCTCTTTGTTCTTCTTTCTGGTTAGTGTCCTACATCACATATGCTATGAAAACTTGCTCAATTTTCCATATCTTGAACATTCTTTCCAAAATTTTTGGCTGATAATTTTTTTAATCAAGTGCTTAAAACTTTAGAATTTAGTACAAACTTGGCTCAAATTCAACATTGATGAAAAAACTGAATTTCAGGCCTTGTTAATTGAAGACTGGTATGGAAGTTGATAAAGATGATAAGCTAACAGGAAGGGCTGTATAATTTTCAGTACAACTCACTATCAAGAAAGATCTGGTTCTGAAGATGGAGACACTTCTTTCTTGAGGCTTAGTTGAAATCAAAGTAAATACAATTGCTTACTTCATATGGTCTACCTTAATAACAGCCACTCCACCAGATAGTTTGGCAACTCTTTCAGAAAGCTTTCGTGACAGGTATGCATTATCTGTTTCTGCAAGATCCTTCTTAATCTGCAATATTCTTGCCTGAATTTCAGCTTTAGTAGAAGGGTCAGCAATTATAGTTGTAGAATTACTCATTATAGAGACTTTCCGTGCAATGCCGAGTTGATCAGAAGTTACATCTTCAAGGGTCAGTCCAAATTCTCCAGAGAGAAAATCTGCACCTGTATGTTAAGCATAGTGAGAATAAGAGAGGAAATAGTAACATGATCATGTTAATATGAGAACGCAATATATTCAGTTTTACAAGTGCTCTACCCACTCAATTCCATATTGGTATGAACAAAGAGAGAATGACTCTTTTTGTGGTCCTGCATAACAGAACAACTGAAAGTGGAGCAGGATTAACCCACCAAATAGTGGGTCTCAAAAAGTATCCTCTGTGGATCAATTTGGTTCTTAATTTTGATTACATTTCTGCCATGGAAAGCTCTCCCAGAATGATATACTTGCAATTTACCATACTTTGCATTTTATATTAGCAATACATCCAATTAAAGTCCCAAAACAAGTTCTATCAGTGCAGTAACAGTGGTACCCATATTAATATCACTTCAGGAAAAAGATGTGGAAATATAAACCAATAATGACCAACTTCTCCATATGAAAAATCCTAAAGTTAATCAGAACCCCAGAATACAATTAGAAAGTTAGGAAGGAAATTTCAAGGTTTCAACATTGAACATAATCAAAACTATGAACCAGGATGAAATATGAACACTAATAAAACTAATATCAACATTTATAAAAATGGTATGCTCAACAAATATTTGAGATTAAACAGCTTCACAAAATTTTAAATGATTGAGATGAAAGTTTGTGGGCACTAAATATGTTCACCTGTTAAAAGAGCAATATCTTGCAACAGAGCTTTCTTTCCATCTCCAAATCCAGGACATTTTACAACAGCAACATTCAGTAAACCTTGCATTTTGTTCACTACTAGTGTCTCCAGTACTTGCTTTGAAATATCCTCTGCAATGACTAACAAGGGGACACTCAATTGGGTCGTCTTTTCAAGTAAAGGAACAATTTCTTTAACAGTAGAAATCTTCTGATCAGTCACTAGGACTCTAGCATTGTCGAACTCCACAACAGACTTCTCCTGGTTTGTAATAAAGTGAGGGGACATATAACCCTTGTCAATCTGCAAATCATAAAACAAAAACCTAAGCACAAGCATAAGATGAGAGTATAAACAACACAAATAGTAGTTTGAAAACATACAGACCATATTTTAGTTCATTAAAAATATTTTGTTGTTGAAACATCCTAGCCGTTCAAAATAAACAAAACACTTATAAAAGTATTTATACCAATAATAAAGATAGCACATTTCCAAATCTTAATCAGAAAGGATTCTGAAATAAATTAAATTTAGAATAACCAACTCTCACTTAAAAAATAAACTCAAGAATTTATGTTTACAAAAATTTTCCAGTCTTAATAATGATATCTTTTAGAAGAAGTGACAATTTGAAATACTTTAAGAATGTTCTAAAAAAAAATTGCTGCAAAAGTTATCTAACTAGAATCATCTGAATTTACCTTCATTCCTTCTTCAATTAAAACAGAGGTTTCAAATGACGAGGATGACTCAATTGAGATTACTCCATCAGGACCAATCTTTTCTATAGTTTCAGCAATTAATCTTCCAATGAATTCATCATTTCCAGCAGAGATTGAGGCCACAGCTGCAAAAAGGTAAAGCCATTCACTAGATTTTTCACTGTTTAAAGGTTTGTGTTATTTATTGTTCAAAGAGAAGTGATTGCCTTTAATATCATCTCTTCCTTTTACTGGAATACTATTCTTCTTCAAGACCTTGACCAATTCTTTTACAGTCTTATCCATTCCTTTCTTCAAAGAAATTGGATCAGCTCCAAAGGCAAGTGCCAACAACCCGCTTCTGATAATTTCTTGAGTCATAATGATCACAGTGGTAGTACCATCACCAGCCAAATCATTCATTTTACTTGCAACCTGCCAGGGGGACACTTGAGATCTGATATCTTTAATTATTTATGCCTTAAAATTGCAAGAAACAAACTCAAGAAGAGAATTATCTAGCAACCATGGATGACCTCTTGGATTAGCATCGCTCCCACATTCTCAACTGCATCTGAAAGTTGTATGGCTTGAGCAATTGTAACACCGTCATTAATTACTTTTACAGTTTCTGACTCAGAAAGAACAACATTACGACCTGCATAATTTAATTTAAAACAAATTAACATGGGTCAGACAAGCAGCATCATAGAAAAACTGGAAAAACAGAATAAATGCTCATATAAAGCAATATTATCTAAAGATAAATCTGCAAAGATACAACTTTTGCAGTTAAAAAATTTATAGAAAAAGGATTTTTGTGGTGTATTCACTCAAAAATCCTGCACAATGACTACTATTGTGTATTAACTCAAAAACATTATGCATAATGACTCAAAAAGTCACATCTTAAATCTTTAATTTTTAGCATAATGCAGATATTTCAAATCATTTGCATAACATCAACTAAATGCTGTCAACACCTATTCTATGGATAGCAGAACGTTTGCTTTGCAAATTACATGGCTTACCCAACATTAAAAGTATTGTATGAAAAAAGGAAAATTAAAAGTTAAAAAAAAAAATTAAACCTTTCCACAAAGTTGAAACCTTTTAGAATATTAGCACAAGAATAGTCCTCACTGTTAAATTAATAATTACCACTTGCGACTACCAAATGCAATAATTTAACATAAGTATAATATTGAAGAATTCCAAAAGCATTTTACCTCGCCAAGTAATCCCTCAAGCACCCTAAAAACAACCAATAGATACGCTTAAAAAGACCTCTGTTTTACTAATTATAAGTTGCAAAAACATTCAACCGCATTTTATTAGTAAAATATACTAATGAAAGTACCTTGTCGAAAAGAAGAAACAATTTCACGGTACCCAGATACAGAAAAATGGAGATAAAGCAAATACCTTTAGGTCCCAGAGTAAGAGAAACAGCGTCAGCTAGCTTATCAATCCCAGCTTGTAAACCCTCTCTGCAATCTCTACCAAAATAAATCTTTTTTGGGCCAGCTTTGACCACAAGCTTCCTTGTAATTTGTGGGTTTTGAATTTGAGGATTTCTCCAAAAACCAGATACCCTTTGATTTCCGCTAAGGCTCTGCAACTGCAACAACATCCATTAGTCTATAATCACAGCACACCAAGACAGAGAAGGCAGACAGATACTCACAGAAAAGAAGGCTTTCGGAGGAAGAAGCTCACGAGAAGACAACGAGCCAGACATTTCTGTTTGGATTCGGAGAGACCAGCCACCTTTGCTATTCTTGAAAGGACGACTACTCAGAGGTTTTGGGGGTATGGTTTTCACTTTTCAGGGGTTTAAGAGAAACCGACTCGTACGAGTTACGATTGTGACGAGTGCGATATATGAGCTTAACATATACTTGCCAAAATAATAATAATGATAATTACTATTTTGGAACTTTTGAAGATATATCACTAATTTTAAAAATTATAATTTGTCTCAAAACATTTTATTTTTGTTTCAATTTAGCCCTCACATTTTGATTTGTATAAATAGCCCTCACATTTTAATTTCATCATAGGAAGTGAAAGATGTTGCTCCTTATCAATGCTTATCTGTTGGACTCCTCCTCTTTTAGAATTGGTAGTACTGATGGGTGCAGAATTACTATTTTTGAAAAAATTGCTTCTAGCGGTGTAATTAATGATGATTGGATTATATTATTTACCAAAAACAAATAAAAAAAATGATGATTAGGTTATTGAATTCACCGTCATCGTCAATGAGATATATTTTTTTCGATAAAAAAAGAGATCTCAATATGATCTCATCATTTTAAAATTTTACTTGTGGATAAAGCTTTTTTACTGCTCCAACTTTATAATTTTTTCAGAATTTAGAGCAGCTGACCTAAACTTCTAATAGATTCTACTCCACATAGCGCAAGACTAAGTACACCTGATGTAATAATGAGGCTTGTCAAGACTCGAACTATAACTCACCGCCAATTAGATACTTGATTGTTAGAAATGTGGGGTTTATTATTGGGTTGAAAATTGCTTGGCATAATTGCTTTATTGAAAATTTAAAATAATGTCACTTGGTAGAATAAGGGCAATTGTCGTCCATTGTTACGACTAAATTGAATAGAAAAAGAACTGCAAGGGCTGAACAATAATTTCCCATAAAATAGGGGTTAATGTGCAAAGTGTTTAAAATAGATGAGCCATTTTGGCTTTTATATTATTATTTTTTTCTTAATTTGAAAAAGACTCTCTGTATTTTGTTGTAAGAGCCAGCAGTGGCCCAACTGCACGTCGCTTGGTGGTTGGTACGGACAGGTTGAGCAATCGTCATGGAAAACCAGAGAAAACCCAGAATTCTATGCCTTCATGGATTCAGGACAAGCGCCGACATTCTCAAGCAGCAGATCGGAAAGTGGCCCGAAACTTTGCTCCACAACCTCGACCTCGTTTTCCTCGACGGCCCGTTTCCTGCCCAGGGGAAATCTGGTGTTGAAGCCATTTTTGGTCCTCCTTACTACGAGTGGTTCCAAGCCAACCAGGTTTTGACTTTCATGGTTCCCAACAAAGTCTCATTTTCTTCCCCATTTTTGCAATGAAAAAAATAAATAAATTTGTGATGAATAACAAAAATAATAGTAGATAGTTTTATTTTATTGTTTTTTCAATTTAATTTAATTTTTTTTTAAAAAAAACAGGATTTTAGTGAGTATACGAATTTTGAAGAATGTCTGCTGTACATAGAAGATTACATGTTGAAGCATGGTCCATTTGATGGATTTCTTGGATTCTCACAGGTAAATTTTGTTCATATTTTGGACCCAAGTTTTACATTGTTGTGAAATTAATTATTTCTGAATATCTAATTATATATATATATATATATATATATATAATTTTCCTCTCAAATCACTTTAGGGAGCCTTTTTATCAGCAGCTATGCCAGGGATGCAAAAGGAGTGTGTGTGTGTATATATATATATATATATATAATTTTTCTTGATGCCATTTTTTAAGGGATTTTACATGAATTTTGGGGGTGTATGTATAGGGGGTGGCCCTTAAGAAGGTACCAAAGATCAAATTTGTGATAATAATATCAGGAGGCAAGTTTGGAGGTTTCAAGTTTGGGAAGCCTAAGTTGGCCGCCAATGCATTTTCATCTCCTATCCACTGCCCTTCTCTCCACTTTATAGGTCATACTCTAAAGTCTTATTCAAAAAACTTGGATTAAGTTTTTGGTTTAAGATTGATTTGTTTTTCTTATTACTTTGACTTTAAGCTACGCAAAAACATGTATTCAAATTAATTAAAATACATTTAAATAATAATTAAATAATAATAATTAAGTGCAGGGGAGACTGACATTTTGAAGGCAGATGGAATTGGTTTACTGGACTCATTTGTGGAGCCTGTTGTGATTCATCACCCCGAGGGCCACACTGTACCAAGACTTGGTTAGTAGTACTTACTAATTGTTCAAATTTCTTATCACTATTTAATTGTTTTTTTATATCTATTTAATAAATAACAATTGTTAAAAAAAAATGGTTTGTCTTTCTTTCTTTTAGATACGAGTCTTTAAGAATGTGGGTGAGAAATTGAAGAATAAAGTGCTAACATTTTAATTTTTTATTTGGAGGTCAGATGAAAAGGGTGTGGAAACCATGCTCAAATTCATTGACAAGATTCAAAACTTGCCGTAAAATTGTTGCTACTTCAATTGGCCATAGATGGGAAGCTGTTCCATTATTCAAAACACTCTTGCTCATATATATATATGCTGTTGTAAAACATATTGCTTGAGAAATAAATGTGGGCTATTTCTGATATTATTAAAAAAAACCTTTTAATAATTTATTTTGAGAATATCTCAAATTAATTTTCTTGAGAAGTTGTCCATTTTATTGATTGTATATGATTGCCATGCCTATATTATTGTTTGACGTTGTATTTTTCACGATCAAATGTGATACGCAATTTCTGTCCAAAAATAAAAAGTCCCTAATTCATCACAATTTTCTTTGGTTTTATCTATTATCTTTTTCTTCCTTCTTTTATTATTATTATTTTTTATTTTGTTTTTATTACTACTTTTCTTTTTCTAATAATTAATCTCACATAATTTATCGACTGAGAAATCCAACTTTTGTATTAATTCTCTTTCAAAAAAGCAAAAAAAGAAAAGAAAAAAACCAAACGCACCAAATCTGACCCTTCCACCAAACTTCCCCACTGGCCAAACAAACCCACAACCCATTCCTTTACAACCCTACAGCGTCGTTTCCGTCATCTGAATTACGACAACCCTTTTTTCCTTTTTTTTTTTCTTTTAATTTTGTTTGCAAACGCCGAACCATGTTCTTCAAACGCTAGGCTTAGGGCGAACACAATAGAATTTGAATTAGACACGGTGGAAAGTTACAACATTCTTTCATGCTTCCTAAAAACAAAAAAAATTACAAAAACGTTTCAGATTCTACATTTCATTTTATTTATTTATTTTTTGTTTTAGAGATGGGTGATTCTTTAAAATTTTTTCTGAAAATTTTTGTTCGGATGCTTTTTCTTTAAATGTATTTTTGATTCTCAGAAAGAAGAACAGAAGGAAAATTTTTTTTTCCAAAAAAAAAAAACACGATGAAATGGCTGACGGAGGATGGTGTGGAAGTAGCAAGTGAGAAGGAATGAGAAAGAGAGCAGGTCAGCCAATTTTTTTTATTTTTTATTTTTATTTCTAAGGGTTATCTGTAAGATATGATCACGACATGGACGAGTATTTTTTTCGTCCACTCAAAATTATGAATCGATACAAATTGAATAAAATTAAATAATTTAGAGGTAAATTAATCAAATTAAAAATTCAAATTCAATCAATGCAAAATGAATAGGAGTAGATAATTTAAAAGGCAAATTGATAAAATTTAAAAGGTAAAGTGTAAAATAAATTATAATTTTAGAAGTTAACTGTAATTTATCTTTAAAAATTATTATATTATTACAAAATAATAATGATTGAAAAAGAAAAAGAAAACGTATGAATGAATACGCGTCATATTCAAAGTGAACTAAACAGAAAAAAGCAAAAATACGAAACAGGGTTCCGAGTTCCGACATGTGAAATGACGTATATACCCTTGACCCAGATTCTCTCATTCGCGCTAAAAAATGAGAGGGATCGCTTTGGACGCCATTACCGCGAGCCGTCCTTATCGCTAAACCCGTCGTATAATCCAATCCAATTTCCACAAAATTTTGAGCTTCAAAAGCATAAAAGAAATAAAAAATAATAAAAAATTACAAAGTTTTTTTTTATAAAAATAAAAATTCAATAAAGAATCAAAATTTTCAAACTAAATATACCAGATTCAGAAAACACCCTCCCTAACGAAATTCCACGCGCCACCTTACGCGCCCCTGACGTTACCTACCGGAAACCAAAAGCTTCGAGAAGATGGAGCAGCCCAAGACGGCGGAGACCGAGCAGAAACCACAAACTCCGACTCACGATCGGCACCCGAACCCAGATCCGAAAGAAACCAGCAGCAATGCTCCGAACGGGGATGAGAGCTGGGGGAGTCTCGTGATGGGATCGGAATCTCAGGTTCAGCCTCAGCCTCAGCCTCAAAATCAAGCGGAGCAAGCATCGGATCAGACCGCCCAAATGTCGTCGAGGAAATCGGTGCGTTGGAGCCCCGAATTGGTATCCGAATCTACTTTCAGCGATAACTCCTCGTCTTACCCTCACGGATCCAATCCATATGTTGCTTCATCCCCTGCGTCTGCGCCTAATTCTTCTTTCAATTTTAAGGGTTCGTATTTGCACATGCACGTATATGTTTATTAATTATATGTATGTGTCTATATATACATTTTGAATGGGTGTTTAAGATTTCTTAATTTTGTTTATTTCCTGTTTGGGGATCAGAATCAGTGGAGACTGTACGAAATGTGCTGGGTAGATGGGGAAAAAAGGTGGGTGAAGCAACGAAGAAGGCTGAGAATCTCGCTGGAAACACTTGGCAGCACCGTGAGTTTGTTTTTTGCCTCCTGTTGTTATTATATTTCTGTTTCTGTTCTTTGTATGCTTGACCTGATCCCGCAAATCAATAATTGTTTGAAAAAATTATAGCTTTCATTGTGTGTATGATTCTTGACAAGTCCAGGGAAACTTTGAGTTGGGGATGCTTTTAATTGTTCCGTGGGAACTTAATGTATGGAATTGTTGTTTTGGGCGTGTATTGATTGTAACATGTAAATCAATGAATTTCAAATGAAATTATTTCATTTAATAATTGGAAATGGTATATTTATAAGCTAATTAAGTCTTAGACTTAATACTGATTATGGATGTTTCGGAGACCTCAATCGGCAGAATCTCTTACCATATATCCAAATATCGTTAATATTGAATTAAATTTTTTTGTTAATCTAAAGCCAAACTATTTTTTCCATGTCAATTGGTTGTAGAAATGCATACTGATTTGCTCAATCTACCATCTTCACCAAGATTTTTAAAAAATATTATTGACCTTGAATTCTAGGTTCATATTAGCAGGTCTTTTTAGCTATTCAAGTTAGGATTACTGGGCATGTCAAAACTAAGCACTTTAGCATGCTTAAACTTTTTATGTAAAGTTCACACTTTCATCTTATTAAACAGTATGTGAAAGTCACCCACCATCTCATGCTTTAAAATTGAAGTGTCCTAATCTAATTTATTTTGTAGTTTTTCTCGTTCACTTTTTAGCATGGTTAGTATTTTCTAAGGAGACGTGCCTGGTGTATTGAACATGGGTCAGTTCCTTGAAAATAGAGCTGTCCCTAAGCGAGGACTCTCAATCTAGTTGGTTTTTTCATATTGCAATCATGTTTATTTTGGCTGATAATATATGGTTTTTCACCTTTTTATATTGGCCATTGTCATATACTCGGTGTGGATGTGTGTGGACTGGTCCAAGACAACCCAACCATATTTCCTTGCTGTTGCAACTATAGGTTTTGGTTACACTCAGCCATACCATCCCATTCTTTCTCCCAAAGTACGTTTTTGATTCTTTTTCTCTCACTGGAATGAATAAAAGCATAAAAAGTATATTTTTAGTAAACCATGCAACTTTCCATCTCTCTCTGTCTTTATCTCTCTCCTTCCATCCATCCTCCCCCCACACTCCACCCAAATTTGATTTCATTATATTTTATGACTTTCTTTTACGTTCGACTGTTTTATTTTATTCCATTACTTCAAAAGATTTTGCATTTGTGATGTCCAGTATTATTAAGTAAATTTCTTTGTTTACAAATCAGTGAAAACGGCTCCAAGTTTTTCTGATGCTGCCTTGGGAAGAATTGCACAAGGAACAAAGGTTTTAGCAGAAGGTGGTTATGAGAAGATATTTCGACAAACTTTTGAGACAGTTCCAGAGGAGCAACTTCAAAATTCATTTGCTTGTTACCTATCCACATCAGCAGGTCCTGTAATGGGAATATTATATGTATCTACAGAGAAGCTTGCCTATAGCAGTGATAATCCTCTTTCATATAAAGCTGGTGACCAAACTGAATGGAGCTATTATAAGGTATGATTTGCATGTGCCTGTATACTCTTGTATAATCAAAAGCTTATTACATGGTGTTTGATTTTTCATACTGCATACGATTCTTTAGTAAAATAAAAGAAGATTAGTGCATTATTTATTTATATGACGTCATGAGAAATTAGTATACTAAGATATTGAATCAAAATATTATTTTTAAAAATATATCTGATGTGCAATTAACCATAATGGGTTATAAAATAACAATACTGATGAAGGTGGCTTTGAATGTTTGGATTCTCATGCTTGGCATTTAGACATGATTTTAGCTCTCGCATGAACTGTTGTGAGCCTGTGTACCCCAAATGAACCATGCCTTGTTTCTTTATTAGTCTTTTTGAACTTATGGAACAAAAGCATTTCAGGGTACCAATCTTTTGGCATGTTTTTTTATGGGAGTGCAAATTGTTCAAGAAGTCCCTGTTTTGTGATTTAGTGTTCTTACACATTTCTCTTTACTTAGAGCTACATTATTTACAGTTTTTAGTGTCTGTTGCTAACTCTAGTTGTTGTGGTTGTTTTTCTTTTCTTCTGAAAATAAAATTCTTTAATTTCTTTTAGTCTCTTTTTCTTTTTGGCTTGGAAAACATTTGTTGATGCTTAAAAATATTTCCATATTGAAAGTACAAAGGCAATTAAAAAAGCGATGCTAGCCACGTTTGTGCTTGGTCAAACAGTTGGTAATAGCATTCAGGCTTGACCGATGCTTGAGTCTCATGTCATGAGCTTTTCTAACCTGTGGTTGACCTTGTTTGGCTTAAGGATGAGCTTGGATTTTCTCAACTTGCTTCCTAACCAGAAGACTATTAATTAAGAAGTAGATCTGAAATGCATCTTTGAAAACAGAATATTATTCTACAATTTATAAAATTTCAATTAAAGAAATGTTTTGTTGGTTTATTTTGAAAAGAAGGAAACAATTTTTAAAATGCCAACCGAACATATCGATACTACTCAAGAAACAACAAATATGTCCAATTTATACAAGTGCTATTTTCAAATTCAGGTAGGCGTATAGTGTATCATGTTTTAACGCCTAATACGTGCTCTTATAGAAGTGGTAATTAAACTAATACTTCTCTTATTTGTTTGAAAACTACTATGCAATTACTGTTTCTTTATTTCTCACCTTCAGAACTTTTGATATGTAATTCTATAATGCATTCTACTTACTTTTTTGTATCTGATCTCTGATTTTAAACAGGTGGTTATCCCATTACATCAACTTAAAGCAGTTAATCCATCATTAAGCCAATCCAACACTTCTGAAAAATACGTCCAAGTCATCTCTGTAGACAATCATGAATTTTGGTTCATGGGATTTTTGAACTATGAAGGTGCTGTCAATTGCCTACAAGAAGCTTTGCAAGCTGGTCACTCACAGACCGTTTGAAAACTGTTCATTTTTATTTTTGGTAGAAGTTTCATCCGATTCCCCCATTCAGGGCCGGCTAAACGGCGAGGTCTGGAAAAATATTTTCATATATATATATATATATATATATATATCACTTTTTTATATTTAGTTTTATTAAAAGTTTTGTATTTATTAATTTATTGTTTGGAAAACTTATTTTAGAATTTTATACTCTACTTTAATCAATTATATCAGTTTTTTGTTTTCTCAATAAAGTTCTCTAGTCAATTATTTTATTTTTTCATATAATTATTTAAACATTGAAAGAAATGAGCAAAGTTAGCAACATTCTCTTCGACACACTTTGTATCTCTGATAGTTTTGTCTAGTTAGAATTTCTATATGACATGCTAATCCCTTTTAATTTGCAATATTGTCAGGGTATATGTTTTTTTTTGGGACACATATATTGTAAGAATATATCAAGAACAAATTATAAACTTCCACAATTATAAGTTGGGTTATATCAGCACAACCACCTTTGAAATTTGGTTCAATTTCAATCCATTTCAGGGGATCTACGAAAATAGCCCAATATTATATTATAATTCATGAACCTTTTCCTCTTTTTTTTTTTGGTAAAATTATAATTTATAATCCTTGAAAGTCGTTAATTGCAAAAACTATTGAAGTCCAATTCTTTTTTGGTCGTTTTCTGTAGTTATTTTTTCATAAAGGGCCTTGTAAATTTTGAAATAGCGGTCCCACATCAAAGTCCATTGATGAGGTTGCTACTACTCGCTCACTCGTTCTTTTTTTACCGAGTAGTCAAACATATTTTCCGATTTCGAACTATAAATCGTCACAGGATGTGACGTCACCATGGGTCCCTCTGACTCGTTTTGACCACCATGCCTATATATGCCCAATCGAATTGAAAGAGAGCGTAGAAACACATACAGAGCAAACGCTGGTTACAAAACAAAAGAAGACAATCAGAGCCGAAGAACGAAGTGCTTGAGAAGGCCATGAAGGAGGAGTACGATATACTGGTCCGCACGGTGAAGAGCGTAGACGAGAACAACAAAGAAGTGGTTGTATACAACAAGGTAACTTTCGATTCTCAGATTTTAGTTTTCTTGTTCAAATTTATTGGTGCGAATGTGTTCGATGCTCTTCTGTGCAAACTGTTTGAATTAAAATTATATGATCTTTAATATTCAAGCTGTTTGGGTGTTCTTTAAATCAAGAAAATTGTTGTTCGATCTCTGTTCGACTAAATGCTTGTGTGAAATGATTTTGAATTGGTAGTGCTGTTTCATAATAAGCCATAATCTAGCATATGAAATATCGATCGAAACTTGAGATTAACTCTCTGGTCTTTTGGGTATAAGGCTACTAGGTGTGTAGTGAACCTTAAGTATTGGATTAGATCACAGCTTAAGAGTTCAGGGAATAGAGCTTTAGTGTGATTGGCATTACACCAAAGTAAGCCCCCTCATGTTTCTGTGTTTGAATGCATTTGCTTTAGTTAGGAAAAAAAAAATTATGTTACTTTGTACTTATTTGTTCTTGTGCTGGAGGATAAAGCTCTTTTTTAATGCTATGGAAGGTCTTTGAAGCACTTGTTGAAGCACTAACATGAGAGAGTTAATGAATCTTTCTAGAGTGATAAATTATTTTATACTATTTGAGAGAGGAATTTTTTCTTTTTTTTTGGAATTTTTTTTTTGATCCTGAGAGAAATAATACTTCCATGACAACTGCTTCTTTTAATAGCTTATGCTTTTCATGAATCTTGAAAGCAAAGTAGGATTCGAATTGCTTGATTGCTTGGTTGAGTAATTTATTTTGAAACAGGTAAACTTTGTTGAAGTCTTGGGAAAGCCTCTCTGCCTTTATTTTGGTAGTGTTTGGAATTTCAAATGCCACACTTTCACGCCCAGACTCAGCAAATTTTACCAAGAGGTTTCTGCTAATCTCAAATTTTACCAAAATGGATTTGATCTTGACCCATAATCTCATATTAATTTGACACCCCTCAGAGTTACAATTTTACCGAATTTGTCCAATATGATGAAGACAGGATTGGTTATCACCCTGAACTCTAATTTCAGTTTTATAATACTCCTTAAATCAGAAAATGGCACTGATAGCCATGGCATATCACAGCAGTATTCTTTAAACGAATGCTCATTAACATCTGCAACAACAACTTGATCAGGAATAAAAAATAAATGTTCTTTCCCTGTTGGGTTGCACCAGCTACAAAAAGGATGGAAAGCAGGTACTTTAACTATAACTTGTAATTTTCATTATAGGTTCAATTATTTAGTTTTATTTAGTACTAATAAACCTTAGGTTGATTTTTTTGAGAACGCAACAATGGCGGTGTACTTCTCTGATTCTTAGACATGGAATATTTATGCCCTTTTTACTAAGGGCATACAATAAAATCCAAGAAGAATTGCAACGTGGTCAGCACGTGAAGAAAAGCAATCAGACAAAGAAGAATTGACGTTTGAAGTTCTGAGCATTCATGAGGGTGAAGCTTACCCTGGTGTTCCTTGGTTAACCCTGCCGAATGAAAGCATACGCCAAGAATTCAAAAAGTTTTTCAGAATAAAGAGTTTACCTGCCCTAATTGTTATAGGGCAAGGTGGGAGGATATATATTTCCTATGACAACTATGGAATTGAAATTCTAATGAAATATGGAAGCAGAGCCTTCCCTTTCCATCCTCAGCGATTGAGCGAGCTATCGATGCGAGTTGAAGAAATGAAACTGCAAACCACTTTAGAGGACCTCTTATTCGACGATTTTAGAGACTATCTTGTGAGGTCAAAAACTGGTGTAAAGATACGTTCCATTTAATGTCAAGCATCACCTGTGCATTTGTCACCACCAATTTACTTTTATATTTGTGTGAGAAGATTGCAGTTTCGGAAGGGCTAGAGGGGAAATTTGTTCTATTATATTTCTCCGGTTTGGATGTGGATGATAGTTTACACGCCCAGCCTATCAAATCTTATTAGGAGTGGCAAGATCATTCTAAAAATGTAGAAGTAATTTTTGTATCTTGTGATTCAAACGAGGAGAAGTTTAATGAATTTGTTTCCGAGATGAGATGGTAAGAAGAGACTTTAAATAAGCCGGTATGAAGTTGGGTATTCACCTAGAATCATAGTTATAGGTGTCTCAGGACACGGTTTGGACTTGGATTATACCAAGAACATTGCAGACTTAGGCCCATGTTGTTTCCTATTTCTGTTGGACAATAGATATCAAAGATCCAAGCAAACTTTGGAGACCAATGCCCAACTGCCATTCAAAATCATGGCAGTGAAGGTTATCCTTCACTCAATTAAGGCGTTTGAGGTATTTTCATTAAATATTTGATGGGTATTTTCTCTGCACAAGTGAGAAGGATATCATAGTCGTCAATTTGGTTTATGTAACATTTAATACGACATCTGAAAGCCATTTCATCACATTCCACTTTCCTCTCCTCATCGTACCCATCTCTAATTCTCTATCCCCTTTGCTCTTTACACTATCATCTTGGGCCCCCTTCGCTCTTTACACTGTCATCCTGGGCATCGGGTGCATCAAAGAAGTCAATTTGGAGTCCAAGCTGATGGTTGGTGCGTGTTTGACGTTGATATGCAAAAGACTTAACGATGATCGTAATCATTATACGCCATCTCACATTTTCGCATTTTTTTTTAATTTACATCGACTTCTTCCTCTTAATTTCCCCATAAATTATGTATTTAATGTACGGATCAATTAGAGGATCATTACTCTACTCACATGCATATGCTTTCCTTAATCCAACTAGAAAAGTACAATTACTGGCACATTTTTTTTTATATGAAAATCTAGTGGTGAACTTTGATCGTTGCACAAAGCATATTTAGAGTTCACAACAATGCCGTGCAAAACAATCATATGCTTTCCTCAATCTGCTTTCCCATGGATGTTTAATTCCATTAATGGGTCTAACTAATATATATATATATATATATATATAATGTCCTAAAACCACGTGTAATTTCTGGTAAATAGTTTAATATATATTCAGAATATAAAAAGGTAAGAATAAAAGAATGACTTAGGAAAAAAATGAAAAAACGATGAAGAAAAATGAAGAAGAAAGTGAATTAATGAAAAAAAACAATGTTAGTGTTAGATAGTTAATCAAGGAGGTTTACATGTTAATGCTATACAAAATTTGGATGTGATCCATTGTATGTGGTTTGTGGAGAATATAAACATAAAGTGTATATGAGTTTATAAATGTCCTGACGTTGAAATAAAATTAATTTTTTTATATTTTAGTCCTGTGTTTTTAACCCTTTTTAATTAATTTGGATTTGTATGAAATTGTTAAAACTTAAAAACAATGAATTTACTATTTTAATTTGGATTTATACTTTAATTACGTTTGCAACTCGTGCAGTACGGAACACAAAGGATATCTGGTTCAATCGCATAATTTCTTGATCTTCATCTTCATTTTCAATTTTTTTCTGGAACCTCAAAGAGACAAAAGCTATAAGCCATGATTTCAAAATAAAGTATTACTCCAGAAATCATTCTCTGTAGAGAGTTTGCATAGCTTCTATATTAGGTACGTTAATAGCACAAACACAAGTAAAATTTACTTGAGCTTAAACTGAATTCCAAATAATTAAGGCATTTAATTGTTCTGCCTGGTATTATTATTAAAGCTGGCCAACATATTTCTCCGTTACAACAAATGTGCGGTACAAAAATTATGAACCAAGCACAAATCGCTTGGGAGTCCCGGGATTCAACTATCCGAATAATTTATAACTCTTGAAAGAGAATACTATACACTTGACAAACTATCAAATGAGGATGAAATGTTATCCTTTTCGTATTATTTCTACAGCATTTGTAAAGTAAGTAACCAAAACCTTCCGACGGTCGCTACTTGTATGATTTACTTCGGAAGCTTTATTTCTCGTCTCAAGCACCTTCAGGACTTGGATTATTATCAGAAAAAGTCTGGCTGGCCTGTGGAAGTCAAACAACGATGCCACATTCGACTGTTGGGATCTACCAGCCTGGGATAAGAAATCACTTCGGGAATTGGAAGGTAGACGTAATGGGTGTTGCATATGCCAACAGTGATGCCGCTGTATCCAGCAAATGCACCATGAACCTGCAAAAGCCATGCATTCATAGTGAATATGCCTTCATTAGAGACATCCGACTTACTTGACTGTAACGAAAGGCAGGAGGCAAACTAAATCAACAGGAAGTCCAACGATGAAAGACTACGGAAGTAAACAAGCTCTGTTGATTTGTTTCTGTATGTAATTGCTGTCATGTGTTGTGTCAGGGACACATAGAATACATGACTACTTTAGAGAGAGACAGAGAGACTCACAGCATTTTGTCCTAGTACAGTGCACAGAATTCCATCTGATGCATTTGCACGGACTGCTCGGATCATGTATGTGGGATCAATGTGCTTCGAGTCTGCTGGAATTCCTATCTCCCTAAAATACTTTTTTATCTGAGGAGAATTATAAATAAAAATCGTTACCACAATAAAAAATTGCAGAAGAAATTAGATGCCATTTTAATGGATTTCATCCCTATTCCAGTTTTTGTTTTGCTCATGCTTACAATAATTTTCTACTGCATGAATCGAACCCCCCAACCTCAAGTGTGAGGGGCATACCACTGGCCTGACCTCACTCATCCTATCCCAGTGTTTTGTGATCATCAATTCATCAGTATCAAAGTTCTCGTCAAAATCACAAATACTTATTGTTAAAGCCAGTATAATTCAATACCCAATAAATATGTTTCATAACTTCATTTTCACAATATACGAGCAAGTCAAGCCAAAGTACAACTTCTTGTGTGACTAAAGGAAAACGTAGGAGAGGACAGTCCCAGCTAGAATGTATTTGAATGATACAATGATGAAAGGATTGGATATGAATTAAAACAGTTTCCGGAATCACTCATAACGTATTGAAAGTTGAAAATTATTGATTTTCATACTTTTCTAGTTAAAAGGAAAAAGACTAGGAGAAAAAATGTTGTACAACAAGTTTTTGCACTCAAAACAGACAAGTAATAATGCAAGAATTGTGATATATAACTTCATCAGCAGGAAAAGCTTCTTTATTACCCAAAGCAGTCTTAAATAGATTGCTAACAAACAAGAACCATAAAAGCCTAGTTCATTGTCTGGTTAAATAATAATTACGATCTTTCTCTGATCTGTTAAATACTGGAAGGCCAAACTTTTTATATTGAGTTCATAAAGATTCTGCATGGTCATTACGCATAAAATCAAAAGCAGTCAACCGTGACTTGGTCAATGCACTTGAAAAGCAAAAATAAACGAAATAGAACCATAGGCATAGCATGTTAAAAGTCGAAAATCAAAAGTTAGACCATCACTCAAGACAAACTTATTGTAATTAGTAGTCTCAAATTATTTGGATGTACAAACCAAATGAAATCAAAATCACCAACCTCTTGCTGAATATGTACACCAATATCTCCAAGTACAGCATTACCAGATGCATCAGTAGCATTAGTTTTCTCAAGTAGATCCTGCATGCAAAAGCAGAAACATAGTGTACTCAGAATCCTATTTGGTAGGAGGAAGATATGCATCAATTTGTAACTCTTTTCTTTTAGGTGAATGAATAAAACCAAACAATTTTACTGCACTAAAGCCTAAGAAGCTATTAAAAAAAACACTTCTTACTGGTAATACTATTTTAAACTCTAGGCAAAAATAACTCCAAAACGTAACTAACCTGCCCTGCTCCTTCTGCTACACATATCACTGCTGATCCCTTTGTCTCAATAAGATATTTCAGATGTTGCAAGACACCATGAGGTCCATGTAATTGAAACGGTACCTTCAGTGCATTATTGACAATATTAGAAAGTTCCCAAAACTAATTAGCCCAAAATGTTTAGGATAACCACCTCTGGTATCAAACATATGTCAATTTGTCCGCTGGCCAAGGATGCGTGCATTGCTATAAACCCACTACTACGGCCCATCAATTTGACAATGCCAATGCCATGATAAGCACTATGTGCCTGTTAACGATTGGAAAGGAATCTCAGTTTACCAGGAAAGAAGTTAAGACAGCCCTAATAAATACCATGCAAAAGCAGCTAAAGCAAAATATACTTTTAGATGTGAAAATGTTGTAAAAGTAGAAAGTGAATGTTTCGAAATTTCAAGGTTAAAAGTAAGATTTTATAAACTAACCCAATAGCACACTGAATTATTGCTGCTTCTATTATTAGTATTAATGAATTTCAGTTTGTCTTTACCTAAATATATTTAAGGAAGACTTATTGAGAAAGAATTTATGTCCAGAGTTGTGACAATTAAAAATGATAAAGTTGGTATAAACAATCTATAACTATATAGTGGGTACTTCAAAAGCATCTGAGAATTAGATTTCAAAATGTTACCACTTATTAGTTGCAGTCAAAATGGAGTAATTATGAATAATTTGACTGTAATCAGTCTAATCAAACACTCGTATGTACTAAAATTGTTTTAAAATTAATTTTTAGACCTTTAAAAGCAATATCAAATGGGCTCTAAAATCAAATAAACTTGTACCTCAATGTATGCCGAATTTATTGCTCGTTGTGCTTCCTCAACAGCAGTATCAAACCCAAAAGTCTTATCCATCAACAAGATATCATTGTCTATGGTTTTTGGCACGCCCACTACAGCCACCTTCAACCGTCTTTTACGGCACTAAGAGGAAAGGAGAAAAACTGCATGAAACTAACCTTGGAAAAGATGGAACACAAGCTTAAAAACTGTAACAAGGATTAACGTCATAAAAGTGTCATAAATGGAGACCCCACAATATCACAGTTAACTTTATCTTATTATTGCAGTAATCAAATATCAACCAGCATCAACAAATGAATATATCGTCGGATAATAAAAATAAGTAAAACACATAAAAAATCCCCCAATAATAGCATAGTGCATTTCACGTCCACCGTGAAAATTAATTTTTAAAAATAAAAAAATAAATAACTTTTAATTATCAGTTTGCACTCTAACTTGAAAGTAGCAATTAATTGATTGTAACAACTTAAACCCCAGAGTTTTTTTCTTTTTGCAGGTTCTACAACTACGTTTCCCTAAAAATTTTAATTATGAATGCACTACAAAACTATAAAATATGATACACTACATCAAGTTTGCAAAAAGATATATGCTTAACAACCTCGTTATGTATTGCATTGGCTCCAGCATGAGTCCCATTTCCACCCAACACAAAAAGCATGTTGATTCCTCTTTCCTATCAACACAAAGATAAATAAATCAAATTACTTTATCCCAGATATTATGATGTGTCCTTGACATTGGCAACTCTTTAAAGCAAACTGATCTATGCACCTCCATACTGTCCACAATTTCACTTATGGTGGGTCCTCCACGTGAGACTCCTAATAAGCTTCCACCAGAAAGATGAACATTTTGAACCACTCTCCGTGACAGCTGATAATCACATGCAAATTTCAGCATGTTAGTAACACACGCTATCAAAATTGGATAGAAAATATTTATCCAAGAGAAACTAAAACATATGATAGATGAATTAATTAAATCATTCAAAGTATATTCGCAAAGACCAAGACAGGAACTTACTGGCATTTCAGCTAATTCTTTGTCAGAAAATCCACGATAACCATAAGGAATTCCTACAATTTTTTTTACACCGTATATTTCAAGTGTGATGACAATCTGCACGAGATATATGATTAAGTTTATAGAATAGGAGAAGTCTTAAGCATGATAATTAAATAATGGCTTTGAAAAAAGGTTTGGAAAGACTTAACAGCAGATTATTATGTGCAAGGCTACAAAACATAGAATTCCTATAAATATTATTGTTTTCTGATAAGCAATAATTCACTATATACATTCAAAAGGATCCTGCAACTCAAGGTTTTTATTTTTTCTTCTCCCTTGACAATCATAAACCAGTATAGATAAAATACTTGGAAACAATTCTAATGATCAAGGTGAATATTAGTTCCAGTAACTGATAGTTTAATCTGTTATCAATAAAAGAAAATTTCTGCAGTTTTTCAAAGGATGGAGATAATTTTTTGTTATGAATCTAACTTACCATTCACACTCTTGGGTAAATGCAAAAAAAATAAAATTTACAAGACAATAGTATGCGTACAAAGTAAGGAATCGAATTCTTCATGATCATACTGTTGACATAATTTTTAAAGTATCATACAAAGCAAAAACATTGCAATTACTGGATAATGAAAATGACCTGTCTGATGACATCATTCAGGCCAGGGCATAGGCCCCCACATGTTACAATTGCTGCTTTCACCTCTTCTGGCTTAAAGTATATCTTTTCTCGAGGCCCAGCACGATGAACCCTGGAAAGATCCAATTCCATATCTATTACTAAATTCTGTAGTTATGGAAATTAAAGTGTATCTATTATTAGATGCATGAAATAAACAACACAAGAATAAACATATCTAGCAAACAAATAATTAAAGGAGGTCAGTGCATATGCTCATTTTAAATCATTTCATCAACAAAGAGAAGAAATAGTGGATGGAAAACAAAGCCACAATACATAACATCATCTTTAATTTTAAAGAAAACTAATAAGTTGCAATTCCCAGTGAAGGAATCATCATAAAAATATTGGAACCCTTTGTGTCACCTCTCCTAAGTCCAGACAGGAATTCCCCAGGCAGTTCTCTATCTCAAGTTTTTTTTTTTTTTTTTATTGGTGAACTCTCTATCAAAAGAGAGAACCCACCCCAAAGACTAAACATTCTATCAGAAAAACTTTCTGCAGTGTCTAGATCCTACTATATCTATTCTGAACTTAACGAATCACAGGTGCTCTCAAAACTGCTTTTTGCGACATCTCTCACCAAACAACATCTAAGGGTCTCCTTTTGAGTTCAAGTTGTAAACATGTAACACGCTATTCTACATTTCTCTTTTTATTATCCGCATATTGTGGAAATGTAGCATGATATTCTATATTACTCTTTCTAAAATTCCGTACAACGGTAAAAGAGTTTCAAAACTATTCCACTCAACCGCTCACTCAGGAAACTGAGAATCAAACATAAGAAAGTCGAGAGAGATACTTACCATTGTTCCACCCAAGTACAATTGGGATCAATGCATTCGGCTCCGGCAGATGTAGATGAAGAATAGTTTATAGTCTGAAATATAAGACCACAAGAAAAAGAGAACATTACACGGATTGAAGTGAATCGCTTGAAAAAAAAAAGAGACGGAGAATGAACATAAGGCATTCTACTTCCTTGTGCATCCAATACAAAAAATTCGACCCAACCCAACAATCATAATAAAAAGGAAATATTCTGAGGAAGATGCTGAGGCAATTAACCTTGAGAAGTACACGATCGTTATTATTTATGTAGCCGTGCCACTCCTCGTCTGAAGGATACCCTCCTGCAAAATCTTCTATTACCGGCGTCCTGCTGTTTCAAACCAGGTTCGCTTTCATAAAAATTTAAACTTTATATGCAAGTCAAGCAACTTCGTGAAAGACCAAGAAGCAATAAAGCTTACAAATTAGAAGCGATTCCTAGAGTCATTTAACTTGTAACTTCAAAAACACTAAAAGAAAAATTGTAATGGATTTCCTAGCAATCAAAACACTTAAAAAGGAACAAAAGGCCTAGGAACAGAGAGGGCGAGGAGGACAAAGCTGACCTCATCTTGAGGCAAAAAGTGGAGGGGATAGGCACGGAATCTTCGAAAATATCAGTGAGGTGAGGGATGTTGAAGCGCCTCTCGAAGTCCTTCTGGAACTTGGATTTCCAATCAGGATCACTGAAGTCGATCTCTGAGCTCTGGTTCTTAACCTTGGCAAAAACGCGGGTCCTGGTGGCGGTTCTACTCAAATTCGACCTCAAAAGGCGACTGCTTGGACATGCAAATCCATCGGAACGATTAGAAGGAAGGTGCGGTAGGAGCACTTTGGCGGCGATCGCATGCGAGATAGTGCCCATGAAACGGAGATCACAAGGCAACGGGCTCAGAGAACGAAGAATGTGATGTGTTTGGATTCCAGGAAAATAGCAGAGAAAGAGAGAGAATCAGAGAGTGGGAGAGAAACAGAGAGAGAGAGAGAGGGAGATGCAGAGCATGTAGCAGAGTTGTTCTGGTGGCCAGCCGGCCGTGCCAGCTGACTTTACGACGGGGGAGTTTTTTCAACTTTGACCAACTTAGAAAGGTCTCGTTTTTCCTAAATTAGCCTTCTTTTCTGTCGCAAATTACCAACTATTTGTTGTTAATCTAATATATTATTTTTTCATAGCCGGCTTTTTTTTTTTAGAATTAAAAATGATTTATTATTCTATAAATTAGCTTGTAGGCTTTGATCATATGGTGGTCGTTTCTCAATGTTTTAAAATATCACCAAAAAAAAAAAAATTGGTGCTCGTGGATTCCAAAGTAATAGAATAAAGCAGAACATATTAATAATTAAAAGCATATATCTCTGATATTATTACACTAATATAATTAATTGTTGATTTAATTTAGAGAATATATTCTTTTAAGAAAAAGATAAAAGTTTAGTTTGATCGAAATGAAAGCTAAAAGGAGTTTCTCTAGACGCTTATAATAAGGTTTCTTATATTATTTAAATATAATATGGAGTTTTGGAACATACATATATATATATATCATTGAGTAAATTTGTTATAATATTAAAATACAAAGTTACCTCTAACTTTTCATATAAATTGAAAAAAAAAATATTAGAGTTTATTTTGTTTCAACGATAATCTCTGTTTTACCATATAAATTAACGTCTACATGATGTCTTCAAGAGTCAATCTATCTATATGATCATTCATTATCGTTTCCAAAAAAAAAAAAATGCCTCTAAGATATATACTAATCTATATGTAGCCTCTAGTTGATTTTGGAAGTCTCATATTGAAAAATAAAAGATTCAAAAAGAATTTCTTAGTTAAAAGGAAAAATATTTTACTTGAATAAATTAAGTTTGTGCTAATTGACCCCGAGGAACAATGCATGGACCAGCATGGTTAATATAATATTACCCTCTATATATATATATATATATATATATATATATATATATATTTTGTGAAAAATTAAGATGCATGTGTTTTTGAAATACTTATACTATCTTTCTGGAAGAAAAAAAGAAAATAATAAAGAATTAGTATGGTGAAGGAAAAATTAAAAGAAACTTTTATAATTGCTATTTGGGTTTTGGATGTTTGTTTTCAAAATGGGAAAAGAGGAACGGAAAGTAGAAGATTTTGAGTTTTTGTTTGGTAATTTTGGAAGAAAATTGGTTGTACCTAACCCACACTGTATCTAATTCCACAAGGTGATTGCATGTGATACAAAGCTCATTCGCACGCTAAAAAACTAGAATAATATTCTATTGTTCCAGAATAATATTCTTTTTGTATAAGCTATGTAATTTTACAAGTTCATTTGTCAATATATATAAATATATGAGACTCTATCTATCAGACACAAGTAAACTTGGCTACCTCAACTCCATTCATTTCAAACACAAGGCCAAGGCCACCAACGACTACTGTTTTGGCTTCAATAACCATTTACCAATACTTTCCCTATTCATTATCATCAAAAATACTTTTCCTTTTCATTTTCCATGAAAAATTCAGTTGACCAATTTTAATTTGGCCTCACTTATTCCTAATTTCAAAACTGGATTTTCAAAACCTTATTATTTTTTTTTCAAATATAATTGAGTTTTCTAGATTTATAGATTCATTCATCCTATTAGATCTTCAAAAATACTACTTGTTTGCACACAAAAATAATAATAAAAAAAAATCTGATAATGAAATCAAACAAGAACTTAGTAAAAATAACTAGCTAAGTTCGGCTTTATCGATCCCAACTAATTTCATTGTTACATGCTAATATGGCTCTCATCGGTGGCAAGCAAAATCTGAAGGAAACGAATGCTTGATATACTCGCCACAACAAAAAATATACAAGAAAACATTCATTGGCGGATTGAAGAGAAAAGCTACGTATATTACTTGTACATACAATTTTGATTTAATTAATAATTTTTTAGGCCACTAACAAGTAGGTCCAACTTTGTGAATGACGACCCTAAGAAATGGGAGACATGACGTTCCATAAGCCTAATTGTACATTCGGTTTAAATACTTTCTTTAAAAAATATTTTAAATTATGATTATTTTTAAAATATATAATATTCAATTTCAATCCGAATATACATCAAGTTTTTAAGAATAGTGTTGCCGGATTGTGGTTTAACGTTATTAATAACAATAAAAATAATAATAATAATAATATAACAACAACAGCGACCTTTTAACTATTACCCCTATTTTGTTTTAATTATTTTTGTGAGAGTTTGATCCACATTATTTATTTTTTAGGGAAAAAAAAAGGGATTGTGTACAAAAAAGTTTGGAGTGGACATAAAAACAGTGAATGTGCTTGGACCCGTGCATGGTAGAGTTTGACAGAAAAGACATAAGCAAGGCCTCTATTCTAATAAGAATAAACCCCAAAAGGACTGCAATCCATTGTTATTGTTTTAGAGCCAATCAATGGCTGCTCTTTCAGCTCCAAATCCTTTTTGTTTATGGTTCTTCATCGATTTGGCATGAAACCCAAACTCTGTGACATGACTCCAATAGCTCATAGGGAAAACGACACAAGAGGAATGGAGGCTTGTAATTTATTCATAATGAGCTTTATTAATTAGGGTATAATTAATCAATGGTTTGAATTTTGGAATTTTGATGGTGTTAGATTTTGGACTACAAAAGCATAGAACCAAGCCAACCGGATCCTAAAGTTATAAGGTGAATATGATTCATAAAAAGAGAAAATTCTGGCACATGGGTATTCCAATCAATCAAAATTAGAATGGTTTTTGACCTGTTAAATGGCAGCGAATTTCTTTGATTTTTTTTTTTTTGGAATATGTCATAGTGGACATCTTAGGCTCTCTCTCTATCATGCATCTCAATCTGGTTTGTTTGAAATCCATTGTCGAATTTTGTATGATTTTTATATGTGAGATGTAAATCGAAATTTTGGATGATTTGTTTGTGCAATTTTTGTCATATCATTGTCATTTAATAAAAGATAATTCCTTCAAATTACATGGGAAAAAAATAAAAAATAGAAAATGGAGTTGCTAATGTCGGTGACATTAATGTTAAAAACACATCTAGGCCAGGCCCAGTTTTTTTATACAAGTTTTGAGATGATTAACGGTTCATGTTAACCACCAGAAGATATATATTTCGTGCTGAGATCAAATATTAAAAATTTAATTAATAATAACAAAATTAAGGAAAATGTATGTCCATCATTCCCAACTAAACTAACGACTCTGTAGATGTCACACCGCCCCCAAGAGGTTGACTTGCCTTGATATATACCATTTATAACGTGGTGGATTCAGAATTTTAAAATAAGATGGACCATATTTACGAAAAGTGACTAAATTCCATCATAAGTGGAGTTAAGGCATATGATTATGTAAAGAGAGAATGAGAAGGAAAGGAGGGGCTGGGCTGGGCTGAGCTAAAATATATTACTTATATGTAAAACATACACACATTGGATAGAACTTCCCCTAAAAACATGCTCGTAAAGAAAGTTTGTCCGAGTGCTTAGAAGCCACATGCCAATCCCATACTTTGGACGATGTGTGACTCAATTAGATCGTTACAATTAAGCCTGATTATTACCTAATCCATGCATTACCAATTACCAAGACGCAATTTTTTGGTTTCTTTTTAAGAGACATCTTCACCAATATTTGAATCTGCTGGCATGGGAGAATGGCCCAAATTGGAAAAAAAAATTAGTGTTCAAGTGGGACATCCTCTAGGTTTTGATTGGCGACCCAAAAAAAAAAAAGTTAATAACCCCAATTGAATGGTATACATCCATAGACACATCTATCAAGCATGTGGGCATATATAGTATACCCTATCTTGATTATACTTTAAGGCCAACCCAAACACCCCCACCATTGATTTCTTACAAGTAAAGCACTTTTTATTTAAAGAAAAAGAAAAATCATTCCCTTCTCTTATATTCCAACATAACCAAATTAACTATTCCATTTGGGGCTGAGATATTTGGCGCCTAAATTCGAATAAGCTAACCAAAACAACAACTATAACGGTCATTGTTTCTCTTAACATACCATTTCATGTCTTCTTCATTCCAACTCTGTATCAGGTCCCAGTCCAAATCACTCTTCTAACCATATAAAAATGGCTGATTTCAAGCACCCAACAATTCACCTGAAAAAAGCATAGAGCATGGACCAGAAATCAAATTACACCAAACCAGCTGATCGTAGACTAGGTTTATCATATTCTACTTTGCCATCATCATCAAAACTTTAACTTCTGGACCTCTTTAAGCTTTTTGTGACAATTATTCTTTCTGGGTTTCTTGCAGGTTTATCGGTGCCTACTTCATGGACCGGCTCAATGGTGAACAAAATGCATGTAATATATATATCTTTAATTTTGATTCTCTAGTTTCTTTTTTTACAATGATTTTTCACGAGAATGCTTAACTATTTCAGTGCTATGGTGCAGATGAATGTGAATCATGAACACCATGACTTGAAGGGAGGTTTAATTGGGATAACACAAGAGGAGTTGAAGATACGGCATGAGCTTGAGATGGAAATAGAAAGAGATATAGAAGAGGAGATTAAGGATGGAATTTACCATCTCGCCCTAAGACTGCACAGGCTTTATCAACATAAAAAGGAAAGGACTGTAAGTACTACTGCAATTGAAAAAGATGATCACCACCAAAAGAAGAAAACGATTTCTGAGATAAATATAAACATAAAAATGGAAGGAGGAACCAAAGTTGAAATAAAGGAGACGAAGAAAGAAGTGCCAGAGAAGAGTCCGAAGCCTCTGAGTTCTAAATCAGAAACCTGTATGCAGAAAGTTACAGGGAACAAGAAGTTTGATTGGGTAAACACTCTCCGATCAAGCACTAGCACTAGTGGTACTACTAATGATCACCTTCGAAATCCTAACCCTGAAAGTGCCAAGAGAAATGGCAGTCGCAGAGGAAATGTCGGCGTGGATAAGGACTCTCTTGAACTTGGATGGCAGTATTAATTAATTAAAATAATCTGATGGTCATGATCATTATCAGTTTGATACACATTTATATTTAGTGTGCCTTTGCATGGTTAATCTGTTTACGTCGATGAAGACCATAAATATTGTTGACAATATTGCTAATTAATAATGTGAGAGACATTGTTAGTCATCCATTAGTGATTGATACTGAGAGTTTTACGTAATGACTATCATGATACTTTATTTGACTTTTTATGTAAGACCCCATTAATACTTTTAATAAATACAGATTTTTGAATAACGTATCCCTTCTCCTATAGTGGGGTTTAAAGGCATCATGGTGTTGTTTTAGAAATATCTATATATATATATATATATATATAAGTGTTTGTTTGTGTTCAAAACCTACTCAAAATTGTGGAGGAAGGTGGTAAAAGGAATTAATTCAATTAAAGAAAATTCCTCACTTTGATTTTGCATGTTCCCTGCTTGATGACTAATAAGAACTGAGCTAGAGAATTCTAGAAGCTCAAAACTTTTAAAGGCAGATAATAATGCACTGGAAAAGTCTATCATGGAAACCAAATTAACCACCATGTTCTAACATTGGCAAGCAAACATTTGTGGCTAGAGAGAGAGAGGGGGACTAGCTCGGCCAACCTTTCGCATCATGTCTGCCAGAAGGCCTTAAATAAAATTGGCCACAATTCTTGGCCCATAATTATACATGGGACAGCCCAAAGGTTGAACCACAACCTTCCTTGAGTAAATAAATTATATTTTTATAGAGTAGTAAAAAAAAAAAAAAACCATTTCCAACATTTCATAAGAGTGTATGATGTATATTTTTTGAGTGTGTTTTTATTTTATTCTTTTATAAAGTATAGTTAGGGACAAAACAATTCATTGGTCAGCTCTCTCTTCACTTTTTTCTCCAGGCTTACACAATTGGATGTGGCATTGAAGGGTCTTAATCGTTTTGGACTGTCGAGAAAAAAGATCCAAAGGGACCAAAGCCACTCCTTTCAAAAAAAATTTGCCTTCCAATTCCATCTTCAACTTTGCTAGCTTTCCAAAAGTTGACCATCCAAACGAATCTTATGAGGACCCCCCTCCAAATTCCATCTTGGGTTTTCCTTGGAGTGTCTTATTTATACGTATATATGTACCTTTGAGTAGAGTACTCATATATATATATATATATAGGATTTGAGCATATTTGAATCCCTAATTTCCCAAGCAAAGATACTACTAATTCTCATGAATTTGACCCTGAGTGCAATAACATATATAGCTAAATTAGTTATATATATTTTTTTATATAATTAAAGCTGCTTAGGATAAATTAATGGACTAATTCTGAATCACAAATATTAATGTTTATACGCTATCATATCGGTTGAAAATAAGCATGCATGTCTGCTTCATCCATTAATTTTACAACTAGCTAGCTCTCTCTATATATACAATGCTTAAGCTAGCTACTTTTACCTGCATGCAATATTGTCTGAGCTCTTAGACATTGTATATTGCCTCAAAACATATACTACTCTCAGCAAAGGCGTACTGCATTAATTATTAACTTGAACAAGCTATATAAAATACATAGGAAATGACATATCAATTGCTATACCAGCAAATAAAAAAAATTATTTGAATTTTTATACTAATAATCTATTTGGGAAAGTGAATTTTAGAGGGATTAATACCAATAAATTTCTTTCAAATTCTATAATATGTTGAGTTGGAATTTTTCCAAATATTTTTTTATTTGCTGCTTTATTCATTTGAGATCCCAAATGTTTTTCTAAAGAAAATTTGATGATATTTTCCAACACCTTAATTAAAAAGATAACTATATATTATCACATGGTGAGTGGCCAATACTCATGGAAGAAATTTATTAAAATTAATCCTCTAAAGTTCACTTTTCTTAAATAGAGTTTTAGCATTAAAATTGAAATATTCTTTAATTAAGCTGAATTGTAAAATTTTTAAATATTTTTTATGTGCTGTTTGTTGACATGTCACTTGTCATATCATTTGGAATGCTATAATAGATCTCTATCATCTTCCTTTTCTTAAACGTTGACATGGCACTTGCAATATATATTTGGGATCCATATATATATACTATGAGGTTTTAACGGGACATACATTTTAAAACAATGGCCAAGATTTAAAATAACAGTTTACATTTAGGATTCACTTTTTTCCTCAATATGTTTTATCTATTAAATTCATTTTACCATTTAGGTTTCAAAACGTATGAACACATGCAAGGTTCCGATTATATAGACAATAATTGTTTTAAATTTATTTTTGGATAGGGTTAATGATACAGGTATAAAGATATTTTTCAATTTTATTTCCCAATTATGACATAGCATTATTTTATTGGTTGACAAATTAATATACACTAAAATTAGAAAAGTGGATACTAAAGCCAGTAACAGATCAACGCATGTCATATAAGTTGGGATTCAAAGTTGGGAAATTTATTTGTATCCCTTAGTTTTGCACCAATGCAAATAAAACCAATAATAGGCAGAACATGAAAGGCTGCAAATTATAATAGATATGGAACAAAAGGAGTAACCTAAATCATATAGGCACCAACAACTCCAGCTTTCATTGTTTAATTTTAACCAAGCGAGAGAGAGAGAGTGATCTTCTCCTGCTACAATCACCAGCACACTTTTTTGACAACATGAAAAATAGAGAAATACAACTCTCTGAATTTGATTATTCAAAGAATTAATACAGAAATCCAAAATTAGTTCCAATAATTAGAGTGAATTTTCTCTCTACCAGCGGATGCATCTTTGACTTTGGAGATCATACTTTAAAAAACTATTAATTAATTAAGCTCAAAGCTTCTCTACAAGGTTTGGCATGATAAGCATTGCTACTGGCTAGCTAGCTAATTTATTATATATGCAGGCTATACACAGTTGAGAAAATTAGAGCTTGACAATATTAAAGATAATAATATTAAACCATAGTGTTTAAACACTAATTTGTTCGTTTTTTTTTTTTTTCGATTAGTTGCCATATAATCATATTTTAGGCCAATTAAAGTTATTCCAATTTACTTTACAAAGTTTCTATGAATGTCCAAACGAAGAAGAAAAGACAATAGCATCAAATTAAGTAAACTGGTAAAAATATAAAGCAGATGATTTTACTGTCTGATATAAACAGCTAAAACTTTGACCATGAATTTCCATATATAAAAGTGGACCACACTCCTACTCCACCATGCAGCTTTAACTGGTACACTGTTCCCCCCCCAAAACAAGCAAAGCATCTTCGTCTTCAGAGAGAGTTATTTTCTAGTGTAGTAGCTTGGCGATTGAGCTTCAAAAACTCTCTCAAAAATACCATTAAAGGCATATCTTACTAGTAAATTTGAGACCTCAAATACCTTATTTAAGGAATAACCAAAAAAAAAAAGATCCAAATTAAAACAACCACAAACCCTCAAAATGGTATTCCCTGTCTGTGCACTCCTTATTATCACGTAATTTCCATTATTAGATCATCAACTTTGGTTTCAAATTCTCCAAAGGAAACGACAAACATCAGTTCGTGAGTGAAACAGAAGAAACCCCAGGTTAAAGAATAATAATCTTAATAATACAAGTCCAAACACATCACTGTTTAATGAAAGAAAACGAAAGCTCAGTCGTGTGTTACAGATTCTTGGAATCGTGATGGGATTCTATATATATATATATATATACCAAAAAGATATGAATCTTCAATTTGAGAAGTTTCAGACAAAAGCTGTGTCCCTCCTAGTTAGTTTATTTTTTTATATAAGATTTTTTTATTTTTTTTCTTGCTGGTAGAGTGCCCACATGTTCCCTTGGATGCAGCTTATTTGAAAAAGGAAGAGAAAAAAGAAACATAATTAAAATATCTGGCAACGAAAAGCTTTGGATCTATCGACTTTCTCCTATATGGACTACAACATTTGGATTTGAGTTTTCCATGATAAACAGTAGCAACTACTGTTTTAGCTGATATATATATATATATATATATATATAGTATATAGTATATATACATTTATATAAAGTTTAAACTCAAAAAAATAGTACTATATAAAGTTTGAAATATGTAAATGGGTTCAGGCTCTTTCCTTACCAAGGTAAAACCCCATATGATCAAACATGCATCTGGGTTCTAGCTACCTTCTCCATCAGAGCAGTTCCATCATATATATAATATATAGTTGAAAATGCAATTATGCTTAAGAACGATACTACATTTATAACATATATAATATCTTATATAATAATAAAAAAAATCAAAATAATACCAGTGAGTACTGTACTGACTGTAAAAGTAAATGCAATGTTTGAAAGAAAGAGCAAATACATGGCAAACCAATAGAAGAGAGTGCTAGTTAGGTCCCATGATTGCAGTTTCATTTCATCATTTAAAGCTGGCCAAGTACCTTCCAAAGACAAAAAAAGATTCTGAGGAAGAGAAGAAGAAAATGAAGGCCACTGAGAAAATGAAGAAAACACTTGGAGTAAAAAGCACAAAGGAGGTATAGAGTGGCATGAAGGGGGAAACAAAAGAAAAAGCTGAGAGTGAAAAGAAAAAAATTAAAAATTAAAAAATTAATAGAAGTATTTACTGATTGAATTTATATCATCTAGAATGCTTCCAAATCCAAAAAAAAATGAAACTCTCTTCCTGAACCGTGACGAAAAAAAGGGGCAGAAAGAAGTGAGTGTGGACACACAGACACATATACGTGCACACGTATATAGCAAAAGAGTGGCAAGCCGGAAAAAATGCAGCTTCACACACGTTTGCATTGCATCTCTAAGAAAACTCCTAGCTTAATTCCAACAGTAATAATACCACCACAAACCTACAAACCAGATGTTGATCAATTTTCAGACCTGAACAATTAAGCTCAAAAACAAAGCAAAAATGGCACATGAAATTTCCAAACTCATCCACCATTAGTAGCTAACAACAAGCTCATGATCAGAAACTAAATAAGAGGCAAAGATTTCAATGTAGTTAATGATGAAATTAATAAACTCATCAACATCAATCTACTACTCTGAATTAACTAATCAAAGATGATAATATTAATTAAAACTACAAACCCCCCTCCATACCAAACACCCACCATAACTAGAAAACAAAAAGCTTGGAAACAAAAAAGAAGAAAAGAAGAAGAAGAAGAAGAAGAAGAAAACCCTAATGCTAATTAAAATGCCGAGAAAGTAACAGAATTTATCAACAAGTCAGTGAGCGCGCAGCAACACGGTTTCCCACTTGCAGCCTCGAACCAGTAGTACTAATAGTCTAATATGTTTCTTTCAGTGCAAAGAGAAAGAGATTGGGAATTAGATCATTGACTAAGAAAATGATCCCTTCCATTTTAAGTCCTTGAGAAGAAGCAGAAGCAAAAGTACTACTCCTACTAGCTAGCTAGTGTTTTTTTTTTTTTTTTCCTTCTTAGATACCAAAAAACAAAAGAGAGCGATGGAGACCATGAAAACCAAGAATGATTATACTGGTATTTTTCTTTCCATTTTTTTCTCATGTCTGTTTTGTTCTTCCTCTAGCTAGGGTTTCTTACCCAAGGTGTGCTTGTTGTTATGCATCCAAACCTTGAGCACGTGACGCTTCAACCCAGTCTCGTTGCAGAACTGCTGGACCACCGGTTCGTCTTGCTTCTGAATCCTCCACCCAAGCCTCTCCGCCAAAACCAGCATCCTCTCCTTCTGCTCCTGCGTGAACTTTGTTCTGAACCTCTTCTTCGACGATGACCCACCTCCACCGCCACCGCTCGGATTCGACATGTCCTCCTGGTCTTCCCTGCTATGACTCCCTCCACCTCCGGACGTCGACGGCAAAGCCAAAGGCCTATGATGCGGAGCCACGTGGAGATACCCAGCTGGGGTCCGATAGTAAGGAGAGAATTGCGGTGGTGGGTAGTGAGGGACGAGGCTATAGGGTCTGTAAGCCCAACCACACCGGAATCGGACTCCTTTCGGTGGAAGTTCCGGTGACAGTTACAGGCAGCGCATTTGAGAGCGTCAAGCGTGCCGTCGGCTCCTGCCGCAAGAAACTCACCGCAGCCGTCGACAGCATGGCCTCCGATCCCAACGGCGTGGTTTTTCAGACACTCTCTGTACCTGGGCTTCCTCGGCTGTGCCTGAGCCGTGGCTGTGACTCCGCCTTCGCTTCCAACACCTGTAGTCGCCATTTTAACACGAGGCGTTTCCGAGTTGCCCAGCGCCGAGTCGTAACTCGCCGCCAGCTCCATCTCTTCATCGTGCTCCTCTTGATCCTCAAACTCCATTCGGTCCCACACTCTCAGTAAATTAATTCACTTTCTATCACCCACCTCACCAAGAAATGGTTTTTTTAAAAAAGCCCAAATAAAAAATTAGTTTTTTTTCACCACCACCTTCACCGGAGACGAGAGCTTGCCGTTTCCACCACAAATTTTCCGAACAGATAATTAGTATAAAAAAAAAAATTGGATGCTTGAGGAAGAAATAAAAAAAAAGAGCTGAGCTAAGCTAAGAGAGTGGCTAACAATTTTCTCTCTCTCTCTCTCTCTATACTTGCGTCTCTCTGCTCTGAAGGCTCTGTACTCCTTCAAAGCCCTTCATATACTTTCCCGTTTTTCTGAAAGCTAAAAACCCCAGTCACCACCATCATCCCCACAACCGCCACCGGTTATAACCGGTCACTTTTACCCCTCTCTCTCTCTCCCATTTTCACTTTCCCTTCTCTCTCTCTCTCTCTTTCTCACCCCGCGGTAAAAAACAAAATTTGAGACAGTGCCGCGCGTAGAATAGAATATAACCACCCGCGAACCAAAATAATAATAATAATAATAATAACGGAGAATTTAAAAAAATGAAGCAGACACGCGCTGAGAGGGTCCACGTACGCAAAATGACACTGAAACCGTGAGAGAGTGTCGTGTGCACGCATTCCCGTACCTGAAACCTGAGAAGGAAGTGACGTGGGAAGTGGGAACCCATTGAAAAGGGGCGGCGCGTGGGGAGTGTGATAGAGGACATGGACACGGAATTTGTTAGTAGAAATTAAATTGTCGGCATTTATGGCATCAGCTCGGCCTACTTGCGCTCATCTCCTACGTGCGTCACGCGCTTTTGGGCGTCAGCGGTTTAATATTATCACACACAAAATAAAATAAAAGTACAAATTAAAAATTTTGGAAAAACAAAAAAATAAAATCGTAAAACAAATATTCAAAACAAGAAGAGGTGTGCTGGCGTAGTCGAGTGCCGAAGAGCGTACGACCCACGTGCTGTGTGTTTGGGAATTTAGGACACAAGATTTTAAGGTCGCCATCTTACCCACCAACACAATGTGCAAGCTGCAAGAAGAAATGTTTGCCATTTTATTACAACCAAAAATAAATAAATAAATAAATAGGAGAGAGATAAGTGGTTCTTTGATATTCTTGTCTTATACATCTAGAAACTTATCAGTAAATTTGATATTATTTCGTTCATAATTATGAAAATATAATTTAACCCAAAATTTTTTTAATAAATTTCATATTGGAGGTATTTTAAAAATATATCAACTATTATAAATAATATTTTAATATATCAAATTAAATTTTTTTTGGTGAATAAATATATCAAATTAAATTAGTATTTGAAACCGGGCAAATATAAATTCAAACCCTCAACACATTGCTCTTTTGTTGAGACAGTATTAAATAAGTATCTTCACCAACAACAAAAAAAAAGTATTAAATAAGTATGACAAGGACATATATATATATATATATATATATATTTATTTATTTATTACATTTGATGAATAAACGTGAATATAATTCAAATAATTTTGCATCATGCTTTACAGGTTTTTCTTTTAATGATCAATATTTTTATGAGTCACGTCAATTAAATAAGTAATCTCTACATAAGTACAATGAATGCATTCAACAAACATACGTAAAGATTGATAACATATAATTGAATGCATCATTTATTGAATGTCGTTATGATTAATTAATTTAACAAGGTTTGGACAATACTTAAGTTTCTTTTGAAACAATTAATTGGGGATTTTTTTTTTTGGGTGGTTGTGTCATACTATGACCATTAATCATAAACTAGCCTGATGTTGCTTTTTCTCATTTAAATCAAGGTATATGTTCATCCTAATACCAAAGACAAACAACTATTTGGTAAATTTTGGATTTTTGAAACTAATATACTCCTTGAATATGCACAAAATTATAAATTATCTAATAAATTATAAAATTGACACTAATACCTTTGAAATTTATAAATAATTACAAATTGCTTCTAATTCATAAATAAAGCATAATTTTAGCTATCCATATGTACTATTTTATGTAAAATGTGGAGGTACATTGAACTTTATAAATAATTATAAATTATCTTTAACTTATAAATAAAATATAATTTTAACTATTCATATGTACTATTTTTATGTTATTGTTTATGTAAGTGGTAATAGGTAAAAAAATAAATTAATTTACCAAAAAAGTAAAAAATAAATTAATTCTAATTATTAATAAAAAAATATCTATGAACAATTAAAAAGGTATTGTGGTAAAAAAAAAACTTAAATATTTAAAGAGTTGTACATTTGCTCTGTATTTTATGTACGGTGGTTCGTTTTCGTCCTTAAATTTATAAATGATAAGCAAATCAAGTAGATCAATTAATGGTCCAGACAAACCTAAGTACACGAATGCCTCATGGAAGTAATTAGTACGTGTAAGAAACTACTATATATTTACATTAAAAAAAAAGATTATTAATTGGTTTCTGAATTATATATTAATAGGCAGTTTTGATTTGAAGCATTATAGGCTAATAATACGAACATACTATATATAAACAAACCCTAATATGTTTGCCAAAACATTTTGATTACTATGAATGACGCCATGACGTTTTAATTGTTGAAAAATAAATGAGATAAAACATATAAAGAGAAAAAAAAACAAATAATGGGTTCATAAAAAAAAATAATGGGATCATAATCAATTAAAAATATTATCAATTATAAGCTTTATATGACAAAGAAACTGAAAATATGGTAGAATCTCTCAGCTGTGTCTTATTGTTTTAATAATGAATAAATTAAATAATAAAATCAGTATATAAAGAAGTTTTTCAATTTTACTACCCAACTATTTGCACTATACAGATGATAATTAATTAACTGTTGGTTTTTATTTAGAATTCACTTATTATTTATTAGACTATATTCTTTTGTTAAATAATGAATTAATATCGGTTAAAAAATAAAGTTGGGGTTTACTTATCATTTATTAAATTATATTATTTTATCAACCGATGAACTAATGTCTCATTATAATTGCCTAAGCCAATTAAATTCATCCACATTAGATGTTAATTAGTAATTTTCTACATTTTTGTACCTCTAAATTAAAAGTTATAAGAAAATAAAATACTAAAAGGTTTGATTGGTAGCAAAATTGGTATGTATATTTGTTGCATTCGATTTAAATCTTATGATTGGAGCAAGTGTCAAAGCTATTATTTTTCTCGAGTTCCGAGTTCGAATAACCTCACATCCAATTTTAAAAAAATAATAATAATAAAATTAAATCTTATGATTTATAAATATCACGGGCTTTGGGAATATGCAAAGAATATATATATATATATATATATATATGAAAGGCTTTTCAAGAATATAATAAATAAATAAATAGAAATTTGATAAATTAAATCATTTTAATAGCTAATTCTTAAGGATTCATTTTAGCAACCCCTCTTTATAAAATGTTAATCTTACATTAGTTTTAAAAATATATATATATCTATTACAATGTTTTCTCATAAATGATTAAATATACAAATCATTTTCAAATGCAATAAAAACCTAATTAATAAGCAAAACAATGATGAAATATAAGTTCATATGTATACATTAAGCATTATACGAACTTAGTTGAGGATCGAGAGGAAGACTAATTAAGCAGAAAACAAAATGATTATAATTAAGCAGGGTGGAGGAAATGAATGGTTAGCTGGGCGGTGAAATGATTTGTTGACTATGTTTTTTTCAGAGTTACAAAAAACCATAATAATAATAATAATAATTAGGAATGGCAGGTGTAATCACATCAAATAATAAAAAAGTAAAAATTTCCCACAAATAATTGAGGATTTTTTTTTTTAAAAAAAATATTTTATTACAAAGAAAGTAATAAAAAAAAAAAAACATTTTGTCGAATTGCGAAACCCAATCCAACCTAATCCATATGCCAAAATCTGAGAGGGGTCATTCATAGGTTTCAGATGGTAGCTTTCCAAAATGCTTTTGACCCAAATTAATACCAAATTGACACATCTCCAAGTTCATTGTGACTTTGTGTCCCTTCTCTCTGACCCCCTCCTGTGCCCATGGATCGGACTGTCCCTATACCCTACTTCCTACATATTTTTATATATATGCTTGTTACATGTAATATATTCATATAGTAATATTTATACTAATTGCAAAATTTGAATTAAAAAAAAAAGAAAGAAAGAAAGAGAGAGTAATTTGTTTAATCATGTGGTCGTCACTTGCAATAAATGTCAAATTGTCCTTTCAAATCATTCCAAACTTGGAGGTTTTGTATTTTAAAAGTTGACATCATCATCCTCCATCCTAATCCTCTAATTTTGGATGCCTATCAACCCCAACACCGCAACCACAACTAGTGTTAAGTCAAAGATAGAAAATTTGCTACTTACATTGGCTTTTTTTTTTTCTATAAATATATTAATTAGTTTGAAGTTTTTTAATCCAAGAATAGTTTTATAATTATATAAAAATTCAGCAAAAGGTTTTTTAAATCAACTGAATATGGAATTTGGGAATAAGCTAGGTAGGATTTTGAAACTTGTAAAACTTTACACCCGTATGTATGCCATTTGAACATTGATGCTTTAGATCCTTTTAGACTCCTAGTGTTTGTGTTTGATTAATAAAATGCATCTCTCATTATTTTACATTATATTATGGATTATAAATACATACTTTGGATATGTAATACAGAGCCCAGAGATTAAAATGGGTTTCATAATCGATTAATGTTGACAAAAATTAATGCACGGTGGAAATGAACTCTAGCTCTCACGTGAAAGATAATACATACAAGACTAAGAAGAAGTAGAAACGAACAAATAATACTCTAAAATGAAAGGAACCAATCCCCATAACATAAAGTGTGATTAATAAGCAAAGGACGGAGAATTAATATCCAACTGAAGTGAGTATCAGAAAATGTTGTTAAGGAAAAAAAAAAAAACTGGGTAAATTAAAAAGGAAACATATTTCGCTGAAAGCAAAGCATTTTGATTATGAAAAGCAAGAGGATTAATAGGTAAATTATTAAAAACAGTAAAATTAATGGAGGAGAGGTTGAAAGTGCAGAGCAAAAGGTGAAGACTGAAGACTGAAGACCGAAGAAGGGGTTCATGTGATCACCGAAAACAGCCAACAGCGATGGGAAGGACGTCTGACGGGACGTGCTGACATGCACTCAGAGATGGTACCATCATCACCACCCCCATCTATCTCTCTCTCTTCTGCTACTGTCTGTGTTCTGTGTTGTGTGTGAGAGAGAAAGAGTGTATGTATGTATATATATATATATGTGTGTGTGTGTGTGTGTGTGTGTGTCAGCTGGCGGGAAACCGCGAAATACAAAGACAAGAATGAGAAAACGACAATTATTTGATTGTGTCATCCATATCATTCATATTATATATATTACTGTTCTACACGCTTCCCACCTCTCTCTCTCTTATATAACATGAAACGGAACGGGGTTCAAAAATTCTTGAGGTTTATATATGTATATATATAACGGGAAGGAGAGTGACCAAGCTAGGTTTAAAAATACCGGCTAAATTTTTATACTGCCCGTTAACAAGACACAACTCCGTATAATTTAAACAGTATTCGAATTTAATTAATTTGGATTAAATCCATAATAATTTTATATGTTAAAAATTATTATGTTAATATATTAAAACGGATGAAATTCATTATGAACTGTTAAGTAGAAGTATTATAATAATTTTATTTTTTAAATGTGTAGTTTCCTATAAAAAAAAGGTTAAAATTGAATAAAATTTATAGAGATATTTTCAAATTGAGTATTGATAAAATAAATCAGGAGAATGTTTTAATATCATTTCTATTGATGATTAAAATTTAAAAGAAATTTTAAATTATATGTAAAATCTCTCATACACTAATATATAATATATATAGCTCTTTTACTTTTTTTTGAGTTCTTTTATAGGTGTATTTTATAAATTAAAAGAATATTTATGTAATATTTTATTATTATTATTGAATTATTAAGATTTTTTATTAGATATTTGTAGTTTACAAAAAAAATATTTCTATATGCTCTTTTTTTAACCTTTTACTTTTGTGGTATTTATGCTTAAATATTTAGTTTTTATTTTAGTAATTTTTTATATTAAGTATTATTATTTTTTAAAATAAAAAATATATATAATATGTGAAAAAGGTGGAATGAATATTGGTTAATACATTAATTCATATATGATTCAAACTACTTATATATTAACGGTTTATTAACGAATTATTTACTAATTTCATAAATAAATATAAATTTAAATTTTTTATATATTAATTTAACAGAATATATTTGAATGAAAAAAAATTAATATTAATATATGAATTCATTGTGGAAATTGCATTATAGTATATGAATTCATTTTAATACAGCACAGCGATGGGTGTAAATTGCATTACAGTCGATATGGGTTATATGCATATTAACAGCACCAGCAATAACAGTGAAAGAGAGAGAGGGAATTGCGGGGAAAAGCAGAAGTGGATGTTGACAGGACGATAAAAAAAGTGGGACGACCGTGATTTCCATTTCTATATTCTTTGGCAGCCTTTTTTCTCTCTTCTCTCTTTCTCTGTAAACAAACACTGTGGCCCCCATTAGTCTCCTTTTTTTTTTTTGGTTTCTTTGTAATTTGCAATTTGCTTCATCAACACCCACAAACCCTCCAACAAAATCAACAAAAACAAAGCTTCCCATCTTCTTTGTTTTCTTTTGCCTTCTGATAATATTCTTTGCTTTGCAATGTCTCTTTGCATAGCCTTCGTGGCCCTTGGATTTTACAGCTCATGATGCACAACATCGCCCTCTCAAACAAAAACTGACAAAATTAATGCAATCTTACTTCCCCTTGTTTATTTCAAGGAAATTGTGTGTTCATCTTTCTGTATACATCATCACAAATCTTTCACTGATTTGGGATCTTATACAGCTCTACTTTCTATATCACTATGTGTATATATATATATATATATATATATTAGTGTACGTTATTTCACCAAAGAAAAACTATGAATTTGTATGGCTCTTGAGGGAGAAACTTAAAATAATAATAATAATAATAATAAGAATGTATACTAGAGAGATTTAAAATGAGGACCACTCTGATATATCTGTGATGGGATAAAAGATTCATGGGTTGTGATTTTCAAACAGTTGGTTTTGTACAAAACACATAGAGAGGAAGGGAGAGAGAGATAGATAGAGGTTGAAGAGTGTTTTCCCTGACATTTCCACTCCCACGACCACTGATTTGGTTGACATTAGGCATATGGATATAAAGGTGATATCCTTTTAATTTTATTTTTTTTCCATCTTATACTATTCATCATTGCTTTTGTTTTTGTTTTTTTTTTTGTTTTTTTTTTATGGAGACTATTTATTAGGGTTTTACTAATAGAAACACATAAGAAAAATTCATTACCCAAAATTCAAAATACATATTTGAGTGGTTTCAGCCTTTAATTTGGTCAACATCAAAAGGATGAAAAAAAAACCACAATGAGTTTACTCATCTTTAATTCCTTGACCTACAAAACCCTATATATATATATATATCCCTAATCCCATGCATGGTTTTTTTTACATTTTTAAAAATTATAATATGTGTTTGTGTGTTAGAAATTATAAATATAATCACAAAATTGAATTTTGCTGCAAAATTAAAATTTGTCATTAATATTGACATTAAAATCATTTTTAGCCACAAACTCTAAAGATTTGTGACTATATAGTCACAACTCGGTTACAAATAAAGATTGTGCCTATTCTACCAAAAAAAAAAAATAAAGATTGTGCCTACTTATTTGTGACACGAATTGAACTTTGTTACAAACTCAATAGAATCTTTTGGTTAAAATTTGTCATAAATGAGTAGCCACCAAATTATTTGCGGTCCGATTGTGGTTATACCTCCGTCATAAAAAACTCATAGTCGTTCTACCAAAAAAAAAACCCTCATAGTGACAAAGTTTAAAGGTTTGTAGCTTAAAATGGTTCTAATGACAAAATTAAATTTAATTTTGTGACAATAAAATACTTTTGTGATAGAATTTGATTTTGGGGTTAATTTGGGAGCTGATGAAGAGGGTAATGTCATAATGAATCATAACCAGGAAGCCCAAGTAAAAGGTAAGTTTCTCTCTCCCTTTTTTTTTTTTTCCTATGGATTTGGTGAAGATAAAGGGCTAAGGAAATTAAATAAACCACAATGCTATATTTGGGGTGACAATGTCAAATGCATCATCCACCAGCATATCGTTAGCACCAAAATGGAAGATTTTCTATTGCATGAGCTGTGACTATTCACCAGTCTCTTTGCGTGCAATTGAAACCCTACACATGATCTTTCTTCACAGCACCCCCTGCATAATAATGATAATGAGTGAAAAAACTTGTTGGCATTTTGCATCAGAGCCTCTGAAAAATCTCTACTTTTGTTTCCCATGTCAATGCTTTGTCCTACAAGTTATCATACATTCATACTTTACACATTTGGGAAAAAACTAATATCTATCCTAGGATATTATAATGAATTAGTATTTATTTATTCATTTTTTCTCTACTTGTAAACTCACTCACTTGTCCTTTCCACATACTCTCTCTCTCTCTCTCTCTCTCTTTATATATATATATATATATATATACATGTGAGCTATAAAGCCAATTAGTTTAAATCCTTCTCTAAAATCCTACTCTTATACCGACTAGTTGTTGTTTGAAATGCTAGAAGTGGGAAGACAAAACAAATATTAGTGAAGTTCTACTTAAATTAGCCGGAAGAGCTAGATGACAATCAGCTAGTGTCTCAGACCTTGAATTTTATTTAAAATCAAATAAATTTTTATTACTTTTATATATATATATATATATATATATATATTGTAAAAGAAAAAAATTTCAATGTGGAATTCATTAATTCAAGAATCAGTTAGGAGATAAAACTTATTTGTTATTTTATTTATATAATTTTATGCAAGTCCATAATAGCAAGTCTGAATCCTAATAGTTTTCTTCATCTGATACTCAGTAAGACTGAATACATCTAAGATACTATATTGTAGGGCATATCAAAATTTAAATCTCAACTTCCATAAACATAAAAAGATGTGAGAGTTCTATTAACTTTATTTTATTATGCCACACCTCATGTGCATATATATATATATATATATATATATATAGATATGCCTATACCAAAAATCTCTTATACACAACAATCGCTCATATATGCAATATAAAAATAACGTAGCACACTTTCAAGTAGGAGCAAAAAAGATATTATATATAATTAATGCATTTACATATAATGTATTTAATTGAACGTCATGAGATCGTTTTCAATTTTACTCTTATGTTATGTATGATACATGAGAAACGAGCATTTCTCTCTCTCTCATATATATATATATATATATATATAACTGAATTATTAATCGTTTTTCTTCTTTCTCTTTTGACACAGAGTGAAAAAGAGCCAAAGTGTCAACAAGCTAGAAACCCGTATTGAAAAGTAGAGTTAAATTAGTGGGGTATTTTAAGTCAAGTAATTAATAATTCAGTGTTATATATATATATATATTAATAAAATAAAGATTAAAATTAGGTCATTGAAAGTGGATCTTCTAATGTCGGAGAAGAATTTATTAATAGAAAATAAAATAAAAGGTGGGATAATAAAATAACTTTGGAAAGGGACCAGAAACAGCAACAACAACAAATTGGGAACAAACTGTAAGACAGTATATATAGTGAAGCTAAGTATGAGACCCATGATTATACCTACCCTAAGTAGGGTCCCAAAAAAGCCACCGACAAATCCCCCACATAAAAAAAACTTTGATATACATATATATATATATATATATATATATAATACATATTGATTGAGAAGTAAACTAAGATACTTGTAAAACATAATGAGTTTTGATCGTGAAGGGAAAGCAATGATTCAATGGAACAGTAGAATTGCATACTTTGAGAAAAATGGTTAATCAAAAGCTTTGTACCTTGAAAGAGCTTTTTACAATTAATTATTCTTTTTCCTCTTAAAAGCTTTACATATGTATAGGCAATAACCATTTATTTATGATTTTTCCTCTTCATCATCAAGTACATTATGCAATTATAATGACTGACACTCATATATATATATATATATATATATATATATATAAGATAGATTGTTGAGTAGAAAGATGGAAACCAACGTACCCTAGGAGAGGTCACAAAAAGAGAGATTACGAATATTTAGATTTGTGGCCAAAAAGCCTCTAATTTTAAGTACTAATTAATCCCATTAAAACTTGTTCCTGTGTTCTTAGGTCCAAAACCTAGGATAACCAACTTGCTTCTTTTTCCTTTAGTGTGAGAAAATCACTTATAGGGTGCTGACATTTAGATCATTGCAGAACAAGAACATTCCATGCAACAGTAACTGCATGTGACACTGCTCTAGCTCATTATATTGGAAATACATAAAAGAAAAATAAATGAAAACATTTGTCTTCTAAACTATCATTTGGGCTGAAATTTTGAGAATGTTCCACATGTAATATGGTATACAAGTAATGCTACGGGTACAGAGATAAATTTTCTGAACCATCGTGACTACAATCGAAGGACATCATAAGTAGCCTTAAACTTGGTCTTCCAAGGTCAAGTTAGCTTCTATAAGAAAGCAATGAAACCTAGAGCTTGAGTTAGAGATTATATGTAATTTAGATTTTTATATATGTGTATTGAGTGTTTTCCAAGTTAGGGTTTTCAGAGATATTATACTAGGCTCTTCTTTTATCCCCCAAAGCTAGGCTAATGGGCAAGTTTCCTATTTTATCTCTTGCTTTTAGGGACAAGATTTACTTCATTTTCTTCATAAAATGATATTTAACTGAGCTGAGCTGAGCCGGGACACGACACCGTTAGACCAGGTTGGAAGCAAGAAGATTGAATCGTAAGTTTAAACCAAATCCAATTCTTTTCCGAGCCGAGCCATGCAGCCATCTACCATTAGCTAGTAGAAGCTGCCAAAGAGATGAAATCATCCCCACAACTACAACCAAATTAATATAACCTAATAATAAATAAATTGACCTTCAATGAAAGTCTATAGCTGTTTGGCACGTGTAATTATTAATCACGTACGTTAAAAATAAAATTGAGATCTTTATTTTGAAAATCTTTACGTGTAACAAAAAAAAAATGAAAAAAATTTGTCCTTCCAATTTTAGTGATTTACGGTCACACGGGCTTGGCCGGTTTTTCACACCAAGTGCTTCTCCAAATGTGGCCCATTTGAGTTCTGGGGCCTACTAAGATCTAGGCCTGGCCCACTGAAGGTTTTTTCATTTATTTATTTATTTAGCTAAATTTGATGAAGCTAATTTTGTTACCGAGTGGGGTGGATTAACAATGAGACCTTAGATAAAAGGGACAAGGGGGTAGCAAAAATTAAAATAATTTTTCAGGATCATATAGCTGAATTCTAATCTTTGTAACAAATATATTTTTTCATTTGGGCAAATAGGGTGGTTGATGTTGTAAAATAAAGATAAAAACAATATTAACAATAGAAATAGACAGAGAATAGAGAGGAGATTGTATATCTTATTATAATTATTTGTACCTTAACATGTTTTTATACAAATAAAGGTTAGGATTTATGAATATAAATATGAATAATAACCTACCTCTAAGCGTTAGGCCCAATAGTAGAAACCCCCCAAGTGATATAAGCCCGTCTGTATTAAATTCTCATATTTTATATAACAGAGACTTTTTCTTAGATTCCCAAAATTATTGCATTGCTTTAATAATTTCACTTTTAAGATCCAATTATAGAGTTCAATCTTAAGGTTAGGGGTGCATGCGCGTGCTAATTGAAAGATGCGTGGTGGGTCATTTTAAGCATGCTTTTTATACAGTTTCTTTTTTTTTCTTCTTCTTCACAGATTCTTTGATTTGGACATGATTATAGGTCCAATAATTAGAACAATCTTGGTAGGTTTATTACAAATCATAATGCCGAAAGTTGTTTTTTTTTCTAAATAATAATAACAAATAAAATTATTACGGCGAAGAATAAATATTAGGACTAAGAAAGATTTGGCCCACCTATTTTAATAGGTTATGAGTCATGACCCACAAATAATTCTGAGTTCCAAACTTATAACTTACAAGGCTAGGGTTATCCTTGCTGAAAAAACCCCTTTAAGCTAGGGTTTAGGAAATTGCAGAGCCAATTGAAACCATTTCTCTCTCTTTAATTCGGATCCTTTAGAAACCCCAAAATTTCTGAAGGTCAAAGATAAGCTTCCTTTATGGGGTCAAAGGTAAGCTTCTTTTAGGTCAAGAAAACAGTTCAATCCATTTATGAGTAGAGCTAGCTATATAATAAAATTTGTATCGTAATATAAGCGATGGATGAACAATGAGATGCATGCTATATTAATTGTGTCGCAATACAAACTGCATTAAATAACTATACTCTCATTCGTATATTCCCAGTGTGTAACATTGCCTAAACTTGTAATATCATCATAACATATCGGCATCTATTCTTTTCTTTTTTTATATATATAAATAAATAAAGGATTTCGACATAAATCTCATCAATTTAGAATTCTATTAATAGATAGAGTCTTTTACTGCTTTATCTTTATAATCCTGTAAGAATTTAGAGCAACTAGTTCAGCTTCTAACAGATCCCTCCACCTTACTAGAAACAACAAAATTTGTAATTTCTATATATATGATGTACTGCTTTTGTATTTTTCTCATTTGCAAGTTTTGAGGTGCAAATTGTCACGAGGAAATTTAGTTCTCTAGTTAATATATTTGTTTAACAAGTATTAATTAACATGGGCCTCAGCTCAATTTTGTTTGGGTTGAGAGAGAGCTTAATTTTGAAACCCCATATACTTCATTTGTAAATGGAAATCTTCTCTGATTTTCTTGGCTCTCTTTAGGAGAACAAGTATCTGTCATGCAAGGACCAAACATTATGACCATTGTCAAGCTGCTGCAGGTATCGAAGATGAGTTTGGTGAAAAACCATACCTCACAACAAACACATCCAGACGCCAGAGAGTTGAAAAATATTTTTAACAAAGTTCCCTTTTACCTTTCAAAGGAACAAAGAAAAAGGAATTCTTTTCATCAAGTATGTACCTAATCAAATTTATTAAGTATGTAAACAGACAATAATTAACTCAATACTTTTTCATCAACCATCCAAATGCTTGAATTGCATCTAGAGCATCCCTGTGATCATCAAATTATTTAGGTCCTCCTTTAGTTTAAGAAATTATTTTAATCACTACACACAAAGTAAATGAAAAAGAAAAGGCCTATGCTAGATTGGATTGGATATAAGTTTTTATTATCCAATCATTTCTCAATTTAAATAAGTTTTTTTTTATTGATTTAAACAAATCTTTTTATTTAAAATAATTTATAATATAAATTTAAATAAATAAGTTTAAAACATTGAGGAAAAAAGAGAAAGAAGGCCACTGCCGCAGTAAAACTCTAGCGACCTTCAAGCTCCGATCAACACCAATCTGCCCGAGGTTGACTCCTATCAATGGAGATCGATATCGGTCAAATAAAAAACCTCAATTTTTTAACCGACAACCCAATTGGTGCAGTTCAATAACATCCAGTCCAGTCAGTACAAGTAGTTTGCCTTTTTCAAGAACAATGGCTCACCAAATATGTAGGTAAAAAACCAATCAAAGAACGAGCATGTTACAATATATACAAATGCTTGTTTTCCATGCATATATAAGTACCTCTCTCATTCTTCAACATGATCTTCATATTTGATTTCATATCATGTGTTTTTCTGACCAGTTAGTACAACAGGAAACCAATACAACTTCCTATTTAATTAACAGGTTCTTCAAACTAAGTTCATGGGTGTTGACAACTTGAAAATTATACAAGATCATCTGTAGAAAATTTTCAGGTTCGATTTGCTTTTAGATTGTCTTATATATATAACTTCAATACAATATCATCGGGTCTATTTTATTAGTACACTCTTATGAAGACTGATAATTCTAGTAGTGATTTGCAGCCCCAAAAATACTTTGTACTCCTCATAACAGTTAATAAAATTTAACTCGGAGTTAAAAATAACTTGAAAGTTCTATCTTTTCAACAAGAAATTAACTTGGTCCATAGAATGAATAATTTTTGTCAAGAAAAATGAACATAAATTGTATAATATATACTATTGCAGTAACATCTATTGCTGTAAACCAGTGATGAATGTAATATTTCTGCTGCTTACTTTATATATTTTTTCCTTGCTTCTTTACATGGTATAAGCATGACACCTCCATAATATGGTGTTTCACACCTTCTTTATTGTATTTATTAGTTTTGTTCTATATAAAAAATCTATCTATATATCTATCTGTCACTCCCCTCTGTACTTCTAAAGGGAACAAAACCACACCAAAACTCCCATTCAACCAATCAAAGTAAGACTTATGGGTGTGAAGTTGAAAATTCACATCCCATGACTTCAATGAAATATTTTAACCTTTTTGAGAAGTAATCTGATCTTGGTCTGGTCTGGTCTGGTCAACTCCATATCCTACTCCTAGACCAACTGTATTGAAGAAGAATTTGCACATGACCCCAACTGTTACGGCCTCTCACTTTTATGGCTCAACAAAAGATATCCAAACTCTCGTCTGAGCTTTCAGGCTCATCATCACCATCATCATCATCTGGGTCTGAGTGACTTTCCAAAGCCTTTATCATTTGAAGACAGTTCAATGCTCTTGCCTGCAAAAACAAAGTAGAACAACCCCAAAATAAGGTTTTCAAATTTTCATATCCCTAGTTCTTTTTTAAAGAGCACAAGAATTTACCTTTACTTCCTGCTCAAACCCAGACATTGCCTTGTTAATGTTTGATGCTGCTTGTCTTTCTCCTGAAACATACAGTGCCACCGCTGCAGCAATCTCAGATGGCCTGCACTGCAAGAATTGAATGCCTGCATTTTTGGTCCAACCCACCAAACATTTTAAAGAGCCGACACTTATTCAGCAACAACCACAAGGTATAAAACAAGGTAAAAACAACACACAGTAAGAAAAAAGACCTTGGATTGATCTCAATATGAGTTCGAATGCTTCAGAGATAGATGACTTTGATGGGCACTGATCATCATTGATCTTGCTGAGGAAGTAGTCAATGTATGAGCATGGAGTAATAGGTAGCATTCTCCAACCCAGTTTGTTTACCACGATTCTTTCCACTCGACGTATAGTATATGCACTAAAATGATACTCGCATGGTATAAGCTGCACCACAGATTGATTACATTCACAAAAAAAGATAAACCAGATTAGAAACTAAAACATAGCTAATCCAACAATGTCAATTCATAGACGTAATTTCTGTTACCTGAAAATCTTTAACACGCAGTTTCTTAGATTCTTCTGCTTTGGCTGCTAATAACAAACAACATAGAGCTGACAATGCCGGAGCCCATGCTGGATTTCCCTGCAGTAAGCGGAAAAAAAAAATGAACCAAAACAAATTCAGAGATACCCAAAGGGATAACCAACATTATAGAAATACAATGATGTTAGAGAAGCAAGTTTTGTATTCAGGATTCGAAGCCTACAGGGAATGTAACAGTTGAAAGGAAGCGATCGAAGTAGTTTATAGACAGACAATGACATAATGGTCCAAAATCCATACGAGAACAAGCCTGTTGATAGAAATAAAGAAAACTCAAATCAGTAACAGAAAGTGACCCCAAATTCAGAATTACGAGACTATTCTTCATAAGAAATTATCAATCCTCAATAAATTCTCAAAAAAAGAAAACCAAAACAAAACAAAAACAAAGAGCCCAATTCACTAAAGAGAAGAAAAAGGCGGGGGTGCAAATCAGCAAACATAAAAGAAAGAAATTGGAATCCGGTTTGGGGCTGATACGTGAACAATTTAGAAACATACAATAAAAAAACACAGTAGGAAACATCGATTTGAGAATTCAGAAAGTAAAAGAATTGTTTCGAGTGGTTTCTAAAAAACCAAAAACCCCACTTGAATAAACGTGAATTACGGTCATAAATGCCACACTTTTAGAATAAAGAATGGCATTTGGGGAAGTAAGGGATAGCCAATGGGTAAGAACAGACAAAAAATAAACAGCCCCATTTGAGAAAACAAACCTTCGAAATCCAATCAAAAGATTTGTTCCTAGCTTTCATGTCCAATTCTCCATTTTCAAGTCTGTAGAGGTAATCAAATTTGGGCAAATGCTCGCTTTCTTTCTCAACCATTTCTTTGACTCTCTCGTCACTCAGCATTGGGAAATTCAACCAAGATTCGGATCTAATGCCGTTTACACTCGGTTCTTGAATTCCGATTCCAATGTTCCGCTGGAGCTCTGAAGTAGTTGGAGGATCAGGATCATCAGACCAAGAAGCCAAGCTTTCTTTACACTCCATGAGTGAAGCTGAACGGTCAGAACTTTCCGAGGTAGAAGTTCCGGGATTGTCCGCCATTGAAACACCTCGAGATGGTCTTCAAAAACCAAGAAAATCACGTAAAATTGGAGTTTACGTAATGGGCTTTTATCGAAGTCTTGAACTTTTCCCGGCGAGCATTTTCATTGTACAACAGAAACTCAGAAAAGAAGAAAGAAAGTGTATTGTCTACAGTCTGTAGACACGGAGCAGAGCGAGAGAGTTTGACGAGAGAGACGGTTTGAAGAGAGACAGAGAGTGACAGAGAGAGAGGGTATGAAAAGAGAGTCTGAAAATGCAAAGTGTAGAAGCTTTATATGTAGGAAATGAGCATGTGTGTTCAGGGTAAGCTTTATATGTAGTTGAGTGTCTCTATGTTGATGGGCAAGTATTACCCTCCAAAAGGTCAGTGATGGGGAAATACTCAAAAGACCCATTTTGTCCCAAGGCCTCCAATTACAAAATAAAAAATTGGTTATTTATCTCTTGCACTATATCAACAAGTACATATTAGATTATCAAATTATCTTGACGTGTGTTAATAATAGTTATCATGTTTTATTATCCTCTTGGCCATAAAAAATAAAAGCAAAATTTATCTTGTATGTAGGCATTACCTTCTCTCTTATACTCTTCATAGACAACCATATGAATCTTATATGCTTGATCAATTTTACTAATGATGTAATTATAGCTATGCAAGATTAGGTTTAGACGAAGAGAACAGAGAGTGCATGCTTATTAAATATAAGAAGGCAATGAAGATGTACCTCACAAGTATGATTCTAGTAGGTCCAAAAATGGTAGTTTAGTTACGCTCTCTTTAATGTTTACAGTGATTTAAAAAGAGAGTATTGGTCAAATTTCTCAACATTAGTACTATTATTACCTTACACTAATTGATCCTCAATCTCATTGCTATTTGTAAGACTATCCACCTTACTAATGCATGCTCCATCTTAAAAGGAAATTATAAAGGCTAAGTAAAATATTATAGGCTCCACTGCAACAATTGTACTTCCGGGAGTTGCAATTAATAAATTTCATGAGTGAATACTAGAGATTAAAGAAAAAAAACCCATTATTTCAAAGTTGCATAGCAGCATAGCCAAGTCCCAAATGATTATTTTTCTCTTGAAATACCAATTATATGGTGTTTGAAATGAATTGCTATCTTTTTGTATAGAATCACATTATAATTAGAGTTTTAGACACTTAATGAATTAATTGGAACTCTATAAATCGTTACTCGTACAACTTCAAATTATGGTCATATCTTCTCACCAAGTAAATTTCGTGCCAATATCACTAGAAAAAAGGGAAAACTGGAAAAGTGAGGTAAGGTAGCCATACATTTTTTTGCACATTTTTCTGTCATTTTCGTATTTCGACATTTTAATTAATATTATTTCTCTTTTTATTTTTCTTTCTTCTTTGTTCTTTAAATTAAACTAGAAATTACAAACTGCATTATTGGAATGAGATCCAAATTCAAATATCAAAAACAACAATGCAAACTTGGGATACTGAATCCTACATTCATTAAACAACAATATAAGATTAGTTAAAAAACCAATGGTGATTTAAAATTAAAGACACAAATGCATGCAATGCATGCTTTCTATTGTCCAACTGCCCTTTTGTAGAGACTTTATAAGCAAAGCAACACAAAATGCAAACCCTTTTTGGCTTAATTATTATCCTAGAGACGCACTACTAGTGGGCTTTCCACGACCTCTCCTTTGATGGGGTTGGCTCCCAGAAAATTCTAAAGAGACCCATCTGTATATTTTTGCTTTTCTTTCCACATAGTACTTTAACTACATCACCACCCAAAATCACGTGCAATAGAAATTTAATAATAGCAGCCCACTTAATTAATTCATGCGAGTTTGTCGTTGGAGTACCATTAGCATATTACCAGAAGCAGCTGATTTAATTGAGCCAGCCAGAAGCCAAATTAAAAGGACAGTTCGCAAATCCATTTGCTTGTTTAATTTGACAGATATATTTGACTATAGGGCTACGTACGTACTGATATGACGACACAAATCTAACAAATTTGATTTTTCATCGTATTCAACAAAGCTTATAAGGTAATCCCATATCAGAATATTTGTACTAGTCACCAAAATACAATGGCTAATTGGTCATAACAACGTAGAAAGTCACTGGAAATATTCATAGGGCCATGTTTTAATTATCCATCGTGATTGCTTCGGAACATGGACTAACTGGTCACTGCGGACCAAAACAGGAACTAGATTTGTGACTGGCTTAAAAACTTTTCCATTCAACACCAATCATCAATCTGGATTTGCACCTTGATTATTGAGCTTCTTAATTAGATTGAGCTCTTAGATTGTTTTGGCTTTGAGTGTAAATGATTCCACAGGGCAATAATGATCTAAATGTATGTTTTTAATGGGCCAGTTGTGGCTTATTGATTGTAGAGCTACTTTGAATCCTACTGGGAATGATAAGCGAATTAGACGTTTTAATTGGTATTTGCAATTCAATGTCCCACCTCTGCTAAAATTGGAATTGGCCCACTGTCAATCCGGTGAAAATTAGTTTGCAGCTTTAGACGTACTTTTTTTTGGAGATTTTGGCGGGAAAGTTACTTAGCGCTCAGTGATTGGGTTGGTGAGCAGAATCTAACGTGGGGCCTTTGGGCAGTTTCTTCATTATCTACGTGTATTTGAAGTGGCCAGAAATGTTGAAATGGGTCAGAATTAGAATTAAAAGAACCCATTTGACTTCACTCAAAAACACTGGGTTGATTTGGGCCACTCTTTATGTGAGCACAAAGAAGTTAGATAGCCCTGCACAGGGGTGAGGGTGGGGGGGGGCGCCCGAATTAGTTCACTAAGCTAATAGAAGGTGGTGGAAGCATGTTTTTAACAATTTATCAATTCCTCCAATCCGTGTCCACACCTTCATTTGACCAAAAGAACAAAATACTATTAACCATCACCGACAAATCTCTTCAAGCAATATAAGAAACAAAAAAAAAAAGAAAAAGACAAAAATATCAACAGAGTACTTTGTCAAAGCATATAAAAACATCATTAATTTAGAGTAACATGCAGATTACACAAATATTTATGACATTCAAGCCCACCTCCCTCAAGGAGCACAACCAATCCATTTCTAAGCCTCATCTATCTGCTCCTGCATGAAAAATCCCACACCGTTAATTGTTTAGATAACCTTTTTCCCCAAGATCTAGACCCAAGATAAAGCAAATAGACGATGAACAGACAGAAGGGCCACACTAAATTAGCGCTGACCTGCATATCTGAAGTCCAGAGAGTAAGGTTGTCCCTCAGCAGTTGCATAATAAGAGTACTGTCCTTGTAGGATTCTTCACCCAGTGTGTCGAGTTCAGCAATAGCTTCCTCAAATGCCTTTAAATCAAAAAGGAGAAATGATGTTACAGGAAATCTTGATGACTAGAATGCAAAGTTTCCTGTAATAATAATGTGTATAGTTAACAGCCTTAAATAAACACCATATTCTACTAAATACACAATAAGCCTAATACCTAGGAGGAATGCGCATCCAATAAGCAAAATCATGTTGTATATTTAACATGCAGTTGTAAGGTCTCTTCTTTTTTTTGTCTCTCTTTTTCCTTTTTGAATTTTGTGTGTGCATGCGCTGAGGTGTGTATTTTGTTTTTTTTTTTTGGGAGGGGGAAGGGGAGGGAGGTGAGTGGTTGTGTTTTACAGTAGAAACTAACTCCAACAAATTAATTCCACAGAGTTTTTAGGTGCAGATCCATTGATCTAATAGAAAATTTAGTTAACTTCCAAGAGATCCTACAACGTGCCGACCACATGTGGAAAGGTGAGTGTCAAATCCCATGATAAAGACTTAAGAAGACACTCTTCTGTACGAGGTGGCTAATATTGATAAGTGCTAAGTTAGATATTGACTACTGAAAAAAAAAACACAAACAATTTGTAGACTCAACCCGATTTTGAAAAACTATTATTGCATCTTTCATTCAGCTCAGGCACGTAAAAGTAACAAAAAGAATTTCACTTAAAAATAACACTATTACAAAAATGCCTTGTGAATCACACAGCAGTGACAAGTCTAAGCAAAAGCAATGAGAAAAAGCGAACACTCAAGTGATTTTGCAAACATACCTACACCTATGAGAGAGGGAGATTAAACATTCACTATCAAAACATTACAAGGATTTTACTGCCAGCCTGCAACTCTCTCCCTCACGCACAAAAGCCTAAACCACTTTCCATAAACTTAGGGAAAGTTTAAACCACTTGGGAGTAGGAATCATTGCCTAGAAAGTTATGAAATCTCCCATAAGATTTCTCTTTAAATACTAGTCACCAGGCAATTAAACCTACTTAGGGATTTAAGACATATTTTAATCAAATGTCCATCTTGCCTCAAATTCTCCGACTTCAATCTCAAACATGAAGGTTATGACCACAGTGTGCTCTTTCTGGACCAAGTTTTAACTCCTAATACTTCTCGAACACAAGATATAACTAGTACAGGTTTAAGGTCAACTTCACCTCGAGACTAACCCTCACTCTAGCCATCAACACTTGCACAAGTTAACTTTGTTCCTTTCTCACAATTCTTCAATGTTCCAAACTTGGCTCTTTTTGGAATCTTCTTCTCAAACTCCATACCCTGGAGGAGCTCAAATAACATATCTCCTCCTCCTCCTATTTGTATGTGTGTATGTCTGTCTAGTAATGACATAAGATCTTCCTTGGTGCTCTACTTTACCTTCAGTCCTTCTTAACTTTACCTTAATGGGAGGTTTCTAATTCTTCAGCCTTGAACAACACCTAAATCACCATTCTACACTAGCAACACAGTGCTTTCTACTCTATCTACATTGATACGTTGAGAGTTCAACCAGTGCATTATCATATAAACATTGACTAACCACAGTTTGTTACCATATCACCCAGAAAAACAGAAAAAGTACTCTTGATGTAGGACTCCATCAAATTAAACATCATACCCTGTAACCACAATACGACCAAATCATACGATCATATAATGGGCACCACTAAAGAGTTTAACGAGCTTAAACACAACTTGTTCTTATATCCATCTAGACTTTGACTAGATGTGCACAAACATAGTCCATCCATACTCCTCAAATTTTGTTCACACCATGTATATGCAAAAAAAAAGAAAGAAAAAAAAAATCCCAATAACTCAAAACCAGAGCTTGCATTATACTACATGTCTTCAAAAGGCCCACCCGCCAAAAAATTCACGATCAGAAATATACAAGTCCGAGAAAAGGCACATAGAAAAAACACACAAATTAATATAGTTCAGCAAACTTGCACATGTTTAAGGGCAGGATGATCAAGAACCCACAATCAAGACAAAATTTACTAGGAGTTTCCCGCAACTCCCAACATCACAACCTGAACTTCCAAGTCCCAATGCATCCAAGTAAGTTATTTCTCTTTCACTATCACTCCCTAAGAGTACCTAACAACAGTCTTTCTACGGACTTGGGAAAAAGCTAAACCAATTAGGAGTTGTAGAAGGAAATAAGAAAATGTCCCATAAGAATTCTACTTTAGAAAAGGAAACCAGACTAAGAATTTTAATTAGCAGAATTGCACTGTTAATTTCTCATCCTTTTTTTTTTTGGGGGTGCTTGATGATATTCCAAGTGTCCTATACATCCTACTCCCAATTCTTTATATAGGACGTTAAAAGTACATCCAAATAGGACAATCATACATTCAGCTTGCTTCAATTATTCCACTAAAAGAAACTCTTTTAATCCCAAAATCTAGACTTTGACATAATATCAAATAAAAACTCACTAACAAAACTTAAACTATAAACATTCTTCAAGACCCAATTTTTAAAAACAGTTCCTACTTACCTAGATTTTGGTACAAACTGACCAAAAGCGCTTGCAAGAAACATGGGTCCTTCCTATTACAATTCATAAACTTCAATTACCAACAAAGGTAGTACCATGCTCACCTGTTTCGCCATGCCACAAGCTTTCTCTGAGGAATTAAGAATCTCGTAATAAAACACCGAGAAGTTAAGTGCCAACCCCAACCTTATTGGGTGTGTTGGAGCGAGATCAGTAAGTGCAATATCCTTCAAAAACAAAAATTCCACTCAAAAACAAACAATCTCATTAGTCATACACAAACAGTATAATCCGAATCCCATTAAAATAAGTGCAGTTAAACAAATCCGAAATTACCTGAGCAGCCTTATAGGCCAACATGGTGTCCTCGGCAGCAGCTTTTCTCTCATCCCCAACCTTGAACTCAGCCAGATACCTATAGTAATCCCCTTTCATCTTCAGGTAAAACACCTTAGACTCACTGGTCGAAGCCGACGGTATGAGGTGCGAGTCCAGCAGCCTGAGAATCCCAGCGCAGACAGCCGAGAGCTCCAACTCAACCTTGGATCTGTAATCCTTGACCAGCGTCACGTGCTCTTCGTTCTTGCGGCTCTCCTCCTTCTGCTCGATGGAGGAGACTATTCGCCAAGCGGCACGAAGCGAGCCGATCACGTTCTTGTAAGCCACCGATAGGAGGTTTCGCTCCTCGACGGTGAGCTCGGAGACTCCGGGGGTGCTTGACCCCACCACGAGCTTCTCCATGAAGCGGACCATCTCCTCGTAGCGCTCGGCTTGCTCGGCGAGCTTCGCCATGTAGACGTACTGTTCCCTGGTTAGGGTTTCTGGTACCGCCGAAGCCATTGAAAAACCAGCACACAGAGAAACCAAAAAACTAACAACGCAGGCTTTGAAAAGAGAGAGAGAGAGAGAGAGAGAGAGAGAGAGAGAAAAAAAAAATGGCTTAAATTACGAGGAACTAATTCTTGGGGCTTGGCTTTTGGACGCGTCTAAAAGCCTGTGTTTGGATTCCACGTCACCGCCGAGAGTGATTCAAAACTACGTTACTCGCTCTCCTTGTAGGGGCTAGCCTCATTGCACGGCGTCGTTTTATAGGACTTGGTTGTGACGTGGCGGCGAGTACAATGAGTTGATGTGGGAAGCGCGTACGGGGTTATGGTTTTGTGAGTGTGTGATTGGTCGATGATCATGAGAACGGGATAGAACGTGAGATGGATTAGAGTCAGCATTCCATCAACTCTGACGAAAAAAGAAAAAAAAAAAAATTGGTCAAATTTCGGCGACGGCGAGAGCTGTGATTGGCCGGTCCTTAAATGTCCATTTGAATCTTACTGGGCTTTTTCTTTTTTTTTTCTACGGGGTTAGTACTTTTTTACAATTTTTTTTTTGGAATCACGTTATTGTTGCCGAATTATAGGAATTATAAAAACTTTGGAATTTCACTTCAAGTTGGTTATGATATATATATATATATATATATATATATATTGGTAAATTCAAGTTGGTTATGATATTATAATTGAACATGCACTCTCTATTATTTGTTTTTATGCAATCAATTAGAATTCAAATCAAGTGAAAAAACTTAAGTTTTTTTTTTTCTTTAAATATCCATTTTAAAATGGCACCCAACGACTTTTAGCTATATTTTGATATAATTGAAATTTAGCTAGAGTTCTTGATGTCTTACAAAACTAAGGAAAATGTGTAAAAAATATATATATATTTTGAGTTTGGTCCTCCTCTATTTCTCCGTATTCTTCGTTTACTCAAAGTGAAATCTTCCCTCAATGAAAGGCCTCTAGCTCAGCTTCCCTCTGCAAAGAACCATTGGGCCAACTCTCGCCGAATTTCCATGTAGTCCAGGCACTGTGTCGAGACCACTTCTACATGATTTATGTGTTGAGGCCCGTTGTGTCACATTGAGGACAACACTGCCTATTGCAGACCATGCCCATACTTAGCACATTTTATGTGTCTAAAGCCCTTGCTCGAACACAGTAGCACATTTGTAACAGTAATTTCATTTGAAGGCAAATTTGTAAATGACAAAATGTAATAAATGTGTGTGCATTTAGAAAAAAAGTTGGCATGCATTTAACAAAATGCAAAAAAATTAGGGAACAAAAGGCCCACGGTTAATGTGAGGTGGGCTGATATGGGCCGGTCCTTAAAACTCATTTTCTGTGTGTTTTTTTGTTAATTAAAAAAATCATTAGAAAAAAGTTACAAACCCTAGCCGCGCACTAGTGCCAATTGCCACTGTCTCTGTTTCACGAACCACCGCTCTCGTCCAGTTTCATGGAAATGGCGCTGTTTACAGCCCAAGCCATCTCTAACCTTCCCACTACCAACCATAAACTCCTTATCCCAAATACTTCGCACCTCAGCCCCAAGCCCTCACTCCTTCCCTCACGAACCTCACCTTCTGGCTCCAGTCGGCACCTACACTCTCGTACGTTCTTCATCCCTTAACGCTTAGTTTCGAATCGAAAGCAAGCTCTAATTTCTGTTCGTTTTCATTGAATTTATCTCAGTTTGTTCTATAATACTGTTTACGGGCTTTTTTTTATATTTGGGTAGTGGGGGTTTGGTGCGCAGGCTTTGAGCTTGTTACGAATGGTCGGCATTTTGTTTTTGGCGCATAAAGTTTAAATCTTTTCGATGAATTTTGTTTGAGTATTTTATCTGTATTTTTTTGCGAGCTCAATCGTGCGATTGTTCGTTTATGCCTTTATTAATCTTGGTTTGTCGTTTTTTGCTGTTGTCTTTTGCTTTAAAAGCTTTTAATGCGTCCATTTCTCTTTGCCGATTTCGATTTATTCGAAAAATATAGGAAATGGGTGGCAAAAAAAGATCTTCGCTATCTGTACACTCGTACAAAAATTTGGTTTTGTTGCAAATATTAAATTATTAGTGTGCATTTCATACTTTTTAGCCATAAGCTAAATGAAAATTTTTAACCATTGTTTATTTTGCTCTTGGAGTTGTTTATATAGTGGAACTCTCTTTGGCTTGTGGAGAAAATTTTTTCTGCTTTATATATGACCATTTGTAATTTTCTCTCTTTTAGGGTTACTTTATTTCTCTAATTCCTTACCTCGAGCAGCAACATCGGAAGAAACATCAAGTGGAGCAAACCAGTATAATGGTAAAGATCGTGATGGTGTAGTAACCTTTGACGATTCTGAAACAAAAGACTTTAATGAAAGGTTTACAGCAGAAGCACCTAGAGAAGAGTCAATTGTGGATGGGCAAACACAGACATTTGAACTTTTGAATAATCTTAATGTAAGGAACCGTGTAAAATCTTTAGAATTTGCCTTATATGTTACCGAGTTAGTAAGTTGGTAGACTTTAGTCAATCGTTGTGAATGCAAAACCTTGCCTTTTACATTTGTTCTTCTCCATGGTCATCTAATTTCATTAACTGTTTAGTTCATTTCAAGTTTAGGTTGTGAGGTGGATTTACTTTTGATTTAACAAAAGGAACCATGAAAAGACTGTTACTCGACTAGCTAAGACGGAATCAACATTGAAGAACCTGGTTTGTCATATACAAATTATGGCATTAATAAATTAGTTGATAAAGCATTGGTCCCATTTATGCTTGAAACAGGCAAATGATTAGCAAATTGAACTAAAGTGTTTCTTAAGTTTGGGCAAACATCTATTTCATTTCGTTTACTTAGCTGATTGATGTGATCTCATTGTTGTGTTTTCTGTGTGCAATAGCTTGTGTTTTCCAGAATTTATGATGTGCTATTTTGATATCCTTTTGTTACGTTATAACTTCTTCTTTTTTTGGATTTTTTTCCCTCCCAATATCATTTAGATCCAATTTAAGTATACTTTAATTAACAACTCTTTTATGATGAGGTCCATGAGTGTTACTTTTTTTATTATTATTATCTTGTTCGTTGAAAAAAAATTGATTTAAATTCTTGGTTGCCATGATGATGTAATGAACTTGTTGAGAGTGTTTAAAAAATGCTCTGTGAAACATCGACAACTATGTCGATCTGAGCGGTTACCTGAGCAACTAATCATGCCTTGTAGTTTTTATCTTTTCTTCTTCAAATCTTCCTCCCAATTTAACACAATTGTAGCTTGTTGCCATGATGATGTCATGAACTGGTTGAGAGTGTTTAAATGCTCCATGGAACTTCGACAACTATGTCGATCCTGAGCGGTTACCTGAGCAACTTAGTATGTGAATGTTTGTCATCCTTCTTTAGTAGACCACCCCTCAAGAACACCTTTTTTTTTTTTTCCCTTTTTGGGGGTTTTCTCATTATCTATTCCTATGTTCCTGGAACCATAAACATGGCTTAGTCCATTTCAGAATGCTGCATTACTAAGTTAACCATATATGTATATATATGTGTGTGTGTGTCTGCATATATAGAATTATATATGTTTGACATGTTTTATAACTATGTAGTGTTTCAAAACTTTTGTTCTAAGACACTGGAAGATAACGTCTCTGACTAGATGCATTTATTTTTCTTCCACTGCCTTCATGTGTCATCCTAAATGTCTCATATCTTGTTGGATTCTCTTTATTCGTCTTTCATGTTTGGTTTCAGAGTTTTCAATATAATGGGTACTTTAACTGTGATTTTGGCTCTCCTTTCCCCAATAATTTGTTTTGGGTGGTTTATTGTGTACAACTATTTTATGCTTAAATCTTATATCAGTCCTCGTATTTGAAAATCCTTAACCAAATTGGTTGCTGTGATGAACGCTTGAATCTCATGAAAGTGCAAGTTTAGTTGCTTAATGAAGGATTCTCTGAGCGGTTACCTGAGCAACAATATAGTTACTCAGAATGAATGTTTGTTGTCATAAAGGCTACGTTCAATCATGGTTTTGAACTTAAACGCCTTTCTGCTCAATCATTTGGTAACGTTATGATTTGCTCTTGACTATTTGCAGATTGATTCCAATGATACATATAAAATCTTGTTTTATGGCGGTGGTGCCTTGGTCACTGTCTGGTTTGCATCAGCTATTGTTGGCTCTATTGATTCTATCCCCATAGTAAGTATTCCATTCAATCATGTTCTTGAGATTTTGGATGGTGTTGTGTGTTTAAGATGTAGGTGATAAAATTTGTATTGAATCAGTTCCCAAAGTTGATGGAAGTTGTTGGACTTGGCTACACAGTGTGGTTCACATCTCGTTATCTGATATTCAAGGTAGAAATGCAAAACTTTTCAAACTATTGACTAGTTTTTTTTTTCCATGTTTTCACAGATTATTCCAACCAGTGATTGTATGTTTGCAGAAACGTAGGGAAGAATTGGTTGCTAAACTTCAAGAGCTTAAGCAGCAAGTTCTTGGATCTGATGATTGACGAGTACCTCTTCTTTGATGTTGCAGTGTATGGTTAAGCTAGACATAGGAATCATTGCGGAGCATACCTTGTTATTCATTCAGTTAAAGCCTTTTCTAAAGCCATAATATGTTAAAACATTTTCTTTTATCTGCCATGCCTCTGTATATGTAGTAGATGTGCGAGAATTTACTTCTTGATTAGGAATATAGTTAATGCATTTTTGAAAAGAAAAAATTATTGTTCCTATGATAGGATTGCCATTCTTTTTACCTTTTTTATGTTTGATTGATTCCAACCCCTAAAGGGTGGACATTATTTGATTTGGAAAGTATAAACGAAATAAATATTCAAATTATGTTAAAGATTAAGTAAAAATGAGAATACAATGAAACATAGTTCAAATATTTGCTCTTAAGTTCAGATAGGGTCTCAACTTGTCTGGGCCAAGTGATGCCGAATGAACGAGAGGGTGGTATTTAGTGGCAAATCAAAGTCTTTGAAGCACATGCAAGTCACTACCCTTTATTAAAAACATAAAAGCTGGCATGAGGTTGGACATAAAGGATAAGTTTAGCATACCGTACACATTATTTTTGTCTACCCTAATGTATTGTTATTATTATTCGTTGAGACGCTTAAATGAACTCTTAAATGTAATATTTTCAAGCTTAAAATGTGTCTATATATATATATATGTATATAGCTGTGATATGGTGAGAACCATGCAAGCACCTTCCGATAAACAATCACCTAGTCAGCATTCCACATTATCAAAAAATGTCATGCGTCATTAAAGAAAAAAATCATCAGTGGGTTCAATAGAAAAAAATAAACCCTAACCCAAATTTCTAAGATGTCAGCAAATGGGCCCACTAATAACGTTTTCGTTTAAGAGTTATTGGTAAAATATGAATTTTATATAAAATAGTGAATTATCTTTTAAATTTTAAAATTGATACCAATACTTCTGAATCTTATTAATAAAGGAGTAATTTTCAACTATATTTAAAATTCAGGAGGTATTGTTATCAATTTTAAAATTTTGAGGGCAACTCACTACTTTATATAAATTTCAGAAGGTATTAGTATCAATTTTAAAATTTAAGGGGTAATTTACTATTTTATGTAAAATTCAGAGAGTATTGTCACCAATAACTCTTCTTTTAATTATATATATTTTTGGTAGCGTGGAATATTTGTTAAGCAAATGTTTTTATATTTAGGTTCGATTATTGAATATGAAGTCGTTAAAAAAAAGGGAAGAGATTCTTGACTTTATCCATAATAATAATAATAATAAAAGGGTCTTACAGATCCAAGTGCGTGGAGAAAGCTAAGAATTTTTTTTTTTTTTGGGTGAAAAAAAAGCTGAGAAAAGTTGCAGCTCACATGGTGTGTAACAAGGTGAGGTAAAATGGATTCGTGTAAAGCCACCTTCGTGACCTCATTATGTGTTTTGTTAATCTGTGTATTCTATCTTAATACAATCTTTATATTATTACATCACAGCTTTAAATTATTAGCCAATTTGAGGGATGGAAAAAAAAAAGTTTAATAGATATTAAATTAATTTATGGAATTTAAAATATTAAATAATGTGGTAATATATTTAATTCTTCAAAAGTAAAACAAATTAATCTGCGAAACCAAATATATATATATATATATATATATATAAGTGAAATAACGACGCATGATTTTATTTGGCGACTCGACTATCGTACTTAACGACAAATTCACAGCAGAATCTCAACGGAGTGCCTAATTTGGTGTGTAAAATAGATTTCCCAAACCATCCCTGAGTTCTTACTTTATTAATTAAAATCTAAAATTATATATAAATATGTATATATATATATATATAAAACAGATATATAGTATTTAATTATATAATTAAAAGTGGATACAGCACACTCCCAGTTAGGATTGAAAACTAAAGAGACCCCATAAGTATTAAACTCGGTGTCTTTTTCATTGATATGGACTGAAAGCTACCCCAAGATTTTTATTTTAAATTACCAAAAATAAATAAATAAACAAAGAAAAAATATTTTTAAAAAAATTGCGAAAATACCAAAGACGCGCCTCGCGCCATGAAGAATTCGACCGTTAAGAGAGAGAATGAGCCTTTTCCCGGGTGCCACGTAGGCCTCGCGTTTCTTGCGAGGTTTTATTAGTTTCCTTTCAAAAAATCCTCCGCATTTGATTTGGTGATATTAGGGCCAAAACAGTAATAAACGAATTTTTAATTATTTATTTTTAGTTTTTTGGTAAACCTTTTTTTTTTATTTTGTTAATTAATTAGATATTTCCATAACGGGAAGCTTCATAGGGAAGAAAAGCAACCAAAAACCCACTTAACATTACAGTGTGTGTGTGTTCCACTTTATTTTTGTTCATCTGACTGAGATACCACTAATTTTATTTTTTTCATTATTATTATTATAATCTCACTGTCGAGATTTTATGTACTTTTTTATTATTATTTTGAGTGCATTTTATTCTTGGTAAGTGGATTTGTGACGATATCTCTGAGTGTTTGGTTCTTTGGGTGGCAATGATTTTGACAGATTTTGTTACTTTGTATTTGTGAATGATTGAAGAAGAATCGTAATTTTCGGATTGGACACTGATTAGTGTCACTGTGGGATTCCAAGAAAGTAGCATTTTTTTTTTTTTTCTCTCGCTGAAAAACTGACTTGGGCCCGTGCCGGAATTGGGTTGATTAGAGAGACTGCAATAATGGAGGTAAAGGAATTGTGAATTTTTCATCAGTATATATCTTATATATATTCAAAGATTTGTTTTTGGCCCTTTGAATTTTTTTTTTTGGTTTTATGAATTTTCTCAATGGTATGTGTGCCTCATGATTTCAATGTTAATTAATAGGACGGAGGTGTCAAGCAAAGTGACATTCCCATATCACTTTCAGCGCAAAGAGTACACTGTGATCCTGTTGTCAACTTAAGGAATAGAGGTAGAGGAATTGGATTGCCATCTCCAGCCAAATTTGGAACTGGGTATCTGACGCCATGTGGGTTTGGTGCAGTTTCTCGAACAATACCAGTGAATGACAGCGAAAGTGGGTCTGGTTCAGACATGGACCTATCCTCTGGGTCGGAGGATGATATTAATGTCGGACGCTACTCAGTTGTTCCATCTCCCCAAGATGACAAATTCCAAACGCAGAAGAGACTAAATAATGGCTGTGATCAGAATGAGCTGAAACAATGGCGGTGTGTGGAGAGACTGGAAGGGAATGGTGACTGGAAATTTGTAAGGAGGCCTGGTTTGACAGAAGATGAATTTTCAGATTCGGCTACCAGTACTGAAGTCTCATTTGCGCAATCGGAAATCAACAATGCTGGTTCATTCCAAAGGAGTACGCACACTTTAGATGGATGTTCTTCCAGTGTTACTTGGCAGGTAAATCAGGTAACGAGCAGATACGCACGTTTTTCCTTTTGTACATACAAAATATTGAATGGTGTTGGTCCACTGTTGAATAGGCAATTTAGATGTAAATAGGTAGAACAGTTTTTTGACAGCTGAATATGTTGTTGCAGGAAAGAGAGCAACCTCGCAATGACACTCCAAGTGCTCCTCCATTTATTGGTTTGGGTTCAGAGAGGATCAATCCATCTTTTGACCACATTTCATCTCTAAGTGGAGTACATGTGAAGCCTTTGTATGCGAATTCAAATGATTCTGTAACCACAAATGGGTTAAGAGAAACAACTGGTATTCATTCAGGCACCACTGTGAAAGACAACATTGAAGTTTCAAACCCATCATATAGGTTTGTCCGTGCTTGTGTGTGTTGTTTCTTTTGTCTTTCTGGGTTTATTTTATTTGTCTCTGTAAATAATGTTAATCAGAAATCTGGGAAAGCTTACCATTTAGTGTTGCAGGACTGCTGGTGGTACAAACATGGCATCTCCAGTTTCTTTGCCTGCTCACCTCCCAGCTTTTCGGTTGCTCAGGTATTTGAATTAAATACAGGCACGGCAGTGGCGTTTAATATTGCGTTATAGATTTGTCTTTCTGTCCAAATAACTTCAAACATTCTTTTAAATATAGTTTATGAATAATTGTTTGAATTGGATACAGTGAGCAAGGTACATGGTGTGCTTTGATTGCTTATGATGCATGTGTTCGCCTCTGTCTTCACGCATGGTCTCTGAAAGGTAGTCCCGAAGTTCACTGTTTCTTGGAGAATGAATGTGCACTGTTGCGAGATGCATTTGGGTAAGTTAGGTTACTCTTGTTTTGGGTTATATACATGAAGACCGTTTTTACTGTGAACAAATATACCCTGCTGGCTATGATTGAATTTACAAAATATAAGTACCACTTTCTTTTAAAGAAAAATAAACTTTTGCTGCTAAATGATAGTACTGCTGTAGTAAATGCATAGTTAGGATTTTTGTAAATGAGATCACATGGTTGTTGGCAAAAGATTCTGATGCTTTTCCGCTCTAAGCATTTGGAATATAAGTCTTTCCTATTCTTTTAATATGAAGTAGAAACTGTGAATGAATACAAAATAGGGAGGCTTATTTTTTATCATTTATTTTTTTAACGCTTTCTATTCTCCGGATTATAAATTGTAGTTTACGGCATGTCTTATTACAATCAGAGGACGAACTACTGGATAAACGATCAGCAGAGCTAGTCAGTCAGGGAACTGCTATAAACTCCAGGAAACTTTTTGGCAAAATCAAAGTGCAAGGTACTGCTAGATGGTACTCTGAATTATTATTTTTCTTTGTTGTTCATTTAAAATGTCAGGGCACTGGAAACTTGTCTGAATCATGCTCATCTTACAGTTCGTAGAGTGAAAATTGGTTTGGACCAACCTTCTGGCTGCAGCTTAACATCTCTTCAGTCATTGATTAAGAATGATACCCTGCATGCTCGATTTTCCAATGTGAAATCAGCATTACATTCTGCATGGGAACCTATGCAACAAGTTCGTCTGTCACCTCATGCTCCAGAAAATGGTTCTTTTTCTGTTCGGAGCTTGGCTTATGCACGGGCTACAACCAAGTATATGAAACAGATCTCTGGACTTGTAAAAATTGGCACGACTAGTTTATTTAGTAGTTCTTTATCCTATGAAGTAGTGCAAGGTATGCAAGTTCTTAGTTCGTTTTAATTTGCACTTAACTATAAATGGGCGTTTTTGCTTGAAAGTAAAACCCAACATAACATTTAGTACATATACAAGCTGCTAGAGCCTTTTTGATTGTACCTGGCCTAGACTTCAAGTTTTGATTTTTTGTGAACAAGCCTGGAGTAGATGAGACCTAATTTTTGTTGGCTGTCTTGAGTCACTGGTTCAACCACTGAATGGTTTGTCAATATGGTGTACCTAAATTATAATTTATGTATAAGAGAAAAATCTTTAAGAAAGAAAGATGGTGAATTGTGATATTACAGATTGCAATCTTCCATCTTTCTCCATTGATGCATATATGGGATTAAGATAAAGCTAGTAGTTGGATAGCATCTGATTACTGTAGTTATCAGACAGTACTTAGCACAATGGTACCTTATTCTGTGAGATGGAATGGATTTTTGTTATCGGTTTTGTTTTTTCATGGACATGAATCTAAAAAGAAATTTCGCTTCTTTTTATTTAAGTTTTTCTTTTATGAAGTTCTACTGCAATGAGACAATTCTCTGGCAAAGAAAGTGAGAGTCACATCTCTTTCTGTGACATAGTTACCACTTAACAATGTGATATGGAAGCATTTTTTCCCCTTTCATGTAGTATCTGACTTCAGGTAGCCTGTTGTTGGCAGAGACATATTCTTGCTTGCTGAGATTGAAAAGTTCATCCAAAAGGATGCAGTTAAGATGCAACCAGGAATTGGTGAAGCGCATGTATTGTATGTACTGCTTTTCCTATTCATTTTTATTTTCCTCGTGTGAATCAAAAGCTGATACTATTTATATATCTTAAAACAGCTTTCCAGATAATCTTGGTGACTATTTGATAATTGAAGTTCAAGATTCCAAGGCACAGCATTATGGTCGTGCTGTAGTTCAAGTGGCCTCTATTGCTGACAACCCAGTACAATTTTCACATCTTTTATATGACCACTACAGATTTGAAAAGTAATAAGTAGACTGGATAATCTAAGCCTTTTTTTGAAAGCAGGGTGACAAACTGAGATGGTGGCCAATATATGGTGATCCGGAGCATGAACCTGTTGGCAGGATACAGTTATGCCTGAAATATTCAACAAGTCCAAATGAAAATAATCAACCTAAGGTACTTATAATTTTACTCAGAGTGAATAAAAAGATGATTAAAAGTTATAAATGAAGCTCCACTAAGTGATAGTTTAAGTTGTTCTGAGCATGGCATAAACTTGCAGTTCTAGGGGGGCACAGCATAACATGATGCTGTCCCATTGTATTTATGAAATGAGACTAGATGTTCTTCATACTACAGATGCATTAGTGCCAATATAATTAAGTGACAGGATCTAAATCCTGCCTAATATATAGGATTCTGAACAATCCAATATGTTAGTAATAGAAATCTATGGTGGAACTCATAGGAAAGCGTTCCTTGGGTGGTGCAATACTCGGAGTAATTAAATGCTAGCCTGGAATCTTGACTACCATGAATTTGAGAGTAGTTCAGTGAAACTTATTTCACTCATCCCCATATGCAGTGTGGCTCAATTACCGAAACCATGGCATATGACTTTGTCTTAGAAGTTGCAATGAAAGTTCAACAATTTCAGCAGAGAAAATTGTTTCTACATGGCTCATGGAAGTGGCTAGTGACAGAATTTGCATCTTACTATGGAGTATCTGATGCATACGCCAAGCTAAGGTAATATTGTTTGGTAGACTTGGTACCTTTTTTTTCTCTCCTTTCCCCAGCTAAAATTGATAGTTTTAAACAAGTTGTGTTAAACTTGATGTCTATATTAATCTTGCAGGTCCCTTTCATACATCATGGGTGTGGCTACGCCAACTGAAGACTGTCTCAACATAGTATATGATTTGCTATCAGATGTACTCTTGAAGGCAAAGAACAAGAGCATGTTGAGTCATCAGGAGGTCAGTGCTAAACAAGAATGAATTTTACTTTTAAATATTTTCTGCAATTTGTTTCCTTTTAGTTGTGTGTTTGTATAATTTAAGTGGGAAAATAATTTGTATCTAACATGGTAATGGACTTGGGTTCATAATGATCATACAAATTCAAGGAAATGCTAAAAATGAAGATCTAATGTGCCTAAACATAACTACTTCGAGTTTTGCATCCTTCAGCATATCATTTCATGAAATGCATCATAACTTAGATCTGTTTAGTCTTTCCCTATTTGTTATTTTTAATAAAATTTCTTCATCTCCTACCCTCATAAAGCTTTTCACTTTTGCACTGTCGTATCTTAGATTATAAGCTTTGCCCTTAGAACATGTTTTATCAATATCCACAATAAACCTAGCCACTACTTGTTTAAGCCATGATCCTCTTATGTAAGCAGTATTTAGTGGAGAGCTTCTGTCTGTTGGTTTGAGCATAACTCTGACCATGGCTTCTGTTATGTCAACCAGAATCGCATGCTGGTGGATATTGAAGATCAAGTTAAACGGGTTATTGCTTTAGTTTTTGAGAACTACAAGTCGCTGGATGAATCTTTGCCATCAGGAGTGATGGATGTATTTAGGCCTGCTAGTGAATTGGCAGCACCAGCTTTGATACCCGCTATCAAGCTATACATTCTTTTGCATGATATTTTGAGTCCAGAAGCACAGTTGAAATTTTGCAGATATTTTCAGGTGCTAGAAGCTAATTTCTCTATGCATGCAGATACTTTCAGTACTTTCCATTTTTCATTTTTAATTATTTCCAAACGATTTTACAGGCTGCTGCCAAAAAGAGGTTAAGAAGGCACTTGGTGGAAACAGATGACTTGACTTTGAGCAGTAATGAGGGTACAATGACAGATCTTCCAATGTCTTATGAGAAAATGAAATCTCTGATTTTGAATATCAGAAACGAAATTTTCACCGACATGAAAATACACAATCAACAGGTCCTCCCAAGGTATGCGCATATGTTTTGTAATTTTTCTATTCATTCTTGGGATACATTCATTGTTGTTGGTGTGTTAAATTCTATGAATGACTGAACATGTTTTTGGCTACGCTTACTTTTGAATTCAGTTTCATAGAACTTCCAAATCTATCTTCATCAATATATAGTGTGGAGCTCTGCAATAGACTGCGTGAATTCCTTGTTGCCTGCCCTCCTCCAGGCCCAACTACTCCTGTTGCACAACTTGTTATCACAGCAGCAGATTTTCAAAGGGACCTTGCTATGTGGAACATCAAGTAATTGATTTGTTTGATTCTCTCTTCACGTTGAAAATTTTTATGTTTGTTACTTTAAGGTCAGACTCAGTACTACTGTAAAAATTTTCTCAGTCCTATCAAAGGTGGCGTCAATGCAAAAGAGTTGTTCAACTCCTATATATCCCAATGGATTCAAGACAAGCGTCGTGATTTGCTCGAGTTGTGCAAACTTGACAAGGTATATTGTTCACATTCACAGCATGGTCTTAACTGAAGTGTACTCAAGTTTTGAAAGAACTGGTCCAAAGTAGTTTATGATACTTGTTGTGAATGCTTTTAATTATACTTGTAAGTTGTAAGTGTGTGTACATTTGGGTAAATTTAAGAAAATGAGTGGAATACTTACAGTAATCTATACCTTTTCATATTTGGACAAATTTTTCGGTGTGGCCTCATACATTCTTACTACAATAGTCAGAGGTCAGAAGACTACAAGTTTAACACACACATAATACTGAAAATTGACTAGGAATTTAGCTTCTTTTTTTTTAATTTTTCTTTGCTCTATTTGAATTGACTTGAAATCATTTTTGAAGCTGATCTTGCTAATTTTTGTGTCAACTGACAAATTCATCACCCAGGTAAAATGGTCAGGTGTCAGAACACAGCATTCAACATCTCCTTTTATCGATGATATGTATGATCATCTGAAGGAGACACTCAATCAATACAAAGTCATCCTTTGCTGCTGGCCAGAATACATATCTGTTTTGGAGCATGTAAGTTCAAATTGGTTCCTCATTCCTTTTCCTTTTTCTTTCATTTGTCACTTCCAACCCTGTGTAGTTTCATTTGTTTGTTTTCATGTCAAACCTGAAGTTTTACATGAACTTATTATCTATCTACCTAAAAGGCCATTGCAGATGTTCAGAAAGCAACTGTTGAAGCAATGGACAAGCTATATTCTGATGTTTTGTTACCATTGAAGGACAATCTGGCAAACAAATTGTTTGGCCACAAATATATCCAGAAATTATCCAAAGGGACAGTTAATACCTATTTGGTCCCAAACGAGGTGATTTTTTGCTTCTTGTTTTTTAAAGCCTGTCACAGTGTTATTATCTTGCTTCTGAATATGAATTAATACCAACTATGTCCTTTTTCCAGTTAGGAATTCTTTTAAACTCCATGAAAAGGTTGCTCGATGTGCTGTGGCCAAAGATAGAAAACCAGTTGAAGTCTTGGAGTTCTTGCACCCTGATGATGGACAGGCTGTTATAGGAGAACATCTTAATGATGTTACAGTTATGCTAAGAGCCAAATTTAGAAATTACCGGCAAGCAATTGTTGAGAAACTTACAGAGAATGTGAGTAGAGCAAGTCCCTTTCAAGTTTTCATAGGCAACTCTTTAATTTATTTTCAGATAAGTGTGTGAATGAACTAATCATTTTAATGAAAATTTGTTTTTAATTTAAGAACCTTATCCATGAAAAAGATTTGAATCCTCGTTCTTTTCTTCTGATGTTTTCATTTCCTGTGCAATATGGAATATAAAGACAAGGGTGCACAGTGCAACAAGATTGAAGAACATAATTAGAGACTCAAAGGAGGTAGAGTCGGATGTACATAACAGAATGCTGCCTCTAAAGGATATTTTGGTACAGACCATTGATCAATTGCATACCATTGTTGAACCTCCTGTGTTCATAGAAATTTGCCGGGAATTCTGGGACCGAATGGGACAGGTACAAGTATAAGGTATAGCATTTATAGTAGGGTTTTTCCCTCGGATCAAAGTTTTAAATGATTGTTTTTCCATCTAATTTTTTATACAGGATATACTGCATGTTTTGGAAGATAGAAGAGAGAAGAGGACCTGGTATAAAGGCTTGAGAGTTGCAGTATCTGTAAGCTCCCCACCTATATACGCAATTTAGGTGTAGTGTAATTAATGTCTACCCTGGTTCCTTAGGTATCATTCATGTTTAACCCCTGCATTTTATTGGACAATAAGGTGATAATTTCTCTAATAATCTCCAAACTTTGTTATGCAACTGGTGAATTAAGAAAAGCAGTTACTTGAACTTTTTTTTTTCCCTGATGAATTTTGAAGAATTCTGTGACTAATTTCTTTATTTAGAAATAGTTCTATATATCTCCCTATTAATCAATGCTTTTATGAGTTTGCAGATAATAGATGACATATTTGCATCAGAAATGCAGAAACTGCTTGGGAATTCACTACAAGAGAAAGACCTGGAGCCACCAGCATCTATGAAGGAAGTGCATTCGATGTTCTGAAAATTAATAAAATAAAAATAGAGAGAGACAGAGCGAGTGTGATCAAGGTCAAATTTTGAGTCCCTCGTGTCCTTTTTTTTTTTTTGTTTGTACATGGTCATCAATGTCTCCGTGGTGACTGCGACTTCTATTTCTTTTTGTTACCAAGTTATAGTTATAGGCTTTTTTGGCACGTACATGTACATGCAGTGTTATTGTTATGTTCAAATAGTTTTAGATGTAAATAATTCCAAATAGTTTTGCTCATTAAAATGTTATGTTACTGGTTTCATTTGTCATTGAGTTTTGAGTTGGTTGTGTTTGGTTTGTCATGCAATGTCTTGCTAGTACTAGAGTCAAAATCCAAGAGGGTTTCCATGATTTCAATTCTCAGAGGTTTTAGGCTTTTGGGCCTTCGCAATGGCTTGGAAACCTTGATCACTGATCAATTAATCTCATAATAAGCGGAAACCCAAGTAAATATTTGGCTGCATACCTTCTTTAATTTTGCTTCAAATTCCAAGTTCCTGCGTTTTTTTTTTTTTTTTTTGTAAGTACAGGCAATTCAGACCCGTTTAAATACTGCCACGTGGAGGGTTGCCTGGCCACACGCATAGAACACTTACAATGATTTCCCATGTGGCATCAACTTTCATTTCAAGGAATAAGGACCACATACACATAAACATACATGGTACTAAGATTGCACCTTAGGTACGGGAGTTGCGGTTTGAGTTTTGACAAATCCTTATTAAAATTTTAAGTGTATTCAGTTTTGTAAAATACTGGATGAAAGGGAAACTGCTAGAGAAAAAAGTTAATTTTTTAAGACTCCTAAAAGATTGTAAAGCTAAAGTAATAACAAGACTCTATCTCCTAACAGAATTTTAGATTAATAATTTCTATATTAAGATCCTTTTTTATTCATCAAAAATATATATGGTACTAAGATTTTATTTTATTTTTTTCGGATTTTGTTATTTCCTTTCATTTATGTTTCGTGAACTCATATCATATGTCAATTTGATATATGCCCGCTATGAACTCGTATTATATATCCTCCCGTTAGAATTTAATATATATTTACTATTTAGTTTATTTTTTTAGATCAAATAATGGGCATGTATGAAGTTTTAATTGAGAGAATAGAGAAGAAAACAGATAATATGGATTCGTATTTCATCAGCTTTCATCATCTCTAATTTACCAAAATTCTTTTGGTGTCTTCTAGTACGAATATGTTGTAAACTCTCATTAGCAAGCGGGTTCGTTCTATGTCGCATAGATAGTAAAATATGGGACGTGTATAGTACAGAAATTATAGGCACATATATAATTCGTTAGATTTCTGTTGAAAAAATACAGACAAAATGAAAAATACGGCATTAATACTATGTAAAAATCAATTATTTATAAATAAGTAACAAAACAAAACAATAATTATTGATGAGCTGAACAATAATCTAATTCAAAGAAATACCACAAATAAATAAGTAGCCAATTGAACATATAAGTTGAATATAGAGGTTTAACAAGATAGTACTCAAACTTACCATCGAAGGCAGAATCGTTTACGTAAATTAAAAAATTATATTATTTAATCCAATCAAATTTTGTCCACTAGGATCAAGCCCACTATTAGTATTAGTAAGACCTTAGTAATTACATTCACATTTGAGAGTTGAAGCAGATGCATTTAATTTTTTCATAATAGAAAAATGGAAGCATGTGATGTAATTGTAAAAATTCTCCGAATTGGGAATGTTGACATGGGAATTTTCCAATAAACTCCACCATTTATCAGCACCGCCCACTTGGAAACTAAGGGGTAACGTACATAATGATATATATATATATATATATATATATATATATATATATATATCAATTCAGTGAATGAATAGTTAGCTGGACCCTCTCATACATCCTTCGTCCACGTGTGTGTTCCATTTTATATCCCTGTCCCTCAGAGACTTTTATTGGATCAATCTCCGCCTCTAACCTCCGCAGAATAAGGAATCATCCAGCGGCGCAGCTTGGGGGGCAGCTCGTGAGGAAGCTGCGTCGGCCCCCACACGCTGTGCTTCTTCAATGCAATGTTCCTAACCTACAGCTCCATGCGTCCCCACTTGCTGCAGATTCCCATTTTAACCCCCCACACCGGTCTTGGCTTTTTAATAACAATTATTTCGATGGGTGGGTCGTAATTATAAGAGTTTTTCGTCTTTTTCCCAGACAATAATAATAATAATAATAATAATAATATAAAATGGAATGACATTATGAGAATCCATGAACATAATAGAATAAATGGGATTTTGTAACAATGGTATCACCTAAATTATTATTATATTATTGATTATTATTATTATTTAATTAGTCCTTAAAAAAAAAAAAAAGGAAATTAACAAAGTTGGTATGCAGAATTTTGACTGAGATGCTTAATGTGCACATTCAGTGGCCTAGGAGGTGGTGCTGGAGGGTCCAATCTTGTCTTTTTATGATCTGACGGTATTCCTGGTTTGATTCAAAATTCCTTTTCGGGACCAACCATGCCTTGTGTGAGAGTGTTTATGTAATTTAAGTATACTTTGTCGGGCCATTAGTTCCACTCATGCATTTTGATGTTTAAGTTTTGTTTGTAATTTTTCTTCTTATGCTCCTCGAGCATTGTAATGTTCCCACACAAAGCAAACTAATTAAGCTCTTTACTGAGGGTGACTAGTCGTGAAATGTACTCATTCAAGGTAGGGGCTTTTAATACGTCAATCTTACCATCGAGATATCAATAAAACGTGCATTTCATATCGATCGTTGCCTTTGTGAGCTTGTCCGCTTAATTGTTGGTCCATATTTTAATTCTTGTGTTGCTGCTTTGCTTGCATACTAATATCGTGTGGTTATTTGTTTTACGAGGACATTGTTGGTTGGCTTACTACCCGCGATAAGACCGCACCTACTACTGCAAAAATGGTATCGAGCCAAAGCGATCGAGGTGGCCATCGCAAGCATGTCGAGGATCACAAATCAACAACGATTCGATTCCTAAATATTTAGAGCATACTACCGGTTGGAAAATTTGGCGTACATTGAGCTCGAGTTGGATGAGCTCGTGCGAGTGAGGCATTGGAGAGCGATTAGGCGAGAGCCCCTCCGGTGGAACCGGACACACACATACAGACACGAAGGCAAAATAATGCGGTCGCGAGTTGACAAGAGGTTGTCAACGAAGTTGTCCGGCGTGGCGGTGGCCGTGGACATTTGCGGATCGCAGCGTGAATGTCACCAGTTTACGACCCCCCAACGGGATAGATGTGTATACGTGATGCGGAGAGCTCGAAAATTTCTTCGACATGGAGCAATATTTTCTACAGGCAATTGCTAATAATGACCAAGTATGTCGATACAAGAAAATAGATCGTTATCAATACGGGAGACACGAAGAAGGAACTCAAAGCTCAACCCTCCCGAGAATGTTGATTACATTGCGGGAGTTAAAATGCATGTGTTCCATACGAGACTATGTGAAGGCATTCTCGACTCATGCTAGACATACGTGACATGTCCAGAAAGATAAATTATTCTATTTTTTAGAAGGCCCTTATGCATAGGCGAGGGTCCAAGCACTATCAATGCGGGAGCTTGGATTATGATTTAACGCCGCTAGAAGAGGAACCAAGTCAATACTCCTAACACAAGCGGGATAAAAGCCTCTCAAATCAAAAGTGGGGAGGTGATAAGACCTCTCCTTCGGGACTAGGCCCATTTAATTCAAATTACAATTCAAATGCATATGGCCAAAGCCTAACCCATGTCTTGCTTTTTATGTAACGGACCACATAGTGGCGAATGTCCTCAGAATCGCTTTAAATGCTTTACAAGCTTTACGCAGAGCAAGAGGAGAATACAGAAGGAAGAGGAAGAGCCTACTGAATGGGAGCGCTCGATTTCTGAGCCATGAAGAAACAAATGGTGAAAACAGAGAGTGGTGAAAGGGCCTAATGTTTGTAGCCACCATCACGGGAAAGCCGCGAGCGTGATGGTGACACGGGTGCTACGCACAATTTTATCTCCGGCGAGGCAAGGAGATTAGGCAAGTTGGAGAAGGACACGTCGAATGAAAGGCCAACTCGGGCCCCCCCACGGTGGTATGGCAAAACAAGTACCGATAAAACTAGGCCTCGGGAAGGGCATACCAACATGATCGCGGTACCCATGGACGACTTCGACGTGGTTCTGGGCATGGAGTTTCTAATGAACAAAAGCAATTCCTATCCCAAACCGAATAGTTTGATTATGATGGGAGAAACTACGTTGTTCGCGAAAATAAAAAGCCGATGATTCAAAATTTTTGTGCAGATTTAAGAAAGGAGTGAAGAGACGAACCATATATGCTGCGCTTGGAGAAAGAGGACTGGAAGGCGACGTGATAGAGGCGATTTAATGTCATGGGATAAGCTCCCCAAAGCGCCCCCCGAAGAAGTATGACCATGAGATTGAACTCATAGAAGCCACCAAAGAAAAGCACCCTAATGGCTCCTCCGAACAGTGAATGAAAACAACTAGAACTCTTGGAGGCTTCATAAGGCCATCCAAGGCCCCCTACGAGCACTGTTGTTCCAAAAGAAGCACGATGGGGCTTACGGTTGACTATCGAGCTCAATAAGGTCACGCGATAAATACCCTATCCCTTGATAAGCGGACCTATTTGACCAACTTAGTGGTGCCAAATATTTCACAAAGCTAGACTTGAGATCGTGGTACTATCTGAAGGAGATGAGCCAAAGACAACATGTGTGTGACTCAGACGGCTTATGAGTTTTGGTGATGCCATTTGGATTGACCAATGCAACATTTTGTACATTAATGAACCAAGTGTTCCACGACTATCTTGACAAGTTCTTTGGGTCTATTTGGATGACATTGTAATCTATACCGCACACTAGAAGAGATGAGGCACATGAGAAGGTGTTGAAAGGAAGAATAAACTCTTTGTGAAGAAAGAGAAATGCTCTTTGCAGGACCAAATCAAGTTCCTAGGCCACATTATGAAGGGACGATCCAATGGATTTGGATAAGGTGAGGGCAATCCAAGAGTGGAAGACACCTACCAATGTCGGGAGATCGATCGCTCCTGGCCTAGCAATTACTATCGCTTCATGAAGGCTTTGAGGAGAGCAACCCCTAATCATCAAGGGGTAGCTGGAATGGAGTGATCAATGTCAAACCTCATTTGAAGACACTCAACATGATGAAAGACCCAAGACTAGCTCTTCCACATCACGAAGCCATTTGAAATACAAATGATGCCTCAGATTTTGCTTGGGAGGGTTTTACTTGAAGGTCACCCATTGCATCTGAAAGTAGAAAATTATCGAAAAAAGAATTATCTGACAAGAAAAGAGATCTACGGTCATCCATTGTTTGAGAACATGGAGACATTACATCGGGTGAAATTCATCATGTACAACTCACCGTGAGTCATTTCTTCACGCACCAAAATTATCTTTAAGCGAGTCGTTGCGGAAATCACCGCAGAGTTTGATTTCCATTTTGAGCATGAAATGACGCACTAATCAGCCAGACGCTTTAAGTAAACGGAACTGCCTACGTAGCCAACTTGTCGCTAGCATTATTTCGACATCCGCACGAGCGGATAAAGGAGCATTTCGTAGCTCAAAATATACCAAAGTTCGCAGGAAGGGAAGACTCGCCATTGGGAAGAAGATGGTCTACTGACGAAAGGGAATCACTATACGTCCATTGGAGATTGGGAGAACCCTACTACGGGAATGCCACGATACTCTACGGGGGACACCCCCGGCGAGAACATCGTTGATCAAGGGTATTATTGGCCACGCCGGGATGATGGACTACACTAGAACTTGCTTTACATGCCAACAAGATAAGGCCAAAAACAAGCGGATTTAGAGCCACTACCCACCCCCGCTTCGACGGGAGAGTGTGTCCCTGATTTCATAAATGGCATCGAAAGGGATTTTTCAAGCATACTAGTGATCATTGATAGATTCTCAAAGTATGCCACTTTCATAACATCCAAGTATTAAGAGGAGATTATTCTTCAAGTTTGTAGTCAAGTATTGGGGTGGGAAGCGATCGAGACCCAGTTTTGGGAATTTTGGAGCTCTTTAACCTCCTCGTCACAACTAAATATCTCATCAAGCTACCACCCACGCATACGGCAAACGAGAGATTCAACGCCATGTGGAAGAATACTTACGCCACTTTGTCAGAATCAAAGAATTGAACTATTGGATGCTGCACAATTTCATCTCAAAAGAGCTCGACCAACAAAAGCCCGTTTGAGATAGTGAATTGAATCCTTTATTGCCCACGTGGACAATTATCGTGGAAGGAATCCTAGAGCTTTCAACTTCACTAAGGATTGGAAAAATAATGTGGCGTGCTTCGAGCTTACTTGGAGAGGCATCGCGACGAATGAAAAATGGGCATCGAGGGACGAAGACCTGAATTCAAAACCACATGGTAATGGTCAAGATTATCTCAGTTTCGATCATCGCGATCGTTGGATTTTTGTAGACGCCACGAGGGCCCTCTCCCTATAATATCTAAGTGGGCAAGACATCCCAAGGTGGAAACCCCAAAGTGGATGAAGGTGCATCCTGTTTAACTTAAAGCCGTCACCCGATGAAGAAGATCCAAATACAAAACCGCCCATCCCGAAATTGAGTGAAGACGAGGCGCCATGAGGAGAAGCAAGTTGAAGAGATCCTGCCGTGATCATCAAAGTTCAATACGACTTCACAAGAGTATCAGTCGTGGAAGGGACTTGGAGAGGAGACAAGTTGGGAGAAAGCGAAGACACGGAGCAGTTCAAGCAAATGATTGAAGAATAAGTCGCCGAGGACGCATGATTGAGTGGGGAGAATGTGAGAGGTGCATGTAATGCCCAAGTATAGCTTGTCGGGGCCATTAGTAGCCCATGGGCTACTTGGTAGCTTATGTCTCCGAACATTTTGATGTTTCTAAGTTTTGTTTGTAATTTTCTTCTTATGCCTCGGCATTGTAATGTTCCCCCACAAAGCAAACGGTTAATTAAGCTCTTTACTGGGTGACTAGTGAAATGCTACACTAGCATAGGTAGGGGTTTTAATACGTTTGTGGCCTCCGTACTTTTACCATCGGATATCAATAAAACGAGTGCATTTCATATCGATCGTTGCTTTGTGAACTTGTCCCGCTTAATTCAAGGCCCATATTTTAATTATCATGTTGCTGCTTTCCAATACTAATATCGTGTGGGTTATTTGTTTTACGAGGGACATTGTTTGTTGGCTTACTATGCTAGTAAGCACCGCCGCCTACTTGAGTGCCAAAGGCTTAGGCCGTGACACCTTGCAATATAAGCCTATTCATACTCCACTCTTTTGATGCAATCAAAAGCAACTTGGACCAACCGTGCCTTACAAATTGCAATGTCATTTATTTCTACATTTCGCACAACACCATCACACACCACTTCCTCGCAAAACAATATCTTAAACTTAATGCCTTTTAGCATCACGCATATACTTTCAATTAAATATTACAAAAAATTGCAAATTTTATTAAATAGCGACAGCATTAAATTTGTTACTATTTGATATTGATGTTGAATTCAGATGACATGTTTCCTTTTCTATGTTCATTTCAGATCATCTATTTTATTTTTTATACTCATTTAAAATTTAACATTTTAATTTATTTATTTTATTATAATAATATATTAAATTCTAATTAGTGAGATAACTATACTGCTATTACATTATCAGTTTAATATAATTTTTTATATTAAAAAAAAAGGGGCGAAAGCATTAAATTTTTGCCCTCACATTCACCGATTAGGTTTGACAAATCTACCAATAAATTTTTCATTTTCTATACTAAAAGTCATTGATCTAACTGGTCTCTTCCCTTTTCCTCTCGCCCTTTTTTTTTCCAATTAGGTTTTATGAGATTTTGACCTTGTTGCTCACTTTGTCCTCCCATTCTATTTGGTTCACACCGTTAATATTTAACTCACGTAGAAACCAAAAATTCGCATTTTAAAATATTGATTATATTTTACCGACTCAGGGTATATTTTCAGAATCCCAAAGGTTATGTTTCAAAGTATGGAAACTATGACGCAAGAAAAACAAATTATGGATTTAAATTTCGTTGTATGATTTAAAATAAAATTGTGATTACGAAAAAAAAAAGACTTTAATAAAGTAAAAATAAAACCAAAAAAATGAATATAGGCAAATAAGTATGTTTCAAGAATTGAAATAGTAAAGATAAAGAAGAGAAAACACAAGCAAATAAAAACATAAACGACATGCTTTTCTTGCTTGTAAATTCCCTTCCCAATATCACTATTGAACATAAATAATATTATTGATATCCTAAAAACGCATTGTCGTCGTCATCATCTTCACCATCGTCCTCAGAAATCTTTCAGCACCTTCCGGACCTGCTCCAAAGTCACGAACAGAACGACGGTGAAAGGCCCTTGCCTTGAGATCGTAGGAATAAATCCTTTGTACAGAGCCATCGGCCCCTCAGCACGGACCGTCTTCAAAGCACAATCCAGAGCTCCGGTGTACGGTGGTGCTTCACCGGGCTGTACCTTCATGTTCATCACCCTGGTCTTGATCACATCCACCGGGTTCGACGCCACGGCCGCCACAAAACCGGCCGCGAAACTCGCCGTCACGTGGGTCCCGAGCCCGTCATGCATCAGATCCTTTTCCAGTATCATTTCCTTGATCTGATCGTACGACGCCAGCTGCGAAGCCGTGACGAGCATTGCTCGATTCACTGTCAGGGACGAACCACGCCACAGGCTCGTTACACCTTCTTGACGAGCCATTCTGGTTATGGCGTCGACGACGCTCTTGTAATTCCTGCGCTGGTCCACAGGGAGCCTACCGTCGGCTTGCATGCGGACCATGGCTACGTCGGCTGGATTTCCGACGGCGGCGCCAATGCCGCCGGCGATGAGCCCCGCCGTTATCTTGCTCGTGAGTGGAAAGTTTCGGGTATTCGGGTCGGTCCACTTCTGCTTGAGGATATCATAGAGTCCCATACGAGTGGTGGAGTAAAGCGTCTGACGGAGGATAGTTGCAGAGACGCCGGAGAATAAAGCGGCGACGCCTTCTTGTTGGACAATGCGGACTCCAACGGAGATCAGACCAACACGCGCAGGCGCCGGAGGAAGTGGTGGAGGCACACGGATGGACGAACCAGGAGCAGCAACGGACGTGTTGTGGAAAGCGAGAGCGGGTCGGAGGTTCTGGACAGCCGGGTTGGGGTTGGGAGCGTGGGTCTCACCCTGGAGTTGCATGCGGACCTTGAGCAGATCAAGAGGGTGGGTTGAACACCCAGCAACGATGGACGCTATGCCTCCTTCGACAAAACCTTTCACGCCCATCTCAGAAATTTCTCAGGAAACAAAACAAACAATATGTTGTGTAAAACAAAAGAATAATGGAATAATGATTGGGTGAAGTCTCAAGGTCAAGGATTAGGAGCCGTGCGAAGAGAGGTAATTAAACTCGATCAAATTAAGCAAGAGAGTCTTTTTGTTAACAAGAGGACCAGTTGGAATTAGGGTTCATCTCACTGGATACCAGGAGATGAGAATGGAGGCCAAAGGCTATGGAGGAAGAGTGAGGGACGCTGAGTCTCTGAGACATATGCTATACGTGACTGTTTTGGAAAAACCAGACAGATACCGGAGATGGGTTTCGAGAGAAGCTGAGGAAGAGAATATATAGAGCGGAAATTTCTGGTTTTGGAAATGCGGTGTGAAATTACCATTTAGGTCTCAAAACGCGGAGACTGTGAGATGAAAAAGCATGAAAAGTTGAAGAGAAAATTGGAAACTCGCTCTTGCTGATTTTTACGCGCGGCGTGTGGGTCCTACTCTTCTGATTGGTTCTGAGGTCCGTGTGCCTCTCTGGAGAGTAATAATACTCTTTTTAGTTGTCATGTTCGGCATTTGGATTTTTTTAGCCAACTGATGAAAAATATTTTATCTTAAATTATCGAAACGCCGACAATATTTGAATGGGTTTTTAATAAATAAATAAAAAAAAACCACTGAATGAGCAGAAAATGAAAAAGAAATAGAAAAAATATATTTTTTATTGCAAAAATTAGTTAAAATTTTAATTTTATTAGAAATGATTACAAAAATTTTAAAAAGACGCTGACGTAGATCTGACAACTAAAAAAACCTAATATTTTCAAGAGCTTCCGAGCTTGACTTTGAAGTCGCTAATGGTGTCTCTGGCTTGAGCTAACCACATGCCAAATGGTTAGTTTTGAATGCGCGTTTGATCGTGTGTGAACGAGGGTATTTGAGAAATGATGGAACTCCTCCTTTATTTGAGTCCAACTTTCAAGTCAAGTCAATAGGGCTCTTGATTATTTCATCATTGCTTAAATTTGCAAAACTTGTTAACAAATATACTCATTGATGTCCTTGGGGTACTAATTTACAAACAATTGAATAATGGGTACTAATTATTTGCCCAATGACATTTTAATACAAAAATGAAAAGGCCAGTAATAATTCGATTAAGTCAATGTGTACCTGTATTTTTTTTTTTACATTTTTAATCTCACAATTGGTATCATATAACAAAGTAATCATTTTATATGAACGTTGGACTTTGCATTAAAGAAGTTATTTGTGGAGGTTTTGTAAACATGCAAGGGCGTTGATTTGTAAGCTTTGAAGTGTAGGTGTTGAATTTTTGTGTAAGAAAGAAGTAGAGTCCAAAATGGCTATTCATTGAGGCCAAATACCACCATTGACTTTGGATTTCGGTCATACGTACATATACTAAAACATGGCCTTTCCGGTTACGCAAATACAACGTACGTGTCGTCGTGGACGAGTATAGAATTTCCAGAGAGTGAGTGACCGAGTCGCCCAAAGACCGAGTTTAGAGGTCAAATGGTTCGAGGGTTTAAAGGTCAATAGAGGCCAATGAGGTGAGGGAGGTCAGATTTGGGGGAGGTCGATGAACGACGTTAGCTGACGGTCTTCCAGAAAAGGAGGACTTTAAGAAAGCGCAAATCATATTCTTTAATAGTATACGTCCGTCTTCCAAGCTATATTATAGGTGGGCAAAATTAGTGTGTGAAAAGACAATACCAGCATCCCAAAATATCTATAAATGTAGTGTGACTGTATTTTATTCACTAGGGGATGGCAGTATCTCAAGTGACAAAATGTATCTACTCAAATCTTTGGCAATCACCATGACTGTTACCAAGGATTTGCTGCTGGCTATGCCATTTAGGAATATATATATATATATATATATATATATATATATATATATATATATATATATATATATGGGATTTCTACGGTGGGCGGCAAACCCACCCGTTTTTTTAAATAGAAAAAATAAAGAAAAGCATAAAAAATAGAAAAAAACATATAAAAGGTAAAAAATAAAATTGGTGGGTTTGTGCCCACCATAACGTGAACGGCGTTGCCCACCGTAAAAATCTCCTATATATATATATATGCCAAATTAGTAAAAATATCTCATAGTTATAAAGAAAATGACTTATAAAAGTATTCACACTTCAATTGAATAGCAATTTCTTTTAAAATGTGCTAGGCAATCAATTGGGAGTCAAACCACACGTATATTATAGCTTAAAAACAAAAATACTAGAAAGAAAAAATATATTAGCTTTAAAATAAAAGTTACTAGAAATAAAAAAGAGTTAGAAGTGTAAAGACGTAGATTAAAGACATTGGGATTAATGGGATATTATTCAAGGTGATGAGTAGCAAATTTGGTTGATATTAAATTTCCTTAAGTGTAAGGAAATGAAAGAGATTAAAACAATTCAACAAATTAAAAATAATTAATAAAAGCTGATTTCGTCGCCTGAGAGATTCGAACTCTCGCGGGGAAACCCCATGTACTTAGCAGGCACACGCCTTAACCACTCGGCCAAAGCGACATTTCCTACACCAGCGTGGATAGTAAGATTTTAAATGTTATATTTTTGTATTCTTCCATCAAAATTTCAATCTGTCACTTTGTCTTCGTCAAAAGTTTTTAAAATTAAACCCATTACTATTTATGAGAATCCTTTTTGTACTAGGTTGGCACGCTTTTTTATGCGAATTTAAGGTGGCATGGTTGGCGAATCACATCTATGACTAACGTACTTCCCCCTTCACAAATTAAAAATAATAATATTTAATAACTAAATAGTATATATAAATATTATTATTGCTCTAATATACTGCATAAGAAATATAAATGTGATATATTTTTAAATATGGGTAAAATTTTTTTATATTATTAATTATTTTTTATTAAATCCATTTAAATTGGTCAATTATATTTTATTACCGCTTATTATATATTTATCATATATAAGCTGTGTAGAAAAGTAATTTTGTATCAATATTAAAACCTTTCAAACTTCACGTATTCGTTTATATATATAATTTACAAGTAGCATGCAGTTTATGTGGACTGGTCTATTTATTCAAAGTAATGTATTAGGTACAATGTAATATTATAAATGTGAAGGAAAGAAAATACAATCACATTTATATTTAATTAAGCGATCTAATTTAACAATAATAAATTTTAACTGACATTTAAAATAAATAAGTTAGACAGAGAAATCAAAAACCAAGATGTTAAAAGTGAGACTAAACTTGTGCAATAAGTAAGAAAAAAAAGAAAGAAAAGAGTTTCCACAACTCCATTGGAAAAATACGTGACCATGAATTAAAGAATATTAGAATATTTTTCCAAAATACTATATATGGAATCGATTCATTAATTTATTTTACAAAACATTATAAAACGTGAAACATAAATTTTTTAATTAGAAAAAAATATAAGCCCAACTGGGGAAAAAAACAAAATAGTCAATTGATTGTTTTGAAAAAAAAAAAAAAAAACTGTGAAAGCAAATTTCAAGATGGGAATAATTATGATGCCAAAAACTAAGAACCAAAATCCAAACGTTACAAAAGAAGCTTTAAAGCGGATTTCATTCAATTATTATGTGCTTTTATTTACCAGAGTAGGGAATTGGATGAAGATGCTTCTCATAGACTGGGCAATTGGACCCCACATTTTAATGTTTAAGGTGGTAAAAAGAAGAACCTGTCTTCTATCTTTTACCACGACAAGACAAAAATAGAAAATCACTCAGAAATTATTGACCAATCAGTCAACGACACTTGGACTTATATTCCACTCTCTCTCGTGTCTCCTTCACACTCTCTTCTCTTTCTTACCCACAGCTTCGCCCCAAAATCTCTTGGCTATCCAGATGCTCGGATTGTATCGTCATCACCACCACCGTCGTCATTGGAAATTCCCTTTCTGCCCTTTGTTTTGGACTTATTTCCCTTCAGTCCGTTTTCCTCCTCCGTGGTCTGCCTCCACGCGCCGTCACCGTTCCCGTCTATCGCCACCACGCCATCATCATCGACGACGAATCTATGTATAGCAAATTTACAATCTTAGGGTTTCTCTGTTCTGGATTGGTACTCGGCGCCGGATAAATGCTGGTTCCTGGAATTGTAGGGCTTCGTAGCCTCCTGTTGGTCTTCGTCCTGGTTGCGTTTCTTCTAATTCGTCGTAAGTGGAGGAATGCTGTGGCTAAGAAGGAGGAGATCATGAGATTGGTGGCAATGGCCTCCGAGGAGGCTGCCATGGCTGAGGTCGAGGCCACCTCTGTGTACGATTCGGTGCTTCCTCCTCGGCCCTTCCAATGCGTTATATGTTATTGCCCCACCACCATGCGGTGCTCTCAGTGCAAGGCTGTCAGATACTGGTTCGTGCTTTTTCTGGATATTGTCTTCTGTTACATATCCTCCTTTTGAATTTTCTTTATTTTGTGTATTAAGCTGGTCCTTTTGTTAGTAAGATTGGTTTATGGAGAGCGTTGTGTATGTGCAAGCTTGTACTTGTATACACAAAGTTTCTGTTGCATTGAAGCAGTTGAATAATTTATGGGCAATTTGATGCTATCGATTTACTACTAGATTTTAATTCGTTTAGCTTGCTGTGTGAAGTATGATCACTGGGAGTTATAATTCAACTACCAAAAAATATTCTCTTTTTATGCTGATTTCGTCTTATGTTTGTCTTTTTGATGTTTTTAAACTTAAGTCAACCTAGTCTTATATTACCAATATGACAGTATGTATGTATGTTTTAAAACTTTCAGTCAAAATGCTAACATGTATCCAGTCAAATGAGTTACAAGTGTTTCCCGTTCCATACTTCGAGTTTCTTTACGCTAGTAGGTGCTGCCTGCTAATGCCGTTTCATTTATAGTATAGGAAAGTTTTTATCTAGGGACATAGATAGAAGTTAAGGAGTATTCCTTTGTCGTAGTCTTGCATTGCAAATTAGATCCCTTGTTTTGCATCCTAATAGTACTATCAATCGCCTGTTTTCAAAGGAAGGCTGTTCTCGAAGATTTTGATGTTTCGTCTGACAATATTCAAGTCCATCGTTAGCATGGATCACCTGAATAGTATAGATTTGACTATTTGGTAGACCTACCTAAAATTGATACTTTTCTTTCCTTTTACTATTTAAAAGAAATTATAAAATTTTCACCTTTATTGACTTCTAGTATTTTCTTGTAGTTCTGGTAAGTGTCAAATCATTCACTGGAGACGTGGTCACAAGGATGAATGTCAACCTCCAATAGCCACAATGCAATTTGAAGAGAGGAGTGACTTCAGTGGTGAATTAGAATCCCAATATAGTAATGATTTTGAGATAGAAAATGAATCTAGAGCTTCATCACTGATGGATGATGATGCTAAAGTTAAGCCTTGTACTGATGGCAAAGGAAAACATACTGATTTTGCCTCTTTGTATGCACGTAGTGAATCATTGGTTGATATTTCATCTAAAGGTTCTGGTACCTCTGACAATTCAAGGAGACCTCTCCCTGATGGTATCTCTCCTGATTTTCTTGGGAATATGGCCAGCATTAATGAGATGGCAGTAACATTATCACCGCCCAAAGAGTGTACTAAATTAGATAAATTTAAAAAGATGGAACCCAGTCAGAGTGATGAGAAGATCAAGTCTACATCACAGTTTATGAGAGCCAAGACAGTCAAATCTGGGGATGCTCATTTTGCAAATTTAGGCAGTAAGAAGCCGTCTAAAGCAACTGGTCCCGCAGAAAAGGTGGCTACAGATTCTGCTAAGCCCAGGAACTCATCATCTAGTGATGGGAGGGATAATATCAGGCTATTTGAGAGTAAAGAGCGTAGATCTTTCTCTTCTAGTGCTTCCGGCGATAGTTCATCTTCAACTACTGGTGGGCATTTTGTTTCCAGTTCCAAATCTGCAAAAAGTGATGGTTATCATGCCTTGCCGGCTAAGCTTGGCAGTAGCACTAGCTTGACACAAAGTGGCTTAAAAACATCCGTGCGGAAAGTTGTTCAGCAGTTTAGAGCCTCTAAACATTTGAAAAGTAATATTTCAGGTCATGAAAATGAGATTGCTGGAAGATATAAGGTGGGTTTCTAAGCATTACATGTTTTCTTGGCTTAACTAAATGCTAAATGCTGCGTCTTTTACAGCTTTGGCATTGATTTTGTGTTGATTTGTTTTGTTAGGTAATCTTTCCGTATGAACTGTTCATAGAGCTGTTCTCTCACGACAAGATGGTTCTTTGCCCATTTGGTCTAACAAATTGTGGTAACAGGTGAGCTGCAGTGGTCTCTAAGCTCATTTCGAATTTTAACCACAAATTATAGGAAGTGCTATAGTTCTTGTGAATACTTCTATGAGGTTTATTAAACTCTTTAGGATTTGCTATTACAAGGCTGATATTGCTTATTGGTACCATTTATATTACAATTACCAAGGTTTTAAGTGCTAAAGCATCTGGTTTTGGACTAAAAGAGGAAGAAACAGTTTTTTTGAAGTCTCAAAAGTGGGAAATAGTTGCATCTAAACTTTTCTGCATTAAAGTCCTTCCTAATCCTGGTGGCACCGTAGCCTTTTGCTATGAATTTTGCTAATGCCATCTTTATAAGATACATAGTCTTCAAATATTATTAAATGAAAGTAACATCCTTTGCTGGGTTTGAAAATGTCATTTTCCCCTGTTAAAAGTAATTTTGCATGTTTTTTCTAACAATTATCTTTGAATTTCTGCAGCTGTTATGCTAATGCTGTGCTCCAGTGTTTGGCATTCACTCAACCTATTACTTCTTATCTTCTTCAAGGGCTTCACTCGAAAACATGCAAGTTCCTCTTAATGGCTCCTATACAGATTTACAAGTTATTATCTTTTTGGGAATTGGGATCATGTGCTTCATTATTTCTCATGTCTTTCTCATTTTGCAATTTATTTCATATTGTAGGTCGAAAGAAGGGGTGGTGTTTTATCTGTGAGTTTGAATATCTTATTCTAAAGGCTAGGGAAGGGAAGTCCCCATTATCCCCAATTAGAATACTATCCAAAATACATAAAATTGGAGGTCATCTTGGTCATGGTAGGGAAGAAGATGCCCATGAATTTTTAAGGTGACCCTGCTAAAGGCTTATGCAAATAAAACTGTTTGTAGATTTATTTTCCTGCCCTTTAAATGTATACCATGTAATCAGTTACTAAGGTTGCAGGTATGCGGTTGATACAATGCAATCTGTTTTCCTTGACGAAGCTGGTGCTGAGGGTCCTTTGGCAGAAGAAACAACTCTAGTAGGCATGACTTTTGGAGGTTACCTTCGATCTAAGGTTTGTTTTTTACTTTGATTTTCTGTCAATGTTCACATATGTAGATATTGATTGCGTCCTTCCAAAGTTAAAAGTTACTTTTATGTTGGTAATAGTGGTTTATTTTTGTTATGTCATGATTGAAATTCTCAGATTAAGTGCATGAAGTGCCTTGGAAAATCTGAGCGATGTGAGCAGATGATGGACCTTACTGTTGAAATTGATGGGGAAATTAGGACTCTTGAAGAGGCTCTTGCACAGTTTACAGCTACTGAAACTTTGGATCGAGATAATAAATACTACTGTAGCAGGTTGGTTCATTTACTTGTCTTAAAGTTGTTGATTGCATGTTGTTTTGGATGGATCTTGTAAGCTGTATGCTACTCTGGTTGTTACTTTGCTTGTTTTAAAATTGCATGCACTCTTAAAGATACACAGTCACAAGTCAAGTACATTATTCTATTGGTAGAAGAAGAAAACTCTACTACTGTTATTATTGTCTTGTTATGCCATGGTTTGGATCCGGGAGGGGAGGGGTTGCTGCCTTGATGGTAAGATGTCTATGTCCTTGGTTCGCATGACATTTTGTAGCATTCCCTCTGGTTACTTTCTTGCTTTTTCATTTCACTTTCTGCATATGTTTAGCAGTTGTTTAGTTTCAAATATGGGAATAGGGCCTCAATTGTGAAAGGCTTGTAGTTTGGAGAAGGTACTTTAAGAGGGGATGTTGGTTGATGAACTACTTAAGTAGTTAAGGTTTAGTTTAACTTTATCTGAGACAACTCCTATACTTCACTGCTATTCAAACAAATTGGGCCAAGTTGATTGGCTGTTGTGTCTTAGTGTTCATGTGCTGCCTTTAATTTTAAGTATAGAGAGTGAAGTTCTTCCTTTTTGCCTTAGTTTGGCTACTTGATCCATCTCTTACAAAGCCAATGCAGCTTTCTTTCTCTCTTTCTTTTTTTTTTTTTCTTCATTTCTTTCTTTTAGATTAAATCTTCTGATCTATGTTGGTTTAAGTCACTTTTCTTTATTATTCTTCTGAAATTTTCTTATTTAACCTCCATTAAGGTGTAAATCTTATGAAAAAGCCAAAAAGAAGTTGATGGTACTGGAGGCACCAAATATACTAACAATTGTGTTGAAGCGGTTTCAGGTAATTTTTTAATATCAAGTTTGACTTATGCCCTTTATGTGTTCTTGTATATTTAATGTTGCTTTACCACCTCTATTGCAGTCTGGAAACTTTGAGAAGCTGAGTAAGTCGGTTCAGTTCCCTGAGATTCTCAACATGGTTCCTTATATGAGTGGTTCTAGCGACAAATCTGCTGTGTACAGTCTTTATGCTGTGGTGGTTCACCTGGACATTATGAATGCAACATTTTCTGGTCATTATGTGTGTTATGTAAAGAATATTCAGGGGGAGTGGTTCAAGATTGACGACAGCACAGTATGATTCTTCTTTATCTCCTATACATGAAAAATATTGATAAGTGTGGTGTGGGATTCTTTACTGTGGTTTGGGACTATAACTTTCCTCCATTACTTGTATCCCTAATTGGAAGAGGCATTTCTGTTATTTTGTTGGATGAATTTGATTTTAACTTTATATTGATTTTGATTTTGCATATTTCATTTGGTGTTTAAAGAAGCTCTCATGAAAGACTTATTTTTTTATGATTTCAAGCTCTTATTTGTGATACTTATTGTATTGTAGGTAGAACCTGTGGAATTAGAGAGGGTCTTATCAGAAGGGGCATACATGCTTCTTTATGCAAGGTATTATTCATGTGGATTTCCTTTTTTTAACTCCAGATTTTCTTTACTTTCAGCAAACATCTCAAGCTTTTCAATATTTAGGCGTTCTCCTCGGCCACCATCACTGCTAGGGAGCAGTGTGGCGCCTCATGGTGGGAAGCTTAAGAAAAGGAGTTTGGAAGCAGTTCCTTCCAGCCATGCAAAACCCAAGTCAAGATCTAACTCAGCAGTTCCAAGCATTGATTCTTCTGCACAACAGAAGTTCAGTAAAAACTCTTACTTGACGACTTTGGATGGTCCTGCTGTCCACCCATCATTAGACCCATATGATTGGAGATTAAACTCAATGCACAGAGTTCCTATAGTGGATTCATCGAGCGAGAGTTCATCCCTTTTCAGCTCGGATGCAAGTTCTTGCAGTACTGTGAGCACCAAGGACTCTGCCAGCACCGACGACTTCACTGATTACATATTCGGGGAAGCAGGAACCAACTGGTACAGTCGATATGGCCATTCACACCGAGGGAGCGGGGGTGTTAACTCGAGAGCGAAGGTAACTTAACAATGTATACTGACCCAACTAAACAACGTCATAGGAAGTCAATGAGCCATATTGAGAAGAGTAGTTGTGGGGAAACTGATTTGGATCAAGTTTTGTGGAGTAACCCTTTGGATGTAAGGTATGGTGTACCATTCAGAAGATCAAATGGAGGAATATCAGCTCAAACATTTTATTGAGGTTTGAGCTGATGTTGAAATTAGGTTAAGATATTAATTATATAATTGAAAAAAAAGAGCAGCCATATTTTTACCCCATTTGCTCTTAGTGCTGGAGCTTGTCTAATCTTGTGCATGGCATTGAATTTAAGCTAATTCATGTTGGGTTCTCTAGCAGAGTTCTGTGCCTGCTGTAGCCTGTAGTGCTGTGCATTAAAAACAGGTAGAAGAATACTGTCACACCGCTGAGAAAGGATTTCAAGTACGATGTGTTTTACTTTTAGTTTTAAAACCTTTTTGTTCCCGCTTTTAAAAAGTAGAGAAGTCAGCTAATTAAATTCTTTATTTTAAAGCAATTTTCCAAAGTAAAAAAATTATGACATTTTTCTTTTTCAATATCGTATCCTTTTTTATTTTAAATAATATTTTTTTTCCTCTGGTTTACCTTTTCATAGAATACATTTTATATTTTTCTCAATTTTATGAATCTTCATAGTAAAATATTGGTTTTAAAGTCAATGAACAATGCAAATACTGTTTGGAATAAAAATAAACGTCAATAAAAAATTCTCTCCTTTTGGTTTTGGGCCATAGAATAGAAAGTAGGATTTTACTTGGGAACTATCTTTTGGCTTCATTAAATAATAATAATAAAAATTTGCAAAAACTCTCTTTAGGGTCGATACGACATAAACCGCCTCACAGGACTGCTGGAAAACGACACCGAGCCAAAGCGACACCATTAAGACCGGCCTTAACTTTGCATCGGCAAACAGCTTGAAGATGGTTGGTGGGTAGAGAGTCGTGTCGTAGTGATGTTACTAGCAATAACAATACCCAATGGTTACTACTACCATTTCCATAAGCTCTCGCTAATCAAGCACCATTGCAGTTTTCGTCTCTCCGGTTCGATCTTCGCCACTGCGGCAGCCAGAAGAGCCATGGTCACCAGCAGCAGCAGCAGCAGCAATGCGAGTGGTGGCTCGTACACGACAATCAAAGAGAGTGTGAGATTCGAAAAAGAGATCAAGAAAAGCAAATTCATCGCCATTGCTGGTCCTATCTCCGACGAGCAATCCGCTTTTTCCTTTCTTTCCCAAGTAAAGGTTTCAATTTTTGTACCAACCCAGAATTCCTCAATTTCTTATTTTTCCATTACTCGGCGCTTGGAGTTGGAGATGCTGAAAATTGATGAATTTTATTACTTAAAATGGTTTTAATACCTTGGTTTGGATGTTTTTCTCGATGTTTAGGTGCGAGAGCCGCGTGCTACTCACAATTGTTGGGCTTACAAGGTATATCTGTATTCTGGGTTGGGCATACTTCTCAAAAAATATTACCTTTTGAACATATAGGGGCTTTCATTTTTTTCAGTTCACTTATATGCGATTGGTTTTTTTTTATTATTAAACTCAGGTTGGAGATCAATTTCGATCCAATGATGATGGTGAACCATCAGGCACAGCTGGAAAGCCAATACATTCTGCTATCGTTTCTTCAGGAATTGACAGAGTTATGGTGGTTGTCATTAGGTAAATACTTTCCAGAAGTTTCCTGTTGTAATTTAAATTGATATGAAGTTACATTATTGTTTCTGAAATTTAATCCTGTAATAGAATTAATTAGAGAATGGGCACTTGAATTTTATAGATTTTCTGATTCTTCATTGTGTTGGATTTTTGCTCTTTTGCTAAGTTCTGAGGTGGATAAACAGTATTTTCTCAAGCTTTCTATGTTTTAAAGGTATTTTGGAGGTATCAAATTAGGCACTGGAGGACTAGTCCGGACTTATGGAGGAGTTGCATCAGAATGCTTGAGAAATGCCCCAACTTTCCTTGTAAAATCCAAGGTATTAGGTCTTCCTACTTGGGCTTTTATGAATCCTTGCTTTTAATCCACTACAGGTGTCATTTTCCTGACCATATGTACTTTTTAAAACATGACAAACGAAAAGAACTGCAACAGAAGAAATTGTGCTTTAATGTTGCTTATCTATCCTCGTTTGTGTATTTCCCAATATATGTTAAGTGGAGGTTGCATTTCTTATATGCTGTATCAGATTTGTGTTGTGTTCATCATGGAGGTCCGCTTCATCTTCATTTCCAGACTCTGGAAGCTAACAATTTGTGTCTTTAAATACATATGTCTGGATAGTTTTCAAATAATAGATTTTCTTTCCCTCAAAAAGGAAAGAGTATATTTAATTTTGTTTGTCAATATTTTCAGAAATTTTCGTTTGACCCTTTTGATCCAATGTAATTGTAGGTTCGGATGGGTGTGGAGGTTCCATTTGACCTTTTGGGTGTTCTATATCATCAGGTGACCTTTTGCAGATGCACTTTGTTTTACTCTTAATTTGGTATGGTCTGAATTAATTTCTTGTGTATCTATATTTCATGTTACATATCCAGCTACAATCTTTTCAAGTTGAAGATATCAAGCAAGATTATGAAACTGGTAAAGATGGTATTGCCATGATTACTTTCAAAGCTGAATTTGATCGTGTTGATAAATTGGAGGAAGCTATCAAAGATAACTGTAGCCGGGACTTAGTTTTCTATAAACGCTGATACAGAATAGGCTTTTCTTCTACATGGGGTGCAGAGTTTCTTACACTTCTCAATTCCTTGTGAAGGTTACAATTTTCGGCCCGTAAAGTACACTTCTTTTCTTGTTTTGCGTAATCATATGCTACAATTAACACCAAATGTGCACATAGAATCTGAAAGTGGGTTTTGCAGCTTGTTTAAGGGAAATCATTATTTAGTAAAATTAATCAAATTTGGCCATACGTCTGAAAGGTGGTGTTCGCCTGATATGATTTGTATATATACAACAATATTCAACTTAGTGAAAATTATACTCCGTTGTTTATTTCATGGACAAAATTTTTTTCAGTTTGTATTTTTGGTGTTCTTTGTGCTGTTTTACTTATTGTTGGAATAGAAACATCAGCTCTAGGTGGAAACTATTGGCGTGATGCTTAACGTTGTTATGTATCATCTACTTAAGGTTGCTAATCTCAAAGTTGTACGTCACTATTTGATTGTACTTCAACTTCTCTGTAGTTGGATCTTGCTGGTAGAACACTGTTTGGTCACTTTTTTTGCCTCGTCCAGATTAGTTTGTTGGCATGTGTGATATAGAAGTGGGCTTTACTATGAAGATTAAAAGAATACTGCACTACATTAACCAGACATATCATCATGTTCGATGCATCTAATCAATAAGAATAAAGATTACATAGCTGAAAGATGATATAAACAACTACAACAGAAAGAAACGAAAATCGTACTAATTGAAACATAGTTCTTATCCAATTGAAGCCTACTAAAATAGAGATGAGTTTTACAATTATTGTCAAACTCAAACCATTCTATGTGAATTAATTTTGCTATTAAAATAAGATGTGGAATCTCGCTTCTGCAAGTAGGAAGGAATGGTTTGTGTTCTGCAAGTAGGACCTCCCGTTGTTATGTGTGAGTGCTTATCAGTTGCAATTGCCTAGCTCAGCTTTTGATAGCTCAAGCTCGTCTTGAACAGCACTTGAGATTTTATAAAGTAACAGCATTTTTAAATAATTTTAGATACTTAACTGGGCCATTAGTATATATATATAACTCGCACGATTGGGTGTCAAATCCTAGAGATCCTAGACTATATAACAACCACTAATCATAAATTCTTAATGTGTATGTACTCATTAGTGAATCAATAAATTTTATCCATGAATCCAACAGTAATGAAGTTACAACAATAATCACTCCAATAATTGTAAATGCTATGCGTAAACGAACCCCTAGAATAGAGTGGAAACTAGGAAAAAACAATAGATGAACATAAACTTCCTCATTCTTATAGACGAGTATACGTGACGCAAAAAATAATAAACAAAAACACTTAAACTAATGAAAGAAAATAAAGTGGTGACAAGCCAGGCTGCATGGTTTCTCAAGATGAGTTCAATTTGATGATGGGGGTGGAGATTGGAAGGGGAAAGACGTTGGAATTGTAGAAGGAATGGTGGGCAGTGGAGGGAGGGTTACCTTGGGAAGGGTGGGCAAAGCTGGGTTTGACAAAGATGGGACTTGGAGACGGAAGCAACATAGGCTTAGGCAGAGACGGGTTTGTTGGCGAGGCTGGAAGTTTAGTGAAGGGAGTGGAGGGGAGGGATGGGATTGTGGATTTAGGCAGTATTGGAAGTGAGGGCAATGGAGGCATTATGGTTTTGGGAAGAGATGGTATTTTAGGCAATGGAAATGCTGGTGGTGAAGCTGCTGTTGCTGGTGTGTCCAAAAGATGGCGAGCTGCGAAACTCCTTTCAGTGCTTGACGTCAACACTACCATCATTGCCACAATAAAGAAACTCTTGGAAAGAGCCATGGTTTTTAGGAGGATGAAAGTTGACGAATGAGAGGTTTTTGTTGTGTATGATCTATAATTCTCAGCCGGCTCTCTTCTGCGGAGAGTCCAACGTTTTGGTTTGATATTTACAGCGGAAACTTAATTAGAAGGATTCTTAGAGACTTTGGGAGCTGGAAAATTGCCATGAGTTTGATGGGTTTTGATAAAAGTCAAGTCAGAGAGCTTAATTTGGTTAGTAGTTTACCTTCCTAGTGATTGCAAATTAAAATCTAAACTAATACTAAAAAGAAATGCCTTTTACTTAAGATTAAAAATTCTTTATAGTCGCATAGCAGAGGGCTATTCAACTAACCCAGACCAGGAAACTAACATCTATACATCCAGGTCCTCGTTTTGTTGGATTGTTAGGTGACTTGGATTAAGTTTATATGCTTAATTCAGTAGTTTTTCTTATGACCGATACTTGGCCTTTGAGATTTTCCCTACATATGGACCATATATATGAAATAACCATACGCAAAAAAATTTTCGCAAGCAATGTTCTATCCACCCATTTGAGAGCTCGAGTTGGTATGGTTTCCAGTTGACATGACACCATTTTTTTTTTTTTTAAATGCCTCGTTGATGTTATTGATTATTATTTCATGAATATTATTGATTATCAATTCGAGGTCAAGTATTTTTCTTGTTCATCTATAATTAGGCCTCTCATCAATTTTTTTTTTGTTGGTTGCTGGAATCATATAAAAATAAAAGAACTTAATAATTGCGTTGGACTTAAGTTTAATATGTAAAATTACCACACTTCGGATAGTATATTCGTATGTGACAACTTTTAATACTTAAATTGGATGATCAAATGCAAATAAACAAATACGTAAAACATTTAACGAATTCAAAGTTGATGACTCAAGTAATGTTATAAAATTTTATTGAGAAGTACATACATAAGCACCAGTACATAATATGTTCTTGGACGTTATTTCTTACAATATTCCATTAATAGTACATATATTCAACAGAGAATATATGGGTAGTAGTAATACGTAACAGAAGAATATATATATATATATATATATATATATATATATATATATATATATATATATGGATAATGAGTAGAAGGGTTGGGTGATCAGTTAGATGACGGTGGTGGAGAAAGGAGGGCTGTTGGAGGAGTTGGAATATTTATATTAGATGGAATATTGGTGGGGACAGAAGTGGTTTCTGGGTGTTGCAGAAATGGGATTTTTGGGAATGGGAATGGTAGAAATGGGATTTTGGGAAATTTAAACTTTGGAAATTTAAGCTTTGGAAATCTAAGCTTTGGGAATGAGAAAGTTGGTTCATTAATGGGCAAGGTTGGTGCTGAAGCCAATATTGGCTGCACTGCCATTGCAGGACGTGGAGCTTCTGCAACTCGTTCCGCTGTGTCTGAAAGACGGCGACCAGCCACCTCTAGACTCCTTCCACTAGTGCTTGAGGACACTGATAACAGTACCAGTAGCATGGACAGAACAAGAAACAAGCTCTTGGGGATGGCCATGGATGAGGTGAGGAAGATGAAGTTGAGGAAGATAAGCTTTTGCCTTAGTGTTGTAGTGGAGATAGCTAAGCGTTTGATTTTGATATATATATATATATATATATTTATAGAGAGAAATTGTACAAGGATTGTAATTCCAAGCAAGGCTTTGGAACATTGCATGTACAAGTATGAGTTTGATTGGTTGTGGTTGTAAGTTAAACTGAAGCAAAAAGGTAGGCTCATCATGTTTGTTTGGATAGTTTGAGCGATTGCTTTTTTTGATCCTGTAGATGACTTTTGCATGCCTAGATTGCACGTTCTTATATGAATAAAATTTCAGGTACAGAAGTGGCCTCAATGGTACATGCAGTTGCTTACAATGTGTGGAACTCATTGAGATGATTGGAGACATAAAATTTGGCAGGCAACACACCACAGTGTCTGTGCTTGGCTTATAATATACGCCATGCATATAAAGTGAAAACTGTGTGATATCCAGCTTAGTTGGAAACCACAAATTTACCTAAATTCCATATCTGATACAAATAAATGAAATCAAAAGGATGTTTTTGGCTTAATTCTTATTCTAATTGTCCATATATACAGCTAATCAAAGTCCCCTTTTCTTTTTTCCCTTTGGGGATGAAAAACTAATGGAAGTAATTCAACAAACATTCCAAGTTTCCAAATTATAACGATATTTTCATGAACTAATTGTTCGTGACATCTCATATTGTTGGAAAAAGAAGAAACTATATAATATAAATGGTCTCGTATTGTTGGTTTACGAGTTCATAGGCACCACGTTTTGTTTAGTTAAGTACATAATGAAAGTATAATGGTTGTAGTCATTTTATTGTCCCATGTGCATAACATAGTCTTGTAGTTAAAATTATACTCAAGTGTTTATTTCATGACACAACTCTTCGTTTGCTTGTACTATGCTGTAAGAAGGTGCTGTTTTACTTATTATTGCAATTTAATGTGTCAAGTCTTGCTTGGCTGGGGACTCGTGGCTTCATGCTTAACATTGTTTGATCATCTGCTTAGGGGGTTTCTAAAACTTAATGCTATGAGTTTGATGGTTTTTGGTCAGAGCAAAGTTAGAAAGAGCTTAATAGTTTGGTTTGTTCTGCCTTCCTTCTTATAGCAAATTCAAATCCAAGCCAACTAAAAAGGAGGAGCTTTTAACTTAAAACTTTATATATTCGCATGGCAGAAGGCTAGCTATTCAACTAACTGCAGACCTCAAATAATATATGTATTTTCGAGGGCCACTCATATTCTCGTTTGGTGGGATTATTAGAGCATCTCCAATGCATTATATGGATTGGGGTATAAGATGGCAATCGGCTACATCTATTTAACATAATTTATATTAAAATACAAGTGATAGTCAGCTTTCAATCAATAAAAATTACCTGTGTAACCGACACAAATTATGCAAAGTTTTATTTATAAAGTGACATGCAAGTTGAAATTACTAATTGCCTACATGGTATAAATGTCTTAATTTGTTGCTTACGTGGCATAATAGGTTTAATCTACATGTATTTTAATATTCATCTAAAAATAAATATTCTACATGTATTTTAATATTCATCTAAAAATAAATAAAAATAAAGTATTATTCCATAGAAATAATTATGCATAGATTTTTTTTTTTTGAAAAGACAAGTTTTTTGCTGAGTCACTTTGTCTAATAGAGCTTTCGAAACCAGATAGAACTCCTTACAGTGTTTAATTTTTTTTTCTTATCATAGCAGCTTAACAGAGTCCTAATCAGATTGCATTGGCTAGGATTTTTTTAACACATTATCTATTTTGCTTAAATGACAAATATTTTTGCAGCTGACAGAGTGCATTGGAGATGCTATATTGTGGCTTAAGCTCATATGATTAACTCGCTAGCGTTTCTTATGGACCGACATTGGCCTTTGGGCATGCATAATCGATCTAACATTGCAAACTACTTACCCTAAAAAATATATATATTTTTTTTCATCACAACTTATTAACATATAGTTAATACAAATGATGTGACATTTATATAGTAGTTGTAATAGCAGCTAACTTTTTTTTTTTTTTATATATTTTTTAACACATCAAAGATTACCATATTATTTGTTAAAATCCACAATTTGCGATTAAAAGTATTCTCAAGAAAAAAAAGGAAAAGATTATCGGATGTGTGGACCAAAAACATATAAGATTAAATCCTGATAGTGAGGGTACAGAGTATACCGCAAGAAATATTCTATCACCCATTTGATTAGTTCGAGTTGGTATAGTTTCCAGTTTGAATATCGAATTATCAATTCTTTAGAGTATTGTTAACCATTTTTTTTCTTTCTAAGTGCCTCGTTGATGTTATTAATTATTACTAATTTTCTTGTTCATCTATAACTTGTGGCCTCACTCATCAAATCTATATTTTTTTTTTGCTGGAATCATATAAAAATAAAAGAATTTAGTAATTATGTTGGACTTGATTCTAATATGTAAAATTATCACACTTTAGATAGTAAATACGTTTGTGATAACATTTAATAATTACATTGGATGAATAATGAGTAAAAGATTTATCGAATCCAAAGTCGATGATTCAACTATTTTTATAAAATTTTATGAAAAAGTACATACTAATCACTCTTCACAGTGATGGAAATAGAAAAGTTAAGTGGAATGTGATCGAAAGACCATATATATATATATATATATATATATATATATATATATATTTATATATAATTAGCTATATAACTTGAACACCAGTACATGTGTTCTTGGACATTATTTCTTACAGTACTCCATTAATAGTACATATATCCAACGGAGAATATATGGGTTGTAGTAATACGTAACAGAAGAATACATATATATATATATATATATATATAAGGTCTTGTAGAAGAGTTGGATGATCAGTTAGATGAGGGTGATGGAGAAAGGAGGGCTGTTGGAGGAGTTGGAATATTTATATTAGATGGAATATTGGTGGGGACTGAAGTGGTCTCTGGGTGTGGCAGAAATGGGATTTTTGGGAATGGGAATGGTAGAAATGGGATTTTGGGAAATTTAAACTTTGGAAATCTAAGCTTTGGAAATTTAAGCTTTGGGAATGAGAAAGTCGGTTCATTAATGGGCAAGGTTGGTACTGAAGCCAACAATGGAGGCATTGCTATTGCAGGCTGTGGAGCTTCTGCAAATCGTTCAGCTGTGTCTGAAAGATGGCGATGAGCCGCCTCTAGACTCCTTCCGCTTGTGGTTGAGGGCACTGATAGCAGTACCAGTACAACTGACAGAACCATAAACAAGCTCTTAGCCATGGATGAGATCAGGAAGATAAGTTTTTGCCTTAGTGTGTATGTATGGGATAGGCTTTTGAGTAGTGAAGAACTGAGTGCTCTGATATGGTATATTTATAGAGAGAAAGTGTTCAAGGATCCTAACTCCTAAGCTGGGGCTTTGGAACATTGCATGTACATGCAGACTTTGATTTGGTTGTCGCTGCAACTGCAAGGTAAGTTAAAGAAAAAGGAGTATAGCCTCATCCTGTTTGTTTGGATAGTTTGAGCAATTGCTTTTTTTGATCCTGTAGATGACTTTTGCATGCCTATATTGCACCTTCTTTTATGAATCAAATTTCAGGCATAAATATGGCCTCAACGGTATATAGTTGCTTACAATGTGTGGAACTCATTGAGATGATTAGAGATAAAATTTGGCAGGCACACACCACAGGGTCTGTGCTTGGCTTATAATGTATACCATGTATATAAAGTGAAAACTGTTTGATACCCATGTTTATTGGAAACCACAAATGTACACAAATTCGATATTTGATACAAATAAAGTGAAACTAAAAGGATGTTTTTGGCTTATTTGTTATTCTAATTGTCCATATATACAGCTAATCAAAGTCTTCTTTTTTTTGGATGAAAAACTAATGAAAGTAATTAAACAAATATTCCAAGTTTCCAGCTTATAATGATATTTTCATGAACTTATTTGTAACATCTCATAATATTGTTGAAAAAAAAGAATTGAACTATATAATATAAATAGTCTCACATTGTTGATTTACATGTTCATAGGGCACCACGTTTTGCTTGGTAGTAAAAGTAAAATGGTTGTAGTCATTTTATTGTCCCATATATATTTTAAAGTGAAAATTATACACCATTGTTTATTTCATGACACAAGTTTCTGTTACTTTGCTATGCTGTAAGAACGTGCTGTTTTACTTATTCTTGCAATTTAAAGTTTGTCAAGTCTAGGTTGGGGACTCATGGCTTGATGCTTAACCGTGTTTAATCATCGGCTTAGAGTTTCTAAAGCTTACACTTCCAGGTCACTAATGATTATTTTTCAAGTCATTTTGTTGTGAATTATCCATATTAGTTTGTTTGACATTTGTGATTTAGAAAGGGCAGGATTAAGATTACTGCACTACAATAATGATCGATAATTATATGCAGTTAGTATTTTGTGGTATCAGTTATCATTATATATTATCAATGCAGAAAATCACATCATTAATAATTAATATTCCGAATTCCACACCCAAACGTATAAAATAAAAAATAATTTTTAAACCAATGATGTTGCTTATCAATGACCATCTAATGATCAAATTAGACCTTTTAAAAAATTATTAATTAATCGGGCAAATATTTCATACCATTGATTATGGATGTCTTTGGCTTTTATAAAGCTTAATACGAGAGTTTAAGAAAATAGAATTTCCTAATTCAATTAGACTTGCTTGGTCATTCAGTTGACTTAGACTTTCACCAATATTATTAAAAAAATAATGAAAATATAAATATTATTATTAAGATAAAGAGATATTTTTGCCCCCAAAATCTCATCAATCAATAAAAAATTCATTCATAAATACAAAAGTAATAAAGATTCAACAATTATCACTCCAAAACTAGACTACAAAAGGCGAAATAAGAAAAATTTATGATGAATGTACATGTAGAGCAGTAGACATGGCTAATTAAGGAAACAAGAATAAACTCGTACGCTTCAATAACATGGTATCTGAGAAGGTGATCAGTTTGATGGTGGTGGAGAGAGGAAGGGGAAAGAGGTTGGAATGGTGGGCTGTGGGGTGGTCGACAACGGAGGGAGGGCTAGTTTTGGGAGTTTAGACAAAGCTGGGTTTGACAAAGATGGGACACGGGGACATGGCAATGGAGGCAATATAGGCTTAGGCAGAGATGGGTTTGTTTTGGAAGCTTAGGAAAGGAGTGGAGGGCAGGGGTGGGAATGTGGATTTAGGCAGTGTTGGAAGTGAAGGCAATGGAGGCATTATGGTTTTGGGAAGAGATGGTATTTTAGGCAATGGAAATGCTGGTGGTGGAGCAGCTGTTACAGGTGTGCCCAAAAGATGACGAGCTGCGAAACTCCATTCAGTGCTTGAGAGTGTAAACACAACCATCATTGCCAGAATAAAGGAACTCTTGGAAAAAGCCATGGTTTTTAGGAGGAAAAGTTTGAGCAATGAGAGGTTTTTGTTGTGCATAAGCTAATTCTCAGCTAGGTCTCTTCTGTGGAGAGTTCAACGTTTTCGTTTTGGTATTTATATAGAGGAAACTTAATTAGAAGGATTCTTAATGACTTTGGAAGCAGCAATATTGCCATGAGTTTGATGGGTTTTGGTTAAAGTCAAGTCATAAAGAGCTTAATTTGGTTTGAAGTTTACCTTCCTACTGATTGCAATTTCAAATCTGAACTATATTAAAGAAGAAATGCTTTTAAACTTGATAAAAATTCTATATACTCACATGGTAGAGGGCTCTTCAACTAATCCAGACTAGGAAATTAACATATACACTTTTGGTGCCTCGCTTTGTTAGATTGTTAAGTGATTTGGCCTAAGCTTATACGCTTAATTCAGTACTTGTTGATGGAATCATATAAAAATAAAAGAATTTAATATGTAAAATTATCACACTTTAGAGAGTAAATATGTGTGATGACTTTTAATAATTAAATTGGATGATCAAATGCAAATAAACAAATACTTTAACAAAAAATAAAAATAAAAGTGCAAATAAACATAAGTAAAATATTTATCGAATCCAAAGTTGACGACTCAAGTATTATTATAAAATTGTATTTAGAAGTACATACATAAAGACCAGTACATAATGTGTTGTTGGACCTTATTTCTTACTGTACTCCATTAATAGTACATATATCCAACAGAGAATATATGGGTAGTAGTAATACGTAACAGAAGAATATATATATATATATATATATATGTATATGTATTTGTATCATATTATATATATATATATATATATATATGGTCTTGTAGAAGGGTTGGATGATCAGTTAGATGAGGGTGATGGAGAAAGGAGGGCTGTTGGAGGAGTTGGAATATTTATATTAGATGGAATATTGTCGGGGACTGAAGTGGTCTCTGGGTGTGGCAGAAATGGGATTTTTGGGAATGGGAATGGTAGAAATGGGATTTTGGGAAATTTAAACTTTGGAAATCTAAGCTTTGGAAATTTAAGCTTTGGGAATGAGAAAGTCGGCTCATTAATGGGCATGGTTGGTCCTGAAGCCAATATTGAAGGCATTACTACTGTAGGCTGTGGTGCTTCCGCAACTGGTTCAGCTTTGTCCGAAAGACGGTGATGAGCAGCCTCAAGACTCCTTCCACTAGTGGTTGAAGGCACTGATAACAGTACAAGTACCATCGACAGAGCCATAAACAAGCTCCCGGGGAAGGCCATGGATGAGATTAGGAAGATTAAGTTGAGGAAGATAAGCTTTTTGTCTTTGTGTGTATGGGATAGGCTTTGAGTAGTGAAGAACTGAGTCCTCTGATTTGGTATATTTATAGAGAGAAAGTGTATATGGATCCTAACTCCTAAACAGGGTCTTTGGAAACATTCCATGTACATGCATGGGTTTGATTGGTTGTAGTTGCAAGGTAAGTGAAAGAAAAAGCTACGTAGCCTCATCATGTATGTTTGGATAGTTTGAGAAATTGCTTTTTTAATTTGATCCTTCAAGTAGATGAGTTTTTCATGCCTATGTGTATACATAGCACATTTTCATATGAATCAAATTTAGCTATAAAATGGACTCAACGGTATATGCTGTAGCTTACAATGTATGGCACTCATTGAGATGATTAGAGACACAAAATTTGGCAGGCACACACCGAGGCCTGTGCTTGGCTTAGAATATCTACTTGGTATGTATAGTGAAAAAAAACTGTTTGATATCCTGCCTAATTGGAAACCACAAACGTTCACAAATTCGATATTTTTTTTTTGGTAAACATCACAAATTCGATGTTTGATACAAAAACTAAATGAAATCAGAAGGATGTTTTTCGCTTTGTTCGTATTCTTGTAGTCGACATATACAGCTAATCAAAATCCAATTATTATTTTTATTATAATTTTTTTTTTAATGAAAAACTAATATGGGTTGTTAAACAAGCAAACTATGATAAGACCGGACCTTATCAAGAAATATTACTTTGTTAGAGTTTTTTTTAAAATAACGTCGTCAAAGCTACGTTGACTACATTATTACATTTATATTAATTTCATGAACTAATTATTCGTGACATCTCATATATTGCTATTTGTCAACTGAGATGAGATTTTGGTTTGCTTGGCAATGGTGGCAATACTGTTATTGGCTGTGGCTGTGGCTTTGGTTCAGTACGTACTTGGGAGGATTGGAAGTGAGGTTGTAGGTGATGGTGGCAGTGTAGTTTTTGCAAATGTTGGCAATATGAAACATTTGCTTGAAACTAGCCATTGACAATTTGATACAGCTTAAATAATAAAGAAGAACTAGCTTTAGGGAATTGATCTGTTTCAGCTTAATACAATTTGAGTGGAAGAGAACCCAAGCCCTAAAACCGGGCTATTTAAAAGGATGTGAAAAAAGATCAGGAGGGTTTCCAAGGCGTTTGATGAAATGTAGTTGGAGTTAATTTGTGGTTAGCTTACCCTTCTCAACAAAACTCAAGAGGGCTGCTTATTCAAATGTAAATTAAACCTAGCTACTTAATTAACCTCTTAAGGAATTGAGAAATTTCCTTGTACAATTTAAACCACTTCCTTATTTTGTTATATATTCATTTTCAACTCGGTTTTTAAGAGTATACAATAATTTTCAACTCTGATCACTTCATAAAAAGTTAAAACATTTTAATTCAACACAATATATACTTGAAAATTTTAGTAACAGTTCTTTTAATTAATTGTTAATTCGGTTGGGGAAACTAAACAATTGAAAAGTGAAGTACTAATGCAAATGAGTTTGATTAATTGGATCCACTTTTTATTTTTTAGAACAGATAACAGTTTGGTTATATATTGAATTAACAATTCTTTGTAATTCTAGCTTCTTTCTCGCTTTTATTATTAGTTTTGTAAATGTCTCATTGACGTCATGATATATATATATATATATATATATATATATGAATATTGATAATCAATGATGTGGAGTTCACACTTTCTTTGTTCATCAACTTTGCCACTCTTATCAGTTACTCGAGTCATATTATATCAGACTAATGATCGAGTTTATAAAATTACTGTATTGAACTTGCTTTGATCAATTTTATCGAACTTCAGCCATATAGTAAGTGATGTGGTGACGACATCTTAGTACTAAAAACATAAGATGTGTATTAATAACTGAATTGGGATTAAGAAAACGAAAGTATCATGAAATCCTAGTCCATGACTCTAGTGTGTGTGTGTGTGTATATGTATATCAACTTATAATAAGTTTTATTCAGAAGTACATATATTAATCACCTAATGGAAATAGAAAACATAAATGGAACGAACCCAAAAGAAGGGTTTACAAGAAGTTACAATAAATGACAAAATACAAAGTGATATCCTCGCAACTTGGAGACCATCAAGCACATATTTATAAATAGCAAATAAAGTGAAGAGCAATATATATATAACTCAAACAATAGCTTCTAGTACCAAATGTGTTAATATTCCACGTACGTTTTCATGGACGTTATTATAATTTCTTGCCAGTAGACTCCAGTATTAATATTACATATATCCAAGAGAGAATATATGGATAGTAGAAGGATATGTGTGTGTGTGTGTATGAATATATAACTGGTAGTAGCTTTAGGGTAAAGGGTTGAGTCAATTTGATGATGGGGCTGAAGAAATTAGAAGGCCAGTTGCAGGGGAAGTAGGAATAGTATTGGAAGGAATGGTGGGGATTGAATGGATTTTTGGAATAGGGATGGTGGGCATATAAGGAATAGGAGGTAGTAGTGGTAGCTTTGGCAAACGAGGCAAGGTTGGAATTCGTGGCTTCGGCTTTGGTAGTAATAGTGGGGGTCTTGGCTTTGGCAATATTGTGAAGGTTGGTTTATTTTTTGGCGGCAAAGACGTTGGTGGTGGTGGTGAAGCCGGCAATGTAGGCATTGAAGGCACTGGAGGCATTGAATTAGGCATTTCAATTGAAGGCTGTGGAGCTTCTGCAACAGGTGGTTCTACGTCCAAAAGATGGCGATGAGCACGAGCCGCCTCTGGACTACTCCTTCCACTAGTGCTTGAGGCCATTGATATTAAAGCTAGCAACAATATTGACACAAGAATAAAGAAGCTCTTTGGAAAGGCCATGGTTTGAGATAATTGAAGAAGAAGACAGAAGTAGAGCTTTTGACTTTGTGTATGAGAAACTCTTTAATTTGAGTAGTTGTAGAGAGCTGAGGTCTGATTATTTGGTATTTATAGAGAGAAAATGTACGTACAACGATCCTAACTTCTAAGTAAGCAGGGCTTTCGAAAGCATAAAAGCATGCATGAGTTTGATTTGGTTGTGGTTGCAAAAAAATAGTGAAAGAAAATTGTAGTTTTTCCAATTAGTGGACCTTACTTGCTAGTTCTCTACTCTACTATAGATGGCAAATTTCAATCCCAAGAGTCTTTAAGATTCACGCAATTTCATATCCCAAATTTAACACCACAAATAAATATAAAAACATACATATATTATTATATAATGTTTGTGTGTATATATGTATAGTTAATGATTCACCTTCATCAATGTTTAATTTGTATGGATACTTTGGGTAACTATAGGCATAAAATTGGCCTCAAGCGTACATAGTAGCTTACAACTGTACATGGGTTCATTGAGATGATCTCTGAGACATAAAATTTGGCAGGCACTGTCTGTTCTTGGCTTATATATATATATACACATATATATGCATATAAATGATGAAAACTGTTTGATATCCTGCTTAGTTGGAAACCACATATGTGTAGCCTATTCCATGTATGATACAAATAAAGTGAAATAAAAAAGATGTTTTTGGCTTTCTTCTCATTCTTATTATCGATTATATATATACAATTAATGAAACTATATACGGTAACAAAAGATTGGACTTGAAAAAAACTAATTAATTGCAAAATAACAAAACTACATTTTTTTTTTGTTCGAAACAAAACTACATTGTTATACGTTTATATAACGATACGTATCTGTGTTCTATGCAATTTATTCGACACATGAATAAAACATTGTTGAAAAAACAATGACACTTTTTATGAAACATTTCTAAATTGTTGAGAAATATATAAGTTGACAGAGAACCACGTTATGGTTCGTAATAATAAAGTTCATTAAAAATATAATGTTTTGATAGAGTGATTAATCAATTGATGGTACTCCCATCCATATATAATGTAATGTTTGGGATTATTACTCCTCTAACAAAGTTGATTTGTTTCGCTGAAGCCCTTGAACGAACGTAACTTTGGATGGACTGCATGATATCTTGCCCTATAATTTCAGGTTAGGAATTAGAGAAAAACCATTTAACGTAGTATGTTGGAGAAAAACCATGGAGGGACTTCTGAAACTTTGTCCTTCTATTTATATACGTTGAAGACGTAGTAATAATATGCATTAAAACCAGGTTGGAATTATGTTCTTAAATGAAAAGATAGATCAGAGATATTTGCAAATATTAAGTAATTAATTGTATGAAATTGGTGTTGGAATCAAAGTAAATTAATGATTAATAAATGTAAAAATATTTTATTGAGATCGAAACCAATACTCGACATTTATTACGTAGGTTGATTTTTATCCAATTCTAAGCTACAATAGTAGATATCTTATAGCACTAAAATGGTTTACATATTATCTATTTTATAAGACAAAAAAAAAAAATTGTATTTAGAAAGTCATTTTCAGTCGCTAAAATGATAAAATTATAAATTTTGCTCTTAATTGGCCCCGGGTTTTTCCATTGTCTTAACGGCTCCTTGCACGCAACATCCTTATGTTATCCATCTATAAATGGAAGATTAAAAGCTTCCTGAGTCTTCCAATAATTTGTGATTCTCAGTGCAGTGGAAGAGCCATATATATATATATATATATATATATATATATATATATATATATATATATATTTTCAAATAAGTTCTGAACAAAAAAGTGCAGTCCATTTCTTCATTTAGATTTCAGATTACACTACCAACCTCATCGTCAATGCAATTTTCTATTGCCCCCCATATTCCACCAGCTTTATAAAGCCTAAGCATATCCATTAAAAACAAATTCCTAAAGATATAACTCACCAAACAGAAGCATAATAATAAGAGCCATGATAAATTCTATACTCTCTACTCATCCAAAAACAGGTTAAATCAACTGAGTAATATTAATGTTGCAAAATTGAATCTTGTTGCAAAGAAAGCCTAAAACATCTTTCTTCGGCAACATATTTAGTCAGCAGACCAGGTCAGACCTACTCAAGAAAAGCAATCTATGGTTAGGTCAATTTGACCTTCAAGTACAGTACTTTCAAGGTAGATGAAACAATAGTCAGAAGGAAGATAAAACCGGTTCATCAAAAATAAAACTATTAATCAAAAGCTATATGCCTCAACTATCCTGTTACTTTTAGGCTATATATATAAGATCAAAAGCAATTAACCCATTAATGTACTGTAGATTTACTTCCCTATCCAAGACAACCCAATTCATGGAAAATCTCTAGCTTCTACTTTCTAAACATTTCCTACTGTTAGAAATCAAGTAAACAAAAAGGGGATGTCCATCATTTACCGTCAAAGAAAGCTTACCTTTTTTAATTCCATTTACTGAGAAATGTCCTCCAATCCAACATATCCCATAAAGAACACACAGCATCACCACCACGACCACCACCCACCTATCTCATTTGAATCCAAGTCTCCCAACCCATGGCTTCCTTGCTTCCCAGACCATTTGCCATTACTTTCTTTGTATTAATCGCCACGGATTTCATGTTCTTCATCCTCTTCGCTGGAGCTTTGGAAATTCTTTTTGGCCTCTTCACATCATCTCTGAGTTCTGCTATTCCAGTGTTCTGGATCTCCCCCTCATTCTTCACAGATTCCTCACATAATCCCATAACATCCCTATTACCATTCTCCCTTTTGTTTGAAGGACCGCCACAGCTATCGAGCCTTATGCTCTCACCCAAAGAACTATCATCGTCCTCGTCGTCATCAGAAATCACCACCACATTGGGACCTGAACCACCCACAAAACCGTTACTAGCTTCTCCATCCTTTTTGTCATTCGCCTTCATGTCTTCCTCCACAGGCCCAGTGTTGGACTTCATGGGAAAAACACCATAACAGAAATAATACTGCTCCTTCCCCGGCACAATTATTTCCGGCGACGGTGCTTTTATCGCCACCCCATGAAATGGTTTTCTGCAATTCTGGCACCTCAGGCAACATTCTTCATACACCTTCTCGTATTCGTACATGCAATAGCAGCACGCACACACTGTCCAGAAAGTCTCATTGCCTCCGGACCCTTTATCGTCTTGGTCAATGTCCTTACTTTCTTGCTCCAGCTCTTTCTGCCTTGCAGGTTCTTGCTCATTGCTAATGTAATTCTCATATTGTGTTCTCTTCACTGGGTTCGATAGTACGCCCCAGGCGTCGCATACGAGCTTGAAAGCCTCCTCTGAGAAAGCGAACCCGTTCTGGCTGGGTTTAACGAGGGCAACGAGCTTCTGGAACTGAGCGAAAACGAGTTTACGATTTCCCGAGTCATGCCGGCGGAGTTGGAGAATCGCGTACCAGTCATGGTGGTGGTTGCGGAGGCGATATTCGCCGGCAAGGAGAACGTCCGCGATGGCGAGAATTTGGTCGACGTTAGCGTTGTTGGGATCAAAATTTCGGGCTTCGAGAGCGTATTTCCGGCAACCGTCGAAGTCTCGTCGTCTTAGACATTTCTCCGATAGCCTGAGAAGTCGGATGGAACCTGGTACGCTGTTTTCCGGCTCCATGTTTTCCTCTAACCGGGCTTTGAAGAAAGAGGAGGGTTAGGATGAAAGGGTTTATCACAGAGGCGCATTTTTAGTGGACGAAAAAGGGCATGAGCTTTCAAGGAAATTCCAGGTTTGTGCATCTAAGGTCTCAGTTGAATCTAAGCCGTTCAATGTTAGTCCGTTCGTTGTGGTGAATGTGGTGGACGGTCGGGATGGATGTGAGGGAGGACTCGCGTTGGAGCGAGGGAAGGTGACGGGAGGGCAATTTGGTCTTTGGGCGTGTAACGTGATTTCTTGGCACGCAATCAATCTCTGCTGTGAGCGCTGTCCCTGCAGCGTCTGCACACCCGACAGCTGTGGTCAAAAGCCGTTTCTTTTAAACACGTCGTCTAAAAGAGTAATTTCATTGCCAAGAATAGACCCTGAAATTGTCCTTGGCTTTCTTGGCAGATCGAAAGTGAACGCAGGTGGGGAAGGAAATATGAACATGGATAAAGTTAAATGTATTCAAATTCAAATTCAAAAAGGGAGAAGAAATTAGAGCATTCAAGTCCATCAATACACTAAAAATAGTTAAAAAAAGAAATAAGCATTTCTGAATGTGAATATCAATCACCTCTATCTATAAATTATGTTGCAAAAATCCTGTCAATCAATAAACAAGATCTCTATTGAACCAAAATAAAAATGATCGCTATCAATCAGTCTATCTCACCAAATTTAATGTGCATACAAAATATATATATATATATCTCTTAGATGAATGAATTTTTACAAAAATGGAATTTTGTTAAGCTCTTATCTTTTGCTATTGCTGGTGGCAGAGACCTGCCCGGGTTTTCGCAGTAATAGCACCAAGTGTGTGTAAAACGTAGTTGCAGCCACAACAGAGACACCGATGTAGACACATACAGTTGAAGCGCAGACATAAAGGTACCTGGAAGTAAAACCCCACTACTAAGTTTGAACATGAAGGACGTAAATATGGAGAATTCAAACAATTTACTGTAAGCCATTAAAAGTCATTTTCTACAAAGTTCAGTATGCTTTGTATGTTTCTCTCTCTCTCTCTCTAAAACTCAAATGGTTTATTTTCAGTCAACATCATCAGATTCAAAAGTAAAAGGAAAAAAAAAAAGGTTTATTTACAGCTATATATGTCCATCCCAAATGTATCACTATGTGTGTACAGCTATATATGTCCATCCCAAATGTATCACTATGTGTGTCCCTTCCACAAGTGTTGTGTGTGTGCGCGCGCGTGTCTGCCAATTTGTCCATATGCATACTAATATATATATGTATGTATGTACGTATACATGTTGTGTATTCATGTATGTAATCATGCATTGATATGTATATATCTATGCGTATCTGTGAAACTTACTTTGGAGAGAAGACACTCCAGACAAAAAGATGGTTCCTCATTAACAGCAATATGAAGGTGTATGCTGTCAACAAAATAGAGTTTAAGCCAAGTGGAACAAGGCAAGGAAAGCCAAGCATTCTTAGAAGCATTTGTCCAGAATCCAAATTCGAGGTTTTCGTGACATGGCTGCCGTCCTTCACAGATATGTACATCACCATGCTAAGAATAACTAACATTGGGGATGCATAAGTGATCATGAACATCAAAACACCAGAAAGTACAGTTGAATGACTTGAGATGCCCTGCAGTAAGTAAAGTAATGCTGGAGAAGTTAGACAACCAAGGCTTCTGAAACCTCAAAATAGTGCAGATGTGTAATTAAAGTAATGTTTGAAATACTGCGCCATGGTATAAGAGAATGTACAATGAAAGCTCCAGCAACATCAATAGTGGCTAGAGAATTGCTGTTCCCTAGAGCAAAATGGCCGGCAATCCCCATATAGTACAATGCAGCAACCTAGAAGCAAAATACAGTGCAATATTAGTACCTGAAAAAAATTCACCTTATAGTAACCATACTCATGAATCATAATTAACAAACTCGTGATCTATTCAAGATAATAAAAGCTATACCTTAAGAGGGTCATGAGTCAAACAACAAAATTTTTTCTCCTATTAAAAGTCTTCTATATCTTAGCTAACCAGAAACCAAAAATGAAGCTACCTAATCAAGAATTTATGTTTCAGCACATAACAAATAAGAACACTAGCTATTTTGTATCCATTCTAGTGTATTTTGTGAAGGATTTATTGAGAAAGTATTGACAACCTCTTCTTACATTGTGCCTTGAAGATTGGATATCTGTTCTAACTCCTAAGCCTAATTTTGGTACTACATTCGCTATCAAGGCAACTTTGGGAACCTACTTTTTACCTAAAAAATAATGTATATGATGTCACTCTAAATTCTCTAAATTAAATCTAACATTCAAAGCCTTTGCATTTCTTACCCTCAAGTGCTAGCAATTCTTTATTTCCTACATTGAGAACCATCATCTATTACCATCTTTATGTTTGGACCAGTGGTCTGGCATCATCAAATAAATGTCTTCAATACATACAAAAAGAAAAACAACATTAGTCAAAACAAGTTTAAGTTGTAACTAACCTCAACCCACTGCTTATTATGTGGCCCACTGTAAAAAGAATACAGCATGCTGGCAAAAACTTGCACAAGAAGTAATAGTATCGGCATTGAGTTAATTGGTTGTTGGAGTACCAGCTGCAGAAGACACCACGCAATTATATATGCCCACCCAATGATGTATAAAGCATTTTTTAATTCCACTAGTAGAGACTTATTCTGAAGTTCATTGGAATTGGAAGTTGAAATGTGGAAAATAGAATTTGAAGTATTATGAATCCAAGAAGGTGTAAGCCACGGTAAGGCCGCAACAGTACTGAGCGTGGCAGTACCCACAACTGCATAGATTGTCTGTACCAACATGGTAGCGCTATAACTAGATGGCACAAACACGCTGTCATCATGTTTCATCAGATGTAGTAAAACCAATAATCCAGACACAAAAAAGCTAAATCCAGCAACTAGAACAAATTTTCTGTTTGATCCCAACAGAAATAGAGAAGCTAAACTTAAGATGATCACTAGGAGACCTGAGAATAGCTGAAGTGATTTTACATGATCACTCCCAACCTGCTCAAGCCACTTAGATATGTCAGGAAGATTAGTCCAATTAACTCCTCCTTGATGCCAGCCTCTCAAGAGCCTTCCAGAAGTAAGAAGCACAAATATGGAACCTATTTGAAAACCCTTTTTTCTGTTTTTCCCCTTGAACAAACAAAACAAATTCTCTGTTTTCCCCCCCACGAGAGACTGTATCGCTTTACGCATTAATAACAAGTTCAAAGTGCAATTAAGAAAATGCCATATATATTGCTCTTCCTCCACCATAGAACTTGATCCCATACTTATGACAAGGATTAATACAACACCCACAATAAAGGCCTCATCTAAGTGACAATATGCAGTTTTTTTCAAGTCGAAAAGACTTTGCTGCTCTTGATCATAAACTTCTTTGCAGATGAAAAATATAAGACCAAGAAACAAAACAGTTGATACGAGCATTGCAGTAATTCCAAAAGCAAGTAGGTTAACAGGTCTCTGAAAGACAACACAATTATATAAAAGAATCAGAAATAACTTTTCAGGTCAAATGAAATGAAAATTTTCATCCACCAAATCAAGAATGAACATCCTTACTTTTCTTATTTATAAGCAAAAAAAAAAATTTCAATGAACTTAGAAACTATTTTAAAATATAATACATACTTCAGTAGTTCTGCGTGATAGCCACTCACTAGCAGTTCTTAGAAACTCATAGTAAGCCACCACAATGGCACTGTATTCTTCATGATGGGTAGACCTATTTATCATAATTACATGGAAAGCAACACTTGTATTACTAGCATCCCTCATGAAATCTTTTTTCATTATTAATATGATTGATGGTGTTACATACACACCTGGATACTTCTTTAGACATCCAGGAATTATGAAGAAAAGCAGCATTCGCATATAGACAGCAAAACTCCTTCTCTATGCTACTGCCACTGCACTTACTTGTTCTGGACCCTTGTTCAAAAATGAAACCATCATAAGGTGAATTTCCACATGATAAACCAGGTAATTGTGCTTCAAGTAATCTCAGCAATTGCCAGGAATTCAACTCAAGTGCCCTAAGCTGTTGGTCATCTGTAATCACCAAGAGCAGGGAAATAAAATACACAATAAGCACATTGCGGAACATAAGAGCCTTGATGGAAAATGGGATGATGCAATGTAATCATTAGTCAGGATTGATACTCAACTATATTTCATTTTCTTTTCCTCCCTTCACAATCTGTAAACTTTTCTTCTTTTCACACCCTTCAAAACCTCTTTTTGACTTCTTAGCAATGCCCACATACAAGAGAGAATGAGAGACAGAGAGAGGGAGATACCAGATAAAGGCTCAAAAATTTCTGAAATCAGGACGCCAACATTGTTTTTTGGAATTGGTACGCCAAAGAGAAGAGCTAACGTTGGAGCAATATCAACCTGCTTCACATGAAGAGATGAAATATGAAAAGGAGGTTACAGTCTTACAGACAATTTGGAAACACCAGTAGCAAGGAAAACACAAAAAAAGATGGTCTATACCTTTGGTGTGTACAGACATTAGTTATTATATTAAATTCAAAAGCCCTATCTCTAGGCATTCTTTATGTTTAAAAGTTTATTTTTGTGGGGCAGAAATAATTTGGTCTTGTGTCTCAAATCTCAAAGCATATTTCTTCCAGCAAGCTCAAAAGTGTTCTTGGTGAATTTCAATGGCCATTGGATGTGTATAACGATTTTAAGAATCATGGCACAACATGAGCATAACATAGCATGTTAAATGATAATTACCTGAAAAATGGTCTGATGCTTAGACGGCGAATAACCAGACACATCATTTTTCAGGCCAACAAATAGAGCTAAGGAATCAGTTTCTTCATAGGAAGATCCCCCATGGTTACCATTTTCTGTCATGCCATGATCACTTACAACCACCTGGACGTGAAATTCATAACAAAGACACAAGTTAAGTTTGAGTTCGATGACTTTATTAACAGAATAACAAAAAAGAAACGTGGTCCATATAAACATCAATAGTTAAAAGAAGACAAATCCTAAGAATAAAGCAGACTAGCAGTTTAAATCAGCACTAAATAGCAGAAGACAGCCAACTCTCATGCAAGTTCAAAATTGATGCTTTGCATGATACTACAAGTGCAAACTATGCTATTCAAAAAGACCAAATATTTGTTAAGCTAGAAATACTATTCTGCATTGCATAATGATTTTTTGCAACAATAATGATGGAGGCTCATCATTTGGATACTTAGGCCTCCACTTAATAAGCCTGTTTTCTTTACCAGAATGACATAATCAAACAATGCAAAAGTTGTTTTTAAGTGAGTAATAGCTGACTTAACGAAACTTTAATGACCAACAAACAAATTCATGATGATTAACAGAAATGATAACTTGTTCAATTACATGTCATGATGACCGTACCCGTAATCTTTTGGACACCTACATAGACTTGTCTGTGTATAATCGCCAATATTGGCCATTTTCATTACCAGGTTGATACAATGTTTTTAAGTCAGCAATTGCTCCCTTCACAAACCTTTAATGAAAAACAAACAAATTCATGATGATTTAACAGAAAGGATAACTTGTTTAATTACCTGTCAAATGACCGTATACATCAAGCATGTATTGCCTTACAGACATGTATGTACACAAGGGGAACGCAAGTGCTAGGGAGTAGACAAGTACAGAATGATCCTAGACTTAGAAGGAAAGATACAATTTTTTTTTTTTTGGGAGATAGGAAAGTTAGGAGTATGACTAAGGAATGATTAACAAACAGGCGTTTGGCCATTAAGTCATTGTACTCATTGGTTACCTTTTGCAGAGTATTTCAATATTGTATTCAAATTGTTACATTAGAAATCCTTGCTAATATATTAGTGCCACGTGATCAAATGATTCATTTTTATTAATCATGCATAACTGAATATCCACAAAGGGATATTGATCTAAAGTATCAGAATCAATATATTCATGATCTGACAAATTCAAAAAAATACTAAAGAAAATAAAGATATTACAAACCAAAAGTGCATTTCCATGGCCATTCATTTGATTCAGGATAGTGCTTGTATGAATCATCTTCACAACCTCATCCATCTCCTCGAGTTTTGGATCCATCAAGAGGCTGAAATTGTTCAACAAGATCATAAGTGATACTCAAGAAAATTTTCATGAAATGAATTGAAAAAGATTACAATGCAGCTGGAGGCAATACCTGTTGCGACCACCTATATGTCCAACATGATCCAAGCCTAGGTAATGAAGAATCTGAATCATATATTTAGTTAAAAGAACTTAATAAATGCTGTGGAATAAAAGCGTCACAGTGATTCCCTACATGTCCCATCTTCATTTATAGTTTTAAGTAACAGGGTTCTTATTTGGCTATTAGATAAAAGGTGGTGAATAATGCACTACTTCAGTTGTCAAAATTCCATTTCAGCCTATTCGAAAGCACCTATATAAACAATCCAAAGGAAAACTTCAAAGTCTGTTTCATTATGTGCTGACACACACAATAATCTTCTTTTAGCTGCACAGGAAAAATACAGCAACCTAAATGGTACTTGAAAGCCATATACAAAGCTTTTGTGAGTAGCCTTTGAAGCAACAGGTTCAATTCCATCAAAAGTGAACTTTACTTGCAAAATGAGTCCAACCAGCACAAGAGTTAACAAGTTAGATTATGCCTAAACAGAATTAGTTAGCAAATTAAACTAACCAGAAGATCCCAATCGTTTCTACTAAGCTCCTCTGGCAAATGTCGGGTAACATTTTGATCTACTTGTACAGTATCTTTGACCTGAATCAACGAGAAGTTGAGTATATTTTGCAAGTTAGAATACAATACAACCTGAAGCAAAATGACCCAAGATATATTTACACTTTGAGAAAAACCAAACACAGAATGTAGACCAACATCAAACATTCATAAAGTCATATGTGTGCATGTGTGAGTGTGTATACATGAGATGAAAAATGCATGAAGAATCCTAAACTGATCACAGTTATTCAGCTAAGCCCCATTTCCAAGAATAAAAACATTTTACTAAATTAAATTAAATTTCAGAATCGGAAATGGCAAAAATTTAAGCCACATGAGCAAGCTTTTACATGTTCCATGTCAGTAATCTAAATACTTACAAAGAAGCTGCTAACTCCATCATGCCGCATAAATAATCCAGGAAATAACTTGAGCCATGTTTCATCACCGAGCATCACCATTCTCCAGCCAATCTTAAAAAATTGGTCTGCAAACAAAGAATAATCAAGCTAATAGCAATTCTACCCGTAACAAGTTATTGAATGATCAGCATTTCTTGCAGATGTTATCAACTAACCAATGAGATTGTCATCTAACAAAGCCTGTGTATTAAAATTGAAAGCCACATCCAGAAATCCTCCAATTGCCCCAGAAACCATAGCCTACAATAATATACTAATAGAGTGAGCACACATGCAGATTTCCACGGGAAAGTTTGTATATTGCATATGTGGAAAGATGGCAACTGCACTCACTTTCAAACGAGGCATTGTAACAGTTGGAGGGGCAGCCTTTGCATGATACCCAATTGCCATTCCATTTGATAACAATGATTGAGTATAGGGCATAGCTTCCATCAATGTCTTGTGTGGAGGTTTACCATCCTTGCCTAGCACAAATTCTGCTGGAAGACCATCAATAACCTAAACTGACATGGTTGTAAATAACAACCAGAAATCTTATCCTCTTTGACAACTAATGCATATTGAAGCTACAAAACTCTCAAGGTATAGTTTACAGACAAGAACATTCACATACCATTAATATCAGTTGGTCAAATGAAGGAGGGATCCCAGACAGTTCCTATATTACAGAAAAAAGATCAACTTTCAAGTCACAAAAAAAAGGTTCTTAAACCAAATTGTACTTAATTTCTAAAAACTAATAGGAAGCAGACTGGTTAACAATGTAGACAAAAACTAATACTTTTTCCAGAATGCTTTGCAAGATTAAACTTGGAGCTCAAACACATTATCTGAAATCATGACCACAGTCTAATGAGGCACTTTGAAAATTAGCCATTGGAAAAACCATAAATATACTTGTCTGGAGGGCCAATATTTCAAGTGATCAAATCCCATTATTCCAACAGTGCTAAAAATATTTAAACTATCAAGTCACAGATATCACCAGAAATGACGCCGTATAGAATATGCACAAGAGTAATTGCTTGAACAAACTAAGGTATTGCATGTTAATTCAGTCCCTCATTAACTGAGATACAACTCAATCCAGCTCTGTTTATAGAAAGACATTAATTGGGATAGGAAATGAAATCAAGCAACCCCACAGCTTAGTTGTCATATATTATTACTAATTCAAAACTAAATATAAATCAAACAAGCAACAAATCCACAATGCCAAATCTGCACTAAAAGCACGATTGTCTAATTTCAATTCAAAATGGAAATCTAAAGTTGCTCAAGCAAAAGCAAACTCGAAATTTGTACCTGATAAAGTGATCTCCGCTGATTAGAAGGGAGATCACTCTCGCTCTGATTTTGAACTGAATTGTATGATGGTGAACGAAAACTCTCCGGACCACTGACATTACCAGTGAAGAGAATCAAATGCACAGTTATATTATTAACAAGCTTCAAACAGAAGGAAAACAATCTCGAATGAGAAAACTGTTATTAGTATTCATGTGCATCAGGTAAGCAACAAAAGTTAAAACCTTGGAACTATAAGTAAGACTAAAATCTTTTGAAATGTAAATTATATATCTTTCTTTCATAAATTTCCTATCTTTCGGTTTCTCGGTAACCAAACGCGCGATGTTAACAAAAAAATTTACCTAACGCCGGAGAGGGCTGGTTTGACGGGGAAGAAACCGAAAACGAAGAGAGAGAGACCAACCATCTGAATAATAACTCCAGCAATGGTGAAGAGCGTCAGCTTAGTACACGTTAACGAAGGCATTCTTTCGAAGGAAAATCCTCAAAAATAATAATAAAAATAAATAGAAAACAATTAAGTAAAAAGTTGGCTCTCTCTGTCCCCTGTTGATCTCAGAGCCGACCACGATTCTTTGTACTAATTCGAGGGAGAGAAAGTCGAGACTGGTTTTCTCGCCAGGCAAAGGGCATTTCCGTAATTTGATCCTTATTCTCGCTTTCAATATTTCCCTATTAATTATTACTTTTTGTGTCGGTTACAAGTCACACAGTTGGCATTTCCGTAATTCGATCCTTGTCCTCGCTTTCAATATTCCCCTATTAATTATTATTATTTTTTGTGTCGGTTACCAGTCACAACAGTTGCATTGTAACTTTATGGTTATTAACATCGTAGTCAAATTTTATGGTTATTTATATCGTAGTCTTGTGTAATCTCGGGAGCATTAGCCCCCCAAACCGGAAAATCCATGCCCAAAACCAAACCTCAAAGGAGAACAGAACAAGTTAAAAAGAAAAGAGGCAGAGTAATACACAAGAAACTATCATGAATTTAAAAGACACGAAAAAATTGCTACCCCTTGCCAAAGGTTAGTTTATCAAGGAGTATGCGTGCGTCAATACGTGTATACAATGTACAGAAACAGATACAACTCAGTTCTTTTCGTTGCCAAGAACATAAAAACACAGCTACATTACAGTACCAAATTGTTCGGGCAAAGCTCCAAATCCAAGTACAGACGGAGATTCTGGCCTGAGATATCACCAGCAAAAAGCAGGTTCTGGCAACACAGCTGCATTCATGACCTTACATCTTTTAGAACTCCACCCTTTTCAAGCTCACCAACAAGGTCCCTTAGAGATGGAACCTTCATGGCCAAAGTTCTGTACAGCCTAGAATAGCGAGCTCGGGTTCCGTCTGCGGTCCTTGCCAAGGCAAGCAGGCTTAGAGCCTCAGGGAGTTGGGAGAACACTTGTTTCATCTCCTCCAAACTTATATTTTCCAATATGGTAGGTCTTGGGACCACTCTCACAATTTCACCGCCTTTAGGTTCCTGAACTCGGGCATCTGCTTTAATCACTAGTTCCGAATTGGAGTTTGCTCCACACTTGATGATAAACGGGGTCGTAGAGCCTGTATTAAACTGTAAAACGTTCCACTGTGCCACATCAGTTTCAGTACCAATCCCTGCTGACTCTCTAGATGTTCTGCGATTATGTGATATTTCTTGATGGTGGTCATTTTCTTCAGGAACTGACTGCAATGCCAATAGTTTAGACGGGTTAAGCGAATAAACAACTACAAAAGACACAAAAAAGCATGATCTTGTCATGTGCACCAATTCTTAAAACTCATTTTATTTCCTTTGGTATTTAATGGGAAAGAAATGAAAATCAAATAGGATAACCACTTAACATCCATTTCTTAAACTCTATTCTTTTCCCAAGCAATTAAATGAAAGACTTTTTGCTTCTCGACCTAGGGTTCAAATATTGGTCATCACAAAATAAATATAAATCTTCTTATAATTCCAGCACTTATGGTGAAGAAATGCTACTTACACTAAAAGTTTCATATAATCTTTTTTTAAATAACTAAACATGCATTTGAATTTGGATGCAGTTCACAGAATCCTACTGTGTTCTACACGATTCCTCCACCCAAGACACGAAACATTTTTGCCCGAAAAAAGAAAAAAGCAATAAAAAAAAATAGAGTTGCTATACATACTTGAACCACACGGCGAGCATCTGCAATTTGCCTCTGGGCACATGGATGGTCAATGTCAAGAAGGGAAGGCATCCGTTCAGCAAGTTCATCCAGAGATGCAAGCATTGCTTGCTTCTTACTTTTACTCATGATACTTACAGAGGATTGTCTTACTATATCCTGTTATCAGAAACAATTTTTCAGTAGTGCTTGTATGTCTATGGCCATCATTTAAAAGAAAGCAGCGAATAGTGAGGAGGTAAAACCTTGACTTGCTTCAAAATTCCATCAAGTGATATTAGAGATGCTAATCGTGCATCTTCAGCAGCAGTAGAAGGATTCTGAACTGGTGGACCACCACCTTCTAGCGTTAGTAATGCTACATCACCTCTCATTTGTTGCAAAATCTGATGAAAACAATTCAAGGTCAAAATAAGCCAAGTAAATAACTAGACTACAGAATGCATGTCTGAGAATATTTCAGATAATCAACAGGAAATGGTACTGTGACTAATTACTGAGTTTCCAAGATAGTGCTGAAAATATTGAAGAATTTTAATTTCCACACCAATGGCAGTCTTACATAACATTTTGATTAAAAACCATTTATTGATATAAATGGTTCAGTTTGGGAACAGGGTAACTTAACCAATGTAAAATGCTTTTACAAAAATAAATCCTTATCTATTGCACAATGTCTGCATTTGGCATTTATTTTAGTTTAAGAAACATAATTCCCATAAGCAGTCCAGCTACCTTTCTTCTTTTGTGATCAACTGACTCGAGAGCTGAACGCAGCTTTGATACTTGTGCTGTGTCTTCTGCCCCCTCTGTCGCCAAGGTACCAGCAATATCCTGACACAGAAAGGAGTAACGAAATATGTAAGAATACCATAGAGACAGCAGTATATCCTCAAGATTACTAAATAGTAATATATATATATATATATATATATATATACATATATATCTCAAGAAATGAGAAGTATATCTAATGAACCGAAACTGTGAGCCTTATATCATCTATGTGTAAACAATATCAAACTCTAATGTAAACTGCACATCTAGGTGCAACGGCAAAAGCCTGGAGGATCCACCCAATAAGAGTTCCTCACTACAATCAAAACCATATTCTGCACACTATCCATAGGATAAGCTATTTGACTTCCAAAATTCTCTGCCCATAAATAGCCCTCCAGCAACCTCATTATAAGCTAAAATTACTTCCTCGCCATTCCACTTTATTAGAAAGTAGTACTTTGATGGGGTTAATATAAACTCTTGCATCCTGCAGAATTGCTCATGTCCTTCCCCCAACAACTTGGGTCTTAAGAGAATTCGATTCAAGACTTACAAAAAAGTGCAACTTGACAACAGAAAGAATTTACATGTTCCAACTTTTAACATAAAGAACAGGTAATGGAGAGTATAAGCACCAATATTCTAGCAACTCAACAAAATTTTATGCAAACTTTCCATAAATTAATAATTGCAGACATATACACAACACCAATTATCATAACCTAGACTGAAGAGCTATTATCATCTTAATAAATTTAAAGTTATTGGATCATAATGCATGTAGAAGTACTAATTGGGAATAGCTAAATGAGTTCAATCAAAATAGCCTTCTTGATTATAGATCCCACTGAAAAGGCAGGCATACCTTCAAGTGTTGCAACTGAGAGCTATAGACTCGCTTCGCATACTCAGATAGAAGCTGGCCAAGAGCATCTGTACAAGGAGGCATAGCAGCACCAAGTCCAGCCATCCAACCATCCATAATTGTAGTTGAAAGAAGCTCCAATTGACCAGTAGTCCCCCCAGAAGCATCATTTCCGGTAACAGAAAGAAAGTCAAAATTCTCTGCAAGCCAGGATCTAATTTGACGCTGCAGCTCACCAGCTGGAGTATGAACAAAAAGCGCAGCAAGAGCCTTGTTTCCAATTGCAAAACTTTTGGCTTCCTCATGGATTTCCCTAAGCTTTCCACCAGTTACTTGTTGCTTTGGAGTATCCTGTACATTCAAATGCTTAGTCTGACACCCATCTAAATTATTTGCAACATGAAGACAATTCTACCATAAGAGAGTTCCCATTCATGGGCCAGTGTATGGGAGGATAATAACAAAAAGCACAGGAAACCAGGTCTAGTGATAATTTTCATCAATGAAATCTCACCAAAAAAATGAAAGGATAAACTGATTAAATTGCCAACACTCCATGAAGATAAACAGACAGGGAGGAGGTAGGGAGAGCATGCACAGATTGACAGTCCCTAAATAGAGACACAACACATAGAAGTGAATAGCATACAAGAATGGGAGCCACCTGGTCAAGTCCCCTTATCTTTGATACAACTGAGATAAACTTGGACTTCCTTTCTGGCTTTAGATTCACTTTAAAGCCTTGAATCTGCTCATCAATGTAACGCACAGGAGATCTTCTTGGGCTGTTACCACGACTAGAGCTCCTGCTATGTCCAGTATTAGACTTCTCTAGAAAACACTCAACAGAAGAAACCTACAAATAGAAATATTGAACACATATTAAGCTTTGGATCATGCAGATAACACGAAGAGGAAAAGCTTCATATCTCATTTCTCATTACCTTGATGGACTGCAGTTCTGGTGATCTAGCAAGCAAAGATCTAATATACAATATTCGAACACGGGATACAAGCATGGTATCCATAACAACCTTTGGTTCCATTTTACGAATGAATGAAAAAACAGCATCTCTAATTTCAGCAAGTATTTCATGCTCTCTAGAAGCTCCTGCTTTAATCACTGCAGCCAAAACCTGCAATATTGGAATTGAAAAGTTACTTGAAGACTCTCTACTATTCCTTTTAACAAGTAAAACAAACTCAGGTTGTGTGATAAAAGTACAACTTATCAACAAGAAAGTGATATTCGCAGTTTTAATCCAAATGCTAGAAATGATATTTCAGAAATGTGGAATCATTCAATACATATCATGACATTTTGAGCAATCAATGCTAAGCATAGTTGTCATCAGTGACCAAAGGAGATCTTTTTACTCGCATGTCAAGTTCAAAAGAATGCAATATCAGAATATGACAAACAGATACACATTACCAAAGCTGTAAACAAGCTAAGTAAACCCAAGTAGAAGGTTTCTCAAGTAGGTCCGCCTATTTACAAATAATTTTTATCGAAACAATCAAAAGTCCAGCTCAAGTAGATATTTTTTACTAGAAAAACCAAAGCAACCAAGAGATTGTACAAAATTGGTCTTTTCCCTAATTCAGCCGATCTCAAGCTGAGATCGAGTGGCTTCTAGGTTTCCCCACAGCTGTCAAAAGTATCAACCTATGTGATTGAGATCAAGATGTAGGCTTCCATGCATGTGTTAGACCAGAAACAGAGCTTAGAGCTTATTGATATCAGGATTTATTTTATTAGAATTTTCTAAAACAAAAGTTAAAGATATTGTTCCATAGTCATTATATTTTTGTTTGGATTAGGGTTTATTCCTTGCCATTTTATGGTTTCTTCATTCAGTTTGGAGTGCCAATATAAATAGGTAATTGGCTGTGTATAGCAATTTAATGTTTGGCTTAGGACATTGATATTACGCAGACAATTCAGATTTGTTTTGTTATTCTCCCCCTTCGTCTTCTTCTCTCTTAACTTTCTTCATCTCTCTTTAGTTCTACATCAGTATAATATCCTTTCACTTGGACTTAAGTCACACAATCTTGTTACCAAGTTATGATAATTGCATCCAGATTAAATAGAGTCCTCTAGAAAATTAATACCTTCAACAATTTAGTCAAAAAAAAATCAAACAAGCCCCACCATAGAGAACAAATCAAAAACAAATCAAAGGTGGAAAAAGGGTATCATAAGAATCTACAACTGCCACATAACTTTTCAGAATGAAACCCATAAGTCTGATTTAAGCAATCTGACCATCTTCATCATGAAAATACCCTTTTAAGTATGTTTCATGAGTAATGATACAGAAGGAGACCTGTAATCCACACAATAGTCATAAACAATTAAACACATAAATTATACACCGATAACTATAAACTCATCAGGATCAACTACAACATGCCCAGACCATTTTAATCAAGACTGAATAATAACTAGTCACCAAGCATACCAGCATCAAAAGCTTGTTTGCTCCATCTGAAATAGCAGCAAGACTATCATACTGTTCAGGATCAAATTCATTCAAGGCAGCAGTAAGATATTCTCCTGCTGGGGTCGTTTTAACATTTTCAGGACTTGATTTAACCAGAGCAACTGTATTCTCAGTCTTATCTGCAGTAAATGGTGAACTAATAGCATCCATTGAAAGACCTGTATTATCATTCCTGTTGAAAAGCAATGAAAGAGGAATTTACTTAGCAGCCATGGAAAGAGTAAGCAAGTAAGATATAGATCAAATAGGCAAATTATTCAAACAAAATGTACACCTTCCAAGCTCCCGATTCTGAACATTTACCAGTCCTTTTGACAATGGACTTGATAGCTGAAATTAGACATAATCAAGTCAGAAATCTCTAACCATTTAAAACAAACAACAGAACAATAGTAGCGCAAAATAAATCTTATTATCATTACTTTTTAAGGTTGGTAAAGGCCACAAATGTAATGGAAGAATAAACTCTTTTTGTTTGGAGAGGTGGGGGAACCATATATCAAGTTTGGTAAAGCATTAATCAAAAAGACATTGTTACTCAAACATGAGGAAGAGAGAATTACTTGTGGTGATCCAGCCAAAGATGCTTTCTCTGTTAATCTATCAAACAATTTCTCATTTTCTTCATGCAACCTCTGGGGGGAGACAGAGAGAAAGAGATACATTAATAATTGTATCATAATATAAACAGAATGAGCATAACAATCTATGTCATTGAAAAACTGACCAAAAAGAATAATTACATATCAAAACCTCAAATGAGTATAAAAGGTACTTTTTGAGCACCATTAGCTAAACTAATTCACAGAAGTGAAAGGCAAGCCGATATAAGCCGCCGTAAATTTCAATGCAGATAAGAAATCCATAAATGGATAACACAACCATAGCATTGTTGAGACTTGAAAGTAAGATTGAATATTAGGAAAACTACCTCTATCTAGAACCATCTAGAGAAGAAAAATATATATCCACTGCCACACTTAAATCCAGTCAGATGCACAGATTAAGAACAACTTCTCAAGCTCTCACAAAAGGCAGGAAAATAAATGAATAGATGAAAGCGTGGATTTCCCAACTCATTGGAAAATGATATGGCATGTTGATGTTCAAGACAACACATACAAACACCATAGAAGGTCATAAAAACACAGATTACTACTCATTAAGACACACAAGTATAGTCATTTAGCATTACAACAACAAAAGAAACTTTTCATGATTATTCAGGAAAAACAAAGAATCATAAAGGATAACGAACCTCAATAAGTGCATCACGTTTCTTCAACTCCTCTTCCAATTTCTTAGTTACTGTAGAAGAATCCATTCTTTCCCCTGCTGCCCAAGGCTCTGATTCTGAGCTAAAAGTAGACTTAACTTCACTGGAGTGAAGAACTTCATTAAATTGGGATTCAATGCCTTTTATTTTTCCCTGTAACAAAAGGTTAAAGTATGAGAATGCTAATGATGCAATTACATTAATGAAACAACATTTCCACATAAACAGAAATGTATAGTTTGTCTATGTTGGTGGAAATCCATCAAATTTCAACTCAGTTTTATTGTTGAAAGAAAACTGTGAACCTATGATTATTTACCAATCTTCAATATTCAAACATCAGTTATGCAGATACCATCAGTCAATGCTCTAAAGTTGCAACAATGCTTGAAAAAGATGTCGCAACTTTAGAAGCGCGGCATGGACATTTTCCTATTCTTGTATCTTAATGATGTAAGGTGACTTTCTGGGGTTTTCTTTATGCCAACCTTTTCACAAGGAAGATGTGTTATTTTTAAGAGGCTGATATTTGCTTGCTCCAAATGTTTTTTTCATGAAATGAATGACTCCTCTACCAGGACAAAGGTTGTAAAGCAACTGATGATTTTTTTCCCCGACATTTCAATTTCTTTTTACATAACTTGCTATGGTTTTTCTAATTTCAAAGTAGTCTTCACCTACAGATTTGAAATTCAGAATTCTGACTGTCAAAACTTGAGACCTTTACGCTAATAGTGCATGAAAATGTTAAAGGAAGATATTCAAGTCTACCACATAGATAAAGTGAACAAGAACCAACCTGCAATGTCTGAATGGTCAAATCTCGTTGTTGTATCTGCATCTTTTGCTCTTGCTCCAACTGCAACAGCTGAGCAACTTGATTTCTAAGCTGAGCATTTTGTTCCCTCTCTATCTTATGCTTATCTGCAAGTATGATACTCTCTGACTGCATCAAATAAGAACAATGAGAAAGTTAAGCAACATGCTTAATTAGAGAAGCCCCAAAAAGTATCAACCATTTCTAAACCCATGATATACAGGATAGTACAGTCCACCACCACGTACAGTGCAGTCAAACTTTTATGCTGAGCTTAGCAAACAGAAAACAATGTAGTGAGAAGTTATTGAAACTTCCCATTATTTGTCATTAAATGCTAATTAACACTCAAAAGTATAAAATAAATTAATTAATAAACCAATAAACAATCACCTACCAACAGCTAGAGAAAACACTCCTATTTCTGAAGAGAAAGATTGAAAGTAGAAATAAAGTACCAAGGAAATTTGACAACAAATGAGTAAATAATTGAATTATTCATCCATAAAACCAAATATCTTCTATATGGCTTGAAATAAATTGAAGATTTGCACTATATAACAATTCTTAAACATAATTAATCATATGAAAAAGTGCTTCTACATAAATCCTAATAATTAGTTAAAAAGTTTAGCAAGAAAGAAAATAAAGATTAAACTAGCATATTATTGGCAAGAAAAAACCAAAAGACATGTTTATATTCCAGAAACACGCAATTCAATTGGAAAACTATACCAAACTCGTGAAGTTACAAAACCTTTAAATCTGACTGTAATGTATGAGAAGCTTTCCACGCCTTCTGAACCTCATTGAAGAGTAGGACACACTGATCATTTGCATCCTTGAGAGCATATTTAAGCTCCAAAACCTCTTGTTTCAGATCTCGAATTTCCTTTTCCTTGTCATATAACTCTTTACGTGCATCATTTGCCTACAATAGCCATCAACTAAACTTCAAGAGAAGAGTGCAAATATTTCACAATTGTGCCAATATAAATACATTAACCAGTAAAATTTTGCCGTCGAAATCAGAAAAGAAGAAGCAACTATCTTTTGTGACTCAGAGAACTTATATATTTTGTGAAAAAGGAGGAACCTCATCTAATTCCAGGGTTGAACTATGAATCAGTTACTGCTCAAAGTTAATATATCATCTTTTTATTTCTTTCTTTGAATCGAGGTTTTAAGAGTTGTTTGGTGACCCATCACAAATGCCTATGAAAGAATATGGGGATGCTAGTTCATTATTTTAGGAAAAGTGCAGGATTGTAGGAGTCCGTGTCAAAGCCACTAACACTTATAGCTTGTCTCACTCAAAAAGGTATATTAATGTTGACACTCTTTCCCTATCTCTCTCTATCATAGCTTGATATACATATTAAACCTACTTCCTAACAGCTTAAGCTTTTGGGAATAGTGGCAATTTAACATCATATACCGTCACATTACCACGCATTAAAAGGAATTAATACTAGTAAGGACCAAAGTGGCATACAAGTGAGGGGGAATGTTGAATCTCTCTCTATCATAGCTTGATATACATATTAAACCTACTCCCTAACAGCTTAAGCTTTAGGGAATAGTGGCAATTTAACAATTACATTCATCAAAGTCTAACCATTAAGTTTACCATAAACAGTAGAAAAATTGAGAGGGATTAGAGAATTTTACAATATCTCTCCATTTCTTCATTGTATCACGGTTTCCAAGGCTTAGGACAGCATTTCGAGCTCTAGCAGAGAAATTGAGTGATGACAATGTCTCCAACAAGTTCGAAGCATTTGGACAAACATTAAGAATCATCAAAGTTTTTGAAGTTCCACCTACAGAGAAGGGGGTAGGGGGCCGTGGGGAATAAGAATTCATACATTAAAAATGGTATACCAATCAAATCATGGGAAAGAAAATAAGTGAAATGTTACAATTCTACACATTACTCAGGTAATGCCTGGGTCCTAGCATTGGATATAAATAGACCAAAAATGAAGATGATATGTTCCCACATTACACGTGTTCTATTTTCGTAATATTAATGTTTGCATGAAGAAGCAATATATTCTTAATACAAGATCTTGGATACACATTTTTATTCCCTGTAATTAGGTGAAGTCATCCATGGCTGAGTTGCTTAGAATACAAGACTATAAATGGTAAAAAAATGTCCTACAGAGCCATACAAGTTAATCCAAAATCACTAAGAAACATACAAAGTATCCCCTGAACTAATCGACAACCAAATTAATAAATTTATCCATCAGACTATATAAAAATTGCAGCATCAACTTCATGACCCTACCTTGGACATACACAAACTAGAGAAATAAAGACTCAAATGCCATTTTCTAATAAAAAACAGGCTTATGTGCAATTTATCTTCATTGCTTAACATGAAAAACTTTGTTCTCCTCTTCTCTTGATAAAACATTCTCAGGTCATGATTAGCAGCCACAAACAAGAGTAGGACAATTTAATACCTAGTGAATCTGCAAACACCTTCGTTAGCATTGAATTCTCATAAGGAATTACATCCTTTTTTGAAGTCAAAGAAGACAAAACATCTCCCAACCTACAAGAACAAATCAAATGCAGCGAATTAGATACAGAATGGACAGCATGAATACAGAAAACATGAGACTCCAACTCAGACATTATTGCCGCTAAAATTCATACAAAATAAGTGGATAACAGACCCTCTCTATTAAATAATGAAAGACCAATTTAATTTTGATCAGTAATAGGAAAATTATATGATGGACGCCAAAACCAGTGGGAACAATTCTGTGCTTGATAAACAAGCTGAAATCTATATGCCAAATCAAGTTGATGGAAGAAAATGATGTTAGCTAACATGACATACGCTGAAAGTGATTTCATGACATGCAGCAAGTCCGTCACACGCTCACCACTTTCATCTTCTGCAATTGATCCTTCACTTCCAGCCAAGTCAACTAGAGAAAGTTTGCTATATGAATTTTCCCCAGTGATCAAATTGTTATAATATATATGAATTGTGACAATCCTGAAAATTGCAAACAAGAAACCTATTTAGGCAAATAAAGAAAATTAACAACAGAAAGAGAGACACAAACTAAAAAGTGAATTTCCAGAATCATTAATTTTTCAGAATTTGAAACTTAGAGCTATAATCAAATTTGGGATTCTCATCTATCAAATGGAAAGGTTTATTTCCCTTCCTCAAAACATAAAAATAAGCAAATAATATCAATCCCTCAGACTTTCACAAGTTCATTATGGTATTCTTGTTCGATAATATGCAGGGTTCTCTTTCAAGCAAATGATATAGTTCATTTTGCTATTGCAAACAATGTTATCTTCAAAAGTGATCATACTTCATTAAACAAAAAGAAAATCATCATAAAATACTAAAATTATTAGACTGTGTCAAAACAATTTTAAGGCTATAGATTTCAGAACCATACAAATGAGAAACATTGAACTTTGATACATCTGTTCCCCGGCTCTGAAATGCAGCTTTCAGGACTCTAGAGAAGTCCAATGGGTTATCAATCTTTTCCTGAACAAGTTCTACAAAGGATTCTGGAGAGCCCATGCGAACCTTTGTTAAAGCATGTCCTGAATCTGAAAGCAAATCCCTAACCTAAAAGAGAATGGTATATTAATAATCATAAAGCAGGATATTATACTGATGAAGGAAGAATGACGAGGAAAAGATGAAAATATAAATAACTAAACCTGTTCATTATAGAGCTCAAAAACTGTAACAGAGAATTTAAATCGAGAAGTTGAAGTTGAATCAGAGTTGGCTAAATCAAACAGCTCTTCAAAACAGCGAGCATATAAACCACGATCATGACTAGATCCTTCCTGAGAAAGGTTAAAGAAAAAATATTATGGAATTTACAATAACAAACACCCAAGTAAAAGAGATATAACTAGAGACATAGACAGTGCTTTAGATGATGACTTACAAATTTTCCATATTCGTTTGTTCTTATTTTATAAAAATAAAATACTTATACAGCTCATTAAAATAGCATACACAAAACAAACAAGAAAAAGATTATATGCACCAAGTATGAAGCATCAGATTAAACATAAAAAGAAATATCACTTATTCTAGTTCTCCCAAGTTAGAAACCTCTAAACTAGCAAAGCAGCACCCTCATGCAGGTATTAAGTATGTAAAGAGTTATACACAAAACAAACACATGGAGAGATAGAGAAAAAAAGAGAAGTACCATCGTGTGTGTCTTTCCTGAGTGGGTTTGTCCATAAGCAAATATGCAGATGTTGTATCCATCCAAAGCTGATTGCACCAATGGCTGAACATCATTGAAAAGTTCAGCTGCACAAACAAAAATTTCAAGATATTGGAGCAATGTACAGGCAATCCTATCGGGTCTAAGTATAGATTATATAGTTCACATAAAGGTAAAAATAATTTTAAAAAAAAATTGGCAATGCTCACCTTGTCCAACATGAGGTCCATAAACTCTGTCAAATTCAAAACACTTCTTGGAGTTAGAGATGGCATCATCACCAGTATTAATACGGATAGTGCATTCATCAGGATATTCAACAATTGAGGGTCCTTCATCCTCAAATAACGGTCTTGTACGACAAACTACCTTTATGTTTCCTGAAACCAACAGACTAGTTCTAAATAAGTACCAAAGAATTGCTGTAGCCTGGAACCCCATCCAGAGAGAACGTTTGACCAAATTCGAAATATGGAATAAAATGTGCTTAAGTCTGCGAAGGGAGCAACTAAAATAGAGAGAGAGAGAGAGATTTCTAGGAGGCAAAATTTACGAAAGATGATTACCTTTGGCTGTCAATAAGTCATTAAACAACCTTCGCTTCTCATTGATCAGCGGAGCAATCCTAGCCTCACTTTCAAGAGCAAATTGATCTGGCATACAAATAAACTTTGAAACCATCAGGAAACCAAACAATACTAAAAACCTTAAGAAGTAAGGTGGCCTAGGGCATGTACAACATCTCTACTTGCACGATTGAAAAGAAATAGGTCTCTCATAGATGATTAGATATCCACCATTATAATTATTAATTATCATTGTTGCATAGAATATAATCTAGGCAAAAAATATTACCGACAAGCATTAATCTGTAAAATTATGTTCAGAGACATATCATGTACCCCAAAACAGCCCAAACTCCCATTTCCAAAGACGACAAATTTCATCTTGAATATTTTATCTCGAACATCAAAGATAAACAGCATAACTAAATTTCTTACCTAGTTTTCGGGTTTTATCAGCAAGAACGCCTAAATAACGTGTAACTCGATCGAGTTTCGCATTGGAGTACTCCTGCAATTCACTTGCTTCTTGTCTCAAATCTAAGTAATCTTCTCTTGCAAGCTGTCAAAAAATTGTGAAACAGCTGTGAGTAAATACATGAAACAACGTCCTAAAACCCCCCACAAAATTATCCAAAACCTCCTCAACCCAACACAAAAACTTTTAATGGTCCAAAGATATAAAGTTTCCATTTTTACTAAAAACTTCCCCTAAAAGAAAAAAGGAAGAAGAAGAAGAATATGTTCAACACTTGAGCTAAAATTCTCACTGCCATTTATGTTAATTTAATTGCATTGCCGTAAATGCCCAGTATCCAAGCACTACTCCACTTATTTCCATCACTATCCACCTCAGAAACCCAAATTCTAAAGAAAACAATAACCAAAACATAAAATGCCAAAATTAGAATAAAATACGTTACCTTCACTTTATCCTTGAGTCGCTGGAGCTTAGTGGCTACGGAGTGCTTGGACATCTCAGAATGCGACAAGACCGAGGCCGACGAGATCGAGTACCTCCTTACAAGAGGTGCACCGGGCTTGTATTCGTCGTAGTCCAAGGACGGAGCACGCGGCGACGACGATGTGGATGACGGCGACTTCCTCGGCTCAAACCCAGACACCTCCCAGTTCCACCTGCTGTTCCTCTGGTCCCCCATTCTCGCCCCAGAAACCCTAAAAACCAGATTTCAAAATCCAAATTGCCAACCAAAAATCTACACCAGCTCCGTCTCTCTTCCTTTAGAAATCATCTAATCTGAGCAAATTTTTTTTTTTTTTTTAATATTTTTTATTGATTTTTTTTCAGTACCTTCCCTCTTTGGGGATATAAATGGAGGGAGGGGGTTTCAGTTTTGGTTGGGACCGGTGGGTACTAGAGACGCTGTCGTTCTGTCACTACTGGCTTTAGTGATTTAAATAGGAGACACTTTTCGGCTTTTGGGGTCACAAATATTCTGCGCTCGTTATTTCTTCACGTTTCACTCTCAGTTGATAAGGCGTGGGCGCTAGCACGTGACCGTGGTTTGTACGGGAAATTTTTTTAAAAGTTCGTCAGTTGCTGAGCTGGCAACTTTGTTCTTCCGGGTTGGCCAGTTGTTGAGCGGGCAAAACCCGCCCAGTTCAATTCAAAATGCTTGTGGCCTTTCTGTTTTTGAACTTTTTACTCATGGAGGCCTTTGATTTCCTGACCTACCAATATTATTGATAATAATAATTTTGTGGGACAAAATGAAAAACATTATAATTCTCCCATTTCCTTGAATAAACAATTATACAGCTAAATTAAAATATTAAAATACAGTTGTTTGTCGATGATCAATAATAAACCCACCATTTGCTTACATAGTAAATCATGATTGTTTATTAATTAATTTTTTATTTTAAAAATATAATATGGAAAAGTAAATTTTATAAGACTAAATCAATTAAATTCGCACACGTCGACACGGGACTCGCTAGTGTTTAACCTGACAATTAGCGTATTTCATTAAAATAAGGGTCTATTATTATGAATTATTTGGATTCCAATAAGCTTAGGATCATATTAAATTGAACATTTAAAGCTCGTTTGGTAGAGTTGTAAGGGCCTCAAAGTTAGTTTGTTTTGGGACTAATTGCATTGATATATATATATATATATATATATATTTATTTATTTATTTATTTATTTATACTATTTGAATGATTTATTGGGCATAGGGTACCTTCTCTATGTTGTTTTTTGGCTGACCAAGAAGGGACAAGAAAAGTAGGGAATGGTATCAATCATGGAAAACTTTATAGTGTTTCATAGTATAATAGCTAAGTTTTGTGGGAGACACTATCTAGGTTAGTCATATATAATGCTATACAACCATTAACAACCTTTTTTATTGCTTAATGTAGAAGAAGGACAAGACTTGTATAGCCCTCAAGCCAAGTTTTAATGTCATCAACAGATCCTAAGAGTGCTTTTGCTTTTGCCCCCAAACCATTAACAGATTAATTATGAGTAAATGTTGGTGCATTATACTTTGCATGATAACTACACAATCACTTCTGAGTCTCTGTGATCAGCAAAAGTCGCCCAAGCAGACAGTAAGTTCCAACATAATTTCATTTATTTGAGAAACTGGGAATAGAAATAAAATCAGAAAGCTAAAAATTCTATTTAATAATCATTGTTGGGGTTCTTATGCAAGAAATAGCATAAAAAGACTTCAGGTAATAAAATCCATATGACACGGTTTCAATAACATCAAGAGAAAGAAAGCAAAGCACACCAGCACCTTTACTCTATCAAATTCAAAATGTGGTTGACACTCAGAAGTTGTTCATTGGGTGCCTAATGAAAGATCATGCCAAGTATCTTCAGCAACTTGTTGAGTCCCCTGATCTGTTCAATAGAAGTTGAAAAATAAATGAGTTTCAAGAGACTCCTTTAACACACAAGTAACAGTAGAACACAATTTAAAGATGGACATCACCCTCTTAAAACCTTTCCATAGTGAGAACAGGTAATGAATAAACAGAAATACAAAGAATTAAAGAAACAAACTTCCAAATCTGATTGATGACAAGCACGCCAAACACTTGAATATGCTACAAGAGCATATTTACTTTTTAATCTTTGAATGTTTAGGGCAACTAAATAAGAATAGACAACCCTTATGCTTTCCAAGCATATTGCAAATCCTCCACTAGCTAAACCGCAAGTAAATGAAACATATTTTAGCCAATCAAGCTTTATATAATTATAGGATGTCCACTCAAATAAAGAGAAGTCACACTTATGCCTATAGTACAGTATCACTTAAACAAAACATGTTGATAAATAGACCAACATACTTGAGTCCTCAGTGTCATCATTCCGAACAACAAGAACTGGTGGTAGCGGAAGATCTGGAATAAGAAAAAGACAAGTTTTACAAATTAGGCTGCCAACAAACTATGTGATAAATAGTGATGAAAAAGATGTGTGTGTGTGTGTGGCAACTGGCAAGAAGTGGTTGAAAAACTATACCATCATTTGGAAGAGTGTCCCTCATCCATTCTTCATCAACAATATCAATAAGTATACCCAGGCTTAGTTCTGACATTCTGACCTTATATTAAGGCAAAATTGACTCTAGGGTTTGTGTTAAGTTGAAATTAATAATTTGTATCTGAAAATAGCAAGAAAGATCAAATTTAATCAAAACTTTTAATAAAATATAAGCTCAAATTTGGCAAGCCATAAAAGCAGGTGAATCTGAAAAGAAGAAGAAAAAAGAATGTGCAGAGAAAACACAGATGCGACAACGCTAGTTCATGGAAACTAAAGAGAACCAGTAATACCACAATACAAAGTTTGGAAATCTCTTATATTGGCTGGAGAAATTATTTGTTTACCAAGTAGAGCAATAACAACAAACTTTTCTCCACGAATTTTCTAAGCTCAAACTATCAGAAAATCCAAACACTAAACTGACACACCTCTCTCTAAATTGCCTAAGATAATGAGGAAAATTACAAATAAAACTCTGACAGTGCATCTTAAAGTTCTAACATTTTAAAACATTTGAAGTTCTTCGCAAATCCAAACAACAGTAAAACAGAGGAATTATAAGAAAACAAGTCCAACTAACACTACCATAAAAAACATAGAAAAACCTAGAAAATTGTCAACGATGTAAAGAAGTCAAAAACTAATCTAAACTATTTTGTTTGAATTTCAAGAACGGAACCCAAAACCAAAAAATAAAATGACAAGAAAATAAATTACCAGTATTTTTTGAATTCCAATATAGGGCAACTGAAACTCACATTGAAATGCACAGTGCTTGTTACTGGAAACTGAAATTAAATCAACAACGAGCTTAAAGTCACAACCTTTGAGCGTATAAACAAAGCAAACACGCCGAATCTTAAACCATCCGACGAAGACTCAGAAGCAAAGTCAATAGCCGGCGACGGAACAGCCAAGCTCTGCTGGTCTGGGTTTTCTTCAGAGAGCCTACTCAAAGAGTGGCGTTCAAAGATGCTCACAGTAGGCAGACCGCGCCAAGTCCAATAGGAACGACGATGGCCGCGAGTTCTGGTAAATTCGAAGTGTATTGGGCCAAAAGGCCCATGTTGACATGTTGGGCCTGGGTCTTGAATACGGATTGGTTCTAAACGTAATATTACGGAAAAACCTCTAACATTCACCATTATCAGGTGGAAATAGAACTGTAGAAATAGCGTCGCAAACGTGGTTTTTTTGGTACACGCGTCTCATGCATGACCCATTAAGTACAAAAGATTAAAGTGGACCGTAACACACCCTATCAACTGGACATTGCCCAGGAATAGTACACGTCAGTTATACTTTGCTTTGTGTGATAACTGCTGCTTGTTTTATCAAATCGCACCTCAACCACTCAATTCTGTCAGATTTATTTTTTTATTTTTTAATGAAAATTTTAAATGGAAGTTGATATATACATAATTTGTCTGTTACTCGATTATAAAAAGCAAACTTTTAGCTTGAGCTATTAATTTAGAAATATATTAGAAATTAATATATGATATTTATAATTTTTTTTAAATCTCATATAGTAAATTTATGCCTTTTAATAGTCTCCTCCATTGACTATTAGCAAATTAAATACACGTGAACATCTGAGGGTGTGGTCGAGCGGAAAAAAATCTACCATTCCATCACATTAATTTATAAGAGTTATAGTTCGAGTTTTGATAAGCTTCGTTATTATTTTAGATGTACTCAGTTTTACTTGAATCAGTCGGGGATCTATTAGGCAGCTTTTGAATTGTCGGTGAAGGGGATTTGTTAAATTTAATCAACCTCTGATACTTACAAGATTGTAAATATGGAATAAAAAAAATTATATCCACTGATAAAATTTTAGACTGATAAAATCCATATTTAGATTTTTTTTTATTTATCAAAACAAAAATTAAATGCACGTGAAATGTGAAGTATAAATGAGATTTAACAAGATATGAATATACAATTTTAAATTCACAAAGCAATAAAAATAATGACTATTACATCGAGCCACACACCAAAATGTTACAGATAAAGGGATACAAAGAAGACAATTACCAAAAAGGCATACAAAGAAGACATATGATATTAATATCACAATAATTAGATTATTATTATTTGTGTTTTTTTTGATGAATTATTATTTGTGTTGTACAATATAAACTGTTTAATTTCACAATTTTTAGACAGCATATAAATGGACCACTTATAACCATATTTAATAGGTGGGTTCCGTACACTTACGTTGCCAAAATGCAGAATTTATGCTCAAAAAAGCAATATAATTGTGGCTGTTGTTGGTGCAGTGAAAACAGAGGCAGAGAGGCATGGTGCTAAGTGTACGGAGAGTGATATTCCCAATAAAGGTAACTCAGAGATTATTATAAAAAGAAGAAGAAGAAGAAGACTGGATATTTTCGATAAGGGCCTTGTATATTTTTTGAAGTGTTTGTCCTCTCTGACCAAGTATTTTGCATGTTAGTCCTCGTTGTTTCCCTATATTGCCGTATCAAGTCCACTCAAATCTCTCGTGTCATTGTCACCATGAACTCATTTTAACATATGTATATATTTACCACAAAAAAAAAACATATATATGTATATATATAAATGTATGTATTTATGTATTATTACGCTGCATGGATGCCTGATCGTACAAAAAGAAAGGTTACATTGTTGGTTCTAATTAGCTGCAATCAATTTATAAAAAAATAAATAAAATAAGATGTGATAGAATATTCGTGAATTTTGGACGTGATTACGAAGAGAGTGTGCTTGTGAACAAATGATTTGTTGTTATTATTTTTGTTTGTGTTTATTGCTAATTAAAATACGGTCAAACTAATGTATTGAAAGAAAAAAGGGTACATTTTTTAGGAATTTTATACTAGATATTTCCTCTAACACGTAGGGAACAAAAAAGGCTATGTATAATATAATTAACGTGTTACAATGTTCATAAAAGCTTTGATTTATTTTCTTATTTTACATTATATATATATATGTATATTGGTGTTAAGAATATGAGCGTTTTGCTGTCTTGTTATGAGATAGAAATACAAGATATGTATGTCAACGAGTAAATGTCTATAAAGATTATAATTGCACAAGGGTGCAATTGCAAATGAGTATAAAAGTAGAAACTATGATATATTTATTTATTTTGTAAGGTATAGACTATGTGATTTAGACTTAGGTCAACCTTAAACTATAGCTACTACCTTTAGGGAGTCAACTCGAGCTTATTGTTACTTTTATTCAATTAACTAGCAAATGATTAATCTCTAGCAAAGTGAGCATGAACGAGAATTTTAATTTTTCATTTGCTATCTAATTTTCTTTTTAATAAAAAAATACACACTTAAAAATTCTGTATTATTTTTTTGGGGTATTATTTCTCAATTTTAATGAAAAATCCATTTGAATTTTAAAAAAGAAAAATATTACTTGGAAGGGATGCTTAGGGACATAAGAGGGTAAATAATGAAACTTTGGGTGGCATGGATGACAAATTAAAAATAATAAAATAAATAGAAAAAGCCAAGAAAGCAAAGCCCTCCAATTTTATTTGTATTTTAAAATGTTAAAAAATAAATAAACAAATTACATTTCTTCTTCACCCATCTTCCCCGGCATTTCAGTTGAATAACCTTTTAACAGCAAGTAAAGGGCAAAGAAGTGAAAAGGAGCTCATACTTTGCTTCACCAAAAAAAGACTGTTTCTTTAATCACACTTTCACATACAACATTCTCTCTCACTCACTCACTCCTTCACTCATTGGTGGCTTTTCTTTTTCACAGCTCTCTGAGCTCTCTTTGAACCAATTAAACCCAGCACCAAAACCAACACTAACCCAAACTGGTAACCAAAAGCCAATAAATTTTCCCACACAAATCACCCCCTGATAACCTTCATGCTTTAGGTTTTAATTGTTGGGTTTTTTTTTTTTTTTTCTTCTCTCTGCTGGATCTATGATGGGTCTCTTTCTGTGATAAATTAGGGTTCTTTTTTGGGTCACTGGAGATTCGTGCCTAAATTTGGCAAAATGCCGCCATTTCATACAATGGACTGGTCTCTCCTATAAAGCCTCTAGTTTTGGCAAAATTTTATGTGCCTATTTTTTTCTTTTGACGTGGGTGTTGGTAATTGTATGCTGGTTTATTCGGTGCCTGATAGTGAGAGGAAGGAGTTGTTTTTTATTTGGTTGTTTCAGATAGAAGAAGATCAAGGTGTGAGATTTTTTTAATTATGGCAAGAGAGAAGATTCAGATCAGAAAGATCGACAACGCCACAGCCAGGCAGGTGACCTTCTCGAAACGACGAAGAGGGCTTTTCAAAAAAGCTGAGGAGCTCTCCGTCCTCTGTGATGCCGATGTTGCTCTCATCATTTTTTCTTCTACTGGGAAGCTCTTTGAGTACGCCAGCTCAAGGTGTCTCTTCTCCTCTCTCTCTCTCTCTCTCTCTTTTGTTCTTTTTTTTTTCCCTGTATATTGGTGTGTTTTAGGGAACTTAAATTAGTTTGTCTCAGCTCCTCTCTTTATTGGGTTTTTACCACTGTGTTTGAGATGAGAAAGTTTGTGAAAAAAACGTAAAGAAAAAACAATTAAAAATGTTGAATTAATAATCTGCAAAAACCTAGCCAAGGGTTTTAGTCAGTTTTAGTCAAATAGTGCTCCTTCTAATCAGTCAGCTACTGAGGGTGTGGTACTTCAGTAGCAGACTTCGTATTTTCATGGGGTTTGAGAGGCATTGCCTTCTCTCTCTTATACGCATAAAACAGATGCACAAAGATGTCTCTTTTCTTATTACTTTGGACTTTATTTTAGCTTCACTTTAGGAAAATGTATTTTGGGTGTTTGTATAAGATGGAATAGAGAAAAATAAATAAGTAAGGTCTGGTAGGTCTGGTCAGAAATGAGGGCAGGAGGAGTACTTTGTGTTGCAAATATATTTTTTTATTTTATAAATACAACACATGAATAATATATGTTCATGCTATTTTGATGCCTTTGAAAACTTATGTGTTACTTCGACATTAATAGAGATTAAATACTGTCCAAGGAAAATCGTGGTTAATAATATTTATATGAATATATATATATATATATATATATATGTGAAATTAAGTAGGTATATATACCTTAAGGCTACAATCTTCAGGTATTTTCTAACAAATCTCGGAAAAGAAAACAAGGAACAATTGTTGGTTTGCTATTTTGTTTTTTTTGTGTCTTCCTCCTTTTTTTTCTTTCATTTTATTATCTTTCTGTGATCCAAGTTAAAAAAAAAAGAAAAAGAAAAAAAAAAGGTGGGAACTGAGGCAGCTAATGTACTGATTGTTCTATAGCAACCTCTCTCGTGGAGGATCGATACGTTACACACCATACCCTCCATATATAGGTGGTCCATTGAAAGCTTAAACTGGTATTACTAAGAATTACTGATATGTTGTCTTTTATATATTATATCTGATTATAAATTACTTATTGACATTTCCACAAGAGTCTTAAACATGTAGAACAGATATAGATTGAAATCTCCAAAGTTGTTCTCTAAGTTTGTAACTAGTTTAATTTGGTTGGTATTGGAAATTAAAGTGGCATTTCATCTTTTAATTTCTCCTTGAATTAATCCATTTGCAGCATTAACTTATAATTAACCTTGTATTACTACTTTCTCTTCTGAAGCATGAAGGAAATACTAGAAAGGCGTAATTTGCACTCGAAGAACCTCGAGAAACTTGAACAGCCATCTCTTGAGTTGCAGGTTAGTTTTCCTTTTTCCTATAATATATTTAATTATTTGTATTTGTATGTCTAATTAATATTTGAATGCTGTCAAGGTTATTTTATTTTGTGCTTAATAACAATTTTTCTTTTAAATTATGTTTGTATGCTCGACTCTAAACTTGCTTTGTGATTTCTGTTTGTGTTTGAGATGATATTGGTCAAACTCTTGTAGCAATCATTCATGTTCTAACTCTGATCATTTGCAAACTACTTTCATTTTAACTAGAGTTTAGAAAATATAGAATATTGTTTCGTGTGGTACTTAAAAAATTGCATGCTTTCTATTAGTCTTGCAAACAAAAGAAGCAACTTAAATGAACAATTTTATGCCTTTAAAACCATAACAGTTTATATATATATATATATATATATATATATATATATATATATATGTATGTATAACCAAGGGTTTCAATATTTCTAAATACATTCTCTTATAGTCTTTGAACCCCTAGCTTTCAATATGTGATCATACAAAAATTTTAGGAACAATTCTTGTTAGTATGATTAACATAATCTCATCATTATAAGGACCATTTAATTTTTTTTTTATTGTTTACTAAATGGGGAGCCTACTTTCTTTTTCATTTCAACCTCTTTCCTCTTAGAGAGTTGTTAATTAAATGTTCAATATAGCTAGTGGAGAACATCACTCACACGAGGTTGAACAAAGAAATTGCGGAGAGAAGTCATAAATTAAGGTATGTTCCTTTTCTTCCAAATAACATATTTGAATGTAAATAAGTTCCTTATAATGTTGTATATATATAGGCAGATGAGGGGAGAAGAACTCCATGGATTAAATATAGGAGAACTCCAAGAGCTGGAAAAGGCCCTGGAAGCTGGATTGAGCCGCGTACTAGAAAAGAAGGTCAGCTTTTAACCCTAATCAATATATATGGAACTGGAATTAATTTATTGTAAATCAAAATGCTTCATAGATTTGTCTTCTATATATAAAAATCTACTTTGGTTTTCAGGGTGAAAAGATCATGAGAGAGATCGTCGATCTTCAAAGAAAGGTTAGCTCTTGCAAACTCTCTTCAATATTGTAGATCTTTTTTCTAACATATATAAATTAATATAAAAGTAAAAATAAATAAATGGGATTAATTAATTTCAAAGCTGATGTATGATGATGATAATATATTATATTTAAAAACATGCAGGGAATGGAATTGATGGAAGAGAATGAGAGATTGAGACAGCAAGTATGAGCATTTTTTTTTTTTTTTTTCTGACCTTTTCTCATCAACCTGCAGATCTCTCATACGTACCATGCATGCATGCAATTTCGATACATTGCTAATTTTGATGACTTTAATTAATTTGGTGTGTTTGGTTTTGGTTGAAGGTGGTTGATGTGTCTAATAATAACCAAAAGCAGCAGGTTGGTTGTGATTCGGAGATCATCGTTACGGAGGAGGGCCAGTCTTCTGAGTCTGTCACCAATGCCTGCAACTCCAATGGCGGCCCTCCCCAAGACTATGATGATAGTTCTGATACGTCTCTCAAGTTGGGGTGAGTTCTAAACCAATATTCTGGCACACGTATACATATATATATAGTAGGCACGCGTTATTTTTTATTTATATATATATATATATATATGGTAATGAGCAATGAGCAATATTGTTGTTGAATTTGCAGGCTGCCATATTCTGGCTGATTGGGAAGAAAATGCAAGCGGATTTATAAAATAAGAGAAATTAAGGTGTTAATTTCTGTAACTGGTTTGAGATAGTTTAACTAATGACCTATATTAATTAATTATTAAATGGATCATTGTGAATTTTATGTATCTATCTAAACCCCGCATTGTCTTTATTAGCAAGGTATCTTCCAAGAGTCATTACCCAAAAAAAAGGTATCTTCCAAGAGCATTAATGTCTACTCACAATCGAATTCTTCCTTAAAATTACTAAGTTCTTTCCTCAAAATAATAATTATAATAACAGTAAAATTGACTCAGTTTTCGTCAATAAACGCTTTGTTAATTGACCTAAAATTTAATTAATTAATATACCCTTAATTATACGCATAAGGGAAAGAGGATGAACCCAAAAAAAATTAATTAGCAGAGGGCCAACTATTAATTGAAGGTGGCATTATAAAATTAAAGAAATTAGGAGGACTTTTTAACCCAAAAAAAAAAAAATCAGCGTTATGGCGTTGGAAAGAAGGAACATATTTTTGTAAATTTTTTCGAGACAATTGTTTAATCCTTTTGTTTTTTTAATCACTAAATTTCACCAAAATAGTTTAATTCCATCTTTGTCACTATATCCACAATTATTGCATAATGCCAAATATATGTATTTAGTAAAAGAAACACTTATATTTTTTTTTTCGACGAAAAAGAAACAGTCTAATTAAATAAGTCCGGTCTTACTATTTTGAGTACCTTTTAAAAAATTATAAAACGAGAACTTCAGCTGACAGGATCATGATGATTTATTCAATCTTTTTTTTTTTTGATAGGTTCATTACACATTTGATGCGTTCAATATGTAAATATATATGATTTTAACAACATACAAATTAAATGACTTGTATTTTATTAAAGAAAATTAATTTTAGAAGCTTAATGAAATTGAATGAAAAAAAAATTAAAAAAGAAAAGAAAAGGTATTATGAATTTTAATTATATCTAATTTGATGTCACAAAGTTCTTCATTAGTATTGTTTTTATAGAGTTCTTATATATCCTCTTTTTTTTTTTCATTGGGTTATTTGAAACTATATATTTGATATTTGAGTACATTGATTAAAAAACATTTTTTAAGTTTAAAAATTCATTTATTTGATGGTGTTTAATAGATATTTATACAGCTTAATTAGTTAATTCAATTTTATATATAAGCAAAACCTTTATTAACTGAAATTAAACTGACAAAACGAGCTCTAATTAAACAGGGACTGGCTAGGGGGACAACTAAAGTGCGCGGAGGAGCGTCCACGAGGCAGAAGAGCTGGACCCGCACGTGCGGATCGCAACGGTCTTAACCGAAACTCCAGGCACGCCTCGCTAGAGACTTGTTCCTTCTCTTTGCCACCAATAAAAAGCCTCACTGTTTACTTTTCTTTTTCTTCTCCTCCAATTTCTCTCTCTCTCTCTCTGTGTCTCTGTGACGTAGCTAGCCATGGATGAACAATACGATGTTATAGTGCTTGGAACGGGCCTCAAAGAATGCATTCTCAGCGGCCTCCTATCTGTCAACGGTCTCAAAGTAAGTAATCATTTATATATATGTATATAACTGCTCAAATGTAACCCAGATTCCAGTTGAGGTAATTATATTGTATTTGATTATATATTACATCATTAAATATGCTCTGGTTGAATTTTGATTTTAGAAACCTGGGTTTTGATGTTTGATGTAATTAAATGAATATTGTATCTAAAAAAAAATTTTGAGATTTGAGAGAAAAATTCACTAACTTTAGAAGACGATGTGTTTGCCATTTTGCGTGACTAACAAGAAATAGTGATATATTCATGATCTTTACTGCTTCAATTAGTTGGATTATAGGTCTTAATTAACTTATTGCTTAATTACTCACGTTTTTAAATATAGGTACTGCATATGGACAGGAATGACTATTATGGAGGAGAATCCACCTCACTTAATCTCAATCAGGTAATCTAGTTTGTTAAATGTATATGCCTCTGTGTCTGTTTTCATAAATGTGGTTTTCCATTTCTTTTTTTTCTATCTTTGCCGTGTAGCTTTGGAAGCGATTCAAGGACAGTGACAAGCCTCCAGAGAATTTGGGTTCCAGCAAAGACTACAATGTTGATATGATCCCAAAGGTAGAAATTAAACCAAGGAGGATGCATATATTTCTTAATTTTTTTTTTCCAACTTGGAATAGTAATGCAGTGCTAAATGGTTAGACTTTGATTAATTAGTCAAGTATGCATGGATTTTGAGTTTTGATAGCAAGTAAACTCAGGCATAAAAGAAGAAAATTAATTTGGATATCTTATTTTCTTTTAGTTTGGTCTACCTCTCATTCCTGATGATTGAATCCAAGTTTTCTTTGCTTTGACAGTTCATGATGGCCAATGGAGCTCTGGTTCGTGTCCTTATTCATACTGATGTAACGAAATACCTAAATTTCAAGGCTGTAGATGGTAGTTACGTGTACAACAAAGGGAAGGTATGTATGCTCTCAACTTAACACCACAAGAAACAATTAACATGATCTTTTGCCTCTAGTTAGTGAACTTGAATTCTGATTCCAGATACATAAAGTACCAGCTAATGACGTTGAAGCACTCAAGTCTCAGCTTATGGGGTTATTTGAGAAGCGACGTGCTCGAAAATTTTTCATATATGTGCAAGACTATGAAGAGAGTGATCCCAAATCTCATGAAGGGATGGACCTCAACAAAGTTACAGCACGAGATCTTATTTCGTACTTTCTCACATCTTTTCCTCGTTCACTTCTATTGCTTGAAAAGGAACACTTCAATTTACTATTTGCAAATTGAAAGACATATTTGAAACAAAAGTTGTATTACGTATTTTCTAACAGTTAAAATGACAGACACTGGAAGCGCAAAGAAGCATGAGACTATTTCAAAAACAGTCATAAAATTTGAGGGGAAAAAAAAAAGCTGTTAAATTCCAGTACATTTTCTAGAAAAATGGGATTGAAGAATTTAAAGAAACCTTTATAGGTTAGGTTAACTTTGAAGTAAGCTATACCTATATCTCACTTAGAATTTAAAGATTAAATCTTTGTCGTCTTCTTAGATTAAAGTAGTTCAATGTGCTCTATTGAATGACTTAAAAACTATCTGTATGATAATAGGAAGTATGGGCTAGATGACAACACAGTCGACTTCATTGGGCATGCACTGGCGCTTCACCGAGATGATAATTACTTGGATGGCCCTGCTATAGATTTTGTGAAGAGGATTAAAGTAATTTAACTGTTTCATATTATGTCTATTTTTTACAATTTTGTCATGTTTATATCACGAGATAATTTATTCAGTGATTTATGATTTATTTGGTCTTTTTTTTTTAGGTATTTTCTGATTTGGGTTTTGTAGTACAATGACATAAATACCCTCTAATAGTAAAAGACTAATATACCCTTAGACTTAATATTAAACTAATAACTTTGACATGTTTCTTCTGCTTTCTTGTTCTCAACTGCCAAGGCAAATCATGGAAAATTAGAGTTTCCAAAAGGCCAAGAAAGATATTTTCTCAATCCAAATTCACTAGTAGTGTTACTGATTAAAGATGTGCAAGCTTGAGTATCACTATGATGCAGGAATTATTTTCACGGAAATCCACATTATGATCCACATATTTGGCTCTAATTTGGAGTTCTTATTCACTGTTTTTCTTTGTTTTTTTTCTTTTTTGTACATAAGCTAAAACAATATTGAATTTATAGTCCTCTGATAAATGTTGGCCTTTTTTTCTGAAAAGTTGTATGCAGAATCTTTAGCACGATTTCAGGGAGGATCTCCTTATATTTATCCCCTCTATGGACTGGGGGAGCTTCCCCAGGTGTGTTATTATCTATAAGTCTCTATCTTCTTGAGATTGTCTTTGGTTTTCTCAGTTCTTGATTATATCTTCAACAAAATGGTCAGGGATTTGCTCGACTGAGTGCTGTTTATGGTGGTACCTACATGCTTGGCAAGCCAGAATGCAAGGTTTTCTTTTATAGGCATCCAATAATCTGAATTCTCCCTTTTGAATCCATTAATTTGCAGACTTGTAAAAAGGGTTAGAACTAGATTATGTGTGTCTCAACATAACATGGTTGTACGGGTTCATATGTGAGTGGTAGAACCAAAAGACATTTACACCGTTCAGAAAATATTGCTCTTGGTGTATTTTTCTCTTCATGAATGTTATCAATTATGAATCTTTCTTTCGACTTGAAACCATGTAAGATGGTAGCAATGGAAACAGAGATGACTTAATTTCACTTAGATTTGCTTCTGGTAATTTTGCACTCACATTTAGCTCATTCAGGTGGAGTTTGACGAAAATGGGAAGGCCTTTGGAGTCACATCAGAAGGAGAAACTGCAAAATGCAAAAAGGTTGTCTGTGATCCTTCATATCTGCCTGACAAGGTAAGACTGAAATTATCCTTTCAAGTTGGCAAGGTCATTTTGAGTTTGGCTGATTGGAAATCCAATCTTCTCTCTGTTATTGCAACAGGTAAAGAAGATTGGGAAAGTTGCTCGTGCTATATGCATTATGAGTCATCCGATTCCAAATACCAATGATTCTCATTCAGGCCAGGTTATTCTGCCCCAGAAGCAACTTGGACGTAAATCAGATATGTATGTTATTTCTTTTGTTTTCTCATTTCATCTTATATAATCTAAATGCACATTCTTGTTTTCTCAGACCAAAAAGTATGAATTTACTTATTTTTATGTTTGATTATGAATTTACTTATTTTTATGTTTGATTCTGCTTATCTGTTGTAGATTTTGCATACTAAGATCTAGCCTTAATTATTGTCACATTCTTGTTTTCTCAGACCAAAAAGTATGAATTTACTTATTTTTATGTTTGATTATGAATTTACTTATTTTTATGTTTGATTCTGCTTATCTGTTGTAGATTTTGCATACTAAGATCTAGCCTTAATTATTGTCAGGCCTATTATCCAAAACATAAGTCATTGAAACTGTAACTATTCAAACAATTATAGCACATATTTAGCTGTAAAACATCTGATGTCTCTCAATCACCTCTTGAAATTTTGTGGCAGGTATCTGTTTTGCTGCTCCTACTCCCACAATGTAGCACCAAAAGGGAAATACATTGCTTTTGTTTTGACGGAGGCTGAGACTGATAACCCTCAGGTGGAGCTGAAGCCTGGAATAGATCTCCTTGGACCTATAGATGAAATTTTCTTCGACACTTTCGATAGATACGAACCCATTAACCAGCATGACGTTGACAACTGTTTCATATCCACGGTATATAATTTACTGTTTCTCATTTTTATCATGTGATTATAAACCTTGTATTATTGCTAAGAATGGAGGGTCACCCTTTGATGAATGAGATTGATTACTTAGAAACATGGTTTTTGCAAATGATATGATCTAAGGCTTGCTGATTCCTGTTTGTTTCTTGAGAGACTTTGACGTCAAGTTTTAAAATATTGCAATCGGAATGTTTTGCAGAGTTATGATGCAACAACACACTTTGAGACCACAGTAGAAGATGTGATCGCCATGTACAGCAAAATAACTGGAAAGGTAATATTTTTATTTGGCTCTCTGGTAGACTAAATTTTTTAAAGTAAAACTGATTATATGGTTTTTATCTGCATTTTCTGGAACTGTCTTTGGTACCACAAAGCATGAAATTTACTAGTTTATCTCTAATCATGCTTCAGGTTCTTGACTTGACTGTGGATCTGAGCGCTGCTAGCGCTGCTACTGAGGAATGAAATATTGGCCTTAGTTGCGAGTTTGAATTACTGGATCAGGACCTCCAACAACACTTAATGCACAACCCTTTTTTCTTTAACTTTAAACGTGACACTATTTAGGTCCTACATTCTTTATCCTCCTTTTTTGTTTTTGTATTTTTGGAGCAGATTTTGCAACTTCTTTTCTTCAAAGTTGATTCCAGTATCTTTTTATTAGAAGCATCCTTTTATGTGCGCCACAAGTTTACTGGTTGCTGGTAGCATTCTTTTGTTCAATTTTGTTTCTTTTGTTCAAATGCCTCCTTTCCAAACAAATGAAAATTAAAATTAAAAGAAGAAGAAAAATGGTCTATGCACCTCTGCGGAAAACATCAATCTGTGAGTACATCTGTGCAGGAAGATGTGCAACACAAAGCAGAAACCATATCCCTCTTTCAGATGATAAGCACTCAGCAGGTAGATTATGAGATGCTAATGAGTGAACCAAATTGAAAATGCTTTATGAGGAAGTAACCCTATGGCCTTCAGAACTTTCTAGTACTAAATTTGGCAAAAACCAAAACATCTTCGAACTTTTAACTCTTCAAAACATCTTCTAACTTTTAACTCTTCATAAACCAAAGTACATCAAATTCCACAAGCTTGTGTTAGCAATGCATATACCTTATAACACAACTTTGCCACTTCTACTGGAAGCAATGAAAAAAAGATTTCAGAACACTCTTTAATAGTTCAGCAGCTTATTAAAGATACAATTAAACATCGATAAAAATTCTGGCCCCCGTAGCTGCATTCTGATGAAAGTAATCTGGTTCTGGGCTGGCTACATCCACAATGACATATCAGTACTGATTAAGTGATTCATACAGCAAGAAACCAGACAGCACTTCACCTCAGTATGCCCAAGGCCTGAGAATGATGAGAAGGTACCAGACCATATTGCTCCTAATTATGCTACATTGTATCTGCTTCTGTCCTTTGTGTGTGTCTACTAAAGCTTTCAGTCTTTATCTTCTTGACACTATTCTTAGGTGACATTCATAATGAATCTAGTTACTTTGTTTTAGAAACTTTTAGTTTAGTCTCAGAACATAATGAGAATAGTTTTTTTTTAGTTGATGCTATAAGAAAAGGAGAGAAATCTGTGGGTCAATCTAAATTACATGAAATGTTGCCACATCCATGAATGTCTCATAGCAGCTCAATTGAATCAATTCAAATAATATACAAAAGCCTACGTAGAATTATTCTTTTCTAGACATTCCAATGAGACAATCTAAGAGCTGAAAACGTGGATAAGCTTAATAAGAAATGTAAGTAGTACACCGCTGCTTTACACTATTTTGGGTTTCGAGAGAGCTTTATTCCTTTGCCTATACAAGTGCTGGAACATAAAAAAACTGCCTGCACAAACAGGAACAATACAGCTTTTAACCAACAACAATTAATAAATAATGAATGAATGGGATAAACATGTGAAAAAAATTGAATAGTCCAAGTTCATGCCTATTGAAAAGATTCCAATTGTGAGAATCGCAGCATCAAAGAAATAGAAAGAGAAGTTCCATTTGTTTGGCATTTTTACACAGTATCTCTCAGATTGCTGCAAAAACCATCAGGCAATTTATCAGTTGATTACTTTGGTCAAGCACTTACACGATTAGTGATCGGATGAGTAGTGTTTACCTTCATGTCTGGCAAGGCAACATAGATTAGACCAATTTCACTAGTAACACCAACCGGATGCAGCAAGAAAAAGGTGCTATACCTTCAAAAGTAAGTATAAAATCTTTACATAATTGGAATAAGCAAAGCCTCAAAGGCCTGCAAATGCAAACACTTTCATACAACATTATGATATAAAAACTCTTACCTGAGCCACAAGAGCCAGGAAGGTGCGAAACCAAGTGCCTCTCTCATTCCAAAGAAGGAGTGCCGAACAATCTATGACAACAGAAGCTTAAAAAATTTGTTGATCTAAAGAAGAAACTATGAAGAAATTAAGAAAGAATTACATAGGCATTTTTTATGATTGTTAAACCAAAAGTTGCTAACAATCACAAAGTTGCTCCATATGTATGGAAAGACTGGAATTATGATATTGCCTATGGTAGAGCATAAGAAGCAGATGTGAGGAATACTCACCTCAGTGATGGACCAGCTGAGAATTAGAGCACTGACGAGAATGTGAGCCTGAGTTTTCTGACCATTTGCCTCATCTTGTTAGTTGAATATTATTTCACAAATTCAATAGAAAGAAAGATTGATATATCAATTACCCCAGGAAAACTCCATAAGATCCCCCAAGTAATATAGAGCCTTCCAACAATCTGTGGCAAAGTTGCTGTTATTGGAGATCCGACCAGACCTTTAAGCAAAGAAGAAGAAAATGATTTATAAAGAAACATAAATAAATTGTGTTTAGGATATGTAACCCATTGAAAATGGACTGCTCACCTACTAGGCTATGAAGAATCTGTTCCTCCCACCACAGAGTTCGTTCAAAAAAAGCAAAAGAAAGAGAGTGAGATAGAGAGAGAGGGGTTAAGCGAAAATTTTTATTCAGCTGAAAGAAAGCTACCTCCAAAACAGCAGCGGTTTGAGCAAGCTGAAGAGGCTTTTCTACAGATTTGTAAACATGTACATGGCCCGATTCCTTCAGTGTCTTCAATGCCGAGTAAAATGTAATTGACCTGAAAACCTTAAAACCAAAGCTCCTATACATTAGACATCACCAACTAAAACTCCAAAAACTAAGAAACCTACTGACCTAAGATCACTCTGAGTAGTACATATAGTCTTAAAGACCAATATATAATGCAGAGTGAACAATATGCATGCATTCCAAATACATATATTATGTTGGTGGTTTGAGAAGTAGAAAAAGGGATAAGAAACTTGCCAACCAATGAAGACGGTCCAGTTGTAAATGGCAAGGTATACCCTTTTGAGAACTGACAAAGATCCTGCCATTAGAGAGCGAGAGAGACTAACGATCATGAAGAGATGGGTTTTGCTGGAGAGCGTGAAAGATCCAAAAAAATATATATATATATATCATTTAGCTTAGAGAAACAAAATGAGGCATTAAATGGACGTAGGCAAGCAGACCGAAATCACTATGACAAATGTTTTTCCCTTTTGCTAATCAATAATATCATGGCACAAACTGCATGTTATGCGTTTTCTCTCGCTTAGAGTTCTCTCCACGACATTTTTTGCTATTTGTTGATGAATCACATAAAGCATGATAGTTACTTTGTTTGATATGTTTTGTTGTATGATCTTTCATTTTAAAACTACTATTCCTCTTTCTTTTAGAGTTCAGGATTGCCAAGAAGAAAGGCAAGTGAAAACAATCTCTCTCAATGCATATAAATGCACCGAATTTTTCCTATCAGTTTTGTACAATTTAAAGACATGTATCCCTCAATGGACACCGCAATTATAATGGACTACTGTGTAGGTGTTGTAAAAAGGACAGTACTATCTCAACAAATGTAGGAGACCGTTGATCAGTTTTAAATTTTTAATCTTTGTTTGGAGTATGAAATTCTTATGAGAATTTAATTTTTCTTTTAATATTTGTTTAACTGATGCATTGTCGGATAAATCATTAATACTTCAAAAATAAAATAAAAAATCTTGTAAGTGTCACAATCAAAATAGGTTGTCGTTTAAAGATTTATGTTGTACATCTTTTTCTTGAAATCGACACTATCATGCTCTAGATTTGAGGCACCGATAGCTTACATTCACAAGACTGTTCAATGACTTCTCTAAAAATCTTAGGAGATCAACACTGTATTTGAATTAGAGGAATAAAAAGTAAAAGGAAATGATTTAATTACTTTGTTTACATTATTAAAAATGAGTAGAAATGAAAGGAAAAGAAAGAATTAAATGGTGGATTTTTTTCCTCTTTCCTTTCCAATCAAAATTGAGAGAAAAAGGAGAAAAAGAAAACGAAATTAATGAAACTTTTTATATTCCAAAATTACCCTTATTAATATTAATATTGTTTGAGAAAAAATTCATTAATTTATATGAGGGTGTTTTTGTAACAACTTAAATATTCACTTTTATTTTTTAAATAATCATCCAAACAATAATTATTATAAATACTATCATTTTCTTTCTTTTCTTTTTCTTTTTCCTTTTCCTAGTTCAATCCAAAAATACCCCAAAACTGGGAGCGCTTGTTCTTAAAACTCAAAACCCCACCTTCATTTTCCTTGTATTCTTAACATGTCAATCATTTTCCTTTTAATATCATCCATGGGGTTCACATATTATGAAATTTGTTAGGCTTTCAAGCTTCTCAAGCAACCGACTTACAATGCTGAATACATTCTCATCTCCCACTACGTTTGCTATTTCTAATTGATCAACGGCCTAAATTTACACTATCATTCTACTGAAACAGCATAAAAGAAATAGCAAAGAAAAAAATTTATAGGGGGGTTATAAGTCAAATTCTACTGAAACATCTTCCACATTGATAATTGAGTCAACTCATTGAGCATGTATTTTTTTTTTTTTAAACCTTTGGGAAATAGTGGGAGAGCTAACAGTGGAAATAACAAGCTAACCAGAACTTTCTCGAATTGAGATTACAAATGTCATCTCCAATCACAAAATGGCTTAAATAAAAAAAGGAGAATAACATCCAAAATTTACCAACTACTCCCTCTTGGATTTGGAGAGAGCTTTCTTTCTCTGCCCAAGCATATAAGTGTACATGTGAGGACTGCCTGCAAAACATAAATCCATCAAAACAGACTGTCAAATGAATAAGAACTATTATCAACAACAAGGTTAAATTAAGTCATATTTCTATTTACCAAAAAAAAAAAAAATTAAGTCATATTTCTAGGAGTATAATAGAGTTCATGCCTGGGACATAGATTCCTAGGGCAATAATCGCCAGATAGAAGTAATCGAAGGAGAAGTTCCATTTGTTTGGCATCCTCAAACAATACTTTTCAGATTCCTGCAAAAACACCAACTTTTTCAGATAACAAAGTTTTAACAGACAGTTTCCAAGATATTACTGCTCCTGATTCAGCCCCCAAAAAAAAACCAAAAAATCCCCTTTGGTAGACAACTTTAGCTTGTCCATCCTACCCATAAAACCCAATAATGGAGAGGTTGCACCAGAACATTTAAGACAGTTCAAAGGCCGAGTGAGAAATTCCGGTGCAATAAACTCATGGTGGGTCACTGCTTAAAAGAGTTGTAGAACCCACCTACCAGGCTAGAAGAATGCTATCTTCTGATTCTTTTCAAACAATAAAAGTTCTTGTTGGTCAGCATTTGACCTATCCTTTTATAGGATTTGATGAAGATGGGAACACAAAGAGACTATACAGTCATAAAATGAAGTAAGCACTTCATAGAGTCGCAGTAACTTGACCATAGGAAAAAGTATCTAGCTTGACCAAATATGGTGTTAGAAAGTGGTTATATGAGAGTATGTTTCTTTTTCTTTTAGTAGTTTCTCAGTCTAGAAACATTGTCACAAAATTTTGTGTCATTTGGATTGTTTTTTGGCAAGTGCATCAGGCAATAAGCTGAGAAGACAGATCATTTTTACCACAAGATACATAGTAAAAAACAAGGTCTTGGTTTTTTTGAGTTATAATTGAATTTCATACCTTGATATATGGCAGGGCAACATATATTAGACCAACTTCACTCGTGATTCCAGTTGGATACAACAACAAAAAGGTGCTATACCTGCACACCGTGAATTAAAATACCAGTTTAAATGAACCATATAGAACTCAACCTCCCACCCACACCCCTATCCAATGGACTTAAACAAATAGCATACCTGAGCCACAAGTGCCACGAAGGAGCAAAACCAAGAGCCTCCTTCATGCCAAAGAAAGAATATCTTATGATCTGCAATTAGAAGAGATTAATCTTAAGTCATTTTGGATACTTTATTCAGTAGTAGCTTGTCTACTTAAAAGAAAATCAACATGATTCCACGAACAAAACCAACATTAAGCGGAAGGACATATGCAATGGGACCACTTGACATGCCTTATGTTCGACCATTCTATTAATAAAAGTTGAGGCATACAAAACCATTAATATTCTATTTCATTTCCAACCATGGAATTCAAATTATTGCTGTAACTGCAACTTTATTAATATTTATTGCTTGAGATTTATTTATTTATTTATTTTTATTTTCACATTTAAGCAACCAAGTACAATTGAAAAAGCTTTTCAGTAAACTGTTTGCTATCCAATTAGCAGGAAAGATCAGGAACGGGCAATTTGAATTATAACATACAATTGAATACACCTTTGAAATGAAATTGTCAATTTAAAAAATCACATTGTGTAACAATCATACAACAGAATCACATTACTTTACCTAGACCTACCATACCATACAGATTTTTTAGTCAGGGGGAAAATTTTCACTATTGGAGCCTTTTCAAGATCTAAATAGTTAGCCTAGATAAAGAAAATATACATAAATATATATAGTTAATTAGTACAAAAATAAAAATCTGGATTTAAAGAGAACAACATCTTGCAAGAGACACCCCAAACCCGACAACAAGTGATAACAAGTAAAACGCTTATGAAAAACCCAATAACAGTGAGCTACATATTTTTATGAGAAGTAATATTATTTTCACTTTCATTGCACCATATGAGTAACATAAGGTAATACTTCCTGCTTGATTTGTTATATATTTCATGAGCTAAAATCACAGAAACATTAAAAGAATGTTCTTTTCTTAAAGTAGACAAATTCAGTACATATTTATGGATATATGTATATATATATATATATATATATTTTATTTGGGTAAACCATATTTATGGATACTCAGTATTAGGAAAACTATTTCTTAATGTACATACAAATCTTGCAGCTTTCTACTATTGACACTACCAATCATAATCATTGCACAAAAGCCAGAAAATAAAGCAACATTAGAAGCATAATTTATTATATTTAGAAACTTGCCTCTGTGAGAGACCAACTGACGACCAAAGAGCTTACGAGTACATGAGAACGAGTCTGCCACCAATAAGCTTCATTTCATTAGTACAAAAAGTTCAAACAAAATCATTGTAATTGAAATTTTTGTTCTAAATTCCAACCTCAGGAAAACTCCATAAGATTCCCCACGTCACAAACAGTCTGGAACTTATCTGTGGCAGTGTCGCCGTTACTGGAGATCTCACCAGACCTTTTCGATTCACAACAACAAAAAATGAAACTTTTTTTTTTTTGGTAATTTCTAGATAACATATTATTCTTCTTCATAAGAAATTAAGCTCATGAACCCAAAAATTTAAAACTACACTCACCAATTAGGCCGTGAAGAATCTGTTAATCCCCAATGTAAATTCAAAAATCCACCAAAAAGAAAAGAAAAAAAAAATCAAAACCCACCCATTTAAAAAATAAAAAATAAAAAGATTAACACAAGAAAGAGAAAATCAAAGTAGAATCTTTCAGCATCGAAAATACCTCCAAAACGGCGGCCGTTTGAGAGAGCTGAAGGGGGCGTTCAATGGCATTGTAGACCTGTTGGTGGCCGGATTCTCTGAGTGTCGTGACGGCGAGATACAGAACTTGAACCCTGTATCACCACCAGTATCAAAGATCTTCAGTGCTAGTCCTAAACAAAAACTAGATTAGCTTTGAGAAGAAACACGTAGCGAGCGTATGAGAATACCAGCCGAGAAAGACTGTCCAGTTGTAGAAGGTGAGGTATATGCGCCTGAGGAGAGACGAAAAGCCCGCCATTGATTGAAGATTTTCGGAGTATACAAGGAAGACACAGATCCAGGTGAGCGGGCATGAAGCTTTTCATATTACACAAATATTTATGCACCCAAAATCTTTCCCAAATTAATGAAGATTTTAGGTGGGAATTAGGAAGCAGCTCAACGCCCACACAACTCCCATCTCTAATCCCTCTTTAATTTCCTCCTCCCCCTATTTCGCCCACACGTCGTCGTTTCTTATTTCTCTAGTCATCTGCGTTGCACGTGATATGTCCGCATCATTCTCGGACTCCCTGTTTTTCTCTTGGGTAAATTAGATAAATTTCAAACTACGCCCCTAGACTTTACTGTTTTTTCATAATTATCCTCTATTTTAGAGAAATTATGATGTAGCCTCTCATATTTGATTTTTGTTTCAATTTAACTTTTTTTCCCCTTCTTCTTCTTCTTCTTCTTCTTCTTTTTTTATCGAATAAACAAACGAGTTATCAGTTTACTAATAATTAACCAGCTTTTGCAATCCGTGTAATCACAGGTTAAAGAAAATTAAGCAATTAATATCACAAGCAAAACCAACAAAACTTACTATTTTAATTTATATGATTTATTTAGAACTTTTAAAAGTAATGACAACAAATATTTAAAAAAAAAAACTGAGTAAATTGTATGCGAATTGGGTGGCTCTGTGTGTTTGAACCCTGTTTTGGGGTTTGTGATGACTCTAACTTGAAACCCATTCCAGTGAAAATTAAATATGGGTTTGGGATGTATATATGTTCAAAGAGTCTGAATCAAGCTGTCATTGCCCGTTAATTAACTTCTCAAATTTCTCTATCTGTTCAATTTTCTTGGTATCTCTGAGCGATTTTGCGGCTGTGGCGTTCGTGGTCTGGCTCACGTTCGTCTGGTGTCGCCGGAGAGGAGTGTGGGGGGTGTTGCAGGTCTGGCGTGTGAGGTAGTCGCAGGTGGCGGGGGAAAAAGAAAGAGGAGCAAAGAAAAAGAAAATTAAATTATTTAATTAATTATTATTATTATTATTATTCTCAATCATATTTTTTATTTTATTAATTAATAAGAATTTGTTTTATTTAAATTTAATAGTAAAAAATTATTAATTTAAATTTGACTCTAAAGGGGTAGAATGGACACTTCAATGGTCGATCAGGTTAAGATTCAGTTTTTTGATGTCTTTGATACCATTTAGTGAATTTGTGAGTGTTGTTAACAAAAAATAATAATGGTAAGTAAGTGTAATCATGCTAATCTTATGGGTTCTTCCTCTGTATTATTTTTATAGAAAATCTACGATAATAAAAGAATTTACAGCCTATTTCATAACAACTATATATAAGAATAAATGATTGCCAAAAGAAAAAAAAAAGTTTAATTAGAGTATTTTTTTTTATCAATATAAACAAATAAAAACTAATAAAAGAATAATGTCAAATATTCTTTTCGGTGAGATTTGATACTCATTTCCATACATAAACAAACATGGGGTTCCTTACTTTATTAATGCATTTCCTCCTCATTGTTTAAAAAATAAAAGATAAAAAAATAAAAGAAAAAGAATAAGTCATTTCACTCATTTGAGAAAAAAAAAATTTTTAAAAAATAAGATGTTATTTTATATAAATAATGATGAATTTTTTCTCGTAGATAGATATTCTTTTATTTAAATATTAGTTGAAGTACATAAACAAATAAAAGCTATTATAATATAAACACAAGCTTTAGAATTATACATATATGCGGTAGCTTTAAGCCTTTAACCAAAACTTTACATATATATAAAAGAAAGTTAAAACAAAAAAAAAAATCGTAAAGGAAAATGAGTCATCGCATTAGTAATGATTTAGGCAACCTTTACAACTGTGTGGTCACAGGTTCACAATTAAACAAGTTGCTTAAAAAAAAAAAAAGTTCGCTATTAAACAAAACACGAATATTATCACATGCAAATACCAGCAGAAACTTTTTTTTTTTTTAATTAAGAGTGTTTATTTTATGATTTTGACAATTAATGTAAAAATGAAGCACTTTTATCCAATTAATGTCAATTTATGTACTATTTCACACCAACCATAATTATATAATTTATTTTCTTTTTATTTTCTCATTTTAATTTCTTTCTTACCAAAAGATAGATAAAAAAAAAAAAAAAAACCCCAGATATGACGAATACTAAATGTTGTAAAATAATGTTCATCCAATTACATCCAAAATTATTATGGAATACTTTGATACTGTTTGTCCCAACCAAAAGGACAATAGGATTCCCATTGCTTTCTCAGTGCCTTTCCCTGTCAATAATTTTATATTTAAAAAACTTGTTTTCTAAGAAGAGAAAATTATTTTTTCTAAATAAGAAAGATTTTCTTTATTGTTTGCACAATATTCATCATATCCTAACTAAATATCTGCAATTATTTTATAAGTCTCATATTATGCTTATAATCTCAACCAAATTTCCAACCTTTCAATCTTAAAATTTCAAAAACAAAATATATATATATATATATATTTCATAATTTTATATACTCAATTATTTTTTTTCTGTAACTAAAATAACTAATTGGATTCTGAATTCCTTTAAAGATATTTCAGTTAAATACAGTGTGTGTGTGTGTGTGTGTGAATATTATATATATACATATATATTACAATGATAACACCAAAAATCTGCAAATAATCATGGTGATCAGTTTCACGTGTTGCACTCTGTTTGAAACGCAGCGTGATGTGGGTGTTGTCCATTTTACCAAAAGGTAGAGAACCTTTCATTTTTCTTCTGTCTAAGTGAAAGACGAAGGCTCCAAAGTCCGAAACTTTACCATATAAAAATCAATTATAAATTATAATATTCACATTCCAATACAATATTAAACATTTTTTTTTAATAGGATTAAAGAAAGAAAGAGAGAAAATTTTCTAACATAGAGACGTGACAAAATACAGAAATATAATAGGAGGCGGAGAGGGATATGGAGGAGACACCATGACTGTGAGTGGAGCCCATTGATTGAATATTTATACCCACCAACAAGTTATGTAAGCTCCAAGGAACGTCACTGAGACTGAAGTGTCGGTGCTGAGCCAAAGTGGCGAGTGAACTCCGATAAAGTACACAGCCATTCATACTCTTTAACGGTACAATCCTCCTCCACACCTCAGAGCTTGTGAGAGTGTCCGCTAAAATAAAAAAGCTCAGGAAAAACAACTGTAGCATTCCATTTAACGTACACAATCCGGAGCTTAGCTTTATCCGTTTGGGACCCTCCTTGAAAACGACACGATACCTATTATTAATTCTGAGGGAAGTGCCCAGGTGTCATGTGAGAGCTGACCTTTACTCTCTCACTCTGCCTCTTTCTCTCTCTCTCTGTCTGTCTGTGATGTTTGATGGGCATGGCTTCTTCTCCTCGCCTTCATTTATAGCTGCTTATTAGTTATCTTATTCTTTCCTTTTCTTTTTTGGGTTTTTAGGGGTGATATACTTTCCTGGAAAAAAAAAAAAAAAACCCGATTTTCACTTCAGATCTTGAGGCTGAGTTGGGTGATTAAGCTTTGTGTGATCATGAGGCTTCACTACCACAACCTTAATCAGCCTCGTAGAGCTGGAGCATTGGCTGGTCTTCTGGTACTGCTTTTTCCCATTTTATTGCCTTGCCTGTTCAGCCCACTGACCCATGCTTCTCCTTCAACCTTCTCGGTATGTTATACATTGTTTCTGGGTCATAAATTTAATCAGTTAGTTTCTTTCCTTTTTCTTCTTTTTGGATAGGAGGTTTCTCCAGGAAAAAATATTAATAAAAAGAAATGTTAGTTATATATGTTAGATTCCAGTTTCTGTTTCCAACTTTTGGGGTTTTCCATTTATAATGGTTAAAATGGATTTCTTACTCTTTTTATTTTTTGGGGTTGAAATTTTTAGTATTTCTGAAGTAGTAGAAAGAAGAATGGGGAGTTTCAAACAGATAATTTAAGTCAAACTGTAAAAGAGGAAAGAGGATTTTTACTTTATTTCTCTTATTCCTGCTTCCCAATCCTGTGGAATTAAAGCTACCAATCTTCTGGGTTATTGCTCCCCAGCTGGTCTAACTGACAGCTGAAAACTATTTGACTATTGCTGTTACATAATGAGGGCATTGGCAGTGAGGTTCATATGGATGTTTCTGGTTGACTGTTTTTTTATAAAATAGCTTAAATGGAAACAAATTAAGAAACTGAAAATTTTAGATTAACTATTACTGAGTTCAGATAACATTCATATTTTTTGTTAGATTCAAAGGCAATTTTCTACTTAAATGGTATCCAATTAATTCTGATATCATGAGGTTAATGGAGGACTTCTACAGTGAGTTGAATTCTGATTCAGGGACTTGTTATGTTTCATGTTGAATTCTGGGCCTCATTAAGGTTGTAGGTCACTTCCATGAGTTGGATGTTGTTTTGCATTTCAGTGATCTATAAATTGACATGCATCTCCATCTTATTTTTTAACATGGATTATGTAGATATAATTACTGCTTAGAGACTTCTTCTCCTGCTGATTAATGAGTTTTCAGGAATGGAATACTCCAAAACCTAGGCACTCACGGCTTCTCAAGAGTGCTTTACTACGTGAAACTGTAAGAGTTAATTGAGAATTCAAATATTACTTAAAAAGATAACTTTTATTCTAATTAAGTAGTAAAAGAAATCTTGTAGTCAAATATGCAGCAGTCAGATTCCTGGGAACCATTGTCCAAGCAAGGATGGGAATCATGTGCTGAATCATCGATTATCCCTAGTGAGTGATTAAAAATAGACAATCGTAGAAACTAATTTTGTTGACAGCTTTTGTATTCTTCCTGAGATTTAGGACAAAATGTTGTGGGACTATTTTGTTTTTCCCCCCATCAATTTAACTTGCATGTTTTATTTTTGTGTTGACCAGCATTACCGGAGCAATCTAAGGGATTTATCCAGGTATTTCTTGATGGAGGATTGAACCAGCAGAGAATGGGGGTAGGTATTTATACCTCAGAATTCAATATTATGTTGATACAAAGGGTTTAAACCTTGATGGTAAAAGTGTTCTTCGATGAAATTTCATTCCTCATCTATTTCAAAGATGTATAATTTGTTCAAGTGATATTTTTTTGTTCATAGATATGTGATGCAGTTGCCGTTGCGAAAATACTAAATGCAACTCTTGTGATCCCATATTTGGAAGTCAATCCTGTTTGGAAAGATACAAGGTACTTGCAAAATCAACTCTGGTTAATCTTGGCTTTGCCTCTTTTGTTATTTATCCAGTGAATTTGAGTAAATATGAATATAATTTTGTACTCTTTTTTCTTCTTCTTTCTTCTCAGCTCTTTCATGGATATATTCGATGTCGACCACTTTATTAATATGTTGAAGGATGATGTTAACATTGTTAAAGAGCTACCTTTAGAATACTCTTGGAGCACAAGGGACTACTACGCATCTGCAATCCGATCTACCAGAATCAAAACAGCACCAGTTCATGCTTCAGCTAACTGGTACCTGGAGAATGTATTGCCTGTAATAGAGAGGTTTGTAGTTTCCTGGACCTGGTGGCTTAGTTTTTACTAATTTTAAGCAGGGTACCTATCATGGAAGAAAGCCTTTGAATGCTACAAATTTTGTTCTGTCTGATCACATATTTAAACATAGGTGGAAGATCTAGGTTTTAGGTTGCGAGGCATTTAGGGCGAGAATGTTAGTTTAGTGCATTTCATAGTGGCAGAAGATGTGGTCCAACAATTGGTGTTTCACGCTGAAGAATATGTTTGCAGAACTATATTTATTGACTGAGAATCCAGGCAGGATTGAAATTGACTGAATTTTATTTCTATATTTTTCGAAATATTCAAAACAAGAAGGTATGGTAGTGATAGAACTTAATTAGGCTAGCCAAATGGAGGTGTTATAGATTCGAAATATACCACTTGCCTTATGGTGCTGAATAGTATTGGAACCCTTTCTAGCTTAAAGCGTACTGTCAAAGCTTTAATCCTTCCACTGCTTTTCAGCCTGAGTTCCTCAATTGTGCCATTACTGTCAATTTCATATGGGCTTATTGTTGCTTGCTGAATTATGAATTTATCTATCTAACAATCAATTTAAGATCTACTGAGGATCTGTAGTTTTTGAATATATATGGTTTTCAGTTATGGGATTGCTGCAATTGCTCCATTCTCTCACCGCTTGGCATTTGACAACTTGCCTATGGACATCCAACGGCTACGCTGTAAAGTCAACTTCCAAGCATTAGTTTTTGTCCCTCATATTAGAGCACTTGGAGATGCTCTTATCAGCCGCCTCCAATACCCTTCTGGCAGAAGCACCAATTACCTACAGGAGATCACTGATTCAAATGACAAACAACGGGCAGGAAGATTTGTTGTGCTGCATCTACGGTTTGATAAGGTAAGCCCAAACTCCCTATAACTGATGTTTGTCTATTTGAAGCTCTGATTTTGTGATTTCATTTTGTTTGAAATTGTAGAGCCTCTTGTTTAAAAATCCAAGTAGATATATGTAACTGTTCAATATGTCATGGCTCAATATTTGCAATCTTCCAGTTAATAGTACCATCTATTAACTTTAGTAGGTCTTCAGGTGTCCTTACTCCTCTGTGCTCGTCATGTTGCATATGATGGGTGGTACAGCCTCTGCTTGCCGATTTCTTGCTTTCTTCACTTTATGGATTTTATGTTGGGAGTCTTCTTGATTTGTGTCTCTCTCCATGTGTTTTTTCACTCACTATTTTTGTTACTCTCCAGGATATGGCAGCCCATTCAGCCTGCGATTTTGGAGGGGGAAAAGCTGAAAAGATGGCACTAGCCAAATACCGACAAGTCCTTTGGCAGGGAAGGGTCCTTAACTCCCAATTCACGGATGAAGAGTTAAGGAATCAGGGGCGCTGCCCATTGACTCCAGAAGAGATTGGCTTGCTGCTGGCTGCTTTGGGATTTGACAACAATACTCGTCTATATCTTGCTTCCCACAAGGTTTAAGCCCAACTTGTGCTTTAAGTCAGCTCAACGATGGTCATCCTAGTGACTTCATGTTGGGAACACTTTGTTTGGATGTTAAATTTATGCTTCGGTTTCCCAGAGATCTTGATTTGTAAAATTGGCATGCATGCTTTCCAGGTGTATGGGGGAGAAGCTAGGATTTCTACATTGCGAAAATTGTTTCCACTAATGGAAGACAAAAAGAGCCTAGCCTCTTCAGAAGAACGAGCCCAGATTAAAGGAAAGGCTTCTCTTTTAGCCGCAGTTGATTATTATGTCGGCATGCACAGTGATATCTTCATATCTGCTTCTCCAGGAAATATGCACAATGCTTTGGTGAGTACTTGTGCCGTGCTTTACATGTCAATTTTAGAATTTGTGCTTTGCTCTTTACTGATCTGAGAATCATTGAACATCCAACACATCCAGTAAGATAGGTTATAAAAATCCAACTTATACATGTACTTTTATGGTGCTTGGCAATTAAACATATCTTATGACTTATTCGTTTGCTCACTAGTTTGCTTTTAAAACCAAAGGATATGGGAAATGAAAAATTTTTGTCATGTTGAACAGGTTGGACATCGAACTTTCAAGAACCTGAAGACCATTAGACCAAACATGGCATTATTAGGTCAACTTTTCCTGAATAAAAGCCTGACTTGGTCAGAGTTTGAGCAATCAGTGGTAGAGGGGCACAAGAACAGACAAGGACAGATTAGGTTACGAAAACACAAACAGTCCATTTATACGTATCCTGCTCCTGAATGCATGTGCCATGCATGAGGAAATTTACTACGATACTGAAGGTGGGGAGGCAATTTATTTGCATATTTCTGGTACTACAGCTTAGTGTTTTGTGGCTGTGTTTGTTGGTAATAAGAAACAATCCCACTCTCTCATTCATATATAACTAGACGGTATTTCTAGCTACATGCTCGTGGGATGTGTTTGGGGTGGTTAATTTAAGTTTTAAAAAATAGAAAATGGTATTCTATTTGTCAGTGATCTTTATGGTTATTATAAACATCTGAGTATTTTTTTCACACTGGAACAACGTTGCTGTACCTGTTTGTATGTTCCATTTCTGTTTATATTTAGATGCATATGCAATCAAATTTGTCGACGTTGTGTTCACTTTCCCTACCAAAACATTTTTTTTTAACTTTCTCGTCTGATTCTGCATGCAAAGAGAGACAACGTTGCTGTACTCCCTCCCTCTCTCTTGTGCAGCTTGTTTGGTAACAATTTTTAAGTACTTGTTTTTATATTAACAAGCCAAAACTTAAAAACCATAATTTCTCAAAAATAAAAACAAAAGTATTGCCGGAGGAGCATTTTACCATCGTCTTTTTCACTAAAGAGAAACCGTGGATGCTAACGTGCAGATCAAATCTGTATATGACCGTCTTTATTATGGGTTTGATAATCAGCTCAGCTCGGATCTGGAAAAGGGCTATACTTCTGTTTTATTGACAATGCTTCTATGAAGAGGTCCAATAAATGCTACACAATTTGACAGACACAAACAATGGGTGTAATAAGCATGTACAGTATAGGCTGCAGCTTGAATAAAATACAGTTAATGGAGTTGAGTTTCCGCACTAGAGTTAGTAGTGGACGTGAGTAAAAAACAAGGAGACCTGCCTTGATCTTCTTATCTGGCCTCATGGTTCAGCAGACTTTGAACTTGGAGGAGCTGGAAACTGACCATCTTTCTTATCCTTGTCAGTAGTTGGAGAACAATGCCCATTACGATGAGAAGCCAATTCCGTCACCTCTGCATGAGATGGAGGCAAATCCATCCCCTCCTCGATAGGAAGGGTTCTCTTTGAACCCTCCAAAGCAACACCAAGTACTATATTTTCTTCCAGAGCAGGCCTAGTTGGCTGTGCAGCTACCACTTCTTGTCTCACTTGAGAAGTAGTTGAAAACCCAGCTGCTTTCTCAGCACCAATTTCTAATGACAAAGATGAAGGCCTACTAGAACTGCTCTGTATAACGTTCTCCAATTTAGATTGCTTAGGTAGCTTGTTGGAAATCTTTTGAGTAGAAGTTTCAGATGTTGAGCTTGTTCCTTTGTAGTCAGATATAGAATCAGAAATTTCAGAAACCTTAGCGTTTGTTTTGGATAGAGGTTTTGGTGTTGATTTAACCACTTCCTTCTCACCTAATTTCGGGTCAGCGGTAGATGCTATCACAGCCTTTGGGTCCTCCTTGGTGTTAGAATTTGTTGTTTCTCTAATCTTGGCATCTGCCTTTGTGTCAGATGGTGGCATTTCCTTGGTCTTGGTATCAGACGGTGGTTTTTCCTTAGTCTTTGAATCAGATGATGGTGTTTCCTTGATCTTGGAATCAGATGCAGGTATTGGTCCAACCTTAGCGTCTACCTTGGTGTCAGAAGCTGGCCGTACTGTGGACTTTCCATCTCGTTCTCCATTTGTGCGCACTGAGCGGCCTTTAATTTTTTCTTCTCCATTAATTTTATATGGCGGTTCAATAAGTAGGAATGGACGTTTAGACGTTACTCCACCATGGTATACTGAATCTGCATAAGGGATATTTTCAAAGTCCGCGTCACTATATATTTTCTGAACTGTACGGATAGGTGTAGCAAGCCTGGCGCGATGATGGCTGATGACTCTAAGAAGATCCAATAGTATAGCTTCCTATTAAGCATTACAATCAAACTGTAAACCTTCTTCATAATAACGAAAGACAAGAAAAGTAGATGCAAGGGTACAAGTTAGAAAAACACCATGGTTATTATATAAAAAATCCTATCTACTGAGTAAGAAAGGTTTACAAACTTCATGCACACTATAACACTACATCCTCCATGTGTCATGACCTGATACCCATAATTCATGAATTAAATTGTTGATTGCCTATTGTGTTAGCTTAATATACCTGGTTTGGTCCACTTCAAAATAGCTCAAGTTTATTATCTTGATGGTAACCTTACAACGTAACAAAGCCTAATTGTCTAACAAATACTGTTTTCAATCCTGTCAATTTCAATTTTTGTTAATGTATTGAATTGCATGTGTACGCCCCAATCATGTAGTGATGAGAAAAAGATTCCGAGTCCCATCAAATTCATATTAATTACTCTTCTGATAGAAAGCTATTTGATTTCCTGGAAAGATATGTAGAAAATTTCTTATTTTTCCCTCTAGGTCAGAATTGAAAGAACTTTCACAAACACCCAATACGACCTTAGTCATGAAACTATTCTATAAATGTCTTACAACACTTCCTATGCAAGAAATCTCTTACGATGTAGAACCCTGAGATAGTCCTTCACCTAAATACATGGAATTTCTCTCTCTCTCTCCTCTCCCCCTCTCCCCCCTCCCCCTCTCCTCTCTCTCTCCCCCCCTCTCCTCTCTCCTTCTCTCTCTCTCCCCCCCTCCCCCTCCCCCTCCAATGGGGTTTAATCTGGTCTCATTCTTAATAAAGAGACCTTCTAAATCTAGTACACAATATTTATACTATTTTTATAAGATATGAACAGTTCATACTTGCATGCTGTATACACACACAATCAAGACCGACCATATTCTCAATTGACTAGCAAAACAGAAAACTCAGACTAAATGTTGGTCCTACTCAAAGAGATCAGCAATCAGAAGGGAAAACAATTTCTGAGGATAAAGATGTGTGTACCTTAACACATAGATACTCTTCGAAATGTGAGGTCTTCACAAAGCAGGATATCAAGATCTGTTATATATGAAAGACAAGAGTCATAGACGTACATATATCCAACCACCTACTTACACTTAAATAGGCATTCATGCATAACAAATAAATAATCCATGTTTGTATCTAATTTTAAGGCCATTTTCGAAGGCAATTTCAGTGCCTCATTAACAAGGACCCCATATATGAAATAAAATGATTCTTAGCAGATTCCAAGCTGTGATAAACTCATGGTTGCCACATCAGCATTGACTTTTTAACACATGATACTTGAAACAAAAGTGAATAAACAAATGGAAAATAGATGCCCATTTTTATACCATCTGCAACCTTTCCCTCTAATGCTGTTTATTGCTCCTTTCTCTCTCCCTTTCCCCTCCCACCTAAATTTACTCCAGATTTTTTCTTGGGCTTCTCAGAAGTTCAAATGCAATCCAAAAGGAAAAACAGTATAACAAAGGCTCTCAAATACAGCTTAAAAACAAAATTAGCAAGTATAAAGCAAAACTAACCAAGAAGACAATAGTATAGGATGTATGGGACATCAATATGAAAAAATGTTTAGCACTAACCAAAAGAGCCTGATTTTCTGGATTAATATTTTCTAGAAACACTCTTCTATGCAACCTCTGCTGCTCAACCTGAGGATTCTTAGCCAGGACTTTGCGCATGTCAGCAACAATATTCTGCACAGAAAAAAGACACTCAATTGCAATCATAAGAAATTCAGCAGCAGCAAAAATGTAATTCTGAAATATTGTAAATTAATAGATATCTAAATTGCTCTTACATTTATTTTATGGACGTCCAAGTGACTAACGGCAAGGTGAGTTTTGATACGCCAATGGGTTTTTTGAGTGAGATTTCTTACAACATTCACCGTGAACTTGTGGTTTGGAATATGAACTGCTTCACGATCTTCACCTCTAACAACTGTTGGCGACCACCATCCAACATGCTATAGAAAAGCAGAAAGGACCCGGTAAGAATTGCCACTGATTAAGGTATATTATAACTTTAAGGAATTTTGCAACTGAGTAATTAGTCTTGCGTCAAAGTTTACGTTTATATCCTCATTGATTAAAGGAAAAAAAAATTTGTGTACAAGTAGATATATCTCTATGTTAGTCTTCTATAGCCACTTGTTCTAAGGAGGGAGAAGGGGCGTTCAGCACTCAAGTACAAACCTCCACAGTACCAGAAACTTCATAGCCTTCAATCTTCGTTTGAATCCATTCATTTACAACAAAAGGTCGAGTTGCGTGAATCATTGCGCTTGAAAGAAAATTTGTAAAAATCTAGACAGAGTGAAAAAAGTAATGTTAAAGTTAAATTAACAAGAGAAAGGAACTTTTGGTATGAAGAACAAGAACTAGAGTTGCACCTCGCGACCAGCAAGAGTCAATAATACTGTCCCAAGACCTCCAGCAGTAAGCCACCTTTGGGTTGAAAAACCCAACAACTCCATGAATAAAGAAACAGCAGCAACCCATACAGCAGAGTAGACAGCTTTGCCAGCAAATTGGAAACCCATCTGTTCAAGAAGGAAGGCCTTTTATTTCAATATACAATTGCAACTCTTTTCAGATGGTACATACAAAGAGAGAGACAGAGAGAGAGATGACAGGACACGTATAAGAGCAGTAGCATCTTCATCCATGCCCATCAAGCATACCAAATTGTATTGAGAATTAAAATTTTTCTCCCTTTTTTAGGGGGGGAAAAAGTTATTCTGATTAGTAGTTATCTATTCTAATTTCATAAACAGTATAAACAAAATAAACCACATTCAAAATTTATAAACGGATTTAAGAGTAAACAATTCTTCAGCTACTGTTATTTGAGCCTGCTGAATTCCTATTTTTCTCAACGTATAGTGGATTAAATACATGGCACCCAAGCTTACATTTCTTGAATCACTGGGTTCATTAGTCTCCGTGAAGAACTTCTGTGCTTGCTGAATCATGCTGCATGAATATGGTAAAATTAGTTGTCATGGAAGCAACTGTCAAAGTGCACAAGAAGGAAACTTCAATCCATTTTGAAAAGCAGAAGCAAGAGTATGGAGACAAATCTTTCGAAAGATAATGATTGACTAGTCCAGTGGGGCATCATAAATTAAACAGAATGGAAGCAGAACAATTTATTTTGACACTACAGTCTGAAAAGCCATATTGTTTCAACTAATTACAAGTCTGGTAATCAAGCAACACATGATTTAATAAGCCTAGAGAGATTCCACCAGTGACATTATTATCAGTAGTATAACACATCAGAGAGACAGACTAAGAAAGCATTTTCAAAAGGACCAAAACCAAGCAGAAGACAGACTGACCTGGATAAGCAATAAGCAAAGGCCAGCACAGTCGACAATGATCTTACAAAATATAGAAGCCGCTGTTTAACAACCTGGCTAGCATCCGTATGTAGGACAACTGGATCCAATGCTCTGCCAGAACAACCATTATGATCAATATAAATAAATGAATATAAACTGCCCCTGTTTTTTCATGAGAGATCTCTTGAAATTTGTGTTCCTGCTTCTAGAGGAACAGTAGCCTAAAATAAATTTTGAATTGTTGCTGTTAAGTGTTTGTTGTGTTGGTTTAATATACAAAGTCTGGCCTACTTCCTATCAGTTTAAACCTTTGGAATAGATTTTAACTTAACATAGGATCAAAGCTTACTAGTCTGATTGGTCTTTTGCTCAAATCCTGAAAACTAAAAATTCTTCAAAATCTATATTGGATAGACCTGCAAATAAGGGGGAGAGTCAAGTGTCTGTTGTGTCAACTTCCTATCAGCTTGAGCTTTTGGAATTGATGGTAACTTAATAATGCCATTTTGTATCACTTGGACCATTTGGAGGAAAGAAAACAGCCAAACTTTCAGGAAGTTGAGCTTACAATAAGCTTAAGCTTATGTGATCTGAAATTTTTAAGATTCTTTTCATTAATTCTTGTAATTTTTGTCTTTTTAATGAAGGAGGAGGGTGGATTTTTTTTATACTTTCCAATTACTTCATTTGTTCCCTTCTCTCTTTCAATGAAGTTAAACTCTTAAAATAATAATATAAAAGGATCAAAATATGGACACCTGCAAAAGAGTGTTGCTCCGATCCATAGCAGCAAAGGTTGAAGATATGAGGTCATAACATAATATGTCTTACTCTTTTTCCAACTATTATCACTCTTCTGCAGAGAGACATTAAATAAGATAAAAGGCACAAACCATTTGGGAGAGGGAAAACAAGAATTAAAAAAAAAAAAAAAAGAGAAGAGAAAAGAAAAGAAGAAGAAAACTAGAATCAAATTGCATGAAAAATGAAAAGAACCGAAATGAAAACATACATGAAGCAATAAGTTTCTGCTTAGACGCATAAGTGGCCCAAGACCCCAAACAGCAAAAATAGTAATACCAGCTGCAGAAATCAACCTTACTACAAGAGGGCTACCTTGTAAAACATTACAAGTTCTGCATAATACAATGCAGCGATGTTAGTAACAAATAGTAATGTAAAAGAGTAGACAAAACTCCAAGATGGAGCACTCTTGTTCACATAAACTGATTTCATACGCTAGTGATAAAACATGAAAACAACATTTTTAAAACCATAAAATGAATGCTAGACTTAAAAATATCAGAATCAAGCTCCATATGTATAAGCTCATGCTAGAGATCTAATGATATTCCTGGAAAGTAATCTGTAATTAAAGTAAAGTGTTCCAAACTTGACTACGTACAGAGCTCAATCAGTTTACATAAAAAACATGACAAGGAATTATCTTGGATCATATGAAATAAGTGATCATGGGTCAAGTAGTTTACAACTGATTCATAAAGTAATGCACTCCCATACTCGTACATTAGAGGGTGAAACCAATTATGTCTTAGCTTCAAGTTAAAAAATATTTTTCCTATAAAAATCACAGAAAAAGAAACATGAAGCTGTAAGAGAAGTGCTACAGGGAAAAACAGAGTCTCAACTACAAATGATATAGTTCTGCCTGAGACACAGGCATCAAATGTTAGGGGGGGAAAGAAGAAGAGCTTAACCATAAGTAACATATATGTGGAAATATAAATTACATCTAACAAAAGATAATTACTTAGTCAATGCCGTGACAGCTGTCTTCATGCTATGGAATTCCAATGGGTTTCTTGATATTAGAGAAGAATGGCACTTAAAGGCATTGTATCTGTAAGGTAAAGTAAAAATTGGCCTATACACATTGTCTGATAAACGGATACTCCAGCAATCCTGTCTCTGGAACTGCAAGAAAAAAGAATAATCTCAAAACATTGGATGAAAGTCTTAGAAGTTTCACTAAACACTGAAGGCTGAAAGACCATTACAAGAAAACTATGTTGAAGTGGTGCAAATTATCAATTAAGTCTAACTACAATTCCAAACTTTCTGCAACTAGAAAGGTACTATTCCTTGTATAAATACTTGACAAATAAAGCCTTCAACATAGGAAGGATCTGACTCCTAATGAAGTAAAAAATAAAAATCTAATAGTAGAAAAAAGGCAAATAAAATAAAAAATACCAACAACAACAAAAATAATAATATTTTAGCAGCACCCTGAAAAATTAATCAGTAAAAAGGTATTAATGAGTCCAGATGAAGGTTCCAGTAGATTCAGCTACGGGAGTCTCCCACTATTGTACAGGGACATAGATTAAATTATGCATTCATCAGGGTTTGGGTGGGTTCCCAATGTAGCCTATAAAGCCAACGGGCCAACAATGGATGACAACATAAAATCCAGGCATTTTTATGCCTTCCACATCTACTGGATCCACATATCCATCAAGCAAAAAAGGCACTCAACAGTGTGGGTAACACTTAATATAATAAAAAAGATCAAGAACAACAAGTTACGACTGAAGGAACAGTAAACACAGTACAAACTGGAGACTCAAAAAAAGATGCATATAAATATAAAAAAAATATGTTTTATGTCCACTATATACGCAAACATCACCTGAGCTGCATTAACAATCATGCATGTTATGTAACTGGGAACAAGAAAAGGAAAAAGAAAGAGACTGACTGAAATTCTTAAGCCAAAACTCATACCGAAATACATGATGAAAGAGAGGTTCCAAATATAGGTGGCTTGCCTCTTCCTATTCCACTCTGTTAATAAACAAAAAACTTAGACATGAAAATGACAAAAATTGCAGGGAATCATTTAAAAAAAAAAAAATCAAACTAAGAAAAAGTACCTTAAGTTGTTTATTGTAACTCTGGTTCTTGCAAAGTCCCAGCCCATGAGACAGTTGCAACGAACCAGAAAGAACCATTTTTGGTTTGCAATAAGCAGGTTAGGATGTACCACTAGCAGCATAAGATCATAATACTACTTAATACCAGTAAGCCTTTAGAAGCCACCACCAGCAAGCATAAGATCCTAATTTAGTATTCATCCAAACATGAGAAAAATCACGAGTTCTAAGCTGCAATGAAACGTTGAGAATATCAGCCAGCGATACTCCAAGGCTTCTAGGAATTACATTGACATCAATGATCAAACTTCCACCCGGACGCCCACCAAGCCCATAAAATATAATTTGTCACTATACCATTTTTAATAGAAGCTATGCATATGCATATAGTATTAAGAATTAAAAGAAGAAAAAAAAAATAGTTTACAGTTCCCCTTATTACATGAACTAATGAATCAGTTAGAGAATTTAATTCTGTTAGAAACAAATGAACAAATAAAAAGACGTAATTTTACAAAACTCTCTAAGTAGAACATGTTGACATATAGGGCAGTCACTACATATCATGTTTCTCTAAAATCATTGCGCTTCTATGTAGAAGCTAAAACCTCACCTGTTCTTCGAAGCTTTCAACTACGATTTCATAATCATATTAGTCCCAATTGATATTAAAATAAGAACAATATAGTAAAAATGTCAATTCTAGGCACCTCACCCTTCAAATGAATTCACCTGTAGGCTTGACTTTTGGTTCTAAGATTGATTCTCATCACAATTTCAGCGCTTAACAAAAAATAACAAATAAAAAAAATCCTAATTTATTGCATCCTCTTTCTTTCATATTTCCCGTACCAAAAAAAAATCCAACTTCACAATTTAGCTTCCAAACAAAAAAGCTCCATCCAAAAACTGAACTGTATTAAAGAGGAGCATAACCAAAATAAATTATAAAGGGACCAACTTTATAGTCATGGGTGACTATCAAATAGCAAAAATACACATATCTGGCCGACTTTGAGTTCAATAACAAAATATATATATATATATATATATATATATATAAACTTGTGGTTGAATAAGAAATAAGATTAGAGAGTTTTCAAATTGAAAACTGGGTTTAAGAAGATTACCTCCAGAAGAAAAAAACGACGCCGAAGCGAAAACTCCCAGGGCCCAAAGAGCCTCTTCCACGAAATTCCCAGACTGGTTCTTTGTTCCTTTTTTTCCCTTCAATTTCCAACGGAGTATCAGAGGCTACGGAAAGTAGATTCTTCTGCCTTCCTGTGCACCACACTTCTCTATGAATGTCCGCATGAATGTCTACATGTTTCTCGCCACGTGGCTTCCTCTCTTTTGTCACTGTTCACAGCTTAACGTGGCATGGTTTGATTTGCAGGTTCATATTTAGGAGCGTGTCAATTTCCTTAAAATAAAAATGTCCTCTTAATTTGTTTTGATAAAGAAAAAAAAATTACTGCCACAGTAATTATATTTTTTTTTATATAAAAAATTTTAATCTACTCAAAATACCATACACTTGATCAAATTTAAATAGAATAAAATATACAAACAGTTTTACCATTTAAATTAAATTACTGTATAAATTTAATTGTGTTCTTTTAAGTCTACCGTGAGACACAAAAAAAAGGTAAGAGCATGCAAAATGAATATATAAATCATTTTAGTTTAAATATATTAAAACAAGTTATTATCTAATAAAAAATAATAAGTTAAATTTTCATTAGTATTTTAAATTTTTTTGATAAATCAAACAAAAAAAATTATAAATTGTCATTATAACAAATAAAAACTGTTATAATTATTATAATTGACATTATAACAAATATGAAAAATATTATAATTCTTATATATACAACAATTATATAAGTAAAATTTAATTTGTGTGTGTGTTTTTTCCTTTTTGGTGCATTACATTTTTTTTTACCAGAAGAAAAAAAGGAAAGAGTATAAATAGTGGACGATTTAAAGAAACAAAGCATTCTATATTTTCCTCACCAAAAAAAAAAAGAAAAAAGAAAAAAAAGCATCCAATTTTTTTTAAAATGTCAATTTAATTTCAAAACTTAGGAAAACCATGACAATTTTTCAGAATATTGTTAGTTGTTTTTCTTTCCTAATTGAAAATGAAACGCAAAATAAAAATAAAAATTTTCCTTTTTTAGAAAAATGTAAACATGCTCTTTAATTTTCTTCTTTAATAGTAAGTTTTATAAATATGTTATTTTCCTTAAATTAAAAATACATATTTTAAGGTACAAATGACAATCGAGAAATCTGACAAAAATTTAAAAAATAAAATCAATTAAAATTTAATGTGTTCCACTTCTGTACTCCAACGATTTTAACCGTCATTTTCAAGGAGAAGTGATGGACCCGGTTCACTGTTATTGAACCCGAATCACATCGACCCACGTGCAGGCTCGGTCTGTTGATCGGAGACCTGGTGGTAGTGCGAGGGAGAAACAATGGCGGACGACGAGAAAGTGAAGAACGAAGCTTTGCAGATGATGGGTCAGTACCAGAACCTGCCTCGCTTGGTCGTCTTCGATCTCGATTGCACTCTCTGGCCCTTCTACTGGTATTTTTCCTATCAAAATCATTCGTTTTTACATTGAATTTGACAGCGTTTTGCAGATTTGTCACCATTATTGAACTTTTATGTGGTTTATTATTATCAGCGAATGTTGCTATGAGGATGATCCGCCTTATCTTTATCCGGAGGCTAGAGGGATTGTGTATGCACTGAAGGAGAAGGGAATTGACATGGCTGTTGCTTCAAGATCACCTACACCCAACATAGCCAAAGCATTTCTTGGAAACCTGGGAATCCAATCCTTTTTTGTGGCCCAGGTTGGCTAATCTGACTCTAGTACGTTACAGTTTTCTGCTTCCCTAGCTTGTTGTGGATGTGTGTTTGGTTGGTAAGAAAAATGTGTTCAGGTGGTGTTGAATGCTTTTTGAATGTTGTGGGAGCTTCAATATGATAAAGTAGAGCTTGTGCTATGAATAACTGCTATAGGGTTATCGAAATTGACCGTGATACAAAGTGAGGAGAGGGAAAATGAGAGAATCTGACTAGCCAATTTTAGTGGAGGAAGCCATTTTTTCAACGTAAATTAACTATGTAAAAAGCTTGTATGGTTAATTCTGATAATGTAGTCCTGAAAAGGAGTTAATTTTAGAAGTAATAAAGGCAAATGCTGCAATATAACTTTGGTAAGACATAAAGGCATGGAAGGATTGTTCCATTTAAAATGAAGGTCTTGTTGCAAATGGAAATAATTAGAGAAATCCTCAAACAATCAAATACAACCCACCCACAACCACCAACCCCAACCCCCCACCCCCCCGGGACTAATATGAGGTCTATTTTGGCTATGGTGATCTAATTCTATGTTGTTTATATTGCTTAAGTTATTATCATCATCATTTACTTGTGGGGAGAGATGGGGAGAGAAGTTTGTGAAATTTATTGTTTCTGACTTTTTCTACAAACTAAAAATGTATTTGGATTATTGATGCAGGAGATATTCTCCAGTTGGACTCATAAAACAGATCATTTCCAGAAAATTCATAGAAAGACTTGGGTACCTTTTACTTCAATGCTTTTCTTCGATGATGAGGACAGGAATATTGATGCTGTAATTTAGCTCCTTGTTCCATTTTGTTGTCTTTTATAGCTTATCTTAGCTTGTGAAGCATCTTGGATTCCTATACACAACTTAAATGAAAATGGTAATGAACATCTTTTTATATGAAAATTAAAATGAATGGTATATCTCCTTCGTTCCATGAACAGGTATCAAAAATGGGTGTAACAAGCATTTTGGTTGATAATGGGGTGAACCTTGGTGCTCTGAGGCAGGGATTAACAGAATTTACTCTAAAGGCCAGTTCATCTCATAGGAGTATGAATGGTTAAATTACTCAGGTTGTCAAACTAATGATGCATGTTTATGTTATGGAAGTGGAATGTGGCTGCTATGGTGCAGTAGACAGATTGTCAAACTATTAATTTATACTCACAAATTGATGATTGTAACTCATGAAGGAATTTACATACTGTAATTCTTTTTTTATATAATGTTCTTTGGCTGTTTCTGTCATTATGTCATCAATGGTTGACACATTTTTCTACCTCTATGAAAATCATTCTTCTATGACAGGTCAGATACTGTGAATAATATGGTCTATGCAGTTGTATTCTAACGCTTTTTCCAAAATTATTCTTGAAAGATAGCAAACCAACATGTTTCATGCAGATATTTTTGTAAAATGAAAAACATTTTTATAAAATACCAATCACATTCAATATATAATGAATAAACAATTTTTGAATGAAAAAAAGGGTACAGACATATGTTTATATACAAACAAAACAACAAAAACGCAAAAAAATAAAAAATAAAAAAATAAAAAAACTGCAAAATAAAACACTAGTAGCATCTAATTGTTGATCTCTCTAAATGGAGCTCTAACATCAGAAATAGGAGTTTCAGTACTCTTTCTTACAGGGTCATCAGAAATAGAGCTCTTACTATTAGCTTCATATTTCTTCATTGCAATGGGGGTTTCAACACTCTTTCTTACAGGGTCATCCAATTTCAAATCTCTCTGTGAACAACCATAATTGTTGTCAAATGAGAGCATTATTCCCTCCAACATGTCCATCAGCTGTTTGTCTGTACTAGATAACCCACTAATCCTGTCACCTAATCCCCCAATGAAGCCCAATAAATTTTCCCTTTCTGAGGATAACTTGATGACATCTTCAATTAAATTTCTCCTTTCACTCTTGAGCTCCTCAATCTCAGCGTCTGCATGTACGAGCTTTGTCTTCATTTGATTAGTCAGTTTCTTCATCTCCAACTCTCTTGCTTCCAATTTTTCTTCCACCTCTAATGCTTGCTGTTCTGACTCACACAATGACTTTTGTTGCAATTCCAGTTTCTTCTCAATGCTGTTGATGTCATCCTCAAGTTCCAAGAGCATTAACTTTTTCTCTTCAATCTCTAGTGCAGCCAAGATCTCAGCAGCTGTGATTTTCTCCCAAGCTTCATGGACAAGGTTAATCTCTGTCTGTTTCTCAGCAAGCTGTGAAGACAAAGAAATTAATGAGCTATCAAAGTTATGTTCCATTGACTTCAGAGGATGCATGAGATCACTCACCCTCTTGTTTTTCTGTCCTACAAGCTGGATAAGTTTCTCTTTCTCATTTTCAAATATTGTCTCTGCACCAATTTGTGCAAGTAGAAATCCTTCGAGTTCTCTTCTCAATGATTCTTGCTCTAGCCACTCAACTTCTTTCTGAAGTTGCTCTAATATCTCATCCTTCTCGCTTGTAATTTGGAGAAAGCTTGCTTTTTCTGAATCAATGGACATAGATGTTTCCCATCCTGTGGTTTCAGCACCTGTTTCTTTTGTTTTAAGCTTCTTCTCCAGTAACCCAATTTGTTGATGGAGGTTCTCTATTCTTTTTTCTTTTTCTTCCAACACACAAAGAAGACTCTCTTTCTCTTGTTTGATGGATTCCCCAACATCTACTTGTGCAAGAAGAGAAGTTTCTAACTCTTTGCGCATTTCATGATTTACTTCAAGATCAACTTTTAAACGTTCAGCAATTGATTTCCAAATATGCAATTCAAACTCAATTTCATTTCCCTCACAAAATTTCTCAGTCAGCTCAGTATTCACTTTGTCTAAGTCTGCACAAACTTCCCTAAGTTTCTTTTCCAAGACACCTTCCATCTCAAGAACTTGCTCTTTTAGGAAAAGTTCACACTTGGGTGATTCCATAAGCGTCTCCTCATCCCTGTCAAGTTCTTGCAGCATTAGAAGCTGCTGATTGTCAATGAGATCCAAAGATTCAATCCTTCTCAAAGTAGGTGTTGTCTTCTTGTGTTCTTGTTTCAAATCTGTCTGCAATTTGACTGCAGTAGCATTTTTCATCTCCAGCTGCTGCATCAATAGAGAAATATTCTCTTCTTTCTCTTTGTTAGTCCGGTCTATTTCAGCCTTTTCATTCCCAATCTTTAATTGAGCCTCGGAGATTCCGGAATTTAACACCAGTAGCATAATAGAAATCTCCTCATTCTGCAACTTCAGCTGCATATTTAAAGAATGAAAACCTTCCAACTTCATCCTCAGCTCTTCTATGGCTGCTTCTTTATTCTCTAGCTCAGACCTATACTTGTTCAGGTCTCCTGTCATTTTTTCCAGTTGATTCCTCCAATTAGCTTCTACAGCCCTGGGCTCTACACTAGGGTCTCCATGCATCTGTTCCAACTTCATCCTGAGCTCTGCTATTGTTGCATCTCTATTTTCTAGATCAGACCTATAGTTGTTCAGGTCCCTTCTCATTCTATCCAGTTGAAAGCTTTCAGCTTCTTTAGCCCTGAGATTTTCAGTACAGTCTCCATTCACTAGCTGCAACTCCATCCTGAGCTTCTCTATCAATGCATCCTTACTCTCTATATTAGACCTCTGATCATTCAGGTCCTTTGTCATCTTTTCAAGTTGAGAGCTCCACTCAGCTTCTTTAGCCCGTAGCTTTGCAGTAGATTCTTTATGCATCTTCTCCAAACACTTGAGCTTATTTTGCAGCTTCGCTAGAGAAGATGATACTGACGCTTCCTGAATTTGAGCTTCTTGCATCTCTTTGAGGCAAATATGTAACTCCTGATTTTCTTGCTCTAACTTTCCTGCTTGATATTCTATTTCTTTGTAAGATGTCTCCTTTTTGCTGAGCAAATGTCTTAGAGACGCAATTTCTTTGTCCCTCAGAGAAGTCAAGCAGTCCAGTTGGGATTTCGGATCCTGGTACTCACTGGAAACATTCTCCGTTTGAGTCTGGAATTCAGAGACTCGAACTTCTAGATGCTTTCTCCGGCTTTCTTCATGAGCCAAGGCTTGGTTGCACATCTTTAGCCGGCTTTGAAGATCTTCTGAAATTCTCATTTGGGAGTCTAAGCTTGTTTGCAGTGAAGAAATTTCATCAAGTAATGAAGACTTCTCCAACTCCCATTCCTTCTTACTTGTTTTAAATTGATCTCGCATCTTTTCATGTGCTTCTTCTAGATGTCCAAACTGCTCCTTTTTCCATTTTAGCTGATCTTCAAACTTCCTGTTTTCATCTTCTAGTTTGAGTAGTATATCTTCTCTGTCTCTCACTTCTTTGGTTGCATTGGCTTTCTTCTCTGCTTCTGAACCTTTTTTTTGTGAAACTGATAAACACCCTTTGAGGCCTTCAATTTCTTGTTTATGTGCTCGAATCTGTTGCTCTTGATCAAAATTCTTCTCATTTGCCTCATCTAAAGCCAATAACAACCCTCCTTTTTCCTCTTCCCATTTCCGGAACTTATCATCACAATCTACTCGGAGTTTATCATATGTGGCACTGAGATGCTTGACAGCAGACTCTTTTTCATTCAAATTGCGTTTAAGATCTTCAAACGTCTGCTTCAGAACAGATATTTCATCTGACTTTTCATTAAGTTCTTGAGCCTGCTTCTCAATTTCTAAAATAGCATCCTGGATTTTACTGAGCTGCTCATTGTGGGCTTTCTTTAAGTTTTCATATGCTTCTGCTTTTCCTCTGTATTGTTCCCTGAGCTTCTCAGTCTCAGCTTTAGCTTCATCAAGCTCCTCATAAACCTTGTCCATATTCTTTCCCAAGTAAAAACTTCAAAAAAGTGGAAAAAGGAAAAAAAATAAGGCCTTTTGTAAGACAAACAGACAACATCACATCAACAATAGAATCAAAGTTTCTGATACAAAAGAACTCATACCGTCAAAAAGTGGATATCTTTTTAAATTGTGATTCACATTCCCTCTCATTAGATAATCAGTACAGGCATACACACATGGTACAGTCTCTATAATTCCACCCTAAACCTATAATAAAATTCTCAAAATAATTACCATCTCCCTTCAAAATTGATAACAAATCAGGCTTGGGCTTTCCATTTTAGAATTGACATCTTTACATAGAGAAAAATAGTCCAATATATTAATATTGTTCAGTGTTCACACTTCTGAATGCTGTGTGGGAAGTTGATACACTTCTAAAAGGATAAATAGAAACAAATACGCAAACTTTCAGAATTGTCTAAAGCTTCACTACAAGAGGAAAGTCAGAAATGGTGCAAGGTAGTTTGGCTAAGCATTTTCCTTTCGTAAATTATTGGAAAACAAATATACCAAATTCTTGATGCAATGGTGGTTGGTAACGTAAGGTAAATAACATTACTTAATTCAGATAAGAAATCCAAAAGAAGCAGAGAATTCAGCATTCTATACGCACAGGTTTAAAATGTGTTCTTTGTTTGTTTGCTGAGAAATGGGGGAAAGGAAAGAACCTTCTCTCTGTATCATTTAAGTTTTGGGTCCAAGAATCTACTCAACCTCCACTCAACTGAGCCAGCTACAGCTGAGTGATATACATGAGTCAAATCAAACATAAAAAATCCAATATCAAAATAATAAGAAAAAGAATCCAGAATTAACCTAATTGTCTTTTCATTGGTTTTCTCGGCAACCAGACACAGTGCTTCAACAAAACAACAAAATCCATATAAAATTCAAGAAGATTCAACCCAAATTAGAATTTAACAGAAACCTCAGGGCATGCAAAACTAAAAGTATTCAGACTCTGTCTCTAACCTACCCAAACCCCTGAAATTACCACATGCAGACAACAATTATATTCACCCATAACTTAATCGGAAACAAAATTTAACATAATTATCAATGCTCAATGTTTGGTTATCCAGAAAACAGAGAGTAGCAAAAATATAATGCTGGGTGGTGAGGGTGAAGGAGAGAGGATTCATTTATTTTCCCGCAATTTCTAGCCAGCCAAACAAGTTTTTAGGCAAAGGGAAGAGAAACCCAGAAAACGTACCTGGTAATGTATGCGATTATAGATTCGGCATCAATGGAGTCGTCTAAAACGCGAGTGTTTTGGTTTTTTTTTCTCCTGGTTCTTGGTTTTGAAGAACGACCAAAAAGGAAAAGAGAGAGGCAGGAGAAAGCGGTTTGGAAGTAGCCGTTGAGAGAGGGCTTTCCGGATTTGAAATTGTCAGGAAAAAACGGAGATTGACGGCGTCATAGAGTTCAGTGGCAAACGGCGTTATGCTTGAAAACCCACGTAACTTATTAACTTCCGGCTCTTTTCATCTTTTAAACGAAAGGTAGACAGTAGTTATGTTGATTTTGAATAAAGCAGACTAGCCGTTAAAGCTTACGTGTGTGAAGTCCAGGACCAACATAATTGGGCTGGGCTTTTCTTTTATTGGCTGCCTCTGTTGTCCAAAGTCCTTTATGCCGAGGGAGTTGATGAAGTTTTTTCCCTTCTATTTTGACTGTTAGTAATAATTATTATTATTATTTTTGGCTTCTTAACTCTCTCATTTATGTTTGATTACCTTAGCAATTTGTGAACCATGTCTAATGTGTAATCATAATTTACCTAAAACATTTGCTTTTAGAAAATTAGTTTGATTATTTCATGCATAAGCTCCTTATCAAGGTTAAATTTAGGTTGCAAAATAAAGGGAGGTCTAGCTCTATTGTATTTACCTTGTCTCTCTCTTTCTATGTTTTCAAATGTAACTTGACCCATTAGGCAAAAAAATAAAAATTTATTGTACTAATGTTACCAAACTGTGCACAAAATTAAAAATTACCTACTAAATTATGAAATTGACATTTAAAGATAATTTTTTTCTTTTTCATATTTTAGTGTATTGATGTCCAAAACTTAAAACTAAACAAATATAAAAGAAGCAACGTAAAGTTTGTACTAGTTGCATGCCCAAAATTTAAATATGGAAAGCAACTGAATTGCTTTTGCATAGTAGAATAAATACCAAGTGAAAAATGGTACACATCACGTCAATAGTGGATGTAATCAAGCCATGAACATAATTGCCTTAATTAGCCAAGTATTTAGCTTTGTCCATTCAGTGATGTCAACCACCCTTCATATGATGGTTCATCATTTATTTTTCTTCTTTTTGGATGTAAACAAAAACCCTATTCATCTTCTATAAATAAGGAAAACCTCTGTCATGGACCCCCACAACCAAAAGAAAAGGAAATGCTTGTCACCTATTTGTGTATTTGTGCCACACAAAAATTTGAGAGATTACAAACCACATGCTCTCTCTCGCCCCATAATCCTGTATCTGTGTCCATGTCTAACTTTTTATTTTGCTTGCTGCGAGCATTGCATCAATATTTGTAGCTGTATATTGCATACCACATGCGTCTTTATCTTTCATGGTTCTCCTTTGTTTTTTTTTGGGCTAGGACCTTTCATTCTCATCTAACATGAACCAGATCTGCAGTCCTCTCTCTCTTTTTCTTTGTATCCACTAGGTCTCCCTTAGAGTCAGAACCATATCCATATCATACTAAGTTGACACTAAAACCCAACCTATTGACTAAACTTATTTTTTTACCCATTACAACGTTTTACATGTTCCTGAAAGCATTCATAAAAAAAAAAAAAAGAGTGAAAATAATAGGTGTTACTGAAAGTTTTTTTTCTTATTATTTTTAATTAAAAAAAAACCATATCTCAGATAAGCAATCGTAAGTTTTGAATTCAAGATTTAAGAGTACTAAAAAAAAATTAATGGTCTTTGCTATAAACCAAGGCAAATGATATTTGATTCTACCAAAAAAAAAAGAAAAAGGCAAATGATATTTGAGGGTTCCATATCTTAGACAATAGATTTCCCATTTGAAATAAAAGGGTTAATTATATATGCTAGCAGTCTTTTAAATAAGAAAGGGCAAAAAAACATGTTGGTAGCTAAGGAAATAATTCAAAAGGAAAAAAAAAATTAAAAAAAAAGAGTTGAAAATTATAAATTTATGCAACTCAATAGATGAGCTGACAGGTGGGGAGATATAGATTAGGTCGCAATCATAGCCGAATCAAACTTCACATATTATATTCATCTTCATAAATTATCACTTTTACATGCTGTGCAACATATCTCTTTTGATAAACATCAATGGTGGTGCACTCTACACACACTGCACTTGTGTTTATTAAATTTAAAATAAAAAAAACAATTTAATTTATATCAAAAAGTTACAACCTTCCATACTTGGACTTTCTTGTCAATGACCCTTCATTTATTTCATGATTTTTTAAACAATACACAACAAATAAAACTATTATAAAAGAATAAAACTTTTCATATGTTATTTAATCCACGTGGCATATTTTTATTGGTTAGATATTACACAATAATCAATAAAGTTAAAAAAAAAAATTATTATATGTAACTAATAAAAATAATGCCGAATAAACTGTGTTATCTTACAATTTGTATTGAATTGTATTATTTTAAATGAAAATCTTTTATTATCGGATTTTAAAAGTGTATAAGGAAGAGAAATTCAATGATGGAGAAGAACATGTTTATTTTTATGGAAAGAAAAAGAAAAATAATACATGGATGTTTAATCATTGATCTAATGAAATTATTAGAACTTATTATATTCTCCCTGTCCTCTTCTACTTTAGCTGTTGCCTGTTCGAAGTAACATTTTTCCTTCTTTTTCTTTTTCCTTGCTTACCTCTTTTTTTTTGGGGTCAATCCTTGCTTACCTCTTTGTCATATTATATACCACCCAATCTAATATAATCAGTCACAGCCTAAGAAATGTCAGTTGGCTATATCGTAATCATATTATGACCATGCTTTATTCTACTTTATTTTTTTCCCACTAGTATATGCTCTATTGTGCATATATAATCAATTTTATTTAACCTTATAGTATATTGTTCGTAAAGAGAGAAAGTAAACGGTAAAATTATAATATATATATATATATACATATATTATTATCTTTTGTTTTTCCATCCATTACTTTTACGAATTAGAGTAATCAAATTTTTATAAAAAAATAAAAAAATAGAGTAATCAAATCATGCATGCTGTTTCTGTTCCTAACCAAGAGGTTTGGTTTAAAAGATGTACCATCTAAAACTTTGTGTGTATATAAAAGCATCTTAAACTAGTTGGTTTGCACGTCTTATCATTGTTGATTTGTAGAAGAAATCATTGCTTTTAATCTTTAATCATTCTGATTGGTATACTTGAAGATGCAATACAAGTACCTATTCATTGCACACATATGCAATTGTTTTAATTGCAATGAGAAAAGCCTAAAAGAAATGAATCATTAAGGATATAAGGACAACTTTGAAGACCAAAATAAATATTATGTAAAATTGAGTCAAGCCAGAAGCTGAATTTTGCCTTTGGATTTTTGCTCTCTCTTTATAGGTTGAAGTCCTCGCTTTGGATCTTCCACAAAGGGGTACTCTTTTTTTGGTAAATTCCACGAAGGGTACTAGGGAACAACTCAAGGCATTTGTAATAACAATAATATAATATTTATACATATATAAATTATAAATGGGACCCTGTGGCGGTAGAATTCTTTACCAATTTGCTGAAGTAGGGAGGAAATTAAAGGAAGCAAACACATATTTCTTTTTGTCATTTTGGTGGACTAATTAAAAGCACATGGAAAGTGTCCCAAGTGGAACAAATCGAAATCTTTGCCTATCTACAACCTCATCGCCAAGTGGAAATGGCAAATTGCAAACATATATTGGCAGAACTTTTGGCGGCCACGAACAAGTGGCCATGCCCATGCCATTATTTGCATTGATTTTAACTTTTTTTTGCACTCAAATTGCCTACCTCATTAAAACTCCAACAAAATACAAACAATATAAAATTGAATCCGCACCTGAGGGTATGATCTAGTGGAAAGGAAGTCGATCGTTCCATCACAGTCGTTTGTGAGAGTTGTGGTTCGAGTCTTAATAAAGTTCAGTTATTATCTTGTGCTGCTTCGGATTATTTGAATCACTGTGGAGTGGATCTGTTAGAAAGGGAAATACCGCTTCTCTCTATAAGGTTGTAAAACTAAAACAGTAAAAAGGCTCTACCCACTAATAGAATCCTGAGCTGATGAGATCCACATCGAAATCTTTTTTTTTTTAAACAAAAAAAAAAAGAAAATTGGATCCCATTTAATCTGATGTTCTAAGTTGTCAAATTAGAAAAGGGATTGTGGGATTTCTATTTATATATATATGGTGTCCAATACTATCTCTGTATTAGTAATTTTTGTAGTAATTGGACCACCCTTCATGTTACATAATATATATACACACACCTTATATTAAAAATAAAAAGGAAACAGAAAATAATAATAGTAATAATGTAACTTAGAAAATACAAAGAAGAAAACAAGGAAGATGTTGGGCATTAATATATTTATATTGTTTGCGTAACAAAATACATAGGATTCTTTCTTTTGTGGATGATTGGATATTATTGAATTTGACAAGTTTATAGTTAAGTAGTGGGAAAATTATTCTATTTATAAATAAAGCAAATAAGAGTGTGACAAATCAATGAGAAGAGTAGACCTTCCTTGTCAAACTCTACACCCCCTAACTTAGAAAAGCTAAGCCTGAGTTGCTAAATCAAGGTCAGAAACAGAATCAAATATCACTTCATTGTGAAGCTTAGAAGAAAATTCCCTTCTTTCTTTTCTTTTTTTTTTAATTCCAAATTAACATAATTTTTTATCCAACATTTTCTTCCACTTTGCTTCTTCATTTGCGGCTTCCTTATTCATTTAGGCATATGGAAAAAAAAAACAAGGAAAGAAAGCAAAGACCAAGACCCGAAAATCGTTGGCCATTTCTTGCAACTCAAGGAATAATATTTAGCCATGACTTCTACTCAATAATAATGGTTCTCTAATCACCTTTTTGAACGGGTATAATAAATTTCATTAATTTGGTCTCTGTGATGACCAAATTTATCATGCTAATTACATGAAATTTCATAAACAAAAACAATAAATTGTTGATTTTTTTATTTAATTATAATACCATAACTAATACATATTATGAAAATTTTATATCCTTCTATATATCTATATATGTTGGAAGAAACTAGATGCATAGCATTACGCCAAAGAAGAGAGATTTAGACTCAATAACGCTAAGCATTAAATTGAATACTGATTATTAATTGGGATTAGAAATAAATAAATTGACACAATTCTTAGCAAACTTAAGTGGTATTAACTATTTAGTATTTATTATAAGAGAATTAATAATATAAAGTAACTTTAGAGACCACCTGTATACAGAATCAATTATTTTATAACAATTGGATTCACAACCAATAAAATTATAGTACTTAGACAATTTTAATATATATCATAACATATCAATTTACCAATTGTTCATGTGTTATATTATTATTATTATTATTATTATTTTATTGATTGTATGTTCAAGTGTTATGATATAGTGGGTTGTGGATATAGATGGCGTAATACACATGGTAGTAACTGAAAATTTTTCCTTTGCAAAACATATTGATTACAAAGGCTATGAAATTATTATAATTCAATTTAAAATTTTATAAAGCTCTAAGATGGTATGCTAAATTTCTTAGTCAATTAGTCCATGCAGGTAGGCTGGTGAAAATAAAATCAAACATTATTACATGGTACATTGTACGTGCTTAATAAGAGAAAGGTAAAACAATGAAAAACAGTGTACAAAGAACTTGAACTATGAGACAAAATTAGAGGTGATGAATCTAATAAAGATTAAGAAAGGAAATTAGAAATATGATTATGAAATTAAATTAAATTTATGTAGAAAAGTCATATTTGACATATATATATATATATATATATATATATATATATATTGGTGAGAAAGTCATATTTGATATGGCAACCCCTAATTAGGGTTGTGTAACTTGTGGCACAGCTGGCGGTGGATATCTAATTATTAAAATCAAAGGGATAATTCATCAAATCCATTCTGAATTCTTTATTAATATATATATTTAATATTAAAGTCCAAAAAAAAAGGGCTGGGGTGACCTAGTTTACACGTGGCAGTAGCTTGCGCCGCTCATACACGCAATGATTGGGTTATGAACCCACCAAGTCAGCAAATTTGGACGGACCTCAGCCCCACTTGTCAACGAATCAACGCGCACAATTCTTTACAGCCAGAATATTTGAAAAAAAAAAAAAGGCGTAAAATAATTAAAACACTACTACATGATTGGAGGAACACAGTAAAGAGCGACCGGCGTCGTACCATCAGAACCGCACGTTACGATCATGATCGTTGAGAGTGCTTTGGAAAAATCCAAAAAATTAAATTAAATAAAAAGTCACAGCAAAAAAATAATAGAATTTATTTTAATAAATACAACGAGCTTTTATAAATTCAGAAGAAGACGAACCGGTCAGTTGGCTTCTCAGAGAAGAAGAAGAAGAAGAAGAATAAGAAGAAGAGGAGGAAGGAGGAAAGAGGAGATTGACGATGATGAGGGTGAGGGTGAGATAGTTGGGGTTTCGGAGACGGAGTGACAGATAGAGTTAGGGTTTCGAACCTGTTTGGTCTTCGGGATTTGACTGGTGTTTTCTCTCTCCGGCGAGAAAATTTTGCTCTTTTTCTTATTTCTACCCTGTGATATCGCCGTTGCACATTTGAAAAGATCAGTAAATTTTTTTTGCGGTGATTTGAGGGCTGAAATAACTGTTTGATCTTTTTGAAGTGTTGGGTTTTCCCTATTTTGGACTCAAGGTCGTAACCCAAGTTCGCTTTTTTAATTTATTTTTGCTTCTTTTATTGTGTTTTTATGTTTTTTTTTTTGGAGAAGCATGAACTTGTTGAACTGGGTGTTTTGAGAATCTAAAACTATAAATTTTTTCGGGGGAAGAAAAAAAAAAAGAAAGACGAAATTTTTAATCATTTTCTGGGTTTGTCGTTTTTGAGTTTCTTTAATCATTTGACGGTGTTCTTTAGAACTTTGGAGTCCTTTAGATCAGAATCTGAACCTGAAAAAGAAGGGATTGAAAGGAGTACTTTTGAGCTTATGGAATTATTTTAAATTGCCCACTGAGATTTTTTCTGTGCTGTTTGGTAAAAAGATTAAATTGATTTCCTTCGTTCTTTGATCTTTATTCTCAAGGGTTTTCTTTTGTGAGATTCGAAGTAAATTCAGTGGATCAATTTTATTTTTTTCTCTGGATTAGTCTGAGGAAAAAAAGCTAATATTTTTAACTGCTAGTTAACCATGCCTATGCTATTTTAAGCTTTTTGGTTTTTGCCTTTAGTTATCATTGGGATTAATGGGTGTGTTTGGATTCTAATTGCGTATTTCATTGTGTGATCTATCTAAATTAACTCCAAATTGATCATTACCTAATATAGTGGTCACTGCAACAGGCAGCAACCACTTGCAACTTGTGTTATACCCTTTTGGACTTCCCATTGTTTTGCTCCCAATTGAGTCTCTGGTCTGCCAACTCTTTTTCCCACAAATTCTTTGCCTTCCAACAGAAGTTGCTTGTTCATCATTTCAATAGGCTATTCAAGAACTTTTGGGGTTTCCAAAAATGGCCGTCTCTTTCACCCGTTTTTCATGGTGGTTGTGGGGTGGCAAAGATAAGGAGCCAGTTCCTAATGGGTCTGCTCTGAATTCTTCATTTGATCTGGGTTTTGGTCTGAGGGAACCTGAAACACTGCAATTCCCTCCCTTCAAGGGTACCAAAAAACTAGCCTCGTCGCCGAGAAAGGTCAAGAAGAAATGGCAGAGTAGGGAAGAGAGAAGAATTGACAAGGAGTATGATATTGTTTTGGTGCCATCTGATGGTGGTTGTTTGTCCGGCTCTGAATCCGATGATTCGGAGGTGTCTATCGGGTGGTTGGAACCTCACGGCCCTGGTTTTCAGAATGATGATGATGAGTCGGACAATGGCTTTGCTGTGCTGGTACCTTGCTATAGTCCTGGTTGCAAGGAGGTTGTGGAGGCTCCAAACAATGAACTTTTAAGTGTCATCAAGAACCTCCCAGAGGAGTTCTCTCCTGGTATGAGTTATTCTTGTTATACTGCCTAATTTTGTGTCATTCGACCTTTTCTATTGCTTTGATTGTGTATGTTGAGCTGTGATTATAAACTCGTTACTGAAACTAGTGAACCTTCTTAGATTATTGATCCTTATATACCTGCATGGTTAATTACTCTTACAGCTTCGAAATCAATAGGAAACATATATGAAAAAGGTGTGGAGGCATTAAGCAGAGCATAACATGATGGAGGACTTAGATCAAACAATGAGATGGCTTAAGCTGTCCTACCAATGATGATCAAACATGCTGTTTCTGTAATACCATATAGTGCAGCCCTTGTACAACTTATCAGCTTTGATAACTTAGATGTGTTGCATGTCCTTTTTATCTGTAGGACAGAGATAGATCATGTTGTTCTGAGTTTTATATCTTTCATTTTTGGTTGGAAAATGCAGATTGCAAGAACTACATGGAGCAATGGCTCTCTTCTCTTCAAAACTTTGGTGCCTAGAAATTGCTGATTCTTACGATGGCGCCATAGAAAAGATTTATGCAGTCTGTGACCTTGTAAAAAATAAATTTAGTGTTGAAGAATTTGGAACAGATAAGAGTTAGTTTGATCCAGTTGAGAAAGCAAAACAAGCCCCTCTAATTCACCGCATTGCTCTGCATTTTATTACTCTTTATCCTTAGATGCAGTGAACAGTGCAGCAGGAAGAAGAATATGTGAAATATAAATGGATTCTTTATTTGTAAATACAGCTTCTCTGTTAGTATGTGATTATATTTATGCTTTAATCTCGCTGCTATTGTATATTCATCTATGAATTTTGTAATATATTCTTTATATCTTATATTTTCAATTTCATGTATAATTGTTATGCTCATCCAGGCTAAAGGGCCAAGGGCCGGCTTAATGGTAAGGCCACTAAGGCCTTTTCCTAGAGGCCCATAAAAGAAAGGGTGCAAAAAAAAAATAATAATAATAATAGAATTTTGTAAAAGAAAATATTAAACATACCTCATTTATTTTAAAAGCACTTTTTGGGGGTTTTTTTTTTTTATATAGATAATGATCAAATATTGGTTGTTTTATTAACATAATGCTCTTTAAAGTGCTATATACAAAAAATACTATCTAATAAAAGCATATTTCAAATGTTACTCCAAATGAGCTTTTAAAATTATAAATAAGTGAAATTTTCAACCTAAAAGAAAAGACTAAAATGTTTCCAAATAAAGAAGCTAATTTTGTGCAGTAAAAAACAACACAATAGGTTTGATTAAGACCTAAAGTAAATATAGGGCTGAAATTCCTATGCCATCTAAAACAAAATTCTATTAGATTTTGAAGCTTATTAAGGAATTTTTTTTTTTTTTAGTCAATACAAATATTCCAAGTGACGACAAAATAGACATTCATTGTTTTTTGCAAAAAGCTCATATGTATCTTTCATTTTCTTGTCGTCTAGTGCCCCTGATATCAAAACTAAACTCAAAGAAAATAAATAAAAAAAAGGGTTTAAATAAAAGAATTAAACACCAAAAATAACAGAAATACCTGTAATTGAATGGGCTATTGATTTGGGCACCCTCATTTAGGCGGGAGTGCCTCCTCCAACGTGTACTAGGATTTCTTATTACCTTAAAAAAAAAAAAACTTATTAATAAAAGGAAAATTTGATTGTCTTGTCGGTGACACATTACTTGTACGATTTTCACTCCGAAAGTTAATAATTAATTTTTTTAAAAAAAAAAAAAGAAAGAAAGAAAAGAAAAGATGGGTATTTTTCTTTTCGGCCAAAAAGGAGGTGCTCTTCAATAAAAGGAAGCATGGCACGTGGAAAAAAGACTACTGCCTGGCTTCCGAACCTTTATTTATTTATTAATTTATTTTTGGTGATTCATACAGCTTTTATGTAGTTGTATTTTTTATTACCAAAAAAAAAAAAATGTAGTTGTATTTTTGGGAAATGAGACTTTATGAAAAGGAAGGGCTTTGACAAAAAATTGGGGCGAAGTTTGCTCCCTTCCATGATCCCATAATTAGAAAGTTGGTGGCACATTCCTTCTTTGAGCACGTTCTTTCTCAAAGTCTGTGTGTGTTTTTTCTTTTCTTTGATTATTATTATTATTATTATTTACATTTTTTCTCCATTTTTGATTCACACCTTTCTCTCTTTTCTTCTTCAAAAACTCACCCCTTTAATGGTTTCCTTCTCTTCTCTTCTTTTTGCATAGAGATAGAGAAAGAGAGAGTTTCATACTTTTGGTACATACACACACAAGGAAAACATAAGCTTTTTTTGCATGATTCTGGTTTAGAGAGAGATAAAAGATAGAAAAAAGATGTTGCAGAGAGCTGCAAGCAATGCTTATTCATGGTGGTGGGCAAGCCACATCAGGACAAAACAATCAAAATGGCTGGAGCAGAACCTCCAAGGTAATATTATAATTTCTGGGTTTTCTTGGGAATTTTGTATTCATTGATAATCTTTCTGGCATATAATTTTTTTTTTGTTTCTATTTTTTCGGGGGGCTGATAATGAGATTTGAATCAGAAGTTCTGTTTCCATCTTTATCTGTGCCATTCATTGCTGCTTTGCATGATTTCTTTGGCTAGTAATCAATCTCATTGCTGTCTCCTCCTCAAACAAAAGAATAAAAGAATAAAAGAGAGAGTGTTCTTGTTAATTGGGACTTAAACAAACAGATTGTTTGCATTGTTTTGGAGGTTGTCCATGGATTTAGCAGCTGATAACTGAATTTAATCATCACAAGTTGTTTTATTTGCAATTTATACTTTGAAGTTGATGATACAGTTGGAAGAGTTATGTATTTCTATTGAAGATACTGATGATTGATACCATGTCTGTGATCCGTCTTCCCTCTGGGAAATAATGTCTATATAATGTAAAATATGGGATCAATTTCCTTGTCCCCTGTGCATCAATTTCTTGGTTTGAAGCTTCATGTGCTTTGACTGTTGTGGCATGACAAGCTACAATGTTTTTCCTTGTAACATCAATTACAGGAAAAGAACAATTAGTAACTATTATATAATTGTTCATTTGTTTATTCATATCCACATTCATGATTTAATTTAAAGAAGTTGCAGCTTAACTTCTCTGGTGTATGCTGGATTTAGCTTTAACAGTTGCTTCCATGAATTATCTTACAGGAATTACTATTGTATCAGATATCAAAAGAGGAAATAGTAGTTTTTTTTTTTTTCTTTTTCCTTGTAAATCAAGTGAATGGCACATAGTGATTTTTGCTTGGAATTGTTGGAAAGTCCAAATTCATCATGGTAGTCGTATTCTACTTAAAAATAGAACATTGCGTTTCCATTGTCTTTCTGGTAGCTTCTGGATTTGTCCAATGTTTTAAGCGTTGTTGCTACATATCTGTTTGTTTGCCTGGAAAACTCTAATACAGTATCTGGAAATTTTAGATATGGAGGAGAAGGTACAAAATACACTTAAACTCATTGAAGAGGATGGGGATTCTTTTGCCAAGAGAGCAGAAATGTACTATAAAAAGAGACCGGAGCTGATAAACTTTGTGGAGGAATCCTACAGAGCTTACAGGTCTTTGGCTGAGCGGTACGACCACATATCCACAGAGTTGCAAAATGCCAACAATACAATTGCTACTATTTTCCCTGAACAAGTGCAGTTTGCAATGGATGAGGAAGATGAGTATGCTTCACCTAGATTCCCAAGAAAGGTTTCCGAAGTCCCAAGAACGGATATCCCAAAGGTCCCAAAGGGTCCCATGAAAGACTTAAGGAGTGTCATTACAACAGCAACAGCTACCAAAAAATTTCTACCCAAAAAGACACCAAAACCAGCTTTTACTAAGACAGGTAAGACAGCTCCTACATCTGGTTTGAGCAAAACTCAGGCACTTGACGATATTGACAGGTTTCAGAAACAGATTCTGTCCCTACAAACTGAGAAAGAGTTTGTGAAGAGTTCTTACGAAAATGGACTAGCCAAGTACTGGGAAATTGAGAAGCAGATCAAGGAATTGCAAGAAAAGGTATGCAAACTCCAAGATGAATATGGTGAGGGAATGGTGATTGAGGATGATGAGGCTCGTAGTTTGATGGCAACAGCTGCTTTAAAATCATGCCAAGAGACATTGGCTCAATTGCAGGAGAAGCAGGAGAGATCAGCTGAGGAAGCAGAAGTTGAGTCCCAAAGGATTAAGAGCGTCCGGGAGAAGCTAGAGTATTTTAAGGATAAGTTTAATTGTAATCAGGTCAGTGAGCAAAATCAAAAAGGAAAAGTTCAACCTGCCAAAGCTGTAGAAAACCTCAACCTATTAGAGCAAGAAGTTAGCAGTGCAACAAAAAAGAGGCAGGAGCTGGAGTTGTTACGAGAGAAAATTAAGCAACACTTCGAGGTTGGGTCCAATCTCACCGTGACAGAAATGGCAGAGAAGATTGATGAACTTGTAAATAAAGTGGTGAACTTGGAAACTGCAATTTCATCACAGACTGCTCTTGTAAAGAGATTACAAAATGAAACTGACGAGCTTCAAGCACAAATCCAAACTCTGGAAGATGACAAGGCAAATTTAATTGATGGCAAGAAAACTTTGAGCCACAAGGTTCAAGAAATGGAGGAAAAATTGCAAGGAATTCAAGATCTAAACCAAAGTTTTAGAGACCAGAACAACCATCTCCAAACACATTTTACCGAAGCACATTGTAATCTTGATCACCTTTCTGAGAAACTGCAAAGCGTGCAGCCAGATGAGGAGCTTGAGGTCACCAGCTCTTCTCAAAAAGAAGCAGGTTCCCCCAGTGAAGCCAAGTTGCAAAAACAGTTCGAAGGACAGGAAGTTGTACCTAATCCTCTTGAAGGTTCCAAGACACTGCTGGGTGAGAAATCAGATGAAGAACTGAAGGTTTCAGTTCCCTTGCAGAAGGAGGAGGAATCTCCAGGTGAAGTGAGACTGTTTGAAGAGTTGGAAAAGCAAGATGCAGTAACAAATATGTCCAATGGTTCATCTCCAGCTGCACCAAATATGGGCAATGTTTCAGCTTCAGCAGAAGTAAGATCCTTATTAGAGTCGAATGAACAAGAGGTGGCACCAAATATGGGAAATGTTTTATCTCCAGCTGAAGTGAGATTCAAGGAACAAGAGGCAGCAACAATTTTGGGCAATGTTTCATCTCCAGCTGAAGTGAGATTGCTTGAAGAGTCAAAAGATCAAGAAGCAGCATCAAATATAGGCACTGTTTCAGTTCTGGCTGATGTGAGATTGTTTGAAGAGTTGAAAGAACAAGAGGCGGCACCAAATATGGGCAATGTTTCATCGCCAGCTGAAGTGAGATCCCTAGAAGAGATGAAAGAAGAGGCAGCACCAAACATGGGCAATGTTTCATCTCCAGGTGAAGTGAGGTCCTTAGAAGAGTTGAAAGAACAAGCGGCAGTACCAAATATAGGCAATGTTTCAGATCTGGCTGATGTGAGATTGTTTGAAGAGTTGAAAGAACAAGGGGCGGAACCATATATGGGCAATGGTTCATCTCCAGATGAAGTGAGATATTTAGAAGCGTTGAAAGAACAAAAGGTAGCACCAAATATGGCTAAGGGTTCCGGAGAAGTGAAGGAGAGTCTCAGTACTTCTGCAGGCGATCAACAAGAAAATGTTGATAGTGAACTTTTGAATGTAAGTGATAAGCAAACTTCACTGCAGACTTTGGATGATCTTCTCAATGTGAAAAAACAAGAACGGGCAACAGAAGAAGAAGATGAGCCAGATTGGCGGCAAATGTTCTTGAATGGAATGGAGAATAGAGAAAAGGTTATATTGACAGAGTATACTACTACTCTTCGGAACTACAAGGATGTCAAGAAGAAGCTGAATGAAGTTGAGAAGAAAGCTCAGGACAGTCTCTTTGAGACATCAGTGCAGCTAAAAGAACTAAAGAGTTCTAATGTGAAGAAAGATGAAGAAATCAGATCATTGCGTTTGAAACTGGGTCTTCTGCAACAGAGTTTAGAAGATACGAATTCCAATGATTTCAACAAGATGGAAAACCCAACTCCTCCATCAACAGAGGAGACAGAAGACATCAAGGCAATCCTAAATGACCAATCTTGTGCTGAGATGTCAGCAATAGAAGAAAAATTCCGGATGAGCATTGATGAACTGCTAGAGGAAAACTTGGGTTTCTGGTTAAAATTCAGCACTTCGTTCCACAAGATACAACAGTTTGAAACAGAAGTAAAAGATCTATTGTCAGAGATGTCGAAGCTAGAAGATAAAAGAAAGAGCCAAGAAGGAAGTAGTACTTTGAAACATTTGCTCAAGTCAGATGCACGACCGTTGTACAAGCACCTCAGGGAGATACAGACCGAACTAACGGTCTGGCTAGAAAAAAGTGTGTTACTGAAGGACGAAATGCAGTGCAGATTTGCATCTTTGTGCAACATTCAAGAAGAAATAACACAGGCATTGAAGACAAGTGCTGAGGACGATGACTTCAAGTTTACGAGCTATCAAGCTGCCAAGTTCCAAGGCGAGGTTTTGAACATGAAACAAGAAAATAACAAGGTGGCAGATGAACTGCAAGCAGCACTGGATCATGTGACAACCCTCCAACTTGAAGTGGACAAGGCCCTGGCCGCATTGAATGAGGAATTTGCACTCTCTGGGTCAAGGAAGCAACAGGAACCCCAGCTAAGACATTCAGAGAGCCGCTCCCGAGTCCCATTGAGGTCATTTATCTTTGGCACCAAACCAAAGAAACAAAAATCAATCTTCTCTTGTATGACCCCTGCAATGCATAGGAAGTACCATGGTTTGAGAGCAGGACCTCCTCTGTAAATTTGTTTCATCATATGCTGCTTGCATCTTTCTTTTTTTTTGCCTTTATCAAATTTATTGGGAGACTTTTTCTTCCCATTTTTTTGGTTGGTATTTTTGACAGGTGCAGAAGGTATTTTCTTCTTTTCTTTGTTAATTATTTTTTATTCTTTTATTGTTTTGGAGTGTGAGAGTTTGTTTTACCATACATGTTTATAGTTTGTTGTTATCAACTACGAGGACCATTGTTCAGAATGTACTTGGAATTTTCTATTCATTTAGATAATTATTCATGCATTACTCCTTTTAGAGAGTTGTAAAGACTAAATCTTCTGTTTCTCCAACACCAATTCTAGACATGAATTCTTTATTCATCTCAGGAACAGAAACAATTACCTTATTATATACAACATGCTCTTGTATCAATCCACCACATGTACTCATGTAGCTTATGGAAGATGAATGGAGGACAAAAACAAGAAAGCATATGCAAAATAAGTGATTCAAAAGGACATAACAGGTATGGAGGTTTGTCTCAATCACGTATGTTACAGGTAGATATGAATTCTTTATTTTACAGGCATTTTGAAAATATATACATCCAGTTTTTGCTTCAGCGCTCAGTTGGTATTTGATTCTAAGGGGGGTGTATTTAATTGAAACTTTTATAGACTTTTTTTTAAGTGATGACTTTTATGGATTTTTATGTATTTTTATAGACTTTTATAGAGTTTATAAAATTTTAAAAGATTTTTATAGACTTTTGTAAACTTTAATTTAAAGCCTTTTATGGATTTTGATAAACTTTCAAGACATTAACTTCTAAGAATTATAAAAAAAAATTATTTTGCACTTTATGCATGTATTTGCATTTGAAGATTAATCAGCAGCTCCTTGTGGATGTAAAGCAAAATTATTAAGGTACATATAGTGATGAATGAACAATAAAGAAGATGTAGAAGAACTGTAGACAAACTTCAATGAGTTGAATTTGGCCACAGAAAAATAATGTCAACGAGACCAAAGGTCAAACTTTAACAAATCACCTATGTTTCAGTGCGAACCTGATCTTCGTAGCAGCCTCATCTTCCAAATCAAATCAATTGTGGGTTCTTTTCTATTAATAATAACAAAAAAAAGCCTTTTCTATTAATAAAAATAATAAATAAATAAATTTTTTTCTCTTGAAAATCATGATGATTATTTTATACGCACTCTTTCTATTTTAAAAGCCCTAAATCATTTACATGAGGTAATGAGTGCAAGTGGATCCAACATGAAAAAATAGAAAAAAACAGCGAAAAGCATAAAGATAGCGAAAAGGGTGAAGAATAGAGAGAAAGAGTCAATTATTTCTGTATGAAAGAGGATTAAATGGAGGAGAAAAAATGAGATCTGGTATTTATATTTTCTATCAAAAAGTCCATCACAAAAGTCTACTATGTGGTAAAATTTATAAAAGTCCTTGATTTTTTGATACCACAAAACTTTTATAAACTTTTCAAATGTTTTAATTAAATACATCTTGACTTTTATAGACTTTTTAAAAGTTTATAAAAGTCTATATTAAATACCAGCATACTTTTATGGAGTTTTTAAAAGTCTAAATTAAATATCAATAGACTTTAAAATTTTATAAAAGTCTATAAAAGTTTATAAAAGTTTGAATTAAATACACCCCCTAAATGGTTGATGGGGTGGTATGAAAGAGAAAAAAGATGGAATGCAGGGGGTTTACTGGCTAATGATTGTACAATAGGAAATTATGTATTGAGAATCTATAGGTTTTAATCTTTCAAAAATTAACTCTATAATATTAATAATTTTAATGAAATTTGAGTAACATAATCCCCAACCAAACCCAGTTTTCGTAATGTAATCGAAACCCTCCATATTATTAATAAAGCTAATAAATTAAACTTGCAAAAGGATATTGTTATATACAACTCTTTGTATTTTTCATTCAGAAGCTAGCAACAACTCCCAAAATTGCACATGCAATGAAACATTTAAGAGGTAATTGTCTTAATTTATTATCTGAAACTTCATTCAGTGATGAAATTACAGGCTGCTCACACACATAACATTCCTACATTTCTAGACTTTGCAGAACAAACAGTAGTAACCCAATGGTAAGGTGAAATATGATGTAACAAGCTATTCCATAATTTTCCATAGCAACAGAACTAGTTTCAATACCTTTGTACAGTCATTTTTATTTACCCGAATATATACAGAGACTTCACAAACACATACTGCTTTTAGGTATTTTATCTCCTTTTCCTTCAACTATCAGCTATATAGTAGTTCAGACACCCTCCACATATCAGAAAAACCAGAAATGGACGAAGTTCAGAGCTTGTTTGCATCAAATGATACTTCTGACGCCACCTTTGCTCCCCTTCCTTGGGCCATGTATAGGCCTATGTGATGCATCAGATTCTGCCATGGAAAGAACAATCAAGAGGATTGTAATTTCTAAGAAGCTAGCATGAAAAGGCAAGCAGATCTTAATTTAGGAGAGGTCATCTTCATCCAAACTCACTGAAAAGCTACCACCTTAAACTAATTGCAAGGATGGACCAACAAGAAATAGCCAAAAAAAAAAAAAAATACCTTCACACAGAAGAAGAAGCTATTCTACCTATAGTTCATTTGATCCAATAAGCCTCAGAAATACTAACTTTACAGATACTTCCTTTTATTGGTTTTATGGTGTATAAGATCAGTCTTAATTCATTCATCAGTAATAACATTCATGTCCAGAATTACAATATTGATTTTCAATCTTAGCTGTCCCAATCCCAAAAATATAGTCTTTTGATTCCAAAGCATATCACCTTGGTTGGGGCTGGATTGACCCCTACTTCTCAAATTAAATAAAACCAAGAAATATATGATTGGATATGCCAGTTTTATTAATCATAATTATTGAATGACGCACAGAGAGAGAGAGAGAGCCAAATGCTGATAATGATGCAAGATTACTGTACTGCTATCTAGCACATTTGAATTCGTCAGGTAAAGTGAGTATTGCAATTTTTTAACAGATAAAAAACTCCAAAACTTTTTCTTTTCTTATTTTCACTATGATATTTACCAAAACAGGTTCGAACCTATTAATTGATACTTTTGTAACTTGTAATAAGTCCCATAATAGCAATATATTCATGAATTGTAACAAGTGTCTTTTACCTTGAAAAGCTAGAAATCTTCACCACATCGAACAAATGCTAACTAAAGAAATACAGTTTAACATAAAAATATTCAGTCTATAAAAATCTTAAATGGAAACCTCCAATCCACTTCAAATAGAGGCTGATTTTACCACCATTCTATTAATGCAGGTGTATTTTCAGAAGCATGTCAAAGGATGCTCAATTTCAGCATATACTAGGCTTTATAAACTGTCTTATTGATTTGTGTATGCAAATTTTTGTGAATTCAACTTTGAGGGAACAAAACACGCAGTTTCATATAACAGAACAAAACAATTTATTTAATGATTCAAAGTACCTGAGGATGAGAGATAACATCTTTTGCAGTTCTAGCAACTTCAAATGGAATATCAAAAGTTGCACAACCACGGGAATACACAATCACATCCTCCAGAGGAGCAAGCAAACGACGATTCCTTGCAGACAATGCAGAACATACAAAATCTAGCACACATATGTCCGTGCATATTCCCACAACCAAAATCTTCAAAAAAAACAACAATAGGTTGAAAATATTTAGAAAGAAAGAAAGAAAAATTAGAGAACACCAAATAATTCCTTTAACTATTCAAGTACAATGCACAACAAGAAGGAAAAATGAAGAAGACACTATGTGGGTTTCACAAAATGCTCACAGTTTTTATCTGATTCTTCTTAACCCAATCAACAAACACATTAGAGCCATCTTTCTCAACTGAACCAAGAAACCCATCAATGCAATCTTTGCATCTAAGCGTTGCATTAGGCTCATTCTCTAACCATTGAAGGGCTGCACACAAAAGACAGAAAGCAACACGACAAAAGGAAATGCAAAATATATCAAACTCTTTGTTGTCTCTATTTTTTTTCCTTAAATTAACAAAGTGGGATACATTCAGCAAATTCATGAAACATGTTATGGCTATTGAAGCAAATAATAGAAATAACAAGAAACAAAAGGGTACCTGGAATTAGTCTAGCTTCATCGGTTCCAGCAATGCAATGAGGGGGATAAGGATGCTCGGGAATGTCCGGATGATGGGAATCAAGGAAAGCAAAAACTGGCCATTTCTTTTCACAGAAAGTTCTCGCAAGCGTCACAATCTCCTCCACCATCTCAGAAATCTGCTTATCGGGCTGTCTCGGAGCCTGAAAAATAATATATATATTATATTAAACCCCACACAGTACAAAAAATTTCACGGATAAGATATTATTCAACTAAAAATGGCAATTGGATATTGAAAAAAAAGTTACCAAATTGCCTGCACCGACAGTACAGAAGCCATTAACAACATCTACGAGGACAAGACCTGTGGTAACGTCCCCAGACAGTAGGATGGATTTCTGTTCCACAGGAAGCTCATCCTTCACCAAATCAAACGTTTGTGACACCATTCTTACTTCGTCCTATCCTCCTTCCAAAGTTAAAAAGAAAACAGTCTTAAAAATTCAATATATCAATGTGCACCAAACTCTCGCGAACCTATATGCAAGTTTTTGTCCATTAAATAAAACAACTTTGTTATCAGCCTTTAAATATATAGACTCGTAAAATTTTCTATCATATTTCCCTCCAAGTCTCTTGCTGTTTTCCAACGAGTAGTATAATTCTGTCAAAACAGGGACACAAAAAGAAGCAAATCTCCTTCAAACACCAATTTTTTCTCCATCTCTTATAACCTCCAACACCAACTGTTGATTCATCAATAAAAACACCAACTGTCACTGCCGAACGTGACACGAACCATTCAGAGGTTTAACAGATTAACAGAAAAACAAAGCATATATATACGCACGCATACATACAAAAACAAGTACTACCTATATAACAATCATACCAATATAAAATTAATCTGAGCAATAGAAAAATGGGTTTAATTAGTACTAGAGTTGGCTCTGTCAAAGGTGCAGACTTTGAGGATAAAGCAGTCTTTGATGGCCGTCAAGGTAGGCACAGAGAGAATGAACCCAAATTGGAAAAATAAACTCCAAGCGAATGACTCTGAACCACAGTGCACGGTACAGTCTGTATGGATCTGGGTAAATATATATATTTAGCGTCACCGAAAATGTCTAGCCTACTAAAATATTATTTTATTACAAAAATAAAAATAGCACTGTCATTGTCATTTTATAAGTCAAGCATGAAAGCCATTTCAAAGTCAGTAGGCCCATTTTTAAAAATAAATAAATACATAATTATTTTTACATGGTAATATATTTTAGGGTATTTACCTTAAATATCCATGTTTACACTAATTTATTTTCAAATATTCACTCATTTATAATACTGTTTAAATTTTCATATATTTTATTAAATATCCAAAATATCTATACTTTAATTGTAAATATAATTTACTGGTGAGTAGTTTACTTGCCATATGATAGCAAGTCTCGTTGTCTGGTAGTAAATAAATTTTTAGAAAGTCTATAAAGCTTGTGGCAAGTAAATCAGACCGTTCATATTCAATAGGGACTGCTTACTCACCGCCATATGGCGAGTAAGTGTAAGTTGATAGTGAGTATGTATAAAATAATAATAAGTATCTTACTTATCATTTAGTGGCGAGTTTTGTTGTTTGGTAGTGAGTCTCGCTGACTAATGGCGAGTCTCACTACTTGGTTAGAAAACAGAGAGATAAGTAGTGGGTAAAAATAAGAGAAATAATAAAATTTAAAATAAGGGTATTTTGAATAAAAAAGGATAATTTTGATAAAATTATAAATAAATGGATATTTTGAAATATATTAGTATCCAGATAGGTATTTAGGATAAATACCCTATATTTTAACATAATTTATTAATTTTAATATTAAAATATAAAAATAATATTATTATTTATGCTCTTATATTATATTTAAATGAATAAAATAGGGTGAAAATGAAAGAAAAAAATAATATTTATAATAATTATTATTTAGGATGGTTATTAGTGGAAAGGAAAGAAAAATATAAAAATTATTAATTCAATTTATATTATTTACAAAAAACAATTCAAATTAAATTAGCTTTAAACAGTAATAGAGATTAATAAAGATAATATTAAAATAATGAATATTTTTATTAAACTCCTTACTTTCTCTATTTTTTTTTCTCATAGCAAATGATAGAATTGAAATGCATTAAAATTATTAAAAAAAAAAAAAGCCCACATCCTTTTCTTTTATTTTCTTTCCTTTTTGCTAATTTTTAAAAAATCAAACAAGAAGAATTGAATCTTTTCCTTTTCTTTTTCTCTGCCTCCTCCAATTCAAAACAATCGTATTCCCAACGGTGGACTTTGGGACCAGGTGGTCATATCAGATGGGGCATCCAAGCCCCTGGGAAGAGGATCATACGCGTATCACAGAATCAATAATCCTCGGTGACATACAGACAATTTAAACCAAAACAACAACAACAACCCAGCTTTTATGTTCTTCCTTTGCTTTGCTTGCTGTGATTCTGACTTGACGAGATTGTGATCGAACTGTAATACTCTCTAATGTTTAGAAGAATAATCTTTGGTGGTAATCCTGCTAATTTAATATTCTCTAATGTTTGGAAGAATAATATATATATATATATTGGTGGGCTTCAGTTGGCTTTAACCATCGCTATCTTGTTTTATGAAGTCTTGACCTTCTTATCTCCTTGGATCCAAAGTTCACCCACTCTCTTTTGTCCTTTTATCTACTTTTCTCCAATTTTCACCCACTTTCTTCTTAGACTTTAGACAATAATACACAGCCCTATCATGGTGTTGTATTTTCCAAACAATGAGCAGTTTGTTTAAGGGGACGAGTATGTTTATAATCCCTTAAGCATGAGTCAAATAATAAACTCTAATAAAGGAAGAAATTTTAAGTTCTATTTGAAATAAACATATTATATCATTAAAATTCAAACACTTGAAAAAAGAAAAGAAAACAAAATATATACAAGCGGTGAGTGATGCTAGTGTAGTTACAGCAGAAAATCAAGGACACAAAATGAAAAAAAAAAAAAAAAATTCTTATTTGCCCTTCTTGTCATCTTGCGGGAGTTGTAAACCCATTAGGCCAAGTAAATTGGAAGCAGGACCAGGAAGGCCTCGTTGGGAAGAAAAGGAATCAAGTAAGCTCTTTACAAGGTTCACATCCACATCCACAGGAGTGAAATCCTCATCCATTTCTTCCGACGCATTAGCATTTGCATTTAATGTTCCCTACAAAACAAACATAAAATCAATCACTATGACAGGCTATCACCTTTCTTCCTCCCAAAACCTCCAGGAAACAAACTTAAGCAGAGCAAAATTCAATTCACTATATTTGGTAGACCTCAAATAGAGATCATCTTTGTCATTCTCATTAGAGAATGGTATGCATAGTTTCCATACCATTTAAAACTTCATGTTTATTCTCAAGTGCAAAAGATGAGAACATTACCTCTTTCTTTTGGGGAGCTTGCTCGTTAGCACGAACAAAACTTTTCTTAAGGGTGGTGGTCTTCAATTCCTCATTCAAAGCATCAGAATAGGTAGGCATGAAAACATCCTCACCATCGTCATGACCTTCAGAAGGTTCTGCAATATCACTGTCATCTTCAGACTCATCTGCGGATATAAAAAATTGCATCATAAAACCATCCAAAAAATAGGAATTCCCTAGTTGAAAAATTAGAGTTCTGCATTTTAGCAAAATATGGGCTTCAGACATTCCAACTTTCTGTCCTATTCTTTGAAAAACAAGAGAGAGAACCAAATATTTCACAGCTTACAGCTGCTAAAAGGACTTCTGAAAACTCATGGAATGAAAATAAACCACCCAGATCAGGAAAACATAATATGATGTAGAACTCACCAAAATCCAAGTCCGAAGAGGACCCATCTTCAAAATCATCATCATTAGCAGTGTCTTTAGAATTTCGGTGCTTCATTATTGATTCCATTTCTTTCATAAATTTGTCCACGTCTAGGTTGACTTCATTTAGGTCCCTTCAAAGGAGAGGTAACATAATACAATTAGAACAATTTCACATCCCGCAAAGACCGTTAAATAAAAATATTGGCACTTCAATCATGGATCTAATTCCAAAAAGGTCCGTATTTCAAGCATAAATAAATTTCCTGTTTAGAAAAAAGCCAAAAACAGAAAGGTATCATGAACTCTAAATCCACACAAAACAACCATCTAGAACTTCAAGCCACTTTAATCTTGATCAATCCAATCCAGTTGACACACATCTAACTCAAGCATACATACATATCTTGTTAAGCAACAGCATCATGAAAGAAATATCGGTTTTTTTAAAACACAAGAAATATACTGCTAGATAACTTAATAGCAGCTTTTATTACCTTTCTAAAATTGCAAACTTCAGTTCTGCATGCCAGATTATAGACAGGCTTGCAAAAGAAACATGATGGAAGATGCTGGTCTAACCATGAGGAAACACCATTACTTTTTGCAGCAAGCATGACTCAATAGCCTTTCAGCTTAATACAGCTGAAGCAACATCAAATAGCTAAAGGAAGAAAATAGTATGAAAACAAGACGAGTTTAGCCTTTCAGCTTCAAACAGCCAGAGCAACAACCAAACAACTAAAGGAAGAAAATAATATGCAATCTATTGAAACTAATGTAGAAGCCACCAAGATCCAAGTTTGCATAAAACAAGAATGAACAGGGCACTGCATTATGAAGAGCCACAGCTCAAGTTATGAAACTTCAAGCATTTCGATTTTTAATAACCACCATTAAAAGTGCATATTCATCACATAATTTGTACTTATTTGTCTGTGTAGGTAAATAAAAGACCAAAAACAAAGATACACCAACCTGTTCTCAGGGACCTCAGCTCCCTCATAGCTTGAGACCTTCTGGACAAAGGCTTGCATGGTTTTTGCTATTTCACTCGGATCAAACTCATCAACTTTAGAACTCGATGATGGACCAGCATCTTCATCTTGTTGAACTTTCGACTTACGCTTGCTTTTATGTTTTGAATTATAAAGTTCTAGTTCCTTCTGTCTCTCTAGAAGAGCGGAATTCAAATCTTCTTCTCCATTGTAAAGCCAAGAATCATCGTCAGATGGTGGAACCTCTTGACCTGTGAAATCATCAGCTGAATGAGGCAAAGCAAGAATCTCATCTGTGCGCCTCGCTGGAGCACTCATCATCTCACTGCAACAATAGTGACAGCTAATTAATTTACAATAGTAATAACGACAAACTGCAATTAGTCCTATATAGCACAGAGTCTCTACAGATAACACAATGAAATCTAAAGTAGTTTGTATTACTTACAATAAAAGAGAGCTTCTTACATGCAACACAAAGCATATCCGTATATATTACTGAAATTATCTTGGCCTAAATATTACTAAACGATAACAATGATCGTGTTAACCAAATGAATCTTATAGGGAAAAAAAAGGTTTTCAGTTCAGCTCTTTACATGCAACACAGAGCACATAAATATGAACTTACAATAGTGATCAGCTAACAAGATAAATTTGCAAGAAGAATAAACCATACCTGACCCTTGAAAATGAAGAACTATTCCTGTAATACTCCTCAGCAATCTGCATCAACCGCCGATACTCTTTGGACCCAGGAAGCAATCCTTCAAAGTAGCCACTCCTTTCCAAAGTCCCCATAAACGCCTCCCAAGAACTCCCCTTCCCTTCCAAACCCTCCCGCTTGCGCAGCTGATACATCATCTCGAACCCACAAGCGATTTTCATTCCCAATTCGGCCTCCACATAATCCGACCCAGCACTCCTATTCGGCATGGGATAACACTTGGGAGCCTGAAACGTCTGCTGCACCAGCTGCGCATACATTGCCCTCGACATCTTCACAGATACACACACCAGCTCTTCCTCTCTCCGTTTGCTCAAGAACTTCTCCATTTTCGCCGCGTACTTCATCGTGTCGATGTCACGGTCGTAGAAACCCTCCACCGCCAAGGAAATCAAGCAAGGCTCGTGCTTTAACACCTGCGCAACCGACACCGGAACCCTAACCCTAACCCTCTGCATATTCCTTCTCGCTCTCTCCGGGTACTCCAATATCCTACTCTTCACCGCAGTTTGAACCGCCTCGGAAGCCCTCGAATCCCTACCGCAATTGGCGATAAATTTCAACGAATCTTCCAAACTCGGACTCGCAAAACGATCTCTCGGAACAATATGTACGTCGCCGCAGCGAATGAAAACCCTGTTGAGGCTGTTACCGGGGTTGAGCCAGCGAGGGAGGTGAAAAGCGGCTTCGATGAGCAAGAACTCGCCGTCAGTGTCCCATACTCGAATGGAGAGGTTTGGAAGCCGCCGAGAAACTTCGAAGAGAAGGAAGACGACGAACCACTCGTCGTCGAGGTTGTCGCCGAACCGAAGCTTGCCATGGAGGTGGGGAAGATGGTTAGAGCAGAGGCAGAAAGGTTTGGGAAGGGAAGCTACCGAGAGAGTGAAGGGTTCGTGTTGCCATATATAGTCGGCGGTGAAGGAAGATAGAGCTTCGAGGATTTGAAGATGCAGAGATTGCAGTGAAGAAGGTATTGAGGTGGTGGTGGTGGAAGGGTCGAAAGAGAAGTCGGGGAAGATGGCATAGAAAACGGTGTCGTCTGGTAGCCTGGAGTTTTTCTGGGAGAAGATGGAGGAAGAGGAAGAAGAAGAGTCGGCTTCTGGAATTGTCGCCATTTCAATCTCCGTTGAATCGCTCGGAGTGTTTGTGAATGTTCTAGTTTTTGAGTTTAAGAAATAGGAGGCAAACATATACAATTACTTCGAAAGTTAAAAACTGCCGCCATTAAAACTGTGCGTTTTCTTGGAAACACCTAATAGAAAATTGCATTTGAACAGAAATGAAATTTATAAGTTAAAATTTATTGACTTCGGAAATATTTTTTTTATTTTAATTTTTTCTTTTTGCTTTAGCCATGATTAATACAAACACCTAATTCATTTGATTAAAAAAAATATTTTTATTATCATATATTAAATTCAACAAGTATAAATCATAGCCATTTATTTAATTATTTTAAACCTATAAATAGTTGAAACCTTATATAATGAAACCAACCAAACAAATACCAAAATTATCTATCACTTGTTAAATAAATTTATTTTGTTAATTTTTAAGTATTTAAATATATTTTGTACAAATAAAAAATTTATTTATTTATAAAATATTTATTAATGACTTATTTCAATTTTAATGAGGTTTATATAATTTAATATTGAGCTAAATTTATTGACTAAATCTAGCTTGAAACCAAGATATCTGTCTCGGTTGGTCTCATTGAAAATTAATAAAATAATGCTAATCGAAACCAAGACATCTGTCTCGGTTGGTCTCATTGAAAATTAATAAAATAATGCTAATCGAAAATTAATAAAATAATGCTAATCGAAAATTAATAAAATGATGTTAAACGGCATTTTGGAGCCCTCTACTATTGATGGAAAATTAATAAAAAGATGCTAAACCGCATTCACTAGAGCTAAGAAGTCAGTTTTTTTTGGTGAAGTCAGTTAATCGTACTGGCTTTAGGTTGTGTCTTCGAGGCTTGTCTCCCCTCCCAACCTAGAAACAATACTAAAACCTTTCGTTTTTATTTAAAATAATAATAAAAATTCATTGCATAATATAGTATAATGATTGTGTAAAACAATCCATTTAATTTTCATTATCAAAACTCATGGTTGATTCTCAATAACAGAATTCACGTCTAAAGGGCACAAGTGTTTTTTTATTTAATATATTAGTTTTATATTATAGACTCATTATATCTGTAATAGGTTTTCACAGCAAACTTTATTGAGAAAAATATATATTATTCTTGAAAAAGTAAAATATAACAGATGAAATTAATTATGTATGAAATACGATATAATTTATAATGAAATAATTATATTATCTAATAATTTAAGATATGATATTGAATTTACACGATTAATACATTTGATTTGATTATGTGAGATTGATTGTATGTTCTATAAAAAGGAAAACAAGATAGATATTTCAGTCACATTTTCTTAAATTTTTTTTTGTAGAAAATTATTTTGGAAAATGAAATAAGAAATTGAATTTTATAAATTAAGAAATACAAAATTCAACACATAATCACGTCCAAGTGCTATTTTTTTTAGAAATAATTTTTTTAAAAAAACGTTTGATATAATTTTTGACGTCTTTATTATTTAAAAAAATACTTGTACAAAAAAATTTACCCGACAGATTCCCCAAATTTTAGAAATATGAAATACAATTTATCATTTTTATTATACAAAATAGTTTTATAAAAATTATTTTGCAAAACATTGCCGAACGGTAAGATTTTTTTTTTAAAATTATATATTTTGAAATGAAAACAAAAAAGTTATACAGATATGAATGTGGAAAATATTTAAAGATATATATATATATATTCATAAAAGTAATATTTGTATGCATAATGGTAAACAATATCTTTGATTTTATTTTTTTTAAACCCAAAACACATAAAACTTCAATTTATCATTTTCAAAACTTACCTATTTTCTAGAGCTGTGTTATACGTTTTTTAAATTCTATATTTCAAAAATGACAATGGGATTTATTTTTTAGGGGTTTTTATATTATTAAAATGAAAAACTGTTTCACAAAACTTTATTGGACACGCCTACTTTTTCTTTTCTTTTTTAAATGTGATTTCTCTACTTGCCATTGGAAATACATATTTATTATTTAAAATTATTATGCTAACTACATTTTAGACATAAGAAGGATGTACTTACCATTAGTATTAAGTTTATGATTTTATTTTAATATCAATTAGGAGTTAATTATATTTATTTAATTTTATATAAGGAAATGAAGTTCATTCTAAAAAAAATTCCAGATAATAATAATATATAAAAAATTCCAAAATAAAATAGAGACTCTAATTGAGTGTGATTGAAGTAAAAAATACGAAAGTCAGACAAATGTTGAAGTGACTTTATGTTTGATTGAATTAGTGAAAGAAGAAGAAATAATAGGAAAAAAAGAAAGTAAGAGTATTTATTATTATTTGGATAAATAAAAAAGAAATGAAATAAAAATAAAAAAATCAATAATTATAATTTATATTGGATAGAATTATGTTTGACTGAATTAAGTGAAAGAAAAAGAAATAATAAGAAAAAAAAGAAGAAAAGGAGAGCACTTATAATTATTTGGATACTTGTAAATAAAAAATCAATAATTATAATTTATATTCGATAGAAAAATACCCTCGTATAAAAGTCAATAAATTTTCTTATAAATATTTTTTAAATATTAAATATATATTTTTTATTTTCCTTATTATTTTGAATGGAAAAGAAATATACAGGGAAAATACGCCCCTTCATTTCATTTATTTTATTTCTATACATTTTTAATAATCTAAAAATCATTTTCTTTTATTTTTCTCTTCTCTCATCGATCCAAACGTACTGTAAGATATAAAACCCACAAACAAACGGTCTAGATTGATTCTCCATACCCCATATCGAGCCTCAAAACTGTAACCGGAGGCAAACTAAAGTCGTCTTCATCTCTCTCTCTCTCTCATTCTCGGAGCACAATCAATCATCCCTCATTTTTCGGCAATGTGTTACGGTCAGCACCGGTCCTTCTCCAGAGACGAGAACCTAACCCCGTCGCAAGCCCTCCGGTCGGCGATCGAAAACACCGTCGTAGTAGAAGATCTGCGGTCTCGGCTAGCCGAGACGGAGGCTCGTTTGGAGCGCGCCAGGGCTCGTGAAGCCGAGCTTAGCCGCCGGCTCGAAGAGATGAAGCGCTTCGTCTCCGTCATGGAGATCCTCGAGGCCTTTCTCAAACGCCGATTTAGCGAGCAGCAACAACACGTGTCTCGGCTCCTCTCTCCTGTACCGACGAAAAATTAACTTCGCAGATTCTCTCTTCTCGGTGATTTCAACTCATATCCATTGTACATACCATGTTTCCTTTTTTTTTTTTTTGTTTAAATTGATGAATTTGGATTTATGCTTGTCCTGTAATTATATATAATTCATTTATGAGTCTGGCTATAGCATGTTGTACTTCACCAATCTGGCACTGAGGAAAATAGGTAATTGACAATGATGGTAGTGATCCTAGTGAATCCCTTATATAAAAAAAAAGAAAAAAAGTATAGGAATTATGAATTTTATGGTTAGGAAGCTCATGATGATATAACATTTCTGGCTCTGTTATATTTTTATTTGTTCCATTGAGCCAATCTATGATAGAGAAAAGATTTTATTTTATAAAAAAATGAAAAATTGCATGCTTTGCCCTAATAAGTTTTGAGTTTTGAGAATAACAAATCACCCAGCAGATGGTATGATATACACCAAAATTGAGTTTGTTTTTCTTCTTGTATTGCACTCTAAAATTGATAGATTTGGGTATTTAGTCTTGGTAATCTTTGCAGAGTTTGGTGTGATTGCTTTTCGAGGTGAAAATTAGACAATGAGCCACATATAGCAGGCCTACGTCAGTGTTTGCTTACTTAAAATAGTGAAAAATCTAATCGTATCCAATCTACAATGCAAATGTAGAGTGTGTGTGATTTAAATGATTAAATGGGCATTTTGTAGGGAGTAGATTTGCTATCCTTTGATCTGATGAACCCTTATAAGCCAATAAGCCGAAGAAGTATTTTATGGTGTGATTACCAAAAAACAAAGTATTTTATGGTGTGAATAGAAAATTTCTGTCAACACCCAACACTCATATAGGTTTAAAGGAAACCAATCTACTTCATGATTACAGGTTTGAAAAAAAATAAAACAAAGGGTAATACTTGCATTTACACTCAGCCTTGTTGTGTCATCTTTCCATTTGTCCGTGTGTGCTTAATTATAATCTGCATAGTTAATCTAATTCCCTCGTTAACCTATCGAGTAATATTATTATCATTTACTCTTTTAGCTCTAATATAATTTGATAGGACTCTCAAACTCGCAAGTAATATCTAGAAAAATAGATTTTTCTTATTATTTGGTAATATGAAAATAGAGAGATTTAAATTTTATAATCTAAAACTGGGAACCATGAAGTTTTTAAAAAGATACAGTTATTAAAAAGTATCCACAATATATATATATATATATATATATATATATATATATTGACATGTTTTCCGAAAAAAAAAACAATTTGGCAGATGCAAACCTTATATAAAAAAAAATCTTATATATTTTGCACTAATAAGTTAAAAAATTGATATTAATTTTTGTTTATAACAATATATAATGATAATAAAAAGGTTTCTAGCTAAAATGCAAATCATCGAGTAAATTATGAAATTCGCAACAGTAACCTTGACTTTTATAAATAGTTGCAAATTGTTCATTATTTATAAACACAGTTCATTTTTAGTTGAAAATATTTATGAACAAGTTAAAAAAATATATTGTGTTTAAGATAATAGTGTTTATATATAAGAGATAATTCATAAATGTTTTTTAATTCAGTAATTATTAGTATTAATTTTATAATTTAGAGAGCAAATTACAATTTTATACATGATTAAAAAAATAAATAAATAAAGAGTTTTTTCAGTGATTTAATAAATAGATATAAATAAATCATGGGTTTGTACTGCCTAGGATAGCATATATAGGAGCTGAGTCAATATTTTCCTTGTCTAATTCTTGTGCTTCTCCAACGCACCCAGAAGCTCGAGGTGCACAGGGTAAGGTCATGCTCTTCCTCTCTATTATTCTACTTAATTTTTTTCTTCTACCATTTTTTGTTCTGCATCTATTAATTTTTGTACGATTTCTTAAGTTTTCTAATATTAGAAAAATTGAAACAGCTAATTTAGATAAAAGTAAAATGAATGAGTAGCTGAATTGGGTGAATAAAATTATGAAAGAGTTGACAGTTGACCACTGTCCTTTGGATATCAATAGGTGGGTTGGGTTGAATTTGGTGCCAGAAAACAAGTTAAAAAGCTTATGTTGGACTTGGGCTTTAAATTACCCACAAGTCACACACCATACGACATCCTCACGAAACGTAAAACGTCAGTGACATGGTTGACCGCAACCAAGTGTTTAGGGGCTACTGGGTCTCTTCCCCAGACTTAGCTTGAGTGTATTTTATGCTTAATTCACTTTCTTTAATCAGTTCATTTTAATTAATGTGCGTTTTTCTTTAATTTTGACTAATCAGGTCCTTTGTAACATTGGCGAAGATTTTGACGTCTCGCATCATTTTTCTGAATTGAGCAATGTTGAGAATTTGAAAATAACAAAACAATCAGTGGTTACTGGTTTTCATGGTATACATATATATATATATATATATATATATATATATATATATATATATATATATATATATATATATATATCTACGGAGGACTTCCAACATCGCAGCTAAAGGCAGCTCCTTCCTTGCATAAATTGTCATTCAATGTCAGAACTGCCCTAACTTTAAAACTAAGCATAATTTCTGTGTGTTGTGTTTAATTGTTTAGCTGAATTAATTATGTATATATTCTTCATGGGGGTTTCGAAGGCAGTGCTTAGTTATTTGCCTTGTACAGCAAGAAATCAGTAAATTATGCTCTTGGCGAGGCAATGAATCTTGAAGAGACGTATTAAATCTTTGCTTGCAGTTGTACTTGTGGGTCACATTGACTTTCAACTCCATATGAACAGCTTGAGGTCATTTCAGTTAGGTAATGAATGTAGGTGTTGTGTTCTTGGTCATGATTTTGAGGTTGAAGTCTTTACACTAGTAAATTGTTCCACCGACGATCTGCTACCTCTTTCATAAGAATTGAGAGCAAGGCAACGGCTTTGAGGAAAAAACAAAAATTGCTGCATTGATGTTTTCGGAATGGATGGGAAAAAAGTAAAAAATAATGATTTGCAAACATGCGATTTTATAAAAACTTTTTTTTTTTTTCCTTATAGTTATGATTTCTTTGAAGACACTTCTACAATCCTTCATATTCACGGTAACAATTTGGGTAACTGCGGTGGTTGCATTGATTACATCTCCAAAAAAAAAAAAATCATGCTGATTATTTTACACCTAAGGAAAAAAGTACTTTATTTAACGTAAGTACAATTTATAATTCACTTGACAAAATATCAATAAATAGATAAGCCTCGATATAAGGGATTATATCTAATGGATGATTCATGATCAATAATAAGTCAAAGGAAGATTGTGACACTTTGTTTTATACATACTATTTACGTTGAATCATGGAGTATATTGTTTAGTGTAATTAATCGTAAACAAACCTCTGAAGTTATATATATATATATATAACATGTAATATCAGTGACATGAAAAAAGTTATTTCAAAGGATGGAGGATGGAAAAATGAAAGGACCAAAAAAAAAAAAAATTGCCATCTTGTCTGAAAATGATATGTTGAACATTTTCAATTATTATTACTCAGCTAATACATCCTCAGTGACAATGAGTTTAAAAGGGACAGGAAAAGTTTCCAATTTCCAATTATACTTTTAGTCTTTTACATGGATTGTAAAATGCGGTTTCCACCCAGACGCTGTTTTCCAACTCCCATTCACCCAAAAAAAAAGTGTTTCCCAACCCGCTGTATTTTAGTCACCGGTAACTTATAAAACTAGATATTTGAGTGCTTATTAAGAAATATAAAAAAGTACAAGACTCGAAAAAAGGAATATATATATATATTATTTTTTGTCTTTTTGGCATGTTCATCCCCATCTAGTTGAGAACTGAGGTGTCAAGGATAAAAGTTTAGCAGATACAAACAACCTTATCAAATCTAATCTCTCTCTTTCTTTATTTTAGGGTTTAAGTAAAGTAACCAACCAATCTTTTTTCCTTTTTGCACCATTACTGAGTCCAAACACTAACTAGTTTCTAAAGCATGAATCACCAAAACCAAAAAGCTCAAACAATGATTACTAAATTGTGTTTAAAGAGAAAAAAAGAGAGGAGATTTTCTGCATATATATTTGTAAATATTATATAAAATTAAAAATTATTTATAAATTATCTCATAATTTATAAATAAAGTATATATTTACTTTATACATAATGTTTTTGAATTGTTCACAACTTTTTACCCATATAATTCAAAATTAATTTAATTTTTCATCTACTGCTATTTATTTTATTAAAAACTTTTAATATAAAAAATACATTCAAATAGTTAAAAATATATTATATTTATAAATTATTAATCTTATTCAAATGATATTAGTGTCAGTCTCACAGTTCAAAAGATAATTTATATTTTTATATATAATTGTTGTTAAAAAAAAAAGCTAATAATTAGATCCTTTTGTATTTAAAAGAAAAAAAAAATCACATTGAGCCATTTTTTTGACTATTTTTTTTCTTAAAAGAGGTTTTTTAAAAAAAATAATTTTTCCTGAATAAAAAAGGTTCCCATATGCTAATCAGAGCTCCTTTTGAAAAATCTCATATTCCTTGTTAAATAAATATATTATTTGATTTGATTTTACTTTTTGATTAATTTTCTTGCTGGGTCCCACTTTCTAATAAATCGTTTGAGACCCATTTAATTGTGTTTTTCCACCGCATCAGCAATTCAGCATTATCCACGAGACAACACGTGCTCACATGTGTGCCTCCTCCAGAGTTTGAGTTCAAAACGTCCATGAATCTCGTCCGAGTTACCGAGTCCACACAGTGAGTTCCATAGCGAAAGGCTTTTTTTGATTTTCAGGTCTAACCAACGGGCGAGAAGAGGGAGGTTTCCGTCATTTTGAGCGGCAGAGAAGGAGCTGAAAACGACAAGCCGATAACAACTTGTGAGCGGTAATGACATTATACAAAAAGGAGAAGAGAAAGATGCTTCTAAAACTTACTCTCTCTCTCTCACACACCAGTCGCCATTAGAGAACGTTGCCGATCAAACCCAAGTCTTCCACATTTGTCACATTTCCCATTATCATACCATTCCATACCAATCCAGCAGTTTTCTTGCTTTGCTTCTACTTTCTCCTCTCTTTCTCTTTCTGAGTAGTTTGTGAATTATCTTCTCGTTTTAGAGCTTTTTGAACTCCTCGTTTTTGTGTTCTGTTGTGAGAGATAGAGGGAGTTTGTTGTTCTCTTGTAATTTTCAAGGAGTTCTTTTTCTGGGAAATCAGGTTCTCAGTGGGAGAGCTTAAAATGAATGCTGGGTCGAGCTCAGTGTCCTTAGACAAGGCCGAGAGAGGAAAAAAGGGTGGTGGTAAACTTGGTTCTGTGCTTTCAAGGATCGATCCCTTTGTCCCAAGAACTGATCACAATCCGAGAGAGCTGAGATCTTGGGCCAAGAGAACTGGGTTTGTCTCTACTAGCTTCTCTGGGGACAGGGGAACTAGTGCAAATGAGAAGAACGGTAGTGCTGGGTTTGATTTGGAGCAGAGTCTTGGCAACAGAGGTGGCGGGTCGTCGCCCAAAATTGAGATCGACCCAGTTCTGGGGCGGACTAGACCGAACAGAAGGTTTGAGATTGAACCAGCTTCTGGGTCTGAAAATGGTGGGAGGAGGATTGAGAATGATGGAGTTTTGGGTTCGAGGGATGGAGCGGTATTGGGTGAAAATCAAGGAAGAAGGTTTGGGGATGAGCATGTTTTGGAGGTTAGAAATGAAGGGAGGAAAGTAGATTTGAATGGAAATGGGAAAGTAAATGACAGTGTAAATGAGTCTGTGAATAGAATTGGGAATGCAAATGGGAATGGAGTTGGAGTCGCAGCCGGAAATCCAGTAACGGAGAAAAGAAGGGATGATGGCAAAACTGAGACAGATATGGAGATGAACTTACATCCAGATGGCGAAGAACCTGCTTTTGGAGAGTGGCGTGGACCGTCCGGAATGAAATGTGGCCTGAGAGAAAATCCAGGTGTTGGTTAGTAAAATTCTTTTCTTTTCTTTCTATTATATGGTTTGTTTCTGATGCTTGTAACTTGTATGGTAGTCAACTTTGGAACAATTAATATGGAATATGAAATGTACGAGAAATGCAGTACCTGTTCCTTAAATTTATCTATTTGTTTTTAATTGCAGTACCACTAATGTATTACGGCCTGCAGCACTATTTGTCATTGGCTGGCTCAATTATATTCATCCCCTTGATCATTGTTCCAGCCATGGGTGGAACAGATGTAAGCATCTCTTCTCTAAGCTTTGATATCTTGCACAATGTTAGGAGAGTTTAAAGTAACTTAAATTTTAATATGTATCTTTACATAATTGATTACAGAAGGATACTGCCACAGTGATTTCTACAATGCTGTTGGTTTCTGGCGTTACAACAATACTGCACTCATACTTTGGGACTCGACTTCCACTAGTTCAAGGAAGCTCATTTGTTTATTTGGCACCTGCATTAGTCATCATTAATGCTCGGGAGTATCGAAATCTTACAGAACATGTGAGTTTTTAATTTGATGTTACAAAGTGTTGACTGTGAGCTCCTATAGCTTAGTCACAACTGCCTTCAAATTTTTAAGGCCCGAATTGCCTGCATTTGTAATAACTTCCACAGACTTCAGGAATTGAAAAGTTATTCCACATGCTTTTTAATGACAAACTTTTTGGTTGAATGGGTTTTATCACAATCAATATCTCTTCCCTTGCTCTTTTCTTTTCTGTACATGAATTGCAAGATCCTCCCACCTGAAATGATCTTTTCATATGCATGTTAAAGTATCATAATCATTTGTTTCCCATGAATCTTATTTCAATGTTTATTCAATATCAATCATTGATATTTAACTGCAGAAATTTAGGCATATAATGAGAGAATTGCAAGGGGCTATAATCGTTGGTTCAATATTTCAAAGCCTCCTGGGATTTAGTGGTTTAATGACCCTTTTTCTGAGGTAATTCAATAGATTGCTTGTAATATCGTTGTTGAAATTGAACTTTTTCTTTTTCCACGGATTTTGTTCAATGCTGTACCTGACTTATGAGGAAAAAAAGAGTTCTTAATGAGTACGGAATCAATTAGTAATTTGCAACTCAATATTTCTCTTTTAAAGCTACCATATAAAGTTTCTGTTCAAGACTTCAAGCTGTTGACACTGCAAGTGCAGGTATAATTTGGAAGGGACCTAATGTGTTGCCTCCATTATTTATATGAACATGATGCAGGTTGATAAACCCTGTTGTGGTTGCACCAACAGTAGCTGCAGTTGGTTTAGCATTTTTTAGCTATGGCTTTCCACAAGCTGGTAGCTGTGTAGAAATAAGCATTCCATTGATACTGTTGGTTCTTATCTTCACGTTGGTAAGTGATTTCAGGCGAACTTATTAATCTGGATGTAGATTATGTGGTAATGATTAGACCTATGCATCCACTTTTTCCACTCTTAATAATATACATCCAAATTGTTCAGATTTTTGCTGTTTTAGAGAATTTATTTATATTTTATGTTCATGTATGCTTTGCCAAAGTGCTGGAAAACTCTAATAACTGAATTTTTGTTGCTCTTCTAAAGTACCTGCGAGGAATATCCATCTTTGGGCATCACTTATTTCGGATTTATGCGGTATAAATCTTACCTTTCTAAAATGTTTGTTCTTTCAAAGCTTTATCTATTTATTAATTGAATAGTGTTTGAAATAGGATATTCATGGTTTCGATATATCCCCTATTGTTAACTTATCCAGTTCCTATACTATCTTATCCTTTCCCCATTCTTCCAATGAGCTAAAAAAGTCACTGCTTTCAACAAGTGTGTGCACCTACATTGGAAATCAAAGTCCCACCACTTTTAGTATCATTAAAATGTAAAATATTGCACATATGCTTTACAATAATGTCAGTAGCATGATGTTTAGTATGTCTTGATTTCATGCTTGATAATATTTTAATCCTTTTCATTGCAATGGAATTTTCAAATTAATTAAGAAGAGATAGTATTCTGCACCCTGCTCTTCCCTTCTACAATTTACTAGAATTTATTCGTGTTGAAGACAGGGGTTCTTCACCTGAATTCTATGCTTAACTAGCAAAAATTGGGTGAAAATGCCAATGGGGACAAATTTTGCATTATCAACTGTCTAATATGCCAATTTTTGTGCTTGACAAAATAATAGGTGCAAAAAGATAACCAAGCCAAACTCTTAGAGGACCTTTAACTCTTAGCTGTGAAAAAGAAGGGAAAGTATTCTCCTTTTGTCAGTATAAAATCTCTACCAAATGTTTGCACTTCTCCTTCAATTTTTTGCTTTAGTTGTCATGGTACTTGCAATTATTATTATATTTGTTTCTTTTAGGGTGAATAAGAATATTATTACTGATTAATCTAGCTGTCTTTCTCAATCATGTGACATGTCAGGTTCCCCTGAGCGTTATGATTGTGTGGACGTATGCATTCTTTTTGACCGCTGGTGGAGCGTATGATTACAAGGGATGCAGCCCTGACATACCAAGCTCAAACATATTAACTGATGCATGTAGAAAGCATGCATATACCATGAAGCATTGCAGGACTGACGTTTCCAATGCATGGAGAACTGCTGCATGGGTCAGGGTTCCCTATCTGTTACAATGGGGTATCCCTATCTTCCATTTGAGGACTTCACTTATCATGATTGTTGTGTCACTGGTTGCATCAGTGGATTCGGTGGGTGGCTTATAACTTAAATATGTTATAAATGTAGTTATACATACACATGCTTTTGCACTGTTTGGTGGGTTGGGGCGTGGTGGGGAATGGTTCAAGTTTCCTTCAATGCTTTTATCTGTCAGTCGGTCACAGCCAGTCATTCAGCAGAATTTTTTATCATACTTGGGATGATGCTAGTGTAATTTCGAACTGCAAATATAAACTCCTAAAGTAACTCTGACCTCTTTTAGGGAAATGTGTAAACACCCAAGAATATTGTATGACTTCCCCCTGTGGTGAAAGGCTCATGCTTGACACCCTCTTCCTGTCTGTTACTTTTACTATTACTTTTCTTTTAATGTTTGAAATATCACTGGACATCGATATAAAATGGTGTGAAATTTCCCAGGTTGGTACATACCACACTACATCTGTGCTAATTAATTCAAAGCCTCCAACTCCTGGAATTGTCAGCAGAGGAATTGCATTGGAAGGTTTCTGCAGTATTTTGGCTGGATTTTGGGGTACAGGAACTGGTTCAACTACCTTGACAGAAAATGTACATACAATTAAAATAACAAAGGTGGCAAGTCGAAGGGCCGTTGAAATTGGAGCATTTCTTTTAATCATCTTCTCATTTATAGGTATAGTACTATTATCACATCATCAAAAAGACAAGGCTAGATTCAAATGATCCAGTTGTGAATTTCCTCATGCACTGTGGATGGGTGCTGAATTTCCACCAAAGGATTGGGTCCTGGCATACTGAATTACTTTGGGACCTTGGAAAAAGAAAGATACGTTTTGCATAATGTTTGTTATATTTTCTGTTCTCATGGTAATGAGATGCACAAAGTGCCGTACTAATAATATGATTCAGGCATAACATGGGTACTAATATATTATCAGAACTTAATCAGTTGGTGCAGGATAATGTTCGATTCCTGATATAAAGTCTGGAATTCTCTTTGTGCTGACTAAAATTATAATTTAGTTATCTTTCAAAATTTAAGAAGCTCATTTTAGTGTCCATTAGTGGATGGTAATATTGCTATAATTATCTTAAGAAATATAATGCATTCGTTACTTCTGCTTGACAGGAAAAATTGGTGCCATTCTTGCCTCTATACCACTGGCCTTGGCTGCTGCTATACTGTGCTTCATCTGGGCCCTAATTTTGGCCTTGGGACTCTCAACTTTACAATATAGTCAAACAGCATGCTTTAGAAATATAACAATAGTTGGTGTTTCATTGTTCCTAGGGTTATCTATCCCTGCCTATTTTCAACAGTATCAGCCTGAATCCAGCTTGATATTGCCTAGTTATCTTCTTCCTTATGCGGCAGCATCTAATGGACCAGTCCATACCGGCAACAAACAAGTAAGTTACTTTCTCATTTTTCTTAATCAGATTATGAATGCACGACTTTATTAAAGGTGTAGCTCATAAGAAGAGAAAAATTGACTTCCCCCACTCGAAAAGAGGAGAAAGTGAGAGGAAGTTCTCCCAAAACAGTAACGAAGTAAAATATACTATTTTTTTTTTAGAGGAATTAAGTTTATGAATACCAAACTGTCAGATGATAATTATTTTGTTATTCTAAATTGAGCGACATCCAAAATCTATGGTATATTTTCTTAGCCACTTGTACATTGTTTGTCCTTTATGGTCATGTCCCAAACACTTGCTACTAATTTACTAACTATGCTGAGAAGGATACTGAAGGCAGGTGAAAATTTCATCCAGCCAAGTACTCTTGACTCATCACATGTGGATTTCTTGCTGTTTTGATTTTCATAAACTTGGCCAGTTAGTGTACTAAGTTACTAGCTCTATCAAGTTTGTACGTATTTGTGTCACTCGTATATGATGTGCAGTTCTCTTTGTTTTTCCCTCGCATCTAATATTAGATAAGCTGATCCTTTCTTTATTTTTACTTGTCTACCAGCTTGATTTTGCTCTAAATGCTATTATGTCATTGAACATGGTGGTGACACTCTTGGTAGCATTTATACTGGACAACACCGTCCCAGGAAACCGGCAAGAACGAGGGGTATATATATGGTCAAGTAGAGAAGAAATAAGAAGTGATCCATCTGCAGTCGCGGATTATTCCCTGCCGAGGAAAGTTTCCAAATGTCTTTGTTGGGCAAAATGTTTGCGTGTGTGAAATTTTAGCCTCAAGCAGCCTACAGAATGAGCAAGACATTCCCGTGAAAAAAAATGCTCAACAAAGCCCCTCGCAGTATTAAATCTAACACATTAGAGCTCAAAGTGAAGAAAAAAGGATGGTCACCTATAACTTTCTACACGAAAATAGAAATGTTTGCAGGTAGTGAAATTATGAGATTTGTAAGATTCCAGAATATTGTATAAAAGATAGACCCATTCTTTGACATCGCTACAATGTCTTTAATCTTTGTTTCTCTTTTCGTTTCTTATATAAATATTGTTGTATATTTCTTCATCCAATAAAATTAAGAGTTATTTTTCCAACAGGCATAATAAATATTGTTCACCTGGAAACAGGCAAGGAAGGACCATTGACTACCTATGTGACTCTACTGTCCGGAAATTCATACATGTATCTCATTCTCATCCACTTATTCTTCTTAACAAAAACTTGCCTCTGCATCCATATAGTATTCTCCGATTAAATTTCTACAGTAATCAAACAGATCTTAATAGTTCTTGTACACATGACTCTTTCTTGCTACCCTACTTGAAAATAATCATATCCCAAGGAAAGTCAGCCACTGTAAGTGTGTTTGGTGGCCTTGGCTTTTGGTTGTCCTCCAGTCTATTTTATCCCAGATAGGAAAAAAAAAAAGGAAAAAATGAAGATGAAAATGAAAAATGAGAATGCTACGTGGGTGATATGGATCTTCTAGTAAGCCAGTCCTGAATGAGGGAACGAAGGGAATGATTAGGGGTAAGCTTGGTGTGTTTGAGCCTCAAGTTAGTCATTGGTGATGTCTTATGCCCCATTTTTAGCCATTTCTCAATGGCTTCTAGCTCGTATGAAAACCCATCTGCAGCTACATGTGGATTCTTCATTACTTCCTGCATTCAAAATTTTGTCCTGGGTAATTCCCAAATTTATGTTCAGAGTAAAAATAAAAAAAGAAAAGAAAAAAGAACATACATCTTAGAGTAAAAACACCACCTGAGATATGGGGCACAGTAAAAAACTAGGTACTTCTTTGTAAACCCCTCTATCGTCACCATTTTCACTCATTGCTTTGCATCCTTCTTCTCTTGCCAGTAGTCTCACTACCTCATCAGCTTTTTTCTTCAACTCATTCAGCTCTTCCATTACAGTTTCCATTTTCAAATCCAAATTGGGCCCACGGTTGCTGGACAAACATCTCAAAGCTAAGCCCGCAAGTCTCTCCGCTAGATCCAACGGCCATTCTCCCGCCATCTCGTCTAAATCCCGGACCACCGCAGCCTGGTCCATAGCCATCGCCTCGACTAGCCCAGCCCAATTCCTCCCGGTCAAAAGATGCATCACCAAAACCCCAAAAGCCCGAATATCCGACCCAGCATTGTGCTCATCGTAGGTTTCGGCAAGCCCCAAACCGCTTATCTTTGCGACGAGGTTTCGGTCCAGTAAGACGTTGGACAAGGTCAGGTGGCCGTGAACAATGGGCCTGGGCTTAGTCAGGTGGAGAAAGCCCAGGCCTGAACCAACCTCGATGGCAACACGAATCCGGTCGTGCCACCTAAGGGTCCGGTTTTTCCTCTTGGAGTTTTTGCGGGAGGAATGTAGCAGGTCCCTCAAGAAAACGTCCCTCAAGCTACCATTGTGCATGTATTCAAACACAATGCATTTTAATTCAATGCAAAAGCCAATCACTGCAACCAAATGAGGGTGTCTAATGTGACTTAGGAGCGTCACCTGTATATTTTACATAAATACAGATTAAACTTCGTGAATATTTATGACAATTAAGGCAGTTAAGGTAGTTATGGCAGTTGTGACAGTTATGGTAGTTATGGCAGTTTAGGGAAAAAAGAAAAAGAAGCTTGAATACCTTAGCCTGAAAATCTTCCACAGGCAATCCATTAACAGGGTTGAGCATTTTGATTGCAACAGTGGCATTGTCCATACGGCCTCTATACACGGTGGTCCAATCCCCTCCAGGTTTCAATCTCAAACGCTCTGAAAAACCATTTGTGGCCAATCTGATCTCCTCTGCAGTGTACTCTTTGAAACCACAGCCATGTTCACTACGCCTTGAAACCATTCCAATGGCGTCCTTTTCGCGACAAAACTCGATTCTTCGATGAAGAACGTCCCTTTGTTTCCTCAGTTCCTCTATTTCCCTAACCATCTCCGCCCTTGTATTCACTGCTCTCTCTACTTGAGCCTCAGCATGTGACTTTGCCAATGAGGAAATGTGCAACTTGTTAGAGAGCTCGGATTGGAGCTCTCTTATTGAATTTAGCCTGTTCTTGCTTTCTTCAATATCACTCATGACTTCGTAGATGTGTTCATTTTTGGCGTCTAATTCTTTCTTTAACTCTGTTCGGTTGCTGATCTCTTCTTTAATCCAGGCCTGGAGCTCCTCAGCCTAAAATGCACAAACATTAATGACTTGGCTTAAACAATGTGGCAAGTAAAATGTTAAAGATTAACAAAGTTAAAAGCTTCTATTACCCGGCGATTGCCCAAGTAAATGGCCCTTTCTGCTTTTGCATGTCTTTCAGCATTTGCCTTAGCTTGTGTTTCCTTCAATTGGATTGTCTTTTGAGCTTCTTTGATTTTACTTTTTAGGGACTCAATTTTTTCTGCAGCATTCTGATAGTATGCCAAGTTTTGGGCATTTGTTAGAAGTCAAGACACCATCAAAGTAACGTGGTATTATGTTCCTAACTCAAAATTGAAAAAGATAAACAACTTAATTACCTACTAAAGGCAGCTAATATTATTGAAAATTAAAGTGTCTAAGATTCCGTAGTCATAAAAGGTGTTTGTCATCATAGAAAAATTGGAATTGGGCGCGCATGAAAATTCCAAAATATGGAAACCCATTCCTTCCGGGACAGGCTAGCATCAGGTTTTGGTACAAGAGAGGCACCAAACAGGCCCCGAATTATGAGTCCCCATCACTGTCTACCTCTAGGGTCAAAACAAGGATAAGCAAGAAAAAATTCATTGGTGTAAGAGAAAGCCAAGTGGAGCAGTTGAATAGAGACGTCAATGTCTAGCTCTACTCCAATACAGAAGAAGAACAAGACAAAAGAAAAACTAGCATATATTAATCATTTACTTAAAATAACAAATAGAAAAGAAGAATAAGTTGAATTATTAGCCACAAGTAACATTAAATATCTTTGATATTTTATTCTTACCATATCATAATCCTCATGTTCTGGCTCCCTTGGACTAGTTTGAGAATTTTCATTTTCCTGCTCAAAATCTTCTTCTTCATCCAAATTCAGTAACAACAAATGCTGGAAATAGCTATCAATCTCTTGCATATGGGTTTCCCAATGATTCTGTGAACCATGGGAGTGCAGGATCATCGGTGAAGAGAGGGAACGACGAGCATTTCTGTCAAAGGAACGGGATTGGTTTTCAATGAACATTTTGCCAAGCCAGCCTTTGAAACTGGATCTTTCTCTGAGCTTTGCAACCATTAGACCTTTATCATCCTCCATGATTCCATTTTTACTTTCTCCTCTCAGGAACACCAGCTTTCCTCCACATATTATGAATAACTCACAGAAATCAGGCTTGTGCTCTTGAATGTAAAATGACCCACTTATTGCATTCTTTATTTTCCTAAAAGGAGTGAGAATCATAAATCTTAATTATGGTAGATAAACATATAATATTTCCAGTATTTATTTGGAGAAAATCTGTGGCATACCAGGATGAGAACTTGAAGAATGTCAATCCCATAACCAATTTGTTTATTCGGTTTGCAGAAATCATATCAATAATGATCTTGTGAGTAGGCTCATCACATTTGTCAACTTTAAGTACTTCAACCTTCGCCTGGAACTTAATAAGAACCAAAATTAATAGCACTCTCAAATATTTTGTTCAGTGAGACATATGATCAACCAGAAAAGGAACAAAGGAATGAAAACCTTGCCACAGAAAGACAAATACTCAGACAACAACTTGTCCATCTTCTCTTTCTCATCCTTATTAAGTACTTCCAGTTTCTCATCATTAACAAAACTTGCAGGAAGCTTCCCAACTGTAACAAATAGGGTAAGCAACAAATTAATAAAATGATGAGCACCCATTTGACATATACCATCACAGAAAGAGAAAATGGAATTTCTGTGCCTCTGTGTGTGTATGTTTATATGCACCGACTTACATGGGGTGTAAACAAAATCCTTGGGACTGCTGTAAGGTAGATGAAGAATAACTATTGAGGTTGAATGAGAATTCCACTTCTTTAGTGTCCAATCCAAGGTCTTTAAACCATCTTGTAGATCATTCCCAAGAGCAACAAAGACCTTTTCAGATTGACTCTCCATTGCTTTTTCCTGGAAATTACTACTCCAACTGGTTTTGGCTTCTGGGAGACAAAGAAGAAGCCCACATAGTTTTGTTGATAAAGCAACAATGGTTTCAGTAGGGAAATCTGGTGAAGAAGAAAGACAGAGTTTTGGTTTTGGATTAATTTAAGCTCCTAAAACACCAAATGTATGCTTTGCTATAAAAGTTTTCAAAGGTTGGTTGGGGATTTTTTAGCTTTTTTTTTTAATCTTTTATATGACTGTGGGACATCAACAAGTTTGACTTCTCTTGCCGTGTCATGGTGACCAAATCAATATCAAACAAAACTTTAGATAGTGATATAGAATGGACTTGGGTTAGACAAGTCTACTAATATTATGTTGAAGTGACAATTATTTGTTTCTATAATAAGAATGCAAGACCATTAAGCTAAAATTTTATAGTCATTTACGTATCTAATACTTTTAATTTATGGGATTATTATTTTGAGGAACTATTTGAAGCAAACTTATAACTCACAAATAAAATAGGAAAACCAACAAAAGGAACTTGTAACCTAAGAAATTGTTGCATGTTGCTTGAGAATTCTGGTGGGAATTAGTGTTCAGGCAAGGTTGTCCTCAAAATAAAAACCATAAAATTAAAAACCCAACAAATAAAAAGTTTGACCTTTGTCAAAGTTGGGATGCCTATTGCTTCTTACATTCATAGCTTATATTTGGCAATCAATTGCGGCTACACCTTGTATGAGTTATGACCTATAAACGATAGTGGCATAGGAATTGGAAATTGCTTATTTATTGCTTCGAATGCTAGATACATCAAACATGGTCATTAACCATCATTTTCCCCAGGAATATGCTTTCTCAAAATGCTTTAGACCTACCCTTTAATTTCAAAATGATTCTGTAATTTTACATGGGGGGTTATGTGTTGAAGTCTCTTGCCAAGTGTCTGCTAAATATTAAAACAGTGTTTATGGAATTTAATTTATAATATTTATGGAACAAACTTCAGGGTGTGCATTTGGTCGATTTGGTTATGAAAATATTTGTTTTCCCCATTTATATATTAAGATTTATAATATAATATATATATATATATATATATATATAAGCGTCTTTTGTAAAATTATGCAGAGTAATGCATATCGTCGAGAAAAATACCTACATAAATATTGATCAGTGCTGGCATGATTTTGTACAACATCTCATTGATAAGAAAGTGGAAATTTAATATTTTTTATTATTACGAGTCGTGCTTTTGAAATACAACAATAATTTATACCATTTTAAGGGTTTTTTTTTTCTTCCAAATCAAGAAAAAAGAATAACAATAATAAAGAGCCATTAAGAAAAGAAAAAAAAAAAGAGGAAAAGAGGACAAATTTACAATACTAGTGAAGGAGGCACATTAGTGGATCTTTTCGAATGCCAATCTTGAATGAGACAACGGAGGGTGTGATTAGGAGTAAGCAATGTGTGGTTGAGCCTCAAGTTTGTCATGGGTGAAGTGTCCCTCCCCATCCTCAGCCATTCCTCTATTGCCTTTTTCTCATACGAAAATCCATCCGCTGCTACATATGGATTCTCCATCACCTCCTGCATTCACTCATAAAATTTATTATCATTAATTACCTCATAATATCAATATTCCAATAAGCTAAGCTTAATCCATAAACATTCTCAAGTTTATCACGCACAAAATTAATTTAGGCGGCAATTTTGGTCTCTTATAAGTATTCAAGTTTGTCACCCGACCCACTGTAATTTTCATCACACTCTGATTCAAAATCTAAGCTTTATTATGCAAACATAGTACAATAATACTAGAACCACCAGTGTTGTTCAGCTACCAATTTACTTATTTTCTTTTAAATTTTATTAATCAATAATATATTACCACGTTAATTAGTTAACGAGCGATTGGTTGTAGCAGTGCTAAAAGAAAATGACATCTAACCTGAAATATTGGGCAGAGGAAAACACTAGGCACATCACTAGAATCTTGTCCATGTTCACCTCCATCACTCACCATCACCTTCACTTCACATCGTTCTTTTTCAGCCAAATCTTCAGCCTCTTTCCTCAATTCCTCGAGCTCTTCCATTACTAGGCACCCAAGTCTGGCATCCATATTGGGCCCTTGATCCATCGACAAACATCTCAATGCAAGCCCAGCTACTCTTTGGGCCAAACTCAACGGCCATTGTCCCGCCATCGCATCTAAAACCCGGACCAGGGCCTCCGCGTCTGTGGTTTCATCGACCAGCCCGACCCAATTCCGCCCCGTTAAAAGGTACAGAACAAGATGTCCAAAAGCCCGTAAGTCTGACCCAACATGGAATTCATCCTTCTGTTGAGAAAGCCCAAAACTAGTTATCTTCGGTACCAGGTTGCGGTCCAAGAGGACATTGGATGGGCTTAGAGATCCATGGATAATGGGCTTAGGCTGGGCCAGGTGAAGGAATCTTAGGCCCGAGAAAACTTGGGCCAAAATTCGGATCCTGTGGTGCCAAGGGAGGGCTGGGCTTGTTTTGGCGAAGTTAATGCGAGAGGTAAAGACCATGTCCCTCAGATTACCATTGTGCATGTATTCCATGACTATGCATTTGGGATCGGAGCAAAAACCCATGGTCGCAATCACATGTGGGTGTCTGATTTGGCTAAGAAAATTCACCTACACATTGTGATGAAGAGCTTCCACTTCATTCAAAATTGCTTTACAATTATAGTAATAAATAAATAAATGCAAATATTTTATTGGCATGTGACAGATTTCAGAACCAATTCATCTAAGATGCGTGTCTCGGAGAAATAAGACAAATTTAATTTATTAGTTTTTCAAATAAAGTGTGATGTGTATTTTCTTTATTATTTATTTATGTATTTAGTCCCACTTATTATTGTATGTGAAAAAACACATGTACGTTACTTACCCGAGCATGCAAGTCATCCAAATGAACGGAGTTGATGAGCATTTTGATTGCCACTGTATCACTATTAATACGGCCTCTATAAACACCACACAAATCACCACCTGATTTGAATCTCAAACGCTCCGAATAATCATCCGTGGCCAGTCTTATTGCTTCCCCACTGTACTCCCTACAACCACGCTCCATTTCACCACTCATCCTCGTTGCCATTTCAACGGCGTCTTTCGCCCTGCAAAACTCGATCCGCCGGCGAAGTACATCTCTCTGACGCCGAAGTTCCTCGAGGTTCCTTACCATCTCGACTCGTGTACTAACCGCCTTCTCCAGCTGCGACTCCGCCTGCGATTTCGCAATGGACGAACTCTGGAGCTTGGTGGAGAGCTCGGATTGGAGCTCTACAAGTGAGTTTAGCCTGATCTTGCTTTCTTCAATGTCCCTTCGAGCTTCGCATTTCAACTCCTTTGTACTCTCTAATTCTTTCTTTAACTCTAGTCGTTTCAAAGCCTCCTCTTTTGTTCGAGCATCGAGTTCATCAGCCTACATAATTTTTTGTTTCTCATTAAAATATTTGAAACAGATAATCAAAGCTAACCGAAAAAAATACAACTCCTCAAGAAGAAACTAAAAATAGACAACCAAAACTCTAATTAACATTAATTTACATTAGAAGCAAGCAATATATACCTCGTCTTCTTTCAACATTAACAGCTAACCTTTGAAGTAAAAAGTAAGCCAATAATCATACAAAACTCTTTAATAATAATAATAAAAGTATTGGGTTTGTGGTTTTATTTAGCTTTAATTAGAATTGAACTCTTTGTCCCATATTAATTTAGTAAACATTCATGTGGTTTATATGCTATAAATAGTCCTTTATCCATACAGTTTGAGATGAGCCAGAGACAACCTATCGACAGCCCGTTCTTTTTCAGCAATCTGAGTTAGAGAAAAATCAATTTGTGATTTTCCTTGGTTTGCATGCGTTTGATGTGTGTGAGAGTGTTTGAGATGTATTTTATATGTTTTTCAATTCCTTTCAGGTCAATTTAGGTTTTTCAACTCTTTTTTGGTCAATTTCGTCCAAAAACTAAGGGCCCTTTGGTAATGTTTTTGTTTCTTTTTATTGTTAGATTTTAGTGTTTTCTCTTAAATTAGTGTGTGTTTTGTTTAGTTCGAATTTTAGTCAATGTTAGGTAAAGTTATTTCCCTTTAATTAGTCTTAGTCTTCTTATCTTGTGAAGGAACAAAAAAAAACCGACGAAAATTTTTAATTAATATTAACATACATTTGAATTAAACAACTTACACATAATTGGAGCACAAAAAATTAAAAATTAAAAATCAAAATAAAAAACATTACCACATGGCGTAAAATGGGGAGAACACTAAAGGCAGTTGACTTCTTTAAATTTATTGTCTTTTCAGTCTTAATTAGGTTTTAGGTTTAACAGCCTTTATGACTTTGAAGTCTCACTGATATTCCTCCATCTTTGAACTAGATTTCCTTAGTTTGTCTAGTGTATAAGGTGGGAAAAGATTATAGCTGTGTGTTGTGTGTAAAACTGACTATATAATCAAAATTTCATTACAGTGCAATAGATTTCTTATTGCAATTTTATAAATATAGGTGTAATATTTCCATCGAACACGTAAATCCATGTGTTCTTTGTAAATGCTTATGTTTGTGTTTGGTGATTTTTTTTTTTTATGAATAAAAAGGCCTGTGGATCTCATCACTGGATCTTCTTACTTCTAACTTTATAACTTTTTAGAGTCTAAAGCAATTTGGACCACACCAGTAATGACCTCCACCGACGATAAGTAAGGGAAGACACCGGCGAATAACGCTTACTAAGACTCGAATCACAACTCTTATAAGCGAGCAAATTCTACTATGCCACACCTCCAGGTGCGTTTGTGTTTGGTGATTGATAGTACTGTGTGTGTGCTTGAAATATAATAACATTAATAAACATTAATTAATTTTTTTTAAGCAAGCAAATTATACACCATTATTTAACAAAAAAACTAAAAAAAGCAGAAAACTAACTACAAAAACAGTATCAAACAAGCCCTAAAAAGTTTAGAGCTTTATTGTACGGTACCTTGCGATTGCATAAGCAAATGGCCCATTGTGCTTTTGATTGCCTTCGTATATTTGCGTCTGCTTCTTTACTCTTTACTTGGATTTCCTTTAGTGCTTCATTCATCTTCGTTTTCAGGGATTCTAGTTTCTCCGCAACGCTCTGTTTAGTAGTATATATGTAAAATGTTTTGCATGCATGCATCAGAAAAAAAAATTAAAAATAAAATCATAGTAATTGGAGGGAGGCTATAAAAAATAAACAGTCAAAATAAAAGTATAAATCAAATCGATTTATTAATTGTATTATTTCATAAGTTGCATGTTAATATTTTATTTAATAACTGTTTTTATATTAATTATAAGCAAATTTTCAATATATATTTTATACCTACTATAATTGATTTTTCTTATGTTAAAACTGATTTAATGTAGATATCATTTTTTACTCACATCCAGTCTAAATCACACCATTAATGATAGGGATGCCTTCAATTTTTCTAATAAATAAATCCATCTATTAAAATGACTATTTTTATAAAACAAAAATAGATTGCCGACACATAAAAAAATATGTGACGCACCAAACTGCCCAAACCCAAATGGAAGGGAATTGCTGACTAGCAAATCCTATACGCTTTGACACATTTATAAACACTGAAGGGATGGGGACCAGCTCTGAAAGAGGTTTTGTTACACCAACTCCAAATATAAATCTATTTAATTTCAATTATCAATAATTTTCAAATGCAACGAGTGGACCCAAAAAAAAAATCATTTGCTTGCTGCTATAAACCACAACAAACATTCATAAATAAATATTTATCTAAAGAATCATAAATAATAAAAAAATCAATTATTAATTGCATCAATTGGCATGAAAAAACATAATAAAGAAAATAAAGTAAATGCTATTTGAGTTACCATGGTTGGGTTTGCTAGTTTCCTCATCTCTGCCTCCATTGGACTAATATCCTGAAGAGTTGTATTATTAAACTCCTCACAATCCTCTAATTCATCCAAATTCAAGGACGACAAATGCTGGAAATAATTCTCAATTTCTTCAGCATTATATTCCCACTGATTGTTTCTCATATTGGATGGACCCAGATTCGACCGGCGACGCCAATCGATTAAGATTTCCGGCAACATTCTGTCAAGATGAGCTTTGAAATTGACCCTGTCTTTCATTTTTGCAACTCTGAGTCCTTCATTATCCACCATTATTTTTTCATCATTTTCTGCTCTTATAAACACCTCTTTCCCTCCACATATTATGAACAACTCACAGATATCAGGCTTCTTCTGGTGGATGTAAAATGACCCACCAATTGCACTCTTTGATCTCCTAAAACATGAAATGAAAATGGCAGATAAAAAATTAATTAAAAGTTAAATTACATCAAACATTTAGAAGAACAAAATTGACCTTAATTAGAAGAAAGTGAAACTTAAGTTACCAAGTCGAGGATTTCATGAATGCGAGACCCATGACCAAGTTGGTTATACGGTACCCAGAGATCAAATCCACCATGAGCTCATGAATAGGTGTATCATTTTTCTCAACACGAAGGATCTCAGCCTTAATCTATTCAACAACAAAAGGAAACAAAAATTAATTAATTAATGTATAGGAAATCAAAAGCTAAATTTACAAGCAAAATTTCCATGAAACCAAACTAACCTTGCCACAAAAAGCTATGTACTTGGAGAGTAACTTGTTGAACTTTTCTTTCTCATACTTCTTTAGAACTTCAAGTTTCTCATCACTCACAGAACTTGCAGGTAGCTTCCCAACTGCAAACAAAAATTGAGGAATTAATTAACCCATAAATTATAAATCCTCTCTCTTACTGTAATTACAATCGAAATTAACAAAAAAAAAATAAAAAATAAAAAATAGTAGAAAACTTGAAATCCCAACTGTGTGATAAAACTCACATGGGGTGTGTACAAAATCTTTTGTAATGTTGTAGGTTATGTGGAGGATAGTAATGGAAATTGGATGAGACTTCCATTTCCGCAGAGTCCATTGTAAGGTCTTATACCCATCTTGTAGTTCATTCCCAAGAGCAACATAAACCTTGTTTTCTTGAGGAGAATTCATTGCCTTGAAAATCTATCTACCAAATTACTAACTTCAACATGACCTTCGTAGTCATATATACATTGAACTACTACTTCACTGGTTTCCACAGCTTGATTTCCAGGAAAATTCAGAGGAAGATTTTTCATGAGGGTGAAAATGAATCTAACTACAAAAACCGTGTCCGAAGTCCCCACACAGACTTCTAAGTGTGAAAGTTTCGTGTATAAAGGGACGGCGAACGTAGCTGGAGAGCGCAATGTTTTCAAGGCTTTGTCTAAGAATTTCGAAAGAACTGTATTTTTGCCTTCTAATTTTTGTTTTTTTTTTTAAATATTCCAAGGAACATAGGCGGCCACGTTGGGTAATAATATAATGTTTATATATTAATTATATCTGTTTAGCTAAGCGATTATGGCAAAGTTGGGTCCCGAATGCAGAAAATATAAAATTTTAAACTTTCTACGTGGTCTTTCTTCCTGAAAACTTACCCTTTGATTCCAATGGTCCCTTCTTGGTTTTATTTGAATGAGAAAGATGGAGATAAATCAAACAAGAACTGAGAGATTGGACACAACCGATGATATATCCTTCTAGGATTACTCATTTTGACAGATGGAGTTGATATATTTGGGTAATATTCCTTCAGGCCTATGGTAATTGGACTAATCGACAGACACTTGGAGACATTGTATAACATATGAAATAATATACTGTATACATATTGAGTATCATGCACATTCAGCCTATATATATATATATGGGTTTTTGGTAGTGATAATCGCTGAATTTTGATTTTGGTATGATAACTTTTAAAACTTTCAACCTAGTGCAGTAATACCCCAGTCGTTAACTTTTTCTGTTTAATGAAGGATAAAAATAGATTTTACAAAAATTTATATATTCTTTGTATAATTTTGACATCAATACTTTTAAATTATGTATAAAATTCTAAAATTACAAATTTGAAAGGTAATTTGCAACTTTGTATACAGTTAAGGGATTATTTTTGTCAAAAACTCAAAAAAAAAAAAGAAAAAAAAGATAAATTTTATAAATTTGCATCTTTAGCCCCAATTAAATAGTAAAAAACTAATAGAAATAATGATAAAATATATTGTTGTATTAAACTGAAAGTTCATAATACCAAAATCAAAGTTCAGAAGAAATATACAATTTATATAAAAGTTCAGAAGGCTTTGTTAACATAAATCCACACACACACACACATATATATATATAGTGTATATGCATATAGAAGACATATGGGTTCAAAGCAAGTTTTATTCCTTAAACCTTTTGCTTTGGTTATACTTTGTTGCATTTGTGTTTGTATTTACTTATTTTTACAAATTAAAAAATAAAAAAACTATGCACGTATCTCTTCTATACAAAACCATCCGTATAATGGCTTCATATTTTTTGTAATTATCGCTTGAAATTGTTTTTATTTAATCCTTCTCTCTCTTTTTTCTTTTTTTACCTTACAATAATTTTTGAATCTGTTTAAACTTTCATAGAGAGTTTATTAGAAGCTCAAATGTGTCTACCAATACATATTATTCTTTCTTCTTTTAATTGAAATCCTTTATCTACAAAAAAAAAAAAAAAAAATGTTCCAGACTTTTGCTGCCACACTAGTGACGGAAAGGTGACAAAGTTTAAAGAAAGTAAAGAATAAGATCTAAATTTTATTGCGTATAAGAACTGCGAGGGGGTGTAGCTCATATGGTAGAGCGCTCGCTTCGCATGCGAGAGGCACGGGGTTCGATTCCCCGCACCTCCATTTCGCTTGCATTATTTTTGGCCTTGAATTTCAGCCTCACATTTTTTTTTTGTCGGTTGATCTTGGCCGTCAAAAATTGAAAATTTTTATTAAACCTTTTTAGAATCTACAATAAATAAAAATCTTTACTCTCTCAAATTCAACCAATCAGACCAAGACATGTCCCCTGCGAACTATAAACCGCGTTAAAAGCAGTTCCTCTACCGAAATGATTGATTGAAATTTTGGACGTTCTTGCATGCAAGCCGGCAGAGTCAATGATATTAAATCCGGTTTCAATCTATTAACATTATATATATATATATTCATGCATTATTGGAATCTTGTAAAGTATACATAAGTTTTGAAGAATTTTACAAAGTGATAGAAATGACTTTGATTAAGCAACGATTTAACATTTAAATTTTATATGGGGATAGTGATTTTTTAAAAGTTAATATCTTTTAATACGTATTAAATTTTTAAAGAATAATATTTCTACAAGATTTCAAAACTAATGATTTTTTTTTCTAAAATCAAATCAGTCGCTATTAACCCCCACACCCCCACAAAACGGACTCCGTGGCAAAAATTTCAACTATGTTAAGATTGACGGCACCAACCGGTTGAATCGTATCACATGGAGATATAATTAAAAAGGCTAATTACACATTTAACAAAAAAAAAGAAAGGCTAATTACAGTACTAGAAATATTAAATTTAGCTAAAAATATATAATTTTATTATAAAAAAATATATGTATTTTTTATAACAAAAAAATTTCAGGATGAAAATTATCCGTTTAAAATTTAATAATGACTTTAATATGAATAAAAAAATATAAAGAAGATGAAGAAGCCCAATTAATGATTATGGTTTACTGCTTCATTGTGGACAAAATCTTCTGTCCGTCCAAAAAGCCTAAAATTGACTTGTAAGATTGCTATCTGTGGCACTGTTTTGATTCCGGTCGGTGAGCATCGATGATTATCTGCTAAGTACACCAACAACATGCATACAAGTCAAAAAGGGCTGCAAATTATTCAGCACTAATATACGTCACACAGAGACAGATGTAGATGATGTTATGTACAAAGCTATATGGGCTTAAGTTCGGGCCTAGTCCAATTTTTGAATGGTTCTATTCTTTAGGGAGGGGGCCAGTTTTAGACTATAGCTCGAAACTGATGCTCTATGTGATTTAGGTTCCGGGAAAATCTCATTCCAAATCCAAACTTAAGAATAATAATAAATGAATAAATAAAATCCCAAAATAAATTACTGGGTTTCAAAAGCAACAGAACCCTAATTTGATTTTTTAATTTTGTGAGTGCATGTACATAGGATTTGTCTGGTATCCCATCCATCTTTAAACTGGCTACTGGTCCTACCTTCTATGATAAATTTACCAGTCCCCTCAATGGTATCATACCATATTGTCTGCAAAAGTTTTGAAGCTAATTGGATTCACTTTGAAAATGACTTTTGATTATATTTCCCTGGTCCACCACCACAAACTACCTACCCATTTACTCACACTAAATCTTTCATGGCATGGTATGGTATGGAATTCCCTTTTCATGTGGCCTTGTATATGTTCCCAACTTTTAATTACTAATAATATTAAACGATGTAGCAAATTTGGGATGAACACAAAATGTTTCATTTAATTGTACACATCATGATTTGTGTGTGTGTGAATTAGTCCAAATTGGAGCAACCTTGAATTATAAGGTGAAAAAAAAAAAAAATCATAAACAAAGTCACAAAATTACATCTAATTCATACCATTAACGTGCAACTATGGCAACCCATTATTATAATCAAAAGCAAAATGGGTAATTACGCAAGTGTTTTTTTAAAAAAATTAAAATTAAATAAAAAGGGGATTTCTTTATATTTGTCAGAAAGTAAATAAAAAAATATATTTGGGAAAAAAAGTAAGTTTTAACATTTAAGACATCATTATGTTAATAGATGTAGACTGTCGGATTGAGGGGGCAATGCACGTGCGTCACCGAAATCATAGAGCCAATATTTTTGAACTAAGGAAGATGCCACGCACGCACGTGCCTCTCAGTCAAAGGTCAAAAGCAGTGATTACAGGGTCTATTTATATATTGGGCCTCACCCCCACAAAGATCTTTTTATAAAGTGCGAAAAGAAAAGCCGCAGGAAGATAAGAACTATGATTAGGATCCATCTTAAGAGAATATACTCCCTACAATCATCACCATTCAATTATGTACTAGATCTTATATATATACAAATACATACATATATTTATATACTTAGTTGGCAGATTTAGATAATGATGGTGAAGATGGGCTATTCAATGCATGTTTAGATTTCCACGTGCGTTCCACGTGGTAAAGAATCTGCACTAAACAATTTAGAGTAATCTGGTTTCTTCTTCTTAAACGATTTTTAATTATTTTAATTATTATTTTTTTTTTATTTTAATGTGAAAGAATATAGAGACGTGTACTTTAAGTCGCAGTATTTTTATTTTTGTTTAATAGAAACAGAGAGAGAGAGAGAGAGAGTGCACATTCTCTTTGTATGGGTGCACCCACGTGTGATGTCACATGCCGTTTGAAATGGATAGGCAAACAAGTCAGCATTATACGCAACTTGGCCCCTAGAACTGATTCTGTGTGCCCTGGTGCATCCGATTGGGTTTATAGCATCCAATCAATTAGAACTTGACAAAATTGTGAATGAAATAGCGATATTAATTTACTTTATAAAAAAAAATTGAATCCAAACTTGGAAAAAGACTAGTCAATAGTTGAGAGTATTAGAGAGCAATAATAATAATTGCAAGCCATTCGTTTCCTTCTTTAAGTGCTTTCTTTCTTTGTCATTATATTAATTAAGACAGTGTTAATCATATTCATATGCATGAAAGGTGATTGAATTTCCTCATCGTAGATGCTTTTAGTCATAGACAATTATTACTTAATTAAAGGCGTGAATGCAACACAAAATCTAATTCCAAAAGAAGAAAATTCCTTATGATTAAAAGGAGCAAAGCCAGAAGGATGGAGCAAGAAAGTTTCCAGCCAAACACGGACTCTTATCCAAAAGAGAATTAGAAATGATGAGCTCTGCCATATTGATCAAAATTTTGTTTCTCATGCATTATACACAAAAAAAAGAAAAAAGAAAAATCAAGACAGACCGAGAATTTTAAAATATGATGGACTATATTTACAGCGTTGGATTTGAACGGGGCTGATATTGTAAAGAGAGGAGAAAATAAGTTAGAATATGTAATTTTTTGAAGATAAAAAAGGAGAAAAGGCTGAACTGGACTAATTAAACTAACAATAAAATATATAATTTACATAAAAAAAAATTGCATTTGCTAAACCCTTAAGTGTGATCTGACCAAAATGGAGAGAGTATATATTCTTGGACTAGGATCCTCTTGTCTTTTTTTTTTGTTTTTTTTTTCAGTTTTTATTTCAAAGTTGAAAATTATTTGAATACATATTTATTATGAATTGAATATTTTGTTGATTAGATGATTGATTATTATCCACTTGATTGAAAATGCAAGAAGCAAGTGGAGAAAAAACAAGTAGAAGATTTGAATCCTAATTATGTGGATTTGAAATTTGATTTCATAAGTGCATATCTCCCATGGGATGCTAAACTTTTAGCAAAAATTTGTTTTAGCTTTGTATGGCATTGCCATTTAAGTTTTGTACGTAAAGTGCCAATTTTTGGCAATTCTATATGCATGCATGAAATGCTTACATTTGACATTTCAAATAGCAATGTTATAACTTCATGGCAACTTGAATTTGACATTAACATTTTAGCATTTGTATTAAAAAGCTCATGAGTCATGGCCAATGCCAAACCCTTTTCAAATAGCAATCCCATTGTAGCATTTTCAAACGACATGCTTGTGTAGAGAGAGAAAGAGAAAGCTCGCTCAGGTGTCGTAGTCCCTACAAAAGAAACCGCATGCACTGTGGGGAGTGGCCACTTCTCATGGAAATGATTCAGAAACGTCAAAACCTACTCAATTTGGTCTCGTAGGAGTTGGGTTGGGAGGGCTTAGGTGGTGGCACCGAAGCCTCTGCGAATAACCAAACTCTACGTGCTATTACTATTAACTTCTATAATGATATTTATTAATTATTACAAAAATTGGACTTTAGTCACTAAAAACTAGCCACTTAACATGGAAACAGTAATGGCCGCAGTGCAGAGCGAGGGCACACAGCCCACCGTTGCTCTTAACCAATCGACGGTCCACACGTTTAGCCGCTGCGTAGGTATTGCCGGTCTACGTGAGGTCGCATGCATTTAAATATTTATTAAAAAAAATTTATATATTATTAAAGACGCACTAATGCCATGCTCTACAAAAATATCCAATCACTGGCCCCTTAAAACCAGGTTGATGAACGGGGCACAGTGATTCCGGTATTCACGGTGGCTGGTCACGCACTGAGTTTGAATGTAGGTGATTATATATATGAGTTTTTACTTTTCATGAATTTGTGTGGGTTTCTTTTTTACAGTCCCGAAAGAACTACTTTACCGCCTCATGTTCGTTGGATTCTTCCCTTGTTCCTTTGACTTGTATGGAATATTACTACAAACAAAACTGCTTTCTCCTTTTAATTTCTTTTTCTTTTTCTTTTTTTCTTTTACCCTTTTCACTTTGCAGTTTTAACTTCAAAAAGAATCTCGGAGGTATATATATATATATATATATAAAATAAACTTTTTAATGGAAAAACTTTAATTAAAGCAAAAATTAGAGAGAAAAAAAGAAAGAAAGAAAGCAAATATAGAAAGTATATATATATATATATATATATATGTATGTTAATTCATTAAAGATAGTAACTAGCTTGGTGTGAATGTGATGCTTCCTCATGCATGCGGCACGCCCAACCAAAAAAAGCTCAAGACATTGACCATTTTTTCCTGGTTAATTAGTGGAGAGGTTTTTAACAAAGATTGCCCTTATTGTTTTATTAAAATAATCTTGCAAAGTAAATGAATTTAAGAATATAATTTACACAAATTATGTGCAATATTCCTTTTAGGAAAATATCTAATTATGAAGATGAACTGAAATTTTTTTATTGCTAATTGATATTAAGCAATAAAAATAAAGTCCTTGATTAAAGATAACAAATTTGCTATTACATTGTTCCGTCAGGCAATAATATGAGTCTACAATATTAGTTGTGCTTGTGCCCTTTATAGAATTTTTCTCTACTAAAATAGCAGGCATATATTGACTATTAGATTAGATTAAGTTGACCCGAACACCTAATCGTTAAACAGAAAAAAAAAATAATAATAATAAAAAAACATGCCTCTGTAAATTACACTTAACCAGGTACGGGACTCGCCCTTTGTATACATTAATATTAATTATAATATATACCATATATCATGTAAACTTTTGGTCGTGTCTTAATTATTATTTTTCATTATTTATTTATTTTTGTTATATATATAGCTCACTTATTAACCGTGACATAGACTAATAATAAGTCTAGTTAGATATATACAACAATTCTACGTATTTTTAACTTAATATATTTAAAAAATAATGTATATTTTAACGTAATTTATTTCAATTGTAAAAAAAATGGAAGTACTATGCCATCTTCACCACGTGTAATATTACTTGAAGAAATAAGTTTATGAGAATCACGGCAAACACTATTGAATGTACAAGAATTATATATCTTTTTATTAATTATCTATATATATTATCTAGGGTTAGTTTAATATAGATAATTAAAAAATATATATATTAATTATCTAGGGCTAGTAAGAGTAAAAAATCTAGGGCTTGCAAAGTCCTTTCACATTTGGAGCTTAATTTGCAAGTGTCGTGTATTTTTTTAATTAGAATTGTAACACAAATGTGTGTGTGCCTAATCACGTATATATGATAGATTAGCAAGCTATTTCTTAGGTGAATAAATTTGTATTTACGTTGAATTTTTCACTAATCAAAGGTAAGGTACACCGTTTCATCACACTCATTTACGAGAGTTGTGGTTCGAGTTTTGGCAAGCCCTGTTATTGTCTCAGTTGTACTCAGCTTTACTTGAATTGCAAGGTAGAGGGGAATCTGTTAGAGAACCGCTTTAAACTCCTACAGTTTGCTGGGCGATAAAAAGTTCTACCACTAATGAATCCGGGTTGATGAGATCCACATCAGCACTTTTTATTCATAAAAAAAAAAAAGTAAGACACACATTGTTTTTAATCTTGTGTTTTATATTGACCTGTTTTGTTAATCAAGCATGTCAAACAATCTCTCTCCCCCCTCCAAATGTGTATGTTGTTTAGTTTAGTATATAGTTGATTAAAAAAAAAAAGTTTACGAAATTATATGTAACATTTATTTGGTTATTTATTTATTTTTTTGTTGGTAAGACTTTAGTAATTGTTTTACAAATACATAAAAGTAGTCAAAGAGTACTTATAGGAGAATAGAAAAACAAATCCAATTTTATATAAATTCAACTCATTTGACAATTTACTATTGGAGAAAAAGCCATACATTATTTAATGGAACACATTTACAAAAGAAAAAAAAGGAAGTTCTTCATACTGTATATGTATATAAATGCTCTCATATACAATGCAGCTCATGTATTATACATAACAATAATATGGTATATTTAAAATTAGGGTGAAAATGATATTATATCTAATATATTTAATTGGATGTAGCGGGATTATTTTTAATTTTACCCTTATATTATATAAAGTTCAAAAGGCTTTAGAAGCAAAATGGAGCAGATTGTAAAGTCGGTTGTACATTATATTATCTTTAAGAGTATATATATATATATATAATTTGCTTTGATGAGCAACCTATAGCGCCAGACTGAACCCTATGGCGCATAACTCCATTTCTAAACTACATAAGATGATAACTTTCAATCTATTTTTCATTCAAGTCGTTTTTGTGATGCAAGGAAGAAGAAATCTAGCTATTTTTTCAATAGAAACATTTTTTAAAAACGAAATGAAGCTTTAAAATAAATAATAAAGAGTGAGAGGTGGTGAGGATGAGAAATAGAGAATTTTTTTTATTTATTTTGGAAAGACCACTTATCATATTAATATTGGAAGGTTAAATTTACACTTTAATTGTTTAAGCAGTTGCAAAAAATAATTTTTATATAATTTGAAAGTGAAGTTATCGCCGAAAATTTTGTCAAGCCCTATAAGTTGCTCATCATTGTGTATATATATACAGTAAACTAAATGACGTAGAATTTAATAAAATATAAATATAAAATTTAATAAATAGTATAAATTTATATTTTTATTTATTTTTAATACAATATTTTTAAATAAAATATCATGAATATATTATTATGTAATATATACTGTGTAATGTACAAAAATATATCTGTATATATATTTATATTTTATAAAAATTATATTAAAATGAAAATTTGGAAAAAAAAAAGGCCAGATAGTTAGGAGAACCACGTCAGACGAGACCCACAAAGATATACAGCCCAGCAGTGCAGTGACTTAAGCTGCATGTAAGACAAGTGTGTATCCAAAACTGATGAGGTTGGCATAAGGTTATTTACGTAATTAAACATAAACCAATCCCTAACAAATTCGCCAATTTCCCCCAAGTCCGGATCTTTCGCTACCCTGTTCAGACAAATTTTCTCACCACGCTCAGCCCAAAAAGTCACTTCTCTCCTCCTCCCCTCACATTTTTCATTTTCTCATAATATAAATATTATTTATTTTAGAAATTAAGAATATTTTATTTTATTTTATTTTTAATCTCTCTCTCTCTCTCTCTCTCAAACTATATCACTCCGGTTTTGCGCCGGTTGGCAGCTCGAACCGCTCTCCCATCCCATTATAACCCAACACCTGCTTCTCCTTCACGTTCTCTCTCTATCTCTTTCTCTCTCTAAAAGCCTGAGGGACTTATCACATAGCTGGAGCTGATTCATTTCAGTTGCTGAATAAGCTTTTAGATGGGTTTTCTGCATGCACTGTGCCACTAGAACCATCTCTCTCTCTGTCGCATCTCCTACGGATAAACATATAGATATATAGCTGAATATATATATGTATATATGTGTACTGGTTTGGGAGTTATCTTAGTGAAGTGATTCGATTAATCTTCGTGATTATCGTAGTTTGTCTACTGATCAGTGTTTTAGTGGTTTTTGATTCCCATACGAGGGAGTTTTCAGAAGTAACGGTTGGATTAGCTGGAAGAAATATTTTCGGTTTCGGGGTTTATTGTTTCACTAGGTAAAGTTGGTTTTAGTTTTTGGGGTTTGTTTGTTTCTGGGGAAAATTTTGTTTTTATATTTAATGAACCCCTGTTTGTTTCTTCGGATTTAGTGGGAGAGAAAAAGATTGGTGTGACGGTAACAAAGAAGTCTTAGTTAGGAAAAAAATATATTTAATGGCTCCTGCGACTAACTGGTTATCTTTCTCTCTGTCACCCATGGAAATGCTGAGGTCGTCTGAGTCTCAGTTCATGGTGTATGACAACACCTCCACCGCTTCCCCTCAGTATTTGATCGATAATTTCTATGCAAATGGTAATGCGTCTCCTCTTTATTTTGTATTATGTGTTTTTAAGTTATGTTTGGTTGCTGAGAAATCGCATGGAAAATGCAGATTATTTTTAGTTAATTTCCCAACTGCAAATTTGTTAAGCTATCTGTCGTTCTTTTGTACCAAAGCTGCCATGAGCTGAAATATTTCCATCTCCTTATCTGCCTTACTATCTCATTCAAATCTCACTTCTATCTCGTGAATATCCCTCGTACTTTTTCACCCTCGTGTTTGGTTGCTCAGAAAATCAAGGACAATCTAAGAGAAGTTTTAGTTTGAATCTTCCATCAATCTTATTGTTCCGCTATGCGAAAATCTAAAGCACACCTTAAGTGCATGTGCCATCGCTGACTGAATCACAGGGTTGCGTTAGGCAACGATATGTGAAGCTATATGGCACATCGTTTTCTTGGGTCCCAATTTGTGAACTGTTTGAATATACTCGTTTTTTTCTTTTCTTTTTTATTTTTCCTGTATTTTCTCAGTAATTGATGGCAGCTCAGTCCGAGTTGCTAACTCAGCTATCACTGAGCATTTGTTTTATTTTGTTCTCAGGTTGGACGAACCCCAAATCCCAAATATACTACACAGAAGAAGATAATCAACGGAAAGAATGCCAAGGACCAAGCATTGCTGATTCGCCTATAACCAGCTTCTTAGACCCACAAAGCCAAAGCCAATCAGCTCCCAAGCTCGAAGACTTTCTCGGCGACTCCTCGTCAATGGTTCGCTACTCCGATAGCCAAACGGAGACCCAGGATTCATCCCTAACGCAAATCTACGATCAGGGCTCGGCGTACTTCGGTGACCAGCAGCAAGATCTCAAAGCAATTGCTGGGTTTCAAGCATTCTCTACCAACTCGGGCTCTGAAGTAGATGACTCGGCCTCGATCTTGAGAACTCAGCTCACTTGCGGTGAGTTTACTGGTCATTCGATTGAGTCGTCCGGCAACGATTTGGCCTTCTCTAGTTGTCCAACTGGCTCTTTGTCACTTGGAGTCACTCCGAGCTCTGAGAAAGCCATTGTTTCCGCTGATTCCGATAGCACAAAGAAGATTGCTGATACTTTTGGCCAGCGAACTTCCATTTACAGAGGTGTCACTAGGTACTTTTTGTCAACTATTTCCTCGATATTCCACATGATTTAGATCTCTAATTTTTTAATTTCTTTACTGTGTTTAATTCGTATGGATCTTCAGTGGGTCTTTTTGTATTTTATACTTTCTGTTTTTTAATTTTTATGGACTTTTTAAAGAGATGGTATTGTGCAATAATTTTCTACCGGTAAGAAATGGGTCCGTGTTGATTTTCTGGAGAATGCCGTGGGTATGTTAATGCATTGGCTAGTGTGCTAATAACCAGTGTATCTAACATAAACTGTGGTTTTATTTAATAAAAATTTATTTGCAAAAAAGAACATGTTCAGAGTTTTGTACTTATACGAAATGCTGATGAACAACATTGTTTCTGACTTTCTGATGAATTTGCCTGCAGGCACAGGTGGACGGGTAGATATGAAGCGCATCTATGGGATAACAGCTGTAGAAGGGAAGGCCAGGCCAGAAAAGGACGTCAAGGTCTCTCTCTCTCTCTCTCTCTTACTGTCTCCTTTCATTCCCTCATAAATTTTTTTAGTACTGTATAGTTTTGTGTATGTATTATGGTTGTGTATATATACGTATATATGACATTGTGAAGAAGCTTTGCATGCAATTCAAATGGCATTAATGGTAGCACAGGACACTTGCATAAGCCTTTTTCATAAGTACTGTATGATTGATTGATGGTATATACAAAATGTTGTACAAATGGTACTTTTTTTAAATTTTTTCAGTTCAGATTTCTTTCAATTGATTTGATCAGATGTGCCGCCATTTTGTTTTTGTAGCTTGTGGGTTTCATTTATTGCTTTGTTGTCTATGGTTCAGTGGCTATCACCTCTCTCTCTTTCTCTCTCTTATCTATTTCTTTCTCTCTCTCTCTCCCCCTCATCTCTTGCTAGCTCGCACTCACTAACCTGAGTCCGTACGTTTTGACACGACCCAAACCCAAAACCCCATAAGTTGCAGACATCAATGGGTCTGATAACGTTGGTCTGATATCTTCTGTGCTAGCTTTAACTTTTGCTTTTGCTTTCATTCGCCAGAGGGAGTCTGGGGTTTTGACCAAAGCACCTATTTGAAAATTTGTTTATTTCTTTATATAATAGTATTCACTACATTATCGCCGAAACTTCTTGTGCGGCCCTGGTAAAGTGGGCTATGGTCCATACACATACGGACTATGACCCATAGATTCGGCAAAATATTTTTCAGCTAGTCAATTGCTTTTGGAAATCTGTACATTTTGATGTATCTTTTTGATTAGATATATATATATATAATTTTATTTTTAATAAAATAAGCTTTAGATTAGGAGATAGCCGGGTAAAGAAAAGATTTGACTAACTATAAAGTGTGACCATATATAACATTAACATTATTTGGGGTTTCAGTTGAGCCAAAGACTATTCATGGCATTTTGTTTTTTTAGTTATAGAAATTGGAACTTACAAAATCATTAGCTCATTTCACTTCTCAGCTAAATATAGTAGTGGGGAAAATAGGCTGTCAATGTAATTCAATGCCATTCTTGCACTCACAATGTTCATATTGCTTTCATTATTTTACTATTTTAGCTTTTAAGATATTATATATTCCATTTATTTGGTCTGTAGTAGCTTTACTTTGCAGAAAATTTTGACCACTCCATAAACTTATGTTGAAATTCTTGCTCTGTCTTTTGCATGAAATGGGATTTTGGACATCTGGCTGTCATTGAACAAATTTTCCTGTCTACAGTTTACTTGGGTAAGAAGTTTTCCCCGTTCTCATTGTTCTTTCCTCTGTATCTATCTTTTTTTTAAAAAACATTTATAGTTTCATGCCGGATTGAGTTTTTTTTAGAAACTTACAATAATGCAAAATATTCAGGTGGATATGACAAGGAAGAAAAAGCAGCCAGAGCGTATGACTTAGCTGCCCTGAAATACTGGGGACCCACTGCAACCACCAACTTTCCTGTAATATTTTCACACTCATAATGTTCTAAACAAATGTTTAATTTTTTGGGGACTGCATGGTAAAATCTCCTTTGATTTAACACATCAATGTAATTTACATTTTCAGGTTGCAAATTACAGTAAGGAATTGGAGGAGATGAAACATGTAACCAAGCAAGAATTCATTGCCTCACTCAGAAGGTATGCTTAACCCCATCTGCTTGTTACATTATATCTTGTATCTAATTTTCTGTTGTACGCAAACAGTTGTAATTTGTCCCAATTTTTGTTTTGGTTGCAGGAAAAGTAGTGGTTTTTCCCGAGGGGCTTCAATATACAGGGGTGTAACAAGGTTTGTAAATTCAAATGCAGTCTGTAGATCTTTTCACTCTTGACAACTCTCACAACCATTGGTAGTCGTGATTCATGCTTGTATGTTTTCACTTATGTAGGCATCATCAACAAGGTCGATGGCAAGCAAGAATAGGCCGTGTTGCCGGAAACAAAGATCTATACCTTGGGACATTTGGTAAATTTATTATACCAAGTTACATATTTGTAAAATTTGGTTAAAAATAAATTGCAAATAAGCTCTCTTCAAGCTTGAGAACTTTAAGATCATCTATCATATTGTTACTAATGCTGTGGATCATGGATAATCTAAATAACCACTTAACCTTTTGCATTGTGTACACAGCTACGGAAGAGGAAGCAGCAGAGGCATATGATATTGCTGCAATAAAGTTCAGAGGTCTAAATGCAGTGACAAACTTTGAGATGAATCGGTATGACGTTGAAGCTATTGCTAAAAGTGCTCTTCCTGTTGGTGGAGCTGCTAAGCGCTTAAAGCTGTCTCTGGATTCAGAAGAGAAACCATCACTAAACCGTGATCAGCAAACTCAATGCAGCAGCGGCAGCAGCAACAACATCAACTTCGCTTCTATGCAGCCAATTTCAAACATTCCATGTGGAATTCCTTTCGACGCAGCTGCAGCAGCGCCTTATCATCAGAGTCTCTTCCATCACCTTCAGCCAAATTACATTGCCTGTTCTGATTCTACTAATCCAACCCCGGCAATCGCAACAGCGCCGGTGGCCATGTTACAGCAGCCAGCAGAGTTCTACTTATGGCCTCACCAATCTTATTAACATGGCTCAGTAGTTGTAGTAGTTTTGGCGCTTAATGTTAGCAGCTAACTTACCAAAAAAGAACATGCTCATGTTTTGTTGAATTCTACCAGCTGACCAACTTCTGACCCTTCTACTCTCTAATCCAGCTCTCAACCTGACTAGGTAAAACATGGCATGAAAGGAGGTTTTTTTTGTTTGTTTGGGTACTGGGAATTGTACGGGCTATATAGACTTTTTACAGTATTTAGGAGGTTGGATTTTGTATGTTGGAAAGGTTATCCATTCTAGTTTCAGAAGAAATTTCAAGTATTTTCCTTGCATATTTTGTTTGTAATTTTTTAATTGTTGTTATTCAATCTGTTTTGAAGAAAGATCTAAATTATCGAGTTTAAAATATGTTTTTTGTTAATTTTTTTTATTAATCAATCAATGAATTTTTATCAAATTATAAGCAAATTACACAAGCCCAACATGGCTTTGGACAAGTCCACAGAGTTTCAAGAGCTACAAGAGCCTAAACGGTCCAACCCCTCTCGAGCCACGAGCGAACCGGGCTCGACCGTCAAGGCCTTCTCAAAAGCCTCCCGAGCCTCCTCTCTCAGTCCCTTCCACTCGTAACATTGTCCCAGTAAACATAACGCCTTCGAGTTCGACTCGGTTCGACTCACCGCCTCAACAAGGTCCTCCACGGCCGAGTCAATTCGTCTTCTCCGATTCACTGCCACTTTCAACTCCGCCCTCTTCACCAGCGCATCCCCACGCTCCCTCTCTGAGAGTGACTTCACGCACGGAATTGACAGCGCCACGTCGAGCGATCTGAGCGCGGAGGTTTTCCGGTCCATTAGATCCAAAGCTAGGGCTTTGAGGAAGTGAGAAGCTGAGTCTCTTGGTGACAGAGAGATGGCCTTCTCAGCCTCTGCCAAAGCGTTCTTGGCGTGGACCAGAGACTGGTCTCGGTGAGCAGTTGATCGAGCTCGAGCTAGGAGGTGGGATCCATGGACGAAGTGGCGGTTGGACTGGAGGGTGCCTCGGTTCTTGGTTCGGACCTTGTTTAGGGCTTGTTTGGAAAGTTTGAGTACGGCAAAGAACAAGCCTAGGGTGAGGATCAGGAAGGCCAATTGTACAAACACTTCTGGCGCCATTTTCTTCACTCCTTTCCCGCTTTAGGGTTTGTTTGGACGACGGGAAAATTTCTGGAATGAATCAAATTGCTTCCATGGCCGACACTGATGGAACTGGACAGGGCCGGCTCTTGGGCAAGGCCACTATGGCCTTTGCTTAGGGCCCAAGAAAAACAATTTAAATTGCTTTTTTTTTTCAAAAAATTATATTTATTATACGAAATATTTTATTTTTTAAAAAATAAATATTATATTTGTAGGAATTTCCTCAGTATAGTTTTAATTAGTAAATATTAATTCAACAATACAAATGTGTTTTAGCATGTTTAAATGTTAAGGTTGTGTTTGATAACAAATTATTTTTTATTTTTATTTTTAATTTTTTAATTATATGTAATTTGATTAATATAGAGGTGGGTTAAAATTTATTAAATGTTAAATTATTTAATTAAGTAAAAAAATAAAAATAAAAATTAAAAATGAAAGTGTTTTTATTTTTAATTTTGTATTTTTTATTTTCCTTAACACATTTTTACTTAATTAAAAGAAAAAATTAAAAAATAATTGTACTCTCAAACAAATTCTAAATAAAATGTTTTCACCAGAAAAAAAAGGTTAAATAAATTATTTGCTGGGTAGATAGTTTTTTTAAATAAGAATAAAGAAATTTATTAGACTTGTTTAATAAATTTAATTTTTAGTTTTAAAATTTATAAGTATTCATATGGAACAAAAGATTGACCTCTATTTGAAAACTTGGTATCATATATGCTATTAATTATTTAAAATTCTATACAAAGATTAATTAATAAATATGTTTAACTTATTCTTTAAAGTACTTTATGACACAACCTAATTTTATATAAAAATATTCTAGAGTTTGTGCTATATTTTTATTTATTATATGTTTTGGTTCCAAATAATTCTCACAGATAATGTTTTGAATATTTCTCAATTTCAATAGATCCCACTTAGATATAGTTATTCATTTGATTTAGATAGTTTTTAGAATCCACCAGCTATAGATTAAAAACATTACACTTGCACATATCACATATTGTACTCATTCGTTATATTCTTTCAAACCTTAAAATATAAATTAAAGATCTTCCTTTGGCCAAACCAATATAATTTAATAAATAAGATTAACATTTAAATGATTAATCTAAAAAACAACTAAAACAAAAAAAAAATTGATAGACTATTAATTTTTTATTTTATTTTATTAAAGGCACATATGAATTTCACTTTAGCCCCATTTTAATTGGGTCGGTAGAATTGTGAAACGTTTTTTTCCATGCAAATAAAAATACTCTATACAGCATTAAATACCCAAAACAACCCTGTTTCTAATCCTCTAACAATCTGCCACTGTTTTTTTTTTTTTTAAAAAAAATTAATTTTTGAATATTTTTTTGTTTGTTTTGCATTTTTAAAAGTGGTTTTAAATAAAATTGTTTAAAGCCTTAAACAAAGATTCATTGGTTTCTAAATGGATCCACAATCTTTCATGTCGTATGACACACAGGGCTGGGTCTAAGATTTAAAATGCCCTGTGCAAAATTTAAAAAAGTACATTTTTATTTTGAATTCTTTTTTTATATTTATTATATTTAATTTTCTATACCTTTTTAATTTATAAAAAAATATTTTTTAAAAATAAAACTCTTATGATATAAATATATATATATATATATATATATATAATTAATACGTCCTGAGTGCCCCTATCTTTTAGGAGGCCCTGTGCGGTCACACTACTCGCACATGCTCAGGGGGCTCTAATGACACAGTTTCAGCTCCCAAAAACAATGCAAATGAGTTGTTCAGTGCCGTCTAAAGAAACTGTGCGGCAAACATTCCTAGAAATCAAAAGAAATACGTAGAAAATTAAGTAAAAATTGAGAACAAACATACAATTAATAACAGATGAACATCCTTGAACAGAAATCTTACTGTGTGTTGATATTGTATTCCACCATAATCACTAATGAACTGTTGGTGACGATGTGGTTCAGAGGATGATTCCTCCCTTCTAATTTAAATTGCAGTACTTAACAATAATTGAAAAGAAAAGAAAAGAAAATTACACTATCGCCCCGTTATTTTTGGTTTTGTTGCATTAACTATCCTTTTTTAGTCCACTCTTATTTTTGGTTAGTTACCTCAATTAAAGTTTTGTTAACCATCACTTTACCTTTGTTTCATATTTAATAAAAAAATAAATGTTTAATTTAATTTTTTAGAAAACAAACACAATATACATTTAACTTTTCTTTTTTTTACTATATATATATATATTAGTAATATTCTTTTTTTACTATATGTATGTGTAAAATAGTTGTTCACAATTGTTTAATCTATAACCACAAAATAAATATTAGAGGGGTGTTACCGATTTAGTGTAATTTTCCCTAAAAAAAAAAGTTGTGTACAATCCAAGTCAAAAATTCATTTTCTCTACTTACATTCATTTTGATTTCGTGTTAAAATACAAGCATAATATATTTGTCTTTCATTGAGACATAAAAATTCCTACAACATCTGCATTTTTTTTTCTTTGGATTATATAAATTGATATATTTGTCATGATCATATACAATACAAGCAAAGTAAGAAAAGCTGAACAAAAAACACTGAATACAATGAGAATGGATTTCTAGGTGGTGTGAATTTGCAAGTACAAGAAGTACCACCCTCCCTCTCTGTGGCCTCCTTTCTTTTCTAATTTTACATTTGCCTCCATGGAAATGGAATGCTTGTGGAATTGAGAGTTTCACTTTACCATATTTATGAAAAAACCACAGTTTGGTTAATGCGTGAGACCAACGTATACTCCAAAGGGTGATGAATCCTTTAAAGACTTCACTCTCAGCAAGTACAGAACAGAGCCATATTTAACCATTTTCTAAAACCTTCACACAGACAATGTAACAACAACAGGCTGCCGAAAAACAGTAAGCAGGAGCCAGCAAAGCCTACCAGGTACAACACCAGCACGTACAATTACTCCATAACCAATTGTCTATGGCGATGGAGGTCACTGAGATAGCTAGAGCAAGTATAATCTTCCAAGTCACAAGCATCTAAAATCAGCGATCTCACTGCTGTAGACTTCTGCTTTAACTCTACAGGCCCATCCTCATCCTTGAGTAGCCTAACTACCTATACAAGTTAGAAGTCAAGATTTTTCATTTTCTGTCCGTCTTCTTCGTCATTGGATACAAGAAATATGTTAGCCTGAAAGGGAATAGCAAATTAGCATACCCGATTCATGAAGGGGCGCTTGGTGGATTGATGGTGAATGCACATTGAGGCCGTCATCATGGTGCGTTTCATCTCGGCGTGATCAAATGCATCTCCTAATTGAGGATCAACTAGTTCCTTAAAATTGTTATTGTCCAGAAGTGGTTTTGCCTGTGCATAATGCAAAATGGATGATTATGTTTTGCAGTCTCAGAAAACAAAAGCCTGCAGTTCCAGCTACGGGAGTTGTTTCTCACAAGAATAGGGAATTTTGGGGACTAAAAATATAATGGTTTCCAGAGTATAGAACTATACCCAGATCACAAGGCTTTGTTGGCTTGAATCGACTGCACGACGACCTGTTATGAGCTCCAGCAACAATACTCCATATGCAAATACATCAGTCTTCTCATCCACAATTCCATGCATAAAGTATTCTGGAGCCAAATATCTGAAGCCATTTGAAAATGCATTAGTGTAAACTATCAATGGCATAGGAAATGAGCAATTAGAAAAAAACACTCTTAGAAACTGAATGCCCAACCCGAATGTGCCTTCAATGGGGAAGACAACATGGTGACTCCACTTTTCTGGGAGCCACTTTGCTAGTCCAAAATCAGAAATCTGCGTGTGACAGTATGAAGTAATTTTCAATCCACGCTAAAAACTTGCTAAGAAGTAGACGTAGATTGAGAAATCGATGGATGACAAAGTACCTGAGCTTCGTAATTTTCGGTTAGTAATATGTTAGAGGCCTTGATGTCCCTGTGAATAATTCGCCTATGACAGTCATGGTGGAGATACTGTAAGCCTTCTGCTACCCCAACGGCCACTTTAAACCTTACCTTCCATTCCATACACTCTGTTGAACCTGAGATGCTGAATGGCATTTTATGAGTCTATATGAACATATTGTTATTGATTCATTAGTCTACTCCGCTGCTCTATACTACTGCATTCATAATATCAAACTAACACAAATCCCCTTCAAAATCTCAGTCAAGGGAATTCAAATGAACTTGGAAACTAGTCTAGTGGAAAAGCTACGATGTAAAAGATGCGACGGAAAAAGAAAAGGAGAGAGAGATTGTATGCTTATTTTTAAAGTTACAATTGTGAAATGGAAGAGGGAGTTAAAAAAGGAAAAGATAGAAACAGCACCGAAAAGCAAAGAAGCAAGGCTGCCATATGGGGAAAACTCGAGGACTAGATGTAAACCACCATCAATGCCAAACCCAAACAAGCGAGCTACATTTGGGTGCTCTGTATGTGCAATGATCCCAAGCTCTGATAAGAAATCGGCAATTCTATCCTCATTCTCTTTCTGTTTCTTTGTTAGCCTCTTTACAGCTACAAGTTGACCATCCGCCAAGCATCCCTTGTAAACTTCTGCTTGCCCTCCTTTCCCAACCAAGTTCTCTGTTAAGTTTTGTGCACAACAAGAACCATTACTCAATAAACTGAAACCAACTTCTCTTTTCAGTAAAAAAAAAAAAAAAAAGAGGAAAAATTGACTGAGTTGCAGTCAAACTTAATAGTCAGCTAATAGGATACAGAACGAGCATGTATGCAATCTACCCCTTTCTTTCACATCATACAAACAGGAAACAATCGTCCATGTCGGCTGTAGGTAAAGATTTCTATGTTTCACCAACCTTTTTGACTTTCACAGGGTCGGAACCAACATGGACTTTGACATTACAAAAATCAAGTTGGAGTAAAATCAAGCTTATCTTTTAACTGACTCAAAATTCTCAGCAGGTAGCACCATACTTTCAGGTCTTGCTAATTTGATTTATTTATCTTACCCTCTTTCTTTCACATATTTGAGTAACAAGGAAGGAAAAACTTAAACATGCTCGATTTATTATGTCAATTCAAAACCTATCTGTAAGCAAAATCAAGACCACCCATCTTGCCGGAGTGAGCTCGAGATGTCATGTCTAAGACAGTACGAAATATAAGGTCTTTGTCCATAAAAGTAAACACAAGAAGTCTACTCAATTAAATGCATCTAATCTACCCAAATAACCAGCAAGGCTTGACGGAGTCAAATCTATGCAACGACAATCCTCTTCTGGTCCATCAAACCAAATTTTATTCAGCAAGGTCATCCCCCCAAGGAAAACGTTTTTTGATGGCGGCTAATCATATTTATAACCTATGGGGCTGCGAATGACATACTAGTATTTATATATATTTGACATGATCTCTCTGGGATAGACGTATACTTTATTTTTATATTTATTTTAACATTCAAATTGAAATAATTTAACTCAAGAAAATATGAATTGTGATATTAGAACTATTAGCAGCAATAATTTATGAAAATGATTACTTAATTATGACCTAAACTACTACAAATGATAATGTATTTTTGGTCTAGCTCGGAGACTTTGTATGTATTACTTGTAGCTCAGATTGACATGTGAATGCAAAAAATGAAGATGGCTTGGACAAAAAGTAATAGCCTTTTGAGAGATGAGGAAACTTTATGTGAAAACATAACAAATATGTACTCTACATCCTTATAATAAGAAGGCACATATTGTTCTAAATAGTAAATAATAATTCAATGAGTACTAATTTTAATTCACCAAAATTTATATAAGAATTTATGGAGTAAAGTAGTATTTCATATAACATACCTTTTCAACAGATAAAAATACTACGTATATTGGTGTGTAAAATTTGACATACGAAATTTAACTGCTTATAATCCTACCGTAATTAGGGATAATGAATAACCGTGGGACCCCAAAGAAGAAAGAAAGACTAGACCCACCAAACCACCATGCCTATACTCTATTGTCAATACCAAATAATCAATATGCATGGACCCAACAGACGAATTATGAATGACCCCTCATGCACATGGTTTAAACCAGTCTGACTAGGATAAAAACAAAGAGTGAAATTGCAGATAAACATAAATATCATAAAATTCAGTATCTGGGTTGGGGTTAAAATCATATATATCTATCTCGGTTTGCATAATTTTTTTTTTTTTGGTTTAATAGCTCCATGAATCACACTCATTTACACTTTGGTCCATAAAATGTTTTAGTTTTAGTTTTAGTTTTTATTCATAAATTATGAATAACACTTTAATTATTTTTTAATATTTTATTAATTTGTTAACGATTAATTACCTTAAAAAAAAAAACCAATGCATTTATTATAAACAGTACTTCACACGTATAAAATAATACTAACAGCTCAATAACTTGAAAGCACGTGTAAAAAGGGACAAAACTATCGAGAAACTGATGGATAATATTAAAAAAAAAGGAACGAAAGATAGAAAGAAAAAAAAAAGCCCTAAATGCTACTTATTATGTAGATTAAGGAAGAAAATAAGTAAAAATTAGTTTAGAGATAAAAGTGTAAATAGGTGTATTAAAATTACATTTTTTATTTTTTCTCACCAGGATTAAAATTGGCAGTAGCAACATCAAGCTCTGCATAGTCAAAGTTCCTCCATGTTGGCTTTGACACAACAAGGTCAGGAAATCCTTCACAGTCATCGATTTTGTGGCCGAAGCTTCCGATTCGAGCCAGCTTCCTCCTCAAATTCTTCCTGGAGATCTCGTAGCCAGCAGCCAGCAATGGGATGGTGGAGAATCGCCGTACTGATTTCTTCTTCAGAGCACCAAACATGGATTTCCATTGCATACCTTGATTCTCCAGAGCTTGATGAGCCATCGATTTCTCATTGGGACTCGAGCTGTTGCATGTACCGCTGCTGCTACCGCTGTGGTCCGACTCCGTACCCGACAAAGCTGGGTTCTCCAATACACCTCTCGGTGATGGCTCGCCCTCGCTAAATTCCACTTTCTTCTTCACCACCCCACCTTCAAAATCCATTATTTCTGGGTTTTCTTTTGTTTCACTTTCGGTCTCTGCGTGAAAACAAACCAAAATTATAATTGCTATGAAAATTGTTAACCAGGCCCAGCAATGAAATCCCAACACCCATCTTTGCTTTCCCAAAAAAAAAAAACAGAGGAAATTAAACGACAAGAAGGAGAGAGAATTCACGAAACTTGTACGATTTTTTTCAAACATCCATTCATTATCCTTTTCGCTTTCTCAGCAACCAAACATAATGTATCATTACAAAAAAGAAAAGAAAAATCAAACTCAAAGACATTAACAAAAAGGAAATAAAAAGGGGCTCACCTTCCACCATCATGGCTTAAGCTTTCTGGGTTTTTTTTCCCACAAACTTGCAAGCCAATGAAGCTTAAAGACCCAGACCCCTGTAAGCCTAATGCAGAAGAGAACCTTCAAAAGAAACAGAAAAAAAAAAAAAAATGGTAATAAAAAAAAAAAAAGAATTACAACCTCTGCAACTAAATGGAAAGCAGAGGGAAAAGAGGAAGAGGCTATCAAAAATGGTATATCTTTAGGAGGTGGTTATTCTTGGAAAAGCAGAGAGCAAGCGTAAACCGGCTTAATGATGATTGGAATATATGCTATATTTATACATATACACCTCCTCCTATGTATTACAAAATTTATTACAATTTAATTTCTTTTTTTTATTAAATATATGATCCATAAAGCCATGTTTGATGCAATCAGAGCCGTTGGTTTTTCCACTCATGATTTTTGCCGTAACTAATGCTTTTAAAAAACAAAGAAAAGACTCCTAACGAACCAAACCACCAAAAGTGTAATGCTTCGAGCTCTCCGACGACATTCTTTTTGGGGGTGTGGGGAATTAAGTTTGACTGTGGAGGGCAGTTTCGGTATTGCAAGTCGACCTCTGTTTTGTTGTGTGAGTGTGAAAGGGTCTCCAATGGAAACGGCTTCCATGTCCGTACGGATACCGGTATTGGACAAGTATTTATCCGAGTCAATAAAAACGAAACCAAGGAAGATTTTTCAATCGTACGTGTACATATACATCCATATATTTTAACCACCCAAAATCAACTGCGTTTGGAAACAAAAAAAGGAGCCTTTATAAAGAAACCGATGATAAAATTTCAAAGGAAATATTCAATTCCACGTCTTCTTTCACCAAAAAATGTGAATAAAATTTGCGTAATTTTGGATTACCATTTAATTTCTCTATGTCATTAAAAGAGATAATAAAAAATTGTGCTGTCTATTACACATAAAATCCAAATCTCCGATCTCCCCCTCTGTTTGATTGACGTATTATTTATACATATAAACATAATTTGAGTACGAAATAAAAAATAATAATAAAAGAAATATTCAAGATAATAAATTTTTTTACTACGCTAATGATGACATGATTTTCTATTTATATATAAGGTAATTAGTGATTGATTATTAATTAATTTTTTATTTTAAAAATTTAATATGAAAAAGTAAATCCTATAAAGATAAACTAGTTAAATTCATCTGCATCAACACGAGGATCATTATTATTTAACACAATAAGAACAAATGCATCCCAAATAATATGGTAAATGCATGTTATAAAATGTATATATATATATTTTTTAATATTCTTTAAAAAAATGTCATGTTAGAACAGATATTAAAAAATATTTAAAAAATTTTACACCCCATACCAATTTAAAAGTATTTGAATTTTTTTTTATATTAAATTCCATTTAGAGAAAGTGAACTCAAAAATTGATATCAATAAATTTTTTAAAAGATTTGCACCTCAACCTCATTAAAAAATAACTAAAATCCTAGAGAAAGAAATCCTTAAAAATTAATGCTAATAAATTCAAATAAATATTATTATTTCCGTTTTTTTCTTTTCTCTTTTTTTTTTTAATTAGAAATTGGAAAATACTAATGATATAGCAAATTAGAATGTATTTGAAATTTTAAAATTTAAAATCTCCAACATTTTTCTTTTCTTTTTATCTATAAAATGTCAATTTAAAATTATGCCATTTGTTTTAAGGGCATGCGGCCTACTGGAATTAAACACCGATAGTGACAATTAGCGTTTTTTATTTTTAAGATGTCAATCTAAAATTCATGTTTTGTGTTGGGGGACTTACTGGATATGATTACCTTCTTATCCTTAAAGCTTCAAGGGCATAGTAAAAGTTATTTTATTTGATACCGACACAAATGCTGCTTAAATTATATTTTGCTGCCTGAACTTTTATTTTTATTATTTTAGGTACCTAAACTATGTTTTTTGTTGCACTATTAGTACCATTTTATTTTTCTGTCTATATTTATTAGAAAATTGCACGTGTGAGTTAAAAGATAAGGGTATTTTTTTTGTTATTTCACTCACAGTATAAATCAAAATACAATATTTACAGTTTAGGTAGCGAACAATGTAAATATATATGTTAGAGAACTCCTAGTGTCTACAATGCAACCTAAATTGTATAAATGTTGTACTTTTTTTTTGATAAATATAGATATTGTATTTTAGTTCTTCCCATGAGTGAAATAACCAAAACTACTTTCATTTCTAATAAAAATATACAGAAAAATAGAAAAGTACTAATAGTGCCACTAAAAACACAATTCAGGTACTAAAATGCCATAAAGTAAAAAATTTGGATGGGAAAGTGCATATTATTTAATAGTTTAGATAGGCAGTGCCAATAACTCAGAAAAAAAAGAAAAGAAAAGAATAGTGAAATAATAACACGGAGCTAGCGCATGCAATAAGATAAAAGAGAGCGAATGGTATGGCATGCATGAGGTAAACTCTAATCATGCAGATTGCAGACAAAAGAAGGCACTGCATGTTCATGACGATGAATAGAGTTTGTTCCCCACAATCCAAAAAAGAAAAAATGCTTTTGAAGAAAAGTGCTTCTTAGAATTGGTGATGGGTTCAATTTTTTCCTGACCTTTGGGTCTTCATGTCACATTCTTTGCCAACTAATTATATATGTGCATTATCTAAAATAATTTAATACTGTAGGACTCGAACAAATAAGAGCCTGTGCTGTCCAAACTCATAAATGAATGGCAATGTCAAGTCTCAAACGTGTACCCATTGGCCTGAGCAGGTGGCTTCTATTCTGTGGGGGAATTCTTGTGAATCATTTGTAGAATGTTGGGGGGATTATTAGCTTGTGCCAAGTGCCCTCTATTAAAGCCATTAATTCCATCAAGTTTTGTGGTTTTCGTTTTTTAATTTTAAGGTTTTTTTTTCTTCTTCCAAATTTAAACATGTGCATGAGTTCAAGATTTGAAGTAATTGAATGAAACATAATCCCATATGAGTGTAAGAAAATTTGGAACCAAATTATTGGAAAATTTTGAATTGGGTATCAATTATAATATGCATGTTCTTAATACAAAATATGGATTAATGTGAACGAAGTCATACGTCGGGGATGATTGTTATTAATATATATGTATATATACATATATAATATGCATGTTCTTAATTTTTCTTTTTTGGTGAATATGCATGTTCTTAATTTGATGGTAGCTAGTCAGAAGGTTGAGATGTTATAGGATGTTGAAATCTTACATGGAACGGTATAGAAAAATCTTCACCTAAAAATATTTAATCTATATATAAAAAAAATCTATAAAATAATTACTATAAAATTTCACAATGAAGACAATTATTTTATTTAAATCTTAGTCAAAGATTAATGATGAGGTCCTTGTAGTTTGACATAATAATATAATACCATATTTGACACATATGTAAATCACCCAAAAAATAATACCAACACAAGATTAAAATGACATGCATATAATTTACAATAGGCTATACCTAAATTCCCAGTCATATAATGGCATACATTGACCCAAATACAAGAGGAACACTAATGTACTCTCTAAAAACTCGTATTATAACAAGATTAGTACTGCTACTCATCGAGGGTAGTAATTAAATATTGGACCCAATATTATACTGAAATTTTAATTGGTGAAAGCAGACCCTGTATCGTCTAGTGTATATACTAATGTTATATGTTAGCTGATTAAAATTTACCATTTCAACATGGATAACACTGGCGATGATCAGCAATGATCATTACTATTTTTCTTATAATAACAAAGACTTTGAATGTCATTTGTTAGTCTTGTCTATGTTTTTTTTCTTTATAATTTATAGTAGGCTATACCTATACGTATCTATAGCCATCAAGGTTAAGTTTTATATTGAATTAGTTATCAAACATACACAAAAGAAAGTCGTCATTGTCACAATAAATTAACAAGCAAAAATTTTGCAAATAAAAAGAGTGATCGTTAAGTGGGTGAGCTAAACCAGTTAATTTGTGAGTTAGGAAGTTCTATTTTCTAATGCAGAGAAAATCCCATACACCCAAAACCCACCAACCTCACTAAGTCAACAATGTCACTTCAGTTAGAGAAGTGCGTTTAACAGAATTCACTTTGATGTCTACAAAGTGCTTTGAGACACAAATGAATACTAAACAATGTATAAAACCAAAAGCTTTACACCAAAACTGGATCCATTTGTGGTGGCCGTTTCTGTATATTTAAAGTGAACCACTAAGTGGACCACTAATATTACACTTTATATATACATATAAAAAAAAAGTAGTTAATTAGTTTCCACTGCTCTTCTTATGACTATTTTCAGACCAGTTTTGGTGCTCCAAACTCTTAGATGGTACACCAACCTCTGCATACACTGAGATTGAGAGAGAGAAATTGGAAATTTTTGTTTAGGGGATTTGAAATTGTGAGAAGATGATCTCAATGTGGGTTAGTTTATAGAATTTTGATGGTTCAGTTTGTTCCTCCTGATAGATAGACTTGGATAGAGAGCTCAGTCTTACTAATAAAAAGTGGGACACACACACACACACATATATATATATATATGAGGTCAATAAATCAAAATATTTTTAAGACCCAGCTGAAAATAATTAAACCTCGGGCAGTGCTGGAGTAAGTGGGTTTTTGAGATAAGTTCCCAAAGGCTGATCAATAAACAAATCCTAACAGTATGAATGGAAACACAATTCCAAAATTGAGAATAAATATATTTTATGTTTTGAAGCTGAATTATATAATATTGGAGCACAATAAAAAATGAAAAAAATTGAGAATTTCCTAAGACAAATTTTAAAGTGAGTTTTTGCAGTAGAAGACGAAAATGCCATTGATAATTCATAACCTATGATGGGCATGTCTGTGCTAATCTCACCAACTGATCATCAAGTTAAGTGGGACCATTTTACTGTAAGCAGGATACATGTCATAATCATCAGTTACTCTTACACATTCTGGATCAGCATTCCCCAATTGAAATTTATGCTACAAAAAGCTTGCTTCTTCTTTTTTCTTTTTTTGGTTCCAATTAATTGAACTTTTTGAGTGTACTGAAAGAAACTGATCAGAGAAATATACTTGTAAGCTCATGCACCATGGACATGGAGGTATTGCATAGTGAAGGGAAAAAGGAGAAGTACTAATCTCATCAATGACAAAGATGTCAGGTATATAATTTGGAGAACCAAACAATCTGAAATGGACTTCTTAACTATATATATATACCTGGTTAATTTGCACTAATGGCCTAGGGATAAATATTGAAAGAAAACACACAGGATCTGCAACAAAATTGTAATGTGAAATATGTATTTGATGACAATGAAGTGTTGATGTATGACGCTGCAACACTTGTCTTTGAACCAGAATCAGACAATGTAGTTTGGGTGGCCTATGTGGCAACCAACTATTTTGCAGGACTACTATTTAGTAAATAGTATTTACCGTTTCTATGTCGTTTTACTTATGTCGATCAGAGTCGTTAATATGCTAATTGGAAATGATATCTTCCTCTGTGTAGTTGTCGTCTTCTCTGTTTTGATCTCTTTACGCTCGAGTCTTTTTTAACTTTTAACTTTTATATATATATATATTTATGCTGATATGGTTTGAAGACTACTTAATTGAATTTATGAGGGGGTGATTTGTTAAGAGGGTATATAAATATTGAAAATGTGTAGTGAACTTTCCTTGCCTACTGGGCTACGCCGATGTAATTCAATTTGTATGGGTGGACCACATAACTCTCTATTGTGTTCTACTTGCCTTTGCTCTTTCAGATTGGTGTGCCTGTAATTCGAATTTCGACTTGTGTTCTCAGGGTTTATGTGTATTTAAACTCAACAGAAGGAAAAGTAGTATATAATACTATAATTAATTTCAATGAAAAAAAAAATGTTAATTTGGCGCACTAAATCATCTGAAATGGGCTTTCTTAATTATAAGCCTGGTTTGGACTTCACTGCCTAGTAACAGATGTTCTACAATCAAAATTATCAAATCGTACATGTTGATACCAGCTTGATCTATTACTAATAATAATTAATAACTATCTAAAAGAAGGAAGACAGAGAAACCCCTTTAAATATTTGTTTCGTGTGCACAGGCAGCTAGCTTCTTTCTCTCTTTAAATTATCATATAGTTCTACCTTTTTCTATTTCTTAATTACTACCCCCTTGGTTTTTTGCTGAACTTCTTAATATATATTCAAACATCTTAAGGATTTTGCATGCATGAGAGAGAGTGACAGAGCTTGGCAAATGGAAGATTTGCTAAAAGGGGCATCTAATTAACTTAATTGACACATATATAACTTAATTTAATTCACTTCCAAATTAATCCTTTTATGAGCGTTAAATGTGAAAATATTAGCATATATATCCACAATAAGAAAAACTAATTAGAAAAAGTAATACCAATTGCTAAATATGCAAATGCAAAACTATATATATAGACTTCTGAGGTACAACTTAAATTATAGGCTTTACTCTTTTAATTTCAAGGCTTCAAAACGTATCAAAATAATGTGTCTTAATTTTTCATATATCATTGGAACGTACATAAAATTAACATGGTACTAGTGGAAGATAACAATATTAATTAGTTGGATAATCTTCATAACATCTTTCAAATAGTAGCACAATATACGTTCGTGGTTAATTGAGATTTTTGTTTATTGAAATCTTGGTTAATTGAGGTTTGAAAATCTATTTCCAGGACACTTAATTTCCATATATAAGATTCGGCAAGCTCGTACACGTCCACTTCTTTTAAACGACTTTTACGAAAAAATATATATACTGTATTTTTGTTTATATACATATATATATATATATATTAAAATACATCATTACAATATTATTATGTGAAACAAAACTACCTCGCAAGCGCCTGTAGCTCAGTGGATAGAGCGTCTGTTTCCTAAGCAGGATGTTGTAGGTTCGACCCCTACCTGGCGCGATAATCAGTTTCTCCTTTATTATATATGTATATATTATTCATTTATTGGTACTATTATTATTGTTGTTTTTCTCATTTGAGAACTTTTAGTTAATTTTAAATGTTTTTCATTTAAACAAAGACAAAGAATTAAATTTTATAACAAAAAATTTGCATTAATAATTTAATATATATTTTCTTACTTAACTATTAAATAGATTTCTACCAAAGTATCAAATGGACTAAAACAAATATTATTATTAAATGGGTTGTTTTTCCTCTTCTTAAATTTTTTATTACTTTTTTTTTTCTCCTTTTAGAATCTTTGTCTTCTATTTATTTAATCTTTAAACAAACTCAAAGACTTTATTATTATAACTTAAATTTGCAATACAGATTTACTACATAACAATCCTAACTATTAAATAGATTTACATAAAAAAGATATTAAATTGATTAAACAAATATTTTATTATTAGATGGATTTTTTTTCCTCTTTTTTTATTTTTATTTTGAATTTATTTATAAGTTTAAACACAAAAATAGACAAATTTTTATAGCAGAAAATCAAATTCTAAATATTTAAAGGAGTAATTAATTTGACATTATGTCAAAACCAGAGTTGTGAATTTTGTAATTATTTTTAACATTTTGTTTTTTATTTTCTGAGTCTGTTTTTCCTTAATCTGAATTTTAACGCAATCCAAACACAACCTTAACTGGATTCCCCCAATTTCAATTTTCACACCGTTCATCTCTCTCCCTCCACCCAAATATGGCTCTGCTTGGGGACGACGGTCGCGGGTACGAGTTGGCTCGGAAGCTCGAAACTTGTGGCGTATGGCGGACGTGGCTGGGCGAGTCAAGCCACGCCAGCTTCTGCCATTTCCTCAGCTCACCTTCCTCTTGGGAAGCTTTCATGAGAGTCGACGACTCCAAGTCTAGGGCTCAGATTCAACTCCAACTCAGGGTCCGTGCCCTCCTCTTCGATAAGGCCAGCGTTTCTCTCTTCCTTTGCTCCAGTCCCTCTTCCTCCTCCTCCTCCTCCTCCTCTTCTTCGTCTCTCGCTGTTTCCAAGCTTAATCCTAACTGTGAGTTTCTGAAATTTTATTTTCTAATTTATATTATTTTTATGGCTGAAAGTTATGATTTTTGGTTGATATGCTTATTGTTGCAGATTTGCAGTTGCATGGTGACGATGTTTACTTCACTCTAGAAAATTCTTCCTCTGATGGTGTTCAACACCGAGACGTTGCTGTTCCCTCCAATTCGGTTTCTTCCAAGGTCGAGTACCCAATTTCCATGAATTTTCTTACTCGAATATTGATATGCATTTGGAATGTGACATGATTCTTTTAGTGTACATTGCATTAGACCGAGTTGGGTCTCTTTGATTTTTATCGTTCTATGAGCTTTAATTCAAGTGTGCTTGGAAAATTTAGTGAATGTATTAACTTTTGAAACATGTAGTTTAGTTGTTAACTGTATGATCCTTTGCTTCAATTTCACTATTCCACTTCGTCTTGTTGCCCTTAATTTTGCTACATCAGGAATGTCAATGAGAAGGATGTAAAATATATAGAATCCTACGTCTCATTCTTCATTTTTTTTGTGCTATTTCTTCATTTCACTTGAAGATTGAAACAAAATAATTAAGACAAAATGCTTAATTTATGTCTTCATGTTTATGCTATTATGGGTTGGCTTGATTTAGTTCCTCATGTTTATGCTTTTATTGTTGGCTGACATTATTTACCATGCATGCAGATTCAGTCAAAAGGATCGTTTAGTGCTGGATCGAGATATGGAGAATCTGAAAATGATAATATGCCCCAGAGATATAGGAACGAGGAACTTCCTGAAACATGGTATAATCAGTTTATTGAAAAATACAAAATTAACAAGCCCTATAGGTTGTCAATGGGGGACCGAGAATCAGATAGACGCACTTCAGAGGATATGTCTACTTATGTCAAGCTTTTTGAGAAGCATAATAAAAGACGCTTAGCATTGAAGGAAGATCAATACATTGGTTATGGAAATGCCATCTTGGAAAATGCCTCACATATGCATCCAAATTCTGTTTTAGATGGCAGCAGTTTAATTGATGACGACTCATCTTTTTTCCCAGAAACAATGTTCACACTGAACTGTGTTCCTGATAGTGCACTCCCAGCCACAAATAGAGTGGAAGACAACCAAAAGGTAGAGTTTTATGGAGTTCTTGATACCTTGCCTCGGGTTATGACTAGGAGTCCTGTTATGATTGAGAGACTTGGCATCAGGCCTGAGTACCTTGGCATGGAACATGGGGGAAGTTTATACCGTGGGAAAGCTGTGTCTGGATTGAGCAAAAAATCTCTTGGTCAAGAGCAAGCATTACAGTTGTCTCAAAAGGTAATAGCTCGTACGTTAACAAGTGTGGGCTTTGAAGGTGCCACGGAAGTTCCAATTGAAGTCTTCTCCCAGTTGATGAGCTGTCATATCAGTAAGCTGGGCCACATCTTGAAAGTTCTTTCTGATAGTTACAGAAAGCAGTGTTCAGCCATTGAACTACTTAAGATGTTCCTCCAAACAGTGGGATATAGGTGAGCTTAGATATATGCTATAAAACCTTTTCTTTCCTTTCTAAAGTTGGTCTTTTATTATTAATTTTAATATTATGGAGTCTGGAACATGATGTATGATTAAGTTTAGTTGATCTTTTGCACCTTTTCATCTCTCTGTGGCATATGGTTTATCTTTCATGTACCTTGCTAATCAATTATTGCTTCCTATGAAATTAAGGTCTGCAAGAGGGTGTCTTCCTGTTCTGTAAATATTCTCTTCAAAATGTTGGATAATACATGGATGCCAGCTTCAACAGCTAATACAAGTACTATACAAGCTAAAACTAATTGGTAGAAGACTGAAAATTCTATTAAATTCCAAGTTTTGTCATGATTGAATACTATCAATGAAGCCTTTAATTAGTCTAATTAAATGGCCAAAATAATATTGAGCATGTAAATGATCTGCGCATATGTTTGGAACTAGTTCAGTAGGTGCTTAAAAGCCTATAATTTTAACAATGGGTTTGAGTGAAAGCCCTGTAGGTCCAAGTTTTAGGGAATCAGGTTTTGCCTTAAAGTTTTACCTTTATTTTCCTATATGAAGATCCTAGTTTCCTTATGCATCTTCTTATTTTTATGTTATTACTAAGATGTAAAAAATGAAAGTGTTCTAGCACATCCTTATTTTACACGTTCCTCTTCATTCTTTCTAGTAATTTTGGGCCTTTAGCGGAGCATGTCAAAGATGGCTCCAGGATTCTCGTTCAACAAAGTCAGCAACAAGTTCATGGGGTCCAGTCACAACTGCAACCTCAGCACCAGAGTCCCCTTCGATTGCATCAACAAGTATGTTTGCTTTTGATTATTATCATTTTGGTACTTCTGTCAGATATTGGTTCTGATCCTGTTGTATGATTTGATGTTTATGCATTGAGGAATAGTTTCTGGAACTGCAGAATGCAGTTATGTGGTTAGAAATTGTTGTTGGATCATTAGTCTTGTCGTGAATTCTGACTAGATGTTCTCTGCTTAACCTAAGAATCCTACCCTTTGTCCCTCTCCCCCAAAACTACCCAGCCTCGTCCCCATGTGCATGTTATCAGCAGGAGATCATGTGGTTGCCTGTGTGGCTCTGAGAATATATGGAGTTTCAGGGTTTTAACTGTTTTCTTTGTTGGCCTCTGTTTGGTGCGAAATTAACATGATGGTCATTTGTTGTCTTGGTCGACTTACAGATGTCTAGACAAATGCATCCGCAGATGCAGCAAATTGCCCATCCCCAACATGTGACTTTTCAGCAACAGCAACCGCAACAAGAGAGGATGCGACGGCGTCAATCATCTGCTTCTCGCCCTGCTATGGAGATGGATAAGGACAGACCTTCGGTACAGGTCAAACTTGAAAATGCACCAGACTTACCGTTGGATGGTAATTCCTTCAACAGTTTTGGTAACAGACATCCACAAATTCAGTTCAGGCAGCAGCAAATGGCAGCATTATCAAATTTTGCAATGTCAAATGTCCATGGCCAGTCCAGCAATCAATTTAGACAGATGGCTTCCCTACAAATTCCTCAACAAGTCCAAACACAGCAACCAATGGGTGTTGTTAGGGCTCCTCCTGTGAAGGTTGAAGGTTTCCAGGAATTGATGGGCGGGGATGCTACTTCAAAACATGATTCCGAGGAAAATAGGCTTACTTCCCCCTCAAGTAAGTAGTTCTTCAGTTAGAATTGATGGTTGGGGAGCCCCAAAGTAATTGTTATAATGATTTTATTAGATGTATATGACACACATGCACAATTACACAGTTGAAATTTGTGTATATTTTTGTTTCGTACAAAAGATGCACAGGATCCTGTATTGTAGAATTTTCCTTTTTACTTGTTGAACCTTTTGTGTTTCATTAGACGTACATGACAAAGGGTTTAGGGAATGTTACATATATACATTCACTAACTAAAGGGTGAAGATATGGACTAATTCGAAAAGACATGTCGGCAATATAAGTGTGTTTTTAAAAAAAAAGAAAGAAAAAAAGTCTTTGGTGTTTGATGTTAGAATTATAGTCAAAATTATTGATGATTAACGTTGATGATTTTCAGTTATCACCTTTTAAATCCATAAGGTTAATTGGCCTCTAGGAATTGATGATGGCACGACGTGTATTTAAGGTATAGATAGAAAGCCCTTGTTAAGAATTTACTAGATTATAATTAATATAATTATTATGTTATCAAGGATTTACTAGATTAAGAGCAAAGGGCTGATATTGTTTTTGGATAATTTAAATCCTTTATAGCTAATTAGTAAACCCATTATGAAATATCTTCCTGAACAAAAGGTCTGGACATTTAAATTATATAGTACTATTTCTTTTGGCATGACATATCGTTTTATTTTCAAATAAAGAGAACTAATGGAGGCAATATTGTAGAAAAGAAGCTATTAGGATCTGCCACTTGGCATAAGAAACAAACAAACCATAAACCCTTCCTATAAAGTAGAGAAGAGTAGCGAAGAACATTCTCATACTGATGCAAAGGTTTAAGCATTTTAATGAAACAATCAAATCTTCCATTGATGTATCCTATCACCTGTACTCTTTCATATCCTCTCTAATTAAAATTTAATATATTATTCAAATGAAAAAGGAATCTACAAGTATTAAATTCTAATTAGGAGGACAACTAAAGAGAATACAAAATGAAACAGATGATTAAAAAAATCTAAAAGTATTAAATTATAATTAGGAGGACAAATAAAGACATTACAAGATGAGACGAGTGTATGTTCGATGGGCCAAAGAAGAAGCTTTCACGTAGAGCCATGCATGTCACTGTATCTCCTTCGTATCCACCTGTAGAAAACATCGATTTTTTTTTTTTGGTAAATGTAGAAAACATCGATTTGCTTCCATAAGCTTCCTCAAAATCCATCTTCATTAAACTTCTATCTCTAGCTTTAGGCAGAGAACCTCCTGTAATATCCCCAAGCCACCAGAAACTAGCTGTTTGATTTTATAATTAAAAGTCACCATTATCATCTAAGCTATCCCCCCATAAAATGTATATTGTACCAAATAACTTTGTCGACATTTATGAACATTAAAATGTACGTTGAAGGTATTTAAGATTTTGTATCTATTGACCCATTAAGGAAACTGTCCAATGGTGAGCATTTTATTGAGGCAATAATTTTATTTTTTTGATACTTGGAATGTGAGATTTGATCGAACTCGGATCATTAACAAGGAAACTATGGCTTTTTACAGTAAAAGTGTCCCTAATCCAATTTACAACGTTTGCGTTTGTGTTATCTAGCAACGTTATCCATTCTTCTTTGTTTTGGTCGGTATTTAGTATAATTTTCTTTTGAAAAAAGAAGAAGTAATAATAGTAATTTGAAGGCAACTTTAATACAAATAAAAGAGTGAAAACAAAAATCCAAGTAATTCAGTGAGTTGGCAAAATTCCATTTTTTTTTTCCAAATTTTGAAAAAAAAAAAAAAAGAAGAAGAAGAAGAACTGAGGGAAGCAACAAAAAAGTGAAAAGCCAAATAAAAAACCGACGATAATGTTTACTTTATTAAAAGATTGGAAATGGAACCAGCAAAGAAGTCCAGAAAAACATATCAGAATGATATTTTTCTTTAATTATTTATACATTGAGAAAGGAGAGAAGGTGTAATTTTTCCTCTCTTTTTTTTTTGAAAAAAATTATCTATTAGCAATTTTGACGTGGCAGGCAACTATTTTTTCTTTTGAAATTAAATTCTGTAACCCATGCATTATTTGGTATGTAATTATCCAACATAATTTATATTGCAATATATTTTATTTATTATGCATTCAGTTTAAATATAGAGTACATTTCATTGGATATGCATTTAATTTTATTGATTAAATATGAGAATACTATATAGACTATAAAATTATATAAATTATAATAAAACTGTGTACTATAAAATCATATAAATTAAAATTATATAAATTATGATGAAAAACTTGTCTCTAAATCCTAAATTTTTAGATGGCATTTATGATTGTTTAATTTTAAAAAAGAAAAAAGTGAAAGTGGAAAAGATCAGACATGTTAATAATAAAATAATTCACAAAGTCATTGCTTCTTCCTAAAAGTATCGTAGTCACAAAATATAAAATAAATAATTGGATTATAATTAATTATTGAGGTGCATGTCACAATAATTACAATGAAAACGAATTATTGGAGGATGTGAACGGTGAGTGTAAAGGCAGAAAAAAGCCTGTGCCTTTTGGGAGGGGCTCTCCGAAATTAATATTAAAACTAAACAATTCAATCTATGGGCATATAATAGAGTGGGACCTGCCTATTTTGCCCTTATTATATGTAATATACACATTTTTGGTAGGCAAGGAGTTAGTGTGGGCATTCATCAAAAGGAGTTACTGTCAGCCAACATGAAGAGCACAATTTCATCAATGGCCAAAGAAGAAAGTAAGCTTCACATAGCCATGTTTCCATGGCTAGCCTTTGGCCACATGACTCCATTTCTTGAGCTCGCCAAGCTCATCGCTCAAAAGGGTCACCGAATCTCCTTCATGTCAACCCCAAGAAACATCGATCGCCTCCCTAAACTCCCTCCAACTCTGACCCCTTTCATCAACTTCGTCAAACTTCCATTGCCACACACAGACAACCTCCCTGAAGACACTCAGGCCACCACAGACTTGACTCCGGACAAGATTCCACACCTCAAGAACGCACACGATCGTCTCCAAGATTCCATATCCCAATTTCTCCAATCTTCCAAACCTGATTGGGTTGTGCAAGATTTCTCAGCTTATTGGTTGCCTGAAATAGCCAGGAACTTGGGCATTCCGAGTGTCTTCTTCTCTATATATGTTGCAGCCAGTGTGGCCTTCTCGGGACCAACGTTGACTTCTGATGACCGGACAAAGCCAGAGGACTTCACAGTCCCACCCTACTGGGTTCCATTCCCAACTAAGGTAAGATTTCATCTCTACGAGGTTTTAACTATCTACGACAACTTAACCGAAGCTGATGGAGCTGTGTCTGTTGCTCGGAGTTTCGAAGAAGTTCTGAGAGGTGTCGACGCAGTGGCCGTGAGAAGCTGCATGGAGTTTGAACCTCAATGGTTGCAACTCTTGCAAGACCTTCACCAAAAGCCAGTTTTTCCAGTTGGTGTACTAGCACCTAGAAAGTACGACGGTGGAGAAGAAGACGACGACAACGACAAATGGATGCCAATCAAGGAGTGGCTAGATAAGCAAAATGCACGCTCAGTGGTATACATTGCATTTGGGAGCGAGGCCAAAGTTAAACAAGACGAGCTCACTGAGATAGCTCATGGATTAGAGCTCTCTGGATTGCCCTTTTTCTGGGTGTTAAGGATTGACGGTGACTCTGAGTTACCAGAGGGGTTCGAAGAGCGAACCAAAGGACATGGTGTTGTGTGCACCACATGGGCACCTCAGCTGAAAATTTTAGCTCACCAATCCATTGGTGGATTCTTGACTCATTCAGGTTTTAGCTCGGTGGTTGAGGCACTTAAGTTTGCGATACCACTTGTTTTGTTTCCCATAACCAATGACCAAGGTATCAACGCAAGGCTTTTAGAAGAGAAGAACATTGGGTTTCCAATACCCAGAGACAAGAGTGACGGGTCGTTTACTAGGCAATCGGTGGCTGATTCACTCAGGCATGTTGTAGTTGAAGAAGAAGGTGAGTCTTACAGGGACAAGGCAAAGGAAATGAGACTGCTGTTTGGAGACGAGCATAGACAGGACAGGTACGTGAATGACTTTCTGGCCCACCTTCTGACCCACAGACGTCCAAAGGAATAGAGCAGGGTGGCCAGGTCCCCGAAAAACTTTGCAAACCAATAGCTTTATTATTGTTATTTTTATTCCTATTTTGTTCTCTTCTTTTTCCTTTTTATTTGACTTGTTTGGTGTGTAAAATATTTCCAAATTATTTCTAGTTGTTGGGAATTTGAGTATCTGTAAAATGCGATGAGAATAACATGGTTCTTTAATCGTTTTCAGTTTATATATGTTCTTGGTTTTTTTATTCGTTATTTATTATTTATTTTTGTTTTCGATATATATATATATATATATATATATATATATATATTATTGGTAGATTGATTGATCCGAACTCCGAAATAAGAAATTGTTACCCCACAATTATATCAAGATAACTGTTTTAAAGGGGCAGTACTAAAAATGCTTATGAGAGGTGGAAAAAATAATAATAAAAAAGTTAAAAAAAAGTTGAAATTGCTATCATGTGTTTTAATTGAGGATAAATTTCAAAATACCCCTTATATTTTGATTTTTTTTTAAGAATTACTACCATATTTTGGAAAATAGTACTGTAGGCTTTCATATATATATATATATATATATTCAATTTAAACTATTTATCATAAAAGTGACAAATGTTGTAAAAATTTGACCAATTTACCCTAATTTATTAAGGAAATTTTTTTTTAAAAAAAAATCTTCAACCTTTTTCACAATTTTGTTTGTAACAAAAAAATTCTTATAAGAAAATAATTTAAAGTCTAAGATATAAAGATAAGAGAGTTAAAATGTCATATTCAATTATTCAGAAAGCACACAGGTTGAGTTACATTTGATTAACAGAGGTGTTAAACTGAAATGAAAATAAAATGTGACAGCATATAGTGCAATTTTCTAAGATAAAATGGTATTTAAGAAAAAGGGTCACATACACGGACGGGATTATTTTGAAGTTTACGTTTTAATTAATTAAAATTTAGGGTTAAATATATTTAACATTTTTTAATTTTCGACACACCAAATCTTTAATTTTTCCAGATTGCACTTTCAACTATCATTTTTTTTATCACTTTGCCCAAAATAATAACTTCTATTCAATAACTTAAATGAAATATTCCCTAATAACAACTTATATTCAATAAACTAAGGACCTATTTGATAATATGGTTGTTTTTTTTTATAATTTTTTCTTTTAAATTATGTGTAATTTGACTAGTTTAGAGGTTGGTTGAAACTTTTTAAATGTTAGTTAGATTACTTAATTAAGTAAAATATAAAACAAAAATAGAAAATAAAAACACTTTCAAAATATTTTTATTTTTTATTTTTCTTTACATTTTTACTTCAACTAATTTCTAAACTAACCAAATTACATATAATTTTAAAAAAAAATTAAAATTAAAAATAAAATACAACAATATTATCAAATAAGTCCTGAATGAAATATTTCATATTGCTCTCAAATGATATATAAACAAGGATATCTTTAGGAATAAAAATTAAGCACTGAAGGAATATTCCATTTGAATTTTCAATGAAAGTTTTCTATTTGTATAAAGTGATAAAAAAAAAAAAAAAGAGTAGTTAAGGTTGCAATGTAACAAAATTAAATTTAAAAATATAAAGTGTGAAATGCCTAAAAACTCCAAAAAAATAAATATATTTAATCTTAGAATTTAAAAGCAAGTTGATGCAGGGATAGAGGCCCAAATTATCAGTCCAAGTCCATTTACTGAAATCCAGCCCATCTAATAAAATCACGAGACATTGCAATTGATGCTTAGTCATAAAGAGAATATAACCTAAAATATTTCTTCTGGACAGATTGAGATTTATTAATTTCAAAGAATTTGAACAAGTAGAGATGTTATTTCCCTTTCAGTCATGGATTTGGCTTCCCCTTCTATATATACTGCATCACAACTACATACTATTTCAACGGTTTATAATAATAAAAACCAAAAAGAATCAAGTCAGTAAAAGTAAGTGCATTTTTTTTATTCAAATTTTTTTTTTTAATGCTGTAACCAAAGTAATTATAGATGGATAATATATGGTCATAATTAGGATATTGAGAAAAACCATGAGAAATCTGGATTGAACACACTCCTATAAGTAACTAAAAGTGAGTACTTTTCTTTTTTTATTATTAAATGTGGTAACCAAGTAATTATAGATGGATAATATATGGTCATGGTTAGGGTATTAAGAAAAACCCTGGCCCACCGCACAAACAGAAATAGACATTGCTATGGTTTGGTAAAAAAAATAAAATTATGGAACAGATATAGATTAAGTATGGTTATGTATTTTGAAAACAAAAAAAAATAAAAAATTGTGGTTATGTATTTTGAAAACAAAAAAAAATAAAAAATTGAACTAAGCAGAATGAAAGCGACCACAATATGCGGAGATGAGTAGAATACACGTGTAGAGATTCCGGTGCTCATTTTGTTCTTATATTGTATCTCATGTGAAAGGACTCAAGTACCCTTTACCTTAAGGGGGGGAGAACTAATTGTTAAGGGGGTTCAACCATTTAAAGCCATTTTAATAGACACACCAACCACAACCCAAACAACACAGGCTTCAAGATTCCCGGGCCCATTACAAGTTTCGTGTAAAGGCCGGAAAATCATGCCAAAAATGGAAGGCACGTGGATTGTCAGGTACGGATAAGATAAGGAACACACCCAAAGAAGATAGTGGATCATATGGTAAGAAATTAATTTTTTTTTTGTTTTTTTATTGCAGTTCAAAACCTTAATTCAAAGCTATTAGAGTTTGCCCTTTTATAGATTTTCCATTCTATTATTTATATTGTTAATTTTAATAAATAATTAAAATGTTACTACTTTTTGTTTTTTCATAAAAAGTAAAAAAAATGGACACCAATTGTCTGCCGACTTAGTTTAATAGTGCATTGGAGGGGAGTACTCCTTGAAGAGAGAGCAATCAAAGAATGTCAGTTTCACTAATTGATGCTCAAAGAAGAAGCTAAGCTTCACATGGCAATGTCAGCATTTGGCCACATGCATGAATCCATATATGCCTTGAGCTCCCCCAGCTCATCGCTCAAGAGGTCACCGAATCTCCTTCATATCTGCTAGAAGAAACATCGATCGCACATGCTTAATAGACAATACATGTGCCTCCTCTGCAAAATTAGTAAGATTCGTATCTAAATATAGATACACATATACAATACCAACTCCTCCCACATATATATATTTACCAAAAAAAAATAAAAATCCCACATGCATATGAATCTCGCTATTATTATTCACAAAATACAAAGTGAGAGGTCTCTCCGGCCCATTAGAGATTACATGTTTAAAAACGCGAGGATCCATGTATGAAGGATGGAAACAGAGTAGGGCACGTGGCACACATTACGATGCAAATGTCTGAAGCTTGGTATGTATTTATATCGACAATGAATTCGGATATATATAATACATTATATATCCATCCAGCCCGGTGAAGCCGACTCCGATGGACTCTGGATTGGGAAACCCAACTCGGTGGCTGATGCAACTGTAAAGCTATCCTTTACAAATAAAATAATACGTGTTTTTGTTTACTTAGTTCTGATTCAGAGGATTTTCCTCCTTGTTTGTTTAATCTAATTGCTAGAGACAATCCTTTGTACTCTCTCTCTTTCCCAGTTTTGATAAGGTGTTAACCTTGGGTTGGGTCTTTTGGTGCTGATGACGCAAGATGTTGATTTACCAATATATATATATATATATATAGGTGGCATGTAGTGGTGGCCATAACTCTTAAAATATGAGTATTTCGAGCGTATTATATATATATATAAGTATATATTTATATCGTAATAGATTTATTTCTAAAAAAAATATTTATTTTCTAAGTTAAGAGATATAAAAAATTAAAAATAATAAATATAAAAAAAATTTTAAAATAAAAAGAACACTTTTTAAAATTTTACACAGGGCACCTTAAATCTCAGGACCGGCCCTTATATATATATCCATTCTATTTTATGATACTACAAATAAAAAAAAAAAAAATGGAAGCCAATATTACATGATACTAAGAGTCATTCGTTTGACCAGCCAAGTTATTTAGACAAATTGCATTTTCATTGCCATGATTTATATAAAAATCAAAACATAATAATAATAGGTCTTCCTACGTATATAAATAGTAGGATCTAAGAGAAGACTACGGCAGAAAACATACATTGAGAAGTTGGTAAGAAATCTTACATTTCCGTTTCATTGATGGCCAAAGAAGAAGCTAAACTTCACATAGCAATGTTCCCATGGCTAGCCTTTGGCCACATAAATCCATACTTTGAGCTAGCCAAGCTCATCGCACAGAAGGGTCACAAAATCTCCTTCATATCCACTCCAAGAAACATCGATCGTCTCCCTAAACTACCTCAAACTCTATCCCCTTTTATCAACTTCGTCAAACTTCCGTTGCCACCCACTGAGAACCTCCCTGAAGACGCTGAGGCGACCATAGACTTACCCCAAGAGAAGGTTCCACTCCTCAAGAACGCATATGATAGTCTCCAAGATTCCATTGCCAACTTTCTCCAATCTTCCAACCCAGATTGGGTTGTATTTGATTTCTCAGCTTACTGGTTACCTGATATAGCAAGAAACTTGGGAATCCCGAGCGTCTTCTTCTCTATATATCTTGCAGCTTGTTTGGACTTTGTCGCGCCACCATCTTTGACTCCCGACAATCGGAAGAAACCCAAGGATTACACGGTCTCACCCTACTGGGTACCATTCCCAACCAAGCTAGCATTTCGTATCTTTGAGATTCTAAGTATCTATGACAACGTAACGGAAGTTGATGGAGCTAAATCATGTTTTTGGAGTATTGTAGAAGTTTTGAGAGGTTGTGACGTGGTGGCCGTGAGAAGTTGCACGGAATTTGAACTGAAATGGTTGCAGCACTTGGAGAAATTGCACCGCAAACCAGTTTTCCCAGTTGGTGTGCTACCACCCAAACTTCACAACATCAGCAACGACGACGACGACGACGAAGAATGGAGGCCAATCAAGGAGTGGTTAGATAAGCAAGTTAATGGGTCGGTGATATATGTTGCTTTTGGTACAGAAGCCAAACTTAGACAAGATGAGCTCACGGAGATGGCTTATGGGTTAGAACTTTCTGGATTGCCCTTCTTTTGGGTTCTACGTATGGACCATGACTCGGCCAATTCCGAAATGATTGAGCTACCAGTGGGGTTCGAAGAGCGAACCAAAGGTCGTGGGATAGTGTGCACCACCTGGGCACCTCAGCTGAATATTTTAGCTCACGACTCTATAGGTGGATTCCTGACTCATTCAGGATGGAGCTCAGTGGTTGAGGCACTTCAGTTTGGGAGACCTCTTATATTGTTCACCTTCTCTAATGACCAAGGTCTCAACGCTAGGCTTTTGGAGGAGAAGATGATTGGGTATTCGGTACCTAGAGACGAACATGATGGGTGGTTTACAAGGCAATCAGTGGCTGAGTCACTGAAGCTGGTTGCAGTGAAGGAAGAGGGAAAGATTTACAGGGACAAGGCCAAGGAGATGAAGCTGGTAATTGGAGACATGGATATACAAGACAATTACCTTAATGAGTTTCTTGGTTACCTATCTACCTACAGGCGTTCAAACAAAGCACAGTGATGTATACATGTCAATTAAGTAGTTGATTTGTGTGAAATTCGATAATAATTTATGAATGTTTCTAAAATGCTATCCTTGGCGGAATTATAATAAACGGCCAGGAAAGTAACATTGTTCGAGTGGCTTGGTTTTTGTAATTTTTTTTTTTTTTACTGATGAAGGCTTGGTTTATGTATCAGGTTATAAATAAGTTATTTTCATTGTATTGACAATATTACCAACTTTCCATCATTGCAATGGTCCTGCCAACTACTCTATGTAAATGAGGTTTGAATATAATAATTACGTTTCATTATTATTATTATTATTATTATTAGTATATGTACATATATAAATTATCCCGCAAGTAATGTTGCCCACATTGTAGCTAAATTATTTCTCTGCAATAATAACGGATATGGTCATACAATACATATATCAAATTATATTAGCCATTTCTAAAAAAATTATATTAGCCAATTATTCATACGTGCTTGAGCTGCCATACTTAGTCTGTCATGATCCTGTGCCGTGTTCGGCCCACCACAAGGTGATGTCATGTTTGAGCTGTCAAAGGTCCGTGCTATATTTTGCACGATGGGCCAACTTTAATATGACCTTGGTGGGCCAAGCACCGTATATTTGACAAATATAGCATGTTTGTGCTACATTTGACAATGATATTTGATCACAACAAATCTTATAAAGCAACAAATTTAAAGTCATATATATATATATATATACACACACAAATATAATAAAAGGGTTAAAAGTGTTATTTTAAAATAGTGACTAACATTTAACTAACAAATGTTGTAGTTTCAAATAAAAGCGAAATGTGAAGAAGCCAAAATGCAATTTTCAAAAAATAGAATGGTAATTATGCGGAAAAAAAAAAATCAAAATACAGGACCCTTTTCTTTACTTTTTTTTTTCTTCCTATTTGATTTTGTTTAAATCCCTAAACCATAAAACCCTAATTTATATTTTTTTTTATGAAAAAAAAATATCTCGATGTAGATCTTATCAGCTCAGAATTTTATTAATAGTCTAGGATTCTATTAGTAGGTAGAATTTTTTCTTTCAGTTTTATAACTCATAAAGTCTATAAAAGTCACCTAACAGATCTCTATATCCTGCTCCAAGTAAAGAAAGATCCTTATATTTAAGATAAAGTATAAGAGTTCCAAGATTTGAACTATAACTCTCGCAAGCGAATATAATGAAAATGTCGACTTCCTTTCAACTAGACCACACCCCTAGGTGCATCCCCAATTTATAATTAGACACGCGAACCATGACCAAAACAACATAAAGTTCAAGATTCACGGATCCATTAGAGAATTCTCATTTTATCACGCGATAGTTATGTATAAAGGCAGAAAACACCAAAAGAAACACGGGGACTGTCATGCATGCAGGTAGGAGAAAACAAGGACCATATTGATATTTTAACAAAAAAAAGGACCATATTGATATATTTATATGGTTCACTTAAGCCAATGAAGAAGGAAGATCATAAATTCGTTATAGAAGAAATTATAAGTTATTTTAGTCGGCGTTGACAAATTTCTAAATTAATAATATGAATGCATCATGTTTAACATTATTTTATGTTTTTGCATATATATAAAATACAAAGCAAGGAAGCTAAGAGCACTCATGCTCTTTATTTTATACATATATACATATACATATACATATATATATATATATATATATATTTTGTGTAAACATTATTTTGTAAGTCATTATTATTAACATTATCATTTTAGTTGGCGTTGACAAATTTATACATTAATAATATGTATGCATCTTGACATTATCTTATGTTTGTATACGCATAAAACATAACGGAACTAAGAGCTCTCAAATCTCAATAGTATCGGATACCATTATATATATGCTCTTTATTTTATGTTTCTATACACATTATTTCGCTTAATATACAGTACCTTGGAGAAGAGACTCTACTTCTATACAGTGAAAGCTAAACCATTGATCTAAGAATTGGTGTTAATTTATTTCATTGATGGCCAAAGAAGAAGCTAAACTTCACGTAGCTAGGTTCCCCATTTCTAGCCTTTTCCACATAAAGCATAGTTCCTTGAGCTAGCCAAGCTGTATAGCACTTTGGAGTATTCAGAAGCTCCATCTCAGTAGGATCAAATGTATTATATAGATCGTTTGTATAAACTCCAGTATTGAGAATCAATTATTTCTCCATCTCTCTAGTTTCTCTCTAAGTTCTTGCCAAACTTCTTATTGCTTCCCTGATTTCAACAGTCCCCTACGCCACATAAATCCATAGCTAGCCAAGCTCATGTCACAAAATCTCCTTCATATCCACTCCAAGAGGTCTCCTAAACTCCCTCAACTCCATGCCCTTTTATTAACGTCAAACTTCCATGAGAACCTCCCAAGGCACCACTTAAAGAAGGTCCCACTCGTCAAGAACGTATATGATAGTCTCCAAGATTCCATTGCCAACTTTCTCCAATCTTCCAACCCAGACTGGTTACCTGATATAGCAAGAAACTTGGGAATCCCGAGCGTCTTCTTCTCTATATATCTTGCAGCTTGTTTGGACTTTGTCGCCCCACCAACTTTGACTCCCGATGATCGGAACAAACCTGAGGATGACACAGTCTCTCCCTACTGGGTTCCATTCCCAACTAAGGCAGCGTTTCGTCTCTTCAAGGTATTCAGTGTCTATGACAACATAACCGAAGATGATGGAGCTAAATCAGTTATTCACTATAAAATTGCATGTTACAGTGTCCTTTTTTTTATTTTTGATAAACTATAAATGCATTAAGCAAAAAAAAACATCCAAAAGGTATTACACACCAAGTCATCAGCTTGCTCATCGGGGAGCAGCTAAAAGAAAATACAAGACAGAATAGAAACTAAAGAAACAGAATCACAAAAGAGTCCAACACTATTATCTAAGAAGAATTTTGCAGTGGTATCTGAAGCCATGTTAATTTCTTTCGGATCCAGTTGATCTTACACTCAAAATTGGAGAACAAAGCCCTAACTCCAAGTACAGTATATATTGATAATATTTTATCTCTCCTCTCTATTAAAATTTGATATACATATTAAACTTCACTTTAGTTTTTAACAGCTTAAAGCTTTTGAAATTAATGGTAGTTTAATATGATATTAGAACCTTTAAATTTTAAATATCTAGGTTCAAATCTCATTTCTATCACATTATCACCTAATTAACATAATTAACACTTATAAGGCCCATAACATAATTAATACTTATAAAGACCATAAATGACCTACAAATGAGTATTAATTAACACTTGTAAGGATGACGTATAAGTAAGAGGGAATAATGTAATATATAATGATAATATAAATATATTTTTAATTAATAAAATCTCCTTGATCCACGGAAAACTATGTACAACAAGTTAACTTGGGAGAGGGAACGGTTGTACTACCTTTAGCGTCCAAGACGTGGCAGAGATAGATGTCTAAACGCCAAGTTAAAAATACAGTTTTGACATTCAGATTTATTCCAATAAAAGCACCACAAACATACCCAAGAATACTTAGTATCCGACTTCACTACAATTCACCAAAATCACACTTAATCTTAACATAAATTAACCCAAAAATTCCATCAAGGTGGCCGGTCTTCACATTGGCGCATTTCGACCCAATTTCAAGCATAACTCATCACCAATTTTAGGTATTTCGAGGCAATTTCACGGTATAGAGAAAAATTCAACAAAAATCCCCAACATATCCTGATACCCCCAATTTGGGACTTCTTACAAAACTCAACTAAATTTAGCATTCTATATGTCAAATGAAAGCCCAAGAGACAAAGAATTATAAAATACCTTCAATTTTACTGGATGACAACTCAGGTGGCCGCACAAAAAGGGATTTTTGAAATTCTACACAAACGAGACGCTTTTAGCATAAAGAAGGTCAAAATCGAAATCAAGGGCCCGAAAACATGAGGAAAGCACCCTCCTTAATTCCGGCGAAAGGAGGAGAGAAAAAGTGAGCGGATTTTACTCCGATTCGGTGGATGTCGGCGGAAAACAGGAGCGTGGCTAGCGGGCGGAGGTGCGTTGGCGGCTTGGGAGTCGGACGATGTTGGCTGTGAGGTCCGGCGCTGATGCATGGTGGTGTTGCAAAACTAGAGAAGGGGAAAGGAAAGGCGTCGGGGAAGAAGAAAAAGTGGGGGAGAAAAAGAAAAATAATATTTTAATAAAATTGGTACAATTACAATTTTACCACTAATTTTTATTTACTATAACTCTTAGATTATAACCTCGATTTGAACGTAATTATATTTACGAACTGATCATAGTAAAAAATCAATTTTAGAAGCCATTAACTTTGTAAAAAATTAAACTTCAGTCAAAATTATTATTCAACATTTTCTAAAAATAGGTTATTACATGTTCTTAGTGACTTGTAAAAATTATTTTTTAATTAGAAGCAGCCGGATATGTTGGGACACGTATAGCATCTACTTTGACACCATATTAGCTAGAATATTAATCACGACATTATCAGCCTTATAAAATATAATTTAAAGATCAACATCACATAATTATATATTACAACATCATGCAACTTGCTAACTTACGATAACAAATTTACATTAACATATTAGCATTACAAAAGTGCCCTATTATTGTCAAGATCAGATTATACATATGTAACCAATAATTCAGTAGTCAGGACTCAGACCTATAAAATACAAAAAAAATACTACAAGAAATCTTGCCAATTGCAACAGAAGATTTTGTCACTATAACTAGATTCGATACTAAAGCTTATGTGTGACAAAATTAAATACGATTAAGTTGTGGCTTGATCGCTGTTACAAAAGGGTACCATCCACGAACCTTAAACGTTTGTGGCTTAAAAAAATTTGTTTGACGATGACAATGTAATTACTTTCTTTAAAAAAGAAGAAAAAAGGAAAGGACGTACGTATTCCTACTTCCTTTTACTTTTAATTAGCTGGTTTAATTAGTTCATAGAGATTAGTTCATATAGTTCAGTAGCTTTAATTATTTTCAATTATTAAAATGTTTGATTAATATTGGTTTTTAACTGGTAATATATTTATATGATAATGTGCTCGAGTGGCAACTACTCTCTGTGAAGGGGGAGTACGCGCCGGTGATGGTGGTGATGGGCTTCTAGAGAGAGAGAGAAGAGTTACATAGGGGTCATTTAGAGAGAAAACTAATATTTTTTTCTCACATTTTTATTATTAACTTTTTTTATTATTAATAAACATTATCTTTAACATTTGGTGAATGTATCATTGGTAATGTTTTAAAAGGCGTAAAAAGGTGGGGTTTAAGTCTGAAGCATGAGAGAAAAGCCCTTCGTATGAGAGGAAGGCATCAAAAAAGCCGTCAATCTTATTTTGATCACCAAAAGGTGCAAAACAAGTGCAAATTTTTTTTTTTCCATTTTAAATTTTTGTCATTTTTTAAGATTAAATAAAATAAAAGGTAGAATTAATCAATTAATAAATTTCAAGAATTATAAAGTGATCAATTGAAAATTTTATGATTTTGAGACATTTTTTTTTATTGAAAAGTTGGAAAGTATGGAGCTCTTATATGTACGTGTCTCCGGCTTTCGAATTCTAGAGAGGAGCTTCTCCTGTAATAAATACCGTTTGATCCATTAATATTGACCACTGTCTACTCTTTCATCAATGGCCAAAGAAGAAAGTAAGCTGCATATAGTCATGTTTCCATGGCTAGCCTTTGGTCACATCAATCCATTCCTTGAGCTAGCCAAGCTCATCGCTCAAAAGGGTCACCGAATCTCCTTCATATCCACTCCAAGAAACATCGATCGTCTTCCTAAACTCCCTCCAAACCTCTCTCCTTGTATCAACTTCGTGAAGGTTCCATTGCCACATACAGAGGATCTCCCAGAAGACGCACAGGCCACCATAGACTTGCCCAGAGAGAAAGTCCCGCACCTCAAGAACGCACACGATCGTCTCCAAGATTCCATAGCTCACATCCTCCAATCTTCCAACGCGGATTGGGTTGTGTACGATTTCTCAGCTCATTGGTTACCTGATATAGCCAGGAACTTGGGAATTTCCAGCGCCTTCTTCTCTATAGTCACTGCGGCATGTTTGACCTTCACAGGCCCAACGTTGACTCCTGATGATCGGAACAAGCCTGAGGATTACACCGTCCCACCCAAATGGGTTCCATTCCCGAGTAAGGTAGCATATCGTCTGTTCGAGATCTTAAAAGTCTACGATGACGTAAGTGGTGACGATGGAGCTATTCCAGTTTTTCGTAGTTTCGTTGAAGTGCTGGGAGGCTGCGACGCAATTGCTGTAAGAACATGCTCGGAGTTTGAACCCGAATGGCTTCACCTCTTAGAAGATATTCACCGAAAACCAGTTATTCCAGTCGGCGTGCTAGCACCAAGGCTATACGACGTCAACGGGGACGACGACAACGAAAACTGGAGGCCAATCAAGGAATGGCTTGATAAGCAAGCTAAACGCTCGGTGGTATACATTGCGTTTGGGACAGAGGCTAAACTTAGAAACGACGAGCTCACCGAGATAGCTTATGGGTTAGAGCTCTCTGGATTGCCCTTCTTCTGGGTGCTCAGGCTTGACGATGACTCTGAGCTACCAGAGGGGTTCGAAGAGCGAACCAAAGGTCGTGGAATTGTATGCGCCACCTGGGTACCGCAGCTGAAGATCTTAGCTCACGACTCGGTTGGTGGATTCTTAACTCATTCAGGATGGAGCTCAGTAGTGGAGGCACTTCAGTTTGAGATACCCCTTGTGTTGTTCACCATAGCCAATGACCAAGGTCTCAATGCGGCCCTTTTGGAAGAGAAACAGGTTGGGTACCTGCTACCTAGAGAAGAGAGCGACGGGTCATTTACTAGGCAGTCGGTGGCTGATTCACTGAAGTTGGTTGTAGTTGAAGAAGAAGGAAAGTCTTACAGGGACAAGGCCAAGGAGATGAGCAGGCTGTTTGGAGACAAGGATAGACAGACCAAGTACGTGGACAACTTTCTAGCTCACCTTGTAAGCCACAGACATCCAAAGGTCTAGCAGAAACGAGAGTGGAAATGAAATTTTAGGAACTATTTTTAAATAATAATTTAATTGTGAATTAGGAGTGTTTTTTTTTTGGTAAATTGTGGATTTGGAGTTTGCATGTGAACTAAAAGTCAATGGTTTGATTTCCCTGCAGTAATGTGCTATTACTGGCATGCAGCGTTATTACTTTTTTTTTTTGTTTGGTAATATGCAGCGTTATTGCTGAAATCCCTTGTTTGTCAAAAGAAAAATGATGATTATAATAATAATAAAAATAAAAATACAATATCCCTTCGCATTATGTGCGTTCCATGTTCGATTCGCTTTGATTTTTCTCACGTCACAGATATTTATATACAACAAAATTTCAAATTTTCAAAGGCAAACAAAAAAGTTGCATACGTAAATTTTATTTTAAAAGTAAACGTGCCTTTTCATAGAATATAAGCAATAATAGCGGACTTTAATAAGTGGACACATACATGACACCCACTTCATTATGATCCGTTGTTTATTGTCAACAATAATGTTATTGACCTTTGCTTCAAGTGTCTTGATTGGAAATATCTCAAACCCCGTTAATTTGTTTAGTTTGAGGTTGTTAATTTTTCACGGTATATATCATATCATACCAATAAAATTTTAAGAGTCAAACTATATATAGGATGGTTTGATTTGGTTTTTATTTGTTGTACTACGGGATTTGATGTGTTATTGAATGAATGTTTCTATAGAATATTTATGATATAGTCCTTAACTATCATCATCACGTCATGTGTGTTAATGCTTCACATTTTCCAAACAAAATTTATATGTAATACAAGGTTTTTTTTAAAAAAAAAATTTTTTTTTTGGATCTCGTCAGTTTAGAATTTTATTAATGGATAGAGTTTTCTTACTGTTTCAACTTTACAATCATATAGGAGTATAAAGCAGCTGACTCAACCCTCTAACATATCCTTCTACACTAGCTTTGAAAATTGAGTATATATAAGATAATAACTGAACATCGAGACTTAAATCAGAATCTCAAGTGAATATGATTGAACGGTCGATCTCTTTTTCGCTAGATTACACCCCATGTGCATGTAATATAAGGTATTACAGTATGGAAAAAATAAAGTTAAGTGAAAATTTGTCACAGGTAATGTAGATTTTTTATTCAACTCGTATTATATTTTATTACGTAAGAGAATCATGTGCATGATGCCGATACAGTATTCATTCACCAAAATTTATTTGTAAAGCTCCCAACTTGGATTTGCCAAAAAAAAGAGAATCACATGCATGCTTGAGTTTTTCCCAAGTGCTCCCGGAGTAATCTGACCGACTGATCTATTTCATACCGCAATTATTAACATCTCACTGTTCTACATCAGCGTGTCTCTCTCGGTAAACTTGAACTTTTAAAAGAACCTCACCAAATAATAAAATATATATATATTGTGAGTGTCAGAAAGAACCGGTAAGTGGCGGAATAGACGTTTTGTCCGGTTGCTTTGATTTTGCTTTTAGGGTTATTTATTTTATTATTTGGTGAGGTTTTGGTGTTAGGTACGCAACCACGATGTGCTTAGCGAGAGAAACCATAATTAGAAGAATGAAATAATATATTCAAAATATATTAATTGAACCAATACAGTACCTAGTCGAACGGGACGGATGGTTTACGAGCCAATCAGTGGCTGAATCACTGAGACTGGTTGTAGTGAAGGAAGAAGTGAGAAGCATTTACAGGGAAAGGGCCAAGGAGATGAAGCTTGTATTTGGAGACATGGATATGCAAGACAATTACCTTGATGAGTTTCTTAGTTACCCATCAACCCACAGGCGTCCAAACCAAGCACAGTGATGCATGGCAGGGTTGGGTAATTGAAAATGTCTGAAGTTAGTGGAATTCGATCGTACTTGTAAAATAAATAATTATTAGCTAGTCCTGTGGGCATTATAATAAAAGGCTACGTTATTGTACTACGTACAATAATTATTGTACTACAATGACTCGTCTTTTTCAGTTATTGTACAGCAATTTTTGTACTACCGGATTGTAGAAATTTTATATTGCAGAAGAGATTTTAAAACTTTTCTTTAATAAAAAAAAGCATAATAATAATAATAATTTTTTTTTCTAATAATAGAAGCACTAAAAAATATATTTGGATTAAAAACATACGAGGAGAAACTTTTTTATTTTCTCTCTTTAATATTTTATCTTCTCTATGATATTCTTGCTTATTTTTGTCTTATAAGACACATTTGATATACTGTATTAAACGGTACTGTATTAATTAATATTATATTAGTTAAATTTTATTAATTTATATTATATATATATATAAATAATTTTAAAATAATTTAATTATTATATTATAATATCATAATATTGAATACCGTATAATATAATATAAATTCAAAAGGAAATGATATATAATTTAATCTATATTTTTTATATAAAAATATATTTATATATTATATAATACACTCCTATTAATATTGAACAGTATTATATTATTTCACCCCATAATACACCCTGCCAAACATGATTATAATGAAAGAAAATATATATATAGACAGAAGAGGCTGTATAAGATAGGCTAATTCCACCGCTCATCCGGTTTGATTACAGCTATTATCAACTTCGTTAAGTTGCAAGACTTCTCAAGGGCTTTATTTTCAACAGTGTAATACTCCAGCGACTTGTCTTCTCGTCAATGGCCAAAGAAGAATGTAAGCTTCACATAGCCATGTTTCCATGGCTAGCCTTTGGCCACATGATCCCATCCCTGAATCTCGCTAAGCTCATCGCTCAAAGGGGTCACCGAATATCCTTCATATCAACCCCAAGAAACATAGATCGCTTTCCGAAACTCCCTCCACATCTATCTTCTTTAATCACTTTCGTCAAACTTCCATTACCACTCACAGAGCACCTCCCCGAAGACGCCCAGGCCACCATTGGCATGCCTCCAAACAAAGTCCCACGCCTCAAGAACGCACACGATCGTCTACAAGATTCCATAACCCATTTTCTCCAATCCTCTCGCCCTGATTGGATTATACAAGATTTCGCCGCTTATTGGCTACCCGATATAGCCAGGAACTTGGGCGTCCGAAGCGCTTTCTTCTCTATATATCTTGCAGCAACTGTGACCTTTTCCGGCCCAACGTTGACTGTTGATAGTAGGAAGAAACCAGAGGATTTCACAGTTTCACCTAACTGGGTTCCATTCCCAACTAAGGTTGCATTTCATCACTTTGAGGTTTTAAGAATTTTCGACAGCTTAAGCGGAGCTGATGGAGCTAAACCAGCTACTCAAAGTTTTTTAGAAGTTCTGAGAGGTGTCGACGTAGTGGCTATAAAAAGTTGCTATGAGTTTGAACCCGAATGGTTTCAACTCTTAGAAGATATGCACAAGAAACCAATTTTTCCAGTTGGTGTGATAGCACCCAAACTAGAAGACAATGCGAACCAAGACGACGACAAATGGAGGCCCATCAAGGAATGGCTTGATAAGCAAGCTGAACGCTCGGTGGTATACATTGCGTTTGGTACAGAGGCTAAAATTAGAAACGACGAGCTCACCGAGATAGCTTATGGGTTAGAGCTCTCTGGATTACCCTTCTTCTGGGTGCTAAGGATTGACGATGACTCTGAGCTACCAGAGGGGTTCGAAGAGCGAGTAAAAGGTCGTGGCATTGTTTGCACCACATGGGCACCTCAGATGAAGATTTTAGCTCACGACTCGATCGGTGGATTCCTGACTCATTCAGGATGGGGATCAGTGGTGGAGGCACTTCTGTTTGAGAGGCCGCTCGTTCTGCTCACTATAGACACCGACCAAGGTCTCAATGCTAGGCTTTTTGAAGAGAAGAAGATCGGCTTTCCAATACCTAGAGATCACCAGGACGGGTCCTTTACTAGGCAATCGGTGGCGGATGCACTGAGGCTGGTTGTAGTTATGGAAGAAGGTAAGGTTTACAGGGACAAAGCCAAGGAGATGAGTCGACTGATTGGAGATAGGGATATGCAGGAAAAGTACATTGATAAGTTTCTAGCTCACCTTACAGCCCACAGGCCTCCAATGGATGCAAAGGATCAGGATGGTAATTAAGGTCGTTGGGAAATTGAATTTGCGTATTATGCGATGAGAATAATTGAATAATGTAGTTCTTGTTCATTTATGTTTGATTTAAATCCAACTTAACCAAGTTATACTCTTGGATCTTGGTAATTAATTTTCTCTTTCATGGATATATATGTTCTTGGTAAATTGACCTGACTGCTTTTACAGGACACGTTACGTTTTTTTTTTTTTTTTTTTGATAAAAACAGGACACGTTACGTTAAATGACAAAACAATTAATACTAGTTCTAGTGTCAGGTAACGAAAGTTAATTAATAATGTAAGAAAAAATAAAAAGAGCTTGCATCAAGATTTATCATAAGAAATTCCATAGCAGTGAATGTGGCTATTGGCATTTTAATTAGCATGAATATATTATTTACATTAATATTCTTTAAATGTTTAAGTGTCCTTATAGATGTTGTAACGTATTACTTTCTAATTAGAAGGAGCTAACACGTATACGTTCAGGGCAAAATATTTGGTTGCTGAAAATATCAAAAGGAAGGAAGTAAGACTCTTATGTACCTTGTACTTACGTAGCCCTTGGAATGAATTTTCAAATCCCTATAGATCTGGTTCTGGATTTGCTTTAGTCTTAATGTTGAATTAGATGCTAGTAATAGAGTGGAATATTATTGAGAATACCAAACCTCTAGAAAACCCTTTATTTATTTATTTGGTCGAGGAAAAGCCTTTAGAAACTTGAATAATGAATCATGCATGTTTTAAAATGAACTAGTAGGAATTTAGTACCTTATATATATATTATTATAATCATCTATTCATATATCTAGTGTGAATAAATCATGATTCTTTAATTGTTTGTCTTTTATTGACTTTAAATCTTAATCATTCATGTGATATTTAATAATTATAAATATGTCACCTCATTCTATTTTTTTTATTTAATTCACATTATTATTTAACTAATTAAATGTTTCTTTTGAGTTTTGATTAATCCACAAGATATGTAAAAAAGAAGAAGAAAATGCTATAGAAATAATGCACACAACAAATCACCAAGCATCATCATCATCAATCAATTCTCCAATTCAACTTACCCCATCAAAGGCATATGTATTTATTCAGTCTAAGGATTAAGATTGAGAACCAGCCATGAACTCTTTCCAATTACTGCAAATGAAATAAAATAAATAAACTACGACTAAAACATTGTTAAAAATAATACAATATGTTAAAATTTTAAAAGTGAAACAAATAATTAAACAGCTTATTTGAACTCGGATACTTGATACCTTGCCTAGAGACGAGAGCGACGGGTCGTTTAACCGGGCAGTCAGTGGCTAGTAAATTAACGATACAAAATCCCCTGATTATCAAAAGAAAAATGATTATAATAATAACCATGAGGGGTGGCTCAGTGGCACACCGTAAGTCGGTGGGTTTATTCAATAAAAAAATAATAATAATAATAATTAAATACAATTACCCTTGGCAGAATATGGGTTCCATGTAATGAGTAGGTTCGATTCACGATTTTTGTCACGTCAAAAACATTTATATACAATCAAAATTTCAAAATTTTAAAGGCAAATAAGAAAGTTGCATATCTAAATTTTATTTTAAAAGTAAACGTATCTTTTCATAGAATATAAGCAATAATAACGGACTTTTATGAGTGGACACATACATGACACCAACTTCCACTACGATTAGTTATTTATTCGAGTTATATTATTTTCACTCTTATATTGAATTAGATTTTGCATAATAGTGCACTTACAATATCAAATTTTAACAGGTGTTAAGTTATATTTTTTAAGGAAAAAGATATCATTTAATTATTTAGTTTGCCCATTATATCTTTTTATCTTATTTATAGGTGTATTCCACCAAATTAAAGTAAACAATGGTCAGCAAGAGTTAAATATGATTTTCCAAACGAAGACTGATTTGGACTATATATTATACCACTGGTGGCCTTTTGAAATCTGAAGTAGAGTAACCAGCATCCAAAAAGAACAAAAGCAAAAGATTTTCCATATACGGATAGATAAATGTATTAGCATTAATCCAAATTCCTACTTATAACTGCCTTATTTAGACCTTAGCACTGCGATAAATACCAACATTATTATCATGTGACGGTAACAATACATTACAAAGATATAGTGAACTTAAATGGAAACCAATAAAATTCCGTCACACAAGCAATACTAGTAGACATTTTTGTGGGCTTTGAGATAGTCAAGAAAATTCGTATCTGCAAACAGTCCACTCATTTCCTTGACTTTGTCTCTGTAAATTTTACCGTCGTCGTCTAGCATCACCAACCTCAAGGACTCGGCCACCGCATAGCCGCTGTCGTCTTGTTCGTTTCTTGGTATGGAGAGCCCATCTTCCTTTCTTCCAAAATCCTAGCGTTTATTCCTCGGTCTGCCACAAAGGTCAGCAATATCATAGGTTTCTGAAAGGTTACGGACTCTACCACTGAGCTCCACCCAGAGTGAGCCAAGTAGCGTCCAACCGAGTCATGAGCTAGAATCTTCAGCTGAGAAGCCCAAGTATTCCATACCACCCCACGTCCTCTGGTTCGCTCCTCAAACCCTTCCGGTAATTGGCTCACCCCCGCAGTTGGTGAGCCACTGGGAGTTCTCAGAACCCAAAAGAAGGGCAGTTGAGACTCTTCTAACCCAAGAGCTACCGAGGTGATTTCTTCTTGTCCAAGTTTTGCCTCGGTTCCGAATGCCACGCACACAACAGACTCTTGTTCTTGATTATCCAACCACAACTTCATCGTGCTCCACGTCTCCGTTTCATCTCCGTCGTCACATGCGGCTGGAGGAAACAGCCCGGCTGGTAGTATCGGTTTCTGGTGAATATTTCAAGCTGTCGAATCCATTCAGGTTCGAATTTAAAGCAGCTTCTAGTGGCCACAGCTTTCAAGTGCGGCTCCGAACCTACACAGATCAGAAACCCCCGAATCATAGGCCGAAACGACTTCGATTATTCGCCGAATCTCGAAATATCGATACGCCACAACTGTGGGAGAAGGAATCCATTTGGGAGGAACTGGGAAAATCCTCAGGCGTTTTTCGATATTCAGTGTCACCCTTCAAAACATACGGTGGTCTCTCGTCAATAGGGACGAGATGGGATTTAATAAAAACAAAAAACAATGAAACAAAAACAATAAAAAGCATAAGTCAAACTAAAGTGTTATTTCTTTACTTGAAAATATCGTACTAATTGCTTGGCTCCAGTGCAAAAGAGCTCTCAGTTGGCCATTACTAATGTTGAAATATTAAAACAAAATATAAAAGAAAGTTTGATATATTGAACTCTCTTTTTAATAAACTTTTTTTAGAAAAACTAATACTCTGATGTTTTAAACAAAGAATATTTTTTTTTTTGACGATTTAAAGGATATTAATCTCTGAAAATATAAAAGTATATTGCAAAAATAAAAAAGAATTGTAAATATGAAGGATGATTTCCCAATAAACTATTAATACACTATTGAAGACTATTTACTTTATGGTTTTTTTTAGTCAGAAAGATACTTGACGATGTTAAACGAAATTTTTTTTATTGAGATTAGATATCCATATTATCCACAAATATCTAAAAGTAATATATCCTAATTGAATAATTTAAGTAAAATTTTGAATATAAAAATACAATATGCTATTTTCCTTTTGACAAATGCAAAATTTCAAACTTACAAACCAAAGGAAAAAAAAAATCATTCCACTTTTATGCCAACCAAACCAAAAGTAAACTTCAAAATTGGTCGATTTCTTAATATTTTTCAAATGCATTCATTTTGGGAAGGGACTTCTTCTTGAGAGGTCTATTAGTCTTGAGATAATCCAGAAGATTATAATAGAAATTATAATTATACTACGAAAATGTAAGTATTTCTTTTTCTATTATTATGGAAATGTTATTTTATATAAAGTGCATGCTTCAATATCCGTTCACCAAAAACTACATAGACAAGACAAACCAGCAGGTTTGGTGACAACGTACATAAAAACTTATTCAATAATTAAATATAAAAGCAAACCCATAACACCACCACCGATCTTATTTTCCTCCATTCAAATGCATTGCCAATGGAGCCCTGAACAAACTAAAGGAACTGAAAAGAAAGTAAAGGGAATGGCATATTTATTAGCACTAATCCAACAGCCCTCTTAGATGAAAGTAAGTTACTTATGTACTTACTTTGACTTTGACGCTGTATGGGATTTCAGATAGTCGAGAAAATTATCCAAGTACCAGTTTTGCTTATCCTTGTCTGCAAACAACCCACTCATTTCCTTCACTCTCTCTCTATAAATTTTACCTTCATCTTCTATCATCACCAACCTCAGTGAGTCGGCCACTGCATTGCTGCTAAACAACCCGTCTTGTTTATTTCTTGGTATGCTGTAACCTAATTTCTTCTTCTCCAAAATCTTAGCATTTATTCCTTGGTCTGCTACAAAAGTCAACAATATCATAGGTTTCTGAAAATGAATAGACTCTATAAGTGAGCTCCACCCAGAGTGAGCTAAGTACCCTCCAACCGAGTCATGAGCTAGAATCTTGAGCTGCGGAGCCCAAGTATTCCACATCACACCACGTCCTTTGGTACGCTCCTCAAACCCTTCCGGTAACTGGCTCAACCCAGTAGCCGCGGACCCACTGTGAGTTCTCAGAACCCAGAAGAACGGCAATTGAGAGTGTTCTAATCCAAGAGCTACGGCGTTGATTTCTTCTTGTTTTAGTTTAGCCTCAGTTCCAAATGACACGTAAACAACAGATCCTGTCTCTTGTTTATCCAGCCACTCCTTCATCTTCTTCCACGTCTCGGTTTCATCCCCGTTTTCGTCTTCTGACGGAGGAATCAGCCCAACTGGTAATACCGGCTTTCTGAGAATATGTCGGAGTAGCTGAAACCATTCGGTTTCGAAGTCCAAACAGCTCCGAATCGCCACCGTATCGCAGTTTTCAAGTGATGCTCTGAATCGATGTTCAACGGAAACTCCCGAATAGTTTTCCGACAGCTCCTCGCCTAACTGCTTAGATTCAAAGTTCGGATGCACTTTAAGCTTTGTATGAAAGTAGATCCACTCTGGTGGAGCTGTGAAGTCTTCAGATGTCGTGTCATTATCGTCACCCTTCAATGGTGGTGTGGGTGCCAGAAAACTTAGACAGGCTGCACTGAATATGCCGAAGAAGGCGGTTTTGATTCTCATTCTTGCTGCAATAGGACCCAACCAATAGGCCGCAAAATCGTAAATGACCCAATCAGGATCTGAAGTTTGGAGGAACTGCGTCACAGGTTCGTTGAGCATATCGTAAGCCTTCTTTAGGTATTCGATCTTCTCCGATGGAAGATCAACGGTGGCCTCTGCATTGTCAGGAAGATTTTCTACATGAGGCAGTGAGAGCTTCACAAAGCTAATCAAAGGGCTTAAATTTGGAGGGATTTTGGGGAGATTATCGATGTTTCGTGGGGTGCAGAGGAAGGAGACACGGTGACCCTTTTGAGCTATGAGCTTGGCAAACTTCAGGTAAGGGATCATGTGGCCAAAAGCTAGCCATGGGAACAATACTATGTGAAGCGTCTTATTCTCAGCCATCTATATGCTCATACAAACTCTAGTTTTTAATGCTTGAAAGAACTTGGTAAAGGGAATCCTTTTATAGATGTTGAAGCCTAATGTAACAGTTTCGTCCGTATGAATACTAGGAAAAGACTTCGCACTTTAAAAAGCACTGAAAGTTGCTTTTAACATTAGAAGCACTTGAAGGGCTTTTATCATAAATAAATAAAAAATATGAAAATAAAAATAAAAAGTATTATGGGTGAACCAGTCACCGCTGCACCGCATGTAATACTTATGTAATCAAAGGAAAAGATTGACATCTTTTTACGTAAACCAGTGGTTATGCGAACTCTTCTATATGCATATATATTGACCCAGCGATGCCGATTCCCCAGGCTTAATTCAAACGACCATGACCGCACGACACAGCCTGGGCTCGAATACCAGCTGATAACTATCTTTAGCTTTAAGTGCTTTTCTCATGACGGCACGGCACAACCTGGGCTGTCGTTCGTACTTTTGGATAAGATGAATGCTTTAAAAAGCACTGGAAGGTGCTTTAGAAGGACTTTAAGCGCTTTATCATAAATAATTAAAGTAAAGATTAGAAAAAAAAGAAAGAACTATGCTATTGAAATATTACAATCCATAATTGAATGGATGTGCCCCACATCTAATTGATGAGGCTTTACTAAGTGAGTTGTGAAATTTCCTAATTGTGATGGAAATCAGTATTGTTATTTATACGTTGTGCGCTGGCCATGGATGACGAGCATTAACTAACTTCACTGAACTCAAGATGCCTAGGTTTCTGCATGGATGTAAAATACCCAAGGAGAAGAAAAAAGCCTCAATCTAAAGATTGTGCGGACTTAATTCATAAAACTTAATAATTTTCACATATCACTGATTCAAAATCTATACATATATTGTTGATAATATTTTATATCTTTCAAAGTATAATATATATTTAACTTTTTAATATCAATGATAATTAATATGATATAGGAGTTTTAAAATTTTAGATACCCTATCAAATTTTTTAATACACACATATATAATAGTCCTTTGATCTGCTTCCAATTTTTTCTTTCCGTCTCCTGCTCCTTCTATTAAAAACTTTCATTCTTCTATGAAAAATAATCCAACAGTTGATAAAGGTACGGGTGTTCAAAAAAATCAAAAACCGCAGTAACCGACCAACCGACCATGAAAAAATTAAATTTTTCGATAATACGGTTGGTGGATCAATTTTCTTCCGTCTGCTCCTTCTATTAAAACTTTCATTCTTCTATGAAAAATAATCCAACAGTTGATAAAGGTACAGTGTTCAAAAATTGAAAACCGATCATGAAAAATTAAATTTTCGATAATCTTTCAAAACCAAAAATTAAATCGATTTTGGTATCAATTTTCAAACCCGCATTAATTTTTTTATTATTATATTTATTTATTTTTTATAAATATATATAATTAAAATAACTAAAAACCAACAGTCGGTTATGGTCGGTTGTTTCAATTAAAAAAAATTTTGATCATAAAACCAACTAACCGCCAACACCGATTAAAAAACCAAAATCGTCCATAATCGACCAAAATCGACCGTTGCACACCCCTAGATAAATGCATCTCAACCCAATATTTAAAAAAATTAAATTTTTCATTAAAAAACAAACAAACCCACCTTGGGACTGACGGTGTGAAGAGTGATGGGAGGAGAGAAATTAGAGGAAGGGGCAAGCCAAGGAAGTCACAGAATGAAGAAGAGTAGTAGACAATAAAAATAAAGCCGAGATTGAGAGGAAGAGGGATTGAAGCACACCTGGTTCGCAGCTTGTGCAGTTCTCGTCGGGCCGGCCAGGGAACCAGAAGACGAAAAAAATTCGAAGAGAAGAAGTAGCCGGAGACGGAAAGAAAATATTCTAGAAGATCACGGGTGTTAAAAAATTCTAAAAAATGTCATGTTTCATCTGTCCTGTATACTATATAGGCGATATCGCTCGTTAGAACAATTATACATATATATATATATGTACGTATGTATGAAATTTTAAGCCTTTTGAACAGAAAACCAGTGAATTTTCTTACTAAAATTACTCTGCAATCTACTTAACTATTTTAATGATTTTGTAATTCAAACTGGCCAGCTATTTGAGTTAAGTAACACAGACAAGATACAAAAAAGTATCAACATGCATGATCAAGCTTCTAACAAAAATAATCAATTGGACTGCATTACACTTGGTAGCCCCTTTATCCCTTTGCTCTGATGATCAAATCAAAGTGAAACTCGATCATCACAGTCCGCACTTCTGGGATATCACACACGTACATGATTTATTGGATATGTATTTATAGGGTCGGCCTTAATATGGGGAGGGTAGGTGGTCACCTAAGTACTTTTCCATTTTCGTCGAAAGCGGCCACCTAAGTCCTTTTCCATTTTCGACCTTTTACATCTTCGTCGAAAGCGGTCACCCAAGTCCTTTTCCATTTTGGTCGAAAGGGCCCAAAAGTAGTAATAATTTCATTTTATATATATATATATATATATATATATATATATTTAAAAATTATAATTTTTTAATAAATAATTTAATAAAAATTGTGGTCCATCTCCTTATTTACTTGTTTTTTTTTTGGCTTAAATATGTTTACGCTTTCTTTTTCCTTTTTTTTTTCTTTTTAATTTTCTTGTTTTGTCGTTTTGGTTAATTTTTTTTTTCTGAGACTGCTACGTGGGTATTTAAAGTTTAAACGAAACGATTGGATTGATTGGAAATATGTTTTAGATACAGGCTGATTGTTACAGTATAATTGATGATTTTTTATTCAAAAAAATTGCTAGAATGGAAAATTTAATTTAGACTTTTAAATATTTTTAAATTATTATTATTGTAATTTTGAATATTTTTATTCAAGAAAAATTATTATTTTTATTGTTTTATGTATTTCTTTGAAGTATTTGTAGAGGGTCCACATAAAAGTTGGCCTGAGGTCCCAAAATTTGCCCTCTATATAAAATAAATCTTTTTAACACAATTCGTGATGAAAATATATATGATGTATTAAGTTTTTATTAATTAATAGTTAATATATATAATGTTCATGGCTCATAAATATTTGACATATTATTTATATTTTAATATAAATTATGTCAAATAGCTATAAATATATCATTAAGAGCATCTCAATAGGCTATTTATATCATCAATACTTTCTATTTAGAGAATAAAAGTTAAAAAATGAGCTTCAACACATTCCTTATTTTATTAATTTAAAATAAAGAAAACAAGTTCTTTATTTTATTAATCTATAACTATGTGAAGCTTATTATTCTCAGCCATCTATATGCTCACACAAACTATACTTTTTCACGCTCGAAGGAACTTGGTGACGGGAATCCTTATATATATATATATATATATATATATATATATATATATGTCGACGCATACGACAAAAGTTTCGTACGCATGAATAATAGGAAAGCACTTAATTTGCAGGGTTCCCACTTTAAGAAGCACTTTAATTGCTTTAATAATAAAATAGGAAAAAACTAAAAAGTATTAATAGGTGAACCAGGCACCACTGCACCACATGTAATACTTATGTAATCAGATGAAGACTAATGCTGCACAATAAGACTCGTGAAGGTTTAAAAAGTAAGCTGCCAGAGTCCTCGTTCGTACGTTTTGATAAGATGAAGGCTTTCAAAAAGCGTGCTTTAGAAGCACTTTGAGCGCTTTATATCATAAATAAAGTAAGCAAAAAAAGAAAAAGAAAATAATGCTACTGAAATATTACAATCCATAGTTGAATGGATGTACCCCGTATCTAACGGATGAGGCTTTTGTTGCATGAGGTGACTTGTGGAGGGATCGAGAGAGAAAATTAAGCTATAGAGTTGTTTCATACAAGTGATTGATAAAAGTAAGTGAATTTGATAATGGATGAAAGATTTATATAATTTATAAAAAATATTCTCTCAAATATTGAATTAAATAGAGAAATAATTTTTATAATTAACTAATAAATTTTTAATTATATTTATTCTTATTTGATAGGAGAATGCTATGCAAGGATTGAGGGAGGGTGAGGGAGTTGTAGGATTGTTTGGTAGAAAAGATAAATGGAATGAATGGATTTGAGGATGAATAACAAATCCATTATAATCCATCAAAAATAAATTAAAGAAGGAAGAGTTTTTAAAATTAAATAATAAATTTTTTATTTATACTTTAATATTTTATTCTCTTTTTCTTCTTATTATATAAAATAATATCAAAATCTATATAATCTACTCCATCCTTTCGTCAAACTCTTTCCTTTCATCATTTTATCATTCCCCCTCTTTATCTCACATACCAAATGTAATCCTATGTGCTCTCATTATTTCTCATCATAACAAACAAATATAATAAATTTATATATAATCTACTTTATTCTTTTACCAACCTCTCCCCTTATGCTACTCCATTCTCCCTGGTCATCCTTCTGCCAAAATGACTTGTAAAATTTCCTATAATTGCGATAGAAAGCATTGTTGTAATATATACATTCTTTTTGATGAATGTTGTAATATATACATTGTTCATTGCTGGATGACGAGCATTAATTAACTTCACTGAACTCGGGATGCCTAGGTTTCTGCATGGATGTAGAATACCTAAAGAGGAGAAAATCCTCAATCTAAAGCTTGTGCGGACTTAATTCATAAAACCTATTAATTTTCACGTATAATTAGTCCATAAACTATATATTTATACATTATATATATATGTATATGTGTGTGTGGAATTTTAACCATTTTTCTTTCTTTCTTAATAGAAAACCCGGTGAATTTTCTTAATAGAATTATTGATGTCTTACTCTGCAATCTACTTAACTATTTTAATGATTTTGTAATCAAACTAGCTAGCTATTTGAGTTAACTGACAACAGTACTCTAATACATACAAGTATTAACACGCATGATCAAGCTTCTAACAAAAATAATCAATTGGACTGCATTACACTTGGTAGCCCCTTTTCCCCTTTGCGCTGATGATCAAATCAAATTGAAACTCGATGATCATAGTCTGGACTCCTGGGAGATCACAAACACATGATTTATTGAATATATATATATATATGGGGCCGGCCTTAAGCATAGACAAGGTAGGCGGTAGCCTAAACCCCTTTTCGAAAGGGCACCAAAAAATAATATTAATTATATTATATGCATTTTTAATTTATAAATAATAAAATAAAATTTAAAAATTATGAATTTTTAATAAATAATTTAATAAAAATTGTGGTCCATCTCCTTATTTACGAGTTATTTTTTTTTTCTAGTTTTTCTTAAAACGTGTTTCTGTTTTTCTTTTTTTTCTCATTTAGTCGTTTTGCTTAAACGTTTTTTTTTCTAAGACTACTAAGTGGGGATTTAGGTTTTAAGCGAAACGATTGAATGGATTGTCAACATGTTTTAGATATAGATTGATTGTTATAGTATAATTACTAAAATTTTTTATCAAAAAGATTGCTAAAATGGTAAATTTAATTTAGACTTTTAAAAATTTTAAATTATTATTGTAACTTTGAGTATTTTTATTTTAATAAAATTATTATTTTATTTTATTATTGTATGTATTTATTTTAAGTATTTATAGAGGGCCCACATTTTAAGTTGGCTATGGCCCCAAAATCTCAAGATCGTGCGGTTGGTCCTCTATGTATAATCTTTAAGAGCATCTAGGCTATTTATATCATTGACAATTTAAAATTTTAAAGAGTAAAGGGTTAAAAAAAAATAATAAGTTTCAACAAGCTCGTTATTTTATTAATCTAAAATAGAGATAAAATTTGGCTCTCTATATTCACTTTTTACTTTATAATAAATGCATTTTCAACTATCACGTAAGAGCGAGGGCTTCCTTTCCTCTGCTCACCACCTCTGTAAGGCATGGAGAACGCTTTGATATAATTCATAATGGTTGTAATTAAGTGCATATGGACATGTTTTGAAAGAGACAGTGATCAATATTCAATATCTGCCACAAGTCCCATAACCAGTAATTATAGGCCCCATCTTTTGTCTTTTGTTGATGGGCGGGTCGGCACGTTAGGGAAGGTGTTATATACATTGTTTTTTGTTTTTTTGACCAAAAAAAGCAAATAATATAATTTACAATCTTTTTTTTTTTTTACGTTATTATATCTTAATTATAAAATTAAATAAATCTTTAAAAATATAGTAGAACTTAAAATTTAATGTGCATTACAATTTAAACTAAATTAGATTTTATGGTTGAAAACTAACTGGTCTCACCCATGTAATAAATTTTGAAAAAATATATGTTAATTGTCACCAATCATGATTAACACTGAGTGGACTCTGTGCTAATATGGACAAACTTTATTAATTTAGCCAGTTCACTTTTATATATTAGATTTTTAAAATAAAAATTAATTAATAACCAATTATTAAGTAAATAATGGGCCAGTGTTGATCAACCGTGATAAATTACTTCACTCTATACGAAAGTACAAAGGATGATTTATAATTTGTACAAAAAGTGAAATTATCTAGTTACAATGTGCATTATTTAGAATGTGCCTCACAATATTATATGAGCATTCCACCCTCAAAATGCTAAAAAAAAAAAAATTGCCCATAATTAAAAATATAACTAACATGTGATTGTGCTTATATACATAGAATGACAAATCTAGTGTCCTCTTTCTGATGCCTAGAAAATATATAGGAAATAATGTGCTCTTTTTAATGCCTAGGAAATATATAGTAAATAAAGTTGAAAAATTAAAAGAGCTTGACAACAAGTTGAAAATAATTGCAGGTTTTGATTGGTCTATATGTGTTCCCTTCAACTGCAGCCTTCCTCCCTCTTATACAGTCGAATAAGAAAATAAGAAATTCAGACTTCTTATTTCATTATATCCGTCCTTTAATTAAAATTTAAAATATATTCATTCTATACATAAAAAATAAATTAAATATTAAATATGTATTAAATTTTAATTGGAGAACATATAAAATGATAGAAAAGAAAATATATGATCTCGAAAATAAGTAATTATATAACTTGCATTATTATAAGTAATTATGTAACTTGATAGTCTCCTTCAAAGCTTTGATATAATGGAAGGTGACATTTCAAGTATATCTCCTCGCATGCATGATCTAATTCATTATTGAGGTGGGGTATACGTGGCATCCAAGTTGAAAGACTTGCTGCCTACGTGGAAAAATGTCTAGTGAATAGATCGTCAAACCTAATTATTTGATGTCCAATAGGTTTTGTCTACGATCCAAAACTATCTACCAACAAATTTAAATTACATTCAGGTGTGGTCTGTGTACTTTTACATTCTCGTTCAAGAAGTTATTTTTTATTTTTTTTAGTTGAAAAAGAATTTTAATATGTGAATTATTAATTTAAAATTATATTAGGAGATATATTTTATTATTGTTATAATTTTACAATTTTATAAGAGTTTAGAGTATTAAATTGACTCTCCTACCAACAAATTTAAATTACATTCAGGTGTGGTCTGTGTACTTTTACATTCTCGTTCAAGAAGTTATTTTTTATTTTTTTTAGTTGAAAAAGAATTTTAATATGAATTATTAATTTAAAATTATATTAGAAGATATATTTTATTATTGTTATAATTTTACAATTTTATAAGAGTTTAGAGTATTAAATTGACTCTCCTAACAATTTTTTTTTATTTGGTATTTAATAAGATTAAATCAAATTAATCTTTCAAGATTATAAACTCAATGTAACTTTCACAAATAAATATGAGGATTTGATTTGATTTCTTATCGCTATGCCACAACCCTGTGCACATTTAAGAAGTTATTTGTTTCTAAGAAAAATTATGTAATTTTATTTTTTAAAGGCATAGATTTTGTCCATCTAAAGAACAACTAATCTGTTTCATAAGGGCATTTAAAAAGCTACAATTTCCTACCCGATTTCTCCCACCTCTAATATCAAAATTTAACCAAGAAAAAAAAAGTTGGTTTTAGTATCCACTCACTTGCTTCCCCTAATATCCTATGAAATTTTGACGATTGAGATTAAATATAAATAATATATCCACAAATATCTTTAATTAATATAATAATTTGAATAACATTATAAAGCATTAAAATTTCAAACTCAAAAGTACAAAAAAGTTCATCCCACCTTTTAAGCCAACTAAAAGAACTTGGTCGAATTATCAAAAACAAAGAACTTGGTCGATTTTTTTAATGTTTCCCAAATGCATTCATATGAGGAAGAGACTTGATCTTGAGAGGTCTATTGGCTCTGAGATAACCCAGAAGATTATCCACGTAGCGGCTCTGTCTTTCCCTGTCTCCAAACAACCCCTTCATTTTCTCAGTGTTCTCTCTGTAAACCTTCCCTTCTTCTTTCACCATCACCAGCTTCAGTGACTCAGCCACCGAATCCCTCGTAAACGACCCGTCGTTTTCGTTCCTGGGTATCGAATACCCAATCTTCTTCTCCTCCAAAACCCTAGCATTTATTCCTTGGTCTGAGAAGAAGGTGAACAGTACCAGTGGTCTACCAAACATTAAAGCCTCCACCACTGTGCTCCACCCGGAGTGAGTCAAAACCGCCCTGACCGAGTCATGACTCAGTATCTTGAGTTGAGGCGCCCAACTTTTGTACACCAACCCACGTCCTCTGGTTCGCTCCTCGAACCCCTCAGGTAAGTCGACCACTTCCGTATCCGCGGAGCCACGGCGAGTCCTCAGCACCCAGAAAAACGGTAATTCGGACCGCTCTAGTCCAAGAGCTAACTCAGTGAGTTCGTCTTGACTCGGCTTTGACTCGCTCCCAAACGCTACATAAACTACTGGGCCGGCTTTGCCTTGATTGTCCAGCCACCGTTTGATTGACTTCCACGCGCAGTCTTCGTCTTCGCTGTTCGTGTCGTACGGCGTCGGAGGAAGCTGACCCACCGGAAAAACCGGTTTTTGGTGGATGTTTTCTAGTACTTGAAGCCATTCCGGTTCAAATTCAGAGCAACTCCTCATTAAGACTATGTCGCTGCTTTTGAGACCCGCCCCGAAACGGTACAAATCCGAGACGCCCGCATCGCCACCCTCTATATTTTCGATCATCTTCGTCACCTCGTAGTACCTATATGCCACCGTAGTAGGAAATGGAACCCACTTAGGTGGGACGAGGAGGTCCTCGGGCTTCCTGTGTTCATCCCCGTCGTCCATCAGAACCGAACTAGGACCAAGGAAACCCAAGAACGCGGCAGTTATGATGCTAAAGAAAGCGGCTTTGATACCGATCTCAGCTGCGATGGGTCCCACCCAGTAAGGAGCGAAATCATAGAGAACCCAGTCGGGATTCGAAGATTGGAGGAAGTGAGTCAGTGGGTGTTTGAGAGAATCGTAAGCTTTCTTGAGGTAACGGACCTTGTCTTCTGGCACATCATTGGTGGCCTCTGCGTTCTCAGGGAGCTCGTCGAGGTGTGGCAATGGAAGCTTGACGAAATCTATGGCGGGTAATAATTTTAAAGGGAGTTTAGGGAGGCGATCGATGTTTCGAGGGGTGCATATGAAGGAGACTCGGTGACCTTTCTCGGCAAAGAGCTTTGCGAGCTCAAGGAAGGGGATCATATGGCCAAAGGCCAGCCATGGGAACATGGCAATGTGAAGCTTTTCTTCGTCTGCCATGGTTGGATTCTCAGGGCCGTCTAAAATACCACCGGTCCACATTTATTAAATATCTCACTAAAAAATAATAAATAGCAGATAACACATTTTTTTAAAAAAAGAAACAGACAATAAAACAGATGATTTTCACCTCACCAAAACTGTCCTTTAGGCCCCACTCTTAAAAATTATATCTGATAATTAGAAAATAAATATTTTTTAAAAAATACGATAACTCTGTGAGGTCGTTTTCACGTCTTTAAAAATGAAGTAAAATTGCAACGTGTATGTATTAATGGCTTGAATCTTGATGTTGAGTAACCAACCTAATTTCAAGTCAAATAATTTTTCTAAATTAACTATTTAATTCGTACTTTGTTAGTAGTGGTTGAGAACTTGAGATAAGTTCAGTGGTAATTCATTTTCAATTCAAGATGAATTATCAAAATCCCTTTTAACTTTTATACTAATGTAAATTTGATACCTTGAATATTGGATTATTTTTTAATTTAGTTGTCAAAGTCGATAACGTTTCAACTAATATGATAGCGTTCCAACTATATACATATATCCACAAGCATCAAAAAGTTTTACTAGCTTTGTTGATTAATGTGGCAATAAATATGACAAGTTTTATCAACTTTAATATATATATATATATATTTTTTTATTTGGGTAAAAATCAACTTTATTATTATTGATACTTAAAATCTTGTTAATTTTCCGTCTTGTGTTACTTTCTTTCTAATTATGTGAAAGAAACTATGCTTGCAATTTGCAAATACAATTTGCGCCTGCGGCGTACGTTACTCTGTCAGGTTAGAAATCGAAAAGAAAAGAATCCTATATATAAGAAGTAAGAAGTAAGAAGTAATATATTCATCAAAAAAAAAAAAGAAGTAAGAAGTAACACGAGTAATTTACCAAAAAAAAGAAAAAAAAAAAGAAGTAATATGAATAATGTCGAAGCTCAAAAGTTAGAAATTAATTACATAACTTAAATTAATGGACCAATTAACGTCCAAAAATTACGAAAATAGCCAAATATTATATGGTGGCAATTGGTTGGACAGCATAAGCAAAAGGCGGTGCATATAACATTGTAGGTCATTATTTTCTGGGAAAGCGTTTCAAGCAAAGAAAGACCGCTGGGGGATTTTCAACCGCATCTTCAATATTCGCTGTCTCCTCCCCTTTTTTCATTTGGTCTTCTCTCTCTCTCTCTCGGATAAAACCAAAATGTAGGTCATACTCTCACTGATGCATTTTATAAATTAAAATTTTCTATTTTCCATGGAAATATTAAGTGAGATATTATTAAATAATTAATAAAAGCAAACTCCAAATGTAGCATTTTTTTTAAGTTATAATTTTAATTTTTCTCCATGTTAATTCTGACTCTGCATGTTAAAAGAAAAGTATCGTCGTAATTGTGTGATTTATATATATAAGGTCAATGGAAAATCTATTTAATTATTTGAAGCCTGCTGTTATCACTTGCACTGCATTGTGCACGCTTTCTTTAATGGCCAACGACGTAGAACAAATGCTTCACATAGCCATGTTTCCATGGCTAGCTTTTGGTCATATGATTCCATTTCTAGAGCCAGCCAAGCTCATGGCACAAAAGGGTCACCATATTTCATTCATATCCACCCCTAGAAATATCGATCGCCTCCCTAAACTCCCACTAAATCTCTCTCCGTTCATCAGCTTCATCAAGCTTCCGCTGCCTCATAGCCACAACCTTTCTCAAAAGGCCGAGGTCACCAAAGACTTGCTGGTCAAGAAAATCTCATTCCTCAAGAACGCTCTTGACGGTCTCCAAGTTCCCATTACCCAATTCCTTCAATCTTCCAAACCAGATTGGCTTCTTTACGACTTTGTCCCTTACTGGTTACCCAATATAGTAACCAACCTCCGCATTCCCAACGCCTTCTTCAGTATTTACATTCCTGCATGTTTGACATTCGTCGGGTCCTCATTGATTCCTGACGACGGGAAGGAGCCGGAGGATTTCACTGTGCCTCCCAAGTAGGTGCCATTTCCTTCCACGGTAGCTTTACGGCTATTCGAGGTTTACAGGTGCTACGACGTCACCGTCGATAATGATGTCTCCGACACCCATCGTTTCACAAAAGTTCTTAGTAGTTGCGACGTGGTGGCTGTTAGAGGATGCATGGAGTTTGATTTCGAATGGTTCCAACTCTTGGAGGATATTCACCGGAAACCTGCTCTGCCCGTCGGTCTGCTCCCGATCACGCCGGACATGGACGACGTCGACGACAATGTAAATTTGAAGCCGGTAAAGGAGTGGCTGGACATGCAACACAAAGCTTCAGTGGTTTACGTTGCGTTTGGGAGCGAGGCTGAAGTGAGACAAGACGAGCTCAACGAAATAGCTTTAGGGTTAGAGCTCTCCCGAGTTGCCATCTTTCTGGGTGCTAAGGTCAACATTGATAGAGCTACCAGAGGGGTTCGATGAGCGAACCAAAGGACGCGGTGTTGTGTGCACCAGTTGGGCACCACAGGTTGAAATTTTAGCTCACGATTCGGTGGGAGGGTTCTTGACTCACGGTGGTTGGAGCTCCGCAGTGGATGCGCTTCAGTTTGAGAAACCTCTTGTTTTGTTGACCTTCTTCAATGACCAGGGTCTGAATGCTAAGCTCTTGGAGGAGAAGATGATTGGGTATGTGATACCGAGGGAGGAGAGAGACGGGTTGTTTACTAGAGAATCGTTGGCTGAGTCAGTGAAGCTGGTGGTAGTTAAGGAAGAAGGACAGATTTACAGAGAGAAGGCCAAGGAGATGAAACCCTTATTTGCTGACAGGAAATTGCAGGATAATTACGTTGATAACTTTCTAGGTTACCTTAAAACACATACACGGCCTAAGGAAGAAGAAGAGGAGGATAAGAAGGCTGTTGAAATTTGATTTCTTAGGGACTGCTCAATTCAATTGACACAGACAAAAAATAAAAACGCTTCAAAATATTTTTAATATTTTTAAGTATTTTTTATTTGTTTTTGTATTTTTATTCAATTAAATAAATAGTATAATTAATATTTAATAAATTTTTAAATTAATTAAATTATATATAATTTAAAAAAATTAAAAATTAAAAATAATTATGTTATCAAATAAGTCTTTAATTATTTTTTATACATATATGTATCAGATTTATTGAACTCTCATGCTTTTTGTAAGAATGTTTAAGCTTTGTGCGTTAGAAACTTACACGTGCTCTGTTTTTCAATTAGAGACTTTGAAAATAGAATTTTAATTTTAGTTTGTTGTAGATTATATATGTCTCGGATTCATTTAAAGAAATTAAGTTTATGACAATTTCATGTGTTTTTCAAAAACAGATGAAATTGTTTCTTCAAAAAGTGCTATATTGTACATTTAATTATTGACCATTTTGTCTTTATTTTCAAGAACAATATAATTTGGTTACATCTCAATTTTATTTTTTTGCTTTCACATCTTTAGCACCTATCCTACACAACAATAATAACACAAATAACTTCTGAAAAACTAATATGACTATGAAATTGTAAAAAAAATAAAAAAAAAAATTCAAATATACTTGCATCGGAAGTCTCACAAATATTTTGCTATTTTGACCAACTTTTAAGCCCCCGATTGCTCGAACTGTTCGGGTAAGAACCATCTTTCTCTTTTTCTTTTTATTCTGGCCGTGAACCATCTTTTTTTCTTTTTTTTTTTTTACATGCAGCTTTACCCAATAATGCACTTGATGAAGGCACTACTTTTCAAACGAAAAGCGAAAGAGAGTGGGAATTGATTTTACTTTTATACCCTCCAGAAATTACGAGACACCGGACTTGACAGGGACATGAGGTACGCACATGAATTATTGATTTTCCATAATAAAGCGACAGCTTTTAGTATAAATTATACAATTTTACAGTCCATAATAAACAAGTGCAGGACGGAGTGAGAATGACCCTTTGTGTAGAGTTCTTCATATCTTATCTCTACGCAGAGGTGGGGCTGGACAGGATCTTTCATATATCTTAATTAAATAATTTAAGTAGTATTTTGAATATTAAAATACAACATGCAATTACAAATGCAAAATTTCAAACTTAAAAAACCAAAAATAAAAAAGTCATTCCACTTTTATGCCAAACAAACCAAAATTAAACTTTCAAATTTTTTCATTATTATGAAAATGTATTTTATATAAAGTGCATGCTTCAATATTATCCATTCTCCAAAAAAAAAACTACTTAGACAAGATAAAGCAGGTGCTGACAAAATACATAAAAACTTATTCAACAATTATAAAACACCACCGCCGATCTTATTTTCCTCCATTCAAATGCATTGCCAATGGAGCCCTGAACAAACCAAAGGAATTGAAAACGAAGTAGAGGGAGTGACATATTTATTAGCATTAATCCAACAGCTCTCTTAGATTAAACCAACTTATAATATCCTTACTTAGACGCTGCATGGGATTTCAGATAGTCGAGAAAATTATCCAAGTACCAGTCTTGCTTATCCTTGTCTGCAAACAACCCACTCATTTCCTTCACTTTCTCTCTGTAAATTTTACCTTCATCTTCTATCATCACCAACTTCAGTGAGTCGGCCACTGCATTGCTGCTAAACGATCCGTCTTGTTCATTTCTTGGTATGCTGTAACCTAATTTCTTCTCCTCCAAAATCCTAGCATTTAGTCCTTGGTCTGATACAAAAGTCAACAATATCATAGGTTTCTGAAAATGAACAGACTCTATAACTGAGCTCCACCCAGAGTGGGCTAAGTACCCTCCAACCGAGTCATGAGCTAGAATCTTGAGCTGAGGAACCCAAGTATTCCACATCACACCACGTCCTTTGGTTCGCTCCTCAAACCCTTCCGGTAACTGGCTCAACCCAGTAGCCGCTGACCCACTGTGAGTTCTCAGAACCCAGAAGAACGGCAATTGAGAGTGTTCTAATCCAAGAGCTACGGCGGTGATTTCTTCTTGTTTTAGTTTTGCCTCAGTTCCAAATGACACGTACACAACAGATCCTTTCTCCTGCTTGTCCAACCACTCCTTCATCGTCCTCCACGTCTCCGTTTCATCTCCGTTATCATCCTCAGATGGAGGAAACAAGCCCACTGGTAATACTGGTTTTCCATGAATATTTTGAAGCAGCTGAATATATTCAGGTTCGTACTCCAAGCAGCTTCGAATGGCCAATATGTCACAGTTTTCAGGAGCCGCTCCAAATCTATACAGTTCCGTAACACCGTTATAAGTATTGGATAGCGTCTGATCACTTTCAACCATCCGATGAATTTCAAAGTAGCGAAATGCCAGCGTTGTGGGAAAAGGGATCCACTTTGGCGGAACCGTGAAGTCCTCAAGCGTCTTGCGATAATCGTCAGTCTCACCCTTCAAAACCGACGAGGGTCCCAGAAAACTAAGAGCGGCAGCTGTGGAGACGCTAAAGAAGGCTGTTTTGATACCCAGACTTGCTGAAATAGACCCAACCCAATATGGAGCATAATCATATAGCACCCAATCAGGAGCTGAAGTTCGGAGGAACTCAGCCACTGGTTCTTGGAGCATATCATAAGCTTTGTTTAGGTATTGCATCTTATCCAATGGAAGATCAACGGTGGACTCTGCATTGTCTGGGAGATTTTCTACGTGAGGCAATGGGAGCTTCACAAAGTTAATCAGAGGAGTTAAATTGGGAGGGATTTTTGGGAGGCGATCAATGTTTCGAGGTGGGCAGAGGAAGGAGACTCGGTGACCCTTTTGAGCAATGAGCTTGGCAAACTTTAGGTACGGGATCATGTGGCCGAAAGCCAGCCATGGGAACAATACTATGTGAAGCTTTTCTGTCTGAGCCATTTCTTTCTCTCTATCACAAACGCTGCTGCTCTTTGTATAGAAGTTAACCTCCTAAACCCTTATATTTAAATTTATATACATTGAGCTGTGAGTAGGTGAGAGAATCACATGCATGATACACGATACAATATTTGTTCACCAAAATTTATTTGTAATAACACCCAACGTGTATTTACCAGAAAAGGAGAATCACATGCTTATGTTTTTTTTAGTGTTCTAAAAGGTATAAGGTTGTTGCAAAATGTCAAGGTTAAATCTCAAATTTTACAAGACGTGTTCAGTGAAAATTTAAGCGTAAAAAAGTATTTTGTTATTATATTATTATTTTAATTATTATAAAATTATTAAATAAATAAAATAATTTATATTATTAATATATATATATATATATGCAATTAGAATAAATTAGCAAGTATGTAATTATAGATATTCGTAAAAATTTTATACTTTTTAAGTTTTCAATAAAAAATTAATTTCAAATCATATATATTATAAATCTATAATTACTTAATAACTTTTATATTGATATATAATTTAAATATTATTATATTTTAATTAATTTTTATCTAACCGGATCCACTCTTTAACTTCAACATGAGTATTTTTAGAACTTTTCTAGATGATAAAATATCATTCTCCATCTTATCATTTTTTTATCATCACAACCTTTAACAATCCATGATTGTGCATTACTAGCATCACTTGTTAATAAAGTCTTTAATTTATTATTCTCTTTTTTTTTGTTCATCAATCTTACATTAAATTAGATATAAACTAAATTGTTTATTCTTGCGTGTTTAATCTATTTTTCTTTTTGATGTGTACCTACATAAAAAGAAGTTAATAAATTTTATAAATGGTTAAACTAAGACCTCATAACTAGTAGCAAAGCAATATATTTTTTTTCATCTTTTTAATTTTTAATTATTATTTATTGTACATTATATTTTTCTTATTTTTATTTTTTAAGAAAAAATAAACTTAAAATTTTGTATATTCTTTTTATATTTTATTTTTTTATATTATAAATTACTTTTTAAAAATTACTTAAAAACCTCATATCCTTTTACGCCTAGACACACATTAAATTATCAATATAATATTGACCATCTTTTATTAAATCTTGTATCAATGTGAGATATTTAAATGCCTCGCACTTAAAAAGTGCATCTAAACGGTGCCTTCTCACACCTTTTAAAATATTAATTTTTTTCCAAAGTGCTCCCGGAGTATACTCCTTGGGACTTACTAAATGCTATCTGACCAATTATCTACTTCATACCACTATAAAAATTTTGAAATATTAAAGTACTTTAGAAAAACCTCACAAAATAGTTCCAGGAGAATATCGTGGGCGGTGCCCCGGGATAAACTTTTTTTACCCCGACCAGCGCCATCAACCCAAATAGGCAGGAAATTCCCAGGGCGGGGCAGATCAGAGTCAGAGTAAATAGCCAAGTCTATATTTAAGTGGATGAAAACTCACTCACTAAACATAGCCCCTATTCACTAATATCCTGCCAAATAACACTCCTTTGATAGCAATTGTTGCAACTTGCAATTGATTCATCCATGACATCAATTGCATTCTCAAAAGAAATAATAAAAAATATATTTTTAAAAATTTCTAAAAGTATATATATAATGCGTTCATTCTGAAACTATTACATATTACACTTAACAATAACCTAACCTCAATAAGAACGACATATATGCCTTTCATGAATGTTGTTGCGCCACCAAAACTAGAATCGTCACTGTAGTCCACATCACGTTGTGTTTTCCGTCCTTTTATCAACAAAGCCAAATCCAGATAAATTCTGTCAGGTTATACCTTGTTTTTGAGCTTCTTTTGATCTCAATTCCAATCCATACCTCCAATCAATTCAAACCAGTTGCATTCTTCTTCTTCTCTTACTTCTTACTTCTTCCTTTCTTTGCTTGGCCAAAGCTGGAACCTGAAAGCAATATATAAATGCGAATAAATTCTTATTATGAGTAAAAAGGATTCAAAGAGCATATGTATGTGTAGTGTAAGCAGGTAAGCTATTCTATTGATCACGCTTTCAAAGTTTTGGAATGAGGAAACAGATTCAGTAATTATCAGTTACTGTTTATAAGAAACTATGACTAACAAATTAGGAGTGCATAATAGGAGGAACTGAATCTCTTGGATTGAAAATTATAGTAAGAAACTAATAATTGGGAGTATTATCAAAAAACAAAACTAATAATTGGGAGATAAATGTCCCATCTTAATTTTAGATTAACTTAAAAGACGAACATAATTTATAATGAATTCTCATTACCATTCTGAAAATAATACAATACTAATTTATAATTCTCAAAATCTATTTTATTTGATTAACTGAATTTTTTTTTTTTTGGAAAAGACATACTCTATGTAGAAAAATATCATCTATATCATCACCCAAGATGATATTTTTCCTTATTAGTGAGTAAACAGCAGTTCACATGGAGGAAACTAAAAATTTATCATATTTACAGACATTAAAACAGTAGTAAACTCAGGTTCCCAAAAGATAATGTAACACACAGTTCGACTTATATAAGCAAGTACTTGTATAAATGTATGATCCTTTACCTGATAGCGAAAGAGATTTGTCATTTGTCCAATCTCTGATGAGCGCCGAATCCTATGCATCAGCAAAACTTCTTTGTCCTGTAAACCAAATTTGATTACTATCAGAAACCCTTTTGCAAAAATAAAGCATAAGAAAGATCAAGAAAATATGAGCATCACCATTCTACACAGACAATTTAAATAAATCATCTTGTATTATTTACTGGAAAAAAAAATTCATCAAAGATTTCAGAATTTTGAGATGGATATTGGGGGATGCGAAATAGATTAAGTATGTGCTCATTTAGCTTAGATTAAACAATGCATGCCTTAGAGTCCAAGTCTTCAGCAAAAAATATTGTCCTCCTGCAAAAACACAAATTTCAAATAAGAGTTCAATCGCAAGCTCTTGCATATATGTGTCCATCACAAGCTTCTTATTTGACATTTAAATTGCGTACTGAATGAAGATAGCATGTATGTCATAAACTGATTTTTATATATACGTTTATAATGAAAGTTTTAGTTCCCTTTTGTATGAAATAATACATTCTCATAACTACTACAAATGATCATTAATTAACTTCCCACATTCAAACTTAGCTTTTATGAAAACTCATTCAGTATTGAGCTCACATTGTAAATAAAGCTTTAGAGGTTGCCTAGGCATTCATTTTAATAAATGCTTGCAATCTTGAATTAAAAATAAAAAATAATATTAAGAAAAAAAAGAGAGGTAAGACTGGCACATCACAAATAGCAACTTCGATAGTACATGTTTAGATTAGATGAGTGAGTCCAGCATGATAGGTTCATGTGACGAAAATCCCTCATGGAGGATATTTTCTGATGCCAGACATATTTATGAACTAACTCCCGCTAATTCATAATGAACCTGCTAAATTTAGCAGAGTCAAAGAAAGTTTGGCAAATTTCAGGTTGCCATTCCAACCAAAAAATGAAACTGATCAGTAAAGCATGTCACCACTTTACAAGTTCAACTGGCAGGACATAATCAGTATTAATAAGTAATACCTAGTTGCTACACTTGACCTCTTATAATTGGTCAAAATCTTGAGGGGTATCAAAAACATTACCAAGGACAAGGACACATAAGCAGCCAGCTTTGGCTGCACGCACACCAAATATATATTTTTGTATTTGAAAACAAAAAATTTGGCGCATAAATAACATCTGTCAACATGTGCGTTCAGCAAGAGAAAACTTAATAGCTCTTGAAGGAGCATATTACCTGCAATAGTTGGCACTGTAAGCAGCTAGATAGTTGTCCATGATATCAACCCAATTACTCCAAGAACAAAGAATGTACACATACAAGGTTTTTAAAGAGTTTTTCAATTTTCCTAATAAACCATAATACTATACATATCACAGTACCCTTGGAATTAGCCCTCGTATCATTAACAAAAACAATAATGGTAAATAAAAGAAATTAAGTATTTAACCAATAAAGATCCAAGCTTAAGAAGATAAAACCAACATATTAGCAGCTCGAAGATAAAACCATAATTAGCTCAAAAAAATGATGCTCCAGCATATGCTGGTAAAACACGAGAACTTATTAATCTTAGATTAGTTTTTAAGGATATATACGTTACTGTAGAAACTATTTGGCAAATATTAAATATATATATTAAGCTAAATCAACACGACAAAAGAAAGATGACAGAATGACATGTGTGAAGGAAATATTCACTTGCCTTGTTACCTTCAATCAAGTAAGAATACTTTCCCAATTCAGCGGTTGAAAAGTCCAAATGTTTGTGTGTCTAAGAAACCAGCAGCTTTCTTATTTACAATTGGACCAAGTTTTTTGAATAAAGCAATTCATCCATTTATTCATTCAGAGGAAATGTATCAAAGAGTCACTGATTAATCTGCACACCATCGTCTTCTGCCACCAAAAATGCAATTGCAATGTGAAAGGCCCTTTCTTCAAAGATGAAAATAAAATCCAATGAAATCAATATTCAGTATCTTATGTTCCATCCATTCCCTCAATCAACATTGAATACGTCTGAGAATGAAGCTGGCAACCCATCTTCTCCATTACTCCTAGAAGTTCAGAACACCCATCTACAAGACGTCTCTTAAGTAAGCCATCAATGAGAAGTTTCCAAGCTACCTCATCATAATTATAGCCGCAACGTAACAGATTACAGAAAACAGATTTTGCTTTCTCATTATTATCTTCTTCATATAGCCCACAAACAAGCAGCTTGGAGGAGTCCAGTGATGGAAAATGACCATTATCAATCATAAAATTCACCAGTCTTATCGCTTCTCCATACACCTTTAACTCACAGCAACAAGTAAAAAGAGAGTTACAAATATCCTCAGTAGGAGACATTCCTCTTTCTTTCATATGATCAAACAACTTTTGGGCCACTTCAAAGCGCTTATGTTGGCAAAGCCCTAATATGAGCTTGACATAAGTGCTAATATTAGGTGCACAACCATGTTTTTCCATTCTATCAAAAAGTTCCATTGCAACTTCAAATTCCATTATCTTCCAGACATCAATAATATCAATACGAAAGACGTTTGATATCAAATCCAGTCCCACATTATTGCTGTTTTTATTAATCTTGGTATCATTTGAGAGATGCTTGATTAGAAAACAGTAGGTGTGATGAGACGGCTCACAGCCAGCATCATACATGCGCTTAAGAACATCAAACGCACAATTTACTAATCCTAAGCGTCCATACCCATCGATTAATAATGTGTAAGTCAATGAATCCGGGACAACTCCTTCTTGATTCATCTTATCCATTAAATCCTCTGCTTCTTCTAATTTACCCAAACTGCAATATGCATGAATAAATGTAGTGTAAATAAATGCATCAGGCTGATTACCGGCCAAAATCATCTCATTCAAAACCCCACTAGCACGGTCGAAGTCAGCTTCTTTCAACATTGCTTTGATGAGACTTGTATAAGTATGAACTGTTGGCTTCAGCCCCAAACTTGACATCTTTTCCACTAGAAATGATGCTTCCTGCACTTTTTCCTCTTTGCACAGACCATCTATCAAGACATTGTATGTACATGAGTTCGGAAAACAGTCATCACTAAGCATTCTATTAAACAAAGATTGGGCATCACTAATTTTTCCAACCTTGCAGTACCCATCAATCAGAGCAGTATATATCACTGTATTTGACTTTATGCCTTTCTCCTCGAGAGAATCAAATAATGCATAAGCTTCTTCTAATCTTCCCCTCTTACAGAGGGCATCTATGAAAACACCGTAAGTCCACTGGTCAGGAACCCAACCACTTTCCTTCATTAAACTAAGCAACCTATAAGCACTATCGAAATGACCTGCTTTACACTGCCCATGAATTAAAGTGTTATATGTGATCAGGTTTGGTGATAACTTCCGGTCAAGCATCCGACTCAGTATTGCCATTGCCTGGTGCACATTTTTTCTTTTACAGAACCCACAAATCAATTCATTGAATGTTCGAGCATTTGGAAAACATTTGTTTAATTCCATCAAGCTCAAAATTTCATATGCAGCCTCAACATTTCCCTCCTTGCAATACCCATTAATCAAAGCATTGTAGGTTACTACACTAGGAGCCAACCGTTTCTCTAACATCCCATGTAGCATCCTTCTGGCCAAATCAAGCTTATTTTCCTTACACATACTATCGATAAGCACGGTGTAAGTGTGAACATTTGGCTCACAACCCCTCTCCATCATCTTTTTAAATAAATCAATAGCTTCTAACCTCCTATCCAATCCACACAATGCACATATGAGAACTGTATATGTTCTGACCGTCGGGGAGCAATTATCCTCCTCCATTTGAGAGAACAACCTGAAAGCCTCATCAATCTGGCGAGCTTCACAAAGCCCATGGATAAGGTTAGTATAGGAAACCCCATTCCTTCGACAACCCTTTTGCGGCATCATCTGAAAAACCTTATAAGCATTATCTACATCCTTATTCTTACAGTGCCCCAAAATCAAAGAAGTATAAGTAAATGTATCTAGGCTTAAACCCGCTTGCACTAACTTTCTGATATACAACTCTGCCTCGTGCACATTCCCCAGTTTACAATAGGCATTCACCATCGTATTAAATGTATATATATTCGGAGAAATCATATCCTCTAACATCTCTAAGTAGACATTTTTCAATTCATCAATCATAAGAAAATTAGACAATGACATCAAAAGCGTATTGTAGCACCTGAGAGTGAGCTTAAACTCGACTTTCGAATCACGATTCATCCTCCGCAACACTTCCAATACGAACCGCGTATCTTCAACCGAATCGCAAGCTCTAATCATCGAAATTCGGATCTTTTCAGCTACCCGAAGGAACCCATTTGGAATCAGAATGTTTAGCAACGAAGAGTGAGAGTAGACATTGTGTTTGTACCCAGGTCTCAGGGAAATCCAGTTGAAGAAGGCCAAGGCAGTATGAGGGTCGAGATTGAGAGTAAAAAGAGAACAGACATGGGATGGGGAAATGGAAGGGATTAGCTTCTTCAGCGAAGGGTGCTTCTGCCAATTTGGGCGAGAGATGATAGAGTATAACTGAGAGGAGAGATCAAATGGCTCCGGGTCTGCGGGAAGTGAAGCAACGGAAGAAAAGGGTTTGAAGAGGCAGAGAAATAGAGGCTCACCTTGGCTGATAATGGCCATAGGTTTTCTCATCATCTTGGGACATCAAACGGCGGTGAGGACGCCATTCACGAATGGATATGCGCTTTGAGCTTTCGCTCCATAAGGGATGGCTGAAAATCAATCAACTGAATCTCAGAGATATCGAAATATTGGTATGGTGGAGGTGGCGATGGCGCTGGCGTTCGTCGTGGTGGTGAATGAAATGGCGTACAGGGCAGCCATAGAGGACGAGTCGGGGTTTCCCAACGTTTTCTGTTAGTCACAGCATGCCCAAGGCATTGGAGGCTGGGACCAATTGGCCCAAACCAGTCAAGGCTTGCTGGGCTGGGCACTTGAGCTTGGACCAAACCGTTAAAAGGAAAAAGCATTCAGTTTTACATTTTTTTTTATTTTTGTTTTTAATGGTATTAATCGTATAAAGTTGTGTGAATAAAATCAGCCTTTTAATTACATTTTATTTTTAAGGCTGGATTTTTCACTTTGAAAATAAACAAACACAAACCCCCATAATTTTCAAAAATTAATTAAACCAAAAGAGACTTTGCAATTTACAAAAAATTCTTTTTCTTGCTCTTCAAAACTTAAAATCCATGTGAATAAAGAAAATTAAAAATATTTTTAATCTCCACGCCATGCAAGTCTCTCCTCTTTCTTTTCTTTTCTTTTTTGGTAATGCAAGTCTCTCCTCTTTCACCACGCATGCATGGCATATATATTATGTAGTACACAACAGCGGATATTTTTTGGTTAAAAAAAAAAAGCTTTGCATTCCAAAGAAAAGCAAAACAAAAAGCCTCAAAAAGAGAGGAATTACACACAAGAATCAAACAGTTTACTAACTAGCCTGTTAACAATGTTTAAAGGAAGAGAATTAATTGAAAATTCATCTGCTAACATACAAGTCAAAGAAAATTTTGAAACAAAATCGGCAACATAATTAAAGTTTCCTGTGAATTGCCAACACCTCATGGTATGTGTCCCACCGTGTAGGTACACATCAGCGGATATGTTAATGGCCTTTTCCTTTTATGAAATATGTGTTTAATCCAGCAGCCAACACAGATTGGGAAGCTGTATGCGGTATTTGCTTATTTCTTTACAATTTCAATGGGTTGTGGACTGCCTATAGTTGACCAAATTAATATCTCTGTAATCCCAACTCTAAATTAATTCTCTCTCAAAATAAATAAATATATAAATTGTATTTCAGTAACATATATTACAGTTCTTCATGCCTAAGAACTTCTCTAGACTTGGTAAATTCATTGCTAGATTTTTGTTATACTAGCTATACCTATCATTTGCTTTTATTTTTTTTAATAGATCAACCTCAATTATGTAAGTGGATGTAAAGATTTAATTAGCTTCTTTTCCTGCACCACTATCATTTGCGTGCTTAGGACGAAGGAGGCAAATAGGATAATTTTTTAACTATACAACATAATCATTAACGGCGAATTCACTCATGTGCTACAATAAAACTGCATCTAAAAAATTAAAAAGATAAATTAAAGAATAAAGGTTCATTTGATAATATAGTTATTTTTTATTTTTAATTTTTTTCGCTTTAGTTATATATAATTTGGTTAATTTAGAGGTTGGTTGAAGTTTGTTAAATATTATTTAAACTAAAAATATAAAAATAAAAATAAAAATAAAAATATTTTGAGAGTGTTTTCATTTTCTGTTTTGTATTTTTTTTATTTTCCTTTATATTTTTAGTCTAATTAATATTTAATAAACTCTAACCAACTTTTAAACTAAACAAACTATACATAATTCAAAAAGAAAAAAAAAAAAAAATAAAAAATACTAATATTATCAAACAAGCACTAAACTTTTTAGTAGCCAACAACTCAATAATCATTGGCTAATACAGCCTTTATCATCTCTAACTATAATTTTAGCACCACAGGTGTTGGTCTTATTTGATACTGTTCCACCAACATTAATCTTGTAACAACCATACTCCTAAATTCCCATATAATTAATAAAAAATGTTATTCGATTGACCTTTTTTTTTTTACAGAAAAAACTTAATTGTTTTAAAAACCTTAGGACAGCTATTTCCATGCTAGCATTATTTAATTTTTAATTTTTTGTTTCTTTTTTTTTGCACTAAATGCTAATTATTTGGCACTAATGCTAATTATGTAAAAATTAAAATTGAAAATTACTTTATAAATTATAAAATTATTAGTACTAATACTCTCTCAACTTTAAAAACAGTTATAAATTATCTCTGATTTATAAATATAATATATTTTAGCCAATTAAATATATTTTCTTTCTTTTATATTAAAGATATTATCTAAAATATTTAAATGTATTTTTTATATATCAAAGGTTTAGATGAGTAAAAATAGTTAAAAATAAATTAATTTGAATTATGCAAATGAAAAAATATTTATAAATAACTAAAGAACTATTATGTTAATTATTATATTAATGAGTAATTAAAGACAACTTACAACTATTTTAAAAATTTATGTGCTAATTTTAAGAGGTAAAGAATTGGGATTCCGGTGCTAATGAGTCCTATTTAGCAGCTAAAATAAGTATTTAATTGAAACTTTTATAAATTTTTATAGGTTTTATAAAATTAAAAACTTTATTAGTATTTAATTCAGATTTTAAAAACTCCATAAAATATATAAATTTTAAAAAATTTATAAAAATTAAAATGTATTTAATTAAAATATTTAAAAAATTTATAATAATTTAATAATATCAAAAAATTAAAAACTTTTATAAATTTTATTATATTTTTTAATAAAAATATAAATATAAATACCAAATTTTATTTTTTATATAGAAATAATTGACTTAACTCTCTCGTCTTCACCCTTTCACCCTCTATGTTTTTCTGTGTTTAACTCTGCCTGCTTTCATAGAAATTTTCTACATAAAGTAAATGGATTTTGGTTGCTTAGACTCTAAGATAAAGCCTTCCTTTTTTAAAAAAAATAAAATTATAATTCTTAATTTCTTTCGCTGAAAATTCAAATATTATTAACTTCTTTTTCTGTATTCAGAGCCAGCGTCGCTCACTCTACAGTCACTCGCGCACTTACTATAAATGGCAAACTCAGCATCCTAGTCTGTCGTCACCTCTGCGCTCTCTGCTCTGCAAACCAATCCGCAACCAACGTGCTGTAGAAGCCACAAATAAAAGACTTACACTACCTCCTCTTTAGGAGTTATGGCTCTCGGGGTTTAGACCGAAAGGCGAGAGACAAAGAAAGAGAGAGAAAATGGAGGACAATCCATCTTCACCGGTACGACTCGAAGCGACACCACGGCTACCACCGTGACAGCCGCCGAGCCCGAGACCGGGGCCGGTCCGAGCTTGGAAGGCCTTTCCCGACCAGGTCGTGTTCCGGCTGCTCTGCTATGCTCGGGCCATCGGCGGCGTCATCGGGAACAATGGCGCCGCTTTTTTGCAACTCCAGCGAGGAACAGCGGCCCGTATTCACTGCAACGACCCCGTGCCAGGATTCGACGACGGCTTCGTCGTCGTCGTTGGCTCTTCCTTTCCGGACAGGAGGGTCGTCCTGACAGAATGCCAAGAGGGAGAGGAGGAGTTTTACGTGTCGAGTGCTCAGGCAGCCATGCTTAGAGTTTCCGAGAGAATCTGGAAGTTGGAGTCCCACGACGGGCTTGGTAAAGCCGCCATGGGTGAGGCTTCGTGTAGGTTGCTTGGTCATCGGTCTCAGCTTCATGCGCTGATTGGGAATGGTGGGACCAACATAAGCAGACTGAGGGAGGAGAGTGGTGCCGTGATCAACATTGCGCCTTCTCTGAACTCCTCGGCTATGCCCTACGAAGTTATCCAGGTCTGTTTGGCGAAGAAAGAAAATGAAAAGGAAAAAAGAAAAAAAGAACTAATATGCCCGAAATCACTGAGATCTCTTAACTCTACTTTCCAATCCTTTTTATTTTTCCTGAAAAAAAAAACTATATTTATTTATTTTAGAAAAGCTAGTTTTGTTCTGTTAAGCAAGAAAACTATATTTATTATTCTAACTTGAAAAAATTAAACCTTAACTTCAAAAAATTAAACCAATCTTTATTAATCATGTCATGGGATTTTGTAAAAAAATGGATCAAATTTCTAGTTTGCAACTAAACGAATACAAAAATATAGTTGGGCAAATATTGTTCTTCTTCTGACGTATTTTTAACTTTTGTGAAAGTAATTTGCGCGTTCGTATTGTCGCGAGTCTATCACCATGTCCACCCTCTATTGTCTTAAATTGTAATCAGTTTCTCTGTTTCTACAATTTAAATCATATGGTAAAATTGATTACCCGAAAAGTATGCATGTTATATGTATATTACTTCAAATAAATCAGAAAGTATATTTCATGGTTTTTTTTTTTTTAATAACTATTTTCATGGTATTGAGAACATGAGTTGAGACACATGTTACCATGGAAGTTTATGACTAGTGCTACCACATCTCGTATTTGGTGGGACTCAAATGAGCTGCTCTTACTTTGTCAGATTTTCAATTTAATATGGTTTAAGTTCCAATGTATCAAGAGAAATGAAGGAAATGTATCTTAAAAAACTCATGTTTGATGTTTTGCTCCTTTTCCTCACCTGTATTATGATAGATTATGGGAACTGTTTTGGCTGTAAAGAAGGCTCTCATTGCTGTTTCTAGTTGTCTTCAAGATCATCCACCTCCAGACAGCTGCCTGAAGCTTTCGAGCAAAGCTAAGGATATCATTTCTAATGGGGCCTCTCCATCCAGTATGCTTCCAAAGTTTTTCCTAAATCTTGGTTCATTGTTACCACCCTTGTCTTCTGAACAATCTGTGAATAATTCTTCTCAAGAGTGTAGCTTAACTGACACCAACGGAATCCCAAGCAAGGACATGAAAGGCAAGCGACAAAAAGTTGTGTTCAGACTGATTTGTTCTAATGTTGAAGCTGGGGTGTGATTGGCAATAATGGGTACATTGTTAAAGCTTTAGAGACTTTGACAGGTGCTTCTATAAAATTTGCAGTTTCTGTTACACCTGACTTTAGTGAGCGTCTGGTCACCATTTCTGCATTCGAGGTTAGCTACAAAACACTGATAGGCATGCACCTTCACTCTCACAATATCCATGTAGTTATTAATCATGGCTGGCTTACCTTTTGTAGACCCTCAAATCATGCTACTCTCCAGCACAAAATGCTGTCATTCTAGTCTTTGCTAGAGCTATCGAGAGTGACATTAAGAGAAGGCTTGTACTAGGCTTCAACAAAGGGAACAACTGTGACCGCAAAGCTTCTAATTGCGACAGAAGTAGTTGAAAGCCTGGGGGGTACTGAAGGTGAAGTGGTTTCAGAAGTGAGAGAAGTTACTGATGCAGAAATGCAGATATTAGCAGGGGAGCAGTTCCTTGATTATGGTCCAGAAAATTCACTTATACGGGCAGGATATTCTATTTTGTTTGTTCTTAATATGATGTAACATTTGTTTTTTTTTTTTTAAGATTCTTGTTTTCTTTTATTAAGATGAGCCAGTGAGTCCTGTCTTTTGACTTTGATGCTTCAATTGTAATGTAACATGTTTTTGTGATACGAACTTATGTTTTTTTTTTTTTTTCATTTTTGGTTATAATGTGTTCTTCTCTAGGACAATCAAATAGCTTATTCATAAAAACTATTATATATATATATATATATATATATATTTTGTAATGTTTTGAGAAATCTCTTCCTCACTGCGTGCTCATCCGAGATCATTTTATGTTCTTGTTTCTTCCATCTGTTCAGTGATTTGAGGCAAGCCAATTTCTATTTACCAACCAAACTTTGCAGTTCTGGTACTGAAACACTTGACTATTAGTTGGGGGTACATCTTAACTGGTTTAGACTTTGGCCTTGTAGGCATTTAAGTTAAAAAATATGAAGTTTCATATGTTGCAAACTTCTAGGGCCACCTTCTAGTTAGATTAATGCTTTAAGAAATATTTACTTACATTATATGCAGATCACTGGTGACTATGAAAGTGTACAAAATGCTCTGATTCAAGTCACTAGTAGTCTGAGGGATCACCTTTTGTCTCGTGAGGTGCGTAACAGAGTTAGAGCGAGGAGTCTCAATATGAGGGAGAGGAAGATCAGCTCTTCAGAATTATACCAGTCCTCAGGCCTATGTCCTGATTCCAATGAAGAAACTTTTTTAACTTCTCAAAGGAACCAACTTGGACTCTTCCACAGCACAGGCACTCTTCCACGAAGGTTGTGGCTGCCACAGGTTCATTAAATTTTCTCTCCTGTTTACAGTTGTCAATTGTCACAGCTTCTCTCATAACTAAGTTGTTAATTTATTCCAAGGACCTTATTATTTTTGTATGTTATAATTTCAGGGTGTTGAAAGAGGGCCTGCCAAAAATTTTGGTGGGGATGAGGGTTTAAGGTAAGGATTGCCCGACACAGACTGGGAAAGCTGTATGGCCATTTCTTTACAATTTCAATGAGATGTGGTGTAGCTGCTTGACAAAATTCATATCTCTGTACTCTCAATTCTTTTGTGATTTTGGCTATGACTGTTATATCTGGACTCTGGAGCATAACAGATTATTCAGTAATCTAACTGTTCTTTACACATAGGAACTTCTCTATACTTGGTAAGGTCATTCTTAGACTTTTGTTGCCCCATGGGATTCTATATATTACCTTATAGTAATTGCCTTCCACCAATAAATGCTCTTCTTGATACTTTAGCTTTAAATGGTTTATTTCAATTGTGTTTCTTCTTTGTTAATGACTATACAGAGGATGGGGGTCACTTGGTGACATATTGATGCTGCTGGTATAAAGAATAGTTAACTGTTTGTGGTGTGTAAATTTGGAAGTTTTAGAGATACCTCACCTATAATTCACATAGGAATATCAACTTTCTCACTCTTAATTTGCATGCTTGTGCAGTGGAACCGAACTTGCTACTGTGACAAACACAATGCTGGAGATGGCAGTTTCTCAACATGTTTTTGGGTCTGTTTGTGGTGAAGATGGTAGAAATTTGGATAGTATAAGAAAGGTTCGTTTCCTATACCCTCACAAAGATCATCATTATAAATTTGCATGATGTTGCCTTATTCTGCACGAAATTTTTATTAGTTACTTTTGTGAACCCTCATCTTTTCTTAATTAATCATCAAATTTCATCGTGGTGTCAGATTATGATCTGGATTCATGGCATATCAGATTTCAGGTGCAAAAGTCGAAGTACATGATCCTTGTCCTGGAAGAAATGAAGGGAAGGTCGTTATATCTGGGACACCTGATCAAACCATGGCAGCACAGAGTCTGCTTCAAGCTTTCATCCAACCAGGTCAAATGACACAGAAAACCGGGAGATGAATATTACCATTTCGATTTATAGTCAACTGAGGAATGGTCACCCTTTTGAACCCCCAACTGTCATCGTTTCGGCTACACAAGGAGCTACTGGTGATGTGTTTCTTATGTTCCACTGTAGGTAAAACTTTTATGTAGGTAAAAACCATGAGTAAAGGATTGAATTACTTAACACAGAAGAGTCAGCTTGTAGCAAAAACATCACAAATTCTCAGATATATGGGAGAGAAAGAAAATGGCACCTTTTGCATATACATATAGGTCTTTCCATTTACCCTTTTTTGCTCATAGGATTTGTGACTTGCTAATCCTGGAATTGCTTTATCTCAAGGTTTACAAAAGAACTTTATTATTCTGCTGTAGGTATGATACATACACAAAAACTAGATGCTGAAAGGACAACAACTCTAGCAAACAAAACGATATAATTTTCAGAGCAACGCAAAACGGGAAAATAATAATGATTACGTCGCATTTTTGGAGTTTGGAATTGAATTAAATTTAAATTGGAAAAATAAAATATACAAGTGGTTACCATTTTTCAGTTTCTCTTTGATATTTTATAGTTTTATAATATTTATTCTTTGTTATATTTTATTTTCCCTATTTTAAGCGTGGAATTCAACATTCCGAAATAATAAATTTGTAATGACTATTATTTCTATCAATTTTTTAATCTTAAAACCATAATTCCTAGAGGTTGTGAGAGAGGGTAATTGCAGCAAGCGTGCACGTGAAAATATAAAATGAAGGACAGAGCTCCAATTTATAGGCGTAACCCAAGCACAAAATGATGATGAATGGCTTATCCAAGATTTTAAATTTCATGGTAACCGCCCATGACAACGTACCAAGACTCTGCCCACTCTTCCACCTTAAATCCTTCACATGTATTGCCCAACTCTCCTCTGAAACCTTATTCAACTGCACAAGCCTTGCTGAGGCCTCCCAGTTCTACTCTTCTCTTATCCAGCGATGTATAGAGAAGAAGTCTTTTACAGACGCCACTGTAATTCACACCCACATCCTCAAATTCGGTTTCTTACACCTTAACATAGGCAACAAGCTTACTGACGCCTACTTCAAGTGCAGTTGCATTGTTGATGCTCGTAAGTTGTTCGATGAATTGCCTAATAGGTTTATAGTGACGTGGAATTCGATGATTTCTTATTACATTAATCATCGAAGAAGTAAGGAAGCTATTTTGTTGTATACAAGGATGGTTCCAGAGGGGGTTCTTCCTGATGAATTCACATTCTCGAGTGTCTTCAAAGCTTTTTCTGAATTGGGTCTTGTAAACCAAGGACAGCAAGCTCATGGGTTGTCTGTGGTTTTGGGTTTAGAGGTTTCAAACGTGTTTGTTGGTTCTGCACTTGTTGATATGTATGCAAAGTTTGGTAAAATGAAGGATGCTCGGTTGGTATCAAATAGGGTTATGGACAAAGATGTGGTTTTGTTTACAGCTTTGATTGTTGGTTACAATCAACAAGGTGATGGTGGTGGAGCTTTAGAGGTTTTTGGGAACATGATTAACCAAGGTATTAAGGCTAATGAGTATACTTTTGCAAGTATTTTGATCACTTGTGGAAATTTAGAGGATCTAAGTGTAGGTAAGTTGGTCCATGGTCTTGCTATCAAATCTGGTTTTGAATCTGCTGTAGCTTCACAGACTTCACTCCTTACTATGTATGCTAGATGTGGCTTGATTATTGATTCTTTAAATGTTTTCAACAAAATTTTGCACCCAAATCAGGTGACTTGGACCTCTCTTATAGTAGGTCTCGTGCAAAATGACAAAGCAGAATTAGCTTTGTCAAAGTTCAGAGAAATGATTCGTAGTTCACTTAGTCCAAATTCTTTCACATTGTCTAGTGTTATTCAAGCATGTTCGAGTCTTGCAATGCTTGAGTCAGGCAAACAAATCCATACCATAGTTATGAAATTTGGATTAGATACTGATGGATATGCAGGTGCAGCCCTTATTGACATGTATGGCAAATGTGGAAGTACAGAAATGGCAAGGTCTGTTTTTGGTACTTTAATTCAAGTTAATGTGGTATCCATGAACTCCATGATTTATGGTTATGCGCAGAATGGTTTTGGATATGAAGCACTAAAACTATTCAAAAAAATGAAAGATCTGGAGCTTGAACCAAATGGTGTAACAATCTTGAGTGTTCTCTTAGCATGCAAGAATGCAGGATTGGTTGATGAAGGCTGCCAAATCTTTGACTCCATTAGGAACAATTACAAAAGTATTGAACTGACAAGGGATCATTATGCTTGCATGGTTGATTTACTGGGGCGTTGTGGTAGACTTGAAGAGGCTGAAATGTTAATCAAACAAGTTAGCAACCAAGATGTAGTTTTATGGAGGACATTGCTAAGTGCATGTAAGATTCATGGGGAGGTGGAAATGGCAGAGAGAGCAGTCAATGAAGCACTTGATATCACTCCAGGAGATGAGGGGACCCATATCCTTATGTCAAATCTATATGCTTCAACTGGTAACTGGAGTCAAGTTATTGAGATGAAAAGCTCGATGAGGGAAATGAAATTGAAGAAGAATCCTGCAATGAGTTGGGTTGATGTCAACACAGAGGTTCATACTTTTACTGCTGGAGACTGGTCCCACCCAAGATCTAGAGAGATACTTGAAACATTAGAAAATTTGATGGAGAAGGTAAAAAAATTAGGTTATGTTCCTGATGCAAGATTTGTATTGCAGGACTTTGACGAGGAGAACAAGAAGAGGTCGTTGTATTGTCATAGTGAGAAGCTAGCACTGGCCTTTGCTCTATGGATGACTAGTGATAAGACTACTAGTATAAGGATTTTTAAGAACCTTAGAGTTTGTGGAGATTGTCATTCATGGATAAAATTTGTCTCCAAAGTTGTTGGGAGAGAAATTGTTGCTCGTGATGCAAAGAGGTTTCATCATTTTAAAGAGGGATGTTGTTCCTGTGGAGATTATTGGTGAATCCAGTTTATGATTTCAATATTTCTTTCCATGCGCTTGCTATTGTTTATATCTACAGAGGTAGTCCATCCATCTTTACAGATTATTGATTCACCACATGTTGGGTTTCAATTTTATTACTCAAATCAATTGCAAGCTTCTGTAAAGTGAGATATGTGCACACAGGACAGATGAAGATCTTGGTGAGCAGGTAAGTAATCTTTGATTGATTTTTGCTATATGGTTTACGTTTCCTATAAGAATATTATAGAGTTGTGTCAATAAGACTTAGTATACTCCCCGTCATTTTTTAATTTCTTCCTTATCATACATTATTGATTCTGAACTGGGAAAATATAAATGAGCATTTCTTCCTGCCTGTTACTCAGAAACATTCCTCATTATATTTTGTGGGGAAGATAGAGATTTACCATTCAAATCATGACGTCTACACCTAATTAATGGTATCCGCATGTCTTATTGTTTCTATGCATTCTATGCACGTATAACTAATTCCGGTGTTGTATAGTTTTGAATCGATATTTGATACAAACACATCAACAAGAACAGGACATGGCCGAGCATCCTGTTTAGCCTGCTATAAAGTTTAGTGCTATGTGTTATTCACTATACTTTAATTAGTGTGACTAATATACGTAAATTGCTCTTTCATTGTTCTTCTCTGATCTCTAAGGTATTGATACTGTCTTGTAAAGAGAACTTGAAGATTTGAATTTAAGAAATCATGAATCATAGAAATCATGAATCCTGAGTCTGATTTGACTGCTTTCTTTGACCTTGTAGATGGTATTTACAGCTCTGAAGAACTTGGTTCCATTTGTGTGCTCACTTGACCCAAAGAGCTTCTTTGGGCTTCCCAAGGAGGGATAACACTGTTGCAGAGATATGCCTCGAGGAAAGTCCGACTTCTTCAATCTGATCTTGAGGTGATCCATGGTCGATATATCTATCAGGAAGAACCATTGCTCTCAACTGCGGGGGGAGAAAATGCCCACGAAGCACCAAAAGGTAAGATACAATAGTTTTAAGAATATTTTTTGGAGTAATATGAAATTTCTGTTTCTAAGGAAAACAAAAACTACCTTGAGGGGTCCATCCAAAATTCCACTCAAGCTTAGGTAATGCGATACATGGGATCCAAAACCTCCAATTGAACCCTCTTCCACAGTAATTAAAAACTCGTGCTCCTTGGACAATTGCTTGATGAGATCTGTATCCAAAGGTTTGCAAAATCTTCCATCGGCGACTGTCACGGCAATATCTCGTGTTTTCAGTATGCTTGCAGCTTCCACACAATTTTGAACAATGGAACCATAACCCAAAATAGCAACTCTACTGCCTTCCATCAGTATTCTGCCCTTTCCAATCTGTTTCAAGAATATAAAAGAATTATGTAATTTAGCACTTTGTTCTGAACAAGTCTCTTTAAGGATTTAGATATGATTTATGCTAACCTCAATTGGAGTCCCTTTGTTATTAGGAGGAAGATCTGTTCCAATTCCATTACCCCTTGGAAACCTGAAGCAACTGGGTCTATCATCTATAGCTACTGCTGTGGCTACCATGTGCATCAGTTCAGCCTCGTCAGATGGAGCCATGACCACCATGTTGGGCAAGCAAGCCATGTACGCGATGTCAAAAGCTCCACAATGGGTGGGTCCATCTGCACCAACCAATCCAGCTCGATCCATTGCAAAGCGAACAGGTAACCTTTGAAGATCTACGTCATGTACCACCTGAATTTTTATAAGAATGATAGGAAATTTAGCAAACGATTTATAGCAAGAGAATATTATGAATCTGAAAAGCAAATACCACTTTTTCCATATGTTTTTATCGTCCACCTGGTCATATCCTCGTTGCAGGAATGATGAGTAGATAGCACAGAATGGCTTGAGACCCTCTGCAGCTAAACCAGCAGCAAATGTTACTGCATGTTGCTCAGCAATCCCCACATCAAAGCAGCGGTCTGGAAACTTCTTCTGGAAATAGTTGAGACCAGTTCCACCACCCATTGCCGCATGGATGGCTACAATCTTGTCATCTACTTCAGCTTCTTTTATTAGAGATTCAGCAAAGTACTGAGTATACGAAAGTGTAGGGGATTTTGGCTTAAATTGTTTGCCTGTTGTTGGGTCAAACTTGACAACCCCTGAAAGAATAAGGGATAACGACACCTCATTAAGTTCGCAACAAGAGTATGGGAGGAAAAAGTTCCAGCCTTACCATGCATTTTGTCAGCTGCTGCTTCAGCTGGAGGATAGCCCTTCCCTTTCTCTGTCACGATGTGGATCAAAACTGGCCCTGGGGCGGGCATTGCTCTCACTTTCTGGAAAATGGTGACAAGGTCTGCAACATTATGCCCATCTACCGGACCAATATAATATAGCCCAAGTTCCTCAAAGAGTGTAGACCCAGAAGCACCGATCATACCCCTTGCATACTCGTCTACTTTAGCTGCAACTTCATGAGTTGACCCTCCAATTTGTTTTGTGATACTCTGACAGAAAGTGTCTAAATCAGATCCAGAAATTGGATGTAAAAAACTCAAAATAGGAAGGCAGTAATATTTGTAAGCTTAAAGGTTTACTTTTGCTGCTTCTCGAAGTTTTCTGAACTGGGTGCTTGCTTGGAGCTTGGCTAAAGCACTGCTAAGGGCTCCCACGGGAGTTGCAGGGCCATCAAGAGTAGCAGTGGGTAGAGAGACTTGCTTATTGTCATTCAGTATAACGATTAGGTTAGCATCAAGATATCCTGCATTGTTCATGGCTTCATACGCTTGACCTGCTGTCATGGCTCCATCTCCAATCACAGAAATGACATTATTGCTCTTCCCCAGTAGATCTCTTGCAATTGCCATGCCTATCGATATTTTTGTTTTTGGCAGAAAAGACACGATTAAATTAAAAAACTTTACCGTATGCATCATGGAGGATAATCTTGAACCCAAAAGAAGACAAAAAAAAGACAATATTATGGGTGAGAAGTGAAGATACCAAGACCAGCAGATATGCTTGTAGAGCTGTGCCCTGCACCAAAAGCATCATAAATGCTCTCGTCTCTCTTAGGAAACCCCGCGAGCCCTGAAGTTTTTCTAATGGTATGCATCCTGGACCTCCTTCCTGTAAGAATTTTATGAGGATATGCCTACAAAGTTCAATTGCTTGTTAGATCCTATTGCATGCAATTTCTCTTTCCAATTCTAATGTAGAATGACAGAATGTTTCTTACTTGATGACCAACATCCCATATGATTTTGTCTTCAGGGGTGTTGAATACATGATGCAGTGCAATTGACAGCTCTACAACTCCTAAGCTAGCACTCAGATGCCCACCTGTCTTTGATACTGTGTGTACTATATCTGCTCTAAGCTCTGCTGCTAGTTGTTCAAGATCCTGAGAGATTATTACCAAAGCAATGATTTTATGGAAGAATAAGTGAAATGGACACCAGAGCATCTGTTTGAAGCAGGTCTGAGATGAACAAGGTAACAAGACACGGAAAAATTTATATAGCTTGAAGATGAATCCATGCATGGTTTACCTGTAAAGACAGATTCTTCATGTGAAGTGGGTAATTGATTGTGTCAAGCAATGGCGTGGCAGGTTTTTCGTTGGAGTAGTTGATCCTCCATCCATCCTTTTCTTTTCTTATCACCTTCCCTTCTCCATCGTCTAGCTCTGAGCTACCAACAGAAGCTCTTAGACAGAACTGCAAGCAAAAGATCATTCAGACCACCATTGCAACAGCAACAACCATGGTTAGCGAAAGAAGGTACGGGAAAAAAATAAAATAAAGTTAGTGTATCAGTGGAGATATTGGAACATAGCATGGAGAAATGGAATCCATGGCAGCAACCAGAAAGGTGAAAATGGACATGTCTTTATGTACCTGTTTTCTGCAATCACGATTTGGCTTAAAAGAGTTTAGACATGGAGATGGAGATGGAGATTGAGCGTTCAGTGTCATGAAAGACCGAGAAACCGCCATGGCTAATGGAATCAAATCAACTTAAGAGGTAAACGGTAAGAGAGAAGACTTAGGAGGGAGCGATTTAAGAGACGGACAAGAACCTTATTTATATAGTAGGCGTGACACACACAGTGCTGCAAACGTGGCATATAATTAATATGGCAGGAATAAGTTGGAGAGAGAGAGCGCCACATTTTTATCTTTTTAACTTGGTTTTTTTGGGTACAAATTCATTGAATTAATCTCCTGTGGACATCTTGCTGTCCTGTAATAATGTTATTGAAAAAAAAGAAGAAGAAGGTTATTAAAGGACTAGTATTTATTAATTTTTGTAACGAAAGGAAAGGAGGAGTATTTGATTTACCGTGTAAAATGGAATACATATATATATATATATATATATATATATATATATATTGACAAGAGGTGAAATAGCCTTGAGCAGAAAGTAAATTAATTGATCAAATGGTAGGTTTTAACATACGAATATGTGTAAATATAGGGGTTGGAACATAAGATATGATTTGAACTTGTACTTTCCTATTATCAAAAAGGTATACAGGAAAATTGGTTGAAGTAAGTCATTTTTGTTTGGTCTCCCATTTTAATATGTGTCTTTGGGCAGCTGGGTGTGAAATTTTGTAATAGTAGATAGTCATATCGGCCATCATCGGGGCAAACGATGCAACAGCAGCATCGGTTAGAGCAACTAAAGGGGGCGGCATAACTGAATGATTGTTCAGCCAGCCAATGATGAATATGGCACCACCGGAGTGGATCAAACAGCCCTACACCACGTTTCCAATACCGACAGCAACTTAAGTTTATTAAGGGGACCTAAATTCATTTTAAATTTACTAAAGAGAAGCACTTGAAGCAGTGGCACAGTGTAAGAGGGACCGTGTTAGAATTTAAATATTCAAATTATTTGTACCTCTTCTTATTATTTGGTACTGTTATTATTATTGGTTGGATACTTTTTCTCAGAACTGAAGCCCGTAGCTTTTCAGTAGTCACATGGAAAAACTCTTCTTTTTTCCCTTTTATAAAAATATAAGTTATTATTCTATAAATATCAATAAAATACGATGAATTACATTAATATCTTCTTTGTTTTACGAGTTTTACTCTTTCTTTTATTTAAGAAAATAATAGAAATTCATCTGTTAAATTTTGTTCTATCTACTATGCAAAATATGATACAGTACGATAATATTGTATTGTATGTCCAAAAAATGAAAAGAACAATTATTATTAATATATATATATATATATATATATAATACATTGTTCTTTCCAAATTAAATAAATCGGATTAGTGCTATCCTATTATCTTTTAACACCATTAACGTACAACTCCTATAATATTTCAGTGGATGCACCGTTCACTAGTCGAACAAAGCATGCGCTGTTCAATTTGATGCTGTCCACTGCAGAAAGAGAAAGAGTACACCTTGCCTGTCCTGAAGCTAGCTAATTAATATTTCCAGTAATATATTATATATATATATATATAGCAGTCAGGGCCGCCTATAATTTAAGATGTTTTATGTAAAATTTAAAAAAGTATCCATTTTATTTTGAATTATTTTTTTATATTTATTATTTTTAATTTTTTATACATTTTAATTTAAAAAATATATATTTTTAAAATAAAATCTTACGATATAAATATATATACTTATATATATATATAGTTAATATGTCCTAAATGCCCTATCTTTAGGAGCCTTGCCGCATTCACTCATATACGCTCAGGGTCCCCTGATAGTGCTCTTTTGGCTGTGAGGTTATTATTGGATATGCATGCATGGCTACGAACAAAAGAAGATAGCAGAAATCCTAATTATGGGGTTAGATAGAGACTTGGCTGGAAATAAGTGCAGTTATAGTATTTACAATTGTTTAAATAACCTTGTTAAAACAGAACAGCAGTAGTAATGCGAATAGCTATTATATTTAAAAATATGAGGAAAAAAAATTATTTATTTAATAAAATTAAATTTAAATAAACTAATTAAATTGATAAACATCATAATATATTATTAAAAGGTCAGCGTGCATTAAATAATTAATGAATTTATATCACATCAATTGTATTGCAGTATTAATTAAAATTAAAAAAATGGAATTCCAATTGAAGAGTGATTCAAAGCATGATGCTTTTCTTCAAAGTCCTCGACAGAAAGAATCTTCGAGTATCAAAACAATACAAATTGTTAAGAAATAGGATCTATTTTTTTTTTTGGTAAATAAGAAATAGGATCTTTTATGACTGCATGAGGCGGATGAAAAAGAAAAGTAAAAGTAATAGATTGTTTTAAAACATTTTTAGTTTTTATTTTTTAATATAATAATTGTTTATACCCCAGTACCACAATATTATTCAAACTTTGTCATATATATATATATATATATATATATATATTGTAGTCTACCATGCTTCGAATAAAATATTAAATAAAAAAATGATAGTATTAATAGTTAAAAACAACACGAAGCCCTAATATATATAAATAATATTTCTATAAGAATGAGAAAAGGAAAGTACAAAATACATAAGTGTTTACAAAATTGTGAACAATAATTTCTTATTATGTTTTTCCTACAAATATGAGAAAGTAATTCAACTACACATTGGAGGTAGTGTTGGACTTGTAACTTAATTTGTCATTTAACAAAAGCATCAACAAGCCGGCCTTAGCTCGCAGATACCTACATGTAAGGTTTTGTCTTCTCTGAATCCTTTTCCATCCAAAATTCCCCAAACTCATCGGCTATAATATTTTATATATATATATATATATATATATATATATATATATATTATACTTTAATTTTTATGTACATATCTTACAATTAGTTGAACGTACGTAACTATGATAGATCAGTAATTAATTAGCTAGTTTTCGGCAATACTTAGGTAATCTTGGTTTTTTATGGTCCAAATAATATTGGAGCAAACGAAATAATTAATTAAATAAAAGCCAACTAAAAATTTGAATTATGATTTAAATTCAATTTATAATAATCCAGTATATATTTACTATCATTTTTAAAAAAATTTGTGAGACAATTTATTTATTGAAAGAAAAATCATATGTCGATTATGTATATACTTTTTCAACCTTATTATATATTAAAAAAAAATATCTTCTATTGTCTTAAGGTTGAAAAACATTCATACTGCAATGTCAAACCATATCTCAAAATAATATTATTTTAAAAAAATTCAATGAAAATTATGAAACTCGCCCATCATAACTTTTTAATAGCAAAAAACGAAGAAAAAAAAAACTCAAATAATTTAGTCTATTATGCAAATATCTAATTTGTTTTGTAGCAACCATGCTATGCTGGTGCCGTTCATATCACATATATATTTTGAAAAATAATGGAGTTTTGCTTAATTTTGATTTTGACATACGCAAAATCAAAATTAAGCAAAATTCACATGTGAATTACTCTGTTCTTGTTCATGCAAATGCACATGGTTCTCTAATTGTGCAATTCATTTATCATTTTGTCTATTTAAAGAAGGCTTTTCTACTTTAATGAAACATTGCCAGAACACTAGCTACTTCATTTGATTAACCTGCCAAATCACAGATTAGACATTATGTTAATTCTAAACGATAAAACAATATAATATATGTTTTTGGTTGTGGCCCGCATGCTGATTCCAACTTTGTGCTACTGCTAATGGTTGCTGATTTCTAAATAAACAAGAAAACAAAATTAACCTATATAGCTAATATAGTATTGATCTGCTTTTGTTATGATATGAGCAATAATTTTGGCAAAGCACCTAATAAATATAATCCCTTAAAGAACAAAACAAACTTTATGAATTTAAAATTTAACAAAAATATTGTCTAAACTTTATTCTATGATCAATACCTTTTACAAAGATTTTTCAAATAATTAAATAAAAGGGTATCCACCACCATCATATCAATCTTTTTGAGATTTTCGTTGCATGCAGTACTCATGTTTTAACTTTTAATCTCAATCATTAAAAGAAAGTGCATGAATGCTTGCAATTAATCCCACGTGTAACACACATTCATCCTTTTAAAGCAAACATAACTTTGTTTTAAATGAAATAATTAAACAAAAACTTTTTACCTATTTGGGAAAATTCAAGTTAGTTTTTTTTATATCTTTTAATTTATTTTTGGAGATCTGGTAAGATTTACATGTATCTAGCTGCTCTGCTGCTTTTGTAATGGGTGTAATCAATAGGAATTTTCTTCTTTTTCTTAATTAACTATTTCTTTTTCTTTTTTGGGTGAATACTGTCTCTCTTGTGCTCTACACTATGCAGCAACACAGTAGTACTTTTGCGTTATTTTTTTTTTTTGGTGAATTAGTGCTTTTGAGTTGTAAAGTAAAATATATATCAAAGCGGGAATAGCATTGTATATCAAATATCAAGAATTAAGATCGGCGTGGGCCTAAAGTTCAACACCACCACTTTTTCAAGCATAATGCGTAAAGCTATCATAATTTTTCTAGCTTGCAAAGAATGTGTGTGTTGTTAGTATTGTCTCACATACATCTCCATGATACAATTAGAATATGTCTGTATACAAATCTTAGAAAAACTTCACCATATAAACCTGTTTTTTAATTTAAATTAGGCCCATAAATTTTTATGGTATAAAAGTGGATATATATTTGAAATAATTCAGTTCTAAATCTCTAATTTAATCTAAAAAAAGAATATGAAGTGACTCCAACCCTGATATTAAGGAGGCTGTTAGTATAATCACACATCGTCAGATATAATAAACATGTGTTGTATCTTTAAGTTTTGAGCAAATTTCATCTTATAAGTTAGTTTTTAAGATTTCCAATGACCGAATATATGCATTATTTATATAATTAAGGCTTAAGACCCGTGGTTGTTGGGTCGGATAAATAGGAGGGTAAGACCTGATGAGATCTCCTCGGGTAGAGTCGACCAAAATGTGGGTATTTTATGTAGGAGCATTTCCTTAACTACCAAACACAAGTAATTTATATCTTGAGTAAGGCTCCTATACATAACAAATTCGAGTGCACATAATTTTAAGTATTCAAAAACTTATAATTAAATTAGGTTATAATATGATTTTCCTTTTATGGGTCATAATCAGAATAAGAAATATTGAATATATGGGATGCATTGGCCCTGTGCGAAATTAATTAAGTAAACAAACGTGGGTATCGATCTAGTTTGAATATATGCATACACCAAACAAATAATTGACACTTGTTCCCTATAAAAATAAAATGAAATTGATGTTGATGACTAATTTTTTGAGAGCCAGTGGCAGCAGGTATCCCAAACAGTCACCATTCTGTTGTTGTAGATTTGATTGAAATATTTCGAAAATGTAGTGCTAAGGATTGTCACATTTAATTTTGGCTGTTAGTTTAATTATCAACATGGTACATGTCACACATATATTTCTCATTTGATTCAATGAGGAATCCTTCACAATTTTACATATGAACTATATTCATTAGGGTTGGAAGGAATCTAATGAGTGAGTGCAAACAAATATGCACGGAACTATAAAAGGCAGCAGACAAAAGTGGAAATTAAGATCATGATGACTTGCGACACTAATAATTTCAAAGCTAATTACACTTGCATATTCTCATACTCAAGCTTTTTATATGTTAAGTTGTATTATATATTCAACTCGTCAACCAACCCTAAAGATATACCAAGATTTTCCAACGATTTAAAGAACACGTACAAATTTCTTCATCAAGATTTTGAGTCAAATTAGATTTTTAAAATAATAATAATAATAACAATTTGTAGTTTATTCGATTTGATTTTAATCTTATGAGAAAGTAGCATTTTTTTTACGTCTAATCCATATACAAGGCTTTTTTTTTAACATCTCACATTTAGACACCGCCTATTTGTGCATTTAAAAACATTTATCTTACTAAATTAAATTATGTACATTCAACCACTCCTATATTTGTCTTCTTCATTGTTATTTCTCAAAAATGAAACAAAAATTGAGTTTAAGAAACTATTGAATTTTGGACTCATATTAAAGATAAGCCTTTTTTTTTCTTTTGTTATAAGTTTCTTTGGAAGTTTTACAATATTTTGAAAAGAAAATTGATAGAAGAGAAGAGTTATTGATGACGACGTGAAGATTCATGAACCATATTGTCTAAATTATAATATGACGCGCGGTTTCACACAAATCACCCCATATTGTTGTGTCGCAGTTATAGGAAACCATTCGATTCAACTGTAAACGGAAAAGAAAAAAAAGTTGTTCATGTAACATGTTTTATTGTAGTGTCTATGAATGTATTACGGATTCATTTACAAGATTCATTAGTTATTACAAGTTTATTAATTTATTTTATTTTTTGTTTTTGGTAAAGGATTCATTACTATCTACTAACAATAAATGGTTGGCAATTTTCCCTGCTAAGAGCATCTTCAATGGTACTCTTTAAAATAAAAGATATAATTTGTATAATAAAGAACATCTTTATTAATATTTAAAGATAAATAATAAAAAAATTTATTCAAATCCAATAGACTCTATATTTTTATTCTTCATTTTACTTTTTCTCATAAGCATTAATGATAAGATTTCCCTTCTACAAAAGGTAGAAATAAAAATATTATAAAAATCAATTAATAGAGCACACAAGAATAAAAATATTATAAAAATCAATTAATTAAGCATATAGAAACTTGAAGCGTATTAATTAAAATCTAAATAAAAAGTGAGCTTTGGCTCTCTAGATGTGGAAAGTTCAGCTGACTGTAATTTATTTTTTTAGATATAAAGAGTCTGTTGAACTCTAATTTTATAGGATAACTCTTTAAAATAAAAAATTTAATAATATACAAAGCAAGATGCTCTAAGGTCGCCAAAAAAAAAAAAGTTAGGTCGGACATTAAATTTACAAAATTTGGTCAATAATAAAAAAGCACACATAAGACTAAGACAACGCTGATAATGTAATGTCGAATTAACAAGTTAGTGACTTTTTGGTTTTTTAAGCAAGTTAGAGACTCGCCTCTTGTAGTCCAAGGATAGAAAATGATAAGCGTTTTGTGAATTTCTTTCAAAGTCTAAAATTCTTCTCTGATCACAACGTAAGAGTCCATCTTGGCGACTATTAACAGAGAAGTATCAACCCAGACACAGTTGCCATTTTTAGTCAAAATTTGAAAGCCATAAAACAAGAGTTGCCTTGGAGTCACGTGATGACTAGTTCATTCTCAAATCAAACTCATTCCAAACACATCTATGACCATAAGTCTTCGTATACTTTTAAGAGACTTTGAATAATAGGTCTGCACGATATTAATTCCCTTTCATCTAGTAAGGCTGAATAATTATATATAATTAATTAAATCTTGTGCAAATTTCATATACAAAATTATTAATATTAATTTCCAGCTTCACATACCAAATTACTAATATTAATTAGATCTTTTTTACATATACCGTTGAGGTTCAAGCCCTCCTCCCTTCTAGCTTGGAATTTAATGTAATCTTGACACACACACACACAAAAAAAAAAGGAAAAAAGAAGATATATCTTGCTTTTCTGTTGTCTTTTAAAAAATGATGCATGTTGTTGTAATTAAACAAGTTTATTGTCACCACATCCGATCACTTTTCTTTGGGGCCCATAAAAAATATCAACATCATCTCTGATCCATGTCTCCGCTCTAAGACTTTTCCAACATAAGTAATTCAATCATTCATGGTGTTTCTAATTTACGGATTAAAGAAAAAAAAAAAAAGTCTCATACTTGAGTTTTCATAGTATAGGAAATGGTTATTTTCCATGATGGTGGTAGGGTTTAAAATAATAGGTTAAAAATTATATTAAAATAAATACTATGTGAAAAGTAGCACTCTTTAGTATTTGAATTTAATTTTTCTTCTTGGTAACTATGTGAATGTAGAAGCAAACGGAAAAAGAACTGTATCGGAAAAGCATGCAAAAAAAGCATGCAAGAGACATTATAAAAACACAACCTGTTACAAATCCGAAATGCAAAACCTTTTGACATCTAATGGTGAAAGTATAGAGCTAGAAGGGGTTGTACATGCTAGGCCTACAAGCTAGTATTCATAGGCAAATCGGACTAGTATTGATTGAGCATCAGTCTCTAATTCCCAGGCTGTAGCATGTACAAGAAAATCCCACCTGCAACTGAAACATTGAGAGATTCAAATTCTCCTGCCATTGGAATGCTCACAAGCTCACATTCGTGACGAGATTTCTCCGACAGACCACTACCTTCGCTACCCAAAACCAAGCACAACGGAACATCAGCCAAAGAATTAGAAAACTTTTGAGTAAGGTGAAACACTGGCTTCAGTTCTTCATGACTCTCTGGATGCCCAGCTAGCATTTTCATTTGAAATTCACTTTTAAGGGCTTCAAGATGAACCCAACCACCGCAAACTATAGGGAGCTGAAAAGAGGCTCCTCTGCTTGCTCGGAGTGCTTTCTCATTGAATGGATCGCAGCAGCCGGGAAGCAGGAAAACACCACCCTGTATGACATCAACCACAGAATAAGAAGTCTAAAATGTAAATTAAAAAGATAAAGAAAAATGATATTTCTTTCCATTTTCTTGGAGAATGAAATGTGCAAAAACTACCTACAAATAACAGGAAACAATGGAGGAATTTTGAAGTTTAAACTAATTGCTCACCCATCTAAAGGCCATGGCTGATCTGAGCATGGTACCAAGGTTACCTGGGTCCTGCAGTGAACAATTCAGATAAATAAGTAACAATATATGACCCTGAGGTTCCTAAAATCAATTACCTGCAAATTACAAAATTCCATAAATAACAGTCTAGTAAACATCAAACTAACAATATATTTATTTGCACACCTCATTAGGAAAGCTGGCAACATTTTTTTTTAGTAATTTATAAAGGCATGTGAAAAAAGGAGGAAGAAGAAGAATTACATCAGATTAATGAAAGAATCACCTGAATCCCATCAAGAACTAGAATTCGATGGGTAGATGGAAACCATCTCTCAGAATATCCTTCCCTTCTATCATCATTTAAATTGAAAAAACTATTGGGAATTTTCATTAGAGCAATTGCTTCAATAGACTCAATTGATTGCACCCCAGAAAGTTTTTTCATCACAATGAAGCTCACACGCACAATGCGAACAGATAAACCATCTATCTCTTCAGGTATTTCAGCTTTTTCAAGTACAAGTAAACAAACTATTCTAACAGTTTTCTCTTGCAATGACTCTTGAAATCTGTATATTTCCCTGTAAATGCATGTAATATGTCAGAACATCTATATTGATGACACAAATTTCCAGATCAAGATTTATTCAATGAAATCAAATTACTAATGGATATCTAGTCAAGTATAAGGGACAAAATAAAACGAAGAAGAAAAGGAAGAAAAAGATGGAAACATAGTTTAATTGCATCAAGGTAGTAGCAAACACAGAATAAAATGTTCTAGAACAACACTAAACCTACCCATTCAGAATGAAGTACACAAAAATCATAATGCAAATGGAAGGGGCACCACTACACTACGTCACAACACAAGCAAAAACTGCAAAAGGTTATGTGATCAATGATGTTTTATTATGGTAAATATAAAACTTGTAGATCTCCTCCAAGTAGAAACGCATAAACTAAGATAAGATTGATAGTCTATCAAACTGGTTGTCTGTGGAATTATCACAATGAATCCTTATGGATGAAACTGCATACAATACCACTGAACTATTCGAAGGTATCCCATGAGGATAAGAATTTCAATACTTTCCAGTAAATTTTACATGTAGTGGAAAGAGTTTAAGTAATCCCGTGAGGATAAGAGTTTCAATACTTTCCAGTAAATTTTACATCTAATAGAAAGAGTCTAAGCAATCCCATGAGAATAAGCGTTTCAATACTTTCTGGTAAATTTGACATGTAATAGAAAGAGTCTAAGCAATTAGCCTTACCAGAACCCAGAAAGGCTAAATGTTCAAACCAATTTCGCCAGCACCTTTACATTCCAGAAGAATTGATTTTACAAGATACTTAATCAAAAAGACAACCTAAAAACCATTACAAACTGAGCTAACTCTATTTTGAATTTGTCTGTTCCACTCGAATACAAGAGTTATTTCAACAGTATTATGTAACTATCAGAAGCATGTTTTAACAAAGAAAGGCAGGATAGGGATTATAAAACTCACATGCAATTTGTAATATTTCCAAAATAAATAATAAATAATAAAAAAAACGTATACAGAGTCCAGCAAATGAAATGCACTAAACCGAGTGATGAAATTAAGTAATTAACAGTAGAATATGACTACTTTCTAAAGCCCTCTTGGCTTTATTCAGTTGAATTTGTGAATTCGCCGAAATTAACTACAGAAAAAAAAAATTACATATAAATGTTGTTCTCCACTTTGCACCATTTTCTCAGAAACCAAACAAGGTAAGGCAAATAGTAGACTGTAGATACCCTACCTAAATTGAACATCAGGAAGAACCCAGACAAATATTAAGTTATTCTGTGAAGAATTAGCAATATACCTGATAGGGGTAGCACCCACAACAAGAACTGAACCATGAGAGTGGCGATAAGAAGAGCTATGGCGAAGCTTGAGACAGTGTTTCACAAATGGGTTCGAAGTGCTTGTAATGGATTTCACATGGGAAGGCAGAGGAATATTCACACCCACCGAGAATCCACCATCGAAGTGTTCAGAGCTCCTCTGAAGATGGGTTTCTTTCTGAGAAATTGTCGTCTGTGAAATCCTAATGCTGAGCTTTGGAGGACGAACACACACAAATGGTGTGTGTATGTACTGCATTTTGCATCCGCAAGTCTACTGCATGGTGCATCCGCCAGCAAGTCTACTAAAAATATATTTGGGTATTTTCTATTCTAATTTCATGTTATTTTTCTCCTTGGTGTATATTTCTAATGAAATCAATTTATAACTACGTTTAGAAAAAAAATATATATATATATATATATATATATATATATATAAGATTCTTAACTTTTAGTAAAATTTGTTGACACATGTAGGTTTTGGATAAAAGCCTATGACTGTTACTATTTTTAAGAATTTCGTTTTTTTTAAAAATAAAAATAAAAAGAAACCAAACCAAACCAAATCGGCGTGCAATATATTTTGTTTTTCCGGTCATTTTAATATATGACTCAAAAATACTCCCTTTCAGCTACCAGATCATGCCTTGTAAATTTCACTTCGAATTCCATTGAATTTACTGAGTTTGCACATTGCCTGTAATGAACCACAGCCTCTGGGCCATACTTTGGAATTTGGAGCCAGCTGCTTTCAGGAATGCCAAAATTAATGTTGCTTCCATCTGTAACCAAAATTACATAGAAGCAAGGCAAGTAACTTTCCCTACGCCACTCACCTTGTCTTTCCTCCACAGGTACATCTGTGTGTGTGCGAGAGAGAGAGAGAAAGAGAGTGTGTGGTCGCCATCTAAAAATTATTCGACACAAGAAACATTTTGTTTCTTTAGATCAATATGTCCATTACAACAGAATTCCTAAAAATGAGTACAAATAAATAGCGCCTAAGATCTATCCTATATTATCTGAGATGCAGGCAAAGTCAGTGATGATCCTTGGTTGGGAAATTCATCCATTGATATTAATGAGTTTTGAGGATACATCCTTTGAGCCGTACCGGGAACATATAACCTATCAGAATTTGGGAGCATACCAGCATTTCTCTGAACTAATGGAGACATGTACATTCTTTCAGAAGTTGAAGGCATGGAGTCAGCCTGTTGAGAAGCAGTAGCAGCAGCCAAGTTGTCATTCCTCTGAGACGCAGCAGACATGTATATCCTCTCTGAGGTCGAATGCAGAGCAATATCTGTTCTCTGAGATGTTGAACCCAAATGGTTACTCCTGTGAGTTGTGGCAGGCATGTATATCCTCTCTGACATTGTGAACATGGTATCAGTTCTTTGAAATGGCTGTCTCATACTGTCATTCAGGTGAGATGTAGGCATGAGATATACCCTCTCTGAACTTGGATGAACTGTATTTTCCATATGATGAGATGTTGTAGCCAGAGTGTCGTTCCTATGTGATATTGAACCCATTCTGTCATGTGATGAAGGCATATATAGCTTCTCGGAAGTTAAGGACATGGCAGTGTCAGTCCTTTGAGACGCCGGTCCTGTGTTGCCATGCCTCTGAGATGTAGGCACATGAATTCTGTCAGAAGTTGATGTGATGGTTTCAGTCCTATGAGATGTTTGTGGCGCAGTTTTACTCCACCGAGATGTTTGAGGCAAACACAACCTCTCAGACATCTGGGGTGATGTTAGTGACACTCCTTGGCTTTGTAAATCTCTGTCTGTTGACGGAGGCATAGCTAGCGACATATCCCCATTGGATAAATCCCTATCTGATGCTGCAGGCATGACAAGGGACATACTATGGCTTGGCAAGTCCCTATCAGTTGTTGGAGACATAGATGATGACACTCCTAGATTTGGTAAGTCAGACTCTGATGTTGGAGAATCACTATCGGACGAGGAATGCATGGCTGGTGACACCCTTTGGTTTGGTGAGTCTCTTTCAGAGGTAGCAGGCAATGCTGAAGACATTCCTCTGCCTGTCACATCCTTCTCAAATGATGGAGGTGCAGCTAGAGGAACTACAAGGCTTGGTAAATCCTTCCACTGTTGAGCAACTGTTTTGATCTGAGTATAAAATTGTACACCTGCCTTACCTGCAATAAGAATGTGTCATATTAAAGAAAGAGAAAGACACCGAAATTCCAATAGAATAGGGAGAGAGAGAGAGATCTTACCGCAGAAATTTAGATCACCCGCAAAAGATGCCTTTGATCCATTAAATGACGAAAATGGCAATGGAACTGGAACAGGGACATTGATCCCAACCTAAGACATTAAATACATTTCAGGAAATGACAAGTAGTAAAGTACAAAGTCATAGTATATCTACCAGACAAGGGTATGATTTACCCAGGTGGATTCCGTGCAAAAAATTGAATATAAGCACTCAGGTCTTCCAGTTGACCTCTATAAGCAACTCATATTGTAGTTTTAGTATCAAGTCTTTTAGATTTAGTAATCTGATGAATTATAGCAGGGAGTATGACTACAATCTGATGAACCTATGATTATCACATGAAGAATTCACCTACATGCGAGAAAGAAGGGAAAGCATACCATGCCAGCCTCAACTTCATTTTGGAACCTCCTGGCAGCAACACCTGATGTCGTGAATATTGATGCTCCAGTCCCATACCTGCAAAAGACAAGAATATGCAATTATAAAACAGAAACAATTTTTAAACAATATGAATTCCAGAGTGGGAATTAAGATGTGCACATAACTCATATTATACAAATCATATATTCTAATTTTATAAATTCTTTACGATAAACATGTCTTAAACGTTACAGTTCATCCCAAAGTGTAATGAAGGCACATTCTTGTCTTCATTTGCAACAATGTTGGCTACATTTAATACAAAAGTTACTGTTACCACTGTTTTCAAAAGCTTAAGCTGTTAAGAAGTGGGCCAACTATGGTAACAGTAGTAGTTTTAACAGTTACAATAATACAAATATCCATTATGCTATTACCAATGAAATCCTTAATATAATTTAGGAAAGTAAAAGGGGAAAGGTAAGGAAAATAAAATCACGAAGCATGTCTCAAACTATTTTAAGGTTCAGACACGTAAGAGAGAAAACAAAATAAAAAAGTACCTGTTTCTATTAACAATCATTATGGCCTCGTCTAGGCTGTCAGCCTGCTGGTCATAGGACAACAGAAAATTTGGTAGTCAATCTTTAAGTTGCACCACCAGATTCCTCACTGACTTTCACACTTATGAAAGACAGGATAGAAATAGACAGACAGACAACGGATAGAAAAGAAAAGCAATAAAAATTACCTGCATGCAAAGAAGAACTGGTCCAAAAATTTCTTCCTGCTCAACACAAGATAGAGTGCTGTCAACAATATGCCAATGTCTTTGGCTCTACTCCTCTGACACTGAGTAACATAGTTAACCAAGTCCATTCAACTGAAAATATAATCTATTGGAGGCTAAAAAAGTACCTTATAGCAATCCATGTTGGTTGTAACATCACATAAGATCGTAGGACCAACAAAATTCCCATTTTCATAACCTGGAACCTAAAAGGTAAAGTTTGTAAAATTCAGAGAATTTTTACAAGGGGCAAGCTCCCTTGTAATAAGAGTAATTAGAAGTTTTAACTACTTGGCAAAAGAAATAAAGATGATACGTGCACCTTAACATCCCACACACCAAAATAACAGTAAAATTAAAAATCATGCAGAAGATGACGACAAAAAGACATAATTGAAAAGCTAATGAAAAAATAGAACAAAATACACCAAGAGAAAGTCATATCAAAGTTACAGGCATATGAAGAGAGATAATTTTTTTAAAGAGGAAAACAATAAAACCCAGCAGCACAGAACGCACAAGTCAAACCTAAATAAGGTGCTAATCTCTACAACTCCCAAGTATAAGAACAATTCAAAACAATAAGATCGATACATCAGTTAATCAATCATCAGGATGTCCCTCAGAAGTGGGAACTTTGGTGCCACTTTAGAGGCCATCCGATAGTACTAAGTTTCTTCCAAGGAAGAAACTTTTTTGTTATTAATCTCTGACAGCCATGCAGACTGACTTCACCTCAAGAGACCACAGTAGTCCCCAAACTCAGCACCAGCCATTGTTCCATATGATGCATTGAAAGACTCTCATTCAACACTAATTTGAAAGCATTGTTTCCAATTAGAGGTAGGCAAATGAAGATTTCTATCAGACCCCCACAATTAAAAAGGCCAACAAGCATCCTTATTTGACAATTATATAAGAGGAATCTAGGTATGCATATTTCAAAGGGAAGTCCCGAAACCACAGATCATGCATAAGCAGACTGCCCACAAAATCACCAATAACAGGAAAAAATCCAGACCTTCAAGAAATCTAACTGGTACACCAATCCCTGATAATTTCACAATATTTTTCAGCACAATGCGTCTCCAAAGACCATTACACACCACCATCAAAATCAAATCAAATGAAATACAAATAGAACAGAAATCCTAGTCGTGTGTTAGAAAACATCAAGAATACAACACATCCATATAGGATGAATCAACAAACCTTAAAACATCAATGAAAATTTAGTGGATTTTGATATATACATCCAGACAAAATCATAACAGAATCTAAAGCAAACCACCCCCACAAGCATTGATTTCAAAGGTGTCAATATCTACATTATGACAATTGTTGCCCAAACATCAAGGCATTCAAATATTTTAGTCCCACTGAATGAAATATAATGCCACTATATTCTCTCCTTTGAATTCTGTCCCAAATATTTCCAAGTAAATCTCCATCTTCTCCTAGAGCTTCATCAACCAACCAGTTTTGAAGAGTTATCCTTCTTAGATCACAATCATGTTAGAAAAGGTTGCCAACAGGATAAATGTCTAATACAACGTAAACAAAATAGAATTTCATAGAACCTCTTCAGTAAGTTTGGCAATGTATTGAAACTGATTTAAGTTCCAAGGGGACCACAGCAAGCAGTTCAACAAATTCATTTGGCTTCCACACGCACATATCACATAGAATTTAATTGTGAACTTAAAATGTCTTGAAATGAATTACAAACAAGAACTAGTACCACAACTTTTCTCCCATCGAGCAGAAGTCTAGCACCACTCTCAACACTGTTCTGAACTAAACTGCATATTTGATCCATCGTCTGTTAATATAGCAAATGCATAAAAAATTCATCAATAGCAACATAATCTTTTTCATATAACCAACCAAGAGAGATAAAAGATAATGCATTGAAGATTTCCTGTTACAACAAACAGTAACTCAGATTTTCTATCATTCCTCATAGATGGAACAAATTAACAGGCAGAAATTGTAGAGGCATGTATGCACCTCTATAGTAATAACCGGTCCAAGGTCAGCATCAGGATCTGTTCCCACATTGACCTTAAGGGCTTTGGCACGCTCTGCAAGTTCACCTTCCCTAAAAATAATATAAGTAAACCTGTTATCTGGACAAATTCATTTTCAAAACACAGAAAACAGCAGCACTTGCTGCTTTATTATTTTAATAAAGAAAGGCCAAGCTAGAGAAGTAGTCATATAAATGTTGTAAAAGTAATTACATTGTTAGACACAATGATTCCTGATTACTAAAGACAACCACAAGTTGGGAAGAACAATTAGGAAGGCCAACTTTAGACCCATACTCATCATCACATTCCCTCTTTCTTCCTAGGAATATTATCATGCCTCATAAAGAGGTTAGCCAAAGTCTTATCGATGCTTCATGGATATACAGAACAAACTCAGCAGAATCTTGAAAGACAATTAAACATAGATGACACCTTGAATAATCATGAAACCACTTCTTATGACTTTTAAACAAGAAGTGCGGATGCATAATAAAGCAGAGCTGAAGTCCAATTTTATAGGATATAATGAACTCAATAGGCGGCAAAACACCAAACCAGATAAGAAGAATAAGAGGTAAATATAACATACCACAGCACTGAACCCCCAACAAAAACAGCTGTGCTGAGAGCCATGCATCGCTGTCCCGCAGCACCAAAACCAGCACCAACCAGAGCATTCAAAGTAGCATCCATGCTAGCATCAGGCATGATGATTGCATGATTTTTCCCTCCTATATTGGACTAAGGAGTCAACACAGTTATCAGTCAACTTTAAGTCAAGAATTAACAAATTTTCCATTTGAGAGAGAGAGAGAGGGGATAAAAAGATCAAATCACCTGGACACGTTTTCCTCTAGCAGCTGCCCTAGCATATATTTGCATTCCAGCCTGAAAAGTAAGTGAAGAAGAGAATAATAAAAATAATAATGAAAAGGTTAAACACACAAGACTAGAACATTGCCAGAAACAATGCCTTGATATTATTAGAAGTCCAATGTAAAAACTACAAGCAAAATTCAAGAATACTTGAGTTGTCGAGGTCATCTAAGATTTCAACCTAGACCACAAAGGGTCACAAGCCTAATCAGAATCAACTCAGCTTTTCTAGCAATTTTATTATTTTAATGATATTCACATCCTAAACCAAAGGAAGAGTAATGAAACTCTTCAGCTCATAAGGAAATTGCAATCGCATAAATTGACATAATTGATTATGTACATGAGTCTCTCACCATATCAAAATGTAGCAAATTGCCAATATGATTATACACGAGTATGTTCGTGTGCTTAGTACATTTGAATCTAAATTCACATCCATCAATTCAGTATACGTATTAGTACACCTCAAGCATGGGAATCTGAGAAACAACTTACTGCATTTGAGCCGACAAACGATATGGCTTTAATATCATCGTCATCACATATAAAATTAACAATGTCCTGCTCACATCAATTTTCAGAAAGGAAAAAAAGGAGTAAAATATTAGAGAAAACTTATTAGTAATCGTATAAGAGATTAATAAGTAAACCTTCTTATAATGCTGTTATTAGATAGATAAGTACACAGAATGAAACCTTCTAGCAGGCAGGTCAAAGAATATTAAGCTAATGCTTCTAAAGTTACTATTAAAGCATCATCAATCTCATAAACAAGAGTTGTTAGGAAGTGGATCCCTCTTTGCATATCAAGCCAACACAATGTATTGACATTCCCCTCGCATGCAAATTTATCCATCAACCAGAAACATAACCAATCTACATGTGATGACAATAAATTCCTAAAAGATTCAAACACAAGACCAAACAAATATTTCTAAATTCTAAGTTCCCATCAATTAAAAAGCTTAAATTATTAGGACACAAGAAGCATTAACATTAAGGATAAAACAAAAGAATTTACACCTCTATCCCCAACCCACTTGAAATGCCAACTCCATAAAACATGATAGCATAGGGTAAGGGTACAAAGAAATTAAAAAGCTCCCATCAATTAAAAAGCTTAAATTATTAGGACACAAGAAGCATTAACATTAAGGATAAAACAAAAGAATTTACACCTCTATCCCCAACCCACTTGAAATGCCAACTCCATAAAACATGATAGCATAGGGTAAGGGTACAAAGAAATTAGCAAAGATGGTATGCCCTGCCACAAAACATTACATGAAAATGTTAAATCCTGACAACTAGATACTTCTGGTGCATTATGTTACAAAATAGGATAAGTGGCTTTAATTTCTTATGCAAGATCATTCATACGAGTTAAAAGCAGAGAATTACTTCCCTTTCTTGAGGAGCTCAACTTTCAGCATGGAGCTCAGTTTCCAATGTGGGAGAATAAATACACAAAAGGATGACATGTTTCCACACAGTTTCCTAGTTTGGGGATAAAAGAAGTTTCCTAGCAGAGTTAGACACCTAAGCAGAAGCCAAAAAAAAAAAAATTTTCCAAAATGGGGAAGGTAACAGATAACCTACTTGACCCATATACCACCTCAACTTAAACAAGAAACATTGTAAACTGAAAAGGATATATCTTTTTTCCAGTAATAAATCTAGAATCACACATAAATAAGCCATGGGTCATAAAAATATGTAATGACTTCATAAAATGAAGATCTTACAAAACAAAAAACTTACATGTGCACCATGAACAATATTTAAAACACCATTAGGCAAACCAGCCTCCATTGCTAGTGCCGCAAGTATCATGGAAGCCCCTGGATCAAAAATATCAATGACCATCTCAATGTAAATATGGGGAAAATAACAATATAGTGCAGCTTAATCAATCTACGGAATCAGGAATGAGTCAACAATGATGCAAGACCACATGGCCTATCAATGGAAAACATGATCTATGTGAGCTCCATAGAAATCATTTAAAGATTTATGAATGACATTAAAGAAGCAAGATACACATCTTGATTCATTTTAGGTATTTTTTCCCCATTTTTGGTTAAGCGAGATTTGAACCTTGGATCTTCCTAACTACACCCCATCTTACCATCTCAAACTGATGGAAGAAGAATTTAGTTAACTAGGTTTTATATATTTAATAACCCACTACCTTTTTACCAACAAATTCTGAAAATAAAATTGCAATCAAGAAATACTTGGAACATAGGAACCTGAATCAACATGGAAGTACTCTAAGACAAATAAAAAAAGCTCAAGCCTTGTTTCAAACAAGGATTCTAAGTAGGTGGTAGATTCCTCACTTTTGGTAATTGTTGAGTTACCATCAATCTTGAAAACTTAAGTTCTTAGGGAAGTGAGCCCAACCATGTACACCAAACCAACATAAACACACTTAACACTCTCCCATCAAATAGCAGGGTAGAAAATATGTTTAGAAAAATAAATTACCAGTACTAGAGGATAACAAGATTTGAAGATCAATAATGTTAGGCTTACCAAAAAGGTTTACAAAATTCGATTGCCAAATGACATGACAACATGTTATTGGCTTCCATTAGGGTTCACTTATCTCTTATTAGGCTATATTAAATTCTCAACCAATAGCATATTGCCACATCAGCTGCCACGTCATTTGGTGAATGAAGTTGGTAAAACCTTTAGGTAAGCCTAGTATTAGTGTTTGAAGATTAGATTAGACAGACAACTTTAGCTATGATACAATGTTAAGTTGTTATCAAACTCACGAGCTTAAGTTGTTAGGAAGCAGACCTAACTATGTCTATCAATCTAACACAAACACACTTGACAGAAATTAACTAAAATCATCTCATTGCCAGTCCATAAAAGTTGTTAACTCATCCATTCGAGGATAGCAAATCAAAGAAATTTAAGAATCAGACAAGAATATATGATATGCATCTAAAAGGGTTACCTGGATTCTTTTCACAAGGTTTAAGGACAAATGTATTTCCACATGTAACTGCAATTGGGAACATCTGCAAAATGGTACACAAATATTTTAGCATAAAAACGTTCCTTATTTCTTTCCCTTTCCTTCCACAGTAAGAAAAACAAAAGCATGAAAATAACAAAAAAGGATCCTCAATTCCTTTAAAACAGAGGACACTTGCTTCACACACAACATTCACAACGCTAGACCACCTGAAAAGGAGGCAGGCCCCTCACAGATCCCATGCTCATCAATGGCTCCCCTCCAACTGGGTTTACTAGTTACTAAAGAAGATTCAGATTCCTCAGGTACATGGTGAAAAAAGAAAGTATGCAATGAAGTCTTGCAATATGAGCAAGAAAATATTCATGCCTCCTTGAACAAAAAGAACATTCCATGCCTACTTAAACTAAAAGAACAGAAAATCTGTCAAGAGGCCATTAGGATAATCATGTCAGCCTAATATATAAATTTATCTGCACTAGAAATGATGAAACCATCTCAATATCAACAAAAGGAAGAAGCATTAATATGCAAAACTGCACAACCCCACTTCTGAACTAAATTAAAACAAAACAGAGGTTAAACAAAAAAACAAATGAACAAGTGCAGCCATACCCACAAGGGAATCATTGCTGGAAAGTTGAAGGGGCATATTCCAGCACAAACACCAAGTGGTTCCCTAATGCAATATGTGTCTATTCCATTAGATGCATTAGGAACAAATTCCCCCATTTGTAGAGCCGCCATCCCACAAGCATGTTCAACCACCTCTACAAACAAACCAGAAAATAAATGTACTCAATCTCCATAACAAAGGATCATAACACAGCCAAAATTTAAAACAGACCACATGCAGATACTAACCTAAACCACGGAGTACATCACCTTCAGCGCCCTTCAATGTCTTACCCTGTTCTATCGTGATATTCATAGCAAGCTTATCCTAAAAATTGTATCATGATAGTAACTATGAGATCAGAGTATGAAACTAGGAAGTTTAATAAATAAAATTATGGCATACTAACAATATCTCTATGGATGAGCTCCTGAAGCTTGAACATAATACGTTGACGAGTGGTGATAGGTGTGTTTTTCCATGAAGGAAAAGCTTGCTTGGCTGAACTAACAGCAGCTTTGAACTCTTCATAGGTAGCAATAGGAACTTGAGAAACAATCTCTTGTGTCGCCTAAATGGGAAATAAAGTGTGTGATTTACACTACTGCTATATCAACTCTTTGCAGAAGAAAATGAACTGTAGGAATTTACAAACTTACAGGATTTATAACATCAATGATTGAAAACCCTTGTGAGTCCACAAATTCCCCTCCAATAAAATTAGGAACCTTCAGCTATATTTGAATCTAAGAATAAGTTGTACTACCCAGCTCGCTTAACAAAAAGCAGAGAAATAAAACAGACATTTGAAATCGAAACAAAGAAAGCAAAGTTCATCCCAATCTCATTAAACACCTTACCGGCTGGTTGTTTTGCTTCAATGTTTCCTCACAGGGAGCAGTACTCGCATTCACAGGGACAGACCTATCAGGTCTCCAAGACTTGTAACTCCTTTCTGAAATTTTTTTTTTTATTATATAAATATACATTTATGTATATGTGTGTGTGTGTGTGTATGGGTGGGTGTGTGTGTGAGTGGAGAGAGAGAGAGAGAGTTGTAAATAAGTACTAACAAATCTGGTGATCAACAAATAACATCTACCCTTTCTTCTTATTTCTCAATTATCCTAATGATGACAAAACATATTTTGTAGGATAATATAAAAGCACATCTTTCAAGCCTACCAACTAACTCTTATGCATAAGAGTGCTAATTTTTCAAATAGCTGGACTTTGCTTAATAATGACTACCTATACTCAGATTCATGTTTACCAGATAATCAACATAAACCATTTATATTAACAACTGATTCCCATATAGCTAAAAATCTAACGTGTAGCATTACAATATTCACAATGCATGAAGAACATAATATAGGGGTCACACTCCCACCAAAAGGCTGTAATAGTACAGATTCTAGTAGCAAGCTTAGCCACAGAAAACCTATTTCTTCTAACAACCAAAGAAAGAGGTGGTACCTGATATATTTCCTTGACGTATCTTAGCTTTGAGATTGTACAAATGCCTGGGTGTTGACTGCAACTCTGGATTACTTTGTTTGAGAGCCTTAAGTACTTGACGGGGTTTTATACCAGCTTCAGTCATCAATTTAATTTGCCTGACCTCCTCCTCACTAAAACGACGACTATAAGGATGCTCTGACATGTCCTTTAAGGCTTCATGATTGTGATCTCCATTCTTTATGGTAAGTACCCATACATCATCTTCCCTTTTACCAATGGCTTCAAAAGGACAATTTATAAGGCGCGAACTTGCTTTCCTTTTGCGTTTACTTTCATCAATTTTACGCCTATTACGATAAACACCTCCCCTATCACAACCAAGAATGACTCTCCTGTCTTTCCTAGATTTCTTAATAGTCACCACATAACCTTGATTTGCACCAAAATCACGAACATATTTGATGAGATCTTCACGATCTTGAAATGTACCAGACTGTGGAGGAAGCATTTTGTTCTGCCCTGTAGGCCCTTTTCGACTTTGTGTTTCCATTACTGAAGGAAAAAGGGAAGAACCTATCAGGAAAGACAAAGAAGCAAGAATAAATATTACAAAAATTGCATGGCCAAGCAAAGATAATAAATTTTTTTTCAAAAATTTATGTAAAGCATATAACAGCAAATCCCAAGTACCTGAGAAATTCCTTGTATGGAAAGATAAAGAAGACAAAACAATAACACAACTTGAAAACTATAAAAGCAGCAGTCATGGAAAAACTCAAATGCACAGAATACATACAAGTCCAGTTAGAAAAAAACATGAAAAGCTAAGATAGAAAAAGATACTCCTAGGTTTAGACATTAAAAATCCCAACGGAAGCAAAAGTACATTAACCATCAAAACCATTAAACTGCACGTATTAAAGCCAGAATTGACTAGTATAATACTAATACTACAAGAAATTTTTTTCCCAGTCCATGCCCAATCAGAGTACCATTTTCTCATATGCATACTGTAAATGTTCATTAAATTGGTTAGCCAATGTCCACTTTTAGGAACAAATTTAATTAGGAAGATATCTCCAAAAAATGAAACCAACCGTTAATACTTCAACTCCAGAAATTCCAACCTGTTGTTGCATGGTGGTGCATCTCTGTTTCATATAAAAATGAAGAAACAAATAAACATTTAACCTTTATTGTCATCTGTCAATCACCAAAAGAGAAACAAGAAATTAGTTACATAACAGTATTACACCTTTCTCATCTTTGAACCATCATTTGAGGACACATATACAGGCTTCATATTTCGAATAAATGAATACCTGACAGCCCGAATCTAATAGGAGAAGGGATAATATTTCTACAATAGTGTCTTATTTTGAATTTGTAATATCTAAAGTTGTGTCTTTCCGAATCTTGTTTGCAAGCAAATGAACATAACTACAACAAAATTAAAACCAACTTTAGTCAAACACGTTTATTCTCCAAATGTAAAACACCTGGAAATTCAAGTCTAGATGGAGAATATCACTACATCAAACTCTTAATGTTTAGAATCTGGCAATATTTCTAAATGCTTGTTTCCAACAAATGGACATGACAAAGCATTATGCCTAATGCTTATAATAACCTAGTTTGAAACTAAATTTGACAACTGTTCAGCTATTCATCCACGTCATTGACATCTAACAAGGCAAAGGGTGAATAAGTAATAACAACTAACGTTCTAGAGTAATAGTGAAATGTCAATTGGAACTAAGCTAGAACCCCACCAGAAACACACTGATTTCCATCTCTAATTAATACACAGTAGAAGTTCGCCATCTTTACGCACAAGAACACAAAAAAGAACTTACTTGGCAATCCAATCAATTATGAAATGCCTGAAAAAGTAATTGAAAATAATCACAACAACTCCAAAAAGCTTAAGGTATATCTCATCAAAATTCCCACTGGAAAGTTTCCAAATTTGCTATTTGTTTACTGGGTCAATGGAAATTGCACTTGCAGAACCTAATTTTTTCACCTTCAACACATATATACAGAGACAAAAAAAAAAGAACCCAAACACAATAAAATTAATACAAAAATCAAGTTTTTGTAAGAAAATAAATCTGTAATATTAGAAAAAGAACCAAGATAGCAAAATAAACAGATCAAGAGCTTAATAATACCTACCAAAAATGTAGCAATGAAATTACTATGAGAAATTAATACTGTTCGCGTAAAAAAAAAAGTAATTAATTGATTAAAACAAAGAAATACCCACCAAAAATAGTAGCTTGCGAGCAATGGGAAGGAAAGTGAGGGAAAATTTGAAGGTTCCGGAAAGGATCGGGACGCCCACTACTTTTGATAAACAGGGACGCCCTCACTTGCTTCAAAGACAGGACCTAGAGACTTACGGATACGCTCAACACCACGCGTTAGGTAGCGCGTGGTGGCTGGAAGCGGATTCCAGTAACATTGAGAGTCGAATCACGCGCACAGTGAGAGAGTGTGGAGTTGTTTCTCGTTTCGACTTTCAGCATTTATGAAGGGCAGTTTGGGCATTTCAACTTTTTTTGAGACGAGTGTCCCCCTTATCAAAATAGGGAAATGATCTGGTGTTTTGCAACCGTTTTGGAAGTTCTACAACTAGCTGACTTGTCGCTTTATTACAACTTACAAGAGAAGTAAAGAGAAAAAGCGAAAAAAATTTTGAAATTAAAATTAAAATTAATGAAAAATAAATATCGAAAAAAAATGCATATGTCCCTGTTGCCTATTGGGCTTGGCATCCTCGTGATTTTCCATATTGGATTTCCCTTCATAATTTTCTTTTTTTTTTTTTTGCACAAATTATTTATGATTTTAAGCCGTAAAGTGAGAGACTAACGGTCTATCACTCACAACGGTCACCAAATTCAAATCTGTGGGCACACTCAAAACCAGAAACAGCGTTAAGTGTAAGAACCAGACTGCACATACCTTCTTCTTCTTCTTCGTCCGCCAAAAAGTTATTCCTGCGAGAGAAGCTTTTCCGTCTCTTCATTCCAAGAATTCATCATTTCCTAAGTATCTGAAACTCCTATTTGCATGGAACAGATGCAATTGACCGCTTGTAACCAACAGCCTGAAACCCTAACTTCAAATTCCTCAGTCACAGGGGTTTTCCACTCCGAGAAAGTTGATAAAGAACCGGAAGATTCTGGTATGGGCGAGAGGGACGAGTGCTTGTTTGACTCGACGCTTTGTGTCTCGGGTTCAAGACTGATACCGTCTGGATTGACGAGATCCAACTCTGCAGGTTTATACTTCTTATATCCTGTAATTTACTTTTCCGTTTAGATCTGTTTGTAAAATGAAAAGGAATACGGTTTATTGGTCTTTTGGTGATTAAGTCTGGAATTTGGTTTGCGAAATGTTTCCATATTAACTGCAAACTTTCCGCGTTCATTGGTGAAAAATCGATTTTATGTCATTTTATTTGTTATTTTATTATTTTATTTGTTTTGAGGTGTGGGTGGGGAGGGAGGGGGATTATAATTTTCTTTTTTGTTCGGTGATTATTATTTTTTGTGTAGGATTTAAATACTACATCTGAGAATGTTAGTATTGTATCATAGTGTTGACTTAAAGATGAAAGTTTCACAGAGAACTGAGGCTTAAAGTGCATAAATGGAATTATAAATGAAGTAATTACCTTTGATTGCAGAGGCTTTTGAAGCAGATGATTATGTAATGTTTGTGAATGCTGGAGGGGAGGCTTTTAATGGAGCAGATTCTAGTATTAAAATTCTAGGGGACACCTTTTATGAGGGAGGGAATGTTTTACGAACCAATGAGCAGATAAGAGATGCTGGGGATTATCCATTCATCTATCAGTCAGCACGGTTGGGAAACTTCTGTTATCGGTTCAATAATCTTCCACCTGGAGACTATTACGTAGATCTTCATTTCACGGAAATCATAAACACAAATGGGCCTAAAGGAATGAGAGTATTCAATGTATTCATCCAAGAAGAAAAGGCAAGTTATAAGCAAATAGTACTTTCCGTTTTTTTTTTTTTATTACTCGAGTAGGAGCTGATTTTGATACATAAGAGTTCCTCTTTGTGATGAAGCCAGCAGGTTCTATCGGATTTTGATATTTTTGCTGTTGTTGGAGCCAATAAGGCATTGCAATCAGTTGACTTGAGGGTTTCTGTGAAGGAAGACGGAGTTTTTGTGGTTAGATTTGAAGGGGTTATTGGAAGCCCAGCAGTTAGTGGGATTGGCATTAGGAGAGCCCCAAAAGTCTCAGGTATTCTTTCATGCTACCTTGACTTGGTTGTTGAAACATTAGTATTTTATAGAGAAAATTTTGACCTGTTCAAGTGGAATTTGGTTGCAGTTACACAGCTAGAACGTGAATGTCTAAAATGTAACAACTGTGCTGCTGAGATAGAAGTTCCTTCAGCTAAGGTTTCTTGCAATCCATGTATAGAATTCACAGTTATTAAGCAAATTGATAGTTTCTTACTTGAAGTCTTAAATTTGTGGTTTCCAGAAGAAACTTCTGCAAGCAAAGTCCACTACCAAATATGAGAAGAAGATACAAGAGCTCACCACACAGTGCCAACTTAAGGCAAAAGAATGTTATGAGGCATGGATGTCGTTGACCACAGCAAATGAGCAGCTGGACAAGGTCAGGATGGATCTGGACAACATGACATTTAAGACACTATCTCAAGGTAAAAAAAAGACTTCCATTTTGATTAAACATTTGTTTCTAGTGTCTTTTAGATTGAAAATATGGGACAATTTCCAGTGTCTTTTTAGCCACTCGAAATGAAGTTTTCACAGATGATGAGGAAAGTTTTTTGATTGGTCCAATTTTTTGTTATACTCATTTGTCTGCCTTATATGGATCCAAAAAAATTCAGATGTCCTACTAGGACTCATGTAAGATACTGCATTAGAAATTGGAAGGGCAGAATTTTATGTGCTCAATATGGTCTAATAGGAAGTTTTAGAATTTCCATGTTTGTAACCAACGCCTTCCTAAGCCCTGTGTTTATTCATTAGATCAAGCAATGGAGAAACAAGCTGCAGATTTGAGGAATATCTCAAGCAGTTATGACAGTGATAAGAAGCACTGGGCAGTGGCAGTCAATGATTTGCAAGAAAAAATTAAGGTGCAGTTGAAAAGTGCTTACAGAAATTACAAACTTTTATGCTCTATATTTGTATCCTCGCTTTATTCTTGATTGTAAGTTTATTATTGTTAACACACTTCACATTCTGGTGCAGCGCATGAAAAATGAGCATTCTCAACTTTCGCGTGAAGCGCATGAATGTGCTGATTCAATTCCTGAGTTGAATAAAATGCTTTTTGCAGTTCAAGCATTGGGTATGTTCAAGTTTCATTTTTTACTTTCATTTGCTTTGTTTTTAAGTATTGTTGGTGAGAACACATAATAGAGATATCATAAGTTGGTATTTTCGCCAGAAGTTTTCATGGACTCATGGACTGTTCTACAGTTGCACAGTGTGAAGATCTCAAAATTAAGTACAGTGAAGAGCAAGCCAAAAGGAAGAAGCTCTTCAATGAGGTTCAGGAAGCTAAAGGTACTTTCTCTATTCTCCTGATTATTCCACTGTGAGGTTCAGGAAGAAGCTTCTTACATTTTATATTAACAAGTATAACTAAAAGAATTCATGTATACATTAATTTTTTTAGGAAATATTAGAGTCTTTTGCCGTTGCCGTCCATTAAGTAAAGTGGAGTTATCAACTGGGTGTACAACAGTTGTAGACTTCGATGCAGGAAAGGATGGCTGTCTTGGAATCCTCACAAATGGCACCACTAAAAAGTCTTTTAGATTTGATAGAGTTTACACACCTAAGGATGATCAAGGTATTCATGTATTGCTTTCATTTGATTACTAATTTTTCAATTTATAGTTGTCTTATACAAGTATTGAACTAGACAGTTGTTTTTCTTTGTTTTGGCAGTTGACGTGTTTGTGGATGCTTCACCAATGGTGATTTCTGTGCTAGATGGCTATAACGTCTGCATATTTGCTTATGGGCAAACAGGGACTGGCAAAACATTTACGATGGAGGGAACTGAACAAAATAGGGGGGTGAACTATAGGACTCTTGAACAATTGTTTAAAACTGCCAATGAAAGAAGTGATACTTTTACATATGACATATCCGTTAGTGTACTTGAAGTATACAACGAGCAGATTAGGGACTTGTTAGCTACATCGCCAGTATCAAAAAAGTAAGATTACAACTTGAACTTATAAACACACACTCATAGAGATCATAGAGTTGATGGTTCGAACTTTTTGTGTTGGCTAAAAGATGACCTGAATCTTTATTCAGCTGAAATAAGAATTCCTAGAAATGGCAGTATTATTCAATCTTCTATCTTGTGTATTATTTAGCAAAAAAAAAAAAAACTATAAAACTTAAATGTTTCTGGTTTTGCTAGGTTGGAGATAAAACAAGCATCTGAAGGATCTCATCATGTTCCTGGAATTGTTGAAGCCAAAGTTGAAAATATTAAGGAAGTCTGGACTGTAATGCAAGCTGGAAGTAATGCTAGATCTATTGGAAGCAATAATGTGAATGAGCATAGTAGCCGATCTCACTGGTATGAAAGCTCAATTGTTTCCTCCTTGCTTTGTATATACTGTAATAGTTATTTATTTACGCATTAGATATTAACCATTTGAAAGCTTTAATCATTCTCATATTCAGCTTACTTTGCATAATGGTAAGAGCTAAGAACATGATGAATGGTGAATGCACCAAGAGCAAGCTTTGGCTAGTGGATTTGGCAGGCAGCGAGAGGCTTGCAAAAACTGATGTCCAAGGAGAACGACTCAAGGAAGCTCAAAATATCAATAGATCTCTTTCAGCTTTGGGAGATGTGGTATCTGCCTTAGCTAACAAAAGCAGTCACATCCCTTACAGGTCTGTAAGGACTGCTTTATATCTTGTGTGCCTTTAGATCATTCTTTACATTTCCTTTTTTTTTCTGGTTCTTATCAATTTTTATTTTCAGGAACTCTAAATTGACACATCTACTTCAGGATTCATTAGGTAAACATTAATTCATTATATGTTTGTTTTGGAGTAGATTTAAGATTTTACTACTCATGCAGTTATGCCATAATCAGATTGTAAAATGGGCAATTTATAGCTCAATAACAGCGAAACTTGAATTCTTCTAGGTTTGTCACTTACATTTATGACCTTGATGCATTTTTGTTGCAGGGGGTGACTCAAAAACTCTGATGTTTGTGCAAATAAGCCCTTCAGACCAGGATTTGGGTGAGACTATAAGTTCTTTAAATTTTGCAACACGGGTTCGTGGAATTGAGTTGGGTCCTGCGAAGAAGCAAGTTGATACAAGTGAGCTTCAGAAGACTAAACTAATGGTTAGTATTGGCTATTGAGCATATTTGAGTTTTCCTAATTATAATTTCTTATTGTTTTCAATTATTTTTTATATTATATATATTTCTTGTACAAATATATGATTAAATATTTGAGTATGAACTTTTTGTTTCATATTTTTCTCCTTTAATTAAGCTCGAGAAAGCAAGGCAGGAAGCTAGGTCCAAAGATGAATATGTAAAGAAGCTAGAAGAGAGCTTACAAAACATAGAGAGTAAGGCCAAAGGAAGAGATCATATTCAGAAAATTCAACAAGATAAGATCAAAGAACTTGAAAGCCAGCTTGACTTAAAGACAACCCTGCACAATCAATCAGAGATGCAAGTGTCACAACTTTCAGATAGACTAGTAGGAAGGGAAGAAATCTGCTACAGCCTCCAACAAAAGGTTGTTTTTCACTTGAATTCCTATTGGTATTTTGCTCCATAACTTTTTTTTGTCACTTATCACATATCTTAAATCTACTAAAGGTAAAAGAGTTAGAGGGCAAGCTTAGAGAACGTCAGCAATCAGACTCTGCCACTTCTCAACAAAAGGTTGGTGTGTCAAACTTTGACATAACATCTGTAAATTCTTCTCCTTCTCATTATTCATTTAACTTGCACTAGGTTAAGGATCTTGAGATCAAGCTGAAGGAACAAGTGCAGGAATCCGAGTCTCATTCTGCTATCCTCCAACAAAAGGTTTGTCAAAGACTTAATATTGCTAATCTTTATTTGTTGAAGCATATCGGCAGGTCTAATGAACTATTTTAACTCTTCATTGTCCAGATTAGTGAACTCGAGAGAAAATTGAAAGAGCAGGAACAAAACTCAAATTCCTCCTTGCTTCATCAGAAGGTACCCCTCTAACTTTTGAGTTAACAAACAGAATATAAACTCACTGCTTAAAATTTTGGACAACTTGGGTTCCATGTATTAGTTTAAGATCATTTTGGTTGGAAATTCTGCCTGAAAATGCGAATCTTTTGTTTTAATTTTCATGACAGATTAAGGAGCTTGAGGAAAAGTTGAGGGAGCAAGAACTACAGCAGCAGTGCAGTCAAGATTATATGGATGCAACAGGGGCCACACCAGCTGAGGGAAAGACAATGCATATAAGAGATGAAATTATGAGCAACGTAGAAGCTCATATCTTAAGGAGTTCAAACTCAGTGAACCGCCCAATGAGCCAAGGTTCTAATAGAGATAATCATTCTAACCATGAGAAAAGAAAGAAAAGAGAGTTCAAAAGTGGGGATTCAGAGAACAACACTATTCTGCTACCAACTTCTTTCAATGATAACAAAGCAAGGAAATCTGACCCACCTAAGATTGCAAGAGTTATGAGGTTAACAAAGCCAGCCACAAATACTGCTGCTGCTGCTCAAGGGCCTTTGACTCACAAGAGGAATACCAGAGATCAGGTTCAAGGAGTCAAGGAGAGGAATGCTAAGAAAAAGATATGGTCAAGATAGTTAAAACAAATTAACCAATTTGTCCTATTGTGTAGTTGACTTCCTTTTTTTTTTTTTAACACAGTGTAAAAACCCCTGCATGACGTCATGATCTGGTATCTTGTAATGAAATTCATTCTATTAACCTCATCATTTCATTTTTAACTTCTTTTTTTCTTTTTTCTTTTTTCTTTTTTTGTTAAGAAAACCTTGGCCTGGTGACCAAGGCCAACCAAGGCCAAGCGAGACAGCAACCAACTCTGTTACTTGCTAGCAAGTCCAGCCCAACCCAACCCCACGCACATGGTCTTGTTACTGATATGTACATAAGCATTGTGCGCATGACGTAGGTTATATTTATCATTGTGTATGTGAAAAGGTTCAAATCCAGACGTAATTATATATATTATTTGCCAAACCAATATACTAGCAAATAAACGATTTGGACTGCCTGGTGACAAAAATGCTTTTGTAGATTAAAAACTGACATGGAAAAAGAAAACAAGAAAAGCCCTAAAGGAAACAAAAACTGAAATGATGAGGGTTTGGGGGTTGGGTGGGAGGGACTGGTTGAAGGTGTGGGAGGTGTGGTGGTGGTTTGTTCCTTTTTGGACCCCCAGCCCCTAACAAAATGCCGAAAGAGGTGACGATATGAAGGCATTGTTCTCGTTTCTAGATGGGGTCCAGTCCAGTCTTCCCCCGACATTGTCCAACACGTCATCATAATCACTACAAAACAATATTATTAACTTATTTGTGATCCCCCAAACGTTATTATGCCATGATGACATGTTTGATTAGCTAATTGCCACGCAAACACACAAACATATATCGAAAAGTATTCAAAGTTTCAAACAATCTCATGGACGGTTGATGATGGAAAGTGGGGCCGGCCCCATCGATTGGTGGATGGAGAAAGGTGTAGGATAAGCAAGTGTAGAGAGAAGTACACTAATTTCTCAGTAAGTGGCCATGGTTCATGAGCTTCTTGCAGGGTCGTGAGTTGCAAAATGACAGTTGACACCAACACATACAACAACATGAAGTAGTCTCTTCTTAACAAAAAAGTTTTCTTCCACTCAAGAGTCCTTCACGTTAATCACGCTAGTGGCTTCTACTTCTTCTTAAGGTCTACCAGCTTCTCTCTGTCTCTCTCTCAAGATAAGGACTCTAATGAGTAAGATTCACGTCCAATATCATAATTATTGTATATTAAATTATTAATCTAGTTGAGAAAAAAAAACTCATACCCACATCCAAAAGTGACAAAAAGTAATAACAAAGAAACGTATGTAAAACAAAAAAAGACTATAATACTGTTCCTACAACAATAAACAAGTGTGTATAAATGATTGATTTTCCAATCTTTTGAGGAGGTTTCAGTGTATATATACACATATACTTTATTGAATATAGTGAGAGAGAGAGAGAGAGAGAGAGGGCAGGGAAACCAACAAACAAGGTGTGAAAAAAGAAGGGGGACCTGGTAATATTAAGCATGTGAGACGGCAGAGATATTGGTACATCTCCATTGGCTTCTTTTGGTGTCATATAATATATATATATATATATATATATATATATGTATATAAACCTAAGCAATGTTATCACTATATATAGTCCTGAAAGCACATAATATAGTGGCTGATCTGAGACCTTAAAAGAAAATGGTTTATTTCATGGAAGAAAGCTCTTGCACATGTAGTTATTGGAGTGTGGAGTTTAGCTTTTTGCGGTGATGTATCCCAAAGAAAAGGTAAAGATATATATATCAGACAGTGAGTGAGTAAGAGAGAGAGAGAGAGATTGGGCTTTATTATTACAGGCTGTATATGATAATTCAGTAGCAGAGAGACTACTAGAGCAATGTGGAGGAAGAGTGGTAGCTAGCTAGCCAAAAGAAAACCTGAGAGACAGAAAAGAGAAATTATATAATTTAGCTAGCTAGTTGCATCCCAAAAAAGTACGGATTCCAGGGACTGTTTAACCATTTTTAGGACTAAAAACAGAGACGGCCACCATGTACTTTACATGAGAATATACAAGGCAAAGTAGCATACCATTTCGTGTAGTAGGAGGAAGCATCACTTTTTCTAACTAAGAAATCTCATTTTATGTGCTTCTCAATCTCTTTTTTTTTTGTTTTAATATGAAATTAAAGCATGCATATTTCATAGTGCATGCACAATTTATAGTGCATGCATATATTGCATGGAAATGTGTATATATTACAAGGATAAGTACTCATGGTGTTTGTAGTTGTCCCAAAAAAAAAAAAAAGACTAATGGTATAAGCCAAATTTGTGTTTATTAAACAAAGATACAAAAAGAGCTTTTATATATTTAAACGTTAATCTTTTCAATGCTTTTTTGGGGTCATTTTGTTTTCAAAAATTGGTTTTTTTTTAACATATAAATAGTGAAAGTAGAGAATAAAGATGGCAAAATCCAAAACCTTTTCTCTCTCAACAGTCATAAGACACAGAATCACAATGAGAGATGCTCAATGGCAATTAGCACGGAACAAAGGCTCGCTCTCCAAGACTCTAAAAAAAAGCCACACAAACATTTTTTTTTTCTTTTGCAACGCAAAAAAAAGAAAAAAAAGAAAGAAAAAGGGCCAACCTATAAGCTTTAGATGCCACATTTTTTTTTTTTCTCTCTCATTGATTCAAATGTTGACAGTCTTTCATTCAATACACTTTCAAACCACCACTTTTTCAGACACCACCAAATCGCACCACACTGCTTCTAATTATTACGAAGAGCCCCAACCCAAAAGTGAAAAAGAGAGACAGTAGAGGAAGACAGATAGAGATCAGAGAAAAGGCAGGCAAGGTTATGGTTTTAACATTACAGGCTTAGGTAGAGGACGAAAAATGGAGGCTTTACCCAGGCACTGCTACACCTATATATAATATACTGTAGTATTTTATCTGTTTCATATACATTTATATATTGGCATTGTTCAGTAGGTACGTAGCTGATGAGCCTAAAACTCAGTTCCTTGATAGAGATAGAGAGAGACACACAAAGACAGTGAGAGTTCTGGATACTGACTGAACATAAAACAAATCAAAGATATGGCATTGAGTCCCATTTTATAACAGTCCAAAATCTATCACAGATCCCAAAGAGATTTGGGAAGAGTAAAAAAAAAAAGAGCAAGAAAAACAAAGCCCTTCTTCAAGAAACCAGTGTGCGAGATTAGAAATGCTGGAGGCTTTATAGCCTATAGAAGAAACCATGTCTTAGTCATGGAAAGCATTCCAAAACCACTCACCGATGGAACCAATTACAATGCATTTCAGGGTGTGAAAAATGTAAAGACAACAACAAAGACAGTCACATTGGTTCTTTGTGAGCACCCAGAAAAAAACATTGTTTCGTTTTGGTAGTTCATAAAAATACTGCTGGTCTATTTATTGTTATTAGAACAGCAAAAGTTCAGAATCTACTTGAACAGAGGAAATGGCGAGCGCTATACCATCAACATCAACACAAAGCAACAAAACTAACAACTTTTTCCGATCGAGGCCATTGATGATCTCAACAGGTTTCTGAATAATAATAATAATAATAATAATAATAATAATAATAATACTAAAGAGAACATGAATTTTGGGGGGAAAAAACACTATCTCTCTTTAACTTTTGTTACCAACTTTTACACTTTGGATATGCACCCAACAAAAAAGAAAAAAAGCAACAACAAACATATGCCTAAATTGGTGTCATAATTTAACATAAATATAAATTTCCCTATTTTCTTCATATTCGAGATCATTTAAAGGTCTACCTCTTGAAGTAGTTTCCCCATATACATCTAGGGCAAAGCACTATATTGCTGCATATCACTCCATGCCTGAAACCCATTCCAGTTGTTATTGGTTGCATTTTCATTGCCGCCATTACTGTTACTGTTGGCGGGAGTTGGAGTCACTGGTGGTGCATAAGAGTTCCCAAAGAACCACTCCGTTGCTGTATCTCCACCACCTGAAACTTGTTTTCTTGTAGTGCAAACCTCAGGTTTTGCTACCTCCAGATTGTGAAACAAAATAGGTGACGACTGAGATTTCTGGGTCTGCTGGTTTTCAACAGGGACAGAGGAAGGACCACTATCTTTATCTCCACCAAATAACATGGACAGCCTTTGTTGCTGCAATTTCCAGTGAAGGTCTTGGTTTATGGAACTCAAAGACTCTATCGAAGAAGCAAGGTTACTATGGACGTTCATGGAGGAATTCATATTGGTCTGAATTGCACCGCCACTAAACCCACCGCCACTGCCAGTAGCTAAAGAGAGAGGATTATAATTAAAACCCATCAAAGAATTTGAGGTTCCAGATGGATTATCAAGAGTGAAGCAATTAGAAGCGGCCGAAACATCTCCGAAATTAGAAGAAAGCTGGTTATAAATACCAGTCGCTGATGAAGGGTTGCTGTGATGAAGCCTAGGAAAAGATAGTCCACCCAGCTGAAAATCCATGGCTGGTGAAATGCCATGGAAGAACTTCAACCCTCCAATTTCCGAGGTTGAGCTCGAGTCCTTCGAGTCGCTGCCGGAGAGCCTAGACGAAGACTTAACCTTCTTGTTTTTCCGGCAACCGCCCCCGATGGGGACGTTGCGCAAAGCTCCTCCTTTGGTCCAGTACCTTCTGCAAGTCTTGCAGAAATGTCTTGGTTGAGTGAGGCTGTAGTTGTTGTAGTAGCAGAACTTGGTGTTGGGCGAATCACATCGCGGGCACTTGAGGGCTTGCTCAGGTGGCCTTGTAGACGAAGCCGTTTTCCGGCTGCTTGAGCCTTGGTTCTCATCCTTCCCACCCGGCTGTTTTGCCTGTATATTATCCGGGGACATCATTTGGAAATATTACAATATATCTATGTAGTGGTCCTGAATCCTGATGAACAGAAGATCGAAAACCTAGAAGAAAATAGAAGGGAAAAAAAATGAGAAAAGAGAAATGGTGTGGAATTAGTTGTTTAATTGATGTAGTCTAGGTTGGTGGTGGTTCAGTTTCCTTTTGCAGAGGCAAAGATACTCAATTCAATGGTTTCATGCATGGGATAGAGAGAGATAGAGAGAGAGAGAAGGAAGGATAGAGGGATGTTGAAGGTTGTGTGCTTGTGATCTTCATCAAAGAGAAGGGTTGAGATTTTAGTTTAAAAAAAAATATTGGTATGTATGTATGGTGGGTTTTTGGTGGTTAGATCTGATAGAATAAATCAAGCTGAGAGAGATAGAGAGAGAGAGAGAGAGAGAGATTTCACTAGAAAAAGCAGTCGGTCTAGTATATATATTATATAGATAGAGGAGAGAGAGAGAGAGAGAGAAAGTAACCATGACATGATGTATAGACAAATAAACTCAGTCTAAACTAGATACATAATCTGAAACCGATCCGTGGCAGAGTTGAGAGAAAGGATCCTCAACTACAAGAATTTATATATACAACACTTCATGGTTGATAATGGAAACTATAATTTAAAAAGCATCAATAGATTAGTTTTTTTTATAATTATGTGCAATTAAACCAAAAACACCCTCGTAATATTTAGTAGCTTTTCCCATCAATGACTCATAAATTATATATAAAATTGTAAATTAATTTTTAGATTATAAAATTAACATTTGTCTTTAATGTTACTCAACTCATTAATGTAGTATTTTTTTATTATTTAAATATGTTTTTTTAAATGTTAAAAGTAAGTAAAAAAACAAATTAGGTTAAATTATTATACGCAAATACAAATATTTTTAAATAATTAATAAAATATTATATTTAAAATAAAAATATATTATATTTATAAATTAAACACAATTTATGATTATTTTCAGAATTTAAAAAATATTGACGATAATTATATAATTTACAAATTTATGCTTAGTGCAGTGTCAAAAATTCTATTTTGTATTTGCAATAGATCAATTTGCAAAACAATGGACAAAAATATTTCCATGAGGGAGGGAATAGTACTAGACTTATGCATGATAGCTTCGATATTATACAGAATATATATATATATATAAGGCTATAACCTGAAATAGAGCAGCAGTAAGAGTAGTAGTAGTAGGGGAAGGACTAGTACTTTAATTAGGGTGAAGAGAGCTTTGAGTCAGTGAGAGAGAGAAGGAAACAGTAGCAGTGGGGCTCTGTCACACACTGCAGCTTTGTCTATTCCTTCCCATGTAACGTCCCTTTTGAACCATCCTCCAAACACAACCCCACAACTCACTCACTTTACCACTCCCCCATTTAGAAACTCCCTCGTGTAACATTCCTATTCTCCTAATCAATTAATTTCTCTTTATTATATATTATGTTATACTATATTAAAGCTTTAAACTTTTCCATCACTAAATCAATGGTGTCATTATTAATTAGCCACTATTTAGGAACCTAAACCAGCAAGCAATCTCAAACATGCAGTACTGTTCATTTATATCACACATAACATGTTTATTAATGTATAATGCCCTTTACTTACGTAAACCAATAGCAAAAAGAGAGTGCTCATCATACAGCTTTTTAATATTAATGACCAAATTATAAACAGACAAATGAAGCTTTAGTCCATTAATGCATACACACATACACATGTATGTATGTCTTAGTGACTTTTCTCGATCATTATCTGCAAGTTTCTCAATAGTTCCGATATTAAAAAATAAAAATAAAAGTAAAAAAGAAGAAGAAGAAACCCTTTAGATGCTACAAAAAGAAGATCTGGTCTCCAAAATTACAACTTCTTCTTGTATAAGTTATAAGTCAGAGATTGCAGAATAAAGTACACACACACATATATATAATATATATCAGTGAGAGAAAGCCCTTAAAACCTGCAGAGATACCACTTCCCGCCAGTTCTTCTATAACAGGGATTTTTTAACCGTCGCGATCATATCTATCTTACTTGTTTGTCTTGTTGCATGCAGAAGATCAAATTAACTACTTTCTGGAAAATAAAAATTAGCAGGAGATCTACTAGTCTATAGTGTTAGCTAAAGAAACAGAAAAATAAAGGACTGAGAGTTAAACTAAAAATTTTCTTTTGAGCTTATTTCATCCAATCAATGGCTGAATGAATGCGGGAAGTGGGGAAATATATGTCCTTTTACGTGTACCACCCCAGCTAAGGGCATAAACCAACCTTCTTCACTATTATTTTAACTATATTATATATATACATATGTGTGTGTGCATTATTTATTTTTTATTTATTAAAGGAATTGATTTAAATGCTAAACAATGTAATATTTTTGTTGGTGGCTTGGTGCATTGACAGACCGGCTGAACAAAAAAAAACTAATGTTTGAATTTGTTTCATTTCTTTTTTAGTCTTGTGACATATGATAATTGAAAATTATTAAGTGAGATTATTAAAAAAAATACACAACAATAGACTGAAATTAAAATGACTTTATGGTGTAATTAATATTCCATAATTAATTAATTTGCGTGTGCAATTAGAGACATCAACTTCATGAAACACGTACAGTACTTCTTTAAACATTATTATTATGTTATTCCATGCATGCATATGAAATCCCTATTTTTTACCAAAAACAAAAATATGAAATCACTAACTACTAAGTACAGTGTGAATTATCATAAGAAAATTAAAGAAATATACAATGAAAATGTTCCGCTATTTGCTAACATTAATAAAACCCATGTACGTACTCTAATTCTTAATTATATACAGCATAAAACGATCTTAAAGTTTGAACTTTTAGTAAAAATATGCCATTAATTAACTTGTAACATGATAAAGATCGATCATGATTAGATACATGATATTTTCATACATATATAATCAATAGCTAGGGATTCAGCTTCAATTAAATATTACATTAGACTACATATATATCACCCTTTTTCCTTTTAATTCTTTTTTGAGCTATTCCAACGAGAATCTCTAATTATATATAGGTGTAGGCATATCTAAGGCATGTAAATAGTAGTAAAGAATAAGAAGCTAGCAGCTTATGTAACTAAAGAAGAAGGCGCGCGCGCACACACACATACAGCCGACCAAAGACGTTAGGGGGAAGCACATGAAAGGGTGGTGGAGAAACGTGGAAGTGCCGTAAAAGAGAACAGGTTTTCTGCTCTAAATACTACAGCTAAGCTATTACAGGCATGCCATGACATAATATAATATATTATTTATGTTTTTTCTTTCACATAATGAAGAAGACACACAGAGAATATATACACAGATCAGATCAGATGAGAGAGAGAGAGAGGGAGAGGAACACGTGAAGTGAGAGCTTAATTGGCTGGATTCCCGTGAGATATTAGAGAGATGACACAACACCCTTCCAAGTTCATCACCAGCTTCCATCCATATAACCAAACCACACTCTCTCTGTCTGTCTCTGACAATATTCACCAAAAACTTCCCAAGCGTTACCTCTAGCATCCTCACGGGCCTCTCCTTCATCATCTATATATATTTTTTTTCCATTTTACTATCCACTTTTTCTGTTATATATATATATATATATATATATATATATATATATATATATATTTTCAGGCATTCGTAGCTATAAAATTAAGAGAAACATGAAGTGGCATGAGTATGACATAGAAATTAACGAGTTTCCCATGCATCATACCACATAATTTTGTACGTGGAAATCAGATATATGTGTATGTTCAAATCATGCACTATATATGTACGTGGAAATTTTTTTTAGAGTTTCAGTGTGAGGGTTTATACGATATTAACGATAATTTATTTTGAACAGAATAACTTTGTCATTTTTTGAACGCGGAATTGACGATACATGTTGGGAGAGTGTGATTATTTAAGTTAAGGGGACAAATACGTCGACGTTTGATCTGCACCATGAAGGTGATTGTAGTGGCTCCACTCTGGATCGGTCTGCCTTTCTAAAACACTTGTATGGGCCCCGATAATTATCTGGCCCGTCGCAGTTATCTTTCATTTTGGGTATTGTGAGGCCCACAACAAAATTGATACGTCGTAGTTTTGAACTTCATTTATAAATTAAAATAAAAATTATTATTTTCTTTTTTTTTTTTAATTTAATCAATTTCAGTATTTGCACAAGTGTCGAGCGCCGTACAATATTCCATATGTGCTGCGTTGTATGTGTGCATACCAATTGTTTAGACGAAAAAAAATAGATGATATAACTTAAACAACAATTATTTTCACAAGTACAATTTAAGAAAATATAGAAATTAAAATAGCAATTTTATTAGGATTACAAATTTAATTGAAAATAAAAGTAAAAATTATTTAATGAGAGGGGCCTAGGGAAGTCAAAGTAAAGCAAGTAGGGAAGTGGTTTTTCTAATAAAGACAAAAGTAGTAGTACGAAGATTAAATTCGTTTCTGCTAACAACAAACGTAGGTCAAATGAACAATCGCTATCATGTGTCCGATCTGAAGCCGTCAGATGGACTGACTGTCAAAACATAATTAAAAATAATCAAACCAACGGATGATCTTGTCCTTTTACTCTGCTACCGCCTGCAGCGCAGCCCCTCGATAACATCACTTCCAAGAGTACGCTCAGCGTGCTCAACTGCTCGCTGCCCATCTGGACCTTCCTAATCTCAGCGATGAGGGTAGTGTGGTCATTGCATACGTTGTTATTCTTGTGAAGTCGCTTTCTTTCTGTCTAAAAATTTTAGTTTTTTTCTTTCTTTTTTTTTTTAAACCGATTTTCAAGGGTGGAGGTTTGACGTGTAGTGACCCAAGTAGTAGTAGTCCCGCTGTCAGTAACGGCAGCGAGGCTTCAGTACCTTCGGCTGCTTCTTAATTCTCTCACATAATGAATTTAGATTACAACCGCTCTTTATCTGCCTGCTCAAATTATAAAATAAATTAACGTGTTAGAGATAAGTGATTTGAATTTCATATATTTTATACATTTCAAGTTTTTAATTAAATTATTATTTTATGTCATGCATCGCACAAGCTTTCATTCTCACTAATTTATTACAGTTTTTGACTATTTTTAATTCTTGATGAATTGATTGAATTTAGGAGGTAGAATCATGGATCATAGCATTAAGATATATACCCCATTCCTATATTAATAATTAAATTTTTATTTCAAATAATTAGATGTATTCCATCATATGTAATATTAAAATGCTAACAAAACTCGATCACTATGATATAAATACTAAACTATTATTTTTATTAAAAAAAACTATGAATCTGTTTAACATTTATCTTACAATACAAAAGGAGTTCAGAATTTTAAATTTTGAATCAAATTATAAGGTACTGATCAGAATAAATAATTAGACTAGTGTAAAATAATAATAATAATAATAATACAAGACGGAGGATGAGCACAAAATTCCTATCCTAGATCTATTAAAAAAAAAAAAGGTAATTAGTACACAGTACGTACAACTTTGATGACATTGGACATGCATGTACCTGTTGTCTTCAGCTTAATCCATGCATTAAGGGAATGACTTGGACGCACATATACTGCATGCAATGATGCAATTTTGTGCTTTTTTCTTGCAAAAAATGTTGGAGTTAAACCAAGTTATTTTATGTTTACAACAAACAACCCCTCCAAAGGGAATCGATCTGCAAAGTGCTCGTCGACGACTATATCATCCGAATATCCACCAAACGTTCTTCAAAATACTGTTGTTTGTAGGTCCATAAATACCATCTTAGGCCAATAGTTTTCCAAGCCTTGTTGGCGGTTTTTGCTTAAGCGGCATGAACTAACCATCCACCCAACACCAGCCTTGTCTCCGACTTTGAACTTTGCGACATTTTGGCCAACCTTTGTGACTTTGCCTACGTTCTCATGCCTATAAAATTGGTTATTAAAAAATTAAAGTGATTCAATTAATCATTTGGTTTCTCCTAATAGATGTGTACTACTATATATATAATATATACGAATGGACTAATCATTTGGTTTCTCCTGTACTCTGCTCTACTTTACTCATCACGTCACTACTTTCTTTCACCTGAAACTCACAGAAAACATAGAAATCTTTGGCACTAATTCTTGAGTAAGAAAAATAGTATTTTAAAGTAAATTTGATGGAGTTTTAGTAGGTTTCGGAGCTTTAACTGTGTATTTTAGTCCTTTAAAATTTATATCATCTTCTTTCCTCTAGACAGTTCCAATAGTTTGAAAGAGGCTGTGAAAGAATACCAACTAATTACGACTAGTTGTCAGAAGTTGCTAAAAAATTTTCCATAATTATAGAAGTTCTCAGAGATTTGTCAAAAAAAAAAAAAAAAGACAACCCACGTGTAAAACCATACATGCAACTGGGCTTACACTATAACAATGTTATCGGCTTCAAAATGACAATGGGCTAATTAAATCTGGACTCCTCTAATTATCCAATAACAATATATATATATATATATATATATATATATATAAAATATTGAATTCCTTCAAAAATAAAAAATAAATGAAACAAAAACAAAATAACTACAATATTGGGTCGATTTTTTGTCGTTTCCCTTTAGCAATAAAGTTTCAATATAATTCAGCAAATATATATATATATATATATATCGCCAGAATATTTTGCAATCTACTTTATTTAGAGATACAGCTCAAAAGTTAACATATCCTCTTTTAATAAAAGTAGCACCGAACACCTACTTCCCTTTTAATTGTAAGTTATACTTCCCCTTTCAATTGTAAGTTATTTTTTCATAAAATCAACGTATCCCAATATATATATATATATATATATATATATATATATATATATATATATAAAGAAGAAAAAGAATATCATTTAAGGCTCGTAATTAGCCCAATCTGAAAGTTATGGTCATAGACCTCATATATGAGTCCAAAGAGTTTTTTTTTAAAGCCCAATCTGAAAGTTAGGATCATGTGCATGCCCGCTTGGATGTACTAATTATTTAACGGTTTTTTTTTTGTTTTAGTTAAAAAATACTTTAATAATAAATAATAAAGAAATTTATATTTGGTGGCAAATTATAAAAGAGCTTCAAAAATATATAATACTGTTCGTTTAATTAAAAATTACTTTTAATTATAACAAATCACCAAATAAATCCTAAGTTAAATAAAAAATTAAAAGATAAACTTAGTTGGATAAATGGTGGAATTTTAAAAATCAAATGGGGTTATTTTTGAGTATGTAAACAAGTGCTTTTTTTAAATAAAAAAAATAGCATTTTTTTGAAGAAGGTACTTCTCCAAAAAAAACTACTTTAAAGTGTGTTTTTTTTAATTAAAAAAAGTACTTTTAAATTATTTTGCCCAACATATTTTGATATGTTTTTATTAGAAAAAAATGTTTTTTAATTAAAATAACACATCTAAACAGACTCTTCATAGGCTTTTTGGGAAAGAAAATAATTAATCATGGATATATTTACAGAAAAAAAAAATGGATATATTAGTTCTATTAAGATCACAAATTACCGATGAGTACTTTTAAAAATAGTCAAAAATATATATATATATATATATATATATATATTCTAATCCATTTTTAATCTTAAAGTTCTTTTTTTATAATGTTTATAGAAATCAACAGACGATCTGAACCATGCGTGCATGTAAAATAAAGTATTGTTAGTACAATTTTAGGAAAACCTTGAAGGTTCAAATTATTTTATATATTACATTCATAAATTACGGTAACAAATATATTTGATGGTTCATTTGACGGTCATCTAAATTCTCAAATATAACCAGAAGTGCTGTACCTTTTGATGCAGGAGATTAGGGAAAAAAAAAAAAGGCACTTTTTCAGAGTAACAATTGATTTTCAAAGATAAATTCAAGTAGCATATATCTCAACCTTTATAATTTTTATTTTTATTTTTTTTTGGTAATAAACCTTTTTAATTTTTATTGTTCTAACAAATAAGTACACAGTATGGACGAGAGGCAATGCAATATCAAATAACACAGTTAATTATTTATTTATTTATTTTTTGATTACAATAATTTTTAAAATAATAATATAAAAAGAGTTATCTCAAACTCTCAACTTTAAAAGTATAAATATAAGGTGCTTATTACTTAGCCAATCTCATTCTATTACCATAATTAATAAATACATCCACTTCACTTGCGACCCATAAAATTAATACACTAGTAGCAACATTGCACTTGTACAATGATATAGAAATTGACTATAACTTCGGTACTAAATTCAAAAGGGAGGGTTTAAAGTGTTGGCCACATCGATGACAGAGCGGTACTTGACATCATTCTTGGCAAGTCTTTCAAAGGCAGTGTTCACGTAGTCCATTGGAATAACTTCAACGTCTGCAGTAATGTTGTGCTTTGCTGCAAAATCTACCATTTCTTGTGCCTCTTTCATGCTCCCACATGCACTTCCAGCAATTAGCTTCCTTCCTATAATTAATATATACACAAAATGAGTTGTAAAATTCCATCTTAATTTCTACTTTTAGAAATTAAATTCTTTGTGAGCATTAGAAATTAGAAAAAGAAAATACAATAATTTGAAAAGCTTACCGAAAAGTAGAGGTAAAACTGGCAGCTCAGGCGGTGGTATTGGAGCACCCAGCATAATTAGCTTTCCATTTGTCCTCAGCAAACCCACCAATGGCAACAGAGAATGAGAAGCAGAAACTGTCCAGTATGCTATCCATTGTGCCCAGCGCTGCCTATCTTGCATGAATTATTGTAAACCATTATATAAAGTATTTTTACCTACTTAATTAATTGGCTTATTTTACAAACCGAATATATATAATATGTACTATAAGTTTAATTATAGTCACTCACCTGCATTTGATCTTGGTCTTGAGTCACCAAAAACGCATCAGCACCAAGACGTTCCACGGCTTCTTTGCGCTTTCTGGGGGAGGTACTAATCACCGTGACCTTCATGCCAAAAGCTTTGGCAAATTTGACGGCCAAGTGACCGAGACCGCCAAGCCCCAGCACACCCATGTGTTTACCAGGCTCAGCCAGTCCAAAGTAGGTCATTGGACTGTACACTGTAATACCTGCACAAAGTAGAGGAGCAGCACCATCTAATGGAAACTTATCTGGGAATCGGACTGCATAGCGCTCATGGACCACAAGCCTATCGGAGTATCCACCAAACGATCTTGACCCGTCTGGGAATTTTCCATTGAAAATCCATTGCACTTGCGGGCAATAGTTTTCTTGGCCTTCTTTGCAGTTGTCGCACGTACCACATGTGGACACAAAGCACCCAACTCCAACTTTGTCTCCAACTTTGAACTTTGTTACATTGCGGCCAACCTTTGTTACTTGCCCCGAAATCTCATGCCTGTAAGCATATAATATATAGGTCACTAAAATAAAGCACCCAAATAATTAGATAAATTAAGTTAGACACGAAAAGGAATGTATAAATTATATATACCCTGGGACTAGAGGATATGTGGTCATGCCTAATTCATCTTTTGCTAGGTGAAGATCAGTGTGACAAATGCCACAGTTGAGTACCTTAACGGTAATATCGTCGTCTCCATTAGTCCTGCGCATGCCCACACTAACAATGGTTATGCTTTTTCATGACCAGTAGTAGATAATATATATATATATATATATATACATGTACGTATATACAGCAATAAAAACAAACCATATATATACCTCCTGGTGAAGTTGAAAGTAGACAGAATTCCAGAAGTATCAGTGGCAGCCCATCCGTAGGAATTCACTTGTGGTTGTTCTGAATTCATTTTTGATTAGCTATACATATATATATATATATATATATAGGCTATCTGGTACGTGTGTTTTTGTAATAAGAGAATGTGAGAGCTAGATTGAAAATATATGGCAATGTTTTGTGAGGATATATATATATATATAGGCTATCTGGTACGTGTGTTTTTTGTAATAAGAGAATGTGAGAGCTAGATTGAAAATATATGGCAATGTTTTGTGAGGCAATGGGTGTGGTGGTGATTATTACCGGTCCTCTTTGTATCATATTTGTCTAAGCCATCCTGGCTGCTAAGCAGTGACGTTAACACATACGTAAGGGTATATCTAGCGGGTTTTTTCTGAATTTCTCCGACTTTTCAAGGTCAAACCATCCGAAGACCATATATTTATCTTTTTTCTCCGACTTTACATAAATTTATCTTTTCTCTTTTTCCTTTTTTTTTTTTTTCTTTTCTTTTCCGCATGAGATGAGAGCCACCCCCACAGTCACCGCTCTAAGCAATGACGTACTTAAGCGGTTACGCTTCCCCACGAGGTGGTGTCCTCCTTTGCTGCTTTTTCTTCTCAAAGACCATGCATGTTTGGAAGATAGTGAACAAAACATTAACCAAGTGAGTATGAGTAATCAATAGTGCCTACATCCATCCTCCGGCTCCAGTATATGGTTCGGCTGCCGATCAGTTGAATGTATATGGTTTTGAAAAGTCTGAGCAGCAAGGGAGGAAACCCCCTTGGTAGGGTGGGGAAGGTACGTCATTGCTTATAGGAGCGCTGGTGACTGTGAGGTGCTTTTGGCTTTCATCTCATGCACACAAATGATTTAAATACTATCACCCACCACTTCAACCCCTACCTTTGGGATTTTGAATTTATCAGAAAAAAAAAAAGCATTTTCTTACGATCGACACAAACACGTACACAAGCTAATCAAAAAATGAATTCACAACAACAAGCTGCGAATGGTAAGGATGGGCTTCCACAGTCACCAGGAGCTGGTATTCATAGTTTTCTTTATGTGTATGTATATATATATATTTGATTTCTTTTGGTCAGTTGTTTATATAAACTCATAAAAGAACGCAACCATTAATAGATTTGGGCATAGGGCTATCGGGGAAGATGACGATGTGAACGCAAACCTAGGATTGGCGAACTGGATTGGATATTATTTTTTTGGATTGAATTGGATTGAACAATTATTCATTCCATGTATATTTGGTATAACATAAAGATGGAATTTAACAAGGGGAAGTGCATGTGAGGAAGACATGGTAGACTTTTGTTGGAAAGTACAAAAATCATTTCGTAATGGTCTTGAAGTTATTCCAATGGACAACCTTAAATCCTTCCTTTAAAATTCAGTACTGAAATTTAATTACGAGTCATTTTCTATATTTATATATATATTAAGTCATTTTCTATATATATATATATACACACACACACATAATGTGTTCCTAGTTCTTAGGCTACTTTGTATATATGGTTCTAAAAATGAGATGATTGTATTGGTTTTGAAATAAGTAACTATACTACTAATTAATGTAATTTTTGGGCCACCGTATATGGATCTAGTTGTATACAAATTATCTCTGTTTTCTGGTACATATGACATCACTACAAAAATAGTTGAATTATAGGCACAAGCTCAATTTTTGTAACAAAGAGTAATTTATTGTGACAGTTTTAATTTGGTCACTTAAAGTAGCAAATATTTTGTCACTTGAGCATTTACAACCACAAACATTTAAGATTTGTGGTTAGAAGGCTTTTATATCGAAGGTATAGTGGCAACCTAGCAACATATAATTTTATGGCTATCATTTGTGACAAACTTAATTGTGACAAAAATATTTTATGTAACAAAATTAGATTTTGTTGCTATACTTCCTATTTCTCGTAGTGCATTGACAGTACCCCTACCATGCGACGTGTTTATTTATTGAAAAAAACAGAAATATTAAGGTGCTACTAGCTTCTTGAATTTGTATTTTGAAATCAATGTAATTAACATATTAATTACTTTAAAAGGTAAAAAAAGGTCAACAAAATTAATAAGCACGAAGTTTTCCAAGTTCGAAATACTTTTTTTTTGCTTTTATTCAAGGTTCAATTATCTCTTACTCCATCTAGAGAAATACATTTTGTTGGCTTTTATTTTGGATTCAATTATATCTTATCCAATATGATTATATAAAATTATATTGTCAACTAATATCATATTGCCACATCAGCTATCATGCCAATTTAATAAAATTTCTCTGTCCCCATAGCATTGGGAAAAACTCTAGTTGCTCATAAAAAAAATTTCAGGTTGCATATTAGAATTTATAGCTGACCATTATTTTTGTTCGTTTTCTTAGAAATATTGTAGGATCGATCTTCTTTCATTGAAACTGATTAAGTTCAATAGTTGTTATATACACTTTTATTTTGATAATAGTTCATTACCCGTAGTTTATGAGTAAAATAAGATTATTAAAGCATATCATAATAAAATGATCATTATGCATAATAACAAATGCTTACGCATATGATAATATCCTAATAAAGAAAAAAGCTTATATAAATCTTCATTTACAAGCTTATGTGAAAATTTAGTTGACCATCAAATGAACCATCAAGTTTTTTTCTAAAATTGCATAAAAAATCGATAAGATTAAAAAAATCCACGTTTATTTTCTCTCACGGACTTATTGGAATAAGATTCTTGTCTTCAAAGCATACCCTATTCTTTGTTCTTCCAATAAAAATTTGATGCATCATTCTTGAAAATTGAAAATAAAGAAAGACTAAACTTGTAAATTCCCTTCAGTGTTTTTTTTTTTTTTCCTCTTTTAGTTCCCCAATTGACCAAAAATGGGTCTGCAAATTTGAGAGTGAAGCAGAACTTTTTTGCAATTTTGGGGCTAATTTCAAATCCAAAAGTATTAGAAATTAAATCAATGATGTTAAGAAGAAAGAACCCCAACCATTTCAAATCTACCAATCTAGCACGTCTGCTAATATACAGAAGCTTTGCTTAGCTTCATTGTAGCCTTTGAGGATCATATACCAAATTTAATGGTCGCTGATCATTGTCATTGCAGTACTCGGGGAAGTAGCTCTTCTAGGTTTTTGGGATGAAAAATTCTTCAAATGACAAAACTAAGAAAATACCTTGGAAATTCTTTTATAATGTCAATAATTTAAACTTCCATAAGAATGAGACAAATGAAAAGGTAAAGTTTTTATTCACACAAAAGCATTTCTAAATTTAAATTCTATGGAATTTTTTTTCCCAAATCCTATGGTTTAAAATTTTGAAAATTTTTGTGAAAAGTTTGTATTTTTACTGTATTTTTGTGATAGATTATTATTATTTTTTCAGCATATTTTGTGGTATTGTGGATTTTTAGTACTGAACAAACTCGGTGATATATATCAATTGTAAATTTGTAATTATATCAATAATTTATATCAAATAGAAGGGAACTAACGGGTTTAGTCTCCATTTGTTTTAAATTTTTTAAATGATGAGTCAAATTTTAATTGAAAAATAAAGAATAAGATCACTATTGGAGACAAACGATCTAGTTTCGGACTTGTAATTCTTATAACCGTGACTTTCATAATACGTTCTTTCGCAAGAGATCTCTAAAAAGCAAATCTCTTTACACATCGAAACAGAATCTATATACACTTCTTGTATGTAAAATTTTCAAGAGCCAAAATTATTTTATTTGTTAGAGGAGTGTGTATAAAGTTTGTTTGTCAGAAAAAGAAAGTTATGAGGCCTTGACCATAACTTTCGGATTGGGTTCATTGAGATCCTTACTGACTAAGCTAAAAGAGAGAAAAAAAAAGACTTAAATAATCTTTATTTTTATTTTTAATATATATATATATATAAATTCTTATTCAAAAATTAAAACCTTAATTTTGGCCTTGGTTTGCAAGCTGAGTCTACTAAAACCATAATGGGAAAAATAAGATTGTGTTTGATAATACAATTGTTTTTATTTTTATTTTTGATTTTTTTTTATTAAATTATGTGTAATTTAATTAGTTTAAATATTGATTGAAGTTTATTAAATATTAATTAAATTACTTAATTAAATAAAAAAATAGAAAATAAAAACACTTTAAAACTGTTTTCATTTTTAATTTTATATTTTATATTTTTTTTTTATATTTTTAGTTTAACTAACATTTAACAAACTCTAACTAACCTTAAAGTAACTAAATTATACATAAAAAAACTAAAAATAAAAACAATTATATTATCAAATAAGCTCATATACTAAATATTGAAAGATGTAGATAAAAGTTTGAATAATTAATAATTAGTAACTAAACATGTGGTCAACTTTTGAATACTTCAATACCAATTGTTACGGTTTTCAATGGCCAAATAGTTTAGTTGAAAATTCTCAACTCAATCATGTATCCAAAGTTCATCAATGCAAACAAGTAACAGAACTAGATCGACCTACCAGGATCATCTTAATTTTCATTTTTTATTGGCGTACTTTTCTTTGTTGTGTTTTTTTTGGAAGTCAACATATACGGCACCAGTCCCATACGTAAGTATTACATCAATTTCTGGCTCCTCAAACCACATGTAGGGTATATACAGACATACATCTACTTTGTTTTTTTAACATATTAACATATTATTCGAAAATGTCTCAAGCATCAACTTCAGCGGGAGAGCAATCTATGGATGCCTATGGATGGGCTGCTAGAGATTCCTCAGAATTCTCTCTCCCTTTCATTTCACAAGAAGGTTTTTACTTGCACATATCTCATATTCTTCTTCTTCATGGTTTTCTCTATCACTACGTTTGTAATTTTATCATAATCATATTAGTTTAACAATATGCATGCTTTACAAACAATAAATTATATATAACACGGATCAAAATTGTATGTACAGGGCCAACGGTGACAAAGATATCACCATCAAAATTCTCTAACTGCGGCATTTGCCACACAGATCTTCACTTGGTCAAGGATGACGCTGGCATGACCAACTATCCTGTCGTTCCTGGGTAATATAAAAATATATATATTTTTTCTTTTGCCACAAGTATATATATACAACTTGTTAATTAGTCCATTGGTATATAGTATACATCTATTACCAAATTTTTAATTAACCAATTTTACAGGCACGAGATTGTAGGCGAAGTCGCAAAGGTGGGACAAAATGTCACAAAGTTCAAAGTCGGAGACAAGGCTGTGTTGGGTGCATGGTTGGTTCATGCCGTTCATGCAAAAACTGCCAACAAGACTTAGAAAACTATTGCCGTAAGATGGTATGGACCTACAACCAACAGTATTTTGATGGATCGAGAACATTTGGTGGACATTCCGATAAGATAGTCGTCGACGAGCACTTTGCAGCTCGATTCCCATTGAATTTCGCATTAGATGGTGCAGCTCCATTGCTATGTGCTGGGATCACCGTGTACAGCCCCATGAAGTACTTTGGATTGGCCGAGGCTGGTATGCATTTGGGGGTAGTGGGGCTTGGCGGTCTTGGTCATGTAGCCGTCAAGTTTGCCAAAGCTATGGGATCCAAGGTCACTGTTATAAGCACATCCCCTAGCAAGAAGAATGAAGCTGTTGAAAAGCTTGGTGCAGGTGAGTTTTTGGTTAGTCATGACCAAGAGCAATTGGAGGTAAATTAAATAAGAGTTCTTAATTATAATTAATTTATGAATTCAATGCCCTGGAAGCAAACAAAATTATCAAATATTCAATATTATAAATAGAAATTAGACGGGGATGAAATTAAAATAATTATGTATGTGGTTTCATTTCCATTAACAGGCTGCCATGGAGACAATGGATAGTATCGTAGACACAGTTTCTGCTCCTCATCCTATTATTCCTTTGATTGGTTTGTTGAAGACAAATGGCAAGCTAATTGTGGTGGGTCCTCAAATATTCAATCCTCCAGAGCTACCATACGTCCCTTTAATCATGGGTATAAATTAATTTTATTTTATTTTTTCCTTTTAAGGTTCTCATGCATGCAGTACTACTCTCATCTATATATTAATTAGTTTATAATTGAAAAAAACGTAATTGATTTATTTATAGGTAGGAAACTAATCGCTGGTAGTGCAATTGGAGGAATGAAAGAAACAAAAGAAATGATAGATTTTGCTGCAAAACACAATATCACAGCGGATGTTGAAGTTATTCCCATGGATTATGTAAACACTGCCCTTGAACGACTTGCCAGAGGTGATGTTAGGTACCGATTCATCATCGATGTCGCAAACACATTAAATCCTCCCGTTTGATTCATATGTATATATACAGGAGCTCATTTTGCCAAATTTATTGAATTCCTTCTGTACTTTACTTGGTTTCGAAGGTTATTGTTTTCATTTTTAATTTTGGATATGGAGGTTGGATTTGTATTTGGCGTCGTTTAATTGATATATATATTGTGATTACTTGTCATGGCTTTAGTTAAATTAACAAGATTCTTCAAAATTTTGATTAAACTTAAGATAGTAGTTTAATATGATTCTCATCAAATCATATTAAAGACTTAAATTTCAGAATTACAACTAAATATTTACACCCTTGTAGATATGATTTTGAATTATTATTATTATTATTATTTTGAAATAATAAGCCTTTATATATATTTTTTTGAAAATAATAGAAATATCCTCTCACATCTCATTTTCATTGCAATGTCACACCTTTTTTATATGTAAATTGAGAAGATGAATTACTGCTGAATAGTTATAATGTGGACAGCTTAAGTTGCAAAACCACTATTTTCTCATACAATGATCTGTCTTCCAATCTCCCCCGCCCCTACCCCTTTCCCCAAGTTCAAGTCTTTGATTTTATATATTTACCAAAAAAAAAAAAGTCTTTGATTTTATATAAAAATGATAAAAAAAAACTGCTAACTACAGATGGTATTCGTCCACGGATGCGACCATGTACTTGTAAAATTAGAAGGGGTGTCATTAGAAAAGGAAAAAAATAGGCGAGGAGTTTCTGTATTTTTTAAAATAGAAGAAAAACTCACAAAATAGAGCGACATTAGTGCAATTTTTCCTTTAAATTATTATTATTATTCGATTCATCTCTTTAAAAATATTATTATATTAATGCTATTCCTTTATTACCTTATTAAATTTTGAATTAATAAATTTTAATGTTGAAATACTTGTTACGAGAAAAAAAAAAGAAAAAAAAAAGATACTATAATTTCAAATTGAAAATTAATTGGATATATATATATATATATATATCCAAAATACAATTATATTTTTATTTTAAGGAGGAGTAAACATAATTTATATATATATATATATATATATATATATATTTTATTTTATTTTTTTGAAACAAAAATAAAATATATTAAACATAAAACTTTCTTAGGCCTTCTTCTTGTGGGCCCCGGCAAGGGCCTTATTCGGCTTGCCTTGTAGATAGCGACCGCCGGGTGAATGTGAACCGGATTTTTACAGAACCGCCCCATTTGGGCTTGGCTCGTGTTACTTTTCCATACTTAGCATAGCTGGTTTGGCTGCGCTTTGAGCTCCAAATCGTTGGTGCTTGACACAGCGATGGCTGCGACCAAGTCTCGGACAAGCAGCTTCTCTCGGAACTTTTCAGCATTATCCTCTCAGACTCCGGGACTGAAGCACGGTCCCAATGGCACAACCTTCATCTCATCTGGCATACCAGACCTTGACAGTAATTTTCTCTCACTTAAAACTGTTTGCCAAGTTTTATGAACTGGGTTCAGTTGAAAATTATTGAATTTTTATGTGCAATTGTTTTGTTTGATTTCTTAGGGATTTTGGGCGGAGGCTTCTCATTGGGAAGCCTAGTCATGGTGATGGAAGATTCTGAGGCTCCTCATCATATGCTTTTGCTGAGGAATTTCATGTCTCAAGGACTTGTTCACAGCCAATCACTTCTCTATGCAAGTCCTTCTAAAGATCCTAGAGGGTTTTTGGGTACTTTGCCAAGTCCAGCATCATCATCCAAAGACGATAAGTCATATAATAGTGACCCTGATCAGGTTGCCCCCAATTTCAAATTTTCATTTCCACGTTGTTTGATTATCTGGTTGCTACTTGCTAATATGGATGAATATTAAGACTTTGCTGTTTGTTTTGAATAATTTTAGGAGAAGGGGTTGAGGATAGCATGGCAATATAAGAAGTATTTTGGTGAGAATCAACAGAATTTTGAAAGTCGTAAAGGTGAGTCTGATTAGCATAATTCTTCTTCCTTCCATCTCATAAATAAAGAATAATACAATTTAAGGATAAATAAAATGCTAATGTTGCTTCATGTGTAGTTTTATTGGGACTAGTAATTGTTCAAAACAGATATTTTTAAGCTGAAATGTTGTTTCTTTCTCAGGCATCAGTTACTAGAAAGTTACTTGACAGAAAATTTCATATATGATCCTAGTAGCAAGCATCGCTAACTGTCTTCAAAAGGCTCTCTGTCTCTTTTTCTTTTATTACTATCTTTCTTTATTGAGCTCCCAACTAAAATCCTTAATCCTAGTTTTGTATGATTGTTCATGTAGACTTGTCTACTTAGTCACTGCTCTTACCTGGTTTAAATTTTAAGCTGGAGTGACTAACAGTTGGACTGTTTTGGTTGTTGTGCAGATGGTAAGCATGAGTTCTGCAATGACTTTGATCTGCGAAAGCCCTTGGAGAGGCAATATTTAAGTGGCAAGAATATAGAATGTGTGAGCTTTCAAGATTCTCCAAACCTTGTTGCTCTTCGCGACCGATGTGGAACATTTTTATCTCAGTTTCTTAGGTTAGTCCTCAAATTTTCCAGGTTCATATCTGGTCTTTTAAATTTTCAGTTACCTGAGTTGATTTTATAAAGTGACAAGCTAGCTACTTCTGTATATTGTTCAACAAAAATGCGTGATTGTCTTCCAGTGCTGGTTTTTTGATGGTTGGACTTGGAGATGCAGGATTGAGTGGCAAATTTAATAAAACCAAAATGAAGTCATTTTACAATACCATAGGAAGTTTTTTTCCTCCCTTAATTAATGATAATGCTGTTAATTTGTTGTTGCTTGCCATCATGATGTCATTTTCATGCTCTGTACCTCTCCTCAAAACTTTGATAAGAGGACTTCGGGAGAAGTTGACTTATCATTAGTGTTACAGATACAAATTTTGTAGAATCAACCTCTCCCTGTTACTTATTAAATTAAATTCTGTGCAGCATTCTTACAATGCATGTAGATACTAAAATAATCTCAAGGTCATCGGTAATTTCAGATTGCTGCCAAACTTACGTGCTTCTTTTGATCTCTTCATGTTCTTCTGTGTCTTAGTAGATATGTTTGGTACAGTATTAGTTGGTGATTGACTAACATCCTGCAATGGCACGTTGTATTATAACTAATTTGCATTGTTGTCACCAATATTTTATATTTCAGTTGAATTATAATGTTTTCAACATTATTTTTATGACAGCTCTAGAAGTGATGAGACCACTTCCAGTGCTGGCCGTGTTGCCATTCAGTCACTCTGTGCTCCCCAATGTGAACATTCCAACATGGTGAGTGCCAGGTACAATTTGATCTCGAGTTTTTCAATACATGCTTTATGACAATTTTTCTTTCGTATGCTTGACAGTTTTTGTTGAGTTGTCACAAGTCCTGTTTATCCTTGCCTTCTTCAAAACACGTGTGGTTATTTTTTTTTCTTTTTTTTTGCTTCTTTTAATTTGCAACAGAGAATCTTGTTTTCTCCTTGTTGATATCCTGAACATTCCTTGTCTTTTTTTCTTAGATCCATATCCGCTATGATAGATTTTCCACTTTTCTAGTCCAAATTTTTGCAGTTCAATGCCACAAGCATTATTAGGTTCATCACTTTAGTTGAACATAGTGTTGGTATTGCAGGAATGGGACATTCTTTCCTTTGTTAGATCTCTTAAAGGCATGGTACGTTCTTCAAATGCAGTCACTATGATGACATTTCCACCCTCTATTCTTTCACCATCTACCTCTAAACGATTGCAACACATGGCAGACACCTTGCTTTCTGTCAAAGCAATTCCAGGTTTGCATGACTTCTATATCTTCTTTTTCCCTCATGAATATTATATCAAGTATAACTCTTGATGAATAATTGGATTCAGATGAGGACAAAGAACTGGCAAACCTTCTCACTGGTTACCAAGACATGGTTGGTCTTCTTAGTGTGCACAAAGTAGCCCGCATTAATACACAGGTAACCTATATTTGATTTACTCTGATATACTCATCTTCTACTTTTTTGGCACATGGAGTTCATATTCTCACATGTATGTGCATGTGGTAAACACGGATAAATTAAGCTGCCTTCCACTTTTCCTGTATCATTTTTATATCTTTTTGACCCTCTTCTTTGGTATTGAAAACACTGTGAATATTACTCGGTCCATGATCGATATATATTTGGTATTTCACCTTGGGGATCTGCTAAAACCCTGATGGGAAACTACTATGCTCTTTTCTTTCATCCTCTCTTCTTTATTTCTTGATGAACCTTGTCTTGTTGATTGAATTTCCTGCAGGTTCCTGTGATTCTTGATGCAACAACATACTCCATAAAGTTGCAAAAGCGGAGGTTTTTGATATTAGAGTGTCTAAATCAGGCGCCTATTGATGGTTCAAGTGGGATTTCATATAGCACATCCGGTAGTTGTTCTGGGTCCTCTAAACCTGGGAGTCTAGATTTCTAGTTTTGTAACTTACATTACTGCAGGTCATTTTCATAAAGAAGCAATTTAGCTAGTGATTCTCTAGGATTCAGTCTGTTTTTGTGTTCCTTCACGCTTTTCCCTTTTTATGATTTTATGGATAAATTATAAGATTCATGAAGAAATTTGCAATCGGAAAGGAAAACAAAATGAAATTTTCAGAGGATGCCCCATGGCTTCAGCCTTGTAATTCTTTCAAGGAAATTTATTCTCAATCCCCTAAACGGCCAACATTTCAGCAGCATTTGCTTACAAAAAACGGGCTTCACTACAAATCTGATTATGGGACATATTGCTGCAATTTGGACACTTCAAATTAGCAGCTCACAAAAAGGTTGGAATTATCATTCACAAAAACAATTTCACTTTGTATTCAATTTTTTTAATATTCAATTTCACTTTGTTTGCTCCGTAAGAAACCTTTATATACTGCTATTATGGATTAAAAAGATCACTTAAAGAAACTCTGATCGACCCTACAAACTCGATGCCCTATAGGCAAATTAGGCCTTCTCATAGTCTATGCTATGTAGAAGAAAGGTTAAGAGTTTAATAATAATAATAATAATAATTAAAATAAAATTAAAGACAGGATGTTCGTTTTCAAATCATCGAAGCATTAATTTATTCGATGTTTGCTTAATATTTGGAAACAGGTGTATATAGGAGAACACCAATATCTGAAAAAGGTCATCCCAACTCAAATTCTGATAACTTCCATACCCAGGTTAGCTGGGTTAATAATATCAGCCCAGGTATTAATTATTATTCGTTCTAAATTCTCATCCTAGTGACTTGAGTCATACCAGTCCCAAAACCAAACAGCTAGATTTCAGCCAGACTTCAAAGTGTTTCCAATGTCGATGACGAATCGATACTTAACATCAGCCTTCACAAGACGCTCCATGGCAGTGTTTACATAATCGATCGGTATAACCTCAATATCAGCCGTAATATTGTTTTTTGCTGCAAAATCAATCATCTCTTGTGTCTCCTTCAGCCCTCCAATGTTACTTCCAGCTATCATCTTTCTTCCTGTCATATTATACATTATTAATGTTAAATGATAAACAGTCCAAAATCAGAGACAACAATTAAAAATATAAAACATGGGCTAGAACCTCCTAAGCCAGCTTAATTTTCCCACTTCATCACCAACAAGCAACCATGGATTTTACTTAACCCAAATAGGAAAGCATGTCATGTATATACTTACCCATGATCAAAGGAAAAATTGGAAGCTCAAGTGGCTTCTCTGGTGCACCAACCATAATAAGCTTTCCCTCAGACTTCAATAGGCCAATCAAAGGCAATATAGGGTGTACTGCAGAGACGGTGTCTATGATTCCATCCAATGTGCCCATAGCAGCCTTCACAATATAACACAAAATCATACATTAAGATCTAAACACTAGTAGTGCACATAAATTCATGGGCACAAACAGTTTATATACACACCTGCATTTGATTTTGGTCTCGGCTAATCAGGAATGAATCAGCACCAAGCTTTTCCAGAGCTTCCTTCTTCTTGTTAATTGAGGTACTGATCACTGTAACCTTAAGCCCCATCGACTTGGCAAATTTCACGGCAACATGTCCTAGCCCACCGAGGCCAACTACACCCACATGAAGACCTGGTTTATCAAGTCCATGGTACCTCAAGGGGCTGTACACTGTAATCCCAGCACAGAGGAGAGGAGCACTAGCATCGAGAGGTAGGTTGTCCGGAATGCGAACTACATAGTGCTCGTTGGCCACCATGACGTCCGAGTAACCTCCATAGGTGTCCGTTCCATCATGGTATTTAGCACCATAGGTGAGTATCATTTGGGGGCAGAGATGCTCATTGTTTTTGGCACAGTGATCACAGGAATCACAAGCTCCTACCAGGCATCCCACACCAACTTTGTCGCCAACTTTGAACTTCTGAACTTTGCTACCCACTTCTGTCACTACACCTACAATCTCATGCCTGCATTGCCCAATTGAGCCTGGTTTAATTTGTTAATAGGGCATTGAAATCTAATGCAGCATGCATGGCAGCTAGATTCATTAAGAGTGTTTAATAGTCAAATGCATGTGTATGTTAGTAGTTTATTCATAAGGACCTTTTAGACACATGGATGTTCTTGAATGAATCGAACCCACAACCTGATATTAGTAATAAGATCGAATCACTAATATATAAATTAAGATAATAGTACTATAGAACACATATTACATTAGGTTTAGTTGACTTATGAGTGACAAATATTAAAGATAAATAAGATCAATATGACTTGGAGACATTTTTACTAGGCTTTTGAGAATTCTGTACCTTAATCTAGCTAAACTGTTAAATCCATAAGAAGATGGCTATATAATTCCCTGATAGCAAAGTGGCAAAATCATTGTTTCCTAGAGCAAAGGTCTTGCATTATTTAACACAAAGCCCAACTCACATACAAATCTGAAATATTTCTCCAACAAAGCACTTGACCAATCAAAGCCAATGCACAATGATTAAGGTCCAATATTACTGTTTCGTCAGGAACCAAGTAGTGATCAATGTTAATTTTGTTACTAGTCAACAAAATTGAAGCCATGACAATATATCACAATTAAGAGGAATGGCATGGCCTTATTCAGTATTGTATCTCACAAATATCAAAATTTAAGAATACTAATGTTCTTTTAGTATTTCCTGACGATGCACTAAGTATGCTAATTTTTGCAAGGTTTTATCTCACAAATTCTAAAATAAAAAAATATAAATAAAACACACAAACTTATGAACAATTTTCCTTTGAAAAATAAATTAACTATGAAATAAATAGTAAAGAAAAAGATAAAAACATGAAAAGTACTTAAATTAAAAGGTCATATCTGAAGGGAAAAAAAAAAAAGAGAGAGAAAAAAGACAGTTAGAATCTATTTTCTTTAAAAATTTTAAAATAGGAGAGAACTAATTTCAGGAGTTAATTTCCGTGGAAGGAAAATTCGAACACGTGGAAGTGTTGCCACCCCGAAATGATTCAAAGTTGACTATCCATCTAGAAAGCAAAAGGGTTAGTCCCAACCATATGAAGTGTTATTATTATTATTATTATTATTAAAAGGTTGTTTAAATTTATAGCAAATATATATATAGATATTTTTTTTTTGGTAAATATATATATATAGATATTAAATGACAGATAATATGAAATTTATTTTTAATATTTTTTATTCACCTCACATATAATTTCTTAAAAATAATAATAATAATCCTCGTCTCGTTTAAGTGGAGGAGAGCTTATATATAAATAAACGTACCCAGGGACGAGAGGGTAAGTAGAAACGCCCCATTCGTTCTTAACCATGTGCAGGTCGGAGTGGCATATCCCACAATACAACACCTTAAATGTCACATCTTTCTCACCAGTTTCTCTGCAACCAAACAAGCAGTTAATAAACACATGAATCCTTGAAGTACCAATATACATATATATTCATACATATTTTGTTGCAGAAGAAAAAATGAAAGAAAAACCAAAACTTGTAATTTTTGTAACACGGGGCAACATTCATTTTTTTTTTTTTTTGAATAATTAACGAAGAGAAAAAAGTAGAAGAATATAACAGAATCGAGTGGTCGCGAAGAAAATAAGAAACCTTCTGGAGAAATTGAAAGGAGAGAGGAAGCCGGAGGGATCTCTAGCTGCCCAACCGAAGGCCTTCTTTGGGTGTTCTTCTTCTGGTGATTTTGCCATTTTCTTCGGTAAAGTCACCAACTTTGGAGAGACCGAGACCGAGGGACAGAGCACTGCGTGATTAACGAGTGTACGTGTCTATATATATATATATATGAACCACATGGCGATGAGACTTGGGCTGTTAACGTGTAGGGTTGAGATGACGTCATGGATGACTTACCCTTAACACAGTTTATTCATATTATTTGATAAAATAATAAGAGAAATGCAAAAAATATTATTTATATAACAAAAAAAAAAAAGTAACAACAAAATTTAATTTGTTACCAAATTAGTGTATTCAGTCTCTAACCACTAACATATTTACATATGTTATGGGGAAGAAGTTTTTTTTTTCTTTTTTTTTTTTGCTATTGAAAAAATTATGTATTATTTTAAATATTAAAAAAATGAAAACTAGAATATATATATATATATATAATAGGATATGAAAATGGTATTTTTTTGCTTAATATATAGTGAGATTCTTATGGTCTCCCATTTCTTTTTCTCCCTGACCAATGGGCCTGTTGCTGTTGGTTCCTTTTTTATCGGAAGCATAAAACATTTTTCTCTCTTTTTAATCTGCATTATAGTACAGGCCAGCTTGGATTGGATTAAAGAATATTGAATGGGATTGTATTGAGATAGCATTGGATTGGATGAGATAGTTTAGTGCTTTTTCGTACTCGGTGCAAAAAAGAGTTGAGATGGATTGAATAATATAAAATTTCTATTTAAAATAATTTATAATATAACTTAATCATATATTTAGTTTAAAATACTGAAACGAAACTAATGCCAAACTTGATCAGACCCGTCAACCCAGGTCAATAGTCAGTCAACGTCAATCAACTCTCGATAAGCACGATCAATGGGGACTAATTAATAACTTGTGTATGAAAAATCAAGACGCTTCTAGCAACTCTCCAAACCTAAAATGTGGTAACCTGCGCGTGAAAAATCAAGAAGTTTCTTGTATAAAGTGATAGGTAGCAGAAGAAGGTACTCAAATTGCAATTAGATGGCTTTTGACGCACTTTAATTGTAGACTTTACGTAAACTAGTGAAGCACCTCAACCAATTTTGAAATAAATCTATATCTAATGATCTAAATTGTCTAAATTTTTTTATTTTTTTGCCCATAAAGATTTTTAATAGTGGCAACGGGTCGAGATGAGGCTGAGGATTTTCTCACTCCGTTTCTATCTCAATCTCCAATTATAAAAAGACAGAATAGGGTGAAAATTCTCCATCATAAAAAGAGTGGGGATGCCCGTTCATTTGTTCTTCTTTTTTATACTGTAAAATTAATATATATATATATATATAATTATATTAAATTTTAATATAATTATAATATATAAAAGTTAAAATATATAATATATAGAGCGGATTCGGGGTAGAAATATTATATTCTGGCTTAGCCCTGCCCCGATCTCGGAGAAAAATTTTTTACCCTAATCCCGTCCACGTTAAGCGGGGAATCCTTCCTAATAGGGTAGGACTGGAGGTAGGGTAAAATGTAGATCCTATTTTTTAACAAAATAAGTATTTGGTGACTCACCCCAAATGATTCTTTTCTTTTTTTTTAATATAAATGAATATTAATATGGATTTTATCTCTTCATACTTTATTAGTGAATAAAATTTTTTTACTATTTTAATTTTGTAATTGAATAAAAATTTAGATCAACTGATGCAAACCTCCAACAGCGCACTCACGATTCTAATTAAGGAGACGAGCACTTAAAATATGCGGAGTAAGGGACAGCAATGCATTTTTAAGTAAAGTGAAATTAATTAATGTCGTAGCAATCTACAATGTGAGAGGTGCTCTCTGACATTAATGTTATGGACAGCTCTTAGTATAAAATTAAAAGATTATAAGGTGTATTGGTTCATGAAATGAATACACACAGAGGAATTACATTTATGCAAAAACTGGAATGTAGTAATTGATACTTAAAAAAGGGACCAGGACTAGTGATGTTAAATGACCCAGTACAAAAGTGTGCCCCATTCCACATAGGTTCTTCCATAAATAGTAGACGTTCCAGTTCCAGTCCCACCCAGTCCCACACATCACCTATAGTGGAATTATTGGATAACAGTTCAAATATCCATTCATTTGTGTTTTTATTTAAGTAGTACTTAAGCTTGTACAATTTTATTAATTAATAATACTGATATTATAAAAATATTCAAAATTAATTATATTTATCACTTTTTTATTTTAAATTGTATTAATATAATTTTTATATTTTCAATTTAAATAATTATATTATTATATTTTATCAGACGTATCAATATAGTTTTTTAGCTTTTAATTTAAAAAAATTAACCCTTATATTTTAGAGGCATATCAAATAAATTAATCTATTAAAGAGTTTGGATTTATTAAATGGTATTTAAAATATATATGTATATAAATATATATATACAATATTAATTATTTGCTAAAATATTTTATTGATAATGATATAGTATATAGTCTATTAATTTTGATAAAAAAAAATTAATAAAAAAAGCATATTCGATGATATTGAAAAATATAAAATGAGATTGTTAAAATTAAAAATGCAAAGAATGCTCCTAAAGAATAAGAATGAAATTATTTAAATTAAAAATATAAAGAACACATCTTTAAAATATAAAAATTATAAATGTAAATGTAATGAACCCAAAATTTTAATATGAGATTGTTTTGCTCATTGGTTCAACCTTTAATTTAAAGATAAAGTCAACCAGATGGATATTATTCATCTCGGTGTGTCAATGAAAATAAATATGTGATCGAAAATAATTAAATACGAGAATTGAAAGATACTGAAATGAAGAAAGAAGACAATGATTTTATTTGGAAATTTGACAACATGAAAAAAAATGGTGTTGACCGACTAGTCCAGATCAATCAAATAATCACGCAAACAAAATTAGAGAATATTTAACTAGCTTTAGTCTCTCCATTAGATTTTAGCCTTAATTTCAATGTCATCTTCATTTCAATTCTTCCAATCCTATGCAATTTAATTTGCAAACCATACTTGCTATTTATTGTAATTGTCCTGGATATTAGAATAACCAAATTCCTCTTTAATTCAAAGCCTCTGCCATCTAAATTTGACATAGTGATTGGTTTGACTTGTAAGTTAGTTTTAATCATTTATGTTAAAATTAGAAATTTTGGCCTTAAAGTTAAATAGAATAAAATAAAAGGTTAATTATAGATTTGACTTAGTTTTAAATTATTTTTTATTAATGTCATCCACACCTCCCTTTATTTAACAGTAAACTGTTTATGAGTGTTTTAAAAAGCACGAAAAGACGTTGTCAAAACGTCTCACTTCTCTTTGACACGATTGTCGACTAGCTTTTTCCACTCCCCACAGCTTTTGTCTCACCAAGCCTTCCCACACAAAACCTTCATCTTCATCTCATCGTCGACAAAAGGGAGAATGGGCGACGAGGGTGGTGGTGATTGTGGAGTAATGGTAATGGAGGAGTAGATTAGGTGTTGAAGATTTTGCATGTAAGGCCCGTTTGGAGGGTGGATGATGAACAAGAGGAGAAAGCGGTGATGGAGATGCAGATGAGATGAGATCAGAAAGTAAAAGAGAAAGAGGGAAAAAAAAAAAAAGAACCGAAAAAGAAAATGATAGAGAAAAAATATATATTAATTGTAATTACCTTTCTGCCCTTTATATGTTAATTTAGATGGAAGTGCGGGGTCTCATATAGTTTTTGTTTTTTTTTTAATTATAGAATTGATTAAAATTTAATCATATCTCAAAGGGTTACATGATAATAACCCTAAACTAAAATAGAGTACAGTCTTAAGTCTTTTATAAGTGTGGGCTTGATAACCCCGTCAGATGGTGTCTGGCGCCATTGAAGAAATGTCTCGCATTCTAAGTTCATTTGAATTAGAAAGAATAATTAATTCAAAATTAAAATTCAACGCCTTTAATTAGGTCTACTAAGTTCTCTTTCTATTAGAATTTCTAGAAGTTTCATCAACAAAAATAAATAAATATATAAATTAATAAAATAAATGAACAGCGTCTTCATTTCTCATATCATCAAAATATCAACTCACATTCGTTATATAATTTATTCAATCTTGCCTCACAAAGGAACATACATACCACATAACCATATCATGAAAATTAGACACACACCCCCCGATATTCTTGTCCTACAATTACTGGTCATACCCGAAAAAACACCTAGTTGCTAGACTTCAATGTGTTCCCTACGTCGATGACAAATCGATATTTAACGTCTGCTTTAGCAAGACGCTCCATGGCAGTGTTCACATAATCAGCAGGAATGACCTCTATATCTGCTGTTATGTTGTGTTCGGCTGCAAAATCAATCATTTCTTGTGTTTCCTTCATTCCTCCAATGCAACTACCAGCTACTATCTTCCTTCCTGTCACACCAAAATATATATATATGTATATACATATATATATATATATATATATTTTTTGTAAGTTCATAGTCTTACAAAAAAGAAAATGAATGGTACCTAATATCCTAACTAAGCCAATTAATCCTTCCTCTTGATTCTATATTTAATCTAATTTTAGTTTTTCCAACTCAATAGAATGAACAGCATGTAATGTATATATTTACCCATGAGCAATGGAAAAATTGGTAGTTCAAGTGGCTTCTCTGGTGCACCAACCATAACAAGCTTTCCATGAGACTTCAATAGACCAATCAAAGGCAGTAGGGGGTGCACAGCAGAGACAGTGTCAATTATTCCATCCAATGTGCCCATAGCAGCCTTCACAATCAAATCACAAAATCAAACATTAAATACAAAACTATACCCACAACCTCATCAGCAACATGTACAAATTTGTTCAAATATGCATGTATACGTACCTGCATCTGATCTTGATCACGGCTAACCAAAAATGAATCAGCTCCGAGTTTTTCCAAAGCTTCCTGCTTCTTGCTAGTGGAGGTACTAATCACTGTGACCTTAGCACCCATAGCCTTGGCAAATTTGACAGCCACATGTCCAAGACCACCAAGGCCAACAATACCCACTTGGGTACCAGGTTTATCAAATCCAAAGTATCTCAAGGGACTGTACACTGTAATCCCAGCGCATAGTAGAGGAGCTCCGGCATCAAGAGGAAGGTTTTCGGGGATGCGAACGATGAAGCGTTCGTCGGCCACCATGATGTCGGAGTAACCTCCGTAGGTGATGGTTCCATCATGGTACTTAGCACTATACGTTAGTATCATTTTGGGACAGTAATTCTCAAGGTTGTTGGCACAGCTATCACATGAATGGCAAGAGCCTATCATGCAACCAACACCGACTTTGTCACCGACTTTGATCTTTTCAACCTTGCTGCCCACCTCTGTCACTACGCCAACAATCTCATGCCTGTCGTATTACGCCAATCCAATCGTTAATTTTATAAAGGATGACGCACATAAATTGTCATCAAGGTTGCTGCTATATATCATATAGAAAGTTAAGGCTGTAACAAAGTTTCAGTTTAGCAAATGAATAATAGTACATGGTCGCCTAAGGTAAGTCCAACCTCCCATATGCAAGGCATTGACTGTTTGACTTTCAGTTTGTTACAATCCTAGTTTATTAATTTTTTTTTGAAAGAACAATGCTTTACAATAGGACTGGTGAAATTTCATAGTCCCGTCCTTTTTAAAATGCTAGCCAACGTAGAAAATTTTTATATGCCATATGGCAACTTCTGGTTGGCCCCAGCGCACTCATAAAGCTGTATAGTGCTCTAACTCAAATTATATTGTGTCGGACCAAAAGTAAAAAGAAAGAGGAAATAATTAAGTTGGTCAAGGAATAAATAAATAATTTCAGGTCTAGGTTTCTGGGAAATTCAGTTCCTACAGTAGACATTGACCTAAGGTCGTTTCAGTCATCGACCCAGTCGTCGTTACGAAATTTACCAAAAGGCGTCACTGATTGATTATTATTTATTTTTTTAATAGACTCAGATTTCAATTTTCTCAGAAAATATATTATTTTTTTGGTAACTAATAAGCAAGCTCTGTTAAAATTTGAGTTAGAATATATAAACTGAAACTTATTTTTTAATTTTAAAGTTAAATATATAAACTAGTTTTACTTTAATATTTTATTTTTGGGAAGAAAAAAAAAAGAATTGAGAACAAGATAAAATAAAATTAAGGAAGATACAAAAGAGGAAAAGGAGACGATTGAGAAAATATATGAGAGATTTTTTTTTTTTAAATTTATTTATTTTAATTTATATAAACGATGAAAACATTACCCGGGAACCACAGGGTAAATGGACGTGCCCCAATCATTCCTGATCATGTGCAAGTCCGTGTGACAAATCCCACAATACAACACACGAAACGTTACGTCATTTTGCCCTGTTTCCCTGTAGTCACAGTAAATGAAACACCAGCCACATAATTTAGTTTCATACATAAAACCAAAAAAAGGGAAAACAGCATCCTTAAAAACAGACACTAAGCAAAACCAAAACATGGTAAACCATGCATCTTTTCAGCCAATCAAACAGCCAGCCAACATCGTAATCGTCGACCAAATTTCCTTTCGAAACGTATAAAACAAATTATATATGGTTCTTTTTTCAATTTCCTCGTTCTGTCTATTTTCTTTAATAATTATTATTTTAAAACTTATTCAAAGAAACAAAGAAGAACCAAAACAAAGTGCTAAAAAAGCAGAAACAAAAATTGAAGAAAAAGAAAAGAAATATAAACCTCCGGGAGAACTTGAAGGGAGTGAGTACGCCAGAAGAATCAAGGGCTGCCAAACCAGAGGCTGCTCTTGGGTGCTCTTCTGCTGCTTTCACCATTTTGTTAACACCTTGAGCAAACACCAACACAAATATATATAATTGCAACAGAGACTGAGAAAACTATAGGATAATTAATAAAGATGAGAGAGAGACACACAGAGAATGATAAAACAGAGTAACTGATAGAGAAATGGTAAGTAGCTAGTTAAGATGGGGTGGTATTTATAAGGACGTGGGTGCTAGTAGAGGCTCCATAAAAGGTCAGTCGATGACGAGGTCAGTGACCTAATTTAGCGGTGATTTTAACAACTATTGCCTTTATATAGTTTGTTACTTCCTTCTAAAATTTTTCTTTTCTGTTCTGATTTTAAATTTAAAGCGTAGACCTCTTAACTTTTCTTTGGCCGCAAATCAAAATTGGGATGTGAATGGAAAAATAGGACTCATTTTCTTTATTAAATCTTTTTATGAAATATCACTATCTACACGAAATTTCCGCAACTTTTATTAGAGTCTTCCTAGTAGTCACACTTTTTTTTTTGGTGAATACTAGCAGCCACACTTACCTACTCATTTGGGAACAGTTATGGACATGACGTGGTGGGTGACGTAATGCAATGTATGCGGAAAAGTTCAGCAAGTACATAACATATGCTATTTAAATTTTTTTTAAAAAAAATATTAGTATATATATATTAGTAAATAAAGTTTATTTGCTATTTTAATTTTATAAACTGAATAGATGTTTAAAAATAATAAATTCATACGTCTGTTCTTCACTTGACAAACTAGCAAAATTAAATACATTTGAAGTATAAATAAATCTGATTATATTGTAACTTTCTATCTTTCTTAACGTTTAAGGCTCAAGCTTATGTGGACATGCTCACAACTCTTTTTTTTTCCTCATACTCTATTTCATGACTAATATTAATTTATTTGAAAAAATTAAGAATGATTTTTGTATTTTAGTTTTTTTTTCAATACTTTATTATATGTTATTATTGTATTTTTGAAATTTAAGAATGAAAAATATACGAGATGTTATTTATCCATATTGATGTATAATCGATCGCCTAATTTATCACATAAGAAGATTAAGAGGGAAAAAGACATGTTTATAGGATGTTTGGTTGTTAAAATAAAAATATTCTAGGATAAAATTAATAAAGTTATGTTAATTCGTTCCTAAGATAAGATTCATAGAATTCCAAAATAAAATCATACGACAGTGATTTGCAAAACTTTTTTTTTGGATATAAAAGTATTGCTCGTCCTGTTAACTTTTAACTTTTGTATGGTATTAAATGAGGTACTAAATGATTTTTTAAACAAACAACATTGAATTTTTCTTTGGGGATCAATTATATAATTTGAAAACACAAGGAGTAAACGTAGATTAACATGCATTTTATGTTGTTATGGGCAATTTAATTTAGCGCACCGATCATTTGTTTGGGAAGCCTAGCCATTAATTATCTCCAATAGACCGGATCAAAAGTCTATCAAAGCATTTATTTGGCAAGCCATTAATTATCTTTAATAGACCGGACCAAAAAGTCTTAACCAAGAGAATAAGTGTGGTACCATGGCACCTGGGGCCCATGGGACCACACTCATTGGTGGCATTTAATGAAGCCATTGAGTGTCTGCAGCGATCAGATCAAAACGTTCATATTGCAAACTCCATAGGGACCTCATAAGGCACCTACAGCTGCTCTATTTATTTTTGGAAAATCTACAGTTAGCAACTCATACAGGGTAGCTGGCCACCAACCTGTACGGAGACTCTGAGGAATATCCAATATCCTCTACGTGGCAGCTAATAAAAGGCCCAGCCGGCCGCTGGAGAAAGTCAGCCCTTCCACACCTTTCGTCTTTGAGCTTGAGCAACCTGGGAGGTGATCACTTCATCCAGCCTTTTGGCATATACATTGATGACAAGTGGCAAGATCTGAAGGGTAATGACTGGACACCTGTCGTTCATCCAATGACCCTAGTCAAGAGTACGTAAAGTGAGAGTGGAGGCCAACGGAGGGGTTCCGGGTTCACTCTCTCAACCAGAATATTTGGCCCCTTCTCCATGTCATCCTTCCCTTTCCTTCATTTTGATTTCTTACTCATTATGCCAATGAAATTTTAAATGCTGTAACCCGCTCAATTAAATTTTAAATACTGTACGTCTGAGGGTGTAATCGATGATCTCATCAACTTTGTGTTCTCTGTTTACAAATTTTCTGTAACTCGCTCCCAGCTTTATGATACCTTGAAAGCTCATTTGCATATAAATTTAGTCATCTTACATCTGCCTGCCTGAGCTCTGAGTGACACAAAATCCAATCATAATATATGTTCTGAAAACGATAAAATAAAATACCATTTTTTATTTCTTAAACAAAAAATGCCAGTTTTCTTTGCTGGGTTTATTTTTTTTAATATAATTAATTACAGGTACCTCAAACTCGAATTTTTAATGTAATACTTATAGTTAATGAATATATGGTAAATTAAATAGCAATTATAACCTTTTAGTCAAAGAAACATTGAGTAATCATAATTCAAGAGCTTACATAGTGACCAAGTTAGATTATTTTATTTTATGCTTTGTCTAACAAAAAATAGAAAAAAACTTATTAAGTTTTACTGATTACTTGCACTATTATTCAAAGAAATAAAGTAGAAGAAAAAATTGAGTTTTTTTTTTTTATTTGGTAAAAGGAGAAAAAATTGAGTTGGTGGCCAGAAGTCAAGTCTTTTTATTATTATTATTATTATTGTCAAATCCAATTAGGTACAGAAATTAATTGAATAAAGTAAAACATTTTTAATTAATTAATCAAGTGTAACGTTACCAATGAAGTTATTAACTCATGGAAAGAAAGCAAAGAAAGAGATACTACTAAAACAACGCAAATGAAGGAAACTATAAAAATACAAAACACGTGGAATCGAAGAATTAGTGGAGGTATTAAACGTTAATAACATTAACAGGCTACCTTTCAAATTTAAGTAATTTTGTTAATTCAAATTATAAATAAAAAAATAGCGTAGTATTTGTTGTCATGACTTGTGAGTACATGCAAATAGCGCCTCTTCTAATTTTAATATTTTCAAATTTCATATATAGATAAAAAAAAATCATTCTTATTGATTTTCTTTCTTTCTTTTTCTTTTTTTGGTTTTTTTTTTTAAAAAAAAAGAAGGAAAAAAACTGCCTTTAAAGTAATTCAGTGGATATATATCACTATTTTTTTTTAATCGTTGACTAGCTCAATGTATTATAAAACAGAAAGGCATAGAAATTAAGTTTTTAAAACCCTATTAACTAACACCAAGCTGTCTCTTCTGGCCTGTACTATAAAACAAAAAGGCATAGAAATTAGTTTTTTAAAACCTTATGAACTAACACCAAGTTGTCTCGTTGTCTCTTCTGTTCTGTAGTATAAAACAAAAAGGCATAGAAATTAGTTTTTTAAACTCTATCAACTAACACCGAGTTGTCTCTTCTGGTCTGTATCATAAAACAAAAAGGAATTAGAAATTAAGTTTTTTTAAGTCTTTTAGACCCTTAGTGGCTAACATAAAGTTTTTTCTTCTGTTCTATATTATAAAACAAAAAAGTATAGAAATTAAGGTTTTTATACCCTTTGTTAACTAGCACAAAGTTGTCTCTTCAGTTCTGTAAGATGCTTAACGAAAGTTTTCTCACTTTGAAAAAGAGAAAAAAATGAAAAAAAGGGTTATTCTTTATTTCCCCACTGCTTTGTTTGGTAAAATTAAACAAAATTATTTATTTATTATTTTTTTTTTGCGGATTACAAATTAAATTAGTGCAGCTTACATTATTCTTTTTTTTTTTGGTCGAATTACATTATTCTATTACTTGTACTAAATTGACACTCTTACCATTTTCTATGCGAGTTTGATTTGAAATAATTCTTCTGTCTCAATGAATCCAATTAGGAACTCAAAATAAACTGGGATCTTTATGAATTATTTTGCTTGGGAACGTGCTACTTTCAAAAGCTTAAAAAGGAAGTGGATCAAACGGGCTACAGTAAATAGAGACATGCATAGTCATTTTTCTTGAAGACTCAGCTAACAATTTTGTAATTTTACAAAGCTTTCAAATTTCAATATTGACGTGAAAGTGACCAATTTCAGGTCGAACCAAATCAAAATCATTACAACCTCTTTCAGAAAACTCGAGAAGCTGTTTCAATTTAACTCTGCAAGTTAATTTTTTGAAAGAAAATTGACAAACTTTATTAGGTGGTCCAGAACGAGGAACACAGCTTCAAAAGTGCTCCTTATTCTCATTTTATTCTTTTTATGAAAGAAAAAAAAAAGTCACAGTATAAAAATTATCAATTTAGAAATTTATTAAAAAATAGTACTTATTTGCTATCTCACTTTTATAACTATATATTAAATTATAGTTCAAAATAAATTTTTAGAGTTCAAAATAACAAATTTATAAAATTTCTTCTTGGATAAATTAACAAGACTGGGTAAGTTTGAGTCACAAACTCTTATTCTCATTTTATTGCTTACTACATCTCACTCCATGTCCTATTACATAGTATTGCAATTTAATATGGTTCATAAATTTTTATAGTCCACGCTGCCATAAAAAATTAATAGCGTGGGCCTTTAATGCGGGGATTCTAACCAAACAGATATATTGGACAAAAAATATATAATAGACACGTCATGATTTGACAACATTTATTCAGCATCCTTTTACCCAAAAAAAAAAAAAACATTTATTCAGCATCCATATAGATATATATTTTTATGGAGTGAATTTAAAATTAAGATATGCCCCGAAAAAATGAGAGGACAATGGTAATGACTGACAATTAAAGGAACATACACCTGGGGTGTGCCAAAGAGATAGTTAGGCATCACACAGAAGATTGTGGTCAGTCTTGGCCAGTTCTTATCGTTCTCGACATACTTAATGTAGTGGAGGATCTATTAGGGGTGTGAATACTTTAATTCTATCGGGTTGAAAAGATAAGTAGGCTACATCTCCTAATAAATCACCATGAGATCCACATCGAGGTCCTTTTCTTATTCATAAAAAAAAAAAAGACAATTAAAGGAACATCATAGCTCCACATTTTTTTTTTTGGTAATAGAACATCATAGCTCCACATTGATAGGGATACGTGTGTAATCATATATATGACACACTGCATGAGGATTTAATGCAAAAAATGTGAATAAAAAAAGTACGTTACGTATTAAAATTCCAATGCTCAATTCCCTTTGACATAGTTATGTCTATATGCAATGCCCTCGCTCGCAAGGACTCCCAGAGAGGCATTAAGGATTTGTCAAGAATTTTTGAAGCTTGCGTTGCAGTCATGTACGAGAACATATATAATTTAATATGAAATTACAATTATTTATTAAAAATCAACAAGAAAATACGAATTTATGATAAGGTTGTGGGACCATATACAAGACATAAGAAGGCTTTAGTTGTTTGAATGTATGGAACAATTATTTTAAATTTCTTATTTTGTATAATGCCATAATCCAATGGCTAGCCGGAGTACATGGGTATTTTTTTTTTTTATTTGATCAAACTTATAAGTCCTCAATGACCTACGCCAATTTGGGTTTTGTTTAAAAGATTGACTTTTGTAGAAATCGATCCAACTTAATGAGTCGTCCTCAATGACCTAAGCCAATTTGGTTTTGTTTAAAAGAAATATGAGCCAATGCCCCAGTGAGCCACAGTATTTGGCTCTGGAAGCTAACGAGATGAAAATGATAAGATTGAAGCCCTCGTTCAAAAAAAAAAAAAAAATAATAAATAATAATAATTACGGGACGCTGCAATACAATAAAGCCCACGTGAGTGTCACAATCAAAACCCTTAAAAAGGGGTAGCACGCTTTTTAATTTATCTAATTTTTATATTCCATTTAAAACTCGACACATTATCAAATTTATTTTTCTTTTATATATTAAATTAGAGATGATCTAAATTCAATGGAAGCATTAATGAATGCATTCATTGCATGTAATAACATAATGAGTAAATAACATAGCAGGAATCTTTTCTACCAAAAAAAAAACCATAGCAGGAATCTTTCAAGTACTTGCTTCCAAATATGACTCTTGTATCACCTACGTATACGAGCAATTTAATTCCATATACCTAGGCTTGGCAAATTAAGCAAAAGTTAAAGGGGCGTTCCGGTAAATTAGAATAAAATATTTGTGATGCTTGAAAATGAGCTAATAAAAAATGCCAATGCTATTGGGCTCAACTAATGGTTTATAATAAACTGAATTTAGTTTTATTTAAAATATTAAATGAAGGAAAATTTATTAGAAAGTTGAGCTAATTATTTTAAATTTTTATATAATTATAAAATTAAAATAGTAAAAAATTAAAATTCATATAGAAAATTTAAAAAAAAAAAAAAACTTAATGGTCTGTAATAATAGCAGTGTAGTAGGTGATTTTAATAAAGGCCAAGCTCAAGAAAAGCTCATCATCCTCAAGTCTATGAGTAATGGCCCAACAGAAATCCCAACCGGAGAAAAGATGGAATTACCCCCGAAAAGTGCCATTCTTTTCACTTTGAGCTCATATTACGAGGGAGAAGCTAACTTGTTCCAAATTTTCTGTGATTGTATTTGGAGTTAGAAGGAATTAGAGAGAAAAAGGACTCCAAAAATAAGAAAAAAAGCTTGACAAAGTATACGATAGCACCATCTCTTCCTTGTTAGTGCTGTGGGAGGAAGAGAGCCCTTGTCTTGCTTTTGCTAAGGAGATGATCTAAGGAAGCGGAATAGGGAGACACAGTACAGAGGGCTACTTTCAAGGGCAAGGTACAGCTTCATCTTCTAAGGCCTCGTCCAGCCCACTCGTGGTGTGAGAGGCTGGCGACGACGAGCAGAATGGGCAGAAGCATTTTTGTCAACTTCAAGGAAACTAATGAAATGCTTCAATTTGCTTTTCTATTTTTATTTTTTCCAACCTATTCCATTTTATTGCTTTCTCTTTAATTTGACCTTAAACTTTTTCCCACTTTACCTAATGATCAAATTTTATTAACCAAATAGATGTATAGTCGCTCGTGCATCAAAATGAATTATCTTCTTCAAATTGCTCGATTGGACTTCACAAGAAACAAAACAAAAAGAAAACCAAAAGCATAGAGTGAGAGACGCATGTTGGGCGTTTTAGAGACAAAATAAGTTGGGAGGCTGAGAGGGGTTATGAAATGTAAGTAATGGAGAAATAAAGAAGGGATTTTTTTTGTTTCAAAATGGGCTTACATAAACTAATACAAACAGTGCCTTTATACAGGCTTCTGATGAAAGGTTGGCAAGGTCCGTTTTACACTCTTCTTCTATGCTAAAATATTGAATATAACCATTACAATTTAAATACAACTCACTTAAACAATTCAGATAACTGATTTTGATTACTGAGAATTTAATTTTGATTTTTCTTTTGCATCTTAGCTGTTAAGTAATCTAAATTCATTTAAATTTGATAAACTACATGTAGAAATAGCAACTGTTGATACAGAAAATACATCATTAGTAGTTAATACTTCGGACTCCATATCAATTACATTATGACACCATAGTACAAATAACTACACTCTGACACCTAGAGGTGTAGCCTAGTGGAAAGGAAGCCAGTCGTTCTATCACATTCATTTGTAAGAGATATAGTTCGAGTCTTGACAAACTTCATTATTGCCTCAGGTGTATTCAGCCTTACTTGATGCGCTAGGTAGAAGGGGATCTATTAAGGGTGTGGGTCAGCTGTTCTAGACTTCTAAAGATTTGCAAAGCTGAAACAGCAATAAGTCCCTACTCACTAATAAAATTTTGGATTGATGAGATCCACATTGAAGTCCTTTTTATTCATAAAAAAAAAAAAACTATACTCCGAATTCCATCTACTTCATTTTGATTTCTTACTCATTATGCCAATGGAATTCTAAATATGAGAGTGTACTTGATGATCTTACGAACCTTGTGTTTTTTTTGTTTTCATATTGTGTTTTTTTGTTTTCAGATTTTTTTAAATCGCTCCCAGCTTTTCAATACCTTGCAAGCTCATTTCCATACAAATTTAGCCATCTTGTATTTGCCTGCCTGAGCTCTAAATGACATAAAATCTAATCAAAACATGTGTTCTGGAAACAATAAAATAGAATACCATTTTTTTGTTTCTTAAATGCCAATTTTCTTTACTGATTTTTTTAATATATTTTTAAATTTAATTAATTACAAGTACCTAAAACTCGAATTTTTAGTGCAACATGTATAGTTAATAAATATATGGTAAATTAAATAGTAGTTATAACCTTTTAGTCAAAGAAAAATTGAGTAATGTGTGAAGTAACAAACAGTTGGGAATAAAAAAAACCATGGAACTTTAGCTTCGCCGGTTTCCTCCGAACGCTTGAGGTACCATCCCAGAGAAGATTAATTTGGATATTACATCTTTCTCTTCCTCATGGACTCTTTCCAGTTCAAGGATGCTAAGCTGCAAATGTCACTACAAAACTTATCGCTCACGGATAAAGAAGAAGAAGCTGCAAGGATCATTGAGAATATCTTAGTGGGGAAGCTTCTTTCTACGAGAAACTTCCACAGGTTCAAGATATTGGATCTTATTCCGAAGATTTGGAATTTGAAAGGGAAAATCAAGATAGAACTTGTCTCAGTGAATATTTTCAAGTTTACGTTTGTAACCATTAGAGACAAAGATGATGTTTTTAGAAGACGACCCTGGTCTTTCAACGGAGCTCATCTTATTTTGAAAACATGGCCTTCAAACTTACAGATTGAGGAGATAGATTTTAGCACTTCAACGTTTACAGTCCAAATCCATGGGTTGCCACCAAAACAATTCCACTTGGAAAATGCAGGGAAGATAGGTGCTTTAATCGGCTTTGTCCACAAGGAAACTCTAAAAAAAAAGTCACTCATTAGAGGAAGGTTCATTCGTTTTAAGGCAGAGATATTAGTTAATGAACCCCTTCCAGCGGGTTTTTTTCAAACAAGAGGAAATGGTGAGGAATTTTGGGTACAACTGAAGTATGAGAGACTATCGGATTTCTGCTACATTTGTGGAATGTTAGATCATGTCCGTGGAGGTGTAGTTTCAAAACCCAACAACTATAACATCGCAAATGGCATTACAGAAGGTTGTTTGGTACCGGGAGGCGGAGAACGGAGAAACACTCAACATTTTGAACAAGCGAAAAACTTCGGTGGTGGGTTTGAAAAGTCTAGCACTCAACGGTGAATGATCATCAACGGGCTACCCACCCTAGGGTTTGCACAAGAAACAAGGAAGAAGTATGAGAACTTGCATCGGGTAAAGAGGATCCCACCAAGAAGATGATTATGGGAAGGCGTGATCAAGATTCGGCAAGAGATCGATATCTTGTAATTCCACAATCGAGGCACTTAGCCTAACTTGAATAGACAATTCAACTCGAGAATCAATCTCAAGGATGCTATTACATGAGGAATTGAAAGTGGCTTTAACTCAACAAGGCCATGAGAATGGGCTTGAATATGCTGGAAAATTTAGCTATACTTAGGGCCCAAGAGAACATACAACCTGACGATCCATAAAAGATTTTGAGCGAGGTATGTGGAATTTGGGCCTAGAAGCTGTGGATGGATCAGAATCGGATCAGCCGTTTGAACCAACCGGGAATCAAAGCGGGCTTTGTTCAACTACTAGCCTAACACTGAAGGAAAAGTGGCCTGTACCTTAAAGGTGAAAGTTCAAAGGGAAAAGTGCACTTTCACGCAGGAGTATAGCCAAACAATGAAGAGCCTCATACCCCGGGGAGGAACAAACTAACAGCTTCATGATAGGGAGGAACTCTCCATCCCCAGTTAGAACACGGTCATGGTGACAACAAGAAAAGGAAGGAAGGAAGTTTGGGAGAAATGGCCGATCAACATTACCCCCAAGACAGGAAAATGAAGGCTTCCAAGAGACTCCTCGAAGGAGGAACTGGAAAAAAGAGGCAAGGCTGAATCTTTCTGGAAGTAATAGGAACTCAATAGAAGAGGCCTCGTCAAGTGGCTCTCATGAGGATTTTCGAAGGGCCGAGGAGGCTGGCTTGATGCATGCCCCCCCCCATCTCGAAAGTTTCTCTCCTGGAACTGTAGGGGGATTGGTCGTGCCTCAACGACCCGAAACTTAAAATCCCTTATCAGGAATTACAAGCCTCATTGTATGTTCCTAATTGAAACAAAAGGTAATAAAGAAAAACCGAAAAGTTTTACAAAGCTTTAAACTATCACAATTCCATTATTGTTGAAGCTGCAGGAACGACAGGAGGTTTAGCTCTAATGTGGAACTCAGATATTGATATTCATTTGAAATGGAGTAATGAAAGGGTTATTTGTGCTTCAATTCTTAATATTACAAGGATTAAGATATGGAAGATTATGGCTTGCTATAGGCCACCATACTACAGGGAAAAACAAGTTTTCTGGGATGCTATGGTTTTGTCTTTAGAGTGTGAAAGGTTACCTTGGTGTATTATTGGAGATTTGAACGAAGTGCTAGATGGCACAGAAAATTTTGGGGGCAGAACACTACAGGGCAGAAGACTTTTCTTAAAAGATTTCATCCGAGATGCGCGATTGATTTAGGCTATACCGGTAATCGCTTCACGTGGTCTAATAATCAGACTGGGACTGCAAAAGTTAGAGAAATGTTGGATAGGGCTTGTGCCAACAAGGATTGGATTGACCTTTACCCAAACTGTAAGGTTACTCACCTTACTTTTGAGACTTCCGATCACTGTCCGATTTTATTGAGCACGAAAGGAACGGAGAAGACCTTTAATAGACCTTTCAGGTATTTTAAAGCTTGGTCAATGGATCATTCTTGCTTCAAGGTGGTGAATAATGGTTGGAGCGAGGGAGCGACCGGGGAATGGAAATGCACAAAAGCGATTGAAGAGGTGGCTTTCGCTGCTAAGGCTTTAATACTTTGGAACAAAGAAACCTATGGTCCGACTCATGAAAGATTAAAGGATTTGGAAGATCAGCTATGCAGCTTCAAAATCGGCTTATTTATCAACTCAAGACAGAACAAGGAAAGATATCGAGGAAATCCGGGAACAACGAAGAAGAATGGAATCGATTTAAAGGCAAAATGTAGAGAATTATGGTTGAAGGAGGGTGACCAAACTCGAAATTCTTCCATGCCACCATTTTGGTTGGTAGCGGAGGAACAAAATTGAAGTAATCAAGAATGGAACTACTTGGCTTTCTGATTTTAAAGATATCGGGATTTATTTCGAGGAGTTTGATAAGCTGTTTGCGTCTTGAATAGTCAAATTCTAATGATATTCATGATCTTATGCCTATTGCTATCAGCATGGAAGATAATGAGGGGTTGATGAAAATTCCTACTGATGAAGAGATAAAAGAAAGTTTTTGGAGCTTATATCCTATGAAAGCCCCTAGGCCGGATGGCTTTCCTGGAGAGTTTTACAGAACTCACTGGAACACCGTCAAGGATCAACTCTTGAGTATGGTGAAGGAAAGCTTTAGAGTTCGGAGGATCAGCAGGGGTTTAAATCAAAATTTTATCTGTCTTATTCCTAAAACAAAACATGCAAACAATTTCAACCACTTCAGGTCGATTAGTTTGTGTAATTTCACTTACAAAGTGATTGCAAAAATCCTTTCTAAAAGATTGAGAGGGGTGCTGGATCAAGTTATCTCGCCTAATCAAGGAGCTTTTGTCAGTGGGAGATGGATTGCTGAAAATTCATTAATTGCTCATGAATTGTCTCATAAGATTAAAAAACATAAAGGGAGAAATGGCTCACGATCTTAAAAATAGACCTCAGGAAAGCCTTTGACAAATTAGAATGGAATTTCTTGATAAAGGTTTTGGATGCTATGGGCTTCTTTGATGAGTTCCAAGAAATGATACACGAATGTGTAAGTACTATAGAATATGACTTACTGTTGAATGGGAATCGGTTTGGAAGAATTAACCCAAGGAGAGGCCTCAGGCAAGGGGATCCAATTTCCCCGTTTCTTTTTATCCTTGGGGTTGAGGTGCTTACCAGGCTCCTTGCTCGGGAAGAAGCTCGTGGGAATATTCAAGGAGTCCAAATCAGTAAAAGAGCAAAAGGCGTGTCTCATCTGCTTTTTACAGACAACATCATAATCATGAGAGAGCAAATTTTCAGAATGCAAAGGCTATCGCTCGATGCTTAAATCTTTTTTGCTCCTGGTTTGGTCAAGAAGTTAGTAAAGATAAATTCAGTATTAATTTCTCCCCTAACACTGATAGAAAGCAAAGAAGGAGGATTAAAGTTTTATTTGGCTTCAAGAAAATGGAAGAAAATGCTTTGTATCTAGGGAACTCCCTCATCATTGGGAGAAGTAAGATCAAGAAATTTGATCGGGTGAAGGAAAAAGTTCAAACTCGTCTTGAGAACTGGCAAAGACATCTGCTTTCTAAAGCTGGTAGGGCTACTTTGATTACATCTATGACTCAAGCCATCCCTACTTACACCATGTCAACCTACCGTATCCCCAAGAAGGTCTGTGAGGACATGGATTCAATCGTTCGAAGGTTCTGGTGGGGTTCGAAAAAAGGGAAGACTAGGTTTCTTGCCCTTCGCAGCTGGAAGGATTTATGCCAACCAAAAGAAAGAGGGGGATTGGGTTTTCGTCTCTTCTGGGACCATAACACGGTACTCTTGTCTAAACTCGAATGGAAGATTGCAAAAGGAGAGCCTAGCATGTAGACTGATTTATTGAAGGCAAAATATATGATCAACCGGAATTTTTTCAACTGTGTCTCCAAGAATGGAGACTCTTGGGCTTGGAGAAGTATATTGAGCACCAAAGAAGTGATTAAAAAAGGCTCATGCTTTAAGATAGGAGATGGTTTATCGATTAACCTTTGGAGTGACCCCTGGGTTCCGTGGTTGGAAAACAAAATCCCTATCAGGAAAGAAGGGATTAGAGGTAATAACCTCGACACTGTGGCAGATCTTATGTTGGGGGATACAAGGCAATGGAATGAGGACCTCCTAAGGGAGCTGCTTGAGCCGAGTAGTGTGATGGAAATTCTAAAGCTAGATTGGCCAAGTCACAACAGATGTGATAATTTGTTATTGACCGGAAATGAAGCTGGTGTGTTCAGTGTTAAAAGCGCTTAAACGACTGATAAAAACTTCACCTCTTTGGAGGGGCAGAATAGTATCTGGACCAAACTTTGGAAAGCAAACCTACATAACAGATTGAAAATGTTTTTCTGGAGAGTCCTCACAAATAGCCTTCCCACTCGAAAGAGGCTAAGCTCCTTCTTTCAATTACAGGAATTGGACTGCTTCTTGTGTGGCTATACTTTGGAATCAAATGATCACCTTTTTTGTCATTGTCAGGCTATCAGAGCTCTGTCTTTTGGAAGTAAGTGGGGTATTCTCTGGAACCCTCTCTACTGCAATGATGTAAATTCTCTAATCAACTTTTGTTTAAAACTGAGAGGTTTGATTGCTACGGGGGAAGGAAAAAATCTCTCTTTGATTTTAGCTTCTGTCTTATACTTTCTATGGAAATTCAGAAATGACACTTTGTTTGGAAGACACTCAAGCATCAAGGAGACCGTTTCCCGCCTTGAAATAATAGTTGATGAATATGATTCCCTCATAGGCGAAGACTCACGTATTTCTTCCACTCGTCCTGAGAAGATTATAGCCATACCTATGACCCCGCATCCTGAATGTGTGGTAATTAATACAGATGCTGCTATGGGAAGAGGCAGAACTGCAATAGCCATGATTGTTCGTGACCATAAAGGAGAGTTGCTCTCTTTGGCCTCTAAATTATTACCTGCTATGTCTACGTATGCTGCGGAAGTCAAGGCCCTTGAATGAGCTTCAACTGTTGCCTCTCAAAAGAATTTGGCCAAAGTCGTCTGGCGCTGTGACTCGAAGACTGTGGTTGATGATGTTTGCAGTAACTCTGAGCCAAAGTCTTGGACTTATTTCAATGAGGTATCAATGTTGAAAAGCAGGTTTTTGAATGGTGATTGGTCCCTAAGTTGGATTAGTAGGAATTTTAACTGTCTTGCTGATCTGGTGGCTAAATTTTCTTTATTTCACTGTCATGCTTTTGTTAATTTTGATTTATATAGGGATGCTATTCCCCTAGCTTTTGAGCACCAGATTATTTCAGATAAATTAGCTGGTGGCTTTTCTTTGTAACCCCTGTTTTGGGTTTTTTTATGCTTAATGCAGTCTATTTATCAAAGAAAAATTGAGTAATCATAATTCAAGAGCTTACATAGAGAGCAAATAAGATTATTTTATTCTGTGCTTTGTGTAAAAAGGAAAAAAAAAAGTTTTTAATTTGCACTATTATTCAAACAAAGTAAGAAAGTAGAACAAAAAATTGAGTTGGTGGACTCAACTCAAGTCTTTATATATATCGGCAAATCCAATTAGGTACATAAGAAATTAATTGAATAAAGTAAATTTTTTTTAATTAACTAATCAAGTATAATATTACTAATGAAGTTATTAACACAGGGAAAGAAAGAAAAATACAGATACTACTAAAACAATGCAAAAGAAGAAAATTAGAAAAATACAAAACACGCCGAAACGAATAATTAGTGGAGGTATTAAACGTTAATAACATTAATAGCTACCTTTCAAATTTAAGTAATTTTGTTAACTCAAATTAAAAAAAAAAAAGAAAAAAAGAAAAAGAAGAAAAAGCGTAGAATGTGTTATCGTCACTCGTGAATACATGCAAATAGTCTCTTCTACTTTTAAAATCTTCAAATTTCATATATAGGTAAATATATATATATATATATATATATATATATATATATAATTCTTATTAATTTCTTTTGGGTTAAAAAAAAAGGTAAAAATTGCCTTTGATATCACTATTTATTTATTTTTATTATTAATGGTTAACTTGCTTTATGTATTATAAAACAAAAAGGCATATAAATTAAAAGTTTTTTAAACCCTTATTAACTAACATAAAGCTATCTCTTCTTTTCTGTAGTATAAAACAAAAAGGCATAGAAATTAGTATTTTAAACCCTTATTAACTAACACAAAGTTGTCTCTTCTGTTCTGTAACATGCTTAACAAAAATTGTTCTCAATTTGAACAAAAGAAAATAAAGAAAGTTATTCTTTATTCCCCACACTGCTTTGTTTGGTCAAATTAAATTAAATAAAATTATTATTATTATTATTATTATTTATTTCTTTTTTTTTTGAGTAAAAGCTGCACTAATTTAATTTTGTAAGCTGCAAACTAATTTAAACAAAATTAAATTAGTGCAGCTTACATTGTTCTATTACTTTTACTAAATTGACACTCTTTCCTTTTTCTATATGAGTTTGATTTGAAATAATTCTTCTCTCTCTATGAATGCAATTAGGAACTCAAAATAAATTGGGATCTTTATGACTTATTGTGCTTGGGAAATTTGAATTTCTTATTTCGAATTACTACGTACTACTTTTAAAAGCTTAAAAAGGAAGTAGATCAGACATGCTACAGTGAATAGAGACTTGCATAGTCATTTTCTTGAAGACTCAGCTAACATTTTGTAATTTTACAAAGCTTTCAGATTTCAATATTGACGTGAAAGTGACTAGTTTCAGGTCAAACCAAATTATTACAACCTCTTTCGAAAAATTTGAGGGGCTGTTTTAATTTAACTCTGCAAGTTAATTTTTTGAAAAAAAAAATTGACAAACTTTATTAGGTGGTCAAGAACAAGGAACACATTGCTCTAGAAGTGATTTTTGTTCTCATTTTATTTTATAAAGAAAAAATTAAAAAAAAATCATCAATTCAAAAATTTATACAATAATAAAATCTATTTGCTATTCTATTTTTATAACTATATAAGAATTTAGGGTAGTATATCCACGCTAACAGTTCTCCTAAATCAACGAGAACACTTAATACAAACTCTTGTTCTCCTTTTATTGCTTACTATGTCTCACTCTCCTATCACATAGTATTGCAATTTAATATGGTTCATAAATTTTTATAGTCCACGTTGCCATCAAAATTTAATAGCGTGGGCCTTTAATGCAGGGATTCTAACCAACTGGACCGTTCTTTCGGCATCCATTATAGATAAATATTTTTAGGAGTAAATTTAAAATTAAGATATCCCAAAAAATGAGAGTACAATAGTAATGACAATGATAATTAAGACATTGACTGTAATTATTACAATTTAAATACAATTCAACTTTGTAATTTGTAGATAATTAATTTTGATTGCTGACAACTTAATTTTGATTTTTCTTTTTAACTGTTAAATAGTCTAAATTCATCTTAATATAAATCAATAAACTACATGTAGAAATAGCAACTGTCGCCGATGTAGAAAACGCACCATTTATAATTAATACTCGGGATTCCATTATGGCATAAATATAAATAACTATATATAAATAACATTTATTTAACCAACACACCAACCATGCATGCATCTAAATTAATAAGAATTTGCAAACAGATTAATACGCAGAGACAGCATCCATAAATTCCGAATCATTTTCCATGGCCTGCAATGTTTCAGGTAAAAGACAAACTTCAACATCAATGCCACCTTCTTCCACCCCACAAAAAACTGTGATTTTTCCATGGGACTTGTTACCAGCACCACTTCTCACAGCAATCGGACTTCCCCAGCCAAAATCATTGCCGTAAACATTGAACCGCGGTGAGCTGCTAGTGACCAAAGCATTTGAAGCCATGTTGTCCTCTGTCAGTAACTCAGGCTCTTTGACCCAAGATTCCAAGAAGCTCAAGAATTTCTCTTCCTTATTATATAATGCAACCATCTTGTTCATTTCCAATGCAACGTAGCCAAGTCCAAGTTCAAGTAGGTCGCCAACTTTGATGGTGACCGTTCCAGCTTGAACTGCATTGCCAAAATATGATTCTGGCAATGGTGGGTTCAACCTTGATCTAGCACCAATGAGTAAACGATAGCTACTCTCTTTGCTCGGGTCTGCATGCTGATTATCACAGAGGATTATCGACCGCCATAGATGAGCTAGCACAGCTTGTAGAGAAGAGATCTTTCCGGTTCCAATCTCAGCATTAGCTTTTGATTTCAGTTGTGTAGCTTTTTCCTTAGAGAAATGAAAGACTCTTTCTTTCATTGATACAAGTGAAGTAGTAGCACTGAACTTATTATAATCAAATATGTGTTTGGTATACGAGAAAGGAATACGTACGGGAAAGTGAGTACCTTCCGGAAACCATCGATGAAGAACTGGAGGCGTAGAGATATTCTCAAAACCTCTTGAGATTTCAGACCAAGAGTTGAAGAAGTGCCAGAACGAAGTACCATCAACCGTGATGTGGTTGATGGTGCAACCGATGAAAACGCCATCGGCGAGCTCGGTTACTTGAACTCCAAGCAATGGTTTGGTGGTGCCTTGCAAGTTTCGAACTCCATTGAGTGGGAAAAACGAGTGGACAATGATAGGAACATAGACAGGGTCTATGATATCAGATGTGGCAACTCCATCAGCCTTGGCGTGCACGAAATGAGCACCGGCATTGTTGCAGTCGATATAAAACGACGTGGTGTTGTCGTTATGTTCCACTGCGACAAGCCGGCCAGCGAGTGGTGCAAAGAAGTCTAGTGTACGGGAAAGAGAAGCTTTGAGATGTGGGATGAGAGAGTTTTCTATTTCGTTTGGGTGTGTTGTTGTGGTTTTAGGTTTGTGAAAGAGAAGGCCTTTTTGGATCGGATCCACAAGAAGTAGCTGCAAATCCCATGGAGTTAATTGAATTGTTTGAACTGATGAGCTATCTCTTTGATTGCCTGCCGACACTCTGCTCGTTGAGACCAGCCTAATGCTTGCTTCCATGTTCTCTGTCTCAGTTTCTTTATGCCTTCAAAAACTTAATTAATGTTGAAGTATTATGTATACATATATATATATACAAATCTCATGAGGTTGCGAGTGATATTGCGTCTACAAAATTTGATAGTATACGTGGCACAAATAAACAGGGTAAAGATAGCAAGCATGATTCCAATGTCGGGACACGTACGTAACTAAATAGCATGTGGGATGGCCAATGCCAGCTCTTCTCCCTTAATTTGTAGCCCCTAAACCATCAAACATTTTGTCAAGAGTACTTGTAACTAAAAAGATTATTGGGATTCTTCAATTTCATCTATTAGTAAAAAACCAAAAATTGTGGCCGAATGGTAAATCTTGGTTCTTTTTACCCCAAAATGTTTAAGAATGCTAGACCTAGCTAGGCACCATCTTGCACAATTATGGGAGTCTATAGTACAGGCGCATGGCTGGTGTGTAGGTGCCTCCCCTACTAATCTATTTAACTTACCAAAATAATATATATATATGTATATATATATATATATATATATATATATATCAAGGTTCGGAGTTTAAGTGTTGTATGTACAACATCTTGCCATTTTAATATCACACTTTTTTTTTTTACCTTCTGCATTTCCTCCTAAAATTTGTTTAGAAATTAAAAGAAAAAGGCATTGAATAATCAGGCTACTTTGCATTCAATATGAGATTGTTCTCTCCAAAAGAAAAAGAAAAAGAAAAAGAAAAAAGGTTTTAAAAGTAGAAGAAAAAGAAGTGAAACTTATAATTATTTCATCAGATTTTAATAATGTTGCATGCCCTTGTCGATCGAGTTCTTTTTGGGATCAGATTCGATAAGATAATAGGGTCCAAAAGACATGGGCTAGAAACTTTAACAGCTCAAAGTTCAGACCTATGAAACGAACGGATAGGCCTTATTAGCACAACCCAGCTTGGCTGTAGTGGGAGTGATAAGGTGGTTCACAATTTACGGAGTGATAAGGTTGTAGACTCCCATACTATTTCTTTTAGTGACTGTTGAGTGATAAAGTAAGCATCTTCAAGTTAGGGTGGTAGTCACTAGACGAGGATACTTCAACACTAAGTGATAATAAAATATTGTATTTCTTATATTTTTCTCTAGTCTGAGGTTCAGAAGTCCTTGCAGGGACGAATGTACATGGACAGTGCGAAATTCAAGTCAATATCGATGGGAATACAAGCAGACGTATTTGAGATGCTAACTAGTTAAGTGGCTAAACACGTATTTGAGAGGCTAATTAACAGAAGTCCTTACAGGGACAGATTGGCTTTTAGAATAAGAAATTCAAGTCACTATCGATGAGAAGAAGACAAGCGGTGGATATAACGTACCTGAGATGCTATAAGTTGACTAATTAAGTGGCTAAAAATGAATTTGGAGTCCTTGCACGACGGATGTGGCTGCATATGTAGGCTATATCTATGTAATTTTATTTTTTATTTGTATTTATGTATATATAAGCGCACATGTTTTCAAGTCCTCAATTAGTCCCTTTCTTGTCCATGCATGGAAAAAACTCAATCTTTCAGTCTATAGCTACCGTGAGATGGTAGCGTAGACAAAATATTAATAAAGTATTTGGCAGATTTTCGAAGGAGTTTTTTCCCATGCATGAGAGAGCTGGCCCATTAAAAATATATATGTAATTCATATTAGTTGATTAGGTTCCTAATTAACCTTTTGCGAAAATAATAATAATAATATATATGGAGTTTATGAAATAAATAATGCTAACAAGAAACTTATATTAGAAGAAAAAAAAATATTTCACTATTACAATGAAGAAAAGCAAGGTTTCAATTTTTCTTTTTTAAAAAAAGAAAATTATTCTTTATCTAAATTCTCAATATTTCTTTGGTGGGACACTACAAATTTAAAGCAGTGTTGGGCATGCAAGAGCAGGAAATTAAGTTCCAACAACGCATAAGCAACATATGGCATCACCCACAACGAGTGAAACAATGCATAGGCAACATATGGCATTACCCACCATAAATTATATTTACATCTTCGAAATTGTAAATTTGAATTACACTCTTCTTATATCTACACCTTCGAGATTTGAATTTGAATTTGAATCACGCCCCCTCTTGATTAAAAATTTATATATTTGATTAAAAAAAGGAAAAAAAGAAAACACATGGCATCACCGTCATAAACATCACCAACTTTTGAAACGTGTTAATTTCTTTCCCAACTAACTCTCATTTGTATTTCATACGGGCTCAACTGGCGCAAGTTTGAAGTATAAAAGACAAGAAGAAATCGTCGTGCGTGCAAGGTTGAAGTATAAAAGTTTGAATTGAAGTTATCTAATTATTTAAAGAAATCAGACGCAAAACTTCAAACCTTTCTTTCTCGGTGACGTTTATAATTAATGGTAAGCTCTTTTTAAGTTTACAAATTATTTCAGCCATACTCAAGTGAATGAACCAAAATGAAAAACCATTTAAGGCCATACAAACTCAAACTTTCCATGTAAATTTTCTAGTTGATAAAGACATTAAAGTGTGAACAAGATAACAAATGCAATAATTGAAAAGAGCTAGAGTGGCCATGCGCATAATATACTGGTCATTAATATCCGTCACATCGAATTTAAGAGTTTCCATCTGCAGTGCGGTTCACATTAATGATACCACACCTAAAGATGCAGTTATTTATTGAATGCAGAGCTCACGAAACTTAAAAAGAGTTGATAACCATTCACTTGGACAACTGATGAACCAAACACAATTTTGTTTTCTAAGCATGGTTATTGATAAAAATCTTAATTACTAGAAGCAAAACCTGATTAAGAGCTAGACTTTAATGTGTTTCCAATATCGATAACAAATCGATATTTAACATCACCCTTCACAAGACGCTCCAAGGCAGTGTTTACGTAATCCATCGGAATAACCTCAATGTCAGCTGTTATGCTGTGTTTGGCTGCAAAATCAATCATTTCTTGTGTCTCCTTCATCCCTCCAATGCAACTCCCAATTATCATCTTCCTCCCTGCGATCAATTCCAAAGTACACTATCAATGTTGTCAATCTCATCAGCACAGTAATCTTCAAAAAAAAAAAAAAAAAACCAAATGCAAAGTTTGAACATAAAGAAGAAGATGTGTCATTTATTACTTACCCAAAAGCAGAGGAAAAACTGGCAGCTCAAGTGGCTTATCTGGTGCACCAACCATAACAAGTTTACCATGAGACTTCAAAAGAAAAATCAAAGGAAGAAGAGGGTGTACTGCAGAAACCGTGTCGATGATACCGTCTAATGTGCCCATTGCAGCCTTGGAAATCAACACAAAAAACATTATGAGACACTTAACACTTAGAAATCATCTCATTCAATAAATTCATCAAACACTACATTTGACACACCTGCATTTTCTCTTGTTCAGTGCTCACCAAGAACGAATCAGCACCAAGATGATCAATAGCTTCCTTCTTCTTGTTAGGAGAGGTACTGATCACTGTAACCTTGATCCCCATAGCCTTGGCAAATTTCACAGCCACATGTCCTAGCCCACCTAGGCCAACTACACCCACATTGAAACCGGGTTTATCAAAATATGTTCTCAAGGGACTGTACACTGTAATCCCAGCGCACAGAAATGGGGCACAAGCATCAAGAGGAATGTTGTCCGGAATACGGACAATATAGTGCTCCTCGGCCACCATGGTGTCCGAGTAACCACCATAAGTGACAGTTCCGTCATGGTACTTAGCACCACCATAGGTAAATATCACTTTGGTACAGTAATTTTCAAGGTCATTGGCACAGTTATCACACGAATGGCAAGCTCCTACAAGGCAACCAATACCAACTTTATCACCAATTTTGAACTTTAGCACTTTGCTCCCCACCTCTGTCACTACACCCACAATCTCATGCCTGCATTGCCCAATTCAGTTCTATTTTCGTTTAGTCCAAAGGTTGATCTAGAAACTTTTGGATTTTGCTAGTGAAAGCTAACATGTAGTTTGGTTTCATGAACAAAGCGCAAGTTTAAGATGTTGCAAAAACTTGATACAGCCAACAAATAAAAAATGTCCAAAAGAGTAAGATTTTGAAGGGACTTAAAAATCCCATTGTTAAACACATCTATGTTTCATTGATTGATTCCAAGCACATAACCCAGTAGAAACCAACAATGGATTAACATTCAAATAACCAACTAAATAATTACAAAAAAAAATGAAAATCTTGTCATTTATTTTATTTATTTTTTTGTTGCTAAGAATCTTTTGTGTTTTCAATAGACAGTAGACATACCCGGGCACGACAGGGTATATAGTACTGCCCCATTCGTTCTTGATCGCGTGCAAGTCGGAGTGGCATATTCCACAGTACAAAACTTTGAATCTTACGTCTTTCTCCCCTGTTTCTCTGCATCCAAATTCAACTAAAACATAAACATATAATAGTTTAATTCCTTAAAAAAAAAAGAAAAAGAAAAAAAGATTTGAGAAGTTTACGGGGAAACGAAAAGCAAAAACTGGAATAGTCTACGCATTCCATTTTAAGGAGATGCTAAAAAATGAGAATAATGAAGAATTTAGAACTTTTTTTCGCTTCTTTCCTAAACCATTTTATGAAGAACAAAACTATGAACAAATGAAAGAAGATCAAAGAACGATTAATAATAATAAATTAAACCTTCTGGAGAAATTGAAGGGAGCGAGGACTCCTGAAGAATCTCTAGCTGCCCATCCAAAAGCAGGCCTTGGGTGCTCTTCCGTTGGAGCTTTTACCATTTTCTATGCTCTGCTTTGAACAAAAGAGAATCGGTGATAACGTAGAAACCAAAGCAACAGAGGGCCTCAGAACAGAGAGCGGCAGACGGAGAGTGATGTGTCACGAAATGGTAGGCCGCTTGTGGAGGCGAAGCCTTGTACTTAAAAAGACGTTCTTTGAAAAAAAAAAATATATGGTTGAAGTATTTAATTAAAAATGGCACTGGGGACGGTTGATTTTAAATAGCACATGACATGGACCCCGGGCTCTCCATGCTCTGTTTATCCTCAAGAAAAATTATTACGAATTTTGCTCCCTATATTTATTTTATTTTTTAAGTGTTAAATATGTTCTTTTTTCTTTTTTTTTAATTTAGATGGATATATTTATTAGTTAAATGATAATATGACATTGATAAATGTTAAAGCTAAAAGAAATTTTTTAATAGAAGGATTTATGTGACACTTTAATCAAGTGTAAGGATGATGTTGATCAAATAAAATATACAGGCTCTAAATTGACACAAAATTTAAAAGATGCTATATGTTATTAACTAATTTTTAATGAAAAGATAAAAGTCTCCTTTTTTAAATACAGCACTACAATTTTAAGTTGTTGTAATGATAAATAGTAAAGAACGTAGCATTAATTAATAGGGACACCAAGAGCAGTGATAGTCCCCATATAAACTACCCACATTGGCTTCATATATAGGAAAAAAAAAATCATTATAAAATGCATATATAATCTTTTTCATTAAGAATATTGCAACTTTGTTAATAAATAATATTAACAGTATTAGAAGGCACATGCGAAAAACATCAACCAAAGGTGTACGTAACAGCTTTACAGCCAGCAACATAATGTATTTCGCAGAATTTTAATAATATAAAGTATATAACTATTTTATAAGTCATAACATACCTCACAGTTTTAATTATTATTATTTCCATATATATATATATATATTTTTAATTATTGATTTAATTTGAAATTTCGATTAACATATTTGCACGTTATGTAATAGTGTAATATCCTATGAATGAAATTCCATGTGATATTACCTAATAGAACTAACAAAAAAGGATTTCTGTATAGCTTGGATTCCATCATATACTTGTTTATTTGTTTTCTTTCTTTGGCAGGTATATAGTTAAGGTCTAATTATGAATTCTACCATAAAAGATTAATTTAATATGGGGAGTAATTCAAGCCACTTTCAAAATCTTTTTAACATCCACTACAACAAATCTCACCTATTGTGGCAACGCAAATTTGTCACTGAATCCTTATTTTTGTCACTATATTTAAATTTGTGACAATAATCGCTCGTCACTACGTTGACACAAAAAAATAGACGCTAATTCTACTTTCGTGATAAAAAACAGAATAGTCATTGATGCCCATTATACTGTGACAATTTTATTACTGTCACTGAATCTTGGGTCTTTTGTGTTAAGAATTTTTGTCACAAGAAGGCTTCAAATTTGTCAGTGAATCCACACTCTTTGTCACTAATTGCATCCTAAAATCCAGTCAAACCTTGCCATACATTGACAATATGGGTTTCAGTGATGACTTCTACTCTTGACACGAAATTATACAGTGTCAAAATGATTTTGTTACTGTTATTATTTGTGATATCAGTATTTGTCACAGAATGTATTTGTGACATTCTATATGTTTGTCACAATAAATAACAGTGACATTAATTGTTGACACTGAAAGTATCTCTTACATAAGTAATGTTTGTGACAATAACTATTAGTGACAAATAACATTGTCACATAAAATATCAATAACGAGTTCGATTGATACAAATAATTTTTATTCATAATTTAATAGAGTGACCCTGTTTGTTTTGTCACTGTAGGATATTATAATTGTTATTTGTTTGTTAGTGACAAATAAAATTGCCATAGAAAATATTAGTGTCCAATTTTGAATTGACACAATTTCATCACTCATTACTCAATAATTATTGCTTTTTGTGACAAATCCGTTACATTGTGTAATTTGTCACTACATCTTCGATTGCTGCATTTTATTTGTCACTACACTTTAATTGTCCTATTTCATTTATTATTGATTGGATTGAGGATTTATTGAAACTTACAAATTGCATCTACTATAAAAAACTGACACCTGCACACCATTATATTTACTGATAAGGAAATTCTCATTTCACCTTAAATGTAAAGTACACATGTTCAAATCATGGAAGACTTAAAAAAAAAACATTAAAAATGTTAATATGCACAAAAGCAAATTTTTCATTGAAGCATAGCATTTGGTATACATGATTCCTCAACAAATCATACTCTATTTCCATCACTGTACATACTACCATATGCAAATCCTAAAGCATTACATATCAAGTTTATCCAAAATATGTACTAAACTTTTGCATGTACAAGGACTATCACAAGAACAAAGCGTAAGTTACCAAAGCAATCCAAAATTAACTTATACTATATTTAATATTCAATTTTGTCTAGGTGACTCACTGACTGGCCCTTTGCATGCATTAATCTACCATTGTTGCTCTTTATATGCATTCAAGAACAACCTGCAAAAAGTTAAAAGACAATAGATTAGTATATTGACATTGAAAAGTCAAAAGCTTTCACCTCTCCATATGTTAAAAGAGGATGTGGTTGGTAATGTTTCTATAAAGCACAAAGAGATCATCATCGTACATTTAGTAGCTATCACAATCAATGCAAATATTGGAACTATCACCTTATGAAATGTTGAAACCAAGCTTAATGAACATTGATAGGGATTCTTTTTTTATTGTCAAGCAATAATTAGTCGAATTAATGTGAACAAATTAAATTTATATATATGGGTCATGTGCATTCTATATGAAGGTCAACATGCATCACATGCCTACATATATATATATATATATATATATATATATATATATATCTCGATCTACAAACAAATACATATTATATACCTGAAAAATGGACCTTCAAAACAGGCAAATCAACTTCATATATATGTTATACCTTTATCTTATCTTTTCTTTTTTATAAATTTTTATTTTAAGACAAGCGACCTAAAACAACATTTTGCATGAAGCTTAACTGTTGTTAAGAATTTTAAAGGCGGATGGGAGTACATGGCCTCATAATACTTTAATTTAATATTCAAGATATAGACTATCCGTTATGGGGAAAAACAAAAGAGATAAAAAATAAATAAATAAAACAACACAAAACAAAACAAAACAAATAGTACATTCCTAGGATCTCACTACGATCACCACAATCAATCTAATCTATGGCATACAATTAATTTTCAGCTTAATTATATTGTCTCCTTTATATTGAAAAAATTGTTTCCATGGGAGTGATCTAATTAAGTACATGGTTAGGCCGGACCCGAGAGGATAAAGTATGCGCAGATGGTACTTCCACGAGATTACAATGACTAATATTAATTCTACTTAATTTGGTTGAAAGCAAATGAATATAGTCGTTAGCTAGATAGTTGGTCCAAATATGCTGCAAGTGTGCAGAACTTAATTTCCAATCATTTTCCATTATATACATGTAAATTTACAAAAATTGAATAGGAGTCTTTATTATCCTATACAAAAATTAACAAGAAATGCAAAAGAAAACAGGGAAGGTAATAAGCTTAAGACTTGAGAAAAGTGAAGGCACTAATGCATACGAAATACTTTCCTTGCAACATCACAAACTTGCTTCTCGGATATCTTCTAGATAACTTCCAAGGTGGTTCCACAATAGATCTAGAGTAAGGCTTCTTAGTGCCACATCTCCCTTCTTTACAAACAGGCCATACACAATCAAAGATAAAGATGGGAGGTAGAAGAAAATTTATCTGAACCTCATTATGAAACATGACTTGGGGAAGGCTAACAACCATCCAGCATCTTTGAGGACAATAAGTGATAAATTTATTATAATATGACTCAAAATTTTCATATTGGCTTTCTTTTAATATTTTTATAGATAGTGATATTATATGCTAAAGAGGAGTATTTAAACTTCATTAACTATGCACATATTCTAATTATTGACATCTATCAAAAATGATCTAATGATTGTTGATGATATGACAAGCTAAAGCAGAGGTACTTAGGTACGATTAGAACACATTATATGGGGCTCAAAGGACATGATGGAAGATCCAATCTCCCAAGCACCAAAAATAAATAAAAATAAACCATGAAGCTTAGTTATAAAGCCAAACACCACAGAAATTGCCTCCATAGTTCAAACAAGGGTAGGATAAAATAAATAATCAATAAATGATTTGAGCAAACCTTAATGTCCTTGCGTAAAACAAGTCTCGCAACTGAAATGAGCAATAGGTCCATGTAACCCAATGATTAGGAGAGCATCTACAAGATGGTTGAAAGAGTTGTAAGTTAGATTTTAATTAAATCAATATATCATAGCTTGAAAGCACATATTTGTACAAAAGGTTCTAAAAACCCTTCAGCAAGAAGCAGCAAACCGGTTTCTCGATTGGTGTGAACAATAATAATTGAAGTGAAGTCCTTTTATTTGCATATTTTACAATCTACAACCAAATATACCAAGAAATAGAAAATTGTAAAGGGTTTCAGCTTGCTGCCTTTTATGGGACAGAGGAAAATATAAGTAAATAACCATTACCTTTTTCAAGTCATAGGTTCTTGCTGCCTCTTGTAATAATGTGCATTTGGATCGCAGAAAACTCTTTTGATATAAAAGCAGGTCCTCTCTGCAAATCAAGTAATAAATACCAAAGTTAAGGTGAACATATTAGGAAAACTCTTGCAATAAAAGGCAAATCACAAAACCTGTATTGTCTAACGTTGATGACACAACATAATGGAAATGGAATCCACATAAAAAAAACGATGAAAGAATGATGAGCAAAAGGAAGGACATAGAGTAGACTTGAAACGGCAAGTAGAAATTAACACTTTTGGAGTACGGTCTTGTTTTAGAATTGAGCTAAATTGTCAACATCATTTCTAGCACATAGCTGCAAACAAACACAAGTAATAATTTTATGCATATAAGGAATCAAAGTCAAAGAAGGTTTTAGTTTAACACATGAAAGTTATGTGCTCTGCATGGAACTTTATCGATTTGGCTCATTTAGCAAACAAGAACACCAAATGTTGTTGAAGAAGAGAAGAGATAATAAAATACAAATATAAAGTTTTGATTGTTAGTGACTTCTAGCACCACATTAAATTACAACAATTAAATATAAAGTTTTTTTAATTGTTCAAAAGAAAAGAATATTATTGATGGATTGAATATATGTCGTAAAAATCAATGAAGGGCCAAAACTCTAATCAATTCCAATTCCACAAATCAAAAGTCCCTTTCTCGCTCTCGGTCTCATTGGGACTTCCCAAAGAACCAACAAAATGATGCAACCTTTTTCAAATAATAATTGAAAATGGAGTTTAACAAGCAACAATCCTCAAGTGATCTAAAAGAAATGGCCAGCATAAATGCATAAAAATATATTATTAAAAACATAATAGAGAGTACTGAGTAATAGAGATAACAAAACACATAAAGAGATATTACGAAACTATTTGGGAGTGGAGAAGTTACTGACCTGGTTGCTCCTTGTACTTTGCTCTACCATATTAAGCTTGAAAACATGATCAAATCAAATAACTTCATTTGAGAAAAGGGAAGGAAAAAGGAGAGAGGCATAGTGAAAGAAAATTAGTGGTTACAAATGGTAGAGAGGAAGAAAGGTTTAAAGGCGATGGGTTTAGTTGGCAACGATGGACTCAGCGGACGGTGCAATTCTTAAGTGGAGAGATGCAGTGGGAGAAGGGCTAGAGTGAGGGCTGAAGATGGTGTTAAAGCCGTCTACTTGAATTTTCTTATTTTTCTTTAATTTTCAGCAAGAAGAAATTATAAATTATAAATTGTGTCCAATTATATTTGTCACAAATATTATAATACAAAATTGACCAAAAATATAAGTACTTTTAGTGATAAACTATGAAATTTTACCACAAATTACTCCGAAATTTGAATGGAAAAATTTTCTGCTATAAAAATTATCCTTTCTGTGATAAAGTGTTGTGACAAATATTAATTTGACACTATTTTATCGACCGCAATAAAGATCAATGTCAAAAACAAAATTTTGACACTAAATGTATACTTTTTGTGACAAATTTATGTTTGCCACGATGAATTTTGTCAAAATAGGTCAAATTTGTTGTAGTGATCCTTATTTAGAATCAATATGAGACGTATGTAAATATATATATATATATATATATAGTTTTCTTTTATTTTCCTATCAATTAATTGTGAGAAATAAACATAAGTCCGTTCATAATTTATTTTTAACCTTTAGGATTGGAAAGTAACCAGGGAAAAACAATATAAATTTAACTACCAAGTCTCTTAACTAAATCTCAGGAAAATAAAATAAAAAACCCTAATGAGTCTTTAAAGTTTGGTGGAGGCAATAGTGTTTCCAATGTCGATCACAAATCGATATCGAACATCATTCTTTGCCAACCTCTCCATCGCTGTATTCACATCTTTCATTGCAACAACTTCAATCTCTGCTGTTATGCTGTGCTTCGCCGCGAAATCTATCATTTCTTGTGTTTCTTTCATCCCTCCGAACGAACTACCAGCCACCGTTCTTCTACCTGTAGATTTATTATTATTATTGATTGTTGTTGTTGTTGTTTTTTCTTTTGCAATCTATACAAACAGTAGTTACGACGTTATGATAATTAGAAGTTTACCCATTGTCAAAGCAAAGACGGGAAATTCTAGTGGCTTGTCTGGTAGACCAACGAGAACAAGCTTGCCATGGTACTTCAAAAGGCCAAGCAATGGTAAAACCGGATGCACAGCTGACACAGTGTCTAGGATTCCATCCATTGTGCCCATCGCACTCTTCATTTCCAAATTAAAGATAATGCATATGTGAAAATTGTAATATAAAATTAGCACAATTTAATTTCTTATAATATTCATATGTATAGTTAAATTTAATTATGATTGCTAACTATGGTCTATATATATATATATATATATATATATATATATATGCATGCATACCATCATTTGATCTTGATCGCGACTGACCAAAAATGAATCGGCACCAAGATGTTCCAAAGCTTCACTTTTCTTTTTCGGGGAGGTACTAATAACAGTCACTTTGGCACCAAGAGCCTTGGCAAATTTCACAGCCACATGACCAAGCCCACCTAGGCCTACAATCCCAACATGTTTACCTGGTTCCGCCAATCCAAAATGTTTCAATGGACTGTAAACAGTAATCCCGGCGCAAAGTAGAGGAGCACCGGCGTCGAGTGGCATGTTTTCTGGGAATCGAACAATGTAGCGTTCGTTGGCGATCATTGTATCGGAGTAGCCTCCATAAGTTACAGTTCCATCATGGTACTTGGAGGAGTAGGTCAGTATCATTTTGCGACAATAGTTTTCGAGGTCGTTATTGCAATTCTCGCAGGCTTGGCAAGCACCAACCATGCATCCCACACCCACCTTATCTCCAACTTTAACTTTCTTCACCTTGATTCCAACTTCTGTCACTTCCCCTACAATCTCATGTCTGTAATATTGTCAGGCTCCTTTAATACGTTGGAGTATTTTGGATTCGTTAGGACTGTACTACTGTATTGTATTGGACTTTGTTAACCCTTGTACAGCTTTTGGTGCGACATCATATTGTTCTGTTTTATTTTCATTTTCTAAAATAATAAATATAAAAATTTATGTTTAAAAGAAATAATCCATAATAATAAATTAATAATTGAATTGGTTTTCTTTTTAGTTGAGTAGAAAGTTCAATACTATTTGTGATACATTTTATAAAAGAATTTACCCTTAAAATATATATATATATATATATATATATAAGAGTTAGGAATTAATAATGCTTTATAGCAGGATTAATATATAAATAAATTTTTTTATTTAATTATATGTTAAAAACTAGAAAGACATTGATCTTTATTTTAATTAAGAAGAAGGTATAAAAAAACAGCCCAATTGAAATTTTTTAAAAAAATAATAAGAAGAAGAAGCAACAAAATACAAGGTTCGATATTAAACCCACTCCATGGTGAAGAATGAAGATTGTAATTGTATTCTTCTATTGAATTTATTTATTTTCTTTTCATTTCCCATTTCCTAAAGGATTGGAATATCATAGCATATCTTAATAGTTTTGTTTTTCTAATTTTTCATACCTTATCGGGAAAATTTGATAAAACTGTTGCCACAAATTACAAAATTAACATGAAAATTGATGTGGATATATACGTACCCAGGAACAATAGGGTAGATAGTGAAGCCCCACTCATTTTTGACACTATGAAGATCCGAGTGGCATATCCCACAATACAATACCTTAAACCTCACGTCTTCTTCACCTGTTTCCCTGTATTTTTTATTTTTTTATTAATATATATATACCAATAATAATCAGGACGCTCATAATATAAGTATGGTACGGAAATTTTAATCCAAAAACATTTTATAGGATATAGATAGAAAGATTGAAATTTACCTTCTGGAGAAATGGAAGGGAGAGAGATGCCCAGATTTATCCCTAGCAGCCCATCCAAAGGCCGTCCGTGGATGTTCTTCTTCTGGTGACTTTGACATTTCTTCACACTACTGCTACTTAGCTAAAGATTAAAAGACTGATCAGCCTAATTAGTGAAATCAACGAAAGCCTCTGGTATTTATAGCGAGATAACTAGATCTGGTCATTTGTCATTCGTTTGTTTGGCTGATGCCATTAACTACTGACAAACCACTAAAACTGATCAGTTTGAAACACTAAACTGTATATCCGTAGGTCATGGCCGTGTTGCTACGTGTACTCTAATAAATTTGAAATTTTCAGATGAGAATTAGTCACTCTCGGGGTTTGAATCTCATAACTAACATATTATTTATTAATTTTCTATATTTTTTAGTGTCAATAATCATTTTTTGTTACTAAGCCAATATTTTGCCATTCTTATATGGTTGTGCTTTTCACCTTTATATTTTGGGTGCTGTGTTAATATGGTTCACACTTTTAGTTTGAATAATTATAATATTTACACTTTTCAATAAAATCAAATAAGTTATTCTGTTAAAATTTTCTATCAAAATTGACAGATTATATCACATCAGAGTCTAAATAAATATTTACGTAAATTTTTTTTTTATTTTTTAATTAGGAAGGCAAATAGTATGATGACTTTTTAAAAAATAATTAAAAAATTCCACCACCATGCTTATTTGAACTCAAATGTGACAGTTGTTTATCTTTGACAGAAAATTTTAACAGAATAAATTATTTGATCTTATTGGAAAGTATAAGAGTTATAATTGTTCAAATTAAAAAAATAAAAACTATACTGAGACAACACATGAAATATAGGGGTCATAAATATAATTAATCCTAAAAAATTATAACTCGACAATAGTCGTTGAATTTTTGTAATGCAAACACAACGGTTAAATTTTTCAAAAACCAAACCTCAGAAAGGTTGGGTTTCTAAAAATCCTAATGCAAACTGTGATTGAGGTGGCTAAATATGAAATGGGAAGACATAACGATTTTATATTTTCTAATAAGAAACATATGTAGTTTGTATTCGTCAAAAATATTTAATGAAATGAATCCTTTGAACGAAATATTGTATAATCAATCTAACACAACTTCCATTAAATATAAGTGAAAAAACATAAATGTGATCTTTTAATTTCTTTTGTCACCTTCAAACAATTTTAAATATAGTGTGCTTCATTAGGATTACAAATTAATTAACCAAAAGCTGAGAAATATGATCAAATTGTTAAATTGCCACTAGTTTCTAAAAATTTATAATTTTAGAAAGTGGGCCCAACAAATGTATATTATTAAGCGACAAATACTTTTAACCCCTCTCACAATGCTTCTGAAAACCAAAGGGCAAAAGGGAGGGAAAGAAACAAATGTCGGTCTACACATGAACCACCAATCACTAATGCAATTGGAGTAAAACTTGTAACACAAGACTTTATATATAACCATTGTTTAATACCAGATTAAGGTGCTTCCAAAAGCTTAAGCTTTTAGGAAGTGAGCCAAACTATACATACCAATCAATAAATACTTACAGTACAAATATATTATGCTATTGAGGAAGCACATATATAATCAAGCCATGACCAACAAAACAAAGAACACCAATTAATTAGGAAATGATCCTTAAGGCTTGGTGGCAGCAATAGTGTTTCCAATATCGATCACGAAACGATATCGAACATCATTGTTCTTCAATCTCTCCATCGCTGTATTCACATAATCCATGGGAACAACCTCAATATCTGCCGTGATGTTGTGTTTGGCTGCAAAATCAATCATTTCTTGTGTTTCTTTCATTCCTCCAATCCCACTACCAACCACAGTTTTCCTTCCTGTATTGATAATTTGATACATTTATTATTGTTGTTATAATGATGATATATAAGAAAAACATAAATAATCAAAATTATCATATACAACAAAATTACCCATTACTAAAGGAAAAACAGGTAGCTCTAGTGGCTTGTCTGGTAGACCCACTAGAACAAGCTTTCCATGGGACTTCAAAAGGCCTAGCAGCGGCATCATAGAATGTATAGCTGATACTGTGTCCAGAATGCCATCCAGTGTGCCCATTGCATTCTTGCCAATACAAAATGGTTACCAAAATTTCATATAAGAAACTAACAACTTAAACTGTTGGCAACAGTGGTAACTTAACATAGTATAAGAGGATGATTTTATATAAAATCTTTTGTTCGAATCTTGGTAACTCCAGCTGTATTAGTTACTGGTTGTTCACGTGTAAGGCCTACAACTTAACTACAATCATACTAAGTGCAAATTGAAGATGGCAAATTAAGAAGACAATATATGTACCTGCATTTGATCTTGGTCATGGATGACCAAAAATGAATCAGCACCAAGATATTCCAAAGCTTCACTTTTCTTGCTGGGTGAGGTACTAATCACAGTCACTTTGGCACCAAGAGCCTTGGCAAATTTCACGGCCACATGACCAAGTCCACCGAGGCCTACAATGCCAACATGTTTGCCTGGTTCTGCCAGTCCAAAGTATTTCAAGGGACTGTAAACCGTAATCCCAGCACAAAGTAGAGGAGCACCGGCGTCAAGTGGCAAGTTTTCGGGAAATCGAATAATGTAGCGTTCATTGGCGACCATTGTATCGGAGTAGCCTCCATAAGTTACAGTTCCATCATAGTAAAGGGCAGAGTAGGTTAATACCATTTTTGGACAATAGTTTTCAAGGTCCTCATTGCAGAGGTCACAGGAATGGCAAGCACCGACCATGCATCCCACACCAACCTTATCTCCTACTTTTACGTTCTTCACTTTGCTTCCAATTTCTGTCACTTCCCCTACAATCTCATGCCTGTGCAAATGGTAAAGTTCCATATTAATTAATTATGCACGTAATTCCTAGGGAAGTAATCATTCTTTGGCTTTAGTTGAAAGCTCATCTGAGGAAGATCAAAAGCTGTTCTAAATAATTAGTCAAACATCAAAAGCTGCTTTTGCCTTCCCATAAGCGATGCCAAATATGATCGTATTACCCTTATTTGTAAGTTTAAAAGATCATCATACGAAATGAATGCAATAATATGATTTTAATTTAAAATTACAAAATACTAGCATGATCAAATAGTACTTTCATTTTGATTAAAAAAAAAACGTATATAGTCTCATTTTACCTTGTTTTTGTTATACATCAAAGAAGAAATGATGGATGGCTACCATCATGCTGTGAATAGTTACAATATTTATTAAGTTTATTAAATGCAATGTTATATAATTAAGGAAGTTTTGGTTCTTATAAGCCTATATAAGGGCCAGCTTTGTACATATTTTATATACAATTCATTTAGAAGAAATGAAGCGTTACTATCTCTCTTGATTCTGTTAGCTTTATCTATAAACAAAAAAGTATATATATATATTTTTTGTTTGGTAAACGTAAAGAATCTCAATTAGCTGGTCTCACAAACCCTGACCGGCAAAGAGGTGTACAGGATGACCGACTCTTTTTTTGAGTTGGGCCTGACCAAATTAATTTAGACCCAATGTTGAGCCCACCTCAATAGATGACTGTTTTTTAATTTATATTGTTTTTCCCTTTATAAAGGAATTGACTATCAAAGTGTCTCTAATTTTCTCTTTTCTCATACACATAATTGTTGAATGACAAAATTAAATTTATATGAAACTCTACTACTATAGATCAATTTTTTAAAACTGTTAATTCTACAATAATTGTTTTACTCACAATATTAAATAGATCAAATAATGTCTTTTAAGGTTTTACCTTTTTATTTTTTATACTGGGTAGAGGGAGATTCGGACTTGGATCAATCAATGAATTACCTCTTTTCAGTGGACTATAGCTTTTTATTTAATTATTATTAACTTAGGGGTAAGTGGCACTGGGCTGTTTTTGGGAGAACTTTCACTAACTACTAAATTATTCAAACCAAGTAACCATCTAATAATGTGATTAATCCCTGAAGCTATATTTATCTTTATAACCAAATTACTTACATAAAAAACAAGAAAGTGTTTGAAGAAGGATTTTAATTACCCAGGAACAAGAGGGTATATAGAAAACCCCCAGTCATTGTTACACGAATGTAGATCAGAGTGGCACATTCCACAATACAAAACCTTAAACCTCACGTCCTCTTCGCCTGTTTCCCTGTATTTTTATTTTATATATGAAACCAAAAGTAATCAAAATCAACCATATAATAAATATATATGGTACCTGAAAATATAGTAAATCCAAAAACACATATTAATTATATTAATCAAAATCAACCATATAATAAATATATATGGTACCTGAAAATATAGTAATCCAAAAACACATTAATTATATTTGAAATTACCTTCTGGAAAAATGGAAGGGAGAGAGATGTCCAGACGAGTTCCTAGCAGCCCAACCGAAGGCCTTCACTGCATGTTCTTCTTCTGTTGCCCTTGCCATTGTCTCACACCCCGATCGATCTCAGAGATTTTGTTTCCTTAAAAAGAAGAAGAAGAAGCTAGTGTGCCTTATGAAGTGAACAATCCAGCACGTTGGTATTTTTATATATAGAAAAGGAAATGGTGCGGGGGATTTTAAAATAGGTGGGTCTATTTTTATTTTATAATTTTTTCCCCTAAAAGATCGAAACTCTACAGTAGCTTGTAAAGGGTGTTAAATATGAGACAAGAGGGGCAAATATAAAATGGAAAGTAAAATGTGAAAAAGCTTGATTGATCCTCTATTTTATGGCGAGGTTATTAGAGTTTTTATAATTTTTCAAATATACAAGCACATAAAATTATAGGACGAAATATCCGAAAAACAAATAATGCACAAACTAACAAATATAAATTGGAGAATCTCTGTGAAAGTTTCACACTATTATTAATATTCAAAAAAATTCATATTTGAAAAAAATTCAAAATATTTTATTTATCAATAATAAAAAAATCTATGGTATTCATTGACCATTGAGTACGGCTAGCAGAGTTGAATTGTCAAAGAAGAAATTTGAATTCTGACATAGGAGAGAGGTAGAAAATAAATAAATTTATTTGTTGTTAGAAATTTTTTATATACGTGACTTTGGATTGGATGAATAGATTGGATTAAATATCCTATGTTGGACTAATGGCCTGGATTGGATTTGGTAGGATACTTGTATGTATATTGTATTTTTAGCCGGGCAACCCTTGTTATGGTATCGTCCATGTGGCTGCCACCGATATGTATCTTATACTATTGTAATCAACGTTATGTGCCTTGTGAAGTGAATATTTAGCATTGCCTTATAAAATAGGAAGTGGCTATATGTGCCTTATGGAATGAATAATGAATAATAGCAACTTGCTATTTTTATATATAAAAAACAAATTGGTTACGCATATGGATATGTTGTTTACTATTATAATTGCAGTGTCATGACAGCCAACCAAACTATAATTTAATCGATAATGATTGCAATTTGCAAACCCAGTCCGTACGTACGTGGTTAACATATTAGAGTAATTATGTAAATTGATGCTAGTTGTTTTTATATTATACACAAAAAGGATGACCAACTCACCAAATTTAAAAAATAAAAATACACAAAAAAGATGACCGAGATTATTTATTTACCACATACACATTAATGCTTTAGCCTCATGGTAATTAGTTAATAACTATATGTTATTGTAATCCAACAACAGGTTGATTTGATAAAGGCTAATCATGGATTAACTTAATTAACTAAAATCAAATTATTCTTTTTGTATTTTAAAATAGGTTAATTTATACCTCTTAAAATTCAATTCTTTTAAGAATATTCTCATAGATTGATTCCCTAGGAGACTACCACAATCAGACAAACATATTAGAAAAAATAGACTTTTATCATATAATGCGATTAATTTATCAAATGCTTAGATTGTTTAGGCTTCTATAATAGTTAGAGCATCTCCAAAGATTTTTTTTTAATATATAATTTATACTATAATTTAAAGAGTAAATTGTTAAAAAGAAACATGAATAAACTCTTTAAATAATCAATTTAAAATAAATTGTAAAATAAACTCTCTAAATATAAATAGTCAAATTATTCTCTACTTCATAATAAATATATTTTCAATTACCATTTGCATTTAGCGTTACACATTTCACATAATATTTATATTTTATTTAATTATAAAAAAAATAAATCATAATTATTTATTAAAAATAATAGAATAAAAATATGATAGAGATTATATTAAACTTATCTAATAAATTTGCTTTTTAAGTTTTTAAAGATATTTTTTATTTTTGAAAAAATACTCTTTATTTTAGAGAATATTATTGGAGATTGATCTTATAAACCAATATACAAATGGGTCTAAATAAATTGGTGCACACCTAGATTCTTCAAAAGCACTACTAGTCTTCAAGGCTTGCTTTTGGGTTTCAAAGTGTTTCCAATGTCGATCACAAATCGATATCGCACATCGTTCTTCGCTACACGATCCATGGCAGTGTTCACATAATCCATTGAAATAACTTCAATCTCTGCGGTGATGTTGTGCTTTGCAGCAAAGTTAATCATTTCTTGGGTTTCTCTCATTCCTCCAATGCTACTACCTACCACCGACTTCCTTCCTGTATTAGTCCACCATTTTTAATTTGTTGGGGTTATAGATAATATTCTAATTTTTTATATACAGATTATTATATCAAATTGAAGAATTAAATAAAAAAATTACAAAAGTCTTACCCATGATTAAAGGAAAGATCGGCAGTTCAAGGGGCTTGTCTGGTGCACCCACCATAATAAGCTTACCATGGGACTTCAAAAGCCCAAACAATGGCAACATAGAATGGACAGCAGAGACTGTGTCAATTATGCCATCAAGTGTGCCTATCGCAGCCTACCAAGTTACATCCAATATTATGAACTTATTAGATTCAATTTTTAGTGGCTAAACCTAGTTCAATTATATTTATATTGCAAGTTATTTTAAACATTTGCATTTATATTATAAGCACCCAATTATCTCAAAAGTGTATATGTGTGTCCAATATTATGAACTTATTAGATTCAATTTTTAGTGGCCAAACCTAGTTCAATTATATTTATATTGCAAGTTGTGTGTGTGTGTGTGTGTGTGTGTGTGTTAGCTACCTGCATTTGGTCGTGGTCTTGGCTGACTAAAAATGAGTCTGCACCAAGACTATCCAAAGCTTCAGATTTTTTGTTTGGGGAAGTACTAATTACAGTGACTTTAGCACCAAGAGCCTTGGCAAATTTCACGGCCACATGACCAAGTCCACCGAGGCCTACCACTCCAACATGCTTGCCAGGTTCTCCCAACCCAAAGTATTTCAATGGACTGTAAACTGTAATTCCGGCGCATAATAGAGGAGCACCGGCATCAAGCGGCATGTTATCGGGAAATTGAACGATGTAGCGCTCGTTAGCCACCATTGTGTCGGAATAGCCACCGTATGTGCGTGTTCCATCATGGTAAGTGGAGCAGTAGGTGTATATGAGTCCAGGACAGTAATTTTCAAGATCGTTGTGGCAACTCTCGCACGAATGACACGCACCAACCATGCATCCCACACCCACTTTGTCCCCCATTTTTACGTTCTTCACTTTGCTTCCAACTTCTGTCACTTGTCCCACAATTTCATGCCTGCAATGTCAAAGTTTCAAATTGAATTGAGTTTTTTGATGACTTTTGTATTTACTATTTACAACATTATTTCTGCAAACATAATCACTAATCAGACATATAGAACTAATTAAAATATACTGGTTTTTTTCTTAGGGCTCATTTGGATTTGTTTTTCTAGAAGTACTAGATAGCAATTTTTATCCATAATACTGTTGTAGAAAAAAAAAAAAAGGAAAAGAAAAAAAAGTAGCTTTGGTTACAAATCATTGAAGCATTTTAAAAGAAAATAAGCTTATATGAAATATTTAAAATCTTATTATAAATTTTTTTTTCTCAACCTAACACTTTCTAGAATAGAGAAACTCGAAATAGTCTATAAAAAAAACTCAACAGTCTTTGAGTTTTTGGTGTAAAACCCAATATGTTTACTGAGAAGAACGAGCTTCAAGGCTCATTTTCATTGAAATAAAAATAAAAATTTTTACAAAGGAAATTGAAGGTCGCTATAATGTTCAAGCTCTGCCCGCAACTATGGCTGGAAAGAGCTATATGACCAACTCATTACAACGAAGTATAATACGCTGTCGTATAAGAAACTGAATTTTAACAAATAAAACATAATAATAATTGATAAACTAATCAGTAACGGGTTGCTGGACTGTGAATGGATTTGGACTTGGGCCTCACTACATCAGTTTTCCTCATCAAAATTGACGATCCTCACTTCTTACATCAAATTCAAGTGCTTTTGAGTTTTCCACATGGAATTCAATGGCTCTCAAATTGTGTATGTCAAACTCAAAAATTTTCAAGCATCCGTAAATTTCCCACAAAAGAATTCGAAGGCTCTTGAGTTGATCATAAAGAAATTTAGGAGAGTAAGAGGCCTAACTTTTCCACAAAGCAAATCAAAAGCCGTTGAGTTACTTTAAAAAATTTTGAAATTACCTTATAATATTTTTAGAAATTTAACTTTGGCCCCCTCCCAGCCCTGGCTGTCGAGTTGCTCACATTGATTTCAAGAGCGCCTCAACTTTTTATTTTGCCACACATTTTATAAAAAGGAAACTACAATCAAACCACACTAGAGTGCTCTTTGGTGTGTTTTTTTTTTCCCTTAATCTTTTAAGAAGCACATCCAAGCAACTAGTGCCAAACATCTTAATGAAAATAAAAGTATAGGGTAAAAACAAAGGATAGTATAAGAGTGTGTGAAAAATATTATACCCGGGAACAAGAGGGTAGAAAGTAAAGCCCCAGTCATTTTTGATGCAGTGAAGATCAGAGTGGCATATCCCACAGTACAAAACCTTAAACCTCACGTCCTCATCACCTGTTGCCCTATACATACATATACACCAAGTTAAAGCAATCATCATCATTAATTAAATTAAAGGAAGAATTGGAACAATAAAAAAGAAAAAGAAAAGAAAAAACTAATATATGCATATTACTAATTAAGCTCATAATTACCTTCGGGAGAAGTTAAAGGGAGAGAGATGCCCAGATGAGTCTCTAGCGGCCCATCCAAAAGCGCTCACAGGGTGTTCTTCCTCTGGTGCCCTCGTCATTTTTCTGAGATAATATTTTTGATGAAAAGAACTAGGCAGGGAGGGTTTTTAATTTGAGAAAATATAAAGTAGGAGGTGGAGTGGTGCTTTTGAAAATTTACCAAAAGGCATTGGCTTTAATAGGAAGGAGGAGAGGCTAATTAAACGCACATACACATAGTGATTGATGACCAAAAGAATCAGTAAAGAGGCAGCATCAGTATCGATACTTTTTAATGCAAACGCCGAAACTAAAACATTGGCCGGTTGGCTACTGTTTAGGGGCTTTTTTGTAGAGCTATTGTTATATTTTGAGGATTAATGGTTTGATTTGTAGGCCTCCATATATAATTTTGTTGCTTTTTCTTTTTCTTTCTTTTTATTAATCTTCTTAATTGCTTTGTATTATCAAAATGAAAATTGATTTGAAAACCAAACAGGGCAATCCAAGTGAAAATTTATTTGTTAAGGCGCAATTAAAAGCTGACAACTAATATTGTTAGAAGTTATTATTATTATTTAAGAGCATCTCTAACACTATTCTCTATAATAAAGAGGATTTTTGAAAAAATAAAGAGCATCTTTAGAAGTAAACATATAAATTTATTAGACAAATTCAATAGACTCTCTATCATAATCTTTATTTTATTATTTTCAAAAATAATTATGATCTATTTATTTTATTTTTTAGTTTATGATTAAGCAAAATACAAATATTATATGAAATGTACAAAATTAAATGTAAATTGTAGTTGAGAGCTGTGCAATATTAATTGAAAAGTATATTTTTTTATGAAGAAGAGAGTGATTTGGCTCTCTACATCTAGAGAGTTAAACTTTACTTTTTATTTTAAATATATAATATAAAGAATATATTGGAGCTTCTTTTTAATCATTTATTCTCTAAAATAAAAAATATGAATGATTTAAAGAGTCCTTTAGAGATGCTTTAATGCCAACTACACTAAAAACTTTTTTATAGTTATATTAATGAAATAAAATAAATTTTATTATTATGAAGAGATTAAAATTCAATAGAGGTGTAGTTAATTTTTTTTTTACTTAATTATTTTTAGTGCAAGTTGCATAGAAGTAAAATATATAATAATTAATTAATATAATATTTTAAGTCTCAAAATATATGTACATTGACAAAAGATATTGATATAGTTCTAAAAAAATAATATATATATTCATATAGTGTTGGAATATGCAAAGTTATATTAAAAATCTAAATTGCATTTTTTCTTTAATATTTTCTTTTAATATAAATTTAATAAATATATATTAACTAGTTATTACATACTTAAATTTAAAAATATAATAATAATTATAAAACATAAATTATTATCTCAAATAATTTTAGATAAATATTTTATTTTATTTTAAATTTTTAACGTAATAAAATATATATATTTTTGTAATATATATAATTATTATTATATAAAAGTAAATTTTTTAAAACGAGATCTAAAATATTTATAATTAATTATAATATAAAATTTATTATTATTTATAATTGATCAAATTAAATTTATAATATTTTATTATTATACAGATATTATTATAAAACTATCAAATGTTTTAGCATATATAATGGTTTTGAAAAATATCTAGTTCACGTTGCTAGAAGATTACATTGGACCATACATTGCCGCACCACTAGTTGCTCGACAGCCTTTTCACGTCCCACAACTTTAGCCACACCCACTAGTTTTGTAATCATAAACTTCACAATGAAGTGTAAATGTCAAAATATATACAGAGTTGGCAAAAGCAGGGTTTCGGCAAGGGTAAATTTTAAAAATAAAAATAAAATTCCAACATTAAAAGTTTGTTCCACAGTGTTGTTAGATTACCACCAAAATCTCGTAATAAAATAATTTAAAGTATTATATGTGAAAAATAAGAGGGTTAAAAGTGTTATTTTTTAAAAAAAGAATATATATGTAGACTGAATAATATATGACAAATAAAAAAAGTGAAATTGAAACAAAAATAAAATGAGGAGCTAAAGTGCAATTTTCAAAAATAGAGGGTAATTATGGTCGTAGAGGGATATTTCGAAATTAGTTGCAGAAGGAAATAAAGAATATTTTTTGCAAAGAAATCTCTTGGAAAGATTTAGAGTACCCTTCATGGAGTAATACTTTTTCTTGTTAATCTCATTGCTACATTTAGTTAAATATTTTCGTAAAAATAAATTGGTAAAATAGTATATTATTGCAAATTATATTAAAAAAAAAAAAAAAAAGGTCAAGCAGATTTTGTTTGACCTTTCAATAGAAGACTGCAGCCAATAGGGTGTACAATAGAAGTAGTAACAAAAATGCTGAGTTGGAACAAGAGGACAAAAAATATATATATAAACTCCATTTAAAATGCTTTATTATTGTTTTCCACAACAAATTAAATAATCAAAGATTGTCATAACAAATATGCCGAGTGTCATTTCTGTCCACCAAGAGCAGATGAGAATGAAAATGATATTGACTTTGTTGGGTAGTGCGCGATCAGGCTCCAATCAGATAGAGTGAAGGTGCATGCCTTTTTAATAATTACATTGTGGAAGACACACATATTGAGCTAATTAAAGATATACACAAAGATTGCTAGTACTAGTAAGCTAGAATGACATTTACAATGGAAATATTCAAGTTTGAGGAGGTCCTTCAAGTCTGATATAGTCATACATGACCCCTTGGAAAGGGTTTACGCTTCTGGATTGGGTGAGATAGACAGTGTTGTCTCCTCTAAGCAGTAGAGAGCTTGGTACATTAATGGTGTACAACCAATACAAGCCGTGTATTCCATGCCTAGCAATTGCGTTGTCTTTGCCTATTAGTCCTGTTGTGAAATGTGAAGGGTTCGCTGTCCCATCGTTGAACCGAACCTAGAAATTGACGCCCAACAAACCCATTAGCGAAAGAGGTCTTCAATTTTTAATTTTAGTACATTTACGAAGGATAAAAAGACAGTTTGAATATGAGTCTTAGATATACCTGCAATTCAGAGTCAGTGGCTGAGGCCAGCGCTAGTTGGAGAGTGTAATTTCCAGGCTCCCTCAAATTATCAAGTTTGAATATGACCTGCCATGTGGTCGAATCATAGGTCCCATTTGCTCCGTTCCTGCAAAGCAAAGATTAATTAGCTACAAATAAAAAAAGCAGGCCCAAAATTAACAAACTAAACTATGTAGTTGAACCAAGTACGTACCTTGTGACATGCGCAAAGAACCAATCTTTTCGAAAGTCGTCGACGCCGACGGTGTAGCTGAGATCCTTGTTAGGATATAAGTCCGCATAGCGTTCCCACAAGCCGTATTGCCTAAACCTGTTTGGTACATAAGTATTGCAATGTTTATAATAATCCACTGAAAAATTCTAAAATAGAACACTACTGTAAGAACCAAGGAGATGCACGTGAACCTACTTGTCTGGATGATTGTTGTACAGCTCATTCATGAGAGTGGGATACGGGTCTGGTATGTAGAACTCGGCAGCAGAACGATCAGGTTCACCAATTTCCCATAGGGTAGGACCATTTCTTGGGGGTTCGTAAACAAGACGATTCAATGTCATATTAGACCCTGCATGAAGCATTAATTTGGAAACTCAGTCGTAATTAATTATTAGTAAAAATTAGCAAATTGGACCGACTGGTAACTATTCATCAATTGGGCTAGCTTCTTGATCAGTATCTTAAATATAATATATTAATGTTACCTGGTTCAATGGTAATAATACCATCGTATTTGTAGTCTCCAATAACGCCTGGAACCCATGCATATAGACTATAGTTTCCAGGTCTCACATTTCTAATTGAGAAATAACCTCTCTTGTCGGCTTTAGTCCAGAACTGATAACCCTATATCAAGTGCATGTGTGGCAAACAAATTGATTAATTAAACACGCATAAATCTTAGATATGTGTAGCCTATATTTTGTTATTCTAATCATTTTATTAATTAATAATTAAGAGATAATTAAATTTCAAACCTTGCTTTCTTTTTGCCATGATCCAACATCTCCAGGTGCTGCCAACCCCACATATGCATAGCCACCCCAAATGAGTTTCTTATGTATGTATCTACACCACCATAATTTTAATATGTGTTATCAATATTAATCTATGTATATTATTCCCTTCCACCCTATATATAAGCAATGAGCGAGTAGTTTTAAATTACCTATCACGGATTAGTAATTGAGAAGCAAGAGAACCCCGTTGATCAGCGTAAGGGAAATCCACAGACTGAGGGAAATTGTACGGCCACTTTTCAACTTCTTGTTGCATCTGATTATTACAGCCAATAATATTATCAATGGGGTTTTCTCAATGTATTAAAATATATACTTTGTAAGTGTGCCATTTTTCATATATATATATATATATATATATATATATATATATATAATACCTGCTGTTTAGCATTGTTCCAAAGTGAGAGGGTATTGTCATCATTGGCTGAAAGTGTATTGAGATAGATAGAAACAGGTCCAAAAACCTTTTTCCATGGTTCACCATCTTTAAATTCCATTCCAAGATCCCTTCCAGCGTAATGTGTACTCACAAACATCTGTAATTAATTATTATTTAACTCAATTATTTTTATCAAAACTAATTCAAAAATTCAATATATGGGTGTATAGCTTACAGAGAGTGCTATTGGGCCGGCATGGGAGGTGAGGTCTTGCTTAGTTGGCCCAGCCGTATGGAACTCGTTACTGGGCGTGATTATCCAGAAACCAACTGGTGGGTTTGATGAAATCCAACCATGGACCTGGTTGTCTTTGCTCTCACTCGAATATTGATACTTGTCATCCACCTGCAAGCCGCCAATCATATTATAATTATAATAATATTAAATTAGAAAAAAGAAAGGTGCTAAAAATAAAATAATAAAAATAAATATTACACTTTAAAATTGATATTTTCAATGAAATTAAGAAAAAATAAAAGAAAGAAAAACAACCTCTCCTCTAAGCTGAGAGTTGGAAGGATTGGTTAAGAGAACAGCTTCAGGGTAAGCAAGCGGCTGCCCCTTGTCACGGTCATCCAATGTTGGCATTACCCTTTGTCTGTCGTCCGATACCGACATGAACTGAAATCTGAACCGTTCATTACAAATAATTACTACGTATATTTTGCAATATATTTCAAATAATTACAAAAAAAAGAAAGTATAATTTATAATTAATATACGTACTTGTCTTGTCGAAGCTTGTAAACAAACCTAATTTGATCCATTTCCACAGCAGGCCATCCTTCAAGTCTCTCAAATATCGCATATGCATAAAACCCTGAATAACCACCCAGCATTACGTACCTGTACCCATGCATTTTCACATATTTATTAATTTTTAATAATCCGGTATTTATTTTTTTCCAAAGTTTAATTTACATGTAATTAATTTGCGACATGATTGAGAACAAAGTCTGTGGAGAAAAAGCGAACCTTTTGTCCACGTTTAATGGAGCCATGCCACTACCATTCTTGGAAATACTCCATGTTTTTGTGAATGAAATTTCCATTTGGTTTTGGTCATTTTTTATTATCTTAAATCTCGTTCCTTGTAATCTGCACACACACAAAAAAACAAAAAAAAAGGGTCTCAGTTTTGAAGAACAAAATAATATTCATGCACGCATGCCCTTCAATTTCACAGTGCATGATGGTAAATGGTATATATAATAAAATTAAAAATGCAGTATGTACTTGTCGATGGTAATAGATTTCTGTTCTGGTTTGTTCCAAACAACGTCCCAGTACCTATAATCACAATAATTAGTCAAAAAAATTTCTTTTTGTTTTCACCAAAGAATATAATTTGTCAAAAATAAGCGATATACATATTAATATTTTTTGATAATAGCGATATACATATTAATTGTACTTAGGTAAATACGTAAGTACATACCCTCTGTTACTTTCTTCATTATTAATTGCAAGTAAATTGTCGATTCCGTTATATTTGATTCCAATCACATCACCACCTGGATTAGAGAAAATCACTCGGACGAGCCCATTATCCATCGCCACCTGCACCAATCACATAGCCACATATATTTCATTGAAAATTACTATCCCTCACTAAACAAATTATTATTTTAATAATTAATTTAATAATCATTTTTCTTTTTAAAATGAACATTTTTTTGTAATATATAAGAAAAATTAAAAGTATATTTAGGATTAAAAAAAAAAGGGGAATATAAAGAGTGCCATAGTGAATGCATTTACCTGCCCACGACTTAGCTGGATCCCACGAGATGATTTTAATTCTCGGCGGCTGATGCTCCTCAAAACTCTTCTATAAATAAGTCAATAAATAATTCTCAATTAATTATTATAATTTTACTATAATAGCATAACATATTAACATCTAAGCATTAGAGGACTCATCGGACAACCCAAAGAAAAACATCCAAAAATAAGTGGACTTACCTTTGAAGCTGCAAAAGCATGAAAGTAGTGAAAAAAATAAAAATAAAAAAGTAGTTTAAAAAGGACTGCATGTATATGATATAACTAGGTGGCACATTTTCATACTTGGGGTATTTTTTTTTTTTTTTTGGTGACGGTCGAATTTGTTCTAGTGTCGTTTTCATGCTGATGTGTCCACGGACTTTTTATGATGCATTATCAAAGAAAATTGATACTGTCAATTTGTGAGCTTCAATTGGCTCCTGAATGGTGCAAACCACATGCAAATAAGCTCAATAATATACTAAGTACTGCAAAATTTCATAGTGGGAGCTCCAAATTGTCAAATAGCTGAGCTAGATATTAAGAAAACATCAAATTTCCTCTAGTACTGCGACAGCAAGACCAACGAATTTTCTTTATTGGTGTATACAAACATAAAAACTTCTGTTTTACCAAAAAATAAAAAAGTAAAAAGTAAAAACGTAAACCCCTCTCTGTTGTTCCGCTCAGCAATGGCTCATACCCCAAAAAGAGAGAACAAAACAAACAACACTCACGGGCTACAAAATGAACCCTCTGAACTTGGGTTCACATTCGGCTTGATTGGATAACTTGTCCTTTTTGCGTTACCACATAAATAGCCTCTAAAACCTATGTTGCCTAATATGAAGCTGATGAGCACAGTTCAAACCCAGACCAAAGTGGCCGTGTATAGGGAAATTAAGGGCTTATACGGGGGCATGGCAAAGAGAACATGATTATAAACCACAATCATATATAATAGTCTCATTATGGAAAAAAAAAATTGAATAATTACTAAAAAAACGAATTGGTATTTGAGACGTCGAATACTAATTCAGATGTTTAATCCTCAAAGACTATGCGGAGGGTGAGAGCTGGTAGGGCCCTCTCTGTTTTCCTTCACGGGTCGTAAATAAAAGAAATAAATGTTGTAAAAATTAAATTTTATGAAAGATAAATAAAAAGGTAAGAGAAAGAGGAATGAATATGAACCTAACTGGGGCCTTCTCAGAAGAGCCAGCAATCACGAACAACACCACCACAACAACCATTGCTGACAACCGAATGACCCAGCGGCATTGCATCTGCTTCCCATTCTTCTCCATTTATATTTCACGTTATAAACCTGAAAAAAAGAAAACCACCATTAACATCAAAGTGTTTTATCACAGACTAATGACGATGACTAATTTTCTTCGCAGGCGAACATGCATGGACGCAAAGAAAATCTAAATATATGAAACCCAAGAAGAAAATTCTTGCCCACTTTCAAAACGTAAAAAATGGGCTTGCATACCTGGTTGTCTTTGATGTAACTTTTGTGATTATTTTAACAGGAGAGATTTTCTTCTGAAGGGAAAACTCAAATTAAGCACAAAGGGTTTGCCGTCTTTGACTCTGTTATGCTGTGGTTATTAAAACATGTATGGGGAGCTCAGGTGTTCATAAACCGGCAAGACATATATATAATGCCCAAGTGAATGACCTTTTACGTAACTGTAGACGATGAAAGACTTGTGCTTCCTTTCTGTGTTAAACTTTAATTGACTTATTATTATTATTTTCTATTTATGGCATTTAATAAGTTGATGGAATTCCAATAATCCCCTGCTTTAATAGTTTTTTCACGAATGAGTTTTGGCACTGTCCACGTTTAATTTTTCAAGAAGGGGTTGGTAATCTTGTCATAGAGAAAAAAAATCCGCAAGTGTATCGGAAGGTGTATATGTTGAACTTAACCCATTTGACAATTTGTGAGATTTTGTGCCAACTTTTTGACAAAATTTGAGAATTTCCTAACGAAACTGTTGAAAATTGATGAGTTTGTGTGGTTATACCAAAAAATTGACGATTTGAATATTAATAAATTTTCATGAACCAAATTGACTGCTCTTATGGGTTGATTTTCTAGATTATAAAATTCGTAGAATACGTTCGCCTAACTATAGCGAATATTATTAAAAATGTTAACAAACCGTTTTAGAGAAATGGTCAAGGGAAAAATTAGACAGCTAAAAATTGTTTTTCTTTTATTTTTTTCTTTATTTGAAGAAGAAGAAATCTGTTAGTTTTGGTAATTGATTTTAGGGTGCTTTTTAGCCAATGAAAAGGAAAATACATAGCTATTGTTTGACGACTCGAATGCAGGGTTTTTGATTGCCTTTGTCGACTTTGGCAAGGTTGACCTCTTTGCCTTGGGCTTTAAGTTTTTAATTAATATTTATTAAAATAATAATTAAATTAATTACATGCTCAACGCATTTAATAAATATTAAATCTCTTAGATGATAGGATCTCAATCCATCTGTGTATTTATGTACAAATTTTGATAGTGATACTCACTTGCCAAAAAAATATTCTAAATTTCCTGTTTAGTATATTGCATAAATAAACCATAAAATGGCACGTCCTTGGAAGGAAAGAAAATCACCCTCATTACGATGATTTTAGTGCCTAAACAAATAAATATGAATCCTATTAATTAATTACAGAATCAGGTTGTTGTTTTACTTACGAAACCAAACCAAATTTCTTTTTTCTTAAGGTAACAAATCACAATATCTAATATTGTCAAAGGAATGAACTAAGTAAGAAGACAAATAACTAACTCCGAGGTTTTCAACTCCGAGGTTTTCGTCTCCAATAATTCTGATGATATCCTATAAAATCACACATGACATATATATATATAGAAAATAAATCCTTTAGTAATTTTTGGTCAGCTTAGGTGTGAACAGATAATCATTTCATTATGGAACTCTTAACATGCATCAGGCCAATTACGGCTTAAATTCCATTTAGTTACGTACATCATCTCCGAATCTTGAACATTCGTTTTAGCACGTATCAATTATCTTCCATGTATCACGGCGCCAAATGTTTTTCAATCTCAAAACGATCACTTTGACTGCGATTTCAACATTATTTCAGGCTTAAACCCACTTAATTTGGACTCCCTAATGTGGGTTTAAATTCAATTTCGTATACTTTTCACATGCATATACACATGCCGTATTATATATGTGTATATGAATAGGTCCAAACTCACTTTTTGGAATATTATATGACTAAACAAAATTATGAAAATGGATGTGTCAAAAAGCAGCCAAAGGGGAATGAGAAAGCTGAAAAAGCGATTAATCCAACCAAACATTAAAAATGTACGTGGCATGCCACAACCAACTCTCACACACAAAAGCCTCTCCCGTGACGTATTATTTTGTTCTCACCAGTACTACTTTTTGCATCTTCCACACAGTTGTCTCTTAATTTGATTCTTCTCTCTCACGTATTTAATTGAGAATTTCATATATATATATATATATATATGGAACTATAGGAAGGGGATCACAAAACCAGAAAACAACAAAACAAGCAAAAAAAAGGCCGTGAGAGACAGTGTCCTTTGGGAGTAAGTAATAATGGAATATAATAATTATTCATTGCATGGCCTCGAATTGTAGTGAGCTTGAGCGGTTCCAGAAGTTAGTCTAAAATCTATTTGATGAAAACGACAACGGAGTATGGGACAATTTTTAAAGCCTGTGCTAACTCAAATCACGTCCATTATTACATACTAAGTGATATTATTGGACGAAATTAGAGAGTGGGCACGAATTAAGTGATTAATTTATTAAAGCATAATCCAAAACAGAAAGTTTTTCACGTAAATTCACATAAACTTATGGTGCATGGTTCTATTATAACACTCTACTATTTTAACATAATGCTAGAAATAATGATACCTCAATTTAATGAAATTATTGACTTCTACACTTTATATTTAATATCTTTTTCAACATAAATAGGTTGAGTTGGTAAACAAGTTGATGATGATGATTTAGTTACATAAAAAATGATAAAATATTTTCTGCATTTTTTTTTTAATATTTACGGCATGAAACATGTATATATATGTATTTTCATTATATTGTATGGTTAGCAAATAATTCAATCAATACGTGTCCACTTAAACTTATTTCGCTGAGTTTTTTTTTTCAAAGAAAACTTAAGACTGATTTGGTAAGCTAGATGATATAGTTTGGTTTCATAACAAGATAAAAATGAACAATTAGGGTAATTAATCATATTTAGGTCACCCAAAACGAAAAACCAAAAAACAAAATCTCTTGAACATTTCATTCATCTCTCATATAAGCACCAAACATAGGTACCCAATCTGGTGATTAATCGTAAACAATGATGCAAGTACATATAGCATAAAATAGATAATTACATAACTTCTCTATATTTAGTTAGTTTTATATAAGCTTTTTGTTTAGGTAGCTCTGTTTTAGCTTTCATGTTGTATCCCACATTAATTAACTATAGTAGTATATATACAGCACTTCTGAGTATTAGGTAAACCATTGTATAGCATTTTGACCCTTAGCAATCCCGTTGTCTACCAAACCACATAAATTAAGACCAAATATATATATATATATATATATATATTCAAAGGGAAACACAATGCTTATCCAATATGCCAATTTCTATAGTCTAACTTAAAATAAAAAATTAAAGGTAATTCCTCAACCCCATTGAAAATTGCCTAGTGGATTAACCAAATTAGTTGAAACTCAATTCACTGCCTTTCTAGACTTGGAAACCTCACCAGTCTTCATGTTTTTTTTAAGAACTCGAATTGCATGCATTATAAAAAAAAATGTCGTCTAAAGCCCATTCCACAACTTATTTTCATTGTCCAAATACTGCTGATAATTATTTTTTATTTTGTAAATATATCAATGTGGAATTCGATTGATATATTACAATTGGTGATGCGATTTTCAGCATCAACATATAAATATTGAAAGAAGCATAATAAATACTCATCCAATATGTCAATTTGTATAGTCTAGTTTAAATCAAAATCCATCTTACTTCAAATAAAAAATTAAAGATTCCTCAACCTCATAAAAAAGGTGTCAAGTGGATTAACCAATTAGTTGACACTTCATTCATCAAAAATTAGTTGAAACTTCAATTCACTCCCTTTCTATAATACAACATTAAGAATAGACTTGTAACATTACCAGTTTTCATGGTTTTTTAATTAAGAACTCCAATTGCATGCATTATAAAAAAAAATTTCCTCTGAACCGCGCGACCCACTCCACAAGAAACAAATTTAGGCTAACCCCTCCTATAGAAAGGACCCATCTGGTTGACTTTTATTGCACTACATGACACACAAACTGCATAGGAAAAAATGCTACAGAATGTGACACGACAATGAGACAAAAACTTGGGCAACGTGTCAACAGCTTGATGCATGTACAGTACTAATATTTGTCTTATATTTCCAAAAGAATGTTTTCATGTGGACAAACATCACATGCCAGGAGGTTTATGTGGCACACAGGCTTTATTTTGTCCAAGTTAGCCATGTTACGTCCTAACATGGTGGTTTTAATTCGTTGAGGAAAAATCAATATATTTTTGAGAAATCTACGAACAATATCTATGGGCTAAAGTGGTCATGAAAGTTTGAAATAATATATAACATCTTTTAGTGATGTGTGACCATCCTTTGGTATTAACTATTAAGGATAAAATTTGGTAGAGTCTCAACCACAATCTTCAAGTCTTTGATATAAAAGGTGGTTCCTTTCCCATACTACTTTATTTTGGTCTTGACCGAAAAGCATTTGTACGGAAACATTTTGGGCCTGGCCTTTCCTTGGATCAATGAACCAATTGCTCGATCCAAAAACATATGACGCAATCGTGCACGAAGATTGCAACTCCTCAAATGGGCCGTCGAGTTCGTTGTCCACAACAAGTGGTCAACGACCGTCAATTTAACTCATCACGAACAAGTTTGTCTACTGCTTTGCTTCCTACGAGGGGAAAATAATGCCTTAGGAGACACCACATATATCGCTCACGCCCATTTTCCTACGATGGGAAAATAATGCCTTAGAAGACGCAAATATGTTCATTTTGTTTGTTTGTGTTTTTCTCCCTTGCTGCGTTAGGCTGCTAGCTAGGAGACAAAATTCAGAATTATATTAAAGCAGTGAATTTTAGAAAATCAAACTACTTAAATGTTGTAAGTTTTGCTCTTCAAGTTGACAAATGAGAGTAGTCTAGTGGTATACCCTTCACATTCACACCTTTAAAATTGTTAATTTGGATTACACTCCCTTCTATTTTAAATTAAAAATATTAAAGTTTTGACTCTAAAAAAAATGAGAAAAAAAACAGTTGGCAACAGAGTCATTTCTCAATATCAAGTAAAAAATGGCTAGTTCTGCTAGAACGCAAGTGTAAGGTGGAGAAATACAATACAATGCAATCGAGCAATGCAAGCTAAACTACCAAATGATATATACTTTTAACCAATCACACATGCTGAGACTTCTCTTCAGCTTTGTTATTGCAGTTTGGGAACGGTTTCATGGAATTTTGATGGCAAACTGAGCTACTAGCCACTTGATCCACTTGGAAAAGTAGTCTATTTATGCCCGTATTGCAACGTTGCACTTATAATTTGGTACCAAAACACATATTGATTGCCATGGATGCACTTATAATTTAGTACCAAAGTACATATTGAAAGGATTTACCAATAGAGCATTGCAAGAGAAAATGGTTAACAAAAGTACATAACCAATCCACCTAAACAACAAGCAGTGTAAAACAGTTTCTTGATACAACCTTAAATTGCAATTTTCTCTTTTCAATGCAGACTACAAAAGATGAACTAATACAGTCTCAAACTTTAAGCAAATTAGACACAACTCAAGATAAGAAACTTCAAATCTAAAAATAAAAAAAGTTACCAAACGGGGATTCATTTTTCTTATTGTTTCCTTTTCTTTCAACTGGACCTGAAACAAGAGTAGAAAGCACTGTAACAGGCTACGTACCAGCTTCGTGGGATTTCAACAGAACTTCAGAAGAGGCTCCTGATGTTGTTGAATAAGTATTGCAACTGCTACAAGAACAATGAGTTCGATCTATAAGTGATCCTGCTTGTGTAGGATCAGATGATGTGTAGGAGAACCTACACATTTGCAGTGGAGGGGCAAGATACATTGGTACTGGCAACTTTGCTGGGAGGCTAGGCAATGGAGCTTCAAAATTTAGAACATTTATCACTTGCTTTATTGATGGCCGGATCTCCGGATCAGGATGGCAACACCATAGGCCTACTACCATCAAACGCCCGACTTGACGTTCATCGAACTCCATTCTGAGCCCCTCGTCAACGGCTTCAAGGATCTGGCCTTTTCCATAGAGTTCCCAAACCCACTCTACAAGTCTTACCTGACCTGGTTCTTCTTTTTGTTCCACTGGCCTTCTCCCACAACTGATTTCAAGGGCAACCACCCCAAAACTATAGACATCTGATTCCTTACTGGCCCTGCCAGAAGTCACACATTCTGGGGCTAAGTACCCCATGGTGCCTGCCAAAACCGTAGTTTGTGACCCCAATTCATGGTCTACAAGCCTTGCAAGCCCAAAATCTCCCAACTTTGCGTTGAAATTTGAATCTAACATTATGTTGCTCGACTTGATATCTCTATGCACAACACATTGTTCCCACTCATCGTGAAGATACAACAGGGCAGAGGCCAAGCCAACAGCTACTTTGTACCTTAGGGTCCAAGTTAGTATCGTTTTTCCATGAAATAGATGAGAATCAAGGCTTCCATTGGGCATAAACTCATAGACGAGAAGGAACTCACCCTGTTCATGGCACCAACCAATGAGTTGGACCAAATTCCTATGTCTCAAACGGCTTATGATTTTCACTTCAGATATGTACTCCTTTTTGCCCTGTTTTGATCCTCTAGAAACCCTCTTGACTGCCACTTCTGTGTTGTCTTCAGCTAACAAACCTCTGTAGACACCGCCGAATCCTCCCTCTCCGAGCTTCCCTTTCTCCGCAAAGTTGTTTGTTGCGCGGCGTAGTTCACGGTAAGTGAACCTCTTGGGTCCAGTTCCTTTCTGAAATTCATCATCCATGGAGGCATCATATGCCTCATTTTCCTCTTTCCCACCAGTCCTTCTCCAAATAATCCAAAGTAGAGCTAATGCACAAGCCAAAACACCAAATCCCACACCTAAACCAATTCCGAGTCCGGCTTTGCCTTTCCTTTTCTCAGCCATCATGACCAAGCTTGAGTTGAATGACCAAGAAAGAAGGTTATGTAATTCAGTTACTTCTCCAGTGGATGCCGAGAAACCAACTCTAACATTTTCAGGCAAATACTTCCTCAAATCAACAACATATGAAAGGCTAGCTTTCCCAGCAAATCTTGAATTATGAGTGTAAGTTAGAAAAACACTTAGATTTTGGGTGGTCGAGTTGTAACTAACCAAAGCATTTGTTTTTGATCCGTTTTTAATGCTACTGTTCAATGTCACATTTGTTACTGAGATGATGGAGTTGATATTGATTCCCATATGAATAGCGCTTCTTGGATCCCATTCATTCATAAAGGTATCAAACTCAACAGCAACAATATGATTGCTCGAGGTATTGAATGCAAATTCACCACTGAATAGTGCAAGGTTACCCCCACTTGAATTATTAGGAATACCATCTGTGTCAAAAGGTGTGATAAAGAAGGCCATGCCATCTCCTAGCCAATTCGGATTCTGATTCTGTTCATTGGGTTTAATGACGAAGGTGAAATGAGTTGTGAAGTCGGTAAGACTTCCCGTACCGGCATCCCAAAGGCGCACTGCTTCCACATATGAAGCTCGGCCCACGCTGAAGCTTAGTTGTTCACCAAGTCGACTCTTCGTCAGCTGGAGAACTCCACTGGATGGAGATGCATCACCTTGGAAATCTATGTCTGGCATGTTTGGCTGGAAAGAGGTAAAGTTGAAGAAAACTGACTCGGCATTTGTCACTAGCAACAAGAAGAAAGAGATATTGAATAGGTATGGAAGTGGTTTTGAGAGAGCCATTGATTTCAAGCGTACAGAGCCGGAAGCAGAGAGGAAAACAGAGACGTTGTTCGGGTGGAGGGGCCCAGTTCAACAATATGGTTGCCCAGCCTCGTACACAACTTCGAACTTCGTCTTGTTGACTAGGTCAAACCGTCTAAGTCAATAGATAGTCGGTTGAGTTTCTTCTAAGTCAATATATATTTAGGAATTTTATAATGAACACTGGTTTTCATCACAAATTCTGAATTTTTTATAAATAATGTAGCTATCCCATTTGGTTTAACATATAATAAAATAATAACAGCAGTTGCCATATTATTTGCATCCATAAAAAAAAATTATAATAGATAGCGATATTCTTTTTTAATAATCACCAAGTCTTATTTAAGTTGAGGTGTCACGAAAGAAAATGACCAATTAACTAATGCATACACACGGTTTAAGCTTAATGACCCAGTAATTAAGCCTTCACTATAAACTCTTTTAGGCATTTTATCAAAAACTGGCAAACCATGCAATGTAATGGTGACTCGAATACATAACCTGGCATATTGGTTGCTGGGTTATTTAAATTATAATATGATAATTAATAACAAATCAAACCACTTAGATCTAGGATTTTCCAACTTCCTTTAAAATTAACTATATATATATATATATATATATATATATATAGCTATTTCTGTATCCTGCAACTCAACAATAGGGTTTTCCTGTTAGATGAATCATTAAGCCAAATTTTTGAATCTTTCTAGTTAAGTTTCAAAGGCCGAACTTTATAGGCACATCACCAGCAGAGAGACTTATCGGTGGGTGGTATTCGTACTCATTTTTGTAGAAATAATTAATAAATCACACCAACCAGCGTTTACAGCATCACGCTCTGTATCGCCAAAACCGCTCTCAATCACTTTTTTATTTGTTTTTGTTTTCTTTTGGATTTAATGCCATGTAATATAATTTATATTAAAATATAAACAATTTGTTAATTTTTTATTAGTTAAATATAATAAATATGTTAATTTTTAATTAATAAAAATATTTTAGATTATCAATGTTGTAGTTGTAGTAAAAAATTATATTATATTTATCAATTAATTGGTCCCGTCTCAATCTTGTTTGAGTATGGTTACTACTGTTTCAGACAAAGAAAGCAAATAAAGGAAACAGAGAGCCTCTCTACACTCGTCCACGCGTTTCTTCTAATTTTTACAAATTTTCACACATGCTCGCTCATTCATGAAATAGTAGGATGGCGCGTGGGAATATATGAATGATAACGTTTTCTATTTGCGCGTGGCATCGATCACCTCTGATGACGACGATTACACGTATTCATAAAGTTTAGAATGTGATCTTGACGATGGAGGATCACAGGCCTCCTCATTTATTTCTCAAGTTGAGCATAGTTTTTTTATTTTCTATTTTTTTTTTAATTTTTGCACAAGTTGAGAGCATAGTCTTGATTGTATCTTTTGGTATAAGATTATATGTGAGAGTGATTCATAACTTTTGATTTTTTAATTAGTTTGAAATATGAAATGAATTTTTAATTTCGACTTTTGATAAGATTTTTTTCCCTTAAGATGATTAATCTATCATAAGATAATTAGTGAAATGTTTTATACAATATCGTAATTTTTTTAAAAAATAATAATGCATGAAAAAATAGAATCTATATATTAATGTTTGGACTTAATTACGTGACAAAGTTAGAAACAATAGTGCAAATGTGAGAGACTTTGAAGGTTGAGCAGGGCAAAGTGCAAAACCGACATGACAGCTTAGAGGTCAGAATATTATTTAATACAATTTGACTAGTATACATTATCTCCTTTTTTTTTTAATGAATATACATAAAGTTATCTTGCATGTGAATTTATTTTCCCATTTCAATCTTACATGCCGAGACCGTACGTAGCACTCATTTATTATTTTCTCTGTTTAGTAATTCTGCAAAGTGCACTTTTGCATGCTAGCTAATTTTTTTTTTTTTTATGAATATTAAAATGCATTAAGCACAAAACACCTCGAAGAGGATTGCAGAAACAGACTAAGACTCAGCTGGTCATGAGAAAGAGCATCTCTAATACAATTCGGAAAAACAGAGGAACTCAACTTAAGGCAATGAGAAAAAAAGAGACAATTGCTTGAAAAAAGAGTAAATTTAGCAGTAACATTTGCTACTGTATTAGTACTTCTTGCATTCCAAGATAAATCCCAGCTCCTTTCCTGCAGCAGCTTCCTGCATAATAAAATGGAGTACCTGGACTCCCATCCACATGGTTCCATTACTTCACTAATAATGTTTTTTCCATCAGACAACCATATCACATGCTGCCATGATTCCTCCTTCGCTGTCTACAGGGCTTAGACTAAAGCTTTGAGCTCAGCTTCTATAGTATTCGCCGCTCTATCAAGTTTAGAGGCCAGAAAAACCACCCGACCCTGTTCATCTCTCAAGATCAAAGCCAAAGTAGCTGTCCCTTCCTTATAGGCCGCATCTACATTAGCTTTAAGCCAGTTCGGAGGGGCGGAAGAGTCAATACGTGGGATGTTTTGGTAATAGAAAAGGAGCTTTAATATGGATTTTATCAATGTAAAATTTTATTAGTGGATAGAGTCTTTTTACTGTTTCATTTTACAATCTTTTAGGAGTTTAGAGCAGCTGGCTCGCATCCTTAACGGATTCCTTCCATCTAGCATATTAAGTAATGTTGAGTACATATGAGGTAATAGTAAAATTTGTCAAAACTCGAATAAGAACTCTTACAACCGAATATAATAAAAATATCAGCTTTCTTTTATTAGGCCATACCCCCAAGTGTCAATCCGTGGGATGTATAAATTAGGTTTATATGGAAAAACCAGGACCTCATCTTCATTGTGCAGTGTGAGTACGCAGCTTCTTTTTATAAGCATTCTCCTTTATTCTTTTTCCCAGTTAAACCCCTGCACTTGACCTTATCTTTTGTGGAATTTTTGTTCTTGTTTTTCTATTTTCAATCCCTTAATAAACACGGAATGACTTAAAGGTATATTTTCCATTTAATTTCCTTACCCAATGTATGCATGGACCCTCATATTAACTCATCTTTAAATAGTATTATAATTTTCTTATATATATATATTTTCACTTTGCCTCCAACCTTTTCAAAACTCTCATGCATTGTACCACAAATTGCTATTTTTCTCTCACCCTGATACAATAATAAGTTGGAATATATATATATATATATATATATATATATACTAATTATTATAATAAATTACCATATTAGATACAAAATCATAGATAAATTTTTTTAACAAGTTTTAGAATTATTAAGTTGATAAAAAAAAAAAACATGGTTTTAGAAGTGATAAATCCACCAGCCAGTGGAAGATTCATATCATAAATTAACCTATCTGATTAGAGAGACTGTTTTAACATAGGAACAATACTGTCCATGGTGATCATGGTTTACATAAAAATAAAAATTAAATAGAAGATGAAAAATTTAAGGTCCATAAGATTCTACGTGATGTCACGTATTTGCCGTTCAGGATATATATGCACTATGTTGTCCATGGTGAGCAATTTCCATTCTCTCTTTGTATATATATATATATATATATATATATATATGGCGTGACTCTCTTTTTAGTCTTTGAAATTTCAATTAAATTCGAAAACATTTGCACTACAAATACAAAAAATTCGGGTTTGGTGTGGATTTATTTATTTTCTAGTTTTTAACACATTTTCATGGATTTTTTCAATAAAAGTTATTAATTAGTTGGAAAACTCTTATAAATAGATATATAACATTGAGTGCTAGATTTTGAGAAAAAAATATCGGAAAAAGAGAAAAAGAGAGGAAGAGAGATAAGGGAATTAGAGTCGTTTTATTTCAAAACTAGTTAAAATTTTAACTTTCTTTTCTTCTTCTCTTATTTTTTTTATTTTTTGAAAAAAGGCTATAGAAGTCTTTATTTAAATATGGATATTTAAACAAAAGAAAAAAAAAATCCTTTTAAAAAATAGAGGACGAAAATTATTAAAAAATCCAACAGATAGCCAATTTTCATTAATTTCCAGGGCAACTTGAAAGAAACAAAATCTATCAAGCAAGACACTCAAACTAGCTTGTCTTGGCTTCCTAGCTAGGAGGGACCAAGATGTTTGTATTATACCATGGGAGGGAACAGTCTATAACAGCTCACCATTTCTCTTTTACATTTTGTTTAGTAATACAAAAATGTATTTGTATAGTTTGTTTGTCATGCCTTGTTATATGCAAGCCTTCTAGGCGAGCAAATTCATGATTGTAATTAACGCAGTGATTTACGGTGAAATCAAAGCCCAGAAACGTTGCAGGTTCTGCTCAACAAGTTGACAAACAAAGCCACTTGTAAATTTTAGGACAACAATAGCAGGCTCTCCTACAACTTGAATGTATGGTGGAGAAATACGATACCATCGAGCAGTGCAAGCCAAAACTAGCCACCGATGACATACTTTTGAGCAACCTACTGCTGAGACTCAGGACAGTTTATGAGCTATCTTATTGCAGTTTGGGAAGGCGTGTATGGAATTTTCTGAGAGCAAAGCTCAAGCAATGACCATCGATATTTCTGATTGTGGTTCAGTATCATCTACTTAATAAGGAAGAACAAGCTACAATTGCAAATATGTAAAATAGAGCATTGAAAGAGCAAACGGTTAACGAAAATACATAACCCACCCACCAACTAAATAACATCCAGTATAAGCAGTATACAATTTGTTGAAAGAGATAGCAAAACTCATGCAATGACCATACAATTGCAAAGCTTTTCGTTAATATGTAGACTTCAAAGAATAACTAATACAGTCCCAAACTAGAATAATTGATCGAATAGCGAGTTATTAGCATATCTGAAGGAGCACACACATTTAGTTACTATCTAACGCTCACTAACTTCATTTTTCTTATTTGTTTCCCTTTCTTTGAACTGGATCCGAAATTAAAAGAAAGCACTATGACATGCTAAATCCCAGCTATGGTGGATTTCAACAGAGCCTTAGTAGAGCCTGCTGATGTTGATGAATAAGTAGTGCAACTGCTACAAGAACACTGAGTTCGATCTGTAACTGACCCTGTTTGTGGAGGACCAGATGATGTATAGGAGAACCTACACATTTGCAGTGGAGGAGCAAAAAACATTGGTACTGGCAACTTCGCTGGGAGGCTAGGCAATGGAGCTTCAAAATTTAGAACATTTATCACTTGCTTTATAGGGGGCCGAACCAGCGGATCAGGATGGCAACACCATAGGCCTAATACCATCAAGCACTCGACCTGCCGCTCATCAAACTCCATTCTCAATCCCTTGTCAACTGCTTCAAGGATATTCCCTTGTCCATAGAGGTCCCAAACCCACTCCACCAACCTTACCTGGCTTGGTTCTGCCTTTGGTTCCACTGGCCTTCTTCCACAACTGATTTCAAGGGCAACCACCCCAAAACTGTAGACATCAGATTCCTTACTAGCCTTGCCAGTAGTCACACACTCTGGGGCTAAGTACCCCATGGTGCCTGCCAAAACTGTTGTTTGTGAGCCCAATTCGTGGTCTACAAGCCTTGCAAGGCCAAAATCTCCCAGCTTTGCGTTGAAATTTGAATCCAACATGACATTACTTGACTTGACATCTCTATGCACAACACATTGTTCCCACTCTTCATGAAGATACAGCAAGGCAGAGGCCAAGCCAAGAGCTATTTTGTATCTTACTGTCCAAGTCAGCATCACTTTCCCACGAAATAGATGGGAATCAAGGCTTCCATTGGGCAAATACTCGTAGACGAGAAGGAACTCACCCTGTTCATGGCACCAACCAATGAGTTGGACCAAATTCCTATGTCTCAAACGGCTTATGATTTTGACTTCAGATATGTACTCCTTTTTGCCCTGCTTTGATCCTCTAGAAACCCTCTTGACTGCCACTTCTGAGTTGGGCTCAGCTAACAAACCTTTGTAGACACCGCCAAATCCTCCCTCTCCAAGCTTTCCTTCCTCGGAAAATTCATTTGTTGCACGGCTTAGTTCACGAAAAGTGAACCTCTTGGGTCCAGTGCCTTTCTGAAATTCATCATCCATAGAGGCATCATACGCCTCCTTTTCCTTTCTCCTGCCAGCCCTTCTTCTCCAAGTAAACCAAAGTAGAGCTAATCCGCAGCACAAAACACCAAATCCCACGCCTAAACCAATTCCCAGTCCTGCTTTGCCTTTACCTTTCCCCACCACCAAACTCGAGTTGAATGACCAAGAAAGAAGGTTATGTATTTCTATTACTTCTCCAGTTGATGCAGAGAAGCCAATTCTAACCCATTCAGGAAAATATTTCCTCAAATCAACAACATATGAGAGGCTAGAATTCCCACCAAGTTTCGGATTCTCATCATAAGTTAGAAAAACACTTAGATTTTGAGTGGTCGAGTTGTAACTTACCCATGCATTTGCTACCGATCCGTTTTTCATGGTACTTTTCCATGACACATTTGTAACTGAGATGATGGAATTGATATTGATTCCCACATGATCAGGGCTCGGATCCCATTCGTTTTCAAAGCTATCAAACTCAACAGCAACAATACTATTGCTTGAGTTAATGAATGCAGATTCAGGACTGAATAGTGCAAGGAAACCCCCACTTGAATTCTTAGGTACATCTGTGTCAAATGGTGCAATAAAGAAGGCGACGCCATCTCCGTATAGATTAGGATCAAGAGCTTTCATGATGAAGGTGAAATGAGTCGTGAAGTCTGTGAGCCTTCCTGTGCTGGCATCCCAAAGGAGCACTGGTTTCGCATATGAAGCTCGGCCAACACTGCCGGTGAGTGGACCATCAGCTTGATTCTTGGTCAGCTGGAGTACTCCACTGGATGCAAATGCGTCACCTTGGAAATCTATGTCTGGCATGTTTGTTTGGAAAGAGGAAAAGTTGAAGAAAACCGACTCTGCATTTTTTATTATCAACAGGAAGAAAGTAATGTTGAAGAGGTATTGACATGGTTTGGAGAGAGCCATTGTTGAAAGGCATACAGAGCCAGAAGCAGAGGAGAACAGAGAGGTTGTTTGGTGGAGAGGCCAGGGAGTAGTTCAGCTATATGGTATGGTTGTCCTAATGCATAACTTGGTCTTATTAACGAGGTCAGATTCAGTAGATATTCAGCTTAATTTTTTACCAGGTCTTAGTTAAGATTGTGATATTTCAATGGAAGACTAATTAGCTAGACACGGACGCACGGTTTAAGATTAATGACCCGGTACCTAAGCATTCTAATGGGACTCTCTCAGACATTTTATCAAACACAGGGAAAAAAATATTAAATCGTAAATGTTAAATTCAATGTGATGGTTACCCTAAAGCATATTCTGCATATTGGTCAGTGGGTTATTTAAATCTCCTAATAACAACGACCAATTAAGCCACTTGGTTTCCTAACTTTCATTTTGAACTCTTTATTTATTTATTTATTTTTATTTATTTATTTTTATCAGTATTAAGGGTTTTACCTGTTCGATTGATCATGAAACCAAAATTTTGAAAATTTCTAGTGGGATTAGAATAATACAGTGGAATGAATATTAGGGACGATAGTGACAAAGCAATGAGACAAGAGAGATGCAGCTTCGTTGAAAAATATAAAAATGAATATAGACAAGTGGATGATATTGGAAGGTAATACAGTTAGTATGATCCATAGATGTTAAAGATTTGCACCTGCCTCAACCAAACTATAATCTCAGAGAAAACGCCAGTTGCCGTCTAGTAATGGTTTAGAATCTACCAATGCCGGTTCCAAATTAATATTATATATTTAAAGAATTTTAGGTTGATGGTTGGTTCGTGTAATGCAATGTTACATCATCGCTGTTCAGCCGGCCAGGCATAACAGTTAAAATTTGAATTTATTATTATATAGTCTTAAAGATTGTAGTCCGATGTTTTTCTAATTTTTATTAATATAAAAGACAATTGAAATGGCATTTTGTTTTATTTTATTGGTCATATTATATAAAGCATTTTCTGCCTGTTGGAGTGGAGAACCAATAGTAAGAGGGACCTGTGGCAATTGTTTCCCCCATATAAGTCAAATATGGATAATGAGAATCTGTTTAATTATATACTTGTGGTAACAGTACTAAGAATTAATTGAATGTACACACACTAGCACTAAAGGGAACAACAACCAAACCGTACAAACAAATCAATGATCAAAAGGTCAACATCCCAAAGCCAATCTACTAGTCTTGTTCAGGTTCAAATGGGTAGATTGTTTTAATTTTGTTAATACAATCCCTGAAATTTAATTTTCTCAAGGTATAATGTGATATTAATATACATCATCATACGTACATCTTGAGCCGCCCAGTCATCACAATGTACATCTCTGAATATTAGCATAAATTTTTAGACAGACTATACTAATTATAAAAGTGGGCATTAACATTGGTCTGTGCTTGGATTGCTAGCTAGTCAGCATGAATTTAACATTTTTCATAAAATTCTTAAAGTACCTACCATGTCACTGCCTGCATGCAAGGATTCATTAACTTTCCAAGTCAAGTCCCAAGCGTGCAACAAGACAATGAGAACCATACGTACCAACGTTAAAGCACATCCCCTGTTTCCAAATCATTTTCCACGCCATTCTATTGTGAAAACCGTAGTGCAATCTGAATAACTCACAACAATATCTTCCATGAAAGAAGAAAACATGTTGAGAATGACTGTCACCTTATTGCGTCATTTGAACAAAGAACATTAAATCTCCACTCCATTCAGTCTGAAGATTAGATGAAGGGGATGTTACTGATTTAGGCATTGTTAATTTGCTTTGAATTGTAAATTATTAGTTTTCGTTTCTTAGTATTATTCGTTGGAAATATAAGCCCACTTTTGTACACTTTCATATAGATTAAAAATATACATTTTCTCATCTCAACTAACAAATTTCATAAAGATAATTACGAATCGACCTGCTTTAATTTACTTTGACTCCAAACCTTCCAATAAGTTAATTCTATAATTGAGGGACGGCTTGTCATCTTCAGCAGGGAACATGCCTGGGCTTATTATATAAATTATTGGCTCGTTACACCACAATCATTGAATATTTCTTCAAGAAATTTTGAGTAGTATGGGAGAGCTGGCTAGCATTAAAAATGATATAAGCTGGAAACAAATACATAGGTTTTGTGTAATTAAAAAACAAATACATTTAAATAAAAAAACCATGGTAAATTGGTCAGACTTGTGAACGTACGTGTGATCATTATATGTACAAGGAAGATAGTATAATTATACTAGCGTATCGTACCCGTCAAACACGTAGACACATGCATATATTGCAAATGTCAAACGTATATAGCCAGTAGCCACCATGGCTTAGATAAAGTAATATAAGGATTACTTGTCGTTTTTCCAAAGGCATGCAACAGCTTTGAACTCTCTTGTCTTCTTCATCTTTACAATTTATATATTTAAGGGGTTATTAATAACAATGTCCTCAATTATATACAGAATTATAAATTATCTTTTATATTATAAAATTAATACCAATACTTCTTAATTTAAAAAACAGCTACAAATGACTTCTAATTATAAACATAGTATACTTTTTACCTTAACTACTTATTTTTTTTAACTGCTCAAAAATATTTTTTTTCTTGAATGATTCAAACTAATTTATTATTTATCTATTTCACTTACGTCAACCATTAATATAAAAAAAGTATATCTAAATAGCTAAATTATATTGTGTTTATTATTCAGGGCCAATTTTCAACTGTTTACAAAGTTTAGGGGTATTGGTATCAATTTCATAATTTAGACGACATTCGAGATAATTTTGTGCACAGTTTGAGGGCATTTACACAAATAATCTTATAATTAATAAATATTTTAGGAATTTAAGACTTTGGTAGGCACTTATATATAACAACTAATTACATAACTATATTTACCAAAAACAAAAACACAAAAAACTAATTACATAACTATGCAAGGAGGAATTAGTTACAAAATCTAAACTTGGAATCTGCATGTCATATGCATCTGTTGATATTACCTTCTATGCGTGATTGATTTTGAAAGTTTGATTTTTTATGCATGATTGATTTTTTCTTTTTTTGGTGAAAATTTTATGAGTGAGTGATATGTTGCCATGGAAGTGATCCTTGACAAAGTTCTAGCAAAGCCCATACGACCCGATTCTGTTATCGTAAATGGTGGCAGTGAATTTCTCTTGACTAATATTGGATTTCTCTTGATTAATATTCTGAAGCTTATGCATAATCTGGCCTCTTCTCTAAGTTTTATTTATTTTTTAAATTTTGATTGTTTAATGCTAGAAATTTGGATCAAACAATCCAATAATTATATCATATGCAAGTGGAATAACTGTATGTGGTAATTAGGTTTGTTATATTATACTTAGGGCCTATTTGGAAGTGCTTATGTAAATAGTATTTTTTTAAAAAATATTTTTTATTTAAGCGTTTTTTATTTAAGCACTTTAGTTAAAAAACACTTTAATGATAAATCAGTTTGTATTTGGTGGAAAGCTATAAAAAAGTGTTTTAAAAATATTTAACAATGTATGAAAAAGTATTTTTTAGAAAAGCACCTTAAAGCACTTAAAGTGCTTTTTAATAAAAAAGTCTTTATAATTTTTTGCAAAATATATTTCAAATTGCTTTTTTTTATAAAAAAAAAACGCTTTTTTATTAAAAAAAACAGTTCCAAACATGTTCTTAAAAATGTTTGTTTTGCTTGGCTTATTATTTAGTTGTGGTGGAAGAAAAAAAATTTCCTAAGGAATTTGGAGGTGGAAGAAAGAAATTTGTTGATTGAGGGCATCAATAACAATTCTACGATGTTTATTTAGGGCATCAATAGTAATTATACGATGAAGTGGTGATGAGGGTGAGGAGAGAGAGGAGTGAGGGAGAGGGAGAGTAAAGAGCGAGACAGTGGCAGAGGGAGGGTTGAGGGAGAGTAGAGAGAGGGACAGTGGCAGAGGAGAGAGAGAAAAGTGCTTTTTTTGTATAATATTTTTATTTTAAAAATTTTATAATTTAAAAATAATTCTTTATTTTAATTTTATATTTTCTATTTTATATAAATATTTAATAAAATTTAAGAGATAAAAAAGTCATTGTACATACCACATATAAGAGATAATATTTTTTAACTACTGTTAAATATAGGACACAGAATGATATTATCCATATCTATATCAATAATTTAAAATAAAAGCAAACTACAGGGTAGTTCTATTGATATAGCCCATAAATCTTTGATATAAAAGGTGGTTATTTTTCTGGTTTTTTATTCAATGTTCAGGCTCAATGCTATTTGAATTTTTTTAATTTATTTTTTTCAAAATAATTATTTTATTCTAAAATTACAATGATACGACGATGAATTATTTTTTAACCCATTTTTTTTTATAGTTTGTCATAAATTATCTTTTAGCTATATATTTGAAATTTTTAGATAAAGTTATAGGAAAAACAAAATAAAAAATAGATTAGGATTAAAAAAATCTTGATAAGCTTTGATAATATTAAAGAGTTTATAAAAATTAAAATTTTGTAACAATGTAAAAAATAAAAATAAAAAAATCGTGACGAAGTGGGTTTTAACGACGGTCAAATATTTGTCCGTCCTTAAATCTCACTTCGTCAGTGACGAATTAATTCGTCTCTAATGAATTTTTATTATTTTTTTTAACTTTGTTTACAAAATTTCAATCTTTATAACTCTTAAGTATCTATCAAAACTTTGTTAAAATTTATTATTAATGAATTAATTCATTACAAATTAATTACATAGATATGAAAAAAAAACAAATGATATGGTAAGAAAAAGACCCAGGAGAAAAACACTCTGAAGAAAAAAACCTTGGAGATAAACATCCCGAAGATTACGATGAAGAAGATTACGACGAAAGAGATGTCGTAAGGGATATTTTATGCTTCGTTTTTACAGAATTGGAGGTTTTATAAACTTTAAAAAAAAGAATAAAAAAAATAAAGAAGAAGAAGAATAAGAAAAAAGAAATGATGTAGAAGAAAAAGAATAAGAAAATGACGATGAAGAGACGGTAAAAGGAACAAAGAAAATAATAAGAAGAAGACAAAAGGACAAAAATTAAAAATATCTAAAATTATATTTAACTTTTCGTTAAAAATTAAATAAAATAATAAATATAAATAAAATTGATCAAAAAAATTCGAATGGATATCAGAAGGGACGTGATATCGAATAACCCTTATTTTCCCATACAACTTTATTTTTAGTCTTGACCCAGAAACATTTGTATTGAAACATTTGGGCCTGGCCTCTCCTTGGATCAATGAAGGACTTGCTCGATCCAATTACAATATGACGCAATCAAGTACTAAGATTGCAACTCCTCAAATGGCCGTCGAGTTCGTTGTCAACGACAAGTGGTCAACGACCGTCAATTTAACTCATCACGAACAAGTTTGTCTGCTGCTTTGCTTCCTAGGAGGGGAAAATAATGCCTTGGGAGACACCACATATATCGCTCACGGCCATTTTTCTCTTAAAATTTTAATGACGCAAATATGTTCATTTTGTTTGTTTATGTTGTCTCTCTTGCTGCGTTAGCCTGCTAGCTAGGCAAAAAAATTCAGAATTATATTAACACAGTGAATTTAGAAAATCAAACTACTTAAACGTTGTAAAAAATGGCTAGTTCTGCTAGAACGCAAGTGTAAGGTGGAGAAATACAATACAATGCAATCGAGCAATGCAAGCTAAACTACCAAATGATATATACTTTTAACCAATCACACATGCTGAGACTTCTCTTCAGCTTTGTTATTGCAGTTTGGGAACGTTTGCATGGAATTTTGATGGCAAATGGAGCTACTAGCCACTTGATCCACTTGGAAGAGTAGTCTATATATGCCCGTATTGCAACGGTTGCAATTATAATTTGGTACCAAAACACATATTGATTGCCATGGATGCACTTATAATTTAGTACCAAAGTACATATTGAAAGGAACTACAAGCCACAGTTGCCAATATGTAAAATAGAGCATTGCAAGAGAAAATAGTTAACAAAAGTACATAACGAATCCACCTAAACAACAAGCAGTGTAAAACAGTTTCTTCATACAACCTTAAATTGCAATTTTCTCTTTTTTAAGACAGACTGCAAAAGATGAACTGATAGAGTCTCAAACTTTAAGCAAAGTAGACACAACTCAAGATAAGAAAACTAAAATCTAAAAAAAGAAAAGAATAATTACCAAAAGGGGATTCATTTTTCTTATTGTTTTCTTTTCTTTCAACTGGACCTGAAACAAGAGTAGAAAGCACTGTAACAGGCTACATACCAGCTTCGTGGGAATTCAACAGAACTTCAGAAGAGGCTGCTGATGTTGATGAATAAGTATTGCAACTGCTACAAGAACAATGAATTCGATCTATAACTGATCCTGCTTGTGTAGGATCAGATGATGTGTAGGAGAAGCTACACATTTGCAATGGAGGGGCAAGATACATTGGTACTGGCAACTTTGCTGGGAGGCTAGGCAATGGAACTTCAAAATTTAGAACATTTATCACTTGCTTTATTGATGGCCGGATCTCCGGATCAGGATGGCAACACCATAGGCCTACTACCATCAAACACTCGACTTGACGTTCATCGAACTCCATTCTAAGCCCCTCGTCAACGGCTTCAAGGATCTGGCCTTTTCCATAGAGGTCCCAAACCCACTCTACAAGTCTTACCTGACTTGGTTCTTCTTTTTGTTCCACTGGCCTTCTCCCACAACTGATTTCAAGGGCAACCACCCCAAAACTATAGACATCTGATTCCTTACTGGCCTTGCCACTAGTCACACATTCTGGGGCTAAGTACCCCATGGTGCCTGCCAAAACTGTAGTTTGTGACCCCAATTCATGGTCTACAAGCCTTGCAATCCCAAAATCTCCCAACTTTGCGTTGAAATTTGAATCTAACATGATATTGCTCGACTTGATATCTCTATGCACAACACATTGTTCCCACTCATCGTGAAGATACAACAGGGCAGAGGCCAAGCCAACGGCTACTTTGTACCTTAGTGTCCAAGTTAGTATCGTTTTTCCACGAAATAGATGAGAATCAAGGCTTCCATTGGGCATAAACTCATAGACGAGAAGGAACTCACCCTGTTCATGGCACCAACCAATGAGTTGGACCAAATTCCTATGTCTCAAACGGCTTATGATTTTCACTTCAGATATGTACTCCTTTTGCCCTGCTTTGATCCTCTAGAAACCCTCTTGACTGCCACTTCTGTGTTGTCTTCAGCTAACAAACCTCTGTAGACACCGCCGAATCCTCCCTCTCCGAGCTTCCCTATCTCCGCAAAGTTGTTTGTTGCGCGGCGTAGTTCACGGTAAGTGAACCTCTTGGGTCCAGTTCCTTTTTGAAATTCATCATCCATGGAGGCATCATATGCCTCATTTTCCTCTTTCCACCAGTCCTCCTCCAAATAATCCAAAGTAGAGCTAATGCACAAGCCAAAACACCAAATCCCACACCTAAACCAATTCCGAGTCCTGCTTTGCCTTTCCTTTTCTCAGCCATCATGACCAAGCTTGAGTTGAATGACCAAGAAAGAAGGTTATGTAATTCAGTTACTTCTCCAGTGGATGCAGAGAAACCAACTCTAACATTTTCAGGCAAATACTTCCTCAAATCAACAATATATGAAAGGCTAGCTTTCCCAGCAAATCTTGAATTGTGAGTGTAAGTTAGAAAAACTGTTAGATTTTGAGTGGTCGAGTTGTAACTAACCAAAGCATTTGTTTCTGATCCGTTTTAATGCTATTGCTCAATGTCACATTTGTTACTGAGATGATGGAGTTGATATTGATTCCCATATGAATATTGCTTCTTGGATCCCATTCATTTGCAAAGGTATCAAACTCAACAGCAACAATATGATTGCTCGAGGTATTGAATGCAGATTCACAACTGAATAGTGCAAGGTAACCCCACTTGAATTATTAGGAATACCATCTGTGTCAAAGGTATAATAAAGAAGGCCATGCCATCTCCTAGCCAATTCGGATTCTTATTCTCGTCATTGGGTTTAATGACGAAGGTGAAATGAGTTGTGAAGTCCGTAAGCCTTCCCGTACTGGCATCCCAAAGGCGCACTGCTTCCGCATATGAAGCTCGGCCTACGCTGGAGTCTAGTTTTTCACCATGTTGACTCTTCGTCAGCTTGAGATCTCCACTGGATGGAGATGCATCACCTTGGAAATCTATGTCTGGCATGTTTGGCCGGAAAGAGGTGAAGTTGAAGAAAACTGACTTGGCATTTGTCACTAGCAACAAGAAGAAGGTGATGTTGAATAGGTATGGAAGTGGTTTTGAGAGAGCCATTGATCTCAGGCATACAGAGCCGGAAGCAGAGAGGAAAACAGAGACTTCGTTCGGGTGGAGGTGCCTAGTTCAACTATATGGTTGGTTCAACGATACTCTCTCAGACATTTGATCAAACGCAGGGAAAAAAATTAAATCGTAAATGTTAAATTCAATGTGATGGTTACCCTAAAGCATATTCTGCATATTGGTCAGTGGGTTATTTAAATCTCCTAATAACAACAACCAATTAAGCCACTTGGTTTCCTAACTTTCATTTTGAACTCTTTATTTATTTATTTATTTTTATTTATTTATTTTTTATCAGTATTAGGGTTTTACCTGTTCGATTGATCATGAAACCAAAATTTTGAAAATTTCTAGTGGGATTAGAATAATATAGTGGAATGAATATTAGGGACGATAGTGACAAAGCAATGAGACAAGAGAGATGAAGCTTCGTTGAAAAATATAAAATGAATACAGACAAGTGGATGATACTGGAAGGTAATACAGTTAGTATGATCCATAGATGTTAAAGATTTGCACCTACCTCAACCAAACTATAATCTCAGAGAAAACGCCGGTTGCCGTCTAGTTATGGTTCAGAATCTACCAATGCCGGTTCCTAATTAATTAAATATTTAAAGAATTTTACGTTGATGGTTGGTTCGTGTGTAATGCAATGTTACATCATCGCTGTTCAGCCGGCCAGGCATCACAATTGAAATTTGAATTTATTATTATATAGTCTAGAAGATTGTAGTCCGATGTTTTTCTAATTTTTATTAACATAAAAGGCAATTGAAATGGTATTTTATTTTATTTTATTGGTTATGATTATATAAAGCATTTTCTGCCTATTGGAGTGGAGAACTAATACTAAGAGGGACCTGTGGCAAATGTGTCCCCATATAAGTGAAATATGGATAATGAGAATCTGTTTAATTATATACTTGGGTTAATAGTACTAAGAATTAATTAAATGTACACACACTAGCAATAAAGGGAACAACAAACCAAACCATACAAACAAATCAATGATCACAAGGTCAACATCCCAAAGCCAAACTACTACTTTTGTTTAGGTTCAAATAGGTAGACTGTTTTAATTTTGTTAATACAATCCCTGAAATTCAATTTTCTTTAGGTATAATGTGATATTAATATACATCATCATACGCACATCTTGAGCCGGCCAGTTATCACAATGTACATTTCTGAATATTAGCATAAATTTTTAGACAGACTATACTAATTATAAAAGTGGGCATTAACATTAGTCTGTGCTTGGATTGCTAGCTAGTCAGCATGAATTTAACATTTTTCATAAAATTCTTAAAGTACCTACTATGTCACTGCCTGCATGCATGGATTCATTAACTTTTCCTAGTCAAGTCCCAAGCGTGCAACAAGACAATGAGAACCATACGTACCGACGTTTTTTTGGTAAAACCATACGTACCAACGTTAAAGCACATCCCCAGTTTCCATTTCATTTTCCACGCCATTCTATTGTGAAAACTGTAGTGCAATCTGAATAACTCACAACAATATCTTCCATGATAGAAGAAAACATGTTGAGATTGATTGTCACCTTATTGCATCATTTGAAGAGAGAACATTAAATCTCCACTCCATTCAGTCTGAAGATTAGATTGCGAAATTATTCACCAAATCCCACACATCTCGACGACCATACATTGATTTCCAAATTCAAGCTGTCATCTAGTTTTACTCCTTCAGTTTGAAGGGGATGTTACTGATTTAGGCATTGTTAATTTGCTTTGAATTGTAAATTATTAGTTTTCGTTTCTTAGTATTATTCGTTGGAAATATAAGCCCACTTTTGTACACTTTCATGTAGATTAAAATATACATTTTCTCATCTCAACTAACAAATTTCATAAAGATAACTACGAATCGACCTTCTTTAATTTACTTTGACTCCAAACCTTCCAATAAGTTAATTCTATAATTGAGGGACCGCTTGTCATCTTCAGCAGGGAACATGCCTGGGCTTATTATATAAATTATTGGCTCGTTACACCACAATCATTGAATATTTCTTCAAGAAATTTTGAGTAGTATGGGAGAGCTAGCTGCCAATAAAAATGATATAAGCTGGAAACAAATACATAGGTTTTGTGCAATTAACAAACAAATGCATATAAATATATAAAAAAAAAATGGTAAATCGTTGAGGCTTGTGAACGTACGTGTGATCATTATATGTTCAAGGAAGATAGTATAATTATATTAACATATCGTACCCGTTCAACACGTAGGCACATACATATATTGCAAATGTCAAACATATATAGCCTGTAGCCAACATAGCTTAGATCAAGTAATATAAGGATTTACTTGTCGTTTATCCAAAGGCATGTAACAGCTTTGAACTTTCTTGTCTTCATCTCTACAATTTATATATTTAAGGGGTTATTAATAACAATGCCCTTAATTATATACAGAGTTATAAATTATTTTTTAAATTATAAAATTAGTATAATTTAAAAAACAGTTACAAATTATCTTTAATTTATAAATACAATGTACTTTTTATCTTAACTATATTATTTTTTTAATTGCTCAAAAATATTGTTTTACTTGAATAATTCAAACTAATTTATTGGTAATCTATTTTAGTAACATCAACCATTACTATAAAAAAGTTATATATCTAAATAGCTAAAATTATATTGTGTTCATCATTAAGGGTCAATTTTTAAAAGTTTACAAAGTTTAAGGGTATTGGTATTAATTTCATAATTTAGGAGGCATTCAAGACAGTTTTGTGCATAATTCGAGAGCATTTACACAAATAATCCTATATTTAATAAATATTTTAGAAATTTAAGCCTTTGGTAGGCAATTATATATAACAACTAATTGCATAACTATATTTACCAAAAAAAAAAACAAAACAAAACAAAAACCTAATTACATAACTATGTAAGGAGGAATTAGTTAAAAAATCTAAACTTTGAATCCACATGCCATATGAATCTATTGATATTACCTTCTAAATTAATCTTTTCAAGATCAACATTGTTTCTACAATTTATTTTTTCTAAACATGCACAATTCCCAAACTTATTTATATATTAATTTTTGGGAACTTCTTCTGCCCTTGATTTTATTAATAATTTGTTCATAGATGTTTGACTTATAACTAATTAATCTGCATTGAACAATCTTTGAAAATACATAACATGAAAAGCACTTTACAACAGATTCGAGAAATTCCAAACAACTCGATCCAAAGCACATCATACTTGAGCTGGACTTCTAGGAACACAAGCATTGAAAAACAACAATCACCCATGTCATCTTACAAATATATACTACATAGCACAAACAAACAACATATACTTAAGTGGTGGTAATTTTGTAATTTCTTAACGACCAGCTTCAGGGTTGCTTGTGACGAGAGGCTCATCTGAGCTGACTAACATTGTTGGCACTTGAAAGAAAGGAATAGGCATCTTAGAAGGAAGATCTGGCAAAGCTGCCTCAAAATTAAGTACATGAATTGTTTGCCTAATAGAGGGCCTCATGCTTTGATCAGGGTGAGAGCACCATAACCCTACAATCATCAAACACTCAACTTGTCTCTGATCAAACTCCATTCGCAGCCTCTCATCCAAAGCCAAGGCAAGGTTTCCTTTCCCATAAAGATTCCAAACCCACTCCACCAATCCAATTTCTGAATCCTCTTCGATACGATCCGCTGACTTTCTTCCGGTAACAATTTCTAAAGCAACCACTCCAAAGCTATACACATCCGACTCCTTACTAGCCCTACCCGTGCTTATATATTCTGGAGCTAGATAACCTAATGTCCCGGCCAGCCCGGTTGTCCGGGGACCAAGCTCATGGTCCATTAATCGAGCTAAGCCAAAGTCACCAAGCTTGACATTGAAGCTGGAATCTAGCATGACGTTGCTTGATTTGATATCTCTGTGCACCACGCATTGTTCCCACTCTTCATGAAGATATAACAAAGCGGAGGCTAAGCCAAGAGATATCTTGTATCTTTCAGACCAAGTTAATGGACTTCTCTTGCCAAAGAGGTGAGAATCAAGGCTACTATTTGGCATGAACTCGTAGACGAGTAGGAACTCACCTCTGTCGTGGCACCATCCTATGAGTCGTACCAAATTCCGGTGCCTCAAGCTGCTAATGACCTTCACCTCTGTTATGTACTCCTTCTTTCCCTGCTTAGATCCTCTTGAGATTTTCTTCACAGCCACTAATGCATCTAAATCTTTAAGATAACCTTTGTAAACAGCGCCAAAGCCTCCTTCACCCAACTTTCTGTCATTTGAGAAGTTGTTGGTTCCTGAAGCTAGATCAGTGTATGAAAACCTCTTTGGTCCTGCTCCTCTTTCGAGGTCGTCGTTAATGGATGTCAAGTTTACCGTTTCTTCCTTTTCCTTTCTCTTCTGCTTCCCCTTCCAGAGCAAGACAAAGGCTGCAGCCACTCCAATCATCAAAACACCACCTGAAACTGTGAAAGCCACCAATAGTTCTTTCTTCTTTTCTCTATTCTGTTTGTTTGTTTCCAAGCTAGACTTAAATTCCCATGATTGAAGCACATGCCGCTCTACATGATGACTCGTAGCAGCTGAAAAACCAACAGTCACCCACTCTGGTAGAACCTCCATCAGGTTGATTTTGTAAGATAGGCTAGTCTTGTTCTCTTTGTCATTAGAAGTTGTACTATTTTGGTATCTCCATGAGACACTTAAATTATGAGAAGTAGCATTGTAGTTAATGCGTACATCAGCAGTATCACCGCTATGAAAGCTAGCATTCCAAGGAGTGTAGACGGCTGAAGAAATTGAGTTGTTGTTGATTCCCACATGCTCAATCGGAGGATCCCATTCAGGGTTCGAGAAAGAGTCGAATTCAACTAGAACAATTCGGTTCTGAGGAGAGTCACTAGTAGTGGTGTTGAAAAGGCCTAGAAAACCACCTGCTGAGTTTGGTGGAATCTGAAAGCCAACAGGAGCTAGAAAGAATGCAAAACCTGCAGCATAAGGTGTACGACCAAGCGTGTCTATGAAGAAGGAGAAACGGGTGGCGAAGTCAGAGAGCTCCTTAGTTTTTGCGTCAAAGAGCCGAACCCTCTCCGCAGAGATTACTCGACCAACTCGACAGAGGTAATCAACATCGTTAAATTCAACAGCTCCAACTGTAGGTACAGCATCTCCTTGATAAAGAACATCTGGATTACTAGCATCAAAACGAGTTATTTGGAATTGAAGTGGATAAGCCAAGGAAAGTAGGTAGCAAATAAGGATATAGATCAAGAAGCAGAGTTGTGCAGTTCTTGAAATGCACAAAGTGGTCGCCATGGTTTACTAGGAAAGTGTTTATAATTGGTATATATAGAGATGAAACAAAACAAGGACAGGCGCTGAAATTAGATGATACAGGAAGCTTAATTTACTTGCATGTGTAAATCTGGTTATCAAACCTACATGCATTCACTTATATCTCAATGTTGATGTAATTCAGTAGCTTTCTTTATTTTCCAAGCTTCAACGAAAGTTTTTTTTTGGGTAAAATTCAACGAAAGTTAATTGTTTAGCTGATAATATAAAGAAAGACTTTTGACGCAGTTTCATGCTTGCTACATGCCTTGCATAGAAGAAAGTCATATGACTTTTCCTCTTGCCAACTTTCAATTTGGAGGCCAATAAACTACTTAAATAAATAAATACAAAGGTAAAAATTAATAATTTTTATTAAATAAAATATTCAAAGTTATAATAATAATAAAAATTAAATTTACTCTTCTATCATTTTTGATAAAAAAAATTAGCAATCATACTATTACAATCAATCTATAATAGAACATGCTTTCAATAGACACCATTGCAAAAATCAATACAAGGTCAAACTTTAAAGTATTTGAGAAACAATAGAAGTTTGGATGAGATGTCAATGCATTCTAATGGCATGACACTTTTCATATCATTGTCATATTATAAAATATAAAACATTTTACATTTCTATTAAAAATATCTTCTTTTTTTAATTAAAATCTTAAAAGTGAATTCGAGAAGACTAATAAAATACTTTCATGTCACATTTGGAGTTATGATATAAAAAATATTATTAATTTTTTAGTCTTTTAATTAATTGAATTGGAAATTATCAATTACACTTGTCATGTCATTTAGGATTCTATTTGCCATATTATTTGGGATACAAGCATTTTTCTTGAACCTTATAAGAGATTACCATTTGAATAGATAAATATTTTATTCAACTGAAAAATATTATGAATGAAAACCCATTAAAAACCATTATTCAATAAAAAATGTATAGCCCAGTGAAATAAAAATAAGTATAATGAACTCATATCTAAATAGAGGAGATGAAGCCAATGAAGAAGAAAAACTCAACTATTTTTTTATAAAATATATATATATATATATATATATATATATATATATATATATATATAGAATTTGTCATTCATTGGTCTCCTTCAATTTGTTCAAACTTAAATTTTAATTCCGTAATTAGTAGTCTTAGGGGAAAAAACACGTTTAAGCAAAAGAATTAAAAGACAAATAAATAAATAAATAATGGAAACGCTTTTAATTAAAAAGGAAAGAAAAACTAAGATGTAAATAAGGAGATGGGCCACAATTTTTATTAAACTATTTATTAAAAATCTCATAATTTTAAAACTTTATTTTATTATTTATAGATATATAAAATAAAATTATTATTACTTTTGGAGTCCCTACCAAAAGATGACCTTAGTGACCACGTACCCGCCTCCGGTGAGGGGCCCCATTTACCAAATAGAACTTTGATAGATTAGATAAATATATATTTCTATACGTTCAATGGTGATGATTAGCGTTAAATTAATGGTAAACTTCTATGTGCAACTTTATTTTAACGTTTTTCTTGTTGATTATATGTTACAATAATGAATGTCACTGTCAAGGAATAATAAGTAAACTTGAAAAGAAAAAATATAGTATTTATTTTCATTGTTCGTTTTAGACAAAATTTAAAGGAAAGTTTTTAAAAATGAAAACAAAATTAAGAAATTAACTAAAATATATTTCTCCCGTAGTTCATCATAAATTAAACAACCAAAAAATAAACTAACAAGAAACTACAAAAAGGAGCAAATTAAAATGGGTCAATTACCCATTGGGCTGCCACAGTGGTAAGCCACTGAAGATGCACCAAATAGATCCTGGATTGGACCAGATTTGGATGATTCGCCCCTCGATTAGTGTATGTTTGCAATATTGACCCAAAATTTAAAAAATTTAAAAAAATGGGCCAAGCTTATGAAGAAAGCGTTTGGTCCAGGTATCGTACCCATTTTATTGCTTTTATTTTTAACAGTAAAAATAAATCTCGATTTCCTTTTGTGAATTTTTTCTCAACAACCAAAAAAATGGTAATTAAGTTTCAAAATACCATATTTTAAGGGACTAGTGGAATAAATTTGGAACCAAGGATAATTTCTTATAGGCATAATTAAAAGTTGAATAAGGATATTAATTTTAATTAGAAGGATAATTTTGTAAAATAAAATAAGAAAAGAAAAGTCAAAACATAATTACACTAATATGCATATAAGAAAAAAAAATCAATTTACTGGCATGAAATTAGGGAATGCCAACACATATTCACTCGTTAATACTTAAGATGGTAAATTAAGTTGTAAAAGAGAGAAAAAGCAAAAAAGCATCAAGATATGAGCTTATGGATGGACAAGTGGATTGTGAAATTGCCTGCTAAAGAGCATTATTCCAAAAATAAAAAATAATTATTCCTTTTATTTCAAACTCATATGCCTCGTTTAATAAATTGTAAAATTGATGGGAATTTGAAATTCCGTGAAAAGGCGCATTTTTCTAATGTTTGGGAAGTTTTTAAAATGAAAAAATGTAGGCAGAGGAAAATTAAATTTGTAGGGAATTGAGAAAGTTAAAGTGGTTTCCATATTAATACGTGTCTTCCTATTCTTTAAGAAACTAGTTTTAAATAATTTTGCAATTACTATTTTACTCTTAATTATTAACAGACAATTAATTTTAATTACTTTTTAAATCCTACAATTTTCATTACTAACCAAACATTACCAAAGGGAAACTTATCAGGAAAATCACCAGAAATTTCAGATTTCCAAAAACTTAGCTGGGCCTTAAGGAATTTTCTAATGCTAAACATATATTGCATCTGCATGTGTGTGCATATTGAGTTAATGAAATGTTGGTATGACGCATGCATGTTGGAATATGAAAGTAATTGTCTATTCGAGTATGTATGCCTCGAAGATATGTATTTGATGGTTTTGAAAGTACTGTTTGATATTTGAATAATGGAGATCCATAATTAGTAGTCATGTGTGGTGGATGTTCTACCCAAACATTGTGAAAATTTTTGGTTACTGTGACATGATCATTTTGGAACTTGATAGGGGATTCATAATCTATAAGTAATTGTTCAGAGCGATATTTGACCCTTTTTTTAAAAAAAAAAGAAAAAGAAAAAGAAAAAAACAATATATAATTATATCTAATATCCAAATTTAATTAATGGTTTTCTCTCTCAGCGACCAGCTTCAAGGCTTGTTGTTATTAGAGGCTCGCCTGAGCTGACTGACATTGGCGGTGCATGATAGAAAGGAACAGGCATTTTAGGTGGAAGATCTGGCAAAGCTGCCTCAAAGTTAAGCACATGAATTGCTTGTCGAATTGAGGGTCTCAGACTTTGATCTGGGTGAGCACACCACAACCCCACAATCATCAAACACTCTACTTGTCTCTGATCCACCTCCATTTGCAGCCTCTCGTCCACGCCCAACACGAGGTTTCCTTTACCATAAAGATCCCAAACCCATTCCACCAATCCAAATTCATTGTCTTCTTCCACCCGATCCACTGACTTCCTTCCAGTAGCAATTTCTAATGCCACCACTCCAAAGCTGTACACATCTGACTCCTTACTAGCCCTGCCAGTGGTCACATATTCTGGTGCCAAATAGCCTAATGTCCCAGCCAACCCTGTTGTCTGTGGACCAAGCTCATGGTCCATTAGTCTGGCTAAACCAAAGTCACCAAGCTTGACATTAAAGCTTGAATCTAGCATCACATTGCTTGATTTGATATCTCTGTGCACCACGCACTGTTCCCACTCTTCATGAAGATAGAGCAGAGCCGAGGCTATTCAAGAGATATCTTGTACCTCACAGCCCAAGTGAGAGGACTTTTCTTGCCAAAGAGGTGGCAATCAAGGCTGCCATTTGGCATAAACTCGTAGACGAGAAGAAATTCACCTCTGTCGTGGCACCATCCTATGAGTTGCACCAGATTTCTGTGCCTCAAGCTGCTAATGACCTTCACCTCTGTTATGTACTCCTTTCTTCCTTGCTTAGACCCTCTTGAGATTTTCTTCACAGCTACTAATGCATCTAAATCTTTCAGGTAACCTTTATAAACAGTGCCAAAGCCTCCTTCACCCAGCTTTCTGTCATTTGAGAAGTTGTTTGTAGCTGAAGCAAGATCAGTGTAAGAAAACCTTCTTGGTCCAGCTCCCCTTTCAAGGTCGTAATTGATTGAAGTCAAGTTTACTGTCTCTGCTGTTTTTCCTTCTTTTGATTATTCTTCTTCCATAAGAGCACAAAGACTGTAACCATCCCTGCTATCACAAGTACACTCCCCGAAGCTATTAGACCCACCGCTAGTTTCGTCTTTTTGTGCTATGTTTAGCTGTTTCTATGGTGTCAAGACTCGAACTGAACTCCCAAGATTGAAGTACATGTCGCTCGACGTAGTGGCTCGTGGCGGCCGAAAACCCAACAGTGACCCATTCTGGCAGAACCTTCATGAGGTTGATTTTGTAAGAAATGCTAGTCCTCTCTTTGGCATTAGAAGTATTTTGGTAGCTCCAAGAGACACTCAAATTTTGAGATGTAGCATTATATGTAATCCTCACATTAGCAGTGTCTCTGCTATGGAAGCTGGCATTCCAAGGAGTGGATACAGCTGAAGAAATTGAGTTGTTGTTGATCCCCACATGTTCGCCTGGAGGATCCCAATCAGAGTTATAAAAGGAGTCAAATTCTACCAGAACAATTTGGTTCTGAGGGGAGTAACTTGTGGTGGTGTTAAATAGTCCCAGAAAACCACCAGCTGAGTTTGGTGGAATCTGAAATCCAACAGGAGCAAGAAAAAGCAAAACCAGCTGCGTACTTGTCGCGGTTAAGTGTGTCTATGATGAAGGAGAAATTGGTAGTGAAGTCAGAGAGCTGTTTAGTATCAGCATCCCAGAGTCTCACTCTTTCAGCAGAGATTACTCTGCCTACTTGGCAGAGATAATTTACTTTGTTGAATTCAACAGTACCAACTTCAGGTTTTGCGCCTCCTTGATAAAGAACGTTTGGTTCATTGGAGCCAAATCTAGTTACTTTGAAGTGAATTGGATAAGCCGAAGGCAGGTAGAAGATTAGGATATAAAATATCCACAAAGAGGTCACCATATAATGTATGTGGTTAATTTAGGAGGAAAACAGGTAGAGTATATGGAGCTGAAACAAGAGGCTTGGCAGAGACACTACTGAATATTTAAGGCCACATGAATTTGTTTATATATATATGTGTGTGTGTGTGTGTGTGTGTGTGTGTGTGTGTATTCCTCAGTGCTGCTCAAATTTCAAACAAATTACATTTATGTCAATGAAGAAGCTTCAGTGAGAGTTAATGGTGGACTTGATAACAGAATGGAAGACTTGACGCCGCAGTATCATCGCATTTAGTACGTTGCCGTCGACGACAGTCTAAATAAAATGTATAAAATATGTATGATTGCAGGCTTGGACTATGCACACCCACCTTTGAAATACTTGTACCATTGAACAATACAATGCCAACACAAATCGCTTTCGGTGGATTCTAATTTTCTGCATGTTAGACTTTGACTTCTTATCTATGGCAAATTATGTCTTTTCAATAAAAAAAAAAAAATGTATTCACCCAAAAAAAAAATGTATATATATATATATATATATGTTATTAAAGAATATTACTTGATAATATATTGATTATAAATAATATTACTTGTCACTCCTAAAAGGTTTTAGATTGAGTGATTATAAACAATTCTATCCCAAATATAGGAATGGCAAATTGCCATCCTACCCAAATAATAGTAAACTAGCAACATTTCAATAACTAATAGATTTTCCATGACAATTCCACGGCTGAAAGTTTCGTGGAAAATCATTTTTCTCACTTATAATAACATGCCGTCAAATATAATAATATTATCAGTCATGTCCCCCATACAGGCGCCTCTACTAGATGTAACACCCTAGCTAACAACGCGACAACATAATAGCTAAAAGAATTCAACTAATGCCTGCCAGAATACTTGACCCAAATAATAAAATATTAGTACCTAGATTTAGTCCATAGATTTCGTGAAAAAAGGTGTGTACATTTGTCATATCTAGAAACTTGATCAACAAGCATGGAAAAGGCTGACTATGTGCATCTCGATCACTGTCTCGGTTTTGTATGGATCCCTGGCAGCAGGGGTATGAAGGAACTGCTATAAATTAATTCATATCATTAACTATCTTTAGCCAATTAAAAACATTAATTCATGTAATTAGGTGGTTCTAATAAAAGCATTATATCTTTGGATTCAATTAGGAAAAGAAAAAGTAAGGACAAGAAAAGAAAAGAAAATGAAGGAAATGAAATTATAATATTTATAATAATTATATTTGATTGATTATTTAATGGAAATGAACTAAAATGAAAAATCAATTAATGTAATTTATGTTGTTATAAAAATACTCTAATATGAAAGTCAATAAATTTTTTCTCATATAATATTAATAAGAATGATTTTAAAATATTAAAAATTTCATTAAAAATTATTTTTCTTTCTTTCTTTTTTCTCTTAATTTTGGATGAAAAAAATGAAAAAATGCTCACTATCTTATTCTCTTTTCTTTTCTTTTTTCTTTTCATTTATTTTAAGAATCTAAACAAAAGTTTGTAGGCTTTTAACAATCTCCTCTTGTGGGCTTTTTGTGCTTAATGCAAGCTTATATTAGCCTAAAAACAATCTAAAGTGTAACACAAGAATCAAATTCTTCCTTTTCTTTGGTTCCTATTCCATCCAAACATAGATTAAGTCTTTGGTCCTCCAACAAGTTGTAGTTGATGAAATTGGGCCATGTGGACCAATTTGATCGCCCACCTCCTTGTCCACCTTCAAGAACCCCCAACTACGCCTAGAACAGAAAGCCCAATACTACCAAATACGTGTTAAATTAAAATTTAAACATCATATATATATAACCAAAATATATACACATATATTAATAATAATCATATAATCAATATAATTGATTATCTCATATTTTATAACTTTATAATACAGTTTGATAATTTCTACTTAACGACCAAATTCTAGGCTAGTGGTAATCGAAGGTTTAGTGGTAATCACAGACGGTTTAGCAGTATGTACATGAAACATAGGAACAGGCATTTCTGTGGGAAGATTAGGCAACAACGTTGTTTCAAATTTAAGAACACAAATTGCTTGTCTTATTCAATGTCTAAGACTTTGATTAGGATGAGCACACCATATTCCAACACTGCCGGTTTTGGGGTAAGGCCACTGAGGCGGTGGCCTAAGCCCCCCCAATACGACAAAGGCCCAATTTTTTTTAATTTTATATATATATATATATATATATATATATATAGTAGGTATATATAAATATATATATATAATAGTAGGTATATATAAATATATATATAATTATATTATATATTAAAATAATAAATATATCTTTAAAATATTAAAATAAAAATAGAATATTTTGAAAAGATAAATATTTAATACTAATTAAACTGATTTTGAAAAAAAATAAATACTATTTTTAAATAATATTTTTTTTTCAAATTTTTAGGTTATATTAAATTTTTAACATTATATTTTTCTTTCCATCTTCTTCATCATTTTCCTCTCAATTTTCTTTAATTATTCTCTCTCATATTTTTTTTTTTTTTTAAATATTGACTTCAAATCAAATTTTAAAGTTATTATTGCTCTCTACCTTTCTCAATTCTTGCTCTATAAGACTTAATTATTACAATAAAAAAATCAGATCCTATTATTTTATAACTTTTATATTTTCTTTATATATATTTTAATATTTAATATTTGTTTATTATTTTTTATTTTAAATATCATATAAAATTTATAAAAAATTATATATAATTAAAGCCTATTTATTTTTTTCTGCGCCTCTTTTAGTGTTGAACCAGCCCCAAATCCAACAATCATCAAATACTCGGCGTCTTTTTGTCCAAATCCGAACCCATTTTCGCATCCACACCCAAAAGAAGCTCTCCTTCACCGTAAAGTTCTCAAACCCACTCTACAAGTCCCATTTCACAATACTTCCCCATTGGATCAAATGACCTTCCAGTAACAATCTCTAATGCCACCACCCCGAAGCTATACACATCAGTTTCTTTACCAGCCCTACCTGTGCTTATGTATTCCGGAGCCAAGTAGCCAAATGTTCCAGCCAATCTTGTTGTCTGTGGACCTAAACCATGGTCCATTAGTCTAGCCAAACCAAAGTCATCAAGCTTGACATTAAAGCTTGAATCTAGCATGACTTTGCTAGCTTTAATATCTCTATGCAACGCACATTGTTCCCACTCTTCATGAAGATAGAGCAACGCCGAGGCTAACCCTAAAGCTATCTTGTACCTTACAGCCCAAGTAAATGCACTTCTCTTGCCAAATAGGTGAGAATCGAGGCTAGCATTTTGCATGAACTCGTAGACAAGTAGAAATTCACCTCGGTCGTGGCATTATCCAGTAAGTTGCACCAAATTATGGTGTCTCAACCGACTAATGGTCTTCACCTCGGTTATGTACTCCTTTTTCCTCGCTTAGATGACTTTAACATTTTCTTCACGGTCACTAAGGTCGCCAAGTCAGCTAGATAGCCTTTGTAAATGGCACCAAAGCCTCCAACACCGAGTTTCTTTTCGTCTGAGAAGTTGCTTGTAGCAGAAACGAGGTCTTCATAGCAAAACCTTCTGGGTACTCCTGCTCCTTGGACGAGGTCGTCATCATCAATGAACAACGTTGGATTCAACGAACCAGTCTCTTCCTTTTCAATCTGCTTTTTCTTCCACCTTGCCCATATTAAACATGCTATACTCATAACATATATGATAACAATGCCTGCAACAGCTATACAAAAATTAACTTATTTCTCACTTTGTATGGATAGATTTCTTTGTACTATCCAAAGTTGAGCTGAATTCTCAAGAGTTAAGGGTATGTCTCTCTACGCGCGTTCTGACCAGTAGAAGCTGAAATGCCAACTATGACCCACTCAGGTAAAACCATCATCAAATCTATATGGTAAGAAAGGCTTGTGCTCTCTCCGGCTATAGAAGTGTTTCGGTATGTCCAAGAAACACTTAAATTCTTAGAACTAGAATTGTAGTTAATACATACATCTGCAACATCACCACTATGGAAGCTGGCATTCCAAGGGGTGTATATAGAAGAAGAGAATGAATTTTTTATCCCTACTTGGATAACGTTAGGATCCCATTCTGGGTAATTCGGGTAAGAATCAAATTCAACTAAAATAATTTCGCTCCGGGAAAATGAGTACGGTTTCAAATAGACTAGCTGATCTCAATGGAAATTGAAATCCACCATTGGCAATGAAGAAAGCAAGGCCATAACCATAATGTGTGTGATTAAGAGTTTTAATGGTAAAGGCAAAGTGGGGCAGTGATGTCAGAGAGCTTTTTACTGTGAGAGTTCTAGTGCCTCACTGTTTTAGCTGAGATAACATGATCAACACTGTAAAGGTATGAGAATCCTTATTCAACTCAACGGCACCAATTTTTGAAGTTACTTGCATCTCCCTCATAAACAACGTTTGTTTCGTTTGGTAAAAGCGTGTTATTTGGGAGTGAATTGAATTTGCCAAGGAAATTAGATGGAAAATAATGAAGAGAGGCTGAGAGTAAATGATGTACAAAGAGTAGGTCATATGGTTTGGAAGGTACAGAGACAGCGAGTGAGTTAAGACTAACAAGCAAAGGCAGGCAGTTTATATATCAATCCATGCACGCAATTTCCTGTCAGCTAACAGCAGCAACGAAAAAATAGCTTTAATTCTCAGTAAAATATTAATTTCCTCATAATTAATGTATAGAAGTCTTGTACTCACCACTAATTAACATGACCGACGGCATCTAGATCGATCCTAGGTACACATCATAACTGCGATAATAAATATTCCAAACTGATAGTAAATTATACTTCTTTAACGATTTCAACAAGGATAGATTACTTTTCATCTTAGTTTGCTTTCATATAGATACATACATATATATATATATATATATATGTATTTGTATGTATAGATATATATATATGTATTTGTATGTATAGATATATATATATATGTGTATATATATGTGTGTATATATATATATATGTATATATGTGTATATATATATATATATGTGTATATATATATATATATGTATATATATATATATATATTTCAATGTACCGATATGTATATGTAATTATGTCCCCGAATACATGACCTGATTACATTGTCTCGTACAACGCCAACAACGGGATAAAAAACTAATTTCTTCCTAATGTATAGAAGTCTTGTATATTTATACGCATAACTTATTTTGGCATTAAGTTTATCACCACTAATTAACCTAATTGATGCGCATCATGATCTGAATCGATCTTAAGTACAAATCATGACTACAATTCAAAAATAAATATGCAATAATGATAGTAAATTGTACTTCATTAACTATTTCAACAAGGATAAATTATTACTTTTCATGTTAACTTGCTTGCCTATATTTATATCTATTTTAATATATTCATATGTTTATATAATTGAGTAATGCTATATATTTGTCATCACTTGCTTACATGATATTTAGTGATTGATTGTTAAAGAAATTTTTTTATTTGAAAATCTATTTGGGAAATATGCCTCACTAAAGTTACTTAACCAAATCAAACTAAATAATATCCACAATATATATATATATATATTAAAAGTCAAATAGTACCTATATATAATAGCTAGGAAACTCACTCGAGATTAAGTATAATTAATAATCTATTTAAAATTGAAATGTATTTATTGGAATATGTGCAACAAAATCCCATATTAATTCTAAATAATTAAAGGTCCTGAAATGTTTATAAAGTGATTTAAATTACTTCATATATTCACATTTAGTTAACCTTTTGTTGGGAATTTCCAAACCTAGCTATCTTATTGATTTGACTAAACCCTAACAATAGATAATATAAAGATTTTCTTTGTTGTCTTAATTTAATTCCTGGTAAACGAGTTTCCCAAAGCAACGTATCAGATTGTATACTTCAATATCTCATCTAATAATCTTTTTAGTACTTATCAAATGGATCGGCTTCACATGGCAATATATATAAAACCAATATTCATTCCCAAAGTTTGTGCTAAATTACACCTAATTCTCTTCCCTAGATCCATTTAAAAGTACTCTAACATAAACAAACAAGGCCTTAGACACAGTCCATGATCAAGCCATTAAAACGATAATACATTACCGTAATCTAAAACCTGTCTGAATCCGCCTGGTCGTTTCATTGACATGGACTTTAGTAAAGAGGAATCCACACTCATATTCTATTATGGTTTATATTCAATTTGGAATTTGCAAAATAGAAACTTTTATGGGGTGACAAAAATTTGGGATAGACTGTTCTTTTCTTTTAGAAAAAATTGTTACTGATTTTAACAATATTGAGGAGAATATTTTTCAGGAAAAAGTCCTAAACATGATGGGATGATTCCAAGTAGACAAAGGCAAGTTGGTCGCTAATGTCGATGCAGCTGTCGGAAAGATGAGGGTAGCAATGGCTGCGACGCTCAGGAATCATTGTGGTCAATTGATTAGTATATTCCCTAAATTACTCCCAAGGTCTTCATCAGTTAAGGCATAGACAAAGGTTTTATCTTGGGCAATGGAGCTAGCAATGAAATAAGGGTGGAATAACTTGATGATCTGGCTCTGTGACTTCCATATTATAGTTAAAAGTCATTGTTTCAATGGAAACTCCTACTGCCTGAGAGACATAGTTTGAGATTTCATGCATCAAACAAGTTTTTAAAAGAAAAGATTGGAAATTAAATTGGGTCAACAGGGAGTCTAACAAGTTAGCAGATGTTGCTAAATTTTCTTTAGAAAATTCTTTTTCAATTCTGTCTTACATCTCTGGACATGATTAATGTGCCTTTAGTCATCCAAAACCAATTGAAGGATATATCCTCTCTGGTAGATTTCCTTTGTAACAATTTTTTGGAAGCCTTTTTGTGCTAGATGCAGTCTTTATTGGCAATATATATATATATACTAATCTTATAAAAAAAAAAAAAAAAAACTTGTCTTACAAATACGAAATATATGAATTCATAGTTTAAAATATTGCATGCGTTTTAGCGACCTACTCCGATGCTCGTAGAAATTGAAGGTTCACCGGAGCTGACTGAGGGTGAAAGTACCTGATACAAAGGAACAGGCATACCTGATGGAAGATTTGGATAAGTTGACTCAAAGTTAAGCACATGAATCGCTTGCCTTATTGAAGGTCTCAGACTTCTATCAGGATGAGCACACCAAAGCCCCACGATCATCAAGCACTTCACTTGTTCTTTGTCCAATTCCATTATTTCAAGTTTCTCATCCACACCTAAATCTAGGTTTCGATTCCCATAAAGATCCCAAATCCACTCAATCAATCCCATCTGAGTGTTCTTATGAACTGTTCGATCCACCGACTTTCTCCCTGTAGCAATTTCCAAGCAAACCACACCAAAGCTGTACACATCTGACTCTTTGCTTGCCCTTCCAGTGCTTATATATTCAGGAGCCAAGTAGCCAAATGTTCCAGCTAACCCTGTTGTTTGTGGACCTAGCTCATGGTCCATTAATCTAGCTAACCCAAAGTCACCGAGCTTGACATTAAAGTTGGAATCTAGCATCACATTACTTGATTTTATATCTCTATGGACTACACATTGTTCCCATTCTTCGTGAAGATAGAGCAACGCCGAGGCTAATCCAAGAGATATCTTGTACCTAACAGCCCAAGTTAGAGAATTTCTCTTCCCAAAGAGGTGGGAATCCAGGCTGCCGTTTGGCATGAACTCGTACACGAGAAGGAACTCGCCTCCATCGTGGCACCATCCTATAAGTTGTACCAGATTCCGGTGTCTCAAGCTGCTAATGACCTTCACCTCTGTTATGTACTCCTTTCTTCCTTGCCTTGATCCTCTTGAGATTTTCTTCACGGCGACTGTAACATCTAAATCAACCAGATAGCCTCTGTACACAGCACCAAACCCTCCTTCACCTAGTTTCCTTTCGTCTGAGAAGTTTCTTGTAGCTGAAGCAAGATCTGCATAAGAAAACCTTCTTGGTCCAGCTCCTCTTTCGAGATCATCGTTAATTGATGTTAAATTCATTGTCTCTGCTGTCTCTCTTTTCTTCTTCTTTTGCTTCCTTCTAAACAATAACAATACTAGAATTGCTACAATTGCCCCAACTATGAAAACACCTCCACCTGAAACCGTTAGACCCAATATTAATCTCTTTCTTCTGGCTTTCTTCCCATCACCTCCTTCTTTTATATCCAAACTTGAAGTGAATTCCCATGAATTAAGGGTATGTCTCTCTACGTATTGACCAGTAGCTGCTGAAAATCCAATTGTGACCCACTGAGGAAGAACCTTCTTCAAATCAATTTGATAAGATAAACTAGTATTCTCATTTGAATTTGAGGTCGTTTGGTAGGTCCAATGGACGCTCAAATTCTTCGTAGTGGAGTTGTAGGCAATCCATACATCGATGTTATCTTCGCTATGCAAGCTAACATTCCAAGGAGTGAACACAGCAGAAGAAATTGAATTACTGTTGATACCAACATGCTCAATTGGTGGATCCCATTCAGGATTTGAAAAGGAGTCGAATTCAACAAGGACGATTTGGTTTTGAGGTGAGTCACTGGTTGTGGTATTGAATAGGCCTAGAAAGCCACCAGCTGAATTTGGTGGGATTTGAAATCCTTGGGGAGCAAGAAAAAAAGCAAGTCCTTGGCCGTATTTAGGACGGCCTTGGATGTTGATGCTGAAGGAGAAATGGGTGGTGAAGTCTGCTAAATTTCCGGTACCAGAGTCCCAGAGAGGCACACTTTGAGCATAGGTGGCCCAACCAACTCTACAAAGATAATTAACTTTGTTAATTAACTCGATGGCTCCAACAGAAGGCAGTGCATCTCCCTGATAGAGTATGTCGGCTTGGTTCTGGTTAAACCGAGGTATTTTGAAGTGAACTGAATCGGCAGAAGGAAGAAGAAAAAGGATGAAGAAGAACAAGAAAATAATTGGACTTGGTAAAGAGGTAACCATGGCTTGAGAAGTACCTACGGTCTTCGAAGGAAAAGAACAAGTTTGATTCCTCTGTGAAACTAGACAGAGCTGTTTAAATTATATAATGAGACAATTTTGTATAAATAACCCAATGAGCACCACCTAACTTCTTTACCAAGATGTTGCTTATTATTTTATTTTATCTTTTAGCTTAATTACATTTAGGTTTACTCTCTCTTTTTTTGGTAAAAGAAGCTTGCATTGAAACAACCAGGAAACAACGCACAAAAAGCCTTTAAGAGAGAGGATTACAAAGATAGATCCAACTTATCTGAACTAACTTAGCTAAAATCTCTTTGGGAAGAGACTCAAGCGAAAATTCATCAATCGAAATACTATAAGAATTTAACAAAGTAAATTTTGCAACGGCATCTGCAACAGCTTTTGAGAGCCTAAAATTTACTCTCTCTCTTAATTATGTCCTTGCAGTACTCATTTAGTATATAGTTTATGTTTGAATTTATTTTGATCATTTGATGATGATGATGCTGATCTTGTTTCGTCCACCACCATTAGTTTCGAAGCAACTCCGTTGAAAATGACGTGAATTATAATAATTTAGAAACACACGTATCGCCGGAATTTTAGTGTCAATAGAAAAGACATAAAATATTATATTATACTAACATTTAATTAATAATTATAATGTTAAATCGGTGGCTCATAATATCACGAAAAAAGACAATATATATATATATATATATATATATATATATTATTATAGTATAATGAAGAAGAGCAAGAAGATAGTTGGACTTGGTAAAGAGGTAAAATTGGTTTTAAGAGGTCTTCTAAGGAAAAGAACAAGTTCCACGTAGTCTTGGAGAGAAACTACATAGTTTTATATTATGAAACAGTTTTGTTTTAATTCTACAAGGAGCACCAACTTGTTTAAAAAATAGTTTCTATTTTGGTTTACTTATCCTTGGCAAACAAATTGATACCCGTAACACTGCTTATTTTTACTTATAGTTTATACATATATATATATATATATATATATATATATATATATATATATATATATTTGATGTGATGATCATGATCATGTTTCATCTACCAGACTACTACCCTTGGTTTATATAATTGAAGAAGCTCCGTTGGAAACAACTTGAGTTATACATAATGAAACATATTCATCGCCGGAATAGTAGTGTCAACGCATGAAAATGACATAAAATATTTATATATATGTAACGTTTAGTTATTTTCTCGGCGTTTAACTTCATTTAATAGTGTCTTCTTGTACTACTAAGGAATGGTCCGCGTTTAACTTAGATGTGACGAATAAGTCATTAATTATGTCAATAATATATATTTTTATAATTTGTGGATGATTATATATATGTGTGTGTATGATCCTGAAAACCTGTTATGAAAATAGTTGTAAAATCAAATATTAATCATGTCATGGCTCATCCACCGTCATTACATATAATATAATTAAGTTCATAATATGTTAATCATCTATTACAGCTCAAATCCGAAGCTAACGGCCAACAACAAAAAGTAAAGAGTACCAAACTTGGAATAATAAGAGAGAAAGATAAATACAGTTTTTTCTTATAATATAATTAAATATTTTAAAAATAAGGTATATATTACAAATCGTACCTCAGGATTCTTTTTTCATTAACTTCCTAGCTAGTAAAAAGCCAAGTAGTGAAATAAATTACAACATTATTTATGACTGAGGAGAACCAAACTGCAATTTTTAGTCTATATATGAAACTTATAATTTCGTAGTAAAAATCCCATGAAAATATTCTCTGACCTGTCCCCTGTCCAAACATCGTGTTACGGAGGTACTTAATTAATTGAAGCTGACAATATTACAAAAGTGTTTGATTAACAAACTTTTAGAGTTTATAATTTATTGTTAGAATCCCAACTCAAGTCAAGCAAAGACTAAGGTAGTAATTTGTCCTACCTCAAATCATAGGAGCAGAAAAAATTAGGAATCTTAGTAGCACAAGGAAAATATTTAATTTATAAGCTAATAAGTACTTTATAATGGAGTACATTCCCAACCTTCTGAACCCAGAAAATTAAGAAGCAGAAACTTCCAGGAATAATGAACAAATAGCCGCTAATTCTGCAACCTAAATGAACAGTTAATTTACTATTAATTAGTTGACTTTGAGCAGGACCTCCACATTACTACAACCAAATTGGTTCTCCATAATTCATGCTCTTCATTTGCTTAATAGGTCAACACAACTCCCACTCACGTTTTGGATGTATATATATTAGGTACCCAAATAATTTTCTAATTAATGATGGCATCGAACTAATCTAATTTGATAATGTATTTTAAAACTTAATTTTTAATTTTGATAAGTACGTTGACAAGAGTTTCGTTATATGATGTAATGTTTCCATAGTTTCATCTAATTTAATAAAATATTATATGTATGTATATATATATAAATTCTCAGAGTTATACGAAACAGGTCGATTGATTATGCACTAAAGCTGGGCTTGGCCATTTTTCTAACACATTTGATATATCAAAGATTATGATTAAGGAGATTACGATTAAGGACTTGATTTTAAAAGTCTCATATACATATAGAAAAATTCTAAGGGAGGGTGATGAGATTTTTATAATTCTCCAATCAGGACTGTTGGATTATGAACTTAGATCGGATCTTATTATTTTTTGATCCAGGTGATATGAATCAACCCTCCTGAGTAATGACCGATTCTGATTATATATATACTGTGTATGAAGTTAAAGTTTTCCCACCTACAAACATTATTGACGTTAAACTATGCATGGGCCGTACAATTCATGTGAGACGAGGTGCAAAGATAGGCCCAAGTCATTATTCATTAGAGCATGTTTAGACATTGGACTTGACGGTCGATCCAAATTACATATTGATAAATTTAAAAATAATAATTTTTTTAAATTCTTTTCTTAATTGTATCTTAAGTTTGTAGGTAAAAAATCTTATATTACGGTTTAGCTAATTGATTAAAACATATATATATATATATATATATATTATTGTTTTTTTTGAAACAATTAACATATTATTTTAAAATATTATTTGCGGCTCCTTTTGACAAGAAACGAAACAAAAGTGCAGGCCGAATAACACAAAGCAAAGAGACACAGGTCGAATTGAATTGGGCATGATAATAACTAAGCTCGTAGTTTTTTTTTTTTTTTTTTTGGGAGACATATATTAAGTTTGGAAACCGTCCGTAACGCTTTTCTATTTCATAATTTTGAAGATATTTCAGTTTAAATCAACTCATCACACTGAAGGCTCTACTTTTATTAACCAAGGTTCAACTTTCAGCAACGTCACGTAAAGCAAAACACGGTACACCCCCAAGCGTTAAGCAACACGCAAAGAAATTGCATCGCATGCATGCGTGCTTATTTTACGTGTGAAATTTGTAATTTCATATTTATCTTACAAATGTGAAATATATGAACTTATAGTTTAAATTGCATGAGTTTTAACGACCTATTCCAATGCTTGTAGTAATTGAAGGTTCACCGGAGCTGACTGAGGGTGAAAGTACCTGATACAAAGGAAGAGGCATACTTGATGGAAGATTTGGATACGCTGACTCAAAGTTGAGCACATGAATCGCTTGCCTTATTGAAGGTCTCAGACATCTATCAGGATGAGCACACCAAAGCCCCACAATCATCAAGCACTTTACTTGTTCTTTGTCCATTTCTATTATTTCAAGTTTCCCATCCACACCCAAATCTAGGTTTCCATTCCCATAAAGATCCCAAATCCACTCAACCAATCCCATCTGAGTGTTCTTTTGATCTATTCGATCCACCGACTTTCTACCTGTAGCAATTTCCAAGCAAACCACACCAAAGCTGTACACATCTGACTCTTTGCTTGCCCTTCCAGTGCTTATATATTCAGGAGCCAAGTAGCCAAATGTTCCAGCTAACCCTGTTGTTTGTGGACCTAGCTCATGGTCCATTAATCTAGCTAACCCAAAGTCACCGAGCTTGACATTAAAGTTGGAATCTAGCATCACATTACTTGATTTTATATCTCTATGGACTACACATTGTTCCCATTCTTCGTGAAGATAGAGCAACGCCGAGGCTAATCCAAGAGATATCTTGTACCTAACAGCCCAAGTTAGAGGATTTCTCTTCCCAAAGAGGTGGGAATCCAGGCTGCCGTTTGGCATGAACTCGTACACGAGAAGGAACTCGCCTCCATCGTGGCACCATCCTATAAGTTGTACCAGATTCCGGTGTCTCAAGCTGCTAATGATCTTCACCTCTGTTATGTACTCCTTTCTTCCTTGCCTTGACCCTCTTGAGATTTTCTTCACGGCGACTGTAACATCTAAATCAACCAGATAGCCTCTGTACACAGCACCAAACCCTCCTTCACCTAGTTTCCTTTCGTCTGAGAAGTTTCTTGTAGCTGAAGCAAGATCTGCATAAGAAAACCTTCTTGGTCCAGCTCCTCTTTCAAGATCATCGTTAATTGATGTCAAATTCATTGTCTCTGATGACTCTCTTTTCTTCTTCTTTTGCTTCCTTCTAAACAATAGCAATACTAGAATTGCTACAATTGCCCCAACTATGAAAACACCTCCAACGGAAACTGTTAGACCCAATATTAATCTCTTTCTTCTGGCTTTCTTCCCATCACCTCCTTCTTTTATATCCAAACTTGAAGTGAATTCCCATGAATTAAGGGTATGTCTCTCTACGTATTGACCAGTAGCTGCTGAAAATCCAATTGTGACCCACTGAGGAAGAACCTTCTTCAAATCAATTTGATAAGACAAACTAGTATTCTCATTTGAATTTGAGGTCCTTTGGTAGGTCCAATGGACGCTCAAATTCTTTGTAGTGGAGTTGTAGGCAATCCATACATCGATGTTATCTTCGCTATGCAAGCTAACATTCCAAGGAGTGAACACAGCAGAAGCAATTGAATTACTGTTGATACCAACATGCTCAATTGGTGGATCCCATTCAGGATTTGAAAAGGAGTCGAATTCAACAAGGACGATTTGGTTTTGAGATGAGTCACTGGTTGTGGTATTGAATAGGCCTAGAAAGCCACCAGCTGAATTTGGTGGGATTTGAAATCCTTGGGGAGCAAGAAAAAAAGCAAGTCCATGGCCGTATTTAGGACGGCCTTGGGTGTCGATGCTGAAGGAGAAATGGGTGGTGAAGTCTGCTAGCTTTCCGGTACCAGAGTCCCAGAGAGGCACACTTTGAGCATAGGTGGCCCAACCGACTCTGCAAAGATAATCGACTTTGTTAATTAACTCGATGAGTCCAACAGAAGGCAGGGCATCTCCATGACAAAGTATGTTGGCTTGGTCCGGGTTAAACCGAGATATTTGGAATTTGAGTGAATAAGAAGAAGGAAGAAGAAAAAGAACGAAGATGAACATGAAGATAGTTGGACTTGGTAAAGAGGAAACCATGGCTTGAGAGGTTCTTCTAAGGAAAAGAACGAGTTGGAGTCTTTGAGTGAAGCTATATAGTTTATATATGAGACAGTTTTGTTTCACCCGTAAGCAAACTATTTAGTCTTTGAGAGTCTTGAACCACCGACTAGTAGCAAGCATAGCTTCTATTTTAGCATTTGAATTTATAAAAATAATAATTAAAAATTACTATATAAACATAACAGAAAATATGCTCAAAACATTTATTTTAAGATTTAAAATTATCATGTATTATTACTATAAATATATATAATGCCATAAAAGTTTGTTATCTAACATAACTATTATTACGAAAATGTCCACGAAATAAAATATAATTTTATAATAAATATTTAGTATATAAAACAGTCCAATTAAATTAATTTTCTCGTAATGAACCCTAGATAAACATGAAAATACATAAACTAGACAAACAATAAATAATAATATAAAATAGCCATTATCAACCTCAATTTTTTATACTTATTATTATAATAAACTCTAACTAAATCATCCAAATTAGGCACTCATATCATCTAAATCATCTCTTAATTTTTAAACTGCACTAATGATATTGTCAGGTCCAACTAATCACTAATGTTAGCCGTTGATAGTAGCTTCAACAGTTCCTCTGCTTGGGCTGGGGCTGGTGATGTCTTGAGAGATAGTAGGGGTGATTGGATATGCAACTAATTTTATTTAAAAATAGAAAATAAAAAAGAAGAAACTTATGATCTCAACTCCCCACATTTTTTTTTTTTACTTTTGAGAAATTCAATTTTTTATTTTTATTTTTTAAAAAGATAGAAAAAAAATTCAGCGAGATCCAAAGCAAATTATAGTTTTAAGGTTCTATTTTCTGCCTCCTGTCTCTTATTTCTTTACTTTTTATATTCTTTCCTCTTATCATTTATAATAATATATATTGTTGTAAATAAAATGAATTAAAATTTGTAAAACAGAAGAATAATGTTGAAACAAGTGGAAATATAAGTTTATTATTCTTTGTTAAAATCAAATGTTGTATATGTCACATAAAATTTACACTGGGCACACGAACAAAAACCGAAAATCCCCTACATTAATTTGAAACTCTCTTGAACATAAATATATTAACCTTTATTGCTTGGATTTTTATTTTTACTTTCAAACATCTAACTTAATGTTTAAACTATACTGAACTAATTTAAATTCGATGTTTATGAGTATTGCTTAAACATTATACTTTACTATTAAAGATGTAACTTAATAACTTAAACAAGTAATTAATGGACACTGACATAGTGGTTATCCACTTTAAATATAATGAATTTATAGCATGTATTATCTACCTTATATATATATATATATATATATATATATATATATATATATATATATATGAATACATTTGATGTGATGATGATGATCATGTTTCATCCACTAGCTTTAGTTTTTATAATTGAAGAAGGTCCGTTGAAAGTGACGTGATATATATATGAAACACATGCATCAACAGAATAGCAAAGTTAAAGCATGAAAAAGACATAAAATATTTCTATTTGTAACATCAGTTATTTTCTCGGACTTTTAATTTAACGATATCTTCTAGTAAGAAATGGTCCAAGGTCTTAGATTGTGATGACCAATCAAACTAATGAAATTAAAGCTATGACTTGTTTTTAAAATTTCTTGTAATAATTAACAATGTTTCATTTGAATTTTGATGTGACGACTAAGTCGTTAATTCATGTCAATAATTTTTTTATTTGTGGTTGACAATTGGCATATATATATATATATATATATATATATATATATATATATATATATTTAGAAATAATCCTGAGAAACTGCTACGAGACTTGTTGTAAAATGAAATTTTAATCTTTGTCATCGATCATCCATCGGCCTGCACAATTAGACATTACATATAGTATAATTAAGTTTGCAATATGTTAATCATCTCTATTACAGCTTCAAATTAAGATCCCAAGATAAGGGCCAACAACAAAAAGTTAAAAAGTACCAAAACTTGGAATGGAATAATAAGAAAGAAAGCTAAAGAAATTTATATATATATATATATATATATATATATATATATATATATATATATATGATATAAGTAATTAATTTAGAAATAAGGTATTACAAATCGTATGGTACATGAGAATTCTTTTTAAGAAGGCATCAAACTAATCTAATTTAATTATGTATTTTAAAACTTAATTCTTAATTTTGATAAGTACGAGGACAAGAGTTTCAGCATAGGATCAATGTTCCTGTAATTTCATCTAATTTAAGAAATATTGTGTATGTAAATATATATATATATATATATATATATATATATATATATATATTCTTAAATTAGGATGACCTGAGGGTTTTATAATTGGATTTTACACTTACACTAATCCTTAAGTTCAATTAAGAATGCAATCAAATTAGGGTGTATTCAATGTGGATTTTAAAAAACTTTTATAGATTTTTTTTAGTCAAAGACTTTTACACACTTTAATAGATTTTTATTGATTTTTGTAGAGTTTATAAAAATATGAATGACTTTTATAAATTTATTTTAATGACTTTTATAAATTTTTTATTATTATTATACAAATTGACAATTTTAGAATATGCAAGCAGCAGAGTATACATGGTTATTTTTTTTATAAAACTGAAAAGTATAATTGTCTAGAATATGCAACAAATTACAAATTGAATTTTAAAATTGAATAAAAATAAAAAATAATTTTAAAAGAAAAATCCATAATATACACTTGTTATACCAAAAATATTTAATGGAAAAAAATCTCTTTAATGTTCACTATAATTAATAATCTAAACATCATTCCACATACTAAAATTAGCCCTCCATTCCTCCATTCATTAGCATGCTCTCTTGGTTGCTCTTGAGTCTCAAAAATTAGTTCAAAAATGTCCCATTGATTATCTAATAGTGACGAAGATGATAAATCTTCATTATCTGGTTCTATTGAAAATTCATCTGAATAACACTCCTTCTGAAGAAAGTTGTGCAATCCTGCATAAGCTAGCTCTGCATGTATATCATATGGAAAAGGAGGAGCTGATTTGAAAATTATGAATCGTGATTTGAATATACCAAATATCGTTTCAATTACGTTTCTCAACGAAGTATGACAAAGATTGAATAACTCATTTGTAGTTTCAGGATCACAACCTTGACTATAAAATTCTTAAAGATGATACCGAACACTTTGAAAAGGAGATAAGAATTGACGTCGATCAAAAAATCCACAATCCGCCAAAAAATATTTTTCTGAATAAATAATAGTAAAGGTACAATTAGTAAGTATTATACCATGTATAGGAAGTTGGAATTTTAAAAAAAAATTGATATATGAAAATTTTCAAAAATTACTCAAATTGTACTACGGTGTGTGCTTTATTTTGGTTCAGTATAGCACGCAACATATGAAGAATGGAAGTAGACTTACTGTAAGCAGTACTCCGTATGCATGAATATTTTGACTTGCTGTGTTTGGGTTATAGGGAGTCAATTTGACACAGCTTGCAAGATAAAAAATTGAGGGTGTGAATCATGCAGAAAGAAAGAATTGAAGAAATGAAGCTTAAATTCCAAAGATTTAGGGATTAAGGAATAGGGTCATGATAGTAAACATATCAGCAACATCAAGAAAACTATTTTATACACGCATACATGCATGTCCAATATTTAAATACATTTGAAATTCAAGTGCAACAAATAGAACTCACGTTGTTCAAATACAGAACCCATCTCACAGTAATGTTTGTTTACATGAAAAGAATAAAACAAAAATAAGCATTACAAAAATAAACATGAAGGCAGAGCACATACATGAAATAGAAACTTAAAAGAAATCATGTAAATTAATGATGATGGAATATAACTCTAAAAATGACTTCCAAAAGATGTTATGTTTTCTGGTTATCTTTCTTCTCTTTGTTATCATATATTCAATTGGAACTTACATATTACTAATCAAATAAGCATTTTATATCCACGTCCAATTCAAAAAAAAAAATATACATCGATCAATTATACGAGGAGTTGGATAAGAGGTATTCAGTGTAATTCAACATCATGCTGTAAGTAACCCAAAAAACTAATAAAATAAATAAACACAACATATCATTATTGGCAAATGTTCACAACAAGTGGTGAGCAAATTTTAATTTTCAATAATCAACATAATTTTGGAAAATATAACAGAAATCCACCAAATAGAAAAACAACCACAGCTACAACTACATGTATGCGAATCAATTCTACGAAGTTGAACACGAAGAAAAAAAAAAGTTGAAAAAGAAAAAATTAGATAGAACAAAAAATATATATATTAACAAAAAATTAGATAGAACAAAACTTGAAAAGAAAGGAAGGCTACTCTTTTTTTCCCACGAATGTCCAATTCAAAAAAGAAAAAAGGAATAATACAAAGACCAAATCAGAATTCATAAATTGTATATCTCAACCACACAGAGACCAAATCGAGAAAGCATATGAAATCGATACTTAGAACCTCTGAGCGTGCTCTTTTGTCATGTGCTCTTCCGCTCTTTCTTTATATGATTGAAAAAGTCTTCCACTTATTCAATGAAAGTCTTTAAGGAAAAACAAAGACAATTTGAGAGATTAGGTATATATACCATCCACTCAAAAGTATTAAAAATTTATAATTAAATATCTCATAATTTTTAGTTACTTTTTAAAAGTTTATAAAAGTTGAATACTTAAGACTTTTAAAAGTTCTAAAAAGTTTTAATTAAATACCCCTAAACTTTTTAAATTTATAAAAAAATTTTAAAATCCAACTTTGTTTTGTTTTTTGTAGCAAAAATTGTCACGGCCAGCCTAGCATTCAGATGCTTTGTGTGTGTGTGTCTGATGTGTGTGTGTGTGAAACACCATTCACACCCACGTAGAAATCCAGCACCATTCACATGATTTATTCGAGGTTGAAAACCCACGTAGAACTCCAGCACCATTCACATAATTTATTCGAGGTTGAAACTGAAGGATCATTAGGATTAGTCAATTAATCAATTTATACCCACAATTGAAACCAGGGCACAGGAAACGTACCACATTCAACTTGACCAGACTAATTGCTTGAGCTCATCTTCTTACTTAGATTGAAGATAACAAGGAACTATTTGCCTTTATTGTGCAAATTGAGCAACACCAAAACTCACCCAGATTGAACAACACCGAAGATTACCTAAATTTTGCATATTGAATAAGACCGCAAATTAGCAGATAATTGACGAAAAAGCCCATAATTAGATGTAAAGGGAACGTCACGATCTTCATCGATTCTCTTCCATGAATGAACCAGCGGTTTTTCTTCGATGATGAATACTTGAGTGAAATTTCGTTTTGACAAAGCTAAAATGTCTAAGTAAATGAAAAAAGAAACTAAATTCCATTTTAGCCCCTATTTTTTGCCCTTTTTACATAATGACCATCTTACTTTTAAAAATTACACTGCAGGCTGCAGGCTCTCACAATCCTCCAGTACTCTTTGGCATGGGAAACAGGCCAAAATGTTGCTAACTGGATCAACTTGGGCTTGACAATAAGCCCACACCCTCTTTTGGTAAAGCAAGCCCTTTAGTTGCCGTTTTATTGATTTTTGTTAAATGTGTGCCAATTATCTTTAAACACGTCACTTTTGATTAATTTTATATTACACATTTGCCCTCAAATTTCTCTTTATACACCCACTCGACCACATCTCTTACTGTCCCCTGGTATCTACGGCTTATATTCAGATCGATAAGGTAACTGGAATTAAACTTGAAACTATTCCTTTCCCTGATCGATTCCTATGTTAAAAACCCAAGATTTTGAAATTTATTTGGTTTCGTGAAAATTCAACGAATAAAACTGCATTTTTAAAAAAGCACTGATTTTTTTTTTTTTAACTTTTAATTTCAATCCACATAACTTTCCAAGTAACCAAACAAAACAGAAAAGGAATTATACGAGTTACAGAAGTCAGATCTTAGTAAAAGAAACCCTAGTTTTCATATCTCAACATAATTAAATCCTTAGTGATCGTACGCACTAAGGAAAACCCATCGGTTTCAGTAAAATTCAATCGAACAAGTTAATTTACGAAAGTTCCAGAAGAAATATAAACTACTTAAATTTCATATAATTAAACTCTTTAAGAAATAACAAAAATAGGTATTATGTGATATGTTTGTATTGTTGGAAGTAATTTGTAAAATTTAATCTATGTATATAGAGTATTTTTGTGTTTTTTAATTGTAAATTTACCGAATACATTTAAATGTGTATGTATTCAGACATATTACAAAACTCATTATTATTATTACTATACCTTTAGGCGTATATTAATTTTGGAGACAGTGAAAAAATGGGCTCTACTTTATTAACAGGTACAAGTAAAACACAGTACACCCACAGACAATCATTAAGCCCCAAGCAAACAAATGGCATGCATGCATGCTTATAATTTTACGTGCACAAACCGTTATATGATCATGTGCTGAACGTGGGTCTTGGTTGTAATCCGTCGTTATTGTTTTTGAAGCTTTGTAATCCAAATAAATTAATAAAAGGGACTCTTGAGCAACTGGAGTAAGTGGACGTAGGTCTTCTGCCGAACCACTATAAAAATCTGTGTGGTTATTTGTTGTCGTACATCGTGTTCGTTATATATAAAACGCGTAAATAATGGGCTATTAACGTTAAAATGAATCGTTTAACTTTAATATATATATATATATATATTTTTTAAAATGATGTCCAAAATTTTTTTCCCCTGTGCACCATTTTTTTCCTTTGCACCCTTAATTGAGCCCCACTCCTCTGCAACACAAGTTTTCACCTAAATTTTCCTTGCCTCCTTCCTCTTCCCTTTCTCGATTCTCCGACGACGGTGCCCGAATCGGATCCGTCGGCAACATGTCCAACCTCATCGAGAGCAAGCCCTCTTTCCGGCAGTCGAGGTCAGTGGCAATCCCTTTCCTTCGGTAGAGGTCGAGATTCGTCGGCGATAAGGACGTTGAACACAACGATGGGAGCGAACCACAAACAGTTAGTGGGTGTGAAAAGAAGGCTGCATTTTGGTCGGTGTTGCAGAGCTATGAAGGTGAAAACTCATATTGCAGAGGAGCCGGGCTCATGTTGGAGTCAGCTGCTTTGGTCTTCCTTTTGGAGTTTTGTCTTCTCTTGGTAGCGTTCCAATGGTTCTTGATGGTGTTTTCAATCCTACCAGGCGACCTCCTTGCAATTTTTGCTCATTTGTTTCCTATTTCTTTATGTGCCTCTATTAGTATTTTGTATTCTTCTTCACTCCACATATCTTTGAGTTAAAAAGCAACTATTAAGGACATTAAGATACTAACGAGCTAGTGCATATTTATATACTTCAAAACTGATATGATCCGTATTAATGAACAATGAAAAAGTCTAGCTTTTGTTATTGAAACAGCATCATACACGCATCAAATAAGATGACACTACAAGAAAAATACCAAACCACATAGCCCAACGTCGTACGTACACAATTCTAGCTCACCCTTCTACAAATAATGGATGAACCAGAAAATAGGGCATCTACTCCAATTACAAATGAGCAGAACATCCAGTCAACAAATGAAGTTGCTCCTAAAAACAAAAGAGGCAAACTGAATTGAAACAGGTTTATGATATGTGTGATTTGTTAGGTTTTAGTTCAAACTTTGTATAAAGTCTATATTGGATACTTGATAATATTTTATATGATGACTTTAATTTTTAGTTTATAATACATTTTAAGTTGATTAACTTTGTCCATATTTGTTTATTTGAATGATGGTTGGAATGAGTTATATATATATATATAACTCATTGTATGCGATATGAATTTAAATTAATTAGAAAGTAAAATGTAAAAAACATTAATATATAAAATATATTTAATAAAAACAAGCAACGTGCTGATGACATTTTCAACATCAAAAAGTGCTTTTGTATGAAAAACAATAACAAATAACAAACACTGACGTTGCTAAAATTTATAATTTAACGTAATATACATGACAAACAAAATATAATGTATATAAAAACTAGAACAACAATATGCATTGTATATTTAGCAAAACATTGACTTTGCCATAGATGCTGAATGTTAACTTTGTTAACAACATGTTGAAGCTATTGCTAAACATCCATTAATATATATATATAAAAGTCTGGCTGAGAATCGACATGATAAAATTTGCTGGAAATGGAAAGTCGATACATGATATGAAAGTCGATATACATATGAAAAATATTATTTAGGGAAAACTTATGTTGTAGATGAAAAAAATGGTGTAGAGAAAAAACATTTTGGACATCGGTTTAAAAATAAAAGAACTAAAGTTAAAGGATTCGTTTCACTTACGCATTCTATAACAAACACGATATTGCATTCTCTAGCATCCATGTAAATATATATATATATAAAATAGCGTCCACAATCTTCTGTTCTTTGGAATGCTAAGCTCTAAGGGAATATTTTTGAAATTGATTCAACAAATGTAATGTCTTCGTATCTACAAGACTGTACAAGAACATTTCGTGGATATATATATACAGCTTGCTTTAATTTAAGTACGATCATGACTAGCTAGCTACTGGGGAAAACATCAAGAAGTTTAAATATTGTCATCATGCTATTTTTTTTTTTTTGTTTTGCTAAATAATATTGTCATCGTACATGATAGCTGGTGGGAACCATTTCTTGCCATAAAAGTTTTGGAAAACATGCTGATCAAAAAGGTCAAAAAGATAATAAATGCACAGATGAAAAAGGTAGCAGAGAATTAAAAAAATAATTAATTATTTTATTAATTTTTACTATGCGAACCTTAAACCCCAACCCCCACAGCCACTCAGACAGCTCGGTCCTAGCAGAATCTCTGGACTGGATTTAGCCCATATATGGTTTACAATTTAGGCCCAATGTATTGGACTTTTGGTGTTGCAATGTGATCATGATCAACACATATTGGGCCTAAAACTTCTAAGCCCACTAAGCTCATATATTGTAATCATTTAAAGGGTCAAAGGAATTTTGTATACAGTTTTTTATATTAAAAAAATACAAATCTACAATCGGACTCTTACATGCTGTACATACAAAGACATAATTCAACTATGGTTGATTTGGTTGTACCGATTAACATGAATATTAATTTTTTTTTTTGTTTTTGTTTTTTTCAGGATTAATATTAAATAAATAATTAATTTCTCGTACTAGCAGAAGGTGGTTTCGGAGCTGTTAAATTCTAGTCAGCTTATTTTTAACACATGTCAAAATTTCAATGGAAAGACAATGCAGAAATAGGAGGAGGTCTGATCTTGGTTACATAAGCTATTAATATATGTTAATTAATATACACATACATATTCTCCACCGTACCCTATTGGGCAATTGTCTGTCTCAACATCTTTGTTGCATGCAAGAGTTTAATTTATGGCATGCATTAGCGTCTGCTATAAATGCTTATTCCTCTCTAAATAGTTAGTCATTTTAGGATTCCAATGCGTCTATACATTATCATATATGTGTGTGTATATATATATTGCTGAATTCGTAGCTAGCACTAACAAAACGAATCTATTATTTACTGAACACTTTATAAAATATACTACATCAGCATTCAGCAGTGTAGTACTCTTGAAAAGAATAAATATAAGTAATTGTCATAAACTAATACGAAAATAAAGAACTACATTAAGAGCCAAAGCACTTAAGAGTTGTTAGAGTACAGTTAGTATTAGAAGTAATCAAATGCCCTCGTTATTATAAGTAACCTACACTTTTGTATTAGCCTATAAGTAGAGGCATCAGAATCAATGGAAATATACGTCTCAATCTTTATTGGTACGAGTGAAGGAGACCCACCCATCACCCGCACATAGATACATCTTACGTATTAAATATTTGATGAATATTCAAGCCTCATTTTGTTAATATTTTTCTCGCACTAAGTTTTGCTAGTGCAGACATTAAAATGCTGCAAATTAATTTTATTGGAAGCGGTAAGCAACCAGAAACATGCTTCCATCTCATTGATTGACCCGGAGATGTTTCGAGTTTATTTTATATATCTTGAAAATTACTCATATTCTATTCAATGCTAGCACGGGTACTAAGGAACAACTAATATATGTTTCTGATTTTCAGTAATATGCTATATCTCTCATTTTCGTGTCTACTGATTGTTTATCTTGTCATCTGACCTAAACTTTGAAGGAATAATAGAGATTGAGAATTGTATATTTCCATTGATCTATATTCCCTATATATAGTCTTTCATACATAGGAGAGGTAAGTTACAAGCTCCATTGATGAAAATCAATAACAAAACTATATAGAGCTGATTTTGGCAACATTTGGTAACATGCACCGGTAATACTGAAACTAAACAAGCATAGTGGTGCATGATCAACAATGGCTATTGTATATAAAAATTAGATCCAATTTATACACCAAGAGGTTAGACTCTAATTTATCAAAAAGAAAAAAGAAAAAAGAGGTTAGACTCTATTTGTATTTTAAATATATTTAATTTTATTAAAATATCAAATTAAATGAGAATTATTAAGGATATGGGTATGTTATTTTAAATTATTTTAAAATTACACCATTTATATTTTAAATATATTTAGTCTTATTAAAATACCATAAAAAAAATTATTAGATATGTTATTCTAAACTTTTATAAAATTATATCTTAAATATATAAAATCTTACTAAAATATAAGTGGAGACAAAATGATTACATCGTGCATAAGTAGAAAATTAGAATATTAAATAAACCTTATTAGAAGATTTCTTTATCGATAATTTCAACATCAAGGATTTTTTTTAATTTATATAAAATATATATATATATATATATATATATATATATAATTACTTTAGGGAGGAGCACCTAGTAATTGCGCTGGGCATGCCGCTATGTGCTTTTTTAAAAGTGGGAATAGGTGGCCATGAGTCCTACGTGGGGTTTACCGCTGCTTGATTTTCTGTGTGTACTTTTAGCGGACATAATTTGGTTGGCTTGGGTGAGAGTCGTACAACTGGAATTCTACAAAAGAGAAACGAGAACAAGGTATTAAATTGCTCAAACGAAGCCCCGTTCCCCGCCCCAACGAAGCACGCACTCAGCTCCAGCCTCCAGCACCAGCCCAACCTCAAAGAGGCCCAGAAAAGCAAAATCCATTCCAGCAACAAAAGTCCTAGCCCCAGGCCACGCCCAGTTGAGCCCGGCCCCGACCAGCTAAGTCCGGCCTCGGCCCCAATTCAAGGCCCCAGAAAAGCCCAGCCTGGTCCCCTGCCCTGACCCAGCAAAGCCAGGCCACCCGCCCGAGCGGAGAGAAGCCCAGCCCCATTCATAGCCTCGTCCAGTTCCATCTCCCATTCCAAGCCTCAGCCAGCAAAGAGCGAAGCCCAGCACCCATATTAAGCCCGGTCTGGGCCCCGCACCAGGCAGTTCCGGGCCTGCCTCCACCCAGCACCCCGCAGCCCAGCCCAGAAAAGTCTGAATCAACGCACCCATTCCAAACCCCAGCCCCTTCCCTAGACCAAGCCACCGGCCCCAGGCCCCATTCAAAGCAACCCCCGGACCAGCCACAACCCAGAGAACCCGACCCTTCTTCAATGAAGCCCAAGCCAGAGAGCACCAAACCCCGGCCCTTATCCCAAAGCCCAGAGAAGCCCTCATTCCCTAGCCCAAGTCCCGGCCCCATTCCAAGCCAACAACAAAGACGGAGCCCCCGGCCCCAATCCAACCCCGCCCTGCCTGGGCCCAGAGATGCACACGCCCTATCCCCAAACCAACGAAGCATGAAACCAAGTACCTATCCGAGGGCCTTCTCCCCATAAAAAGCCTGCCCAGCCCAATCCTACAGCCTGAAAAGGCCCAGCCCAAGGCATCAGTCCCCCGGACCCGACACAACCCAGAAAAGCCCAGCCACCTCCAAGCCTCAGGCCCACCCACTTCCCTAGCCCAAGCCTTCAGGATTGCCCTGCCTACACCCAGCCCAAACCATCGAGCCCAGACCAGCCATAACCAATAGAAGCCCGGCCCACTCTTCAAAGAGCCCAACTTCCAGGCCCACCTACTTCCCTTAAGCTTTCAGGATTGCCCTGCCCAGGCCTAGCCCAAGCCATCGAGCCCAGACCCGCCACAATCCAGAGAAGCCCGGCCCCCTCCCCACAGAAGCCTTAGCCCAAGCCACCGGGATTAGCCTGGCCTGACCTAGACCAAGCCATCAGGCCTAAATCAAGGCAAAGGCCCCCGGATCCGATACAACCAAGAAAAGCGCGGTCCCCTCTCCACAGAAGCCCCAGCCCAAGCCACCGGATTGGCCTGCCGAGGCCCAGACAAGCCACAGGCCCCCGGACCCGCTACAACCCAGAGAAGGGCGGCCCTCTCTCCATAGAAGCCCAAGCTCCAGCGCTCCAAAGCCCAGCCCTCCAAAGCCCAGCCCTTATTTTAAACAGCAAAGCCTCGGCCCCCATTCAATGCCCTGCCCAGCCCAATGCCCCAGCCTGCCCAGGCTAACCCAAGCTTCCAGTCCACCGACCCTCCACAACCCTGAGAAGCCCGGCCCCCTTTCCAAAGAAGCCCAAGCCCCAGCCCTTTTTAAGGCCCAGAGAAGCTCCCTTCGCCTTCTTAACCAAAGCCCAAGCCCTGGCCCACCAAAGCCTGGCCTGCAGAGGCCCAGTCCCAGCCACGGCCCCCCGGACCCGCCACAAACAAGAAAAGCCCGGCCCCCTCTCCGACGAGGTCCAACATCAGCCCACCAAAGTCCGGCCCAAGTCTCCAGCCCCAATTCAAAGCCCTGCCCAGCTCAAATCTCTCGGCCCCCCGGACCCACCACAACCCAGAGAAGCCCGGCCCCCTCTCAAATGAGGCCCAACCCAAGCCCATCAAATTCCGGCCCTAATTCCAAAGGGCGAGAAGCCCCCGGCCCCCCAATTCAAAGCCCTGCCTAGCTCAATCACCCAGCCCTCTCCAGTGAAGCCGAAGCTCCAGCCCACCAAAGCCAAATTCTCTAGCCCAAGCCAATGCCCCGACCCAACAAAGCACGGCCTCCATCTCAGCCCAAAACCACCGGCCCCCAATCAAAGCTCCGGGCCTGCCCGTGAAAAATTGCAGTTCGCTAGTAAGAGGGCTTGAACCGTCGACCTTGGTGTTATAAGACCACACGCTCTAACCAACCGAATTATGCCAGCTTATTGTTACTTTTAATAAATAATCATATTTAAATTAATAAGAAAGTTGATAAATGTAATGTAATCTGACAGTAATTACATGTAATCTCATAATTGTATTCCACCGAGTTGTAGGTACCTGAATAACACTCTCAGAACTTTGAATGTCGGTGTTAGAAGGCAATTTCAAAGTATCTGGAGAGACACCCGATATATATTAAACAAAAGGCCAACGAGATATAAAAGAACATATTCACCTTCTTCAAGTACACGGTAAAACCCATGCACTGGTGTGTGTTAATGAATTTGAATTGATTTTGTAAAATAGTAATTACGCAAAACTAGATAATTCATAATGTTTATTTATGTCAAAAGATTTGCATGCACATGCGGGTTTTTTCTGTTCATTATAAGAGACATACCTCTCTTCCCTTCCGGAAAAAAGCCATATCTTCTTTTCTTGGGTGGCGAGGAGAACAATTAAAAGTTTATAATAAAGTTTTCATGTGCTTATCTTGATATATAATTAATATGTTTAACTACTGTAACCTCACAAACTAAAAAGAAATAATATCCAATGTTTTGGATGACTCATTAAAGCAACATTTTCCATTATTGGGATGATAAACAAATGCCAAATTGTTCATTAAATTCACTCTTTATCTTGGTCTTCGTTCTTGTATGATTTGTTGATGATTGACACCTGTCCGAGCTCTAGCCGATCGAGGCATCGTTATTATCACTTATTTAATCTAATCTTTGAATCTGAGTGCTCCTAATCCAAGGGACCCTCTTCGGAATTTCAAGCCAAATCGAATCTTATTGGTCTAACAAATCCAACCCCACATGGGTTGTAGCCAATAGAAATACGAGTTTAGAAACAGTCACCAAACCTTTATGTTTATTGGTGGGTGTCCTAAGCACACTTTATCTTATTAATTTGATTAATTAAGATTAATTACTTTAGCTTTATCTTAAAGTGAAGCATTAATTAGACCCAAAAAACTTCCATATATGATAACTATGCCTTTTCCCAGTAAGTTACTCTTTCTGGACAAGGGAAATTAAACTACATATTACTTTTGTCTCTAGTGTACGGATTGCTTGCCATTGGCTAAGCTCGATGAAAGCGTGCGAAGACAACCCTCGATTGGCGGATGGTATGTTTAGTCCACATGTGTGTCAGTCACTTGACCCCAAAATTCCTTTCTTTTTTTGGTAAATTACCCAAAATTCCTTTGTTATACGCTTTTACCGCCTTTAAATTGTATGTACCAGCTCTTACTTTTCATCTATATAATAAACCAATATAATCTCTTGGCTTGATAAGGTATGAGATTTAAAGTATATGCACATATGTATGCATCTGGGGGTGTATACATATATAAATATGTATATGGAATTAAATCTTGCTAACTGCCCATGAATTGGAATTAAAAATACATAATATGTACAAAAATTATATCATTTTTTTCTTTAAATAAATGAATTATAGTTGAAGAAGATTTGAAAGACAGCACAAGTGGGTATAAATGAACAAGTGGGTCTTACTTGTAAGATGTCTCTTTGGATATGTAATTGATGTTAGATTATAAGTAATATGAACAAAAACTATATCATTTTTTTTCTTTAAATAAATGAATTATAGTTGAAGAAGACTTGAAAGATAGAACAAGTGGGTCTTACTCATGAGATCTCTCTTTAAGATATGTAATTGATGTTAGATTGGCTAATGAAGTGCTCTTATTTACATTTCCAAATAACACAAACAAAATTTAAAAGATTAACAATTTAATGGAGAAAAAGTTATAGAAATCATAAAATATGAAATGATTCTGTATTTTTATTTAGCTTTTAGTTTATGCTCGCACTGTAAAGTAATTGTAATAAAATATTTACAATCTTTTATACAATTTATTCTCGAGATTTTAATTTAAAAGTCCAAACTACTTATACTAACTTATTATTTCCACCACTTAATTATCATCCCCACTTTGATGAGGAAAGAAAATGTTATACAGACCTTTCATACACCATATTCCAACCACAAGGTTGTCAAATACTAATTAAAAGTGTTACTTTGGCTCAACTCAACTTTGTCAGTCAATCGTCTTCTCATCTTCTATATATATGCATATATATATATATATATGCTATAAGCTAGTTTAATTTCCTTAAACAAATTTCATTACAGAAAACCCTAGAGAGTAGAATATATTAACAAAGCTAGAGATGGGAAGAGGGAAGATTGTAATTCGGAGGATCGACAATTCAACGAGCAGGCAAGTGACTTTTCAAAGCGAAGAAAGGGATTGATTAAGAAAGCTAAAGAGCTGGCAATTCTATGCGATGCAGAAGTTGGACTTGCAATCTTCTCCAGCACAGGAAAGCTCTATGAATTTGCTAGCACCAGGTTCACTAATTTACCCTCCTTTTCACTATTATATATATTGGTGTGTTCTTGTTGATCTAGCTATATGTTTTTAAAGATCCAATATACCAAAAACAGAAATTTCTATCTAGCTATGGCACTCACTAGCTAGTTAGTTCTCATATATATATATATATATATATATGCCTTCAAATTTACAGGCATCATTATATAGATTGGGTCCTGAATTTCTCACCATATCTTTCTGCAGAAATGCCCTAATAAAGAGATTTAGTTTGCATTTTCTTCTCGACATATATAGCTTTCTTTGTTCTAAATTAAACCGATACTTAAAAGTGATTCTCTGGTACATATATATATAGCCTGTAGGAGGTCCTTGAGTACGTAGGAAATTAATGATTCAAAGGAAGGAGTTTGAAGGTATATTTGTAAATGGATGGACTAAGAAATTGATTAATGCATCCAGTGCCATTTCCTCGCTCAATCATCGACAGCAGAGGAAGCATATATAGAGTAGTAAAATGGCCATGAAAGGGTATTTGGATGTCATTAATTAGTTAAACATAAATCCTTTTGTTTGGAATATTGATGAGTCTAGCTATCATCTATGTGGTTGAGGCAAATAGGAGATCTATTTCAATGATGGGTAATTATTTTCTCATCGGTGACTTATAATATATTTGGAAATTAAAGAGAAACGAAAACCACTTTGGTAAAGCTAGAATTAATAGCAATAAGTGGTGCATAGAAGTTGTGTAATTTAATTAGTTACCCATATATAGAAGTTATAGGAGTAACTAAAAAAAAAGGATCTTAATCAAACTGATAATTTGACTCATAATAATAATAATAATAAAGCCACTGCTGGATGGTTATCAAATGTGTGTATATACTATAGATATATTTACATATATATATATATATGCACACACACATGTATATTTATACATAACCATTAAAACATTTTATTAATTCATCAAAAAAACTAAAACATTTTATTATCAGTACTGATCAGTGATAACAAATCCTTGTCCCTGAAATTTGGCCCTCATAGTACTATCAAAACTTTAATCCTCACCATGATCTAATTATTAACTAGAATATTTATAAGCTATGTTTTTTAACGTCCTTGTTCTTTTTATACCATTTTAGTCCAACAGTACTTTGAACTTTGCTGCATTTGACATCATCACATGTATTTTTACACAGCAAAAATTGTACCACGCGACAAAGAAGCTGTCAATTCTACATTACATAATTAGAAACATTGATCATTTTGCTTCTAGGGGTTGCTTTTTAAGCCTATATATAACAATATAGCTAAACCTTAATTGCTTTATCAAGTTTTTACATTTCTCATTATTTGCAACAAGGAAAGACCAACATCAGTGAGTGTTTAATATTGTTGAAATTACAACCCACTACCATTTTTCAAATGAAAAATACTTTATCAGTCTGTATAGAGATATATCCATGAAGTTCGGATATTTCTAATTTTAAAAGCTTTGTATAATATAAGCAATTCTTTAATAATTTTATATGCATAACTTTTTGCATTCTTTAATATATATTCACGACTTAATATAACTCTTAAAGCTTGCGATGGTAGGAGTGTGTTAAGTAGCATGACATATAAAATAACAGCAGGCTATTATAAAGTCAGTCTTTGATTCTGATTTTCATAAGATTATGCACATATATTAGAAAAGGTTTCTCTTCATTCACAGCCATGAATTACCTCTTTAGAAAATATTAAATAATATTATATTAAACTATTCAGACCTAATTTAGTTTAAAACTTTTCAGCATCTTATTAGAGGGTACATTGTATCCTTAATTAGCTTGTACATATATGGCATTGTATTTGTGAATTTTAATCTTAACCATATAAACAATCAACGTGTGTGCTCGGGAATATTCGACTCACGCACATAAAGGGAAAAAAAAACAAGAAGAAGGTTGTCTTCTTATAGTATTCCTAATGCATGCATGTCGAATCAAAAAAATAATTAGCCCTACAATGCATGCATGTGTCATCATGCTTTATTGTCCTTTGATATATTGTGCTCATCAAATCTAATGCATCAAAGATCATAGTGATCATATATGATACAGAATTTTTTTTTTTTTAATATTTAAAAGCTTAAAATAACAATAATATATGTCTTTTAAGAGTTACAAACGACTAAACTCATGTACAAAAATATGTATACCAGGTAGTACCACAAGAAAAAAGAAGAAAAAGAACTATAATAGTACTGTAGTAATTTTCATGGGTGTTTGCATTTGGTCTGATCACTTTTGTATATATGGAAACCTCATTTGTCTTTTAATAACCAAGTTTTATATACATCAAACATTATATATGGAGAAAATATGCTTTTAACTGGCAACAAAGAGGAGCTTATGTAAGCATAAAAAGTCCTAAACTTAATTAGATGGCGAATCTGCCAGCATATTTTACAACTTTGAAAGTATATTTCCTGCATTTCTTTTGTGCCAAGAAGAAATAACTCAGAGATATAATATGGAAAACCAAATACCACTTTCTATACTTGAATATGTCATAACAAATTAAGTTGCAATTATACAATAAAACTCTTCACAAAAGACCATGCCATAACGAATATATAACTAAAAGAAAAACTTAGGGTGTGTTTGGTAGGGAGGATGGAGAAATGGAAAGATTATCGATGGAGATTTTCTAGATTGAATAAGCCAACCACATACCCTTCTAGAATTTTTGTAACTGTAAACCTTGATTATTTCATTTTTTTTTTCTTGTATTAATCTCCCTTAAAATAGGTTTTCCAGCATATTTACTGCAAGTAAATGCTTTGCTTATGATCGATGAATACAGTTTGTTTAAGATGTGATCATTTTATTTAATTTCCACCAGCATGAAATCAGTAATAGAAAAATATAACAAGTCAAAGGAGCAACATCAACAACTTCTCAACCCAGCATCAGACGTCACGGTATGTCCACTCTTAGAACTAAATATTTCCATGGGCATATATATATATATATATATATATATATATATAGATATATTAACTTCGAACTACATGTTTTAAGTATGGCCACATAAACACCATTGAACTCAGCCTGTAGAGATTTTTATGCTAAAATTTTATTTGAAAATAATAAAACTAAAGAGTTAATGCCTCTTAAATTCTTTTATATTAGTATCCAGTCCGTTGATGCTTATGAAGCAACCCTTAAAACATATCATATACATATATATATCTATAGAGGGAGTTGTTTTTGTATTTTTCAAATTTTGAACAACTTCGGTTTTTCATTTCATTTGCCCTACATACTAGCCTTTATAGTTCCAGATAACAATTTATCCCATTTAGTTTCATGCTCAACTCATAAACAAGAAAGACTATATATTCCTCAGTAAACCTTATTCTTTATCACTTTACAAAAGAAAATCTTTATATCCTTGAAAAATTCTGGATCAAAGAAATTAATGGACTTTGATAATTACATTGCACATGCACAAACAAAAACCATGAACTTGTGGTAATTATATTAAATTAGTAATATGATCACTAACATATATGGTTTTCAAGCTGAAAATTGTTTAACTAACAACCGTATTGTGTTACAAGTGAAAATTAATCTTGAAGAATTTAGCTCATCCAGAGCCAAAATTTGCTTCAAATAAATTGAATGCTCGATCATCATGAGGCACTTCCCAAATCAGCCACAGTATCAATTTAGGCCTTTCCAAAAACTCTAGATTGTGTTATCTCTGTACCATCACATAAAGAGTGTGGAAAGAAAATTTGTTTACTTTTTTACCTTAATTAGATGGAAAGTAGCGTCTTTAATTTTTTTTTTTTATAGTTAAATTGCCTTATGAGAATACTAGACAAATATTAATGGAATGTTTAATAGACTATTTAAATCCGGAACTTTTTATAAGAGGGCAGTAGATAATACTACTGGGTTGTCCCTTAAGGGATAAAATAGCGTCTTTAATTAATTACGCTTCATTTGTTTTACTTGTGACTGCTAGTTTTGGCAAAGGGAGGTAGCAATATTAAGGCATCGACTTCAAAGCTTGCAAGAAAACCACAGGTATGAATCATATATATGGTATACATTATATGTATATAATCATTGATGTGTGTGTGTGGCATAACCTACATATAGATTCTAACATGACAGACAATTGATGGGGGTAGAACTTTATGGTTTGAGTGTAAAAGAGCTTCATAATATAGAGAATCAATTGGAACTAAGTCTGAGGGGCATTCGTATGAAAAAGGTATGACATATCCTTAATTCTTAAGCAGTTCTTTGTATCTTCCCCCTCTCTTCTGTTTTTGTTAATTTCAGGTTTTGGACAACTAGGCTCGGCATGTCATAAATATAATCCTGCAAAGATTCATTTGAGGCACAAGACTTGACGTATTTGTAACCATTATTAATGCAGGAGCAATTATTAACCGAAGAGATACAGGAGCTAAATCAGAAGGTTTTAACAAATATATTTACGTTTGCCACAATTTTCTATGAAGAGTGATTTCAATGAAAGAGCCTACTCTTAATTTGCTTGATTCCACCACAGGGAAACCGTATTCATCAGGAAAATATAGAGTTACATAAGAAGATAAACGTCATTAGTCAAGAAAACATGGAATTGTACAAAAGGGTATTTTCATTTCAATCATGTACGTAGATCCTAAGTTGTAGTAGTAATATATATTGAAAAAGATTAAGGATTGGGTTGCATATCTCAGGTTTATGAAACAAGGGACGTGACACCAGCAAGTGAAAACTCGTTGGTTCCATTCAGTACCATCAACACCAACGAGGATGTAAATGTACCTGTCCGTCTTCAACTAAGCCATCCTAGCCAAGCAAGAGCAACAATGTGGAAGGTAATTAAAATTTTCCTTTCAGTGAAAAGCTTTGTAACTTTGAACTATTTTTCGTTTCGATATTGATCCCAGATATTTATTAATGAAACTGCATGCAGCAGACTACCAACGGTCAAAGAAATGACGACTGAGGAACTGCAAACATACATTAATGTTAAAGATTCTCCCTAGTTAAGAAAACTATATATATAGCATAGAAGAATGTTTCTTCGAGTACTGAGAGAGATGAGCCACATAAGACCCAATTCAAATCACCAATATCTGACATTACCTATGTGCCAGTTCCAGTTAAGTTATCAGTGGAAAAAGGCAAAATATACATGCAAGTTCATGATAAGGAAAAATAAAAACAGTGTAATTTTATGGATAAAAGTTTTCACATATATGTTATCAATGTCGTTGTGATGAATAAGATTTTTTTCCTTCTAAATTGATCGTATATATCAAACAGCAATGGAAAAATACTAATATAATTTTTACTGCCTGAAAGTTGAGACCTTGAGTTTGTGTATCTTACTATGAGAGTGCACATCAATAAATCTGTAACACTGACAGAAAGAGCAACATATGTTTGCATTCTTTTGCTTTGTCTACAACTTAAAGCAACTATATATATATATATATATACATATGGAGCAGTGCCTTTCAGTACTTGATGGCTAACCAATCAGAATCTCAATTCAAAAGAGCCTCTTCTTCAGCAGACAAGTTAACCCAACAACTGCATGTACGATTAATTACGCATTTGCGTTCAAACATATTTCAGAAAAAAAAAAGCAATTTTGAAATACAAACAAAATGAATATGGAACATGTCGGTGGCAAACTTGAATTAATCGAATTATCGAAAATATCCCTAAATAAATGTTTTGTTAATACTGTTTAAATTATGAGGAGTGCTATGCTCACCAATTTTATTCATTAAAATGTGCCAATTAGCGGCTTGGCAATTGTCCAGAGCCCTTTTCTGAATTTTCATATATGTTTTATTATTTATTTAAAAATTTATTGTCTAGACTATTTATCCCTCACAGTTAATTGGCTTTTTTTTTTTGAAATCTCTTATTTATTTATTTTTTTCTTATGAATAAAAAAAATTTTAATGTGGATTTCATCCGCTCATAATTCTGTTTATTTAATTTTATAATCTTTTTGGAATCTAATTACTTGAACTATATAAGAAGTTCAAAATGTCATAAAATTTATAACCGTATAATTCTCAATCCACATACTCTCTCATGCATAAAAATAGAGATAAATGTTAGCATTTATTAGCAATTTACCTTATCTCTCACCTAATTGTTTTTTAATCAATAAATTGCTAGTATTTATTAGGATTTTGATTTCAAATAATGATACATCAACAAATTTTTTTTTTTTTTTGAACTTCTTATACAGTCATATTTTCTTAAGCAACTTCGGTGGGACTTCGAAAAATTAATATTCGTCATCATTTTCGAATTTGCAATTGAACCCAAAATAAAGTAAAAAATTAGGTTCGGAAATATATTTGCACCTGCTCCAATGCATATATGCCTACTTAAACACGTAGATCTAACTCAAAAAAACCCTATAAAACCTATTAAAGCCATCTTACAATGCAAAAAAAATACAAATAGAGAAGAAAAAAAATTATAACTTAGAAATTGGATATCTAGGTTCACGTATTACCTTTAAATTCTACGTGTTTCTCAAATCTAATAAAATGTATATCAAATTTTAATGTTTTAAAATTCTTTAATAATATGTGGGCCTGAATATGCGTCCAAAAAAACCCATTTCCTGTAGCCGAAAGAATGCCCAAAAACATATATGTTATATTAAATATACTTTTCATAATTGTTTTCCTTTGAACTAAGATATATATATATATATACATATATAAGTTAATATTTTTTTGTGTTTTATTTATACAGATTTCTAATTAATTAGTTTTCAATTTGAATCTCTGTTAAATATTTATTGGTTAGTAAGTATTTTAATATTAAAATATTCTAATTCATAATTCGATGGAGTAATAACGGATTCTATTTAAAATACAATCATATTTAAAAAGGTTGATTCCATTTGTATAAATGCACTTTCATTTCACTAGGACAAATCATAGCCCTGCAGTCATTTAAAGATTTTGGTTGATTTGTGAAATAAAAAATTTATTAATAATTTTAAACATATATCAATTTCATTTGTGTAAATCATTTTATTTGTATTTATGTTGACTTATAAGATAAATGGTATCTTTATCTTGCCAAATTATCAATTATACAAGTCATTTTAAAAACTTGTCTAGGTCTCTAATTTTATTAAGTGTACAGTTATAGATGCCATAATAAACTAACCGATATTTTATATATAATCAAATTTAAAATTATTTTAAAAAAATTTAAAAATTGTCTAAGGCTTATAATTTTATTAAGTGTACAGGTATGCGGTACTTAATTAATTTTACAAGCATGTATTATATTGCGAGAAAACTTTACATCAGGGGACTATTGTTGTGTCTACTATTTCTACAAATTAGAAATTAGAAATTAAAATAATTAATATCCAGTATTGGTCATAAAACACTTAAATTCTTTGTTTGTTTTGGTAAATAAAAATAGCGTACAAAAAAGGAATCTTATATATGTCATACATATATTGTCTGTATTTGATAAATACATCGCATAAATGCTAATTTCATTCATTACAGAAATGACCACAAGCAACTTCATCACTCCACTGCAGTTGGTAATTAATTAAGTCGCTTAAAACCTTGGTTTTGATCTCAGAAATTCATAACAGACATGGCTTTATACGTGTAGATAGCTAGCAGATCTAAGAAAAAAGTATATTTATGGCTAATGCCTAACGAGAAAATTGATCATCAGAACATGATCTACCTAATATTAATACGCACAAACATTAATATATTTAGTTACCTAAATCCCATCTAACAACTGGAAACACCGATGAATGGCGTCTGGGTTCTTCAGAGTTATAGAAACCCTCATCGAAATTCTGAGAGTAGCTCAAGGCATCGTAATGAAACGACGTGGGTCTAGATCCACATATGGTCTTGCTATCTCTCACCAACTTCCTAAGTAAATTTCTCCATCTGTACTGGCTTGACCTTTTGGTGTACTGTTGGCTGCTGCAGTAATGAATGCGAGAGTAGTCCGTTTCTTCATGGACATGAAGGCATGAAGCTGGAGACATCACGCACCCAGTAAAGTACGAGGAGGAGCGCCGGCGGGTAACGACATCGTTATCCATTTAATCACAGGGGGAAAAAGCTTTTTATGCTGATGGAGGTTTGAATATTGTTGCCAAGCTTCTTTCTGAAAGATACTGCTTGATCTCTTATATTGACACCACCAAGCTGCTTCAAATATGCCAGTTTTTGTGTGTCCCTTACTATCTCCTTGACTGTCTATTAATGTGTACACAAACTGTTTATTATTTCATCTACACCCATGTATTGGTTTTTGGAAAAGATGTGTAGAGAAATATGCATGCAGACAAAAGGATATCACATGCCCACACAAGGTGAATTTTGCACTCACTCCTATAAGAATTTAGTGAGCCTTACCTAGCTAGCATGCACAGCAATTATTTTTTATCACCAAATTAATCATCATACTTGTTGGCTAATCACAATTATTCGTAAAATAAAGTTATAGTGAGTGTTATTAATTAAATTGTGATTATTTATAGCTTGTTAGTTGAAGAGATTACATAGATATTGGTCAAAATTATGTAAATCACGAATCTTCTAATGTAAATTTTGATCATTAGAAAAGATGAAGATTCACCATCTATGACTTGGACTGATGTCAACAGCTTGATGATGATGATGGCCCTTGTGTAGAGAAGTGCCCACCACCTAATAAGAATATATACTGAAAAGATTCTAATAAACAATATTGTAAAAAATAAAAAATAAAAAAGCCTTTAAAATGAAATTAAAAACTAAAAGGGAGAGTAAGAGTAGCAGCAATTTAAAGTACTGTAATTCCATTATAAGTAGTATGATATTGGTTGTATTAAATAAACGAAGAAACCCAAGAGATCGAGCTCGTCATCTTCTTCAAAGTAATTATTAAATGGAAGAATTTAATACAAAAATAATTTGATACGAATTAAAAGTAAAAAATAAAATATTAATAATAATAAAGAAATATATATTAATTGACAACCCTAGAATGCTTAAAAGTTAAAACTAAAAATGAAAAAGAAATCTTTGGGAAAATATTAAAAGCATATGATTTTTGTACAACCACACCGAAAAACACAACAAATATTGTGGGGACTAGCTACTTGTCGTTTTTCTCAAATTTGCTATGGAAGAGATAAAGTAGGCAACAGCACTAGTGTGTGATATGCAAACGTATTCACCTTCTGGGGTTTGGTGTCCCCATGAGCCACCAACTCTCTCTTATTAGTTTATCTTCTTTCCCTATCCTTGGATTCCTTTTACATCCACAGATACTGTTATTTCTACATTATTATTGTATAATTTATTTTGTATATGTTATATATGTCTCAGGATCTATCTATCTATTATTTTTAAGTAGCTAGGTTTCAAGAAGCCTAGGTTCATGAATATGTTTGAACTTGCATTTGAATTTTAAAAGTGGCCACCTTGGAAAGCAATCAAATGGCTCTCTCTTTTCACATGTTTCCGTTCGGTTTGTTACTTTCTCAAACGAAATTGAAGGGGTTCATCCTAAAATATCAAACTAATATATACTTGTGCTCATATATATATATATATATATATATATATTATGATGTCTCCTCTATCACATAACTCATATATTCTACAAAAGAACGATGTGATGAATTTTAAAATGGGGTTAACAAAAAAGTATTATATGTAATTAAGACATTTACGTATAATATAATTAAATATGGTGAGATCATTCTCAATAAGAGAGAGAAGGTGATGCTTTCCTATAGGCTTATATATCCTAAAAAAATATAAAAGGCAAAATTGATAATGATTTTGCTACATCTAATTAAATGAATTATACATGCGTAAATGCCTTAATTACATATAATACTTTTTGTACTAGGATATGTGAGTTATGATTTCTATATTATATATCAAATTAGTATATATATGTATATATAGTAGGAATTGTACATCAAGCTGTTGCAACTTGAAATGAGATCAAGTAGTACTAGTAATAACAAGGAGGGGAAACATGTTCCCCAATTGAAGATGACCTTTCACTGTACATCTATCTGACCTCAAGCTCCCTACAAGGTACATAATAAATGTCTTCATGACAATGATACTCTTTTAAGGCAGTGAAGTGAGGATAATCTCTTGGTCTTGCCTCTATATTTGGCGGGGTGCAAAATTATATAAACATGCATGTATAATCTCAATTTCAAATTAATATATTGCTGTAATAAGATATAGATCATAGTAGTTTGGCATCATCCACATGCATTTTGGTCAAAGATGAGAATATTTAGGGGGCAAGATTTTGATGTGCATGCACATGTTGCTGCATTGTAAATGGACAAGAAATACGGATTATTAATGCAGTTGCACATGGAGAGGAGAGGACAATGTGTCAAAATTTTCATGGTCCCTTAGCTCCCTCCTCCCTCTTGTCTGATTTCTAATTTCTGTGTATGCTGTTTCTCTATCACAAGCACAGCGCACAAAGGAGTACTGAAGCCCCTAGCATCGAAAAATTCATACAAGCATTAAACTATTTAAAAACTCAAAAATCAGAATAACATGCTATAGAATTTAACATTTGTCCCAATTAATTATAAAAGCTGGAATAGCTCAGTTGGTTAGAGCGTGTGGCTGTTAACCACAAGGTCGGAGGTTCAACCCCTCCTTCTAGCGACTTTTTTATGCAAACCACATTTCCATCTGGGCGCTAAGCCACCATATTTGTACAAAAACCACATTTGAGAAAACAACCGCAACCCATCTGGGCGCTAAGCCAGTGTAGGAAACATATTTGAGAAAACAGCTTTTAACTTTTTATATATACGACCACTATCCATATGGGCTAAACCAGTGAAGGAACCACATTTGAGAAAGCCACCACGATCTGGGCTAAGCCATTTTTACATATACGACAACAACCCATATGGGCTAAGCCAGTGAAAGAACCACACTTGAGAAAACAGCCACCACGATCTGGGCTAAGCCATTTTTGCATATACGACCACGACCCATCTGGGCTAACTTAGTGTACGAACCACATTTGACAAAACAACCATCACGATCTGGACCCATCTGGGCTAAGCCAAGGTGGGAGCCATATTTGAGAAAACATCCACCACTATCAGGGCTAAGCTAGTGCAGGAACCACATTTGAGAAAGCATCTACCACGATCCATCTGGGCTAAGTCTATGTAGGAATGACAACGATCTATCTGGGCTAAGCCTGTGTAGTAGGGATGTTCACAACCCATATACATATATTTTGGCCTTATAATCTGTGAAGCAAAAGAAGCCCACATTCAATATTTGAGCTAAGCCAGTGTAGGGATGTCCACGACCCACATATTTCAGCCTTATAATTTGTAGGCGAAAGTAGCCCACATTCAATATTTGGCGTAGAGCGTCCAGGATATGTTTAGGAATGTTCACGATGCACATATTTCGGCCTTATAATTTATAAAGCAAAAGGAGCCCACCTTTGATATTTGGGCCTAGGAGGTCCAGGATATATTGATTTGTTCACCACAAAAATGATTACACAGTTCAAGGCTTTGGTGGCCAATTCTGTCTCACTAAATACAATTTAGAATTTAGATCCAATCCTCTGTCGCTCTCACTTTGTGGCTAAGAAACGGCGAGTTTGGATAGGCTTTTCATGGTTGATTTTGGTGCTACACAACTCTAATTTTTAATACAACAAAATTACATATTCCACTCCACATTAAAAATAAAATTAAAGTAAAATACATTTCCCATTATTTTAAGGCACGTCCATACAGATTTACGAACCCATATGCATGTGTTATGGTGCCCTGTTTAGGCTTTTGGCCCTCCCCATCAAGGACCAGCACATTTTATCATTCACCGCAATTTTGCATGGAAGACTATATCAGTAACATTCAAAGAGCTTGAATAACACTGTATTAAGCTGAAGCTTTTGCTCAAAAAACACAGAACTAGTTGAAATATATACCATATTTATGTACATAAATTTAAAATAAAAAAATTATTTTTAGGCTGAAGATTTCAGTTGTCGTATAGGGTGGGAGGTGGGTCCGGAAAGAGTTAGCCACTGATGGTAGTTGTTGTCATCAGGATGGACACCATTTCATAATCCTGAGGACTTGGACGAGAGAGAGAACAGATGGAAATGGATCAGCAACAAAGTTAACCAACCAACCTAGGACAAGGACAAAATATGCATTACTTCCCTCCCCTCAAACACAAGCTTTTCTCCGCTGCCACCAAAATCTCACCCATAACCATTGAGTGTGAGACACAGACAGAGAGAAAGAGAATACATTCAATGATATACCATTGAGATTAGAGAGAGAGAGAGAGAAAGAAAAGATGGCAATGGCATTGGCGCTTCGTAGGCTTTCTTCTTCTGTCAACAAGCAGATCCGTCCTGTCTTCAATGGAGGCCCTCTTTATTACATGGTTTTCTTTTTTTCTTTTCTTTTTTTGAGTTATTTTATAATTGGGTTTTGTTTGGTTCTTGGAGATATAATCTCACCTTCATGCATGCCACATGTTTGTTTTTTGGTGAAATAAACAGAGGAAATTGTTGATTGACCTTTTCTTTTCATTGTTCGTTCATTTTGTAGTCATCTTTACCAAATGAAGCTGTCTACGAGAAGGAGAAATCACGTGTTACAGTGAGTAAAACTTGTTTAACTTTCTTGTCATCTAAATTGCTTAATTCTGGCTATAACTTTGTGTCTGTGAGTGTGTTGCTGCCTGCAACTATGTTCTTGTACTGATACATGTCTCAATGAATTATTTTGCAGTGGCCTAAGCAATTGAATGCTCCACTTGATGTAATTGATCCTGAAATTGCAAACATCATTGAGCTTGAGAAAGCTAGGCAATGGAAGGTACACTCTTTTTGTATATTCATATCTTGATTCATTTTTTTATTTGTGCCAATTGTTAAATTGACTAAGATGATGTTATTGAGGTTTATTTTTCAATGAACATCTTACATGTATGTTAGATTCATGGGAAGCCTCAAGTTTTCCTTTTTTCATTTCCATCCATGTGGTTGCTGAGCTTGATGCTTTGAATATTTTATCTAAATAAACCACCACATGATTTCATCAATTGCTTGCAAGTTTTCTGGGTAAACCACTGAAAGATGACCTGACAAGGTGCTTCTAGCATGCATATGAAATTGCATAACTGCGGTTTTTTCTTCTGCAACATATATTATTGGACTTAATTCATTGTGTTTTGAAAAGGGGCTGGAACTCATACCCTCAGAGAACTTCACTTCCGTCTCTGTTATGCAAGCGGTTGGGTCTATCATGACTAACAAATACAGTGAAGGATACCCAGGTGCTAGATACTATGGCGGAAACGAGTATGTGGGATTCTCTCTCAACTTCCTAGCTTTGGTTATTATAATGTGTATAATATTGAATGGCTGTGTATGATTGCAAATTAGTGTCAGGTTATATTTTGTTTTCAGCAATCAAGGTTAAATCTGATAACACTAAAAGCTGAAGAATTCATACTTCAGGTACATTGACATGGCAGAATCCTTATGCCAGAAGCGTGCTTTGGAGGCATTTCGGTTGGATCCAGAAAAATGGGGAGGTAAATATGCATGAGATATCATGTCCAGCTTTCATTAGTTCTGCTCTACTTCTTTCCATTAAAGGTGGTTGTTGGCACTTGCTAAAGTAGAATGCATATTTCTCATGTGAATCATTTATTGCGAAATGTTTCTGGGCATAGTTCTATACATATTGACCAATTCAGTCATCTCTGCAATATGAGTTGGAACACAACCTAAAATCTTGTTGGTTGGCAACATTTAGACAATAGTTAGAAGAAAATTTTAAATGGGTTCATTTTTCTTAGCATGTAATTGCCTAGAAGCTCTCCTAAATGCAGTATCACCTTTTATATTGCAGTGAACGTGCAGTCTCTCTCAGGGTCTCCTTCTAATTTTCAAGTGTACACTGCATTGCTAAAACCTCATGAAAGAATCATGGCACTTGATCTTCCTCATGGTGGGCATCTTTCCCATGGCTATCAGGTGCCTAGAACTTCCAGCAAGTGTTTCTGCTGTGCTGATTTTTCTAATCATAATTTCTTATCGTTATATATCTGCTAGAATTTATGCTATTTCAAAATCAACATATCCTTTTTCTCAAGGAAGTTTTTGTAGCTTCAAGTGGTATAATACTTGAATTGATGAAAATGGATCTCACTCTTTGCATTTTAAGTCTATTCAGTCATTGTTTGGAGAACTCTCCTTTTCCATAAGTTATTTGTTCTGTTATATGGAGAGGATGTTATTGACCTTCATTTCTCTTTACTTGCCTTCTGTTCAGACCGATACCAAAAAGATTTCTGCCGTGTCTATTTTCTTTGAGACAATGCCGTACAGATTAAATGAGAGCACAGGCTATATAGACTATGAACAGGTAACTTTGTAGTTTTCTTCAAGACAAATCCTGTATTAAATTAAAATTGAGATTCTTGCCTGACTTCTACTATAGCTGCTCCGTAACAATCGTATTTTATATTATTTACCTGAGTCGATAAGTGTGTGTGACATGAATACTTCTGATTTTCAGTTGGAGAAGAGCGCTACGCTGTTCAGGCCAAAATTAATCGTTGCTGGTGCTAGTGCTTATGCTCGTCTGTATGACTATGCATACATTCGCAAGGTAAACTTACTTTGAATTTACCCATTATTCCCATATATTGGAGTTTGCAGAGTTGTTCCCATGTTATTCTGGAAAGTCCAAGGTTACAACTTTCTTAACACTTGACAGGTCTGCGACAAACAGAAAGCTATATTGTTGGCAGACATGGCACACATCAGTGGATTGGTTGCAGCTGGTGTCATCCCATCACCTTTTGACTATGCTGATGTAGTGACTACCACAACTCACAAGTCACTTCGTGGACCTCGTGGAGCCATGATTTTCTTTAGGAAGGGGGTGAAAGAGATCAACAAACAAGGGAAAGAGGTGAGCACTTCAGAAACTTTCTTGTCCTTACCGTTTCCGTTACAATTTATCTTGAAAATTTCTAGGCCATTTATGCTTCATTTTTCACTAAAATCTGAATTTTATAACTGATGTGCTTCTTACTTCTTCCTGAAGGTGTTGTATGACTATGAAGACAAGATCAATCAAGCTGTCTTTCCTGGACTTCAAGGCGGTCCACACAACCACACAATTTCTGGTTTAGCAGTTGCATTGAAACAGGTTAGCCTGGAGATATGAAATTGTCATGAAATTTTTTAAAAATCACTTTATTTATTTCTGCTTCTTTTCTTTTTACTTATTAGTGGAAATAAGGATCCATATTACTTAGTGATTGCTTTCTATTGAGACTAGAATTTGTTGTACTGAATTGGCTCTCCATCCACAGACTACTGTAGCATTAAATAAAGTCTGTGAGGCAGTGGTATTTAAGTTCACAAAATTCTCGCTTCAATGTGCTGGTTAGTCACGTATAAGACATACATAATATATTGGCAGCTCATTAGGAGCGAAATTGAGGAAGAATGGCTTTTACTAGGCTCAACATGAGTTTCTAATGACCAATATGTACTAATGCTGTGTGAAGCTTCTGAAGTTGGCTTTCAATTTCGCTTTATAATTGCCAATTCCATCAAATCCTAATGGTGATATTTCTTACTATTTTGTCGATGCAGGCTACAACTCCAGAGTACAAAGCCTATCAAGAGCAAGTCCTCAGTAACTGCTCAAAATTTGCACAGGTAACAAAAATCATAGATGCGGCAAACTTTCTTCTCAATAACTAACTTCACATTCTCCCATCAGTGCACGGATCTAATTGATTTACTTCCAGCATTCTGATTGCTGAAATTTGGCATAATTTGCAGTCTCTGGTTGAAAGGGGCTATGACCTTGTTTCTGGTGGAACTGAGAACCATCTAGTGTTGGTGAACTTAAAAAACAAGGTAATAGTGATGAATTCTTACATAGTTCTGTTTCATAATTCAATAAAGATAATTGCAACAACTGCTAAAAGCTGTTATTTTACAGGGTATTGATGGATCCAAGGTTGAAAAGGTGTTGGAATCTGTCCACATCGCGGCCAACAAAAACACTGTTCCTGGAGATGTTTCTGCCATGGTTCCTGGTGGCATCAGAATGGGTAAAAGCTCCTCATAAATACGTTCTACTCATGCTGTTTGTGGTTAGTAACCTAGCGAAATTCTTGTACAATTCAGGAACCCCGGCGCTTACTTCTAGGGGATTTGTTGAAGAAGATTTTGCTAAGGTGGCAGAATTCTTTGATGCTGCTGTAAAACTGGCAGTGAAGATCAAGGGAGAAACTAAAGGTTCCTAACAGTTTTTCATCTGTGCTTGTTCTGTGTAATGACTGACTGCTAAAGTCTACTAACATGAGATTGCTTCCTTTGTAACTTTCTTGAAAACCAGGAACAAAGTTGAAGGACTTCTTGGCCACATTGCAGTCTGCACCTCACATTCAATCCGAGATTTCAAAGCTCCGACATGATGTTGAAGAGTACGCAAAACAATTCCCTACAATTGGATTTGAAAAAGAATCCATGAAGTACAAGAACTGAGGAAGAAATTTTCTTCTGTTTGGTACGTGATTAGCTTAATATTGCCTTGGCTTTTGGGGTCACAATTACTTGAATTCTTTGTGCAGCATTCTTATATTTTTATGTGGTAAATTACATGTAAAGCAGGAAACGGAAGCAAGAGACATCAAATGGAGTTTCCGGTAGTTGGCAAATGAGAAGGGCCACTGTCAAGGATATGTATTTTAGAGCGCTTTTTATATGTATAAAATCCACAAAACCTTGATTTGGATCTTCATGACATAAATGTATTTGTACATACTATTTGAGGCTCAATGTAGCAATAAACTTTATACAACAGTCATGCTTTCGCTGATGCCTATGTGATATTATCCTCATTTCCAATAAACAAACTTGACTCTTGGAATGACATCTTTGTCAAATAAGTTGGCATTCTTTATTCTTATATATCATAAAGGAACACCAGCACAGCAGAACCAATACATTAACATATTCACCACCCCTTTTGACTAACTGGGTCAGTTTATTCTATTAATTTCTTATCATGCAAGCAAGAACAGTAGAACACATCATGTTTAAGCTAGTATCCCAAATGGACCTTAAAATGTTAAGTCAACTTGAAATTTACACTTCAAACACAGACTCATCTTTACGACGTCGTCGTCTCATTACAAGTGTTAATTAACAAAGTAGTTACTACAAATGCTAGTGTATAAAAATTTGTACTTCATTAATTTTAATCAATAAACACAAATATTTTATGTAATATTTCTTTTTGGGTACGTAACGTACCAAGGTGTATAAGCCAATGTGTGATCCAAAAGCTATTTGGTATAGAAAAAGAAATTGAAGACGAGAAATGAAGAAGATAGGGTGGCAAATTTACGTGCGAAACAGAGTCGTATTGGGAGCTCTCCTTATAGCCAATATGCTCATGGCGAGCCGAGTTACACTCACTCGCTCAGTACACCCACTCCTTAAACGCACTCCTCGCTTCTTTGCCCCTAACCATTTACCAAAATCCCATCCCTGTCCCCTCTGGTCTTCTTCCTTCTCCCTCTGCCTTCACAAATCCACCGTCACTACCTCCTCCTCTTCTTTCTGCCCCTCCTCACGTTCGCTGTCAATCTCTTGTTCTTCCCTCTCTGCGCCATCAATGGCGGCCTCTGCAGCTGTAGACGAGACCATCAACTCGAACCCACTTCTCCAAGATTTCGACTTCCCACCATTTGATGTTGTCGAAGCCAAGCACGTGCGGCCTGGGATTCGTACGCTCTTGAAGAAACTCGTACGAAGTTAATTGTTTTGATCGGAATTTTATTCATTTTCAATTTCTGTTGTTTTTGTGAGTTTGGCTTCTGATGGTGTGGGTGGTGGTGGGTTTTTTCTAGGAGGGTGATTTGGAGCAACTGGAGCGCACGGTTGAGCCGTCGTGGCCGAAGTTAGTTGAGCCTTTGGAGAAGATCGTTGACCGATTGAGTGTAGTTTGGGGGATAGTCAACCATCTCAAGTCTGTCAAGGATTCTCCTGAGCTTCGTTCCGCCATTGAAGAAGTCCAGGTATGTATTTGTTTTCACGTGAATTGCCATGGAACCTGTAATCTGATAAATATATTTGGATATGCAATTCATCAAAATGAAAATAAAAAGATTGTAACTTTGGACTTAATATTTAGTGGGCTCCAGGACTTACTGTTTGTATGTACTTTTTTAGTGCTTTAGCTGTTTGTTCATGGTTTGTGGATATGTAATTCATCAAAATGAAAATAAAAGGATTGTAACTTTGGAGTTAACATTTAGTGGGCTCCAGGGCTTACTGTTTGTATGTATTTTTTTAGTGCTTTAGTTGTTTGTTCATGGTTTGCAGCCGGAGAAAGTTAAGTTTCAGTTAAGGTTGGGGCAAAGTAAGCCCCTCTACAATGCCTTTAAAGCTATTCAAGAATCTCCTGATTGGCAGACGCTAAGTGATGCACGCAAACGCATTGTGGAATGTGAGTTTTAAGATGTTCTGTACTATGTAAAATGGAAACTGGAAGCCATAATAGATGTTATGTGTATTCATTTTTCTTTTCTTTATTTTTTGTTGATCAATGTGGCTTGATTGGGTTCGCTTCCAAGTTATTGTTTTTCATTTCTCTTATGTTGTAATCAATGTACACCACTTTTGCATACTAGTGACTGGATCTTTTCGTAATTCTTTATCAAGTATCAAGGTGAAATGAGAAGTTATCAAGTATCAAGGTGAAATGAGAAGATAATTCAACAGAGTGATGTTTAAATTTAAGTGAAAAGTTTGAAATCACTGATGAGTGAACATAGAAGAAAATTCAACAGAGTTATGTTTAAACTTTGGTTTTATTTTATATTTTTGAAAATATTATGTGACTGAATGGGCTGTTGAAATTATTTAATTAGCACAATGCATGTTTGGTACTGAAAGTATGTCGATACTTTGTGAACCTTTTTAGCAGATTACAATTTGCATATGTTAGCTTACGTGTTGACATTTAAATTTTCTATTAAAACAACATTATGTATGGAGTGTTTGGACCCTTGCTTAGATTATGATACCTGAACACTTGAGACGTCTCTTGTCTAACATCTTCTTTCTTCTATAATTGTGTGTATGCAGCCCAAATAAAAGAAGCTGTTCTCAATGGTGTGTCTCTTGAAGATGCAGAAAGAGAACATTTTAACAAAATTCAACAGGTGTGCTCATAATACTATTGTTAAAGTAACTAGCATGGAAGGCTCCTTCTCCCTTCCCCATCCTTACCTACTAGAGGTCATTTGCTGAATGAAGTATTGGTTCTTTTGTTCTGTATATGTATCAATTACTTTTTCCTTGTGATACATATAATGTCCATTATCTCTTTTTGGAATGTTTTATTTGCAGGAGCTGGAAAGACTATCTCATAAATTTGACGAGAATGTTTTGGATGCCACTAAGAAGTTTGAAAAATTAATTACTGACAAGAAAGAAATTGAAGGATTGCCAGCTACTGCACTTGGATTGGCTGCACAAACAGCAGTGTCCAAGGTATTTCATAATATCTGGCATAGTTCTCTGTTTTTATATGTTTCATTCCTGAAGTGTGCTGCAAAATTTACTTGTCTTTTCTAGCATCACTAATTTCTTATGTGCATCTATTCAGGGGCACAAAGATGCGAGTGCTGAGAATGGACCCTGGGTGATTACATTAGATGCTCCAAGTTTTATCTCTGTCATGCAACATGCTCGAAATCGGACTCTGCGTGAGGAAGTTTACTGTGCTTATGTGACTCGTGCTTCTAGTGGGGATCTTGATAACACAGCAATCATTGACCAAACTTTGAAACTTAGGTTGGAAAAGGCTAAGCTTCTCGGTTACAATAACTATGCTGAGGTAGGTTTTGTTGTAAGTAAAATTAGTTTCCTATAATAATCATGCTAAAATACAATTTAACAGGTAAGCATGGCAACCAAAATGGCAACTGTTGCAAAAGCAGAAGAGCTCCTAGAGGAACTTCGCAGTGCTTCCTGGGATGCTGCAGTTCAAGGTTGTGTGTTTGGATAATATATACTATATGTGCCCACTTAGCAGTTTCAGATTTTGCATAATTGTCTCAAGTGTTAGTCAGAACTTATATCTTCAATTGGTTTTTTATCCTTTCAAAATTACTCTAAAGTGCTGCCTTTCTTGTTTTTCTTTGATACTTTGTAAGCTCCAGTTATAAATTTGTTTACTGTATGAAATCTTATGCTTTATGGTAAATTGAAACTTTTGTCTGTGTTTACTCAGTTCAGTGTAATTACCTTTTCTCAAATGAAGGAGTTACTTCAATATGACCCATATATCATACTTATTGATTATGTTCCAAATTTGAAGCACAAATTTGTTTGTATTCTCAAAAGGAGCTCCTTTTCTTTCTGTTGGATATCAAATACTCAGTTTCAATTTTTCTATATCTAATGCAAAACTATAATATCTTTCTCAGAGAAAGAAAAAATTCTGGTCGAATTTAGTTATTCTTCATGTTATCATATCTCAATAAAGATTATTTTGGTTGGAACTGAGTATTGATTGTATCTTTAATCCTTGTAGATGTGGAAGATCTAAAAATTTTCTCCAAAAAGCAAGGTGCATTGGAAGCAGATGATTTGACCCACTGGGATATCAACTTTTGGAGTGAGAGGCTCCGTGAGTCAAAATTTGACATCAATGAGGTCAGGTCTCTGTGTGTGGTTGCGTATACTTTTCTGCATGTGTGCATAGCTTTAGTTTCAAATTTTAGCAGTGTTAAATACTACAGTTTAGGGTGCTCATCTTGTCATTTTTTTATATATAAGTTTTTTTTTTTTTTTTGGTTAGTGGATTTTGCAATTGTTCTAGGATTTCAAGTTGGATGAATATAAAGGTCTTGTGAGTATTATCTCAAAAAATCTTTTCTCTTTTTCTTCTTTTTATTTCAATACCATTATATGTTAGTCTTTTAATTTCAATACCAGTATATGTTTTATAGTATGAATACTCTTCTTTGAATCCCTGCATCACGTAAGGTTGGACAGGAACAAAGGGATAAAAATATGAATTAACAGTATGTTAATGTTAGTTTCTGCATTCTTTTTGATTGGTTATTTTCATGTGGAAACTTTATTTATACCTAAAAGCAACTCTTGTTACTGAAACTGTTTGAATGAGCTTTTTCATGTGTTCAACTTTTACTTGTGAATCGTGGTTAAGCCTTTGAGAACTTATGTTTCTAGCCTTTGTATACTACAGGAAGAACTGCGTCCATATTTTTCCCTGCCTAAGGTTATGGATGGTCTTTTCACCCTTGCAAAGATGCTTTTCGGAATTGAAATTGAGCCAGCTGATGGTTTAGCACCGGTATATATTTCAATTGCTTTATCTGTCTTCAGTTTGGAACGATAATAAAAGTATGATTTTTGAATCCTATTAATATATTATTATATATAGGTTTGGAACAACGATGTTAAATTCTACTGCATTAAAGACTCTTCTGGTTCCCCTATTGCATACTTTTATTTTGATCCATATTCTCGACCATCTGAGAAAAGAGGTGGTGCATGGATGGATGAGGTTGTTGCTCGAAGCCGTGTCTTGTCGCGCAATGGTACCTCTGCAAGGTTGCCTGTGGCCCACATGGTGTGCAATCAAACACCACCTGTAGGGAATAAGCCAAGCCTAATGACCTTCCGTGAGGTAATCTTAATTACATTTCATTTAGCTTAGTGACATAATCCATTACAATTAAGATGAGAAAAAATGATAATGGCATTGAGCTGTCTTTGTTGGAATGAAAGGGAAATGACAGAAGATGTGGTTAGAAAATGGAGGAAAAAGGGGATTGTAGTTTTTCAGTTGGTATAAAAGGTTTAATATTTGGATGTATGTTTTGAACATGTGATTGTAAATCATGATCCCACTCAAAATAGTTTGTGTTCAATCTGCTAGTGGATGCTTGACATGTAAAATCCTGGTCCAGCTTGAACATGCGTCAGTTGGGCAATACCCTATCTAACATAAATCAAGTCGTGAAATTAGTTCTTACTATCTCCTGTGTTTCTTTTTATTGTGTTAGGCCACATGAATGCATATATGTGCCCGGGTTAGAAATTGTGCATTTATGGAGTCTGGATTAATGCTGTTGTTGGAAATGTCTATTTCTTCTTTGGAGTTTCCGGTAGATATTTCTTGTCATTGTGCATGTTTTTGGTGCATCGGCTAATGTTCACAGAGGACATAACTAGGTTGTATAATATATCCACCACTTTTTGGTTAATAAAGTTCCATAAATGATTAGGTATAGATGATGCATCATCATTGAATGAAATTTGTGATGTCTTTGTATATTAATTAGTGTAACTGAAGGAGCTTTGACTTCTTTTTCTGATGTCTTTATATTAATTATTGTGTAACTTGAGGAACTTTAACTTCTTTTGCAGGTAGAGACGGTCTTCCATGAATTTGGTCATGCACTTCAGCATATGCTGACCAAGCAGGATGAGGGTCTAGTTGCTGGTATTCGGGGTATAGAATGGGATGCTGTTGAATTACCCTCTCAGTTCATGGAAAATTGGTGTTACCATAGGTATTATATGAATACCTTGATCTGTCATGCACGCTAACCATATGTGATTGTTTCCGAGTAAATATGATGGGAGATGAACACTGCACACATTAAATATGAATGGTCCCTCCAATATGATGGGATAAAGAGTATTCTGAGTCTAAAACTTCAAGTTCTTTTCTCTTCATGCAGTATCATGCAATTGCAGGAGTATTTTCCAATATTTTTCATACTTTATCAATGATTAGTTTATCTGAACTGGTCTGGTAGGGATACTTTGATGGGCTTAGCAAAACATTATGAAACTGGGGAGAGTCTTCCTGAAGACATATATTTGAAGCTTCTTGCAGCTAGGACTTTCCGTGCAGGCTCCTTAAGCCTTCGTCAGGTTTGTGCAATATGCAAGTGTTGTTCATGTGAATTTCAGTAGGCAACAGATTTTACTTTTAGGAGATTAGTGCACTTGGTTTTAGTGGTTGACGACAGTGATACAAAGTATCTCAGCACTAAGCACTTTTGGTATTGTTGAGAATTTAAGATATACATTTAGTCGAATGTTTGATTAGGAATACTTATGTGATATATTCACTTACTGAATATTTAATTATACTTTTCAGATAAGATTTGCAAGTGTGGATTTGCAACTGCATACAAAATATGTTCCTGGTGGATCTGAATCCATCTATGATGTTGATAGGAGAGTTTCTGAAAGAACACAGGTGATCCCTCCGCTGCCAGAGGACCGGTTCCTTTGTAGTTTCAGCCATATATTTGCAGGTTTGCTTCCCCTTTAACTTTAAATCGAACTGCTCACTGGTGTTTCTTCTTAGTTCCTACCTGACCCTTTATGCTTCTCGACATGTTACTCTTTTGCAAATTTTAGGTGGATATGCAGCTGGATACTACAGTTACAAGGTATCCTTATTCTTTCCTCAGTTCTTGTAAACTACTTGCAATTATGGAAACGTGGTGAACCAACCTTGTGATAGTATTTCACTTGGACTCTTCTTTATGTTAGTATAGAAAGAAATTACACCGAAAGGAGAACAATATTTCTGTTCTGTCTCTGATCTGTGGGCTCAGTTTGTACCTTCAAATTTTTCTAATTATGTTGGCCTGTGAAACTTATCATGGAAGAAAAAATTTCTACTATTTTGCAGTGGGCTGAGGTGTTGTCCGCTGATGCTTTCTCTGCATTTGAGGATGCTGGATTGGAGGATATTAAGGTATTGTCTGCATGTTGGATTGATTTGTAATATTTTATCGTATTCTATCTGGTACGGTTCCTTTATTTCGTTTACTAGTCATTAGTAAAAAACCCTCAGGAAACACGCTTAGATCTCTGTTGAAGTTACTAAATTTTCACATTATATATATATATATATATATATATATGCAAGTAAAAAAAAAAAAAAAGGGGGATTAATAACATCCTTTCAACAGGCTGTGAAAGAAACAGGGCACAAGTTCAGAGAAACTATCCTTGCTCTTGGAGGCGGAAAAGCACCACTTGAGGTGAGACTGTAAATATTAAGATTATAGCTTCGTTTTGGGACATTATAATACCAGATTATAGCGCATGATGCACTTTCTGCAATTATTTAGAAACTTCATTGGCTTAAGAAAGCAATGCCATTGTGTTTCTTTTAGATCTTAATCTCATTTTAGCTGATTATTTATGTATGTGTAAAACCAGGTTTTTGTGGAATTCCGTGGGAGAGAACCTTCACCAGAGGCTCTACTTAGGCATAATGGTCTACTTGCGGCCTCTGCTTGAATTGCTACCATCAATCATTTCCATATCGGACTGTGAAAAGGATTCTCTACTCTTATCTATTTATCAACTGGCTTTGAGCATCCTTTGAGTTTGAGGGACTTGTTGCAGTGCCAAAACTGTAACTGTTGGTTGCTTCTTTTTATATTTTGTGCAAACAATTCTACATGAAACTAATTCATTTTCCCTTTGAAATTTCCTCCACAATCACATCTTCATTTTATCTTTCTTAGATCCAAAAATTATAATAAATAAATTAAAAAAAAAAGCAAACAAAATAACGTTTCAATGGGCAAAGAGTAAAGCCCTGTTCTTGTTTTGGCTGTCAAAATGTATAATGATAATGAAAAATCTAGCGCTATATAACTTTGAGAAAATCGAACGTTTAATAAATTGTAAAGTATAAGTGCAGTCGTTCAATTTTGGGTTTAATAGAAACAATATTATGTCTTGTGCAAGTACATTTCTGAAGGCTATAATCTAATGTCTATGATAATCAATCATAAAGTCCAAAATTTTATTAATTATACGGAATGTACAATAAACTTAATTACAGTATTACTATGAAAAATGTGTAAGAATCAAGTCCTCATCTTAAATAATATAAATGTTCTTACAATGCAACCAGAAATTTTTATTTTTATTTTTGGTGAAAATTGCAACCAGGAATTAGAATGTGATAGATGTACTAAAATGATATGTTTATAATTATATATTTACCCAAAAAAAAAAGATGTCTTTATTATTAGGTAGCATATATATATATATATATATATATATATATATATATATATATATGTGTGTGTGTGTGTGTTTTATTAATTCTAGATTTGTCCCTCTAGTACAAAAAGAATTTATTACAAAAAAAAAAAACAAAAACTGTGATAAACTGTAAAAGATTAAAGTGGGAAAACGGTAATAATTTGTCCTTGGCTTCAAAGGTTAGTCAAACCCACCAGCTAGCTGCTAGCCCAACCAAACCAAGTCCCCAAAACTATTTCTCTGATAATTCCACACAAAAACAAAGAACCCAGAAGACGAATCAACCCCACCCTTGTTCATTGAGACTCTTTTGGATCTCTAACAGTGATCTTTTGCTTATAAGCTTTGTTGTTGTTTTTGCGTGCGTGTTTGTGAATTGTCAGTGAGAGTTGTCGTATAGATGGCAAGGGCAGGAGGGATTACGAACGCTGTGAACGTGGGGATAGCGGTGCAAGCTGATTGGGAGAATCGCGAATTTATCTCCCATATTTCGCTCAACGTTCGTCGACTCTTCGACTTCCTTGTTCAATTTGGTAACTTTTAATCCTATCTTTTGGATTTTGTGTAGGCCATCTGAGGCTGTGTTTTACTTTCATGGTTTGCTTTGAGATTGTATGTGGTTTGACTTAATTCTGTTTGCTGCTTTGATTTTTGGGTGTCTTCCATCCATGGATGGGACTGATTTCTTTGATTTGCTTCTGGGCTAATTTGTTGCTGAATTTGGCTGTTCCTCATGAGAGATTCTGGGTTGATTTTTAGTTGCTAGTTGTTTAGTTGATGATTTTATTTAGGCTTTTGATGGACAACCCATGAATGCCTGATGTAAAAAATATCAACATTATATCGAAAAGAAGAACCAATAAAATAAAATGATCAAATAAAAAATTTGAACTGGCTGTGCTGTGCCTGAATTTGGTGTCCCAAAACCATGATCATAACACTAATTAACTATATTCTGGCCAATTCAATGTAATGTTTTAGCGTTAATGCAAGTGCAATTTGCAGCTCTCATTGATTGCTTGTTTATTCACACTTCTCAATCCTTCCTAAAGATGACATTACGTTCACACTTAATCAGTTGTAAATCACTCTGGTGGAGTCCATATTTCAGTTCATGAATCTTATTTGTTCACTCCTTCAATCTTGATGGTTCTCTGATTTATTCAAAGCTGATGAATTTGTCTCCATTGATTGTTCCTTGGATATTGATGGTTTTTCTGATTTATTCAATGCTGATGATTGTTTAGATTCTTCCTTCAATAGCTGATGCTTGTCCGATTTACTCTTGACTTAATTTACGTGTAATGGAAAATCTTGCTTGGTGCTTCTTCATGGGTATCGAGGATGGATTACATACAACTTTATAATTTTTTTGTTCTTTTCCTTGCAATTTCCAGAGGCTACTACAAAGAGCAAATTGGCTTCATTGAATGAGAAGCTTGATACACTGGAACGTCGACTTGAGCTGCTTGAAGTCCAAGTGGGAACAGCGTCAGCTAACCCGTCACTTTTTACTTCATGATGCTTCAAGTTTTCTGGTTCTGTAACATAGCTTATGAGCATGGCCTGCTTTCAATTTTAAAACGTTTTAATTTGTTTTGATTTTTGTATAATTAGTATTTCAATATTAAAATTTATTAATTTGTGATTTTATTAGGTAATAATAGAATGACATTTCAAAATAGAATGATATTTTTTAAAAGAAAGATTCCATGAGTGTAATTGATCTAATGTCACTTTAGGAAATCATATCTTTTTAAGAGATGAATGATTATATATGGTTTAATAATTTAAGCACATCAATGTCATATGTGTAAATTATTAATTCTATTGGGCAAATTACAATAACTCGCAGTGTTCATGTAAGCGACAAACCTTAATTAGCCCTGTTTTCTAAAATAATATATAGAGGTTATATTTTATGTTAAATAATCAAATTTAAAATAAAAAAATAAAACAACCTTGTCTAGAAGCACGGCATTTTTTATTTTTTTTTACATGGTTTGAGTGGAAATGGCAATAAAATCATTTTTAGTAGCCAATTAGACATTTCATAATTCATTTCGGACAAATGAGCATATAAATCAGACAATTCATTCTTCATAAAAAAAATAGATTTCCTTAATTGTACAACACAAAGAAGAGGTGAGTAGTCTCAACAGTGAAATTTTCCTAATTCTCTTGTGTCATCTTTTAGTGTCATTCACTAAAATGTTCATTCACAAATTGATTACAAAAAGGAAAAAGAAAATGTCCCCAATAAACTACTACTATCTTGGCTCTGGGGGAGCCAGATTCTGTGTTAGCGTAGGTGAAGTTTCAGTAGGAATGGCTGGAGGAACATTTCTTTTCTCAAAGACTACGGAAAAGTGATTGGATCCTGAGCTTTCTATGGACCTCATGTACTCAGATGCATTATTCTCTATAATCAAAGCATCCTCTAGTTCTCGTACGATGTCCACCATGCATGGCCGGTATGCAGAGAAGGGCTCGATACACGACCATGCCACCTCCACCACTCTCCACAAAGCCTCTGCATGGTATCCTCCCTTTATGCTTGGATCCACAAGTTCATCTATCTTTGCCTCCCTTATATAGGGCTTAGCCTGCATGAAACAGTGTATCTTTGTTAGTCGTCATCTATGGTTCGGCTATGCCTCAATCTCTGAGGTGGTTAAAAAAAAAAAAAAAATCCTTTTGAGGCTGTAGAATGTGGAAATGGAACTGATTCAAAAGGCTAATTTCTTCATACAAACCAACTAAAATACATGGCTTTGGAGTTGGGGAAACAAAGAAATTAAACCATACCCATTCAACCAAGCTCCACTCATTGCGTGGCCTGCGTATGTTGAGAGGCTCCCTACCGCTTACGATTTCAAGCAGAACCACTCCAAAGCTAAAGACATCACTTTTATCGGATAAATGGTGGGTCATATAGTACCTGAAGAATTGGTACAAATATGAATCAAATTTTGGAATTACTCTGATAAACATAAATCAAGTTTTCTTAAGTAATTCCAACAGTTACATTTACATTATGTGTTACATGAAACCGGCTTCAAAACATAGGACATTTTGCAACAATATGTATAATTCTTGTTATATACATGGGTTCTAGAATATAATAATAGTAGTTTTTGGATATAAATATTCTAGATATGCAGCTCGCAGTCACAGTTGCTGAAACCAGTAAAGCATACAAATTTTAAATGAGAAGCATAGACAAATAAACGTTCTTACTCTGGATCCAAATATCCAGCCGTCCCTCTTACTTCCAGAGAAGCACCACTATCACCCTCTTGAGGAGCATATTTTGAGAAACCAAAGTCAGCAACCTTTGCACACATGCTATGGTCCAGAAGTATATTACTTGATTTTACATCTCTATGTATAATGCAACGCCCAGCAAACGTGTGAAGATGCATCAAGCCTAACAAAATTGAAAATACTTTTCAGATGTCCTGTGTCCTTAATGTTGATAGCAACAACTAGCATACAAGACTAAAAAAAGACGAGAATTCAAAAGCTAAGGTGGTTCTATTTGGTATTAGGTAGGTAAAGCTAAGTATCCCACAGCAAAGAATGGGCCTTAGAATTTCACCATTATTAACAACATCACGGTACTCTCCTGCAGGTGGCCAGACTTTAACTGTCATATTAACAGTCCAAGTATACAAGGTTATAAGGGTCCCCTTGGATATCTTCAATCTTTGCTTTCCTGATTTGCCCAGGGGTAAACAAGAAGACGCTATCAAAATTCTTTTATTCAACCTTAAGGGATCCTTGATAGACACAGGGTAACATAATTAACTTCTTAACGAGGGCTGTAGTTCAAATTTCTGCCTTGTTTTCAGAAGTCTCCCTCAATTCATAAGGTCCCATGTTGTCATGTTTTGGACGTTGATTTCAGAAGGCGTTCTAGAGATGGAGAAAAATCCCAGAGGCAAGACTTAGATTTCTGTTTACACAAAATATAACAATAAACAAAAATCACTTGCCTCGAGCAGCACCAAGAGCAATTGATAGTCTGGTCGCCCAATCCAGTGTTTTTCTTTTGGATGCTTCACCTGTTAATAATTTTTTTTTTTTTTTTCCGTAAGTAATGTATATCAATAAAGTCAAGCTGAAGAAACCATGAATTTGGGTTGGAAGTACCATAGAGGCGATCTTGCAGAGAGCCATTAGACATAAATGGATAAACAAGAATTTCTTGGTCATTTTCGCAACAATAACCAAGAAGAGGCACCAAGTTCTCATGGCGAATTGCTGAAAGAAGGTTTAGCTGAAAATTAAATAAAAGAATTCTTAGTTGGTATATTTTTAGAGCAGGTTAAAACCACAGCTTAGTTATTATATCAACATCAGTAAGAATACAAAGTAATAACAAGTTCCTACAGTTTTTGCGGTGAATAATGCACACAAAGATAAGAGGACCATAAAGACTAAAACAAAGGAACAGTGCCTTATCAGAAACTAAACATATGATAACAATCCATCATAATAGTGCAGGTTGCATCAGCATTTTTCATAGCAGAAAAAGACTTTATCACATTAAGATGGTACCGACTAAACCATTGTGCAAATCTATGACAAGTTGTAATGGAAAGTGCTACCTTACTTACAGTACCTACCTCATTCTCAAATTCTCGAGTTCCCTGAGTCGAAGTCGCTGATCGGACCTTCACTGCTACTTCCTGACCATCAGGTAAAGTGCCACGATAAACAGACCCAAAACCTCCTTCACCAATCAAGGTTCTGTACTTTTCAGTGGCAGCTTCTATGTATTCAAGTGTAAATGTCTCTATGGATATTGACTTTATAGCAACATCATCTATGCTGGGCAAGGAGAAAATTACATCTGCAGGTTTAAAGACTATTAAGAAACAAATACATAAAAAACAATTCATATGCATGGAAACTGAATTTGACTTCTAGATACACCATGTGCTGCCTAATAAAAACACCCACTGCTGTAGTTGAGCCCAAACTATATCTATGATGCAGAACTGCAGATCATGAGAATATTATTTCATAATTATGCTTTGTTTCATGATTTTGTGTTTAGCTACTATAGGACTGTTTCAATTTTTGGAACAAGGAGTTTTTATTAGTTTAGTTTTATTAGTAGACTTAGTAATTCTTAGTATACTTTGTTGCCTTATCAGGTTAACATTGCCTATGATGTAAGAAGGCTTAATTGTAAGCCAAAGAAGATTTTTGGTTATTAAATATTACAGAAAACATGTTTCACTTCTCCCACAGGATTTCTCATTCCTTTCTCTATCTTCCTCCACATTTCTGCCTCTCTCTTCCTCTTTTCCCTCTCTCTTGTGCTCTTCTCTCTCTTTTTCAAGTCCAACTGTGGATATACTTTGTCATCTCTCATCTTATATAGATATTAGATGAAATGCCATAGTTGTTGCGCCCAGGCTCCTAATATTGCATGATGAGCCAAAGAATACAAGACTTTTATGTATCAGATCTTTCATGCAATTTTACATTTGCTCATAATAATATCAGCATCTGTGAAGATAACTTATTTGAGCAAATCTATTCCACTTTATTCAGATTTCATCTCTATATTAACCTAAAACCTTGTCCATAACACAATAAACTGGTAACATTCCATAATTTTCCCTGGTAAATGCAGGCCAAATGTTATACTGAAGTTATTTTAAAAACAGAATCAAATATTCCTAGAATTCTTTAAATACACTAAGTAAATCAATGAGCAGTGGAGAGATTAATACTCACTCTTCATCATTGGGTGTCCTTTAATTCCTTTCCCGTTGAATCGTCCCCGAGGAATTAATTTTTGTTTGTAAACACGAACGAAATAAATTACAAGTGCAACAGTTAACAGAAAAGATCCACATGCAACAGAGCCTATGAAAATCCTTCGTTTCATAGATCCTGGTCTTTCCATAGAGCATGATTGAGAGCTGAAATTTAGAAGCACAAGTTTCAGATTTTGTTTGGTTTTCCTTTAGTCAATAAATTAATTTTGTTTCAATGTGCAGATAATAGAGTTCTTACTCTGTGTTTAGTTTTGAGCTATTAAATCCGGATGGAAGCTCATTTTCAAAATGAGGATTGCAGCCAAGATAGCTGAAGGCAAGCAGATTTGTATTTAATTAGAGGCATTACGTTCATTGTTTTAATGTAATTGTACAAAGGAATTAAGTACTTTTTATGGCATAGAGGAAAGCATTGACAGAAACTTACATCATTTCCAGTTTTGGCATTGAAGCAAAAGATTGTGGGACCGGCCCCATGATATCATTGTTACTCAAATCTCTGGTGGTCATGCATAACTCAGTCAACATACACAAATAAAACTTGCCAACAATCAGAATATAATGTCCAAATGAAAAACTTGCCTATAAGATTGTGATCAATCTAAGAGAACCAGAGAAATAAAAAAAATGAGAATGGCATCTATCTAACAGAAGACTTCGGAATCTGCATGAATGCTATAATGACATGCATGTACGAAATTAGAATTATATAAATACTTGACACCAAAAAAGGCAGGCTGACAATTTTCAAGCAATGCCCAATTTGTTACCTTGGACCTAGAATGAAACTTGTTTACTGTTTGTGGGAGATGGATTAAGTTATGACGCTATCAAAAGCCAAGAGACAGTGAGGAGCTCATGCAATGATAATACTAGGAGATTACAGTCTCAAGAAGCTAGATATGTAAACGGGATGATCTTTAACAAGACTATGGGAAAAGATGGCCAATGGTTTATAACCATTTCCCCTATAGTGCAGGATTTTGTAGTTTTCTAGAACGTCTCTTCAATTCGAGGGAAAACAAAAATGCAAAGTAGGAATATGAAATGCTATTTGTGAAGCATGAAAGCTAAAAATTGATATGAAAAGTGTACTTACAGTAATCTCAACATGGAGGAAGAAGGAAATGATGGAATTACGCCACTGAAGCCATTGGAACTCAGGTTCCTGCATACCACAACCAATTGAAATAACAGTGGATTAAAGTTAAAAGTTATTCAAGACAGCCTGTGAAATTAACAACAACCAATTGAAGTAACACACTGGATTAATGTTATTCAAGACAGCCTATGAAATTAACAGCCAAAGTAGGAAACAGCATCATAACCATACAGGGTATTTAGGTATGTCAACTCAGTGATATCCGGAAGAAGTGGACCAATAAGATTCCTTGAATAAAGATCCCTGAAAAGTGTAATCGTGAGCAAATACATGAATCATAAACAGAATGGAAAAAAGATAAAAATAAAAACAGACATTGAATTGAAAAAAAAGCAAAAACATGACGGATTATCTTGAGAACTAAGCACATTTGAGTGGCCTCAATAAAACCTAGTTCCCTAAAATCCGTGAAAAAAAAAAAAAACTTACACTTTGGTGATGACAGTAGAACCAGCAATTCTTTCACAAAATATGCCATCCCATGGAAGTGGAAGACATGGGTCTCCAAACCAACTCTGAAAAACTTTATTCTGCTGGTTATACATCAATAACTCATGTTTCACCTTCAAGCTCACCTCCACTGAATAAAGATACTTGATTAGAATCATAGAGAGGTTTCAGAATGATTTTATTTAACTATGTAAATGGAAAAAAAAATTGAATATTTGTTGGCAAAATTGGAACTCACCATCTTCTGGGCTAGTCTGTGGATCCCATTGGTGCACCTGAAAGATCTCATAAGAATTGCAAATGGGACCTAAAACAGACCCAGGTGCCTTGACCAAGGTCACATTAAGAGACCCATTTGCTCTGACATTGAAAACAACCTCGTTGTAGTTTGATAAATTACCCACTACATCAAATGATGTTGATTTTTTCTCATTGTTCACGTATATATCTAACACTCTTTGGCCAAGTCTAACCATGTCGCTGAGCTCAAGAAAGTAGAGGAACACAACGTAATCGGAATCCCCTGTTTCTAGGTCATTATGAAGAATCTCCAATCGGTTTAAATCGGTCAACGCTGTTCGTAGAACCTCTATAGGTGCTTTCACTGTGACATTGAACTTGAAATGCAAAATTTGATTACTGGGTCGTGCTATGAATTGGTTTGTGGGTCCAAGACTTGACTTTGGTTCCCAAATTCTGTCACTTGTGTCATTTGGGTACCTGAGATTTAGAGAATGTCAAGTACAAGTGAGTTGGAATTTCTTCGTGAAGGTTTTTCCTTTGTGTGTGGATATTAAATCTGAGATCATACTTCACAGATTTAAATGGATGGGCTCCATTTTTAATCCCCTCTTTTCGACCTTTTTCTTAAAAAAAATAAATCAATAATAGAGAGAGAGAAGAGTTAAGCTTTATGAATGAATCGAAGATGTGATTTAAAATGGGGCGACTTTTGGCACCCTTGTGACTAAAAGTTATATCACTGTTGTAAGTTTTCATTACAAAATTAGTCATAACTAATTATAATTTTACTGAAAATAATCGATTTATTTGTAACCACAAGAAATTTAATCACCAGGATTCACAAAAATTATCATATCATAAGCATCATGGTGTTCACACCCTGCCATCTAAGTCTAAATTATATATATATATATATGTGTGTGTGTGTGTGTGTGTGTGTGTGTGTGTGTGAAGAAATTTTACTTTTCTATGTGTTCTATTCTATACATCCCAAAAATGTCTCCAATTTAAAGTGTATTTTAGCCTGTTTTCTTTCTTTCCTTGAGTCTTAAGAAACGTACCTGATATCAGTTCCGTTGCCACCCAAATTAATTCTCTTAACCAGTTTGAGAACACTGGAAGGGAAGTCTTTTAAATAGTCTAAATCTTTCAGAGGCCTCAAAACAAGCTGTGAAATATAAGGTGCTCCTTCCTTCTTAACCAAGCAAAAGTCTATATAGTTGCTAGAAGCCTTGAAAAGTCCCTCAACATCCGAATTCTCGGACGATCTCACTAGACTAAGCACAGTAACACCAACCGAGACCCCAAAAGAAGAATGCTCACTGGCACCAGACAAAAATGTACCCCTTATCAGATAGTCTTCACCCTCAGTTGTAGGCAAGGTATAACATCTTTTTCCCGATGCTATGTTGAATATTCGAGCTTCATTGTAGCCAGTTTGGCTCACAACAGGTTTGCTTATCTTCTGGCAACTTATAACTCTATCAAGAAAAAATGGGGAATCTGTTGTCCAATTAATGTTTGTAATAGGATCTGTTGAATTAGCTTCAGCGCAACATGCTATGCTCACAAATCCTGCATTTGGGGTTAACACTATTTGTCACTTTAGATCTTTTTTAAAGCTCAATGTATTTGTTCCATGTTTGAGAAGTTCTAGAGTATTATTTTGGGGTTTCTCATATGATCAAGTACTTAAAACAATAAATAATTATTCCTTGGGTTTGAGTGACCTTTTTGTAGTTGATGAGTCTGCAATAGATGGTATCATAAAACACAAGACTCTCTGTTGAGATTATTGGCCATTTTCAATGCTAATTTTTGTGAATGCTCAGATGGGGAATAATCACTTTTGACTATCTGTTATATAATTCTTATGTAAGGTTCAGTTTCTTTGCATGTCACATATACACAAGACTTTCTACAGCTATATATTTATAAAACAAATATGGATGATTCTAAATTTTGCACCTAAATTCTCAAAGGTTTGAAATCCTAGCTAGGTGAATGAAATCAATTTGAATAAATCTAACACCGGCGAGCCAATATATAAGAGAATCCTAGAACATAATGCTAAGGCAAAATCTTTGTGGATATATATGTAAAGGATCAAATAATCATATTCTATATATATTTTTCAAATGTTATGAACAAAAAGTGATGAAGATCTAATAAAAATCTGTTGCATAATTCTTACCTTCTTGAGCAAAAGTTGATTGAGAAAGTATGAAGATGAATAAGAAAAAACTCTCAGCTACCCTTGAAACCCATTTGTCCAACTCCTCCATCATCTTCTTAGCTTGGAAAGTTTCCCCATTGGGTCATCAGACTCATAATAGGAAACCAAAAAGACTTTGTTTTATTCTCTGATCACCAACTACCAATCCGACTCTTCTTCACCAACCCAGTCATTTTTTTGTTGCTTCTTCTTCTTGATGATCAGTGCTTTTCAGATCCTTTCTGATCAGTTTTCTTATCCCAACATGTCAGAAGGTAAACAAAAGCTCCACATGGTTGATCAGGAAGCCTTTAGAATTAATTTAAGCAAACTTTCATAGATTACAAATCATTTTGGAGCCACATGGATTCAAAAGGGTTTTGAAGGGTTGAGAGATTGAAGAGATTTTGATAAAAATGGGGTTTGACTTCTAATGTGGAATACTATTCCATGCACAAGCATATGAAGGAAGATAAGCTGCTACTAGAATTATAATAATGAAAAAATTTTAATTAGAATTAGAATTTTTTTTTTTTTGGAGGAAGTAATTGATATAAACTAGTATTATTGGTTCTTTGTTACGTACATATGGTGGTGGGTTTTTTTAATGTATATATTTAATTTAAAAGGGTCTTTAAATAATAGGGCGGAGCAACCCTTCATCTCTTGGTGTACATTCGTCGCTCTCTTTGTCTGTTACCTTGAATGCAACAATCATTGAAATTATTATGGGTTTTTTATTTCTTTTCTTTCTTCAAAATTACTTTATTATTTGTATGGTTAATACGGCTAATTTATTTTATGTCTTCGAGTTTTCATAAAAAAGAATAATTAGGACTAAGCTCCAATATTTAAAATATATTGAAAATAATAATAATAATTTAATGAGTGAATTCACTCGGTGTTACTAATAAAAAAAATTGAAGAAATTTTAATATCCGTGGACTAGGAGAGAGCTTTGAAAAAAAAATGGATTTTTCATATAAATTTTCCTGCCGACGAACTTTTTGAACTATAGATCGAGTATAGATTGTCATTAAAAATTGAAATGACACCAATAAATTAGAGGTATAGAGTCAACCCCAAATTACAAACCACCATTTTCGGAGCCCCAAACTTTTTAAAGGATATTTTTTAAAGATTTATAAAATTAGTATTTCTTACAAGATATATTTAAATCAAATGCAAAAAAAATTGAGGAAAATAATAATAAAAGGGTGAAGAAATAAGGGGTTGAGCTGAATTAGGTTGTTTTAGAAAGAGTATCAAGCCACCAATTTATCCATTATTAGAGATAAGAGAATCCTAAATTACTAGAGACACCGACTCATTTATTAACTTGATCATCAACTGACCTAACTAATAGACTTAACATTCAACTTCTAATGGAATTTAATTACATACCACCACATCATCGATATATAAGTTGGTAAATGAGTTGGCGATCCTAATGTTATTAAATAGAAGCCAATTAGGTATATATCATCATATTATTAATTTGTAAATAAGTTAATAATGAGTTGGTGGTCTTATTATTATTATTTATTTTATGAATCTAGAGCCACCAATTTATTTACAAATTGATGATGTGGCGGTAATTGATTGATTGATTTTCATTTTGAGAAAGTTTTCTAATTTTGTTAACTAATAATGTGCTACTACATCATTATTGGTTGGTAAACAAATTGATAATGAAGGTGGTGGATAAAAGTACTCTATTTGAAACTGATACACTCTATTTGAAACTGATACACTCAATTTGCATGTCATAAAACAACTAAATTTAACTGCTGAAAAAAAAATAATTTGTTGATCAGAAGGAAAAAGGTTGCTCTTAATGACAAAGTAAAAGATATGATTACTAAATAGCTTTGGAAGAACCGAAGCGTACGTAGATTATTTTGAAGAAAATTTCCCTAAGAAATATGACCAAAATGGTAAATGTGATTGACCAAGTCGATGTGCCAATCGCTTTCCTTCTAATCAATATTTCCAGTGAATCTCCTTTGAATTACAACTCATTTACAATATTTTAATTATCTTTGATTTTTTTTGATACATACGTGCTTGCGAACATCATGTTGTTTTGATCAGTGAGTCTATATATATATATATATATATATATATATATATATATATATATATATATAGCTCCTATTTTTTTTAATTTTTTTTTAAGAAAAAGACAACCTTATATTTTGGTAAATATAACATGCTCTTTATAATATAAATGGTTACTTTTAAATTGCTGTTGTACATTTTTAATTAAATAATTTGAAGATAAATTAGACAGAGAGTGTTCTTTAATTTGGTGCCATTCTCAGGGATTATTAATGTGATGACTTAACTCCCTGCAGTAAACTCCCAGCAGTACTGACGATTAGGTTAAGGACTTTATAGTATATTAGATCATTAACTGCAACATGTATGTATAGTACTTATTATTATTATTATTATTATTATTATTATTATTATTATTATTATTATTATAATATGTATATATACACACACATTTTAATTGCATAGAGTTCTTATTTGATAGATTGACATTTGTCTTAATTACCAATTAAAAGAAATCTCGGATTAACTGATTTATTATGAAGATTGATGTTCTCCACCAATTAAATTGTTCACATGCATAAATTTGTCAATACACAAAATTACGCATCTATTCATAACCTTTTTAGAATAACGTATTAATCTATTTTAATTGTATATAAATTACAAAATTATTTCTAAAATATGCTCTCAAATTAATAATATATTTAAAAGAAGAAGAAGAGGTATACTATATATATAATGTAAATATTTCTATAAAAATTATGGATTTCTTATATATTTACATTGGAGATTATTAGGAGATGATATTCTTTTTTATTTATTAGGGAAATTTGTTATGTTAATATGGGAAATTTTTTTAATTAATATTCTATTTATTTGCTTTGTTAATGGGAGTCACACACAACATTACAACTAGTTTTGTAGTTTACCATAACGTCCTCCACTATTCCTTGCGTTAAGAAGAAACCATATATTTGAAGCTATGTCCTGGTCAATTCATCAAACCAATAATATAGATTTATGTTTAAAATTTTCACATCCAATAGTTGGTCACCTGAAAACGATAATGATGCTGGTGCTTTTCTAGAACCAAACAAATTAAATAAATAAAAATCATGAATATTTTTCTTCATTTTAACTGTTATAGTTGGCCAAAATGATTTAATCCAACAAATTTTTACTTATTTTGATCACATTTAACAATAATACAACTTATTTATTTGTCATAAAAAAAATTTGCTTTTAAGAATAAAAGAAATATCTTATATTTAATTGTTTTATCTATGTCGATTGATTATATTCTCTAAAACAAACTATTACTTATTAAATACAAAATAATAATAATCAGAATAAATTACTTATCAGATAGACGCGTAGAGATATCCTATTAGATTGGCACCTCTAATTTGGATGGAGACATCCCAATTAAGTGCAAAATAATAATAATATTAATTGTTGAATGTGTTTGTAACGAAATTGTTCAACAACATAAACATCAATATTTTTCCAAAAGAAAAATATTAATATTGGAAATATGAAATTCGTTTTAAAAAAAAAACTAATATTATCAAAGTGGAGGGAGAAATGTTAATTGTCACCACATAGTGTCCAACACTAGATCGTATTGAACAAACAAAATTTATTCGTTTAGCTTTTATTTTTCTTTCCTATATAAATTTTTAAAATAAAAAACCTCTCGATAATCAATTCTTAATTGTTATATAAGTAAATGATAGATCTGATAGTGATTTCAGTGATAGTATTTAAATACAAACTTTATTTTATATGATAGTTAAGAAAACTTGAATTATACTGTAGTCACGTTGGCGGACAGTAGACTACACCAATAAACAAAGTAAATTAAGCGTAGCTTTGGGCTAGAGCTGACCATGACCTATGATTATATATATATATATATATATATATATATATATATATATATATATATATATATATATATATAATACCTTAAACAAAGAGGCCTAATATGACATTTTCTCAAGGCATAAAATAAGTTCAAGTACTTAAAGGGGTCAAGAAGCTTACACTAAATAATTGTAGTTGGTCTGTGCCCAACAAACTATGCATCGATACTTCCAATAGCTCATCGTCATATTCGAAATACTGAACCCTCGTCAGTTTCTCATCTATGTATTTACATAACATGAAAAATATATTAATTTTTTCCCCCACTTTCTTCTACTCTAATTGGTACTTTTTCTTCATTTTTGTCTTTTTGTTTTTCTTCAATTTAATTACTTTTTATTCGTGCACCGATACTGGTAGTGAAGTCATGCATGACACAAATTAAGAGTAGTGAAGTCATACATGACACAAATTAAGAGTAGTGAAGTCATACATGAATATTAATTAATAATCGAAATTAACGGGAAATTAATCAAGCTGGTTCGTATGTATATGATAACTAAACTTTGGAAAAATTTTATAATATAGAATCATTTCTTCCAATTGAGTACAGGCGTTCTCTAACTCTATCTCTATATTAATTCTTGTCCTATACATGAAGAAAAAAATAATAATAAAATAAAATAAATAGTATTGGGAGCTTATATAAATACATGGTTATTTTTTAAAAAATTTGACACGTGTTAAAAAGATATTAAATTTTAGAGTTTATTTTTTTCAAATTAGAAGAAAAACTCTAGATTGGGAGTTAGTAGATGATGCCATGTAATATTTTATTAATATTTATCATCATCTCAACAGTATGAAAGTACCAACTCTGAAGTCTGAGTTTTTTCAAACTAGGGTTTTAGTATCAAATCATTGCTAATGAGCTTCATTTCAAACACTTCTAAAATTCTTCAAGAAGAACCATGTATTTATATAAGGTTACAGGACTATGATTTTTTTTTCTCTATATACACACTTACAACTTAGCTACAATTAAGCTAAGAAAAATTTCATTGTATTTCAACATTTAATTCATTTTTTTTTATGAAGAATAAAAGAGAAAATGAGTATTATTAGGGCCACCTTATTTACTAACTAATAACATGACAATATGTTATTGATTGATAAAATAATATATCTCAGTAGAAGAAGTAAAATCTAAAATGTAAGTTAATTATAAACAACTATATTTCGTAGTGACCCTAGCATTATTGGAGAGACATTAAATTTTAGACTCTTTTAAATACCAATAGTACTAGTGCCACCCCCTTTGCTTACCATAATATGATGTGTTGGTACATGATTAGTTTATATTTAGGGTTCCTTTTATACCTATTGAGTTTTATTATTTTGTCAACTATTAACGTATTATCATATAATTAACGGATAAATAATGTAGCAAACAAAGGCAGTGGCTAGTCTTTAAATATTATTTCCATTTTAGAAAGAATGAGTTGATCTCAAAAGTCAATTATAGAGAGAGTAAGGGTAATGCTTTTTTCCTTTCTCTTTTTTTCTATTTTTATAAGAGCTAGTAATGCTACATATACAAAAATATTTTCCAACTTTATTTCTCAACTGTGTGACAATGTATTATACAATTAGTTGAAAATTTTAGATACTCTAATAAGAGAGATAAGTGAACCTTAAATAAAAATAAAAAATACTTTGTCATATGTAATGTCACATCAATCGAAAAATAAAATTGGAAAACTTCTTTGTACCTCTAGTTTATAGAAAAATAATTATCCAATTACATAATGTAAAACTATCACGTGTTGGATCATAGTCATTGGATTCATACATTTGAGTGTTCAAGTTACATAAATCAAGGACTCCGATTAAATAGTTTCATACATTTGAGTGTTTAAGTTATATAAATCAAGAGCTCTGATTAAATATGTAATAGATAGTTTTAACATCACATTTACCTGATGATAAGAAAATATATTAAACTCCAACCACACTAAATATAGTTTGAACAATGCAATACACGACAACTACATAACCCCATTATTTTCTTCTTCTTAGGTTTTTGAAGACCTCACATAACCAATCTCAACCCAGCATGAATTCCCAACTAGTGATCTTCAATTGATAAAGAATTTGGTTTTTACGCTGCTAAGATAAATTAATTCTGCAAATAATATGAATTCAATATGCCAATGCAAAAATGAATTAATTTCAACTAGCTAGTAGGATCAAAGGCGAAGCAGTAATTAATTAGAAATCAACATCAGTCTTCATAAAAACAATATTAATCTGCAGTTTTTTACATGCAAATCAAATCTAATAAGATGATCAGCACCATCTCTCTCTCTCTTTCTTTTGTGATTTTTCTACGTCCTCTTGTTCTTAGACGCGAAACGAATAACTATGTAAAACAAAATCCTATAGAAAACAGCCCAACCCAGCAAAATCACTACCTTTTCCCACTTCTTGGAGTCATCTTCATGATAAATATTTAGACCTTCCAATATATCAATTCCTCTCACGTCTCTCCCTTCCGGAGATGTTCCGAAACTGTCTGTAGTTTGATACTGATTCATCAAAAGCCCTTCGTACGGATATGTCATGGTGGAGATTTTGTTCATCCAACGCCAATAACCTGGAATGTCATTGCTGTTCAAGAAGTATCCGCAGAAGAGGAAGAAGAGGGCAGTGAAAGCAATGACTGCCGCGTAACCTAATATGTAGTTTGGCACCACTGAGCTCACAAATACCACGAACGAGTTCGTCGACAGTAGAGAAACGTAGAGGATGATGAAGAAGTATATAATAGATCCACGAAGTCCCAAAGCAAACCAAACAATGCCAGTATAGACGGCTGCTTGCAAAGCAAGAAATGGAAGGTAGGTTATCAAACCAGCTATGGTATAAGACGAAGCTCTGTAAGCGTTGTGTGAAGTCTCGCGCACAAAAATGAAGCGCTCTTGGATGAAGGCCGGAACGGCGTCGTTGGAAGAGAAGAAGAAGAGGCAGACTGTGAAGATGAAGAAACTGAGTCGGTTGGTGATTCCTTGTAGGGTTTTTGGAGGGTTTAGGAACATTGTGGCCATCATGAAACCCATGACTGTAAGGACTACCAGTCTGGAAAGGAAAAGCTCTGGGGTTCGCTGTATGTTCTTGAAGTTCCTACGCATTAGAATCCAAGTCTCTGGAATAAATTGATTCGCGAATTTGGGACCAAGGTGGTGGTAAGCTACGGGGTCTGAAGCAGCCTCTGGGGACAAATAGTCATTTTCATTGACGGTGCAGTCACTACTATGTGGTGTTGGCGTGCTTGGAAGAATCTCGCTCGTGTAGGAGTAGTACCCAGGAGATGGAGTACTGCATGCAAGCACCAGAAATATTAAACCACATTACCATATTACCAAACTAAAGGAAATTAGAAACATCAAATGAAAACCAGCTTGAAATGTTTTTGTTTTTGTCTTTGCTGCATATCTAGCAAAGTAAATTACAGATAATAAACCTAAAAACAAAAAAAAAACGTTAACAAACGGGGTTAAGAATTGAATCTCAGATATTGTGAATCCCATAATATAAAGAATTTTAGACGATTTACCTGATGGGGTTTTGCATATTTTTCTGATGAGGAGGACGTTGCCTAGAAGGTGTTAACTTGAATATTTGGACTCCACTGTGACCAGCAGTCCAAGACCTGGAAGTACTATTATAAGGGCTTCTCAAACTATGATCAAAGCCATTGCTATTTGCACCACTACCATTCAATGGAGTGCGATTACCTCCTGTTTTTCCCTTCTGATCCAAAGGGTCTTCAACCTGGTTCAGCCCCGGTATTGTCGTTGACATCGAAACCGACAGATCTTTATCAGATAACGGAGGGGGTCTGACACCAGTAAGTGCAAATTCAGCCACAGCTTCGACTCCATACTCAGACTGGTCGTATTCCTGAATCACGTCGATGAGATATTCAATGGCGTTTTCTTCTTTGGGCACTTTGTGACCCATTCGGCGGAGATGGAGACTGATGTCTTTTGGTGAACCCTGGTACATGAGCTGGCCACGAGCCAAGACGATGAGATGGTCTAGAAGAAGAAGGATTCGAAACGAGGGTTGGTGGATTGTGAGGATGACTGTGCTTCCGGTTCGAGCAATTTGGTGAACCTTTTCAATGACGCTGTGAGCACTGGTCGAGTCTAGGCCTGAAGTGGGCTCGTCCAGGAAGAGTAGTGACGGTCCGTGAATGATGTCGACGCCGATTGAGACTCTTCGACGCTCACCACCGGAGACTCCTCGAGTACCTTCGTCACCTATGTAGGTGTTTCGAGCTGACTGTAAATAAAATCAAACCCATGCAAGGTTAGTTGTGATTGGAGGTTTATAGCTTTAATTACGTACCAATATATATCAAATTATAAGTTACATCCATGCATGTAAGTGTTTCTAGCTGACTAGAATCTAATAAATTTGTGGAAAAGAACCATAATAATAAGGGTTAGTGATCATTTTGATCAGGCTTATATATTTAATTACCCCAAATCAAATTATAAGTTCAAGTAAATTCATGCATGCTTTCTAATTAATTAAATTGCAAAAACTATGGGACTGATCCATGTTCCCGCTAAAACAACTCTTTGACAATTATTATATTGATTAGAAGACTGGGAAATCATGATTTTTTTTTCCAAATCTACTTTTGTATAGAAATATATAGATCTTCCAAAATTTACAAATTATTCCATTTAGATCTTTAGTACTACCACATATCCACAAAATATTTTGAAATTATGAGAATCAGTCGTTTAAGCTTATTATTATAAAAAAAAATTCTACTTTTTTATTGACCATATATAAAATAGAGATTAAAAGTACTTACTATTTTGAGTGTATAAAAAGATTATATAGGTAATATATGAAAAGATTAATATATAGGTAATACATGAAAGTGTATATATATAGATATATATATATATATATATATAATTGAAATATACTGGTAACATTATGTCGTAAAGTTAAAGATGAAGATGTGTACGTATAGGAAGTGAAAAATTCAATGTCACTTACAGATAATCCAAGCTGTTCAATAAGCATTTCAACTCGCAGTTTTTTATCAGCCATAGAAATACCTCCCAGTCTAAAATCAGCAGCAAACATCAAAGTCTCATACACAGTGAGCATCGGAAACAACCTATCGTCTTGCATTATGTACGCAGAAGTCCTTTTGATCAAGCCAGGACTCACTTGCACACCGTCCAATGACACCCTTCCCCGAAGACTCCCACTGGCAATCCGACCAGCCACAGCATCCAAGAGAGTCGACTTTCCGGCACCACTCGGACCCATCACAGCCGTGATACAACCTTTTGGTGCATACCCAGTGATCCTGTTCAACAAGTCCACTTGACGTTTCACCCATATTCCGTCCACCTTTTCTTTCTTCACTACAGTGTAAGTCAGCGTAGAAAACTCTAGCCCGCCTGTAAAGTTGGAGGTTGGCGGGGTCTTCCCCATGTCAATCGCTGTTTCAGGATGATGATGATGACGACCACCATTAATTTGAGCCATGTTTGAGATTGATATAATAGATGGTGATTCTTAGAGAAAGTTATATATATATATCATAGAGAAAGAGAGAAGAAGATGAGGGAGATTGGTTGGGAGGTTTTGGGGTATCTTATTTTATTTTATTTTATTTTTCCCTTTCTTTTTGGGGTCTCCCAAGCTTGGGGGTGAGGGAGTTAACAGGAATTAAAAACAATGAAAACAGCCGGTGATTTGTTTTTGAGGTTGAAGAAGAAGGGAGGAGGTGGTTCCAAAGTTTGTAACTCTTTGAGTGGCCATGTCTTCATTGAAGAATCCGATCCTAGTCGTTTTGATCGAAATGAAGGTAAGAAAAATACTCCTTGTTCTTGTCGTCTTCTTGTTTAGACATTGCCCAGTCAGCACCGGTTGTAAATTGCCTGGCATTTGATCCTCTTCTCTTTTTTTCTTTTTTCTTTTTTTTTTTTTTTAAGAATATTAATCAGAGTTCTTTTGCATGATTAATTAATTAAACATTGTCAATAAATATCTCATTGGGGACTACTCCCCAGTTTAATTATAGAAAGTCCACGAAATGCAAGCAAACTTTAGCTAGCTACTGAGTGCCGTGCCCATGTGTGGCAGCAGTTTTGGATTTTCCTGAGCTTATTTTTTAAAGACAACTAAAGTTGACAAAGGTGAATGTAACAATGAAAACTGTGTTAAGAGCTTAATCAGCATATGTTTTTGTTCTTTTGCTAAACAGAGTTACAATGAGCTTTGGCTGTGTGGTTTTGTTGCCACTTTATAGTCTTGGGTATCATCAACAGTCATGTACGGTTTGGTTTGGAATTTATAGGGCGATTGATTATCTTTCATATATGAGACCGGTGTTTTTAAAAGTGTATCCGAAAGCGATGACATATTGCTCTTCAACGTCTAATTTTAGACCAGTGCAGCACTTGCCGCGTCAAAAATCCATAAGCGCTAATATTATTATTATTTTTTTATCCCAATTAAAATTTAACATCTTAATTATTTTTATTTTATTTAAATAAAGTATTAAATTTTAATTGGGTGACAGCTGATCTCAATCTCAATTCGAGAGAACCATCGGCTCACCCATTATCCATTCCGTTCTATGTGCAACTACGCACCTACAAACCTCCACAACATTTTCTACACTTTCGCTGCAACATTTTCCTTTCCCGTTACAAACCTCCATACTATTATTGTTTTAAATGTTATATTTTTGTTAGTTTAACTTTTAACCCTGTAAACTGGTACTTAAAAACTGTTGGAGTCTTTTTTATTCATTGATTTTATATTTATTTTATTAAATTATATATAATTTATTTTTAAAAAATATATATATTAAATTTTAATACCTGAAAAACATAATGCCTCGCCTCTTATTTAAGCTTCCGCCTTTAAAAACATTAGATGAGACCCATCAATAAGGCTAAGTCAAGAGAATCTTAATTGTCAGTCCTTTCAAATTTAAGTATTAACTCTAAAAAATAATAATTCAATTTTGGCAAAAAATACAAATAAGAATAGACTAACAATAAGACCTAATAATATGCTACTCACGAGGTTGTCATAAAAAAAAAAAAAAAAATTCTTCTTCAAAAGGTCTGTTAGCTGGTTTGCGGAAACTTGAGCAAAACGAACCGTTTTTTGGTATGACGAAGGCAGCCAAAAAACGACGCCGTTTGGGTACTTTATCCTAGAACAATGACGAACCAACGCTGGTGGTCTTCTTCTCTCCGAAGGCCGAGCACAACCAACAGCATGAGCAATTTCTTTGGTTTGGAGCTCTCAGGTTCCATAACCAAACCTTCCATATTTAACACCATCACTTTCTTCCCTTTCATTGAAAATCTGACAACTCTTAAAATCCCCCCCATACCCTCCTCTGCCTCTCTTTTACCTCCTTCCATACACGGCACTAAGTGCAAGCCAAAGGGTAGAAGCACAAGTCGTAATTTCAAAGTCCATACTGCCAACTCCAGCCCCACAACCAGTGAGTGTTGACTTCCATTTTTGTTATTTTTTTGGCTTCGCAATCTTATCATTGTTTTGTCCTGCTAGTTTCGGTTATTGGGTTTACTTTTTTTTTTTCCCTTTTTTTTTCTTTGTTCTGTTCTCCCAAAATGCTATATAATCTTTTATTTGTATATTTCATCGGTTGCTATAAAATGGTGGGAAAATTTTGGGAAATGAGAGTATATGAACTTTGAACTTTGATTCATAGAAAAGACGGGGTTCCTTGAGGTAGGTTCTCAATTTTCTCGACAACCAAACACAATATATAGCATTAGACTGGACATTTGACTTTGTTTAAGGAAGGTTTCTTAGCAACCAAACAAGAACACTAGGGACATTGTTGTGCCTTTTGTATGTGGGGGTCTTGATGATGCTTTTCATAAGTTGTGTAATAGTTTTCTGGGTCTCTCAAATTAAAAATCACGTTTCTGTTCAGGGCCTGACGCAAGGAACTTAGCGACTACTCAAGTGGAAGAACAAGTGGAGGTCGAAGTTGCTGAGGGTTACACCATCACTCAATTTTGTGATAAGATCATTGATGTGTTTTTGAATGAGAAGCCCAAGTCTAGGGAATGGAGAAAGTATTTGTTGTTCAGGGAGGAGTGGCACAAGTATAGGGAGAGCTTTTATAATCGGTGTATAACACGTGCTGATATGGAGACTGAACCTACTATGAAACAAAAATTGATTTCAATGGGGAGAAAGGTGAAGAAGGTATTGTAATTGCTTTAGCTTGTTTTGGTTCAATATATGCATTAGGTCATTGTTTGGTTGCTGAAATAATTAAGGTAAATGAACAAAAGACAAGATTTTGAATATTATATTGTTCCTTACTTTGGTTTATGGAGAATTCAGGAATATGCTCACTTCAAAGTAAATGTTATTACTGGATCTGTTTGATTGGAAGTTTTTGTGTGTTTTATTGTTGTTCTCAAAACCCTTCTTTGTTTCCTCTCGCTTTTTTAAATACATAAATACTTTATGTACATTCATATCTTAAGTTTGAAAAATTGTTCTCAAATCTACAATTAGACAAGTTTTCCAATTTTACAAGCTCCATACTACAAGTTTCTCTTTTTCTTTTTCCTTTTTTTTTTCTTTTTTTTTTCTTCTTTTTCTTCTTTTTTTGTTTTAAATGTAAAACAACTGTAACAGTATGCAATTGTCCCTACTAATGGAAGATACTAAGATTATGTAATTAGAATGTTATTTTGCTACCTTTTCCCAACAGCCAAAAAATGATTGGAGAACTGTGTACGTAGATAGTCGTTTGAGTTTAGAGAATTTTCCTGCTTATGTTTGATCAGGAGTGAGCATTGCAGATTGATGATGAAATGGAAAGACACAGTGAACTTCTTAAGGAGATACAGGACAGCCCAAGTGACATTAATGTTATAGTTACACGTCGCCGTGAAGACTTTACGGGGGAATTTTTTCGCCACCTTAACCTACTTTTGGAAACTTTTGACAGTTTGGAGGATCGTGATGGTAATTGCTTGATTGTATTCTATGTTTATTCTTCTGATTAAATTCTTAAAATGATTAGTTGTTTGACTCAATTCTAAATGCATAACTTGTAAGAATGTTTCTGCTGGTCTTCAGTAAGGTGCCTGATTATAATTTAGAGCTAAAACTTCATTTAATTAAAGGATGCATATGATTACAATAATTCCAGTTCCAATCAGATTGTTGTCTGGTGAATGTTCTGTCATAGAAGTTCCAAAAGTGAATATTTATGTAGCTCAATATGGAATTAGAATCTTTGGATGATTGGCTCATATTTCTGAAGCAGATATGGCTCGGCTGGGGGCCAGATGCTTGTCTGCCGTCAGTGCATATGATAACACTTTGGAGATTGTGGAGACATTAGATGTTGCTCAGGCCAAATTTGATGATATCATTAACTCTCCTTCAATAGATGCAGCATGTGAGAAAATTAAAAGCCTCGCCAAAGCCAAGGAACTTGATTCTTCACTGATCTTATTGATAAACGGTGCTTGGGCTTCAGCAAAGGAGTCCACAACTATGAAGAATGAGGTATTATTTGCAACCTCGTATTTAGACATTTCAATTTAACCTTGGTTTCCTTTTGTCAACCCATCAATGAATTAGAAAAAGCACAAGTGTAAAACAAGTGTGCATTATACTTCTGCTTAGCAGGATCTCATAGGAATTTTGAGTTTTGTAGTTTAGTCCAACATTTAAAGATGCATTCTCTGATGGTTTTAAAATATATTGCATTGTGTATCTGCACAAGACACAAGTTTTTAACTATGGCATGGGATATTCAACTCTGAGATTTTAGTGGGTTAAAGTTCAAGTATGAGTTGGTTTATATGTATCTTGTAGCACACAATGAAATAATTCAATCTTTAAGCCCTTAAAATACCGTATTATGTTTGTTGCAGTATCAGCATTTGAGCATCATCTTGATAAAATCATGTAGGAGAGTGTCTTCTCTTTGTTATATTGTCAATTTTTTTTATGCTATCCTATTTTCCAGCAACAGTTTTATCTCTAACTGCAGGTAAAAGACATAATGTATCGTCTGTACACAGCCACAAAGAGCAGTCTTAGGAGCATTGCACCAGAAGAAATAAAGTTACTGAAGCATTTGCTGAATATCACGGATCCTGAAGAGCGTTTCTCAGCATTAGCAACAGCTTTCTCCCCAGGGGACGGACATGAATCCAAGGACCCCAACGGCCTATACACGTAAGGGAGATTGCTTCTTCAGGTTATTATATTTCTTTTCTCTCAATAATAGCAATTAAATTTTAAATGTTATTGTTTTCTACTCCTTTTATGTGAGTGAGCAGTACTCCCAAAGAGCTACACAAGTGGATTAAGATCATGCTTGATGCATACCATCTCAACAAGGAAGAGACTGACATTAGGGAAGCCAGAGAATTGATTCAACCTGTAGTTATACAGAGACTGTTCATCCTCAAGGAAACCATTGAAGAGGAATATTTGGAACAACCCACGCCCGAAAAGTCTCAAACGGAAGAGGAAGCTTTATAATCTGAGATGTAAATTTACTGCCCCATAATTTCACTTGTGACTTCCACAAATGAAATAACCATGCATATGTAGCTTCTTGAATTGGCTCTTCTTTGAACCAGAGGAAGAGACGAGAGCTTTTGGTGGCCATTTTGAATTAGGCACATGTTTGAATAGAAATGCACACCACCTTTCGTTTTAGTGGTTATAGTTGCTAAAATTCATGTATATGTATTCTAGAATATGTTACTGCTGCTATAATTTTATAAAACTGTGCCTTTAGATTTTGTGTTTCTGAGTCACGGCTTTGTTAAGAATTAGAAAAATCGAAACATAAAGCGTTGAATTGCGTTTCGGAGAAAATTTATACTTTGAAGTGTTGAAAGCTGGAACAATATTATTATCCTTTGCCAAAAGCCCTGAAAACAACGTGTAAAGCTTTACTGGGCCTGGGCTTATAAGTTCGCGGACCATAATCCGGATTCGAACCCATTAAAAAAGATTAAAAAAAAAAAAAACCCCTAAAACTTGACTTGTTGCCCAAGAAAATCATAAGGTGAAAATCGTTTTTCTAAACCCAAAATCGAAATAAATAGACTCGGCTCGGCTTGGAGTTTGAGCTTGCAGAAGCTGCGACTCCCAAAACCCCTTGCCCACGTAAAACCCTCCTTTGAAAACACTTGTCTTGTGGCTTAACTGCAAAGATTCAGAATTTTCGCAGAGCAAAAATGGCGGCCTCTTCTTTGCTTCTGCATTCCCTTAGGCGCCGAGGTTTTCATTCCTCATCTGTGTCCGCTTGCAAATCGGTAAGCTCTCTCCCTATCTCGTTTTAGAATTTAGTTTGGTCAGTTTGGTTGATGGGAAAAAGAAGGGAAAAGATAGGAAAGTAGAGGTTTGCAACCTAACATATTTCTCTCAATTTTTAAACTGCTTGGTAGGTAGTTAAGTAGAAAACTATAATCTAACAGTGACTACTGTACGATTGTTTTGCTTAGCTGGTGATAGTCTTGTTTTTATTTTGTTAAGTAGAACCAGAGTCTTAATTTTCTTCTAATTGAGCAGTACTTGTACTAGTCCACAATTTCCAAAACCTAAAGATTTCCTATGTTGTATCCCTGATGTTATTCAGTTTATTTGTACTGTGAAGAGATATCAGAATTTGTAGGTATCATTTTGTTGTATAAGATAGGCTGGTTTCTGTTGGATTGTAATGGGGATTTTGCGTACATGTTCTTTGGTCAGAGACCAATGTAGGGAAATCCTATTGATGTGGTAATGAGGTGGTGAAATACTATACTAGGTGAAGCTTAATTGTTGCCTATTACTCTTGCAGTTGATTGGCAATGCCAAGACACCAGCTGCCTCTCCATTGGTTAACCGCTGGACGTCCTTTGTCAGAACATTTAGGTTACCCTCTGCTCTTTTTTACTCATTCTTACACGGTTCAAAAGTAGACCCCCTTGTTCCTCTAAGCTTTTTCTCTTTTGAAATGCAGCTCAAGACCTGCTGGGAATGATGTTATTGGTATTGACTTGGGTACCACCAATTCTTGTGTTGCTGTTATGGAAGGAAAGGTTAGCTTGACTTTCCATTTTACTTTCTTTGTCTGATATTTCGGTCATGTAACATCTCAAAACAAACTTCAATTTTCTGCTGCTCTTTATGAGTTATGATTCTTAAATTTCTTATGCAATTTCCTTGATTGTTGCATATTCAATGGCTGTAGAATCCCAAAGTTATTGAGAATGCTGAAGGATCTAGAACTACTCCATCAGTGGTTGCCTTCAACCAGAAGGGGGATCTAATTGTGGGAACCACAGGCAAACGTCAGGCGGTAACTGTTGGTGGGTGCCGCACCTTTTGACTAAAAGGTAGGTGCAGCAGCCCATGTGACAAAGGAGGAAGAAGGGTTGGTGGCAGCTTCTGCTGAAAGAAGAGACGCGGTTTCCACCGCGTACAGAGAAGAAGAAGAGGAAGGGGCTCTCCTATAAATAGCCCCTCTCTTCAATTTGTTTATCATCCTCAGAAACCTTTTGTAGTGAGAGAAATTAGAGAGAGAAAAATACTATTGTGTGAGTTATTTTTCTCTCATTTGTATTTTCTCCAGTTTGTGGGTATATTGTTAAAATACCCAGATTTGTAATTCCTCTTTGAAATTAGTGGAGTAGTTAGCAGTGCCCGAGGACGTAGGTATAATTTATACCGAACCTCTTAAATACCAGTGTTCTTTTCTTATGTGTTCTGTATTCAATTATTATCGGGGGTACTGTTCATACATACAATATTTAGTATTCGACACTATTCATGTATACGGTACTATTCACGTATACGGTACTATTCATTGTGTGATCGAATTTGAGTGGGAAATTACCCGATTTCCCAACAAGTGGTATCGAGCGAAGGTTCGCCCTGGCATCGCTTTACTATTGAATACGTTTGTGCAATATGACGAAGTACTACCAAAGAAGAAGCATCCTCCTCCTCCCAGTCGGTAGTTCCTTCCAACCATCATGACAAGGACAACTATGAATGCAAGGTTCGAGGTGGAGAAGTTCGATGGTACCGGTCATTTCGCACGTAGGCGAGGTTCTAGACGCTTCTCTTTCGCAAGGTCTGACATTGCCATTGAAGAAGAAGCCCGATGGAGTTGATGAAAATGAATGGAAAAACATCAACCGCTTAGCATGTGGTACAATTCGCTCATGTTCATCGAGAGCGTAGTACACATTCATGAAGGAGACTTCTGCAAGCAAACTCTGGCAGGCTTTGGAGAACAAGTTTATGAAGAAGAGCAGTCAGAATCGGCTCTATTTGAAAAAGAAGTTGTTCCGTTTTGAATATCATTCAGGTACCACTATAAACAACCACATTACTGCTTTCAATCAATTGGTAGCAGATTTGCAAAATTTAGATGAAACTTTCAAAGATGAGGATTTAGCTTTGATGTTGTTGGCTTCACTTCCGGATGAATTTGATCATTTAATTACCACATTATTACATGGCCAAGATAATGTGTCTTTAGATGTTGTGTGTACTGCTTTATATAGTTATGAAACTAGAAAGAAGGATAAAAAGGAAAGCAGGTTTGTAGCAGCGGAAGCTTTAGCAGCAAGGGGTCGCCAACAAGACTCAAAGAAGGGAAGACGGGAAGATCCAAGTCAAGAGGAAGACCTGGTAAAGATGAATGTGCCTTTTGTCGTGAGAAAGGTCATTGGAAGAAAGATTGTCCGAAATTGCAGAAAAGAGAAAAACCGCCTTGATGCATGTGTTGATGATGATGATCTTGCACTGGTTGGTTCATGTTCGACACTCCATTCAGACGAATGGCTTATAGATTCCGGATGTACATTCCATATGTGTCCCATCGAGTGGTTCGTCAAATTCGAGGAGCTTGATGGTGGAGTTGTTTATATGGGCGATGATAGTTCGTGTAAAATACATGGGATTGGTTCAATGCGGCTAAAAAATCATGATGGATCAACTAGAGTTTTGACAGACGTTCGGTATGTACCGAATATGAAGAAGAATCTCATCTCTTTGGGAGCCTTGGAATCAAAGCGGCTTCACTATATCAATACGAGATAAGTTCAAAGTTACAAGTGGTGCTCTCGCAATGAAAGGCGCGACGGAATAATTTGTACTATTATCAAGGAAGTACAATTATTGGATCAGCAGCATTCTTCAGTGGAATAATCTTGGAGAATCTACAAAGTTATGGCATATTGGGACATCCCGGTGAAAAAGCTTTGCGCAACTAGTAAAGCAAGGTTTGTTAAAAGGTGCAAAAACCGGAAGTTGGATTTTGTGAGCATTGTGTTATGGGAAGAAAACAAGAGTTGAATTTGGTACGGCAATCCACAATCTGAAGGCATTTTGGACTACGCTCATTCCGACGTATGGGGACCAAACGACTCCATCAATGGGTGGTAAGCGCTATTTTGTTACTTTTGTTGATGACTCTCCGCGAGAGTTTGGGTGTATCTTATGAAGACGAAGACGAAGTTTTGAGAATTTTTCTACGATGGAAAAAGATGATGAAACACAAACCGCGTAAAAATCAAGCGAATCAGATCGCATAACGGACCGAAGTACACAAATGACCCGCTTATGAAAGTCCTGTCGTGATGAAGGTATTGTGAGACACTTCAACGAAATACACCAGCCAGAATGGGGCGTAACGCATGAATCAACTCAGTGGAGAAGGTCCGGTGTATGTTGTCCAATCGGGTCAATGCATAATTTGGTGAGGCTTTGACGTATGCGTGTCATCTTGTTAATCGATTACCATCTGCTGGAATTGAAGGTAAAACACCTATGGAGGTATGGTCTGAAAAACCTGCTAAAGATTATGATTCTTTACATGTATTTGGTTCTATTGTATATTATCATGTAAGAGAGTCTAAGTTGAAGAAAGAAAGCATTTTTATGGGTATTACTTCGGGTAAAGGGATATCGCCGTGGAGTCCGATGATAGAAAAATAATCTTTAGTAGAGATGTTACATTTGATGAGTATGCTATGTTAAAGAATGTGACAGTAGAGACAAATGGAGCTCAACAGCAGGTGGAGCAAGTTCAGAAACAGGTGGAGTTTGAAAAGACTACCACTGTCCTAGCAGATGAAGACGAGAGTTCTCCAACAACAGAGGAGAGTTCTGATGAAGAGGAGGTATCAACCCAAGAACCTCCACAAAGACAGAGATCAATGCGGTTGATAGTCGACGACGAATGTTGACATACCCGCGGCCAGGGTATGGTCGACCTACCTACCCATCTCAAAATACGGTGGCCTATGCATTACCAATTGTAGATGATGGTGTTCCTTCTACTTATCAAGAAGCAATCGAGGTCCGTAAGTCAATAAGTGGAAGAAAGCTATGGATGAAGAAATGCACTCAAAAGAATAAGGCGGGAAGTTCTCGGTATCAAAAGGTAAAAGGCAATTGGATGCAAGTGGGTATTTGCAAAGAAAGAAGGATTTCCGACAAGAATAAGGTTCGCTACAAAGCAAGATTGGTGGCTAGGGCTACGCCAAAAGGAGGGCATTGACTATAATGAGGTATTTTCTCCGGTTGTTAAACATTCCTCCATTAGAATTTTGTTGGCTTTGGTATAGCTTTGATTTGGAACTAGTTCAATTGGATGTGAAAACGCGTTTCTACGGTAACTTGGAAGAGGAAATCTATATGACTCACTGATGGATTAAAGGTTCTTTGGAAAAGAAGATTGGGTTCAGAACCGAAAAATCATTGTATGGATTAAAACAATCCCGCGCAATGGTACAAGCGATTTGATCTTTATGTTGACAAAGAAATACACGAGAAGCAAGCATGACCATTGTGTGTATTTTAAGAAGCTACAAGGCGGTTCTTTCATTTATCTACTCTTGTATGTTGATGATATGTTGATTGCATCGAAGAGTTTGACAGAGATTAATACACTGAAGGCTTAATCAAGAGTTTGAGATGAAAGATTTGGGAGAAGCTAAGAAGATTCTCGGTATGGAGATAAGTAGAGAGAAAAGGAGGTAAGGTTGCATTGTCACAAAGACAATATTTGAAAAGGTAATCGCAATGTTTTGGTATGGATGGCAAGACAAAACTGTAAGTACTCCACTTCCTCATTCAAGCTCGCTTCGCTATCTCCTAAGAATGATGTGAGCGAAAGTATATGGAAAATGTTCCATATGCAAATGCAGTTGGTAGCTTGATGTATGCAATGGTGTGCACGAGACCCGACATTTCACAAGCAGTTGGAACTGTAAGCAGGTATATGCATGATCCTGGAAAAGGACATTGGGAAGCTGTGAAATGGATTTTGCGGTATTTAATTAAGACCGTAGATGTCGGATTGATGTTTGAGCGGGATGATACTATTGGTCAGAGTATAGTTGGATATTGTGATTCGACTATGCAGTGATTGGATAAGCGATCTACAACCTAGGTTATGTGTTTACATTAGTAAAAGCACCGTGAGTTGGAAGTCTACTTCAATCGGTAGCTTTGTCCACTACTGAGGCGAGTATATGGCGAAGGTGAAGGAAGCAATTTGGCTTGAGGGTTACTTGAAGATTTGGTGTCAAAAGCACATTCCGTTGTATTGACGATGAGCGTATTCATTTAGCAAAGAACCAAGTCTATCATGGAAGAACGAAGCACATCGACGTTCGTTATCATTTTGGCGGAGATCTTCAAGAAGGTGAAATTCTACTTAAAATAAAGAGAGGATAACCCCGCAGATATGCCTAAGGTGGTGACAACGATCAAGTTTAAACATTGTTTGGACTTGATCAATATCCTCAAATTTGAATTGGCGCCAACATGCATTTGGAGGGCGAGATTCATTTTGTCAAAAGCGTCAAGGTGGAGATTTGTTGGTGGGTGCCGCACCTTTGACTAAAAGGTAGGTGCGCTGCCCACGTGACAAAGGAGAAGAAGGGTTGGTGGCAGCCGAAGAAGAGACGCGGTTTCACCGCGAGAGAAGAAGAAGAGGGAGGGCTCTCCTATAAATAGCCCTCTCTTCAATTTGTTTATCATCCTAAACCTTTGTAGTAGAGAAATTGAGAGAGAAAATACTATGTGTGAGTTATTTTTCTCTCATTGTATTTTCTCCGTGTGGGTATATTGTTAAAATACCCAGATTTGTAATTCCTCTTTGAAATTAGTGGAGTAGTTAGCAGTGCCCGAGGACGTAGGTATAATTTATACCGAACCTCTTAAATACCAGTGTTCTTTTCTTATGTGTTCTGTATTCAATTATTATCGGGGGTACTGTTCATACATACAATATTTAGTATTCGACACTATTCACGTATACGGTACTATTCACGTATACGGTACTATTCATTGTGTGATCGAATTTGAGTGGGAAATTACCCGATTTCCCCAACAGTAACCAACCCGACAAAGACCTTTTTCGGTACCAAACGGCTGATTGGGAGACGATATAACGATCCTCAGACTCAAAAGGAAATGAAGATGGTGCCGTATAATATTGTTAGAGCTCAAAATGGAGATGCTTGGGTTGAGGCGAATGGTCAACAGTACTCCCCAAGCCAAATTGGCGCTTTTGTTCTTTCGAACATGAAAGAAACTGCAGAATCATACCTAGGGAAGACAGTCTCAAAAGCTGTGGTTACTGTTCCTGCATATTTTAATGATGCGCAGAGACAAGCAACTAAGGATGCAGGGAGGATTGCTGGTCTAGATGTTCAGAGAATACTTAATGAACCAACTGCTGCCGCCCTGTCTTATGGGCTAAACAACAAAGAAGGTCTGGTTGCAGTATTTGATCTTGGAGGTGGTACTTTTGATGTTTCTATTCTAGAAATATCAAATGGTGTCTTCGAGGTATGTATCTTTGCCAGTTTTAGTGTTTTATCTTTAATGGAAATGTCAATTTGCTAGTCTTCTTTTTTGTTAGGTGAAAGCGACAAATGGGGACACCTTTCTGGGAGGGGAGGACTTTGACAATGCACTCCTAGAATTCTTGATAGCTGAGTTCAAGAGAACTGAGGGAATTGATCTGTCAGAAGACAGGCTTGCCCTGCAAAGGCTTCGGGAAGCAGCTGAAAAGGCTAAGATAGAACTCTCATCTACATCACAGACTGATATTAACCTGCCATTTATAACTGCGGATGCTTCTGGCGCTAAACATTTAAATATAGTATTCACTAGATCAAAGTTTGAGACTTTGGTGAACCACTTAATTGAGAGAACAAGAAATCCATGTATGAGCTGTTTGAAGGACGCTGGGATATCCATCAAGGAAGTGGATGAAGTTCTTCTTGTTGGAGGGATGACCCGTGTTCCCAAGGTACAAGAGACTGTTGCAGGGATCTTTGGAAAGAGTCCAAACAAAGGGGTTAATCCTGATGAGGCAGTTGCAATGGGAGCTGCAATTCAAGGTGGTATCCTCAGAGGAGATGTCAAAGATTTGCTTCTGTTGGATGTAACTCCTTTATCACTTGGCCTTGAAACTCTTGGTGGCATCTTCACCAGGCTGATCAACAGAAACACAACAATTCCAACGAAGAAGTCGCAAGTTGGTTCTTATTTAGAGCATCCAACTTTGAATTAAACAAGAATGACAATTAGGATATTTCATACATGGACTAAATTTACTCTTTTGTTTCTCCTTTCAGGTTTTCTCTACAGCTGCTGACAACCAAACACAGGTGGGAGTGAAAGTTCTTCAAGGCGAGCGCGAAATGGCGGCTGACAACAAGCTTTTGGGACAGTTTGAGCTTGTTGGTATTCCACCTGCACCCAGAGGCATGCCGCAAATTGAAGTCGTATTTGACATTGATGCCAATGGGATTGTTACAGTCTCTGCTAAGGATAAGGCTACTGGTAAAGAACAGCAGATCACGATTCAATCGTCTGGAGGGCTTTCAGAGGGCGAGATTGAGAAAATGGTGAAGGAAGCTGAAATGCATGCAAAGAGAGACCAGGAGAGAAAAGCTTGTATAGACATTAAGAACAGTGCGGACGCAACCATATACAGCATTGAGAATAGCTTGAATGAGTACAGAGACAAGGTTCCTGTAGAAGTTGCAACAGAGATAGAGTCAGCAATGGCTGATCTGAGGAAAGCAATGGGAGATGAGAATGCTGATGAAATCAAAGCAAAGGTTGAAGCTGCAAATAAGGCTGTTTCAAAGATAGGAGAGTACATGTCTCGAGCTTCTTCTAGTGGACAAGGTAATGAGAAGCCCCCAGAAGCAGAATATGAAGAGGCCAAGAAGTAAAATTTATGTTTATTTATTTATTTATTCATTTATTTTCTGTTGTTGGATAACATGTTAAACTCTCCATGGATAATAAACTTTGAACTAGTCCAAACAAAACAAGCCCATGTCAATTCCATCGGAACAGGCAGATCTCATGCTTTTGCTAAATCTAATTATTTAATCAAAATTGAAAACAGAAAATAATAAATTTTTTTTTTTTTTTTGCTCTTTGTAATGTTAAAGACAAACATAAAGAACATAAATTGTCTGGTCAAACGTAAGAGAGAAGATGAAGAAATAGCTAAAGAGCGGTTAATATTCATGGCTATGGTGTAGTACTAGAGAATTGTACTACCCTTGAATGTGTTAGTGCAATTATTATTTTCGTACTGCAAAGCAAATTCAGGATAAGGCCGATGAAGGTAGACATGCTTGCGTTTTCTTTGAAAGACAATATTATTTGTCATAAAATACTAAATAGTAATGGACAAACGTATGAAGTAATCTGATGTCGAAATAATAACACGTCCGAACTTATTTTAAAAGAAAGAAACGAAACAAAAACGTTTTGGGATGTAGCGTATGCCACTTGTCTCTTCCATGAGTTTCAAGGACCTTTGTCATGTTCTTACACAAGGATAAACGAGAAAAAAAATATGCGAGTGCTATGATGGTGATTTTATTTTATTTTATGTGCTTTCAATGGTAGGCTGGTTATTAACTATATGTCAAAAGGGCAATATGGTCCCTCAAGAAAATCATGCACGACGCATCGTACTCCTCTTATGAGTGTCTGACCAGGAAGTTACAAAAGTCTGTACGAAGCGGAAGCTTCAAAAAAACTACCACTTCCAAGGTGCGTTCTTTGACTTGTCTTTATTTCTTCTTTTTTTTTTTTTTTGAAAATTTGTAACGCTTTAAATCCAAGGAGTTCTATAAGCCCATCTCGTTTTCTCTGAATTCTGATTGAATTTAATTTTGCGTACTGTAAATTAGCGAGTTCTGACTATTGGGTTAAAACTGAAAGATGGAGAAGATGGAGATGGAACAAGAGCTTGAATGGATCGAAGCCCAAAAGATAGGTATAAGCGTAGACCTTGTAGCCGTGGCCAAACGCCAGCTTCAGTTTCTTGCAGCTGTTGATAGGAATCGCCATCTTTATGAAGGCCCTGCCCTTCAAAGAGCCATCTATAGGTCTACAATCCTTTTCAATTTTTTTTTTCTTTCTTTTTCAGGTTCTGGGAGCTTTGATTTAATCATTTAGCTTCAATTTCTGATACATTCAGGTACAATGCTTGTTGGCTTCCATTGCTTGCCAAACATTCTGAGAGACTTGTTTTTGAAGGACCTCTGGTTGTTCCTCTTGATTGTGAATGGGTTTGGCATTGCCACAGGCTCAATCCAGTATGTTTCTAGATTAATGGTTTTTTTTCTACCCTGCTTTTAATGGTTTTTCAGCGGCTAAGCTTTGCATCATGGTTATGATGTTCAGGTACAGTACAAGTCTGATTGTGAGCAATTTTATGGAAGAATCCTTGACAACAGTTATGTTGTATCCTCTGTTGAAGGAACTTGTAGAAGGAAAACTGAAGAAATTTGGAATTGTTTATATCCTGAAGAGCCCTATGCCTTAAACTTAAACAAGGCATTGTCAGAGGAAATGTCTGATAAAATTTCTGGACTTGAAAATTGCACCAAATATGATCTGGTTTTAGCTGTTAGAAGACAAAATTCTTTCTTTTACCAGGTAATTAAGACTATGACCATTTTATCTTATCATTATAATCTTATGTTCAGATCCTATTTCATCATGTTCTCAATTATGAACTTGAACTTGGAGTGGATTCTGCTTCTTTGTGATCATTTAGATTATTTAAGGCTCTTTGGAAGTTTGTTTCATGTTATCATTTCAGTAGAGGACGGTCTGTATTGAAGTATTTAAACATTTCCACTTTCATAATGTGGGTGTGAAGGGAACCCACCATTTTGAAAACTTTTAAGTTTGAAAATGTTTATTAGAATGCTTCTTCCTGTGTGTTGTAAGGCCTTCATAAGGTAATAAACCCAACGGTGAACCTAAGCATGAGTCATACAAATAATGTGAAATAATATTTTATTATCAAACAAATGTTACTTACTCAATTCCTTGCATAGGATGTTGAAGGGTTAAAAGCGTTGTGCATCATATACGTTAGTTGCATGGTTACTGTTTTGGTAGTGGTAACTGATGAGGTCGTTTTCGCTTCACGCATTAATTATGCATGCATTGTTTAAACTTATATAAACGTATGCATCAAAACGATTTTCTCCTACGGTTTTCTATTGTTTTCTACTTGACTTGAATTTTTTTTTTTCATTAATGTATTCCTTTTTATTTGTCAGGTGTCCAGACACCATATGAACAATGAACTCTTTCTTGAAGGAGCTGTGGCTAGGTATAAAGGGTTTCTGCATCTGATAAGGATAAACAGGGAGAAGTCTCTGAAACGGTTTTGTGTTCCAACCTATGATATTGACCTCATCTGGCATTCTCATCAATTGCATCCTGTATCTTATTGTAAAGACCTGAATGAACTATTGGGAAAAGTGTTGGAACATGACGACACAGACTCTGACAGAAGTAAAGGAATGAAGCTTGATGTTGGATTTTCTGGTACTTCCAAGCAGTGGGAAGAGACGTTTGGAACAAGATATTGGAGGGCAGGGGCAATGTATAGAGGCAACGCTCCATCTCCTGTCACAGACATCCCTCTGTCATCTAACATGAGCAGCAAGGATGTAGTATTTTCGAGTGAATATTTGGGAATAATGAAGCTTCCTGAGGTGGAATTTGTTGAGGTATGTTTCTTTTCTTATTTTTTTTCTCTTACGAAATGGAAGAGTATGTAGAAGACTGGCACAGATATCTGGAAATTGAGCTTAAATGCAGTGTGCCGCTTTAATTCCATGCTACTCATGGTCATTCATCCATAGGACAACCTCATTATGTCAGCATATGGCTATATAGTTTCCCTATAGAATTTTTGTCTTTCATGATATATATTTTGAGTTAAATGGTTTCATTGTCGCCCTGGGAAGGATTTTCACAAACACATTGGTTTAATATTCCTAGGACTATAAAATTTCTACTCTAATGAAAATTAATTACCAAGATAGTAATTTATGTATAACTTTGAGCATGCTTTTGACAGCAAGGTGCTTGTTGACAGAACAGGCCCTTGCTGGTTTTCATTTTATGTTTTGGTGTAAAGCATGGTCGTAAAAATCCCTTTTTTTGTAAATCCTAAGTTTTACATGGGCACAATACTAAATAAACAATTTCACTAGAAAAGCTTTTATTTTCCCATGGTTTTTTTCTTTATCGTCCTTAATTCCTTTTTCAGGTCCTATTACAGTTTGTAGGAGTTCGGAACTTGCCAGATGGGCATAAAGGAAGTCTCTTTGTCTCGTTTAGTAAAAAACAACCTGATGCATTTTTTGATGCTAAACGGAAACTGACTATTTTGTCCGAGTCCAAAGAGAAACAGGTTGCTTCGTTCCAGTGTGAACCTACCGGAGAGCTGTTTTTCGAACTCATATCTCATTCATCTTCCAATTTACCATTAACTAGGACATCGAAAACATTGGGTTCTGGTTCACTCTTGCTTAAGGATCTAATGGTCCCACCATCTAAACTTTCTTTGGAGAAATGGTTAGACTTGGTGCCATGTTCTGGCAATGGGAGCTCAAAACCAATTGGTCTACGTGTTGCTGTCTCAATTACTGTTCCATCCCCGGCTCAACACATACTTCACATGGTTCATTCTCGACCAGTGTCTAAAAATTCTTGTTTCTTCCCCCTTCCTGGAAAGATTAAAGGACCCAAGAGCAGGATGCATGTCATTGATGAATATGATAATAAGCTTATCAGCCTTCAAATTAGGTATACTTATATCTACATTTCTTCCAGTTAGCAAACTAACCATAAGTTCTGAGCTGTGCTGTTTAATTATGTCTAGTTTCTTATATCTTTGCCATGCATAATTGTACTTGTGTGATAGGTGTGTATACTAGTAGATAGGAGTGCAGATGCAAATATATGTTTAATTATATTCCTAATTACGTAAGCATATATGTAGGTAAAGTTGTAGCAAGAAATCCACACAGATACAAGTAGGTGCCAAAAGTAAAAGATTTCTCTCATCGTATCTTCTAATTGTCTGATTAGGAATGTTAAGGTTTCTTAGCGGATTCCACCCCAAACATGTGCATGTGTAATTGCAGGTCGTAACATGGTCTTACTAGACTATTATAGGAATTTATAAGAAACATTGTGCTTACATGTATATGATTAAAGACGACGTCATTTTCAAAGCAGCCGGCGAGTGGACATTGCATCTGCAGTTCATTAATTCATGTGGATGCACACTTGAATGGGCGTAATATATCTCAATTTATGAATCTCAAATGTCACAGCCTAAGCTATAGTTGATGCTGTATAATAGAGATGCATATACAGTTTATCAAGACTAAGAATCTAAGATGTTAAACAATTCTAATTACTTAGTTTCTCTGTTGACCAACCTTAAGTTTTCAGGCTTCTAGTTTGTTCAAGTATATGTCATCAATATGAGATCACTATTCTGTTATAGATTATTGCTTTTAGAGAATGAAACAGCATGGATGATAAGTACTGCCATAAGAAACTCAATAATCTGTCTTTCTGAAATTTTCTCTACAGTCCAACCTGATTCTTTCATTTCTTCAAAATTGCAGCATGTCATATATAAGATCTGCATTGGATTTACATTACCTATGTGGAAAAATTGGAATATGCATGCTACTATATCAATTTTTGCTTCTCATGCATTGTATTAACTGTTTCTGTGTCATATGTATTCTGAAAACTTGACATGCTCTATGATGGTTTGCATTTTAGGAATGCTGAAGAGGCAAAGATCAGGAAGGAGGTGATTGGAATTACGGAATCTGGTGAGAGATTTACTCTTGCAGAGTTTGTAGGGACTCGGTGGTCTTTGATGAATTCTCAATGGTTCCTTCAATCCTCAAAGAACTCCAATGGAGATCGCCATATCTTCGAGCTTGTGGGTAATAAAATGGTAGGCAACCATACAGTTCAGCTGCATCCTCTTTTCTGTCTCTTTATTCGACACACACCATAAACAGGATGACATATTGACACTGAAACTTTCTCTAACCACTGTGAGTGAACAATAGTCTTTTGCTGGTTGCGAACTTTTAGTATAACGTTCTGGTAAAGAAATTACAAGAACCAAAATTGTGACATCTATAGAATTATGTGTAAATCAATATGATATATCATATTTGCACCTTCGTTTTATCTGCCTGAACCATGCTTCTATTCTTGCAAATATCTGATATATTGCGTGGAAATCACCTTTTGTTCTTTCTTTTCTCTTTCTGTACTATTTTCTATTATTGGGTTCTTTAGCTATGAATGACTAGTCTTTTTGTTGGACATATGCATTTGTGTTTTGTATTATTCTCTCCAATTATGTTTGACTGCTTTGCAGGAACGAATATAAATGTCAAATGAAGTAGATCTTTATTCACTAGAGTTTTCTTGGTACAGGTGAAATTATTTCCTGGCAGGAAGCTGGACTATGAACCTAAACATTGTGAGAAACATACAAGTGAACACAACTTCATGACTGCGATAGAATTCTCTGCTGAAGATCCTTATGGCAAAGCAGTGGCATTGCTCAACTTAAAATCTGGAATGGCCAAGGTGCAGTGTTTTAAATACTCATTTTTCAATGACGAAGTTGATTCTAATCATACTCCCTTACTCGAAACATATTCTAATCTTGCTTCCGCACTTGAAACACTAATAATATTTTCTTATTTTCTGAAAAATTTAGGTTAAGGAAAGATGGATGCTAGTTCCCAGTATTATATTGGCTTTTATATGTTCCGACGTATTAAAGAATGAAAGGTCTGATGGCTTTGTTGTTAATGCCAAAAATTTGGAGATGAATAGCATGGCTGAAAACATGAATGGGATCCACAAGGAGGGAGACATAAACAACCTCACCTCTTCTGCTGCAACTGAAGTTGAGGTAAATCCGAATGCGGCTGAAGGCCACGAAATGATGCCAGGAAAAGGCAGGTCATCAGGCGGAGGCTGTGGCGGTGGATGTGGTAGTGGGTGTGGGAACGTAGTAGAGAGTGGTGGCTGTGGTGGTTGCGGCAGTGGATGTGGAAACATGGTGAAGAGTGGTGGCTGTGGTGGCGGATGCGGCAGTGGTTGTGGTGGTGGATGTGGTGGTGGCTGTGGAAACTTGTTGAAAAGTAGCGGCTGCGGTGGCTGTGGCGGTGGCTGTGGCAGTGGCGGTTGTGGCGGTGGAGACTTTTTAAAGGGTAGTGATTCCGGCAGCGTCACCAGCAATGGCTGTGATGTTGCACAATCTGATAAGTCATGCGCTGATGCACACTCAAAGGAAACACCACTCGTCCACCTGAATGGGGCAGTAGCTGCATGATGTCTCTACATCGGAAACAAGTCAAGTACGTCTTCTTAATAAAGTTCGCATGAAATACTGTGGTCATACTTCATGAATGCAGAGTGTGCATCAAAGTCACACCAAGTACAGGTTTCAATCCATCTGCGTCGTGTTTCTTGTGTGGTTTATGTGTTGCATATATCTTCATTTCCTTAACAAAACTTTAGCTCCATAAATAACTATTTACAGTGTTTTGTATATATCTACTTTATGTACTGGAATGAAACTCCCATTGATGCATGCTGCATTGTCTTCTTGTATATGATGAACACGTACTGTAATTGCTATGAAATAAAGTCTTGCCTCTATTAAGTTGCTTGAAACACGGTCTAGTCTTTTTTATAAAATAAAATGGGTACAAAGTATCTGGTTGTTACGAAATGATAGTCCATGTGAGTATTTCATTTAGGTCCTCATCAATTTGAGTCTCGAATCGCACAGGAAAGGACGCGTGTGATTGAGGGTGGGCCACACACATTATGAGGATGCTAAATTCAACTTGGCCACAAGCATGATTAGAAAAAAAATTTCAAACGCACAATCAAAATTAAATTGCGGGTAGGTCCTTGAAACAATCTATATTTGTGAAAATAGTCCTACACGGCTTCACCTTCACAACCATAGTCATAGGATCCTCATCCATTTCCACAAGACCTCTGACAACTTTGTTACGCTGACTCAATCTACATAGACATACCCACAAAACCCAAAAGGCCAAAAATAAAAATAAAATCACCGTGACTTGTGTATATTATTGGATATATTTTGTTTCTTAGTAGTAAATCTCCGCCATCAAAGTTGGTGATTTGCCGCGTTGAAAAAGCAATCAGCAATATATTTATTTCTTTGCTTTCAACAAAAGCATAAAGAAAATAATATTACCAAAAAAAAAAAACATAAAGAAGATAAAAAAGCAATCTCCAAAGTTCCACACTCCCGACCCCACAGCATTATTCACTGTCTCTAACCTTTATGATCCAAATTTAAAGATTTGAAATCCAATTATTTATTTTCATGCATAATTTGAATTTTGAACCATAAAGGAGCTAAATCATAGCAGCTCTAATGTCGTTGGAGACGAGAGTTCATTGAAAGTTGCATTTTAATAAATGTATGGTGCTATTGGAATTGGAATTGGAATTTACCATTCAATTAAACCAGGATTGGTTATTTTTAAATGGACTTTTAGCTGTCAATAACAAGAGAAAGAAAACCATATAATAAAATATCAACTTGGGAAGAGTATTAGAGTATGAAGGTCCGATACACAAACACTGGAAAATAAGAAATGGTCCAACAACGAGAAAGCTTGAAAGCAAATATAAATAGGTAAATACATACATATATATATATATATATGATAGAAAGAAGTAGATTATAAATCCATGGATTTACAGCGACTATTTAATATTTAAAAGAAAAATAAAATGGAGGGGTCGCAGCAACACTCGTCAATAAGGCAGCAGCAACACAAGGCAGCAAGACTGGAACACCACCGCATCGAAACCAAAGCCAAAAAATAAATAAAATAAATAAAAGGGAATGTTTGCTTTATTAAATTACATCCAAAACTAAAAATATAACAAAAATATAATTCAGTAAAGCAAAAGAACAATACAAAATTTCCCTTCAGAATTCCAGATCACTGATTTTTTAAGAGAGTGAAAAGGAGAGACTGTGAAATGAAGAGGCTTACCATCCCTCAAGAAAACCAGGTTCTCTCCTGGGCGGTGGAGCAGCATACTGATACTGTGGAGGTGCCACTACTGGAGGACCTTGATAATAACCTTCACCCAGAAAATGCAAAATCACATACACCCAAAACAAATTAAGCCAACATAATAATAATAATACAAACCATGTTGCTAAAACTGAAACTTCTACAATACGAAAAAAACTCTGGTACTCCCGGACTATATATTCCCTGACATTAAAATTACACTAAATAAATATAAATACTGATAAAATATTATATAGTATCATCTAAATAATAAAAGAGTATGTACTCCGGGAGCACCAGAGTTTTTTTCCTACAATACCCACCTCATGAACAAGCGAAAAAAAAAAAAGGTTTTGAAGTGTTAGAACACAGAAACTAACAAGTATAGGAGGAAAAAGAAAAAGAGGAAGGTACCTTGAGCAGGATAAGGATAAGCATATTTAGGGTCGCTCATGGTTGATCTCTGAGCTGAAGAGAGACGAAAGCTCAAAGCTTTTTTAGACTGCAATGGATGAGGAAGATAAAGACCGGGATTGTAGAGGAAGACCAAAATATTGTTACTAACTTTATCTCTACTATAATGTCTCTAATTCTATGGCTTTTTTATACCCACAACCACAAAACCACTTCTTGTTTACATTACACAAATGACAAGCACGCAATTCTTTCACTCCGTTTCCAAAATTTGGGTTTTTGGTAAAGTTTTATTCCTTTTTTTTTTCCGCTAATATTTTGCTTTCAACGTATTCTTTTCCTTTCTTAATTACCTACTTTTTACATTCCTTTCTCACCTCTTCTTTTTTCTTTTTCCTTTTTTTCTCTAAAAAAAAATATATATTTACAGTTAGATTATTCGTGCTGATTCGGTGGAAAGAAGATGCCACGTATTTTAAAATTTCAAATCTCAAACGCATCTCAAACAATATCAAACAAGTATTATATCAAAAATTATATGTGAACACCTTGTTTAGTTTGTGTTTAATTTTTCCTTTTTGGGGTCTGTTTACCCTCTTTTATCGAAAATAAAATATTTAAAAGATTCTACACCTCATACTAATAAAATATATATATATATATATATATATATATATTAACTTCAGACCCATTATAATAAATATTAATGTTATTTTATATATATATTTTTTAATTGTTAGAAAATATGTCAATCGCATATTATCTGAGAGATGCACACAGATTTTCCTAGCGGAATTATCATTTGGGGATCACCGTCATGTGCAAACACGCGCAACGAAACCAAAATTGAGGTTCTATGACACGTGGGGCCTTCTGATTCAGACACGTGGAATGGCATTAGTACGTACAGGTAAAACTATTATAATAGCTTACGATACTACAAAATCTAATTTGAAATTAGTTTCTGAACTTTAAAAATTACCACATTAGAACATTAGAAACAAAGAGAGAGAAAATCTAATACAAATGAATGTTTCAAAGATGATAATATCAATACTACATGCACTAGTCGATTACCACGTATTTGCCAAACAATAATAACATTTTTAAATTTTTCATCACGGAGTAATTTTACAATTTAAATGACGTACTAATATTAATTGGAGATCATACGTAATCAATAAAATTGATATATCAAATGAATCATTTAACAACACAAATTATATTGAATAATATTACTAATAATATATGTATGTGTGGAAGTAATAAAAAAAAACACTTTAAACTACCAAATTATGACCGAAAGATTCAAAATACAAAATACAAAATTAAATTTAAATGTTAAATAAATTATTCTATGTGCGGCGTGCTTGATTATGAGTTGGATTTGGAAGAATGAGAAGCTATAGCCGAGAAGGATTTAATAATGCTTCCAAAAGGAATATAATATATACAAATTTAAATGGGAAGTGAACCAATTGGAATGAGAATTGCTTTATATATTCCATTCACAAAGAAAAACACTAAATAAGTAATGCAATTATGGTTCGGTCTATCTGTGGTCCTATATTTTATTTCATCCTTTGGAGGATGAAATTAAAGGAATTGATTCTCACTCCATTTGGTTCGTCTATATGTACCACCTTCTTCTTTTCTTTCTCTTACTTTTATTATCATTGTTAAGTTAATCAAACCCACATCTGATTGACACAGCAGCTGAAACCATTAATTTTTTTTAATACCCTTATTAACCAAATATTGAGTTGATTTAGATAATCCAATCTTGGAACGCATCTTGATAAATTATATCACAAAATTGTTGACTAATATGGGATACAAATAGCATACTCTTGCATGCATTGTGTGTAGGATCTACAAAATCCTCAAAATAACCAACACAATAGGGTTTGGTAGATCACTTTAGACGCCCCAAAAGTTGAGTTGTGTTTGTGCTTTTTTGCCTTTAGGTATACTATGAACCCATTTAAAATTTGCAATTTTCAGTCATTAATTTCTTATTAATTATAATGCTTTTTATTAATTTTCAGTCATTTAAATTGTATATGTTGTACATTAAGCATCTTACTAAAGGCACATCTTAGCATAATACAAATCAGGGTATTACAAGGTCAGTTATCTGAGAAGGCAAGATGCGGACGAGTGAGATGAGGAAAAAATTAGTTATTTTTTCGATGATCCTTCAGCAGAAGCTATCAAGAAAATATTATGGCCTAATGTGATCTATTAGGATAAGCTAATTTGGATTAAAAATAATACAGGTCAGTTTTCAGTCAGAGACTGTTATGAGGCTGGTCTTAGTATAAGTAGGGAAGAGGAAGGAGATGATTTCTGGGACAAGCTATGGAAGGCTAAAATTCATGAGAGGCTGAAAGTGTTTTTGTGGAGGATGGTGTCAGGAACTCTTCCTCTCAACCAAGTGATATACGGTAAAACCAGAAAAGGATTTCCGCTCTGTCCTTGTTGTGGCTTTGAAGAAGAAAGTGCATTACATCGTTTTAAAGACTGTGAAGCAACTAAGAGTTTAGCTTTTTTGAGTATGTGGGGATGCAGGTTAGAGGTGTGGAACGTTTCTAATATCAAAGATTTGGTTAGGATCTGTCTAAATCCTTCACAAGAGGATCTAATAGCTGGTATGGACAAAGATTCGATGACCACTTTCTTAGCATGTTTATTTTATTGCTCGTGGATTTATAGGAATGAGGTAGTGTTTGGTGGAAAAAAGAATATGTTGGAGTGTGTGATTTTATTGAATGAAAAGGTTATTGAGTTCTAGAAGGTTTTAAATTCGGAAGATAAGGAAGGTGCGCAAATGATGGATCAATGGAGACCCCCCCCTAAGGATTGGTACAAGGTAAACATAAATGCCGCTTTCAAAAATGGGATAGCAGCCCTAGCGATGGTAATGAGAGATGAGAAAGGAAGAGTGTTGCAAATATATTCTATGTTGACCACTACGAATTCTCCTCTAGAAGCGGAATTCAAAGCTTTGGAGTGGGCAATGAAACTGGCTAGCGAGGAGAACCGGAAAAAAATTATTTGGTCTTCAGACTCACAGGTTGCAGTTAAGGATATCAATTCTAACATGGAGGATGGCTCTTGGGACACCAGATATCTAGCCATCAGCTGCAGGAATTTTCTAAACAACAAAGACTAGAAGCTGGAGTGGAACGCTAGGAACACTAACATAGTTGCAAATTCAATAGCCAAATTATCTCTTAACAGCAAAGTCAGTTTGTTTTGTAATAATTTTGATGTTTCTTATCCTGGGTTGTCTTGTAACATTGTGGAAAACATTTTAACTGATCAGCTCTATGCTGGTCTAGTGTAGTCCTCCTTTGGAGGGTCTCTTTTGTGCTTAATTCAAGGTTTTATTCATCAAAAAAATCAGGGTATTACAATAAAGTAGACCAGTCCACTCTTGTCTTTTGAATACACTGCATATGTATGCATGGATGATTGCTGATGTTTTACTAAATACTGAACCACACACGCACCCATCACGTACATATTGGTTGTTAATTAATTGAATACGTCAGGCTTACCAACTCCACTAACTTTTTAAAAAATAGATAATGATATTTATTCTTGTTTACCTTCAAAACTTGCTAACCATCACAAAAATTTTCTTCACCTGAAAAGACACACAGTGTCACTGCCTTGGAGCATGGTGGTCCAACACTGTAATGGACTTTTGTTCAATTTATGTACTTCACTAATAGTCTCTATAGATGGTATTTGTGGGAGGATTATGCAAACAGGGAAAGAATAATAAGAAGAAAAACAATAATATTAACCATGGAAGTTAGGTTCAAGTCTAAAAGCAAATTGGGAATGTGAATGTGGATAATTTATTTCTGCAATATCCTCGGCACTATGCAGCTAATTAAGCACTTTAGCTATAGTTGAGCCTTGTAGGGTTAGACAAATGGGTATAATCTTAAAACAGGTTTTGCCTAGAAGACATGGGACTTGGTTGTCCCTATACTGTATAGATAACACTGTTAGCTCATAATTCAAAACTAATTTATCTTTGCTATAAAAGAAGAATTATTAGACATAAAACTGCTATATCTCCTTGACATGCATGACCTGGAATACATGAACGACTATATTACTGCTACTGTGCACCTCACTTTGTGTGTGTGCGTGTGAAACTCTTCCAGCTTGCTGTATAAGGATTGGATTTAACACTAGAAAGAAATATTCCTAAACCAAGATTCTCACATTCCCATAAGATAGAATATGGGATTTCCTTCCTTTAAAAAGAAACGTTAAGCTGGGGATTCAAACATTGAACCCCTGTTACAAGAACTGTGCACCTATTCCATATATATCTGAATGGCATTTATAGGAGCTTGGTATAATTAACGAAACATGTTACATAAGCTTTCAAACTCTGCATAAAAAGAATAAGATAGATTGTTCTTCTTTTATTTTCCTGGTACATTAAGGGGCAAGCTCGTAAACAAGAAAATGAACTAAGCTGCAGCATATATATAACAGGTTGCCCTTAAAATCTTCTCAATACAAGATTAGAAACCAAACTAGGAGGATATGGCAACAAATGGTACATTTTTATTTGCTCGACTGCATCAAGAGAGTATTTCGACTTACACAAGCTGTTTTTAACAATAAAAGTGATGCTGAATTAGCTTGATTTACAAATTGCACTAATCTGTTTCAACAGAGACAAAATGCTCTAAATCTCCTAGCAATAATACATGAAAACCCAATGGCAATATTCTTTTCCCGAATTCATTTGCAATGCTAAGATGTATACACGGATCCACCACGATACTCGTTGTAGTTGATCTGTATGCAGTAGTATGTACACGATCAAATCCTACAAGCTGTTTTTCTGGAGCGCCTTTAATAACTTTTGGCACTCTAGAGAACAACATCACAACATGGCTACCATCCATGTTTCCTACATTCATCACAGATATTTGCACAGAGAATCTCAAAGAATCACAAGAAGTTACCTCATCTATGTTTATGTAATTAATCCCACCTCCTAATTCATGTAGTACTTTTCTACCAGAACCAGCCTTCAAAGATCGTGTAAAGCTTAGTTTGTTTGGGGCTGACAAGAATTTGTAAGTGTAGTTGGTGTAGCTGAGGCCATCTCCAAATCCATACACAATGTTTCCGGTGTAAAATCGGTAGGTTCTTCCAGGATAACCACGAGCAGAATCAGCCCGCATATTCATATCATTCATTGGGACATTGGTGAATGACTCAGGATACCAAGTGATTGGTAGTCTTCCACCTGTGCATAATTATATTCAAATATCATGTTAAGCTTTGTCATCAAAACTAAAAGGTTAAGCTTTGCCATAAAATGCAAAGATTTATTTGGATATTTTACAGAACTTGGTAATTAAACCTTTGTCATGGATTTTATTTCTGGATCCTGTTAGAATTTCATAAAAATCATTATACTCTGGGGGATTTCTACATTTAAAGAACTAAAGTGTATAACAAACATAGAACATTTCTTATCCATGCAATGCACAAGATGACCTTCAAGAAAAATTCATAATTGTGGAACATACCTGGATTGTAATCTCCAAAGACAATTTCAGCCAGTGCCCTCCCACCAGTCTCCCCAGGATAGCCAATCCAGAAAATGCTTGCAATTCTTGGGTCATTTTCAGCAAATGATATGTCAAGAGGTCCGCCGCCAGTAAGAACTAGAACCACGGGTTTTTTACTGGCAGTGGCTACAGAGGATACAAGAGCCATCTGTTTACCAGGTAAGAGAAGACTAACTCGATCAAGGTCTTCTGTTTCTTGGGACAAATCAAGACCTATAACAATAATAACAAAATCAGCCTTCTTGGCATTAAGAATGGCTTCATCAAACCCAGCATCAGAACTACATTGTACATCAAGGCAACCAGCTGTATAAGAAGTTTTCTTTATGTAGTCTTGAAGTCCTTCAAAGACGCTCTTTGGGCTGCAGGGAATTCCTGTGAAAACATCAATGCAAATCCTCATTAGTAACCATAATAAAGGAATTTTGTAAATACTACACACAGTAATTAGTCCAAGTAACAATGTAAGTTTGGCAACAATTCAGAAGTCAAATCCAGACGACAGCATTCTTTCCCCTTCTTCTTTAAGGGAAAGAAGGTGAGAGGGAGGGGAGGAAAATGGGAACGGAGAAGTTCAAGGTTCTACCAAGTATTGGATTTATCATTAGAAAATTGATTTGAGAATGTGGCTGGTTGATAATTCATAGATTCCCAGTTCATGGTCAATTCTCAAAGTAGTAACCTATTTCTTCATCTAATTACAAACAGAATTATGAAAGTTTGCTAAAAATACATTATGATAAGGAAATATGTTTAAGCATGATTAAATACATAGACCAGTAACAATAGACTTCATAACACCTGAATAACCTCCACCCAATTTACTTGCATTGTTTGCCATTGGACCAATAACAGCTAAAGAACGCCCATCCTTCTTCAAAGGCAGGAACTTGTTATCATTTTTAAGAAGCACAATTCCCTGCCTTGCAGCCTCAAGTGCCAATTTCTTGTGCTCTGGGGTACACACATCTTGAGGGCCCAACTTTCCATATTTTCCTTTTCTAGGATCCCCATCAAACAGCCCCAGACGGAGTTGAACAGAGAACAGATTTAGAAGAGCTCTATTTATTTCCTCATCTTTCACCTTCCCTTTTTCAATAGCAGATAGAATGTTTCGAAGCATGTATGTTCCACAATTAATATCCGTTCCTACGAATAACAGATTAAACTGTAACTATTTTCAAAGAAACTGGTTGAATCTAGTCCACAACTATTGCAAGAAGTTTTCAACAAATTCAACAGAGAGTATAATTTTAAGGACCTGCTTTAAGAACATCAGCAACTGCGTCCTCAGGACTTTTTGTGTAATTCTGATATTCAAACACAGTGGCCACAGCATCACAGTCTGAGGTGATATATCTGTACTCAATGCCACCAAGGGTCATACATATGAGGCTTATAAAAATCAAAATTTAATATACATTTTTACTTTATTCTATTCAGACTTAGAGGTCTGAAAAGTTTTACCCTTCGAAGCCCCATTCATTCCGAGGCTGCTCTAAGAGATCCTTCCTCGCACAAGCAGGAACACCATTTACTTCATTGTAAGAACACATCAAGCAGCTAGCTTTGCCATGTTCAATACAACTACGGAAAGGGGGCTGATATGTGTCCTCCAAATCTTGTTCTGAAATCTACTTGAGGAAAAAAAAAATCCAAGCTAAAACATGCTAAAACCAGATTCTATCAGAGAATTAGGAACAAAACCTTACCACGGCATTGAAGTTATATCTACTGAAATTTTCCCATTTCTCCAAGTCATAAGCAGTTAAATGCTTGCAACAAGCAGAAAGCATAAGATCGTGACTCCCATCACCATCATCATCTTTCACCTTTCTCGTCACTGCTAATCCATTTCTAATTCCACTACCAGTCTTCCGATTGCCACCCTGGAAACCCCTCACAAACTCAATAGCATAAGCAGAAGCAACCATCGGGTCCTCTCCGGGAGTCTCCTGGCCTCTCCCCCATCTGGGGTCTCTAAAAATATTGATATTCGGTGCCCAAAACGTCAACCCAGCTTGCCCAACATTGTACATTGCTCTGGCTTCAACAGCTATGGCCGATCCAATCAAGAACCAAAGAGTCCTATTAAAGGCACCCGCGGTGACAAGCACCTGAGGGAAGCTTGTGGCGGAAGTGATGACGCCATCGAAGGAGACTCCAGGGCCATTGGTGGCGACGCCATGGAGTGATTCGGACCACCATTCGTAGGCGGGTATGCCGAGTCTTGGGATTGCAGAGACATTGTTAGAGAGTTGTTGAATCTTTTCTTGGAGGGTAAGGGAGGAGACGAGGAACTGAGCTCTGGTGGCGATGGGGAGGGAGGTGTCGCAGAAAGGGTAGGAGCTGTGGTGGGGTGGCTTGCATGGGAATTCAGGATGTGGGTTGGAGGTGGTGATGGTGAAGGTGGGTATGAAGAATTCCAAGAGCAGGACAATGAGATAGCTCCATTGAAAATACATGTAGGACTGAATTGTCTATTGAGTTACTGAAATATGAAATATTTGGATCCCAGTAGTACACAATCTACGTATGCGTAATCAGATGATAATCAGAGACTGAACCCAAAGTATGCTTATATCAAATTTCTTTAAAAATTAAATCTTTTTTTTGAACAAAACATTTCTAAAAATCCCTTTTTTTTCTTGTGAAAAAATTTCTAAAAATCTTTGAATGGGTGTTTGCAGAATGGGCACAGAAGCAAATGATTGTGATAAAGACCGACTCCAGTAGCCATTCCATGAATAAGATCATCTTCTTTTTTGTCTTTCTTTTTATCTTGGGATGGGAGATCCAGATACGAATCTTGTACTTAATTTCCATCATTAAACCATTTTCTGAAAAAATATAATTTAAAAGAAAAAAATAATTTTTTTTTTAAAACAAAATATTTTGGTTGAAATATTTATCAGGGTTTGAAGAATTATTAAACAATAAACAGTGAAACCCCCACAATCAGGCATGTATTAATTAATGCATTAAAGTTGAGCTCTTCCTAGTTTTGAATAGTTTATAAATATGGGCCTTAGGCAAGCCCAATCAATCATGTTGGGTGGGCCTAAATATAATTTTCCGAATTATTTTTAATTTGATTAGTGTCTGATGATTATCATCATAAGTCCATCCTATATATATATATATATATTAGTTTTTTAAACAAAAATGAAATAGAATAATAAAAATAGAGGAATATATTCCCAAGCACATTAAGGAAATAAACAAACAGGAATTTGCAAGACTGAGTACACTACATTAGACAAACTTCAAGTGACCCAACAATTAAAAATACTATTAGACTATGAGATTAAGGACATTACATTGGGCCTTCTTCATTCTGTATTTTGGTTGCTTCTCTATTTGGGTCATATGCTCCACAAGGAATCTTTTTAGTGCTTTTATTTACTACTAAGAATCATGACCCACTCCGACCCAAGATTGGAGCAAACTGAGAAAAAAGTTAGGTGAAAATTCCACTTAAATTGGTGTCTTTCTCAGATTTTCTGTAAAAATAATTTTAAATATTTTCAAGTCCTGACATATCTATTGCTACCCCAAACATAACCAAACATTAGCAAAGAAAAATTGATTTCCAGAAAACTAGTTCCCGAGAATTTTGATTTCCTTAAACTTGAGACATTTTTCAAACAAGGTCTGAAGGTCTTGTTGCTTTTTGTCTTTCATGCTTGATGTTCCAATCAAGGCCTAGATTAATGCATAATACCAACATCTGTACAAATGTGTGAGTTCCGATTAGACATTGAATTGCAACCTTGCACCAAAAATAAAATAAAACAAAAGATATATTATGTATAATTGGTTAGTTGATGCACATACCAACTAGAAAAGCCAGCATAGATAGGGTTACCATGATGTGGAAATTGGGTTGTCTTTTCCTTCACTATTTAGTTTTGTGGTAATGTTACTCTCTGTTTGAGTTTGACAAATCATTTATAATTTATTTATTTTTATTCTGTTTGATTCGAAATTCCAAATTCTAAAACCCAAAACTTATGCAGATTAAAAATTGTCAACAAAGAGGAGCTATAGCCCCAAAATGAGGCAATACATACTAAAAAAAGCTACTTATGGTCAAACAAGTAGAAAACATAAACAAGTAATTGGTAGCCCCTCCTATGCCTATGTTGAGGGAGTGGTATATATATATTTATACCTATCCACGACTTTGTCAACGCAATCAGAGCAAAGACCTTGGGAAAAATAATTAGATAGATAATTAGAGAGATCTATTCAATTTCTACATCAATCAACCATTAATATGTCACATTGGTATTTGAACTCTGTAAACTTAACTTACCAAACACCCCAGCTCCATTGATTTGATGGTTCCCTATGTAATGCATGCCCTGCCTGTAAGTAAAATTTCTGACATCCAGTGAAGAAGCTGATATGGAGGCAACAATGGAGTTTCAGCTCACAAGTTCCTAGGGCTTCATACGGATCACATTTCCTAGTTTTCTTTGAAAGAAGTACTAGACCTGACTCATTCCAACACCTAGTCTTTTGAGGTGAATGGTTTAAGTATCAGGGTGTTCCCTTGACAGAAGCATACAAGTTTCGGTGCATGTATATATTTGTACATATATATATATATATATATATACACACACAAATATATGTCAGTCCACAATAAATGTACATGATAATATTATTCATTTTTTTTTTTGGTAAATTAATATTATTCATATTTTGAATGTATGGAACAAGCAAATGTATATATACTTCGGCAGATTTTGGGGCATACCGATGTGAAATAAGCTTCAGGATGATTTAGCCTAACGAATTTGACAAAACTAAATGGTAATGATGATTAGCATAATATATGTATGGTAATTACTTTGTCATATGAATATAAACAAAAAAAGACATTGAAATTTCAATTTGGATTGGATAAAGTTGAACAGATACAGTTGCCTATGGCTCTGCCATCAACTTATAGTGTTTTAGTATGCTAGAACCCTAGAAAATTTTCAACCACAAAAGTATATATAAATTAAATTCTTTAGGTAAAATGTTCTTCAATGAAACAATGTGAGAAAGAAAAACAAAAAGTGAAAGATGACAAGTGGTTACAAAATCCCAGTTGGGTTTCTTCAGTACACACAATCACATGTTGATTTTTTTTTTTCCTTCATTTTTCATAATAAATCCAAGTTATAATGTTGATGTAAATCATCAGCTAGACATTATTATTACCAATATTTTGGGAGCTTCTTGAAGGACCCATATATATCTAATTGAAAACAGAATATTTATAGCTAAGGAAAAAAAGAAGGTGAAAATAATAGTACTTAAATGTTTGACTTCTATGTGTGGTACTCAAAACGTTTTTTTGTTTTTTTTTTTTTTCTTCTCTTGGCAAATTAATTGGCATACTCCATTTGACTTCATTCAAAAAAGTTGCGTACTCCTGAAATGATAATGATATTCTATACAAATTATCATTATGTGTTTTCTTCATCATTACCACGAATATTCATGCAATATTCTCTGCTGGATTTGCAAATTATTCATGGAATATGTTTCACTGTCCTTGCCACAAGTTAATGAGCAACACAATTCCAATGTGCAATTTTAGTTTTAGCTAGAATTTTGATGCAGTAATTTAACAACAATGGTCCTAATTGTCATATATGCTTAATAACATTTGTACATTAAGTTACCAATATTACAAGGAATTGGATAAATTTTTTCCAAGAACCCAAGTCTGAAGTCTTTAATTGATACATCAGCCCAACAAAAAATTTAAAAGTTTTTTGTTTGAAATAAAATAATTGATTATTATATTAATTCCCACCCTCGTATAAAAATATGTTACTTTTAACTCTATATAATAAAACTATAAAAGCCAATTTGACCAGATAAGTAAATGATAATAGCTAGGGACTCTGAAATTTACCTACACAAAAAGATTCATGAACTTTCTGTTTCGTTGATTTTTCCTTTTTCCTCAACCACTAAAACTGCTTAATTATACTTAATTATAGTGGTGGTTTTATAATTATTTTGATATATAGATCATGTTGTTAAGATGCTCCCTCGGGTTCATGAGCCATGATTAAGCAATGGAAACTAAAAGTAAAACAAGAAATTAATGTCTATCAGTTCACTCTTAAAAAATAAAAATATTATTGTTTAAGCTAAAATCTTATGTTTACCTTACACTGCTCTCAAATGATATGAGTAGATGTTTTAGAACTTGAAAATAAGAGAAATACAAAGAGAAACTCTGCTAGAAATAGCAATATGGTAATAACTAAGAAAACTCTGTTGCTCAAAACAATAATCAAAATCTACAGAGAAAAATTAGCAAAGTTTTAGCAATGCAAAGAGAGAGTTGCATAAGCTGAACTTTCCCTGAGTTTATATAGAGGGATTTACGTAGCACATGAGCTCTCACATGCACTGAGGACCACATCACCTGGTACTATGGGTGGTGATTCTTTGCATAGTCCTGGAGGGTATTATTGGTGATGCTTATCCTCCAAATAAGCAAGTAATTTGGTTGATTTAGTTTGACTAGAGAGATGATAAGCGGGCTTTCATATAGATTGTTCATACGGATTTCACTATATATAGAAGAATAATCTGGTGGATCAAGATTTTATTCTCAATTTCAGTAGACTTAACTACTTAGAAATTAAACTATGTCATCAGGTAATTAAATAATTTGGTTCTATAAAACTTAAAAGGCCTATAACAATTATTATAGAACCTTCTTTTTTTTTTTTGGTAAAACTATTATAGAAACTTCTACTATTTACAATATTAGGTAATTTTAGGATGTATTATATTAATACGTACATGTACAATTAAATTAGTAGAGCTAGGATATGATCATCAAAATATCCACGTCTCCCTCGTGAAAAATCTAGAAACTTAATTTGTTGTCTAGTCTGAATTGCAGGCCGACCAAGTAACTAGTTCCTAATCCAAACTTTACAGAGACTACCATGGCAAGAAATTCTAAAACATATAAATAATTGACTTGCAGGCAAGTATATATATATATATATATATATATATATATATATAAAGGGTCAGTTTGCACATGCATGCATGCAGAGGTAGAGAGAAGTGAGACGGGATTTCCTATGATCAAAGTCAGTGTCCAAATGGGTATGTACGTATAGAAATTACGCCTACAACAAAATTAAATATATGTCATATTCCCAATGGACACAACTGTGTGATAAATCACTCTCAAAGTCCCACCCCACCCTTATATATATGTATATACACCTGCAAAATCTGGACTAATTACCATTGTCTTCTTCCTTTTGTTTTCATGTGTATGTTAGCAATCTGGTTGTTAATTTATTCAAACTACAAATACACACCTTATAGGGTTCATGCATGTACTAATGGTTTAATTAATTACACAATCCCTTTGAAAACCATGTACTTCTGGTCCCATCTATTTGCTAACCAAATTAACATTAAATTAATGCATGAAACAAAATTAAGTACAATTTGTATATATATTGCAAGTGTTACATGTATATTTTAACTATACCAGCATTTGATTATAAACTATATATGTGTGTATTGTGTACACACACACACACATATATATATATATATACACTTTTTTACTTTTGGTTCTCTGCGTTGGATTTTTTGTGTGAAAGATTTTCGACCCATGAGGGACCGAGACCTCACAGCCTCTTTCGTTTTTCCTGTTAGAACCAACACTCACATGCCCTTTAATATCTGACGTATACATTTAGGTGCGTAGACCCTCCTGTGAGGCTATTCTCTCTTTTCGACGCTGACACACAGTAACAGGAAAAACCCTGCAAATAGAAAACCATGTCATCCATCTATCCCCCACGCGCAACCCTATTTCATGAAACAGCAAGCATGTGTGACACCTGGGGGTGTGGCCTAGCGGAAAGGAAGCCGATAGTTCCATCACACTCGCCATGAGTTGTGGTTCAGTCTTGCAGTTATTATCGCCCCAGTCTTTGCTTTAATGGGTGGAGGGATCTGTTAGGGGTGTGCCACCGCTTCTAGACTCTATCGGGTTCAACTGAAGTAGTAAAAGGCTATCTCCTAATGAATCCCAGATAAAATTACATCGAGTCCCTTTTATTCATTAAAAAAAAAAGCAAACATGTGTCTGTGTATATATATATATATATATATATATATATATTTATATCTGTAAGTATTAAAGTGTAAAGTATGTATGCAAATGGATGACCTGGCTCGTGAAAAAATGTAATTAAAAATTAAAAGAAAAGTGTGGAGGTCTCATGCAAAAAAAAAAAAGGGTGTGGTAGAGGCTGTCTCTTTCTTTTTCTTCTTGCTTTCTTTGTCTGAAACAGTGATCGTACACAAACATGATCGAGGTGGGACCAAACCAAAAGGTGATTGAAAAGCGGTTTTGGCAATACAGAGTGTCTGTGATATTGTGGGCGCTGCTTGGTGCAATTTATTAATTATTTCTTCCAAAAAATGAGTACGAATACCACCCACCAATATTTCTCTGTTTGCTACCTAAGTTTATATCTTTTGTAGCTTCGTCTGTAAAGTGTAAACCATATCAAACCAAACCCATCTGCGTTTCCTTAGCCTCGTGGTCTTGTCACCTCCCAATTCCCTCTCAACCTTTGTGTGGCTGCATGTATATATATATATATATATATATATATGTTTGGACACTCACATTTCACTATCAAAATTATATTGATGGCATCTCCAACTAATAGTAATGGCACATGCCGTGATTGGACTATTTTTTGAGGCATTTTTGTCTGTAATATAGGTTCAGCAATTGCAAGTAATCCATTTGAGAGATTGTTGATGTATTATGTTTGTAAACGAAAAAATTAATAAGATAGCTAATTTTTTTTTCCAATGCAGCACCGAATGTCATTTGTCAAAATACATACTTGAAGTCTAATAATTAGAGGATATAACATCTATTTACAGTTAAACAACGATGTCAATCAGAATTTAAGATTGAAAAATTACAAAATGCCTGTTAGATATGACGTGCAAGTTTCAACAAACATTGCACCTAACCAAGTTTAAGTTGTCAATTACAACAGATATTTTTATAAAAAAAAATATAACTCGCCGTTATAATTAGGAAATAGCTTCTATAGTTTATGTGTGTTTTCTAGTAGTCGCTTGCCAAATTGAAGGAAATAGACTTGATTATTGAATCAGAATTTATTGTTTTAAAACCCTCCATATATATATAAAAGAAAATAACAATGCCAGAGTTCTCAGGAAAATTATGTTTTTTTTTTTTTTTTGAGATACATATGTCTATCCATCTATTTTTAATTCAATAAATTCATGAATTAGAACCCAAAAACCTGATTATGTGCATGTTTAAAAAAGGGACGATGTCCATCATTAAGTTTATAATAGAAAGATTGTAAAGCCGTCACAATTCCTCCAAATTAATCTTTTAAATATATTAAATAGATTATAAAATGGAGAACATTAATAATTAATTAATAAATTTTTAATTATATTTAAATCTAACGTTAATTTCTTTCTATTATACTAAATAATATAATTCAATTTCACAAATTTAAACCACTTATCTCCTTTTATATTCTCTTATTTATCTTCCACAATTAAATTTTGGTTCATTATTCAAAAAAGAGTAATAATAAAATGTTAAATTTTAATTGAAATAGTCAGAAAAAATTATATAAAGTGGAACCTATGATGTCAGTTTTTCATTTTACCTCTCACATTCCTACCAAATATAACATAAAGGTGTCCTTTTGAATTGTGCTAATATAAATATATAAAGAATTAAAGAATTTTAGATACAATAAGATAACAAAAGGTGTGTGGGTGACGCTGTGTGTGGTTCAAATCCATGCATGGATTAGACAGTGCCTATTCATCAGCAGCCTATTGGAGTTGAGACATTGAACATTTTGAAATTTTATAAGGTTATTTATTTGCAATTTTTTTATTTTATTTTTTTTACACGGCCAGAATCCAAATTTGGCGCATTTGGAAATCTTTATTTTTTAAAAATTAAAATTAAAATAGGGGGTGGCTTTAACGCCTGGGTATACGACTCAGCTGCCACATGGTTTCCTTCATGTGGCAGCTCTCACGTGGTCTTGGGTCGGCTCGTTTGTCCCACTGCACTCTCTTTACTTTCCCCTTGAGATGCGTGTTTTGTTTTATTGTTACTTTACTAATAAAATTCGTATTATATAGTATTGACAATACGATGATTTATGTTGTTTATGGTAAATTAGTTTTTATGTTATTTAACATTAAAAAAAAAATTGGGGATAAAATAAAATAAATATAACACTTTTCTATACTGAATTATCATATATAGGTATTTCATTATTTATCCTTCTAACAAGAAACAGAAAACTTATATACTGCATCTCTATTCATTCTTTTATCTGTCAAATCGTTCCAATTCCACTACCTAATTTTAAATTTCTATTGGACTAATTTATCATGGATATAAATATATGAAGGGTAATATGTGGGTAATAATTATACTTTATTCTTTAAAACAAATATATCATTCAATGCTATAACCTATTACATATATATATATATATATAATTGAAAAAATAACAATTTTTTATATCATTTTTAGAAGAAAATGATGCTGAGTATTGCTATACACGTGATGCCGCATTTACAAGTGATGGTATGGTTCAATAAAAGAAATTTACTGTATTTTATCATCTTACAAATTCGAGATTGTAGATTTAAATTTTGATTAACTTCGTTTGCATTTTAGGTGCACTCGATCTGTCAACTATCAATCAAGAAGTAACTGTTATGAATGTGGTCTTACTAATTTGAAATTTAATTTGCAAATACCAAATAAAAAAAATTGAAGATTTTTTTTATTAAAAAAACAAAGTGATGTTGCATTTATTTATTATAGCTTTTTTACATTTTTAACTATTGTCACGTGACCTATAAAAATTCACAATTTATAATAAAAATTTGGTGTCAAATTTTGCGAATTGCATACAAAGAGTAATTAATGATAAAACCCCAGTACGTAGCTGGCATCATGATTTTGCATGATGGCTATCTTTAGTGATGAGCAAACTGGGGTCGTGCATGTTGTGCCCACAACAACTGCCTTTTATAGCTGATCTTTAACAAGTGTGAGGACCCTTCCATTAATTTTCTTAATTAATTATTGGTTCATATGTATATGTGCTAGATCAGACTATTTAACCTTCCATTAATTTTCTTTAATTAATTAATTATCGGTTCATATATACTTGCAGATAGATCAGAGTTTTCATGTATGTAGCATGCATGGAAATTTGTAAAATTACAATCAATCTAGGTAATTGTGTGGTCTCCAAAGCAGCAATTAACAATTGGTCAATTCATAAAAATAAAAAATAAAAAAAAATTAACAATTGGTCAATCAATATTCCCATAAGTGTGTGTGTATATATATATATATATATTAAATAATAAGAAATATAAATCATCCCATTTTAGAGATAGGACAAACAATGGGGGACAATTCTATGTGCCCAAAACACACTATTTTGACGTACCCTTTTAAATAACTTCAATTTGCAAATTTAACTACTTATTCACAGAGCCTCTCGTACTAGCATATATTCTCTACAATTCTATTTAAAATAATACCTTTGCATGTGCTTTGCTGTAGAGAAGTGACAAAGTAGCTATGGGGTTCTGCAGGAAATTGAATCCCATGCATGCTTCTCAATGAGTGCATGTCCATGCAAAAGAAGGTATGACTCGGCCTCTGCTTAAAAACAAGCATATAATAACATCATAGGTTTATTTTCGTTTGTTAGTTTCGAAACATGGATAAGACCATGCATGCATGTATCAAATAATTAATGTGAAATTCAATGGACCGCTTTCAGCAGAATTATGTACATTTTTTCAATGGAGAATAATAATAATAATATGAAATCCATCATTGGAGATTTGTCGTAGTCATAAAACTGACGCTGTGCTCGTGAATAAGGAAGAGGAAAATTTTGCATTAACTCTCTGGTCAGTCTCTGCAATTGCAGGTCAAATTGGAAGCTCGACGTATTCTATGTTTTTTTTATGTGAGAATGAAACAACATGCATTCGAGAAAAAATACATATATATATATATATATATATATAATTTTACAAGTTCAGGGAACTAAATCTTCATGAAAATGGTCTAAAAAAGCCTCAACTCTATAGATTTCTTAAGAACTCAACATTAATTAAAGTCTCCATTCCAATGGGGATTGTCAAGTATTACCATTGTCCCAGCAACGCTGTGCAGAGGGTAGCAACTAGCACGTACGTTCCAAAACTATACCAGCAAATATATTATATAATATTTAAATAACTAAGTACCGTTTTGTTTTTATTTTTTTTATATTGAGTGGTATGTAATTTATTTAATTTAAATATTAGTTAAAATTTATGATTATTAATTAAATTATTCAATTATATGTATATAAACACAAATATCAAATGAGAATATTTACCATTTTGTATTTGGGTTTTTCCTACTCGCAACTCAAAAAAAAAAAAAAAGCCATAATGTTACCCAAACAGAAGCTAATATATATTGATTCCTTGCCTAATTAATAAGGAATTAAGTGCATGTTGATGCTCTTTTTATTTCTGTTTCCTAGAATATTATTAATTCTTTTGCTGAGGACAGGAAAAACAATGAGATTGTCCAATCACTAATCTCAGAGAAACAGATTAAACAATATTATATAATTAACGCACAGTTAAAGACAACTTCATGACCATACGCCTAGTATTGGGAGGGGGGAGAGAGAGAGAGAAAATAATTATTTATATAAGTTGTATAGAGTATTATAGAAAATATTGAAAAGGAATACCTGACAGTATATGATGTTAGCTCTATGTTCAGACACAGATTTGTGGGTCAAAGCTTTCCTTCAGGGTTACGGGAATGATATATTAAAGTGTTTGTCTTAGAGATAATTTCGGTGCAAGAGACATAATATTTGCCTTGAGAGACAGAGAGTGTGTAGGGGGGAGGGGGGGAGGGAGAGAGAGAGAGAGAGAGAGAAAAGCAGATTCCATTTCAATCTTAATCTTCTAGGTGCTACAAACATAACATACACTTATTCAGCGAAACACACACTATATTGCTATTCCATAATGCATAAATGACACAAGAAAATGGCCATCTTTGTGTGTGCTATCTAGATACTTAGCTTTATGTTATTAAGCCTCCTCTTCTACGAGCCACCATTTCCCAACTTCCTTGAGAAACTTCGTAGAAACTAAAACAGAGAGAGAGAGAGAGAGAGAGAGATGGAGCTTTCACAACATGGTTTTTTGGAGGAATTGCTGGCTCCAAGAAGAGAAACTTGGAGCACATACACAACTGGGATGGGCGACCAGTTGTTTTCTCATGGCTGGAGCTTTGACTGTTTTGAAGAGAACCCAGTTTTGGCCACCTCAAATCCTCCATTTGTGGGGTTCTCTACACACGCAGAACCTAACTTTGAATGCCCTTTCAGCGATCAAGTCTACCCTTTTGTTGGTGGGCTTTCAGTGCCTGAGATTGATTCCTCCTCATACGCCAAGAATGACACTACTCCTACTCCACCATTTCCGTCACAGGAAGATTACCCATCAATGGTTGAGGACGAAGAGTTTGGGTTTCTTGGCAGTGAAAACCAGAGCTGTTTGGAAGACAGCAAGGACAACAGCAGCTGCAGAGTTGACATGGAACAAACCGCAGATGTGATTCCTGCTTTCAAAATGGGTCTCTGTGGAGAGAAAAAGAGCAAGCCTAAGAAGTTGGAAGGCCAGCCCTCAAAGAATTTAATGGCAGAGAGGAGGAGAAGAAAGCGCTTGAATGACCGCCTTTCCATGCTTAGATCAATAGTGCCTAAGATTAGCAAGGTGACTCATTTCCATTTTCTGAACTCATCCCCTTTTTCCCAAATTGCCCAATAAATTTTGAAACTTGAAGTTTTTCTTTGTTTATTTTGTAGTATTTATAAGACTAACTACTGAAGAATCTGGATATTATAACAGATGGACAGAACATCAATTCTTGGAGACACCATAGATTACATGAAAGAGCTCCTGGAAAGAATCAATAGGTTACAAGAAGAAGGTATGGAAGAGAGCACAAATCAAATCAATTTAATGGGCATATCCAAAGATCGAAAGCCAAATGAAGTATTAGTAAGAAATTCCCCCAAGGTATAATCTTTACCACCCAAACACCATCGTGTATAATGGCATTTAAAATGTTTCTGATTGGTTTTATTTTTTTTCCCACAAATTATTGACTTTGCAGTTTGATGTGGAGAGAAGAGACATGGATACCAGAATTGACATCTGCTGTGCAGCCAAGCCTGGGTTGTTGGTGTCAACAGTGAACACAATTGAGGCATTAGGACTTGAGATTCAACAGTGTGTTATTAGCTGCTTTAACGATTTCTCATTGCAAGCTTCATGCTCAGAGGTTTGTATTTGACTGTGATTTGCTTGGATTTGCATAGGCTTTACTTATTGCAATAATCTGTTTGTTTTTTTTGTTCTTAAATTTTAATTTTGTTCCTCTACTTTTTGTGTTAGGGAGCTGAGCAGAGAACTTTGGTTAGTTCTGAAGAGATAAAGCAAGCATTGTTCAGAAATGCTGGGTATGGAGGAAGATGTTTGTAGAAGAAGAAAGAAAAGAGATAGGAATAAAAGGGTCTTTAACACTGTTCTTCGGGAAAATTTGCAAGTGATTAGAAAGTTGTAATAATCGTCTTCCTGTTTTTCAATAAGCTAGTGTTGTGCATTTCACAGATCCATCAGATAGCTTACCATGTAACCTGCTCAAATTGGAGTATCTTTTTTAACAAAAAGGGTCATAATTAGTTCACATCTAACCATTATCGAAGAGTGTTAAATAAAAGTTACTCTCTTCTCTCTCTTTTTTCTTTTTTTATTGGAATTTTAGAATGTTTATGGAATATTTGCACAAGATTTGGTGAATCATCGCAGTGCTTTCCTCCTAGAGTTAAAGAAATAATTGTTGGTATCTTTTTGCTATTTTGAAACATATCCAAAAGGCCAATAATTGAAAATTCAATAACCCCCTGAATCATAGAAAAAAAAAATCTAAAATACCGGTGATAAACCACACGAAAACCATATGTAAACCAACAGAGGAGAATCTAATCATATAGGAAGACAATAATGCACAGTGATTAGACATGTCTTGCTCTGAGAATGTCATCAAAATATTCTCTCTTTTTTCCTCTTCATACATATCACTCTCTACAAGCCCACAACTTATTTCAAGTGTAGTTTTTGCTATTAATTTCAATAAGATAAAAAAAAGATACCCAAATATTACTTCACTTTTCATATTACATATATATATATATATATATATATTTCACAAATTTCATAGAGAAGTTCCCACAGTATTTTCTTAGTCAATTAAATCGGTTTCTTAAAATGTATATTTTATACTCATTATGGCAAATGAAATTTTAAGTTCACAAGTAGAAAACAAACGGAGTTTAGATGTGAAATGAACTTGGCCGAGTTCTGTGATAGCGTGCAGTAGGATCCCCTATTGACCTGAGGCAGATTTAACACAAAGTGTCTTGGCTACCTATAAAATGGAAACCAAAAATCAATAAATTGCAATCATACAAATAACATCAAGGTAGATAAATCAAAAGAGGATCTTTAATTTTTTTTTTTCAACATATGAAGTGGGTTTTCATTGATATAGCTTGAAAGAGTAGCAGATAAACAGAAAGCATTAGAACTGTAATCTAAATCAAATCTTAATAAGATTTGATTCTTAGCCTAATAATTTTCTCTTTAAGATCTTCGTGGGTCGGTACCGACCTTTATTATAGTTTCAAGGGTCTTGTGGAACACTTTTGTGTAGATCAGGACCGGAGCAGGAAACCACCATGACAAGCTAAAGTGTGCAAAGAATGCCTCGTGTAATAAACAACAAAGAAGAATTATAGTAGGGGAATGGAATTTATATATCTGTTTTCCAATAACAGTACGCTTTTTTGGATCATTGTAATCATTATTAACCCGTGAGAAAGTGATTTCTCAAAGTAGCACTTCAGAACAGAAAATATGCTGTCATCTGAAGGCCCTTGAAATTACATCACTAGGCACAAAATGTTGCTCGGCTTTTCCTACATTTATCTCATCCATCAATGACCTCTTTCCTAAATTTCAAAACTTGTAGCTAAACTACAAAATCCGACAACGGTCATATATACGTAAGTATGAATTACTCAGAAATTAGCAAATATAAAGCAACGAATTTCTCATATATATGGATCACTAATATTCAGTTAGTATTAAAAGGTACCTCTGCAGCTATGTTGATACATTTTTGTGGTAACGGAAAAATATATATATATATATATATATATATTTAAATTCCATCTTCAGCATCATCGTCCAAATCAGAATCGTTAATAGTGGCACTGGCATGTACGTTTTGAAGCTTATCAATAGCATCTCTCACCTCAGAAACCAGAGCACTTTTTGCTGCCCCTACGACATCCACTTTCTGAAAATGGCATTCCTTTCCACCTTCTCTGGAAGTGGATTTTCCAGAGTGTTGGGATGATGCTACTCTCTTAGCTTCCCTACTATGTAATTGATCAATATACTTCTCATGCAAGGCCCTGTTTTTTACCTGCTTCAGTACTGGGGGACTAAAAAGAGCTGTTTCACATGAATTACTAAATCTTGAAGGGGGCTTCTTACGTCCTGAAGAAAATCTCTCACTGCACTTCTGAAGCAATTGCTTGTTTCCTTGTAAATTCTTTGGGGTAGAAAGTATATAATCAGCCTGAAAAGCTTGAGTAGATATATCCAAGTTGGGTTCAAGCACTGAAAAAAAATCCACCTCATGATCTTTGTCCATGCAATAATTCCTTTGTAGTAACTGTCGAACAGTTTTCTGGACAAGACGACTCTTTCGGTTATTGCAACTTCGCCTTCTAACCTTCGGTTTGGTGGGTTTAATCAGTTTACTAGCAGAAAGCTGAAAATGTCTAAGGGGTGATGAATTATTTCCCGTCTTTGCCCTTGAAAGCGGCCTTGGCTGAGGTGGGGTTATGTGGTCAGAATGGACTTTATTAAAGCATTCCCACGCAGATTTTCCAGGCACCTGCTTTTGAATTTGCACAGAAACATAAGTTATGCTAAATAACATTGTGGAGAAGGTTCAAACGTAAAAAAAAGTATGCATGTAAAAGAGTCAGAGATTAAAAGATACTATAATAACAAGCCCAAATCTAAATGTAACATGGTAGCTTCATTTTGCAAATTGGAAACATTTTCTAATGTTCAAAATCAAGTGGTTGTAATATAGAACAACAGCTAGGACTTAGGAAAAAGCCAAATTTTAGAGAAAATAAGGAATAAGAAACATATCAACAAGCCCGGATCCAACATTCAGAGTATGGAAAAGAAAAGTTCAGTTACGCAACTCCAACAACTAGTGGTTAGTATGATGCTGCAACTCGAAATCTGTATGATCATCATCCAGGCCTGCAGCCATGCTTGCAATTATCATGGACCTTCTTAATCACCAATAGTACAACTCTCTAATGAAGGAAAAGCAGTTACATGAAGCTGGGCTGCTACTTCAAGACTACAAATAATTAATTGCATATAAAGTTACCAGTTGAGATCCATTGTTTAGGCTAGTTTGCAACATTCAACCAACTTTGTCACTTATTGGGGTGAACATGAAACTATCTTTCATACATTCTTCTGAAGAAAGTTAATGGTCTTCTTCCTACAATTTAGTATTTGAATTCTCACTACAAGTCCAGTACTTAGTGTATGACTAATACTTGATTTAGTTGCATTGACTGTGTTGAAAAAAAAAAAAATCTACAGATATAAAACCTTGTAGTATTCCTAGTTCCAACAGATCAACAACATGGGGAAAAAAAATTGTCAATAATCGAACCGGCAGCAGCTATATAATTGTTATCTCTTTCAACATTGTTAACGATTTGAAAAAGGATTTTCAGATATACGGACCATCAAAAGAACAGCAACATACCAGTTTTGAAACCTTCTTCCAGAAATGTGGTGTTGGCTTAGCAACTAGATAAGCTCTCTGCAATGCCAATTCTTGCTCCTTTGTCCATCCGTGGACAGTCCTATTACCTTCCTCGTCTCGCTTTCTCTTCCGCCCAACCTCAACCTGTCCACACCTATCATCTAATTCTACAGATTTCATCTCTCTGCCTCCTGCATCAACTGCTTTAGGATCCACAGAACTCCTCCTCCTTGCCTTTTCACTTTTTGGCACAAATCTTTCACATGAATTCACACACACCCCTGGTTTTCCAATGTCTGATAATTCCACCTTACTTTTAGAATTATGTGAAATGCCTTTGATGCCACTAACCTCCACGGAATCGTCGACAATGTTTTTCTGGCTGAAAAATCTTGGAGACCGTCTAAGGCTTTGAAAGCCATCCACGCCATTACATGATCTTGAAGATTTTTTTGAACCATTACTCGAAGTTTCGCAATTTCTCGCCCCATTATCAGATACACCGGATTTCTTCCCAATGTTTTCTGGGAAATCCTTATGTTCACAGGCCACAGCATTACGCTGACTAGCAATCCTCGGTGACCGTCTGAGACATTGATACCCATCATCCCCAATGCTCACAACCGAAGATTTTTTCCTCCAAGAACTTAAATTTCCAAACTTTCTGGAACCATCGTTACATTTACTCGATTTCCTTCGAATATTATCCACAAAATCCTCGTCGGATTTCTTCAAAGCGTATTGTACAGAGCTAAGAGAAGGATCAAAAGAACTTACCCGACTACTTCTGGACTTAGAGTTGGGGGTTTTGAGGTCTTCAGGTTTTGGGGCGGTCTTTTTCTTAAGGGCGAGTCTGGGAGATTTTCTGAGAGGCGTAGGATGCTCTTGCTCTGGAGTGGTCTTCTGATGGAGAAACCTAGGAGACCTTCGAAGAGTCGTGGTTCGTTCTGTGTAGACAACGGAGTCTCTGTTGGGCATTTTCATAAACACCTGGTGCTTCTTCTTCCTCGAGCTTTTGAGAGGGAAAATTTGACCTAATGAAACTTCAAATTATGAAGTGGATTGGACTTTCCACAGACATAAAAACGATACCGTTTGATGGGCTGGGTTACAGCAAGTGGGCTCGGACCTAAAACAATACCTTTTCCACGTTTTTGTTGGGCTCAATGAAGACATTTATACTTGCAAAATAATATTAATTATAATAAATAAATAAATAAAAGGTTATTTTCTTCTTCTTCTTCTTCTTTTTTTATGAAGGATATATTCACCTTAAATACACCCTAAATTTCAATCTCTTTTTTCTGTGTTTTCCAATAATAATAATAATAATAAAACACAGGTAATGACTTTTCATTATATAAAGTTTTCACTTTTTTTTTATAGCTAATTGGTATATATCATACTTAATTTATTAGCTGACATATTTTCTTCTTTTTTAATAGTTTATTGGTATAAGGTGTGAAGTCTCTTTTTATCCAAAAAAAAAAGGTGTCAAGTTTCCAACTTCAACCTCCTGAAAAAAAAAACTTACCTTGCATATAATAAATAAATGAAAATTTCAAGTACTCTTCTTTAACATGTGCATGTATTTTGTTTATGCTCTGAACAATTAAGAATCTCATGGAAAATGAAATCATAAACATTACATTTTATAAAGATTGGAAGTACAAAAAAGCTGACAGAATTAAACAATTAAAATTGAGGAAAAATCAGAAACAAGTCAAATCTGTGGTCCTCAATTGGAACAAACAAAAAGAAAACCTAAAAGAAAATTATGCTCTCAGCATGCAGCCAAACAAAAGGTCCAGTGAGGATTGCTAGCCCCAACTTCTATAAATTTTTTTTTTTTTCTTTTTGGCTTCCAACAATTCTTTCATTACCTAAAGTAGAGAGGACCAAGAGGTATAAAAAAAAAATCCCCATAAAAAGATAAAATCCACAGTTTTAGCTTAAGTATTAGAATCTTCATGTGAGGCAGAGTCATAAGAAAAATTATACAGTAATAATACCCCTCATATATATATATATATATATATATATATGCATATATATACACGAGGATTGATCAAGTGGGAAATGTCTTCCATCATAAAAATGTAGACACCTTGATTTAGATGCTATACCTCACTGATATCTGTTCCAGTGGGCCAAGAAGTTGACGTGGAGGGCTTTATCATTCTAAAACTCTGCGTATAAGAAATGAACACTAAAAGATGCCAACTAATTTTTTCTATATACGCATTGGAACTCATCCTAAAAGTAAAGGGTATTGGAGAAAGCATCTTCCCTCATGCAACTTGAGAAGCCCACATATTAAAATATTACTTAAGAAACATAGCTACACTTATCTACCTAACTAAAATTTAGTGATTGGCCTTCCTATACAACATCAAAACCTTGAATTGAAATTGTAAATAAACCTTTTAAAGCTACTTATTATTTTAAGATATCCTTACATTCACTTATGGGACATCTGTACTTAATCAGTAGCTGTTTAGCTAATCCAAGGTGTACCATTAGAGTGGGAAAACTTATAGAAAGAATGAAGGAAAATGTTCACTAGCATACATAGATACTTTATATGATTCATACCTAACTTTTTTTATGCAAGGAATTCCACTAAAACTACATAATCATAGAACAAAAGTACTTGGATATGGATTTGTTGTGCTTCTAGTACCCACTACATCAACATCAACCAGCTATTTGAGTTTTGATTTGCCCTTGAGGAGACAATGACCTAATTTCTTTCTTAATCTGGTGGTCATGGTTTTGTTTAATCTAGTTATATGTGATGCTTCAAGAGAATTTCACCACTAATTATAGTAAAATGATTGTTGATATATACAGTGTAATTTGACAACTAGCTAGCTGCAATACATGTATGTGTGTGTGTGTGTATATATATATATATATATAAGTGAAGAACTCGTGCATTTCATGCATTTTTCTTTTTCTTTTTTGTTAATAATTTGAGTCACACGCTCAAGGTAACGATATGATAAATTAATGATTTTCTTCATTTTTAAGTAAAATAGTAATAAAGTTTAATTATAGATTGCTGAACAGTTTTCTTAAGATTACGATCTGGGTTTTTTATTTACTCAATCCACATTCCTTTAAATATAATTTAATCATTAAAGAATTATACTCTTTCTTGTTAATCACTACAGCTAATTTGCGCAATAGTCTACTGAATCTTGATTCCACTAAGAACAGTTAATTAGTCAATAAAGCTCAATCCCTTCATAATAATGTCATACTTTATTGCTACTCCTTTGGTTAAGCAAGAAATATAAAAAATAGAGTTTAATATACTTTAATACTCTCCAGTTTGCTTATGTTTTAGGTCCTCTTAAGTGTTTATTGCAATTGAGGCCTTATAGTTTCCAATTATTTGGATTAGGATCATCTCTTAAAAAATCTTCGATTTCTCGCAAATATTTCACAATTTTTGACAAAAAAATATAAATGCGCTATCCAAATTAGACAAAATTAAAAAATATTTTTATTATTTACCAGAGAATTTGGACTTTAACTTAAAAGAAAAAAAATTGGGATTGTGCAGTCAAAAATTTGAGTTATGGGAAAGATAATTGCGCTATCCAAATTAGACAAAATTAAAATATATATATATATATATATATATTTGTTGTTTGTAAAATATTTTGGATTTTTCACATCAAATTTTTCCAAAGCTTGCCTCGCATATATTAATATTTTTGGAGTCGATAGTTAAAAAATTAGGAAAATTTGAAAATTTTAAGGGAGATGATCTTAATTGAAATAAAATAGAAATTAATAGGTCTCAATTGAAAAAAAAAATCCATTTAAGAGGAGTCTAATAGAAACCCTAAATAAATCAAAAGGTACTAAATTTTTTTATAATAATAATAATAAAAAAGAATGATTTCCATTAGAGAAATATGCAAGCGAGAAGCTATTTTGATGGTTTGAACGATTTCTAAATTCTAGTAAAATCTTATAGAAAGCCATCAAGATCCTAGAAATTAATATCAACCACTATATAAACGTTTTTTATTCCTTAAATTAATGGTTTGCCCCCACCATTATTAAAGCAGCATTGACATAAAAGGACATAGATTAAACATTTTGATTAAGACACTAATAAAAAAAACCTTGGGCAGCACTGTACTGAAAAGAAATTAAATTATAGGTGGAGGGGGGTTATAAGAACAAAATTGCAAGTTACATCAGCAACTACTGTTGGGATAAGACCCACTGAGAAACCCACTAGGAATTGTCTGAGCAAAAGTCTGTGTCCCCTGTGCTTTTGGTGCCATATAGGAGGTCCCAAATTAGACCATGGCCCTGCTTATCATCCGTACGTCTAACAAATCCTACTTTTCACTTGATTTTCTCCTTTGAATACTTATAGGCAAACAAAAATTAGGTCAGGTTTGCTCTAGGCGATTGCATAGAAGGGCAAAATTCTAATGAAAACCCTTCGAGAGAAAAAACAGTTTGGCAGTTGGAATTATCAATTAAGAGGCTAATTAATTACTTAAAGCAATGCTTGTGACCAACTTCCTCGCATAATCGAAGTCACTTTGGATGAGTATTATAGAAAATGGGTTCTTCCAGGACCGCTAATCCATTAGATGGACAAAAGTAATCCAAATGGGTATTTGTTTTCTGCAATGAAAACAACTTACAATTGAGTAGTCTAAGGGTAAGGGCAATAGTGTATCCCTAAAAGTATGAGATACTATCTTTTTTCGGGTAATAAAAGTATGAGATACTATCATTGCGTCTACAAAAGTCCTTTCACATTAATCATTTAGCCAGCTCAATATCATAGTTAATTTGGACCTTTATTTTCTTCTGTTATCAAGTTCGAATTCTTTGCTAATCTTGGCTACTATAAATGGGTTTGAGATTGAAAGAGAAATTACTGCATTTTATTACTACTTTATTGAAATCTCCTAGTGGGATTTATTGTCATCATTGTCCATGGACGCAGGCCAAATCACTTTTAATCTATTCTTTGATTTGCATAGTTAAATTCATATATACTTTGTCTAAAATTCTTAATAAATTGATTACCCACAGAACAAGTGATGCTTAATCTCTATATCCTAGCAAAATTTAACATAAGTTTTTTAAAAAATAGGACTTGAATTCGTTTTCTAATAGTTGGAATTTTTTAAAATAATGGTAATTCAATATGATTTTGTATTCAAGAGATATTTGAGATTCTAAATTCAACTCACTATTATTCGATTAAAAGGATTAACAGTTGTCCCTTTTACCAAAAATAAATAAATAACCGTTATAATGACCAAAATTTATCTTCAAGGAACATGGTAATTCAACATTTAAGTGCCTAGTTGTGATTAAGTGGAGGATAGTGATTGAATATGGGATTGAAAACGCAAAAGCACAGTGTCTGTCAATTGTTCTTTTTCAACAAAATTGAGTCCCCACTTGTAATGAAGCCTAGTCAAAATCACAGTGATAGGTAAAATAGAGACTACCAAAAAAATAAAAATATAAAGGGAAGTGATATGCACTCTGGCAGCAACAAAACATCACGGAGGAGTACAAGCTTCCAGTCCTTTGAGAATGAGGAAGTGAAAGGGGCTTGGAATTTAGATCTAAAGCACCACAAGGACGGCAACAGTAAAATTAGGACACAAAAGGGAAAAAGGATTGGTCTAGTGTGTGACTGTGTGTGTGAGAACTGAGAAGAGGACGCTAAGTATAAAGTGGTTGAAGAATGTAGATTGGTCTTTGTTGGCCATCATGCCGTTGTACCACTTTTTTTCATGACGTTAATTTTTATTAGGTACTTTGAAAAAATTTCACAAAGGATGAATTATGTCATGCCATTGCCTATTTTCACTATTAATTTATATACTTTTGTGTGGCAATAGTTTTATTATACATCGTATATACCTGTTCGCAATTTTCCTTAGCCAACCCATCAAGTGTAATGTTTCACAAAATTTACCTTCGTGTAAAAGTATCAAATTAAGCTACTGTTCTTAGCTGATGTTACATTTGATTGAGATGGAAAACAAGGAATTTACACTCACTGACATTTTGGTAAATACATGGGCTATCCGCAATCTGTTCTCAGTGAAATCTGAGATAAAAAAAAGGGTTTTGCAGCCGCCCCATCCACATGTTTGTAATTTGCTCAAGTGGGCATGATGTTTTACAATGGATGCTACATGGCTAGTTGGTATAACTACCTCTATGATTGTTTCTTTCTTTTCTTTTATTTTTTTCTTTTTTTTCTTGTCAATTAGCCACAGTACTCTAATAAAAAGGAGAAACCTTTCGGCTCCAAAAATGGAATGGCACTCAAAATCACATGGCAAACCATATTTTCCAACTGGGTTTTCAAAGAAATCAGTTCTCTTTTGCCTCTCGTTTCCATTGTATGCAATACCAGATACATATTATGCACCAATTTTAGTGTTTATCTTAAAGGGTTTTACCAACCAACCCATATTATAAACACATACTTATCAACCATCATTTGCTTAAAAATTAAAAAAATTTAACCATGGAAACAGCAAGAAAAGGAAAACCATCATTTGCTAAAAAAATTAATTGCCTGAATCTGGATTTTTTTCTTCGGGTCTCTGTCAAAATTGAGTATTGGCCATGTCAGATTAGATGAATCCAGATAAAGACGAAAAGGAAAATTTAACCTTTACTGTAATATTTCAGTCATTATCCAAAATCAGAAAAGGAAAAATAAACAGATTCGACCTTTCAAAGCCTAAAGGGTCAAGATATACAACTTTTAACCATGGAAACAGCAAGATATGCTCTGAACTGAAAAAACGAATATTCATGCCAAGAAAGATCATAGATGCTCTGTAGAATGGTCAGTATTTTACATTTTATTACACCCGAACTGGCAAAAACATGGGCAGAATATATAATTTGAAACCAGTGGATTTTCTCTCAATATTATAAAAACTTTTTCTTTCATTGGATTATGCTCTTCAAGGAAAATGCTAAAACTTTCTTTCGGCCGATGGTTTAGCTTCAGGTTGATCATGAAGATGGTGGAAATGTAACAGCGACACGTACATATAACGCTTCACTCTTTTACCAAAAATGCAAATTCATCAACCATTGTACTACTTCTTTGCTTTTTTGCCATATTTATTAATTGTCATATATTTTGCTTGCTCTAATTTTGAGATAATGCCCACAAAGCAAGAAACGCAGATATATATATATATATATAAAACGAAAAACGATTACGGAACACTAAAAAGAAAAACAATTCTCACCAAAGTTTTAGTAATAATTAATGATTATTAGTTACAAATTATGGGGTGTATCTAATACAGTAAAAATGTAGGTGGAAAATCTATTGGGTACCAAGAGAATGGAATTCACATTTATAATATTATGTACACGAAAACGATGATGATTCTTGCTTAATACAGAGGCACTGGGATGCGAGGTGGCTTAGGAGGCTTTATCAATTCAACTACAACTTTCTCTTCCTGTGGAGGCTCACAGGGACACGGCAATGCAATAAATTTCGGAAATTCATCTCCAGGCATTAACACCGGCAAGCTCTGCCTTTCATTTTGTTTCAAATCCTGAAAAAAGAACCACAGAAAGAAGAAGAAGAAGATTAGTAAAGTTTCCCAAATTAAATATTATTATTATTTTTGGTTGGTGGGTGTGAAGAAACAGAGTGAGGAAAAAAACATTACCATGCAGGCAGTCTTAGATTTGGAGGGTGGTTGTTCAATATCAGCCTCAGGATCTGTGCCGTCGGAGAAAGATCTACGGAGCGACTTAAGCTTTTCCCAGTGGTAGCAACAGGAGAAGATGCCACTGAGGCTGAAGATGATGAGCAAGAGGAGGGCTGTCCCAAGAGGGAAACCCAAAGACGGTCGAGAAGCGTCCACGTGGGGTGGTGAAAAATCTGGGCTCTCCATAGCTTCTACTACTGGAATCCCTCACTTCTCTCATATGTGTTTTGAAGAGGAAGAGGAAGAGGAAGATATGGGAGAGAAAAGAACTGAAAAAAATGAAGGGAAAAGGGTTTTGAGTGAGTTCTGAGGCTGTCTGAAGAGGAGATGAAGACGTGAATTTATAATGAAAAAAAAAAAGAAGATATGAGTTGGAGAACTGGGACACAGATGGGTACGTGTAAAGGTACTCCTAATGTCCGGGCCATGGTACGGAAGCAGAGTGGGGTCTGCTTAGTGGTGGCAAGCATGAAAGAGAGCTGTGCTTTTGCTTGCTTTCTTGGGGATAAAGAAAAGAAAAAATAGAAGGATTTGAGAATAAAGGAATGGAAGCATAAAGGTTGAAAAATGGCCTGGTTTTGTTCGATCTTCTTATAAAAATGTGAACACAAATATTATATGTATAAGGGGTTTGATCATTACAAGCAGTAAAAAAAAACTTCAAAACTTTCAAAATTCTAAAATCAGGACCATTACACATAATAACGTTATGTTTTTTTTAAATGGGAAATTATAATGGTCGGCTGCCGTTGTTTATTATTGGCTTTGTTTATGTGTCTTTCTTTTTCTTTTTTGTTCGTTGCTCTACGTAATTGTGTGTTTATTGAAATCATGTTATATAATCCTAAACTGCTGGCCCTTAGCTTAACAAAGGCCCTACGTTGAATGGGACATATTCCTTCAAATTAAGTGCACAATGCGGCGGCTTATGCTTTTCACATCAGTTGTAGAGCCATCTCTTTTCTGTTCGTTTTCATTTCTCTTTCCGTTTCTTTTGCTTTTGGCTAAAGATGAGCTTCCTCATGCTGGCGAAATTCATCTCAGTTTGCCCATTTTTTCCTCCGACAGAGGTTGGTAGCGTGGTGAGCTCGTCAGGGTGATGTTTTCATGCATGTGGATATTTATAAATGGGTTTATAAGGGCTTGATATCAACCTCCAACAGAAACAAAATGGGTTTTTGTGGTTGTGTAGTAGTGAAAATGTTTATAAATCAACCACCAAGTTTAAAAGGCTACGAGATTTGGCCTAAGTCCTTATCCTTCCTACTTGTTTATTTTGTCATCTTTAATTTGGAGGTTAAATCTTTCAGTTTCATATGAATTGAGACAGTGTGTGTGACCATAATAAGTAAACCAAGTGTCATACTAAACACGTATAGACAAGCTGCGTAAACTCAAGCAGGCCCAGTCGGCGCCTCGCCTTTGACCACCTTACATGCATTGCGCATGTGACTGAGCTATCTGATTGGTTTTGGTGTCTATTTCCACATGGCCATGACGAGACACACGCTATATAAGATTTTGGTTATTGGGAACGGAGTAAAGGAAGGACTATGTTTTTGGATTTGCCTTTTATTTTTTTTTTTTGCTAATGATTATGTAAAAAATAAAAAATAAATAAATAGAAAAAACATAAGAAAATTTTACATATCTGTGTGCTTACATCTACTGATTTAATTTCCACTGAAACAGAGAGTGCTTCTCAAGAAATGGTTCTTTAACTTTCATGTATACTGAAACCACTTACCTCGAATTGTGGTAACGGGAAGGTCAAGCAAAGAATGATTAAGTTGCTCTATATATCTTTTATAAGATTTGCCGTGTGCAAATCGAATTTCGAAACGTTTTAATGAAAGATTTACTTCACGTTTGTCTTTGGGCTTGAAAGTTGAAAGTTGAAGCCGTCACACCGATCACTCTCCATTCAATTAGTAGTTTCTTCATGATGTGGACTACTTTGTTATTCAGTTCCCTCGAACTTTGATGCACAACATGATTAAAAAAAGGTTTACCAAAGTTAGTGTTCGTCATCAATTACAAAAACTTGAAGTGGGTTTGCATGAGAGTTTGAATGAATCCCGCAAATTAAGAGTAGAAAATTGAAAACGTATGCCAATTTGTAATGGGTCCCAGAGAGATCCATAGGATCTAGTCCTCTTAGAACGTACTCTCATAGCACATCATGTTTTAACCGATATATCTATGTCATTTTCATATCCTTTAGACCTTCTACGGTTTGAGTCATCCACCAGAGACCCAACAAAGCCTAATAAATAACAAAGTGACCTTGGTACCCTCTGCCACATCTGCAACTTCTTGGTAGTTTCCCAATCCCATTGATCTTATCCTCTGTAAAAAAAAAAAGGGGGGGAAATAAAGAACAAAGAAATTCATCCCAGTTTGGCAAAACCTTTGAAAAATGGGAAAGAAACAGGGGAAAAGTCAGAAATAAGTACCTTCTCTTTGTGATGGTACTCAAGATTTGGACTCTGCCATATGGGATCGATAACTTAATGCGATATGGCTCTTTTGGGGGACCATTTCCAACCTGTACCACTAATCCCTAACCCCATATGAAACCTAGTAGCCCCCTCTCAGTCCCCATTGGCTAAAAGCCTTGGAGGACCCTCATAAACTGCATTTATTATTAAAGCATTGATGGCTGGGGATTTTAAAAATGTTAGGTTTTGTATGAGTTGGCCCATTTGAAGTGTACAAATTAAATGGGATTAATATATTTCATTTTGTTTGAACAAATTACTTAAAGCTAATATTTATTTTTTATTCTCAAGGGCCATGCTCATTTATTACATGGATGAGTTAGGAAAATGGACATTCGCATGCATTATATGTTAAGCTGAATCACTTTCATATATGATTCCTATGGCTATCAGATTAATCCATTCTTATGAAACTACAAATTTTTAACAATTTTCCAATGTGAAAAAAACCTTTTATTTTAGAAAGAACTAGTAGAGGTCTTTTAGTTCCATTAGGTACAATTGTTACAGAATGTTAATGAAGGAAAATACTAGCATACAAAAAACATTCATGTGTAAAATATTTCATAGGTAAATTGGCGTGGAATCAATCAGAATGAGACAAGAAAGGGGGTTCAAAGACTCCAACAAAACTACACCAACATTTCACGACGGTACATCCTTGCAATCAGCTTCCGAAATTTGACTAGCATAATTGGGAGCTTTGTAAAGAAAATGAAACCTAAGATTATAACTATGACTATGAATGATTAAAAAAATAAGCCAATCTATTACATTGTCTATAAACATGTAAAGTAGAAACATCACAGAGATTTTGGTGTAGTTTTGTTGGAGTCTTACATTTCACGACGGTACATAATACTTTTGCAGCTGGAAACAACTCCAAAGTGAAGATGATTTGAGTTGAGGCTTCCATTAATGATTAACCCAATCAACAATAACACTTGAATTAAGTTCCACCTTCACTTTTCGAAACCCCAAACTCCTAGCAAGCTTCAAGATTCTGCAAGGATATAACTGCCTACTATCACTGTTGAGTTTCGGCCAAGAGCATGCAAATTCAAGGTTTGAAGAACAAAGACTGCAACCACCATTTTGAGCCAATCCCTCTTTTCATCCCATTTACGGTGCTTAACTGTTTATAACAGAAAAATTGAACCTGATGAATCGTAATGAGACTCTTATCTTAGCATTCTATATGGTACATTCACCAAATAAATTGGATCCAGAGGCCCAAAATGTGAAGATGGTTAATTCTAGCCCATAATTTCTTAGTAAGCCCACTAACAAATATTAGTCCATTTATCTAGCCTGCAGTTAATTAAATAATTGGTCCGGATACGCCCATTAAAAGCTAACCAATAAGAACGCTGCAGGCACATTTTTTGTTTCTAGCACATAAAGAAAAGCATCAATATGGTAATTATAAGTTTAGGAATCCGTTAAAAGATAAAAGTTTATTCTCTATTCTATTTGTATGATCTTATGAGATCAAAATAGTAGTTTCGTACCCTTTTATATTGATATAAAGTTAAATTAAAATGTAAATAATAAAAAAGAAATTGACCAAAATATAAAATTTGGTTCCTCAAATTATGAGTGACTCGTATTTATAGGATCCATTCAAATTTCATATGGTGCATCTCAAACGACAAATAGTATGTCTTCGACAAAACGGTGAGTCGTTTTCTCCAAAATCATTAAAAGTGGAAGCTCCTTTTAGAATAATGGACTAAGTTAATCTCATCCAAAATTAATTTCATTTTCAATGGTCAAAGCACACAGACCCCAGCCGTAAAGTCAATAAATGTGAGTCCATGAGACCACGGACGAATACATACATACACTCACACGTACACCTCACTCGCACGTGCGGATCCCCACTCGGTGATTAGGAGGCATTGACCTTCGTCTTCCCGGACACTTTCCGTGTCAGTCACACACAGAGACCACGTGCCAGTAGCTCCAGGCACAGAGTTTCCAGAAGGGGCATACGTGTCGGGCCCTTATTTGTCAAGACACACCAAGAAAAAGCGTGCCGAGTCTGGTACGCTTGGCATTGGCAATTTTGCCTTGGAACCATCGCCACTGAGTTTCATCTGATGGGCTTGACCACCACCAATCCCATTCACCAACCACCGAATCCAAGCCCCTTAAAACCCTGGCTATGTGTTAACCATGGTTAATGGCTAACCATAGGTTTGGTTTAACAAAAATAAAAAAATTTAAAAAAGTCACCGGCAAAAGCGGAGGTCAGCCGGCATTGGGTCCCTTTGTCGTGGCACAGGCCCGCAAAATCTGTGAATCTAAACCAAAGTTCTCCACATTAATTACTTTCTTTGATAATTATTATTCTTTCCAACGACACCACCACCACCTTCACTTTCATTCTTTCTCACACATACCCATTAGTAACTTACCACTACACACCAATACCATGCACATCTATGCCTGTAGAGTATATAAACCATACATTGCATACGTTTATAATCTATTCATACCGTATATTAATATATACAATTTTTATTGTAGTGAAATTAATTGTTGTTGTGTGTGTGTGAACGTCATCGCTGCTGGATGTGGTCAGTATAGGATTATTAAAAAGTTCTATCAAATTTATTAATCAATTGATGTGATTAATGACATGACTTAAGTAAAACTTTTTTAGATATCTTCCTGTGATCGGAATCCAACATCAAGTAATTTTTTAAGTTAGTGATGCGTTAACTGATTTGAAAAGAGATGGTAATGGTAAAATGCCCTTTGATTGTCTTTTAAGGAAAGTTTGTAACAAAATAAGGAAAGTTTATAACCAAATGTACCTACTTCAAAGCCCCGTGGATTTTAAAGATCAATGTCTATCTTTGATAGTTTTTGCTCGTTTTGTTTCATTTATGACTCGTTATTGTTTTTCATTCGTGCAAACAGCATTATCAAAAGATAATAAATTGAATTCACTTTCCGATAATAAGAGCAATACGAATGGTTTATAAGTGGAGAAAAATATTGAGAATATAATATAAATAAAAACTATTAACCTCATTTCTTAATAATTTAAGGCCTTATTTGGTATATTGTATTGTACTGGATTATATATTAGATAGTCCTAATATGTTATTTTGTATAACACTCCGTATTGGATTATAATTATCCAAAAATTTTTTAATACGATATTCATCGTATTATTCTGACCCACTTAAATATACAGGTTAGAATAATACGACGTTCTTTCAATATTTAGTTTGATAGTTATATATTGAATTTTAGTATAACAATTTAAATTATTAATATAAATAACTATTAAAATTTAAATATATTTTATTTATAAATATTATGTAATTTTTTAAAATAAAATATTAATATTTTAGTTTTAAAAAAATATTAAAATTAAGTTTTTTATCTAATATAATATAAATTTTAAATGATATTATAATATATATTAAATAAATAATAATAATCTAGTATGATGTGCATTAAATATAATATAATTATTTAAATTTTTAGTCCGAAACTGCACCAAACACAGTACAATACTAAATTGTTCAGTTTAGTTCAGATCAGATTATTTCAGTTCGGATATTAATTAATAATACAATACAGTCCTGCGCACTAAATATGACCTAAGTTTTTAAAAATATTCAACATATGGTCAATTAATTATAATTAGGATAAAATGCTTTTGCTCGAATTGCAATTTTTTTTTCCTTATAAAAATGTTTATATATATTTTATTAAAATCCTAACATTCATTATGGGTAGGAAATTAAGCGGTGTGATTGCATGTAAATTATTCATATAAAGATTAATTATCTCCGACGTGTCTATTTTTTTTTATTGTATTTAAGAATAGAACAACTTAAAACTAAAACATTATCAAGCACACTCAAAAACTCATTTCTTTCCTTTTACAAGTTTATTATTCAAGACCAAGATAAAAATGTCAAATTATTAATTTTTCAATTTTTATCTTATTTTTTTATTTAATTTCCATGTCACTCAAATTAAATAACTAGTATTGTAAAAGACGTAAAAAGAAAGGACCTAAACGTAAGGTGTGGGGAAAAATGCATGTGAAAAAGAATATAGTCAATTTTACTTTGACGCTGCTAACGAGGCGGGCCTAGGTAAATAAGAGGTTTTTAATTGTTCTTTTTTTAATCAGTTTTTTTTTTTTAAATTTTAAAGATTAAATGAACTAATTAACTTATAATAAATTAAAACCAATTAATAAATAAATTCCTAAAATTATAATGTATCAATTGAATAATTTATAATTTTAAGGCTTATATTTTGTTGGAAACTTTAAAAATTATGAAGTTCGATGCATTACAGTACTATGATTAGTTGTTTGATTTAAATTGAATGCAATAATGTGATATGTATTATTTTACTAATTTAATAGTTTTAAAATAACTAAAATAATAATAAAAATATCAAAAAGTCTGATTGCATTTAGGCTCGCAGAGTTTTATATTTGACTTCGCCGTCTTATAAGCCTGCAACCTTGATAATAACCAAATCAATTTACCAATTCATCAAAAAAAAAAACAAAAAATATCAATTTACCAAAACAAAAAATTGTAGAGTATTAAACTCATTTATTCTCCATATTTTTACAACACAAGAAAAAAGAAGAAAAAAAAAGTATTATTTGCTAGCAGCTGCAAAGTAAATTAAAAGGGTTTCAATAGAAAACAAAATTAGGGATATGAGACCAATATTAATCGATGAGAAAGAGAAGAGGTTCACAGTAGAGACATCGGGGGGTCAGAGAACATCATTCACCATTAATAGAGAATCAGGTGGCATGCAAATTGAGCCAGAGATTTGAAGGTGACGTGAGGTTGATGCGAGGGTGATGATGGGGTTTTATGTGGCATGCATGGACCGTGTGATGAGGTTGTGCCCCTCAAGCGTGCATAAATGCCCAGTGGCAGTTAATGATGCTAGTGACTCCAAAAAAGAAATATAAAAATAAATATCACAACATATATATATATATATATAAGTAATAACAAATATTATAATATTGTCAACCAATTAAGTAGAGAGAGAAAAGGGTAATGATGGAAAACTAGGAAAGTGATGGAGGGGAGGTTAGATGTCCACCTCACCACCCGGCAAACCGACTTCAAATGCCGCTTTCTTGTCCCCCAATCACACTTCTTATCCCTGTTTTCCTCTGTCCCCAATCTCACTCTCCTCTATTTAATGCTCTTCTCACTAAGTTTCTCTCTCTTCCCTCCTCTTTTCCCGTTTCGCCCCTAATGTCTTCTTGTAATTCCGACCATATCCCTGCTCTGTGACCCTTCCAGTTATTTTGATATTTTTTAAAGGGTGAGGGGGGGTTTTTGGAGTTGGAAGAGTGGACGATGACGATAGAAAGAGAGAGAGAGTGGTTGAAGAGGGACATATTTGGCTAAACAGAAGCCTGAATTTTCCTGAATTTGTAATTACCCGTTTGGGTTAATATACCAATTTGTAGCTGGTTTTTATGTAATTGAATTCTGGTGTACCACCATGTGAATGCAGATGAAAAGTTGCTTTAGTTATTACCACTGTGCTTGTTGGCTATTTATTGTCACTGCCCTCAAAATATCCACACCTCCGTCATATTTTGGATTTTAAGTCATTTACTTCATTAGAAAGGAAGACCAAAATCACATAGCTTTCACTGTACATCTTTTTTTGTTTTGGGACTTTTTTTTTTTTTTCATGTTTTCCCTCATTTTAGAATTTTGCTTATAGATATTACTAAAATGGTTCATATTCGAATTCAAAGACATAGTTATCTAAATGACATTAATGATCATAATTGTTGATGTTCATTACTAAAAATGGTAAATTGTATTTATTTTGAGGAAAAAAGGGTGGTGCGAAGCCAACATTTCCTTGTTTTAGCCGCCAAAGTTACATGCATTAGACTAATAGTCTTCGACAAAATTTTAAAAAAATAAAAATGTTTAACCATAATTCTGTACCACCACCTCAAAAATTGAAACTTAGTGGAATTAGGCTCTCTACATAACACAAAGGGTATAATTGTCCGTTAAAAGCCAGTAGGGGCAAACTTGACATTTGGGTTCCCCAACCAAGCGCACTTTAGCTGGAACCAGAAACCACCTATTACGTACGCCAGCGCATTTTAGCCACTACCAGAAACCATCTTTTGTGAAATCCTTTTCGCATCACTCATCGTTCCCACAAACAAAAAGAGAAATAATAAAAAATAATATTATCATGCCTACTGTAATAATTATACGAATAAAAAAATAAAGGATATTTTTTTAATAAGCCAATGGAAGGTTTGACGGCTAGGATTTATTCATTTCCATAATTATTACCCGTCCGATCCCTTCGCACTCCTTGATCGGCGCAATAGAAAAGGAACGTGTCCGTATGCATCATAAATATTAAGAAAAAGTTGAAAACAATAAAATAAAAATAAAAAGCCACAACCTTTTTTTTTTATGCGGTATTTTCCTTTTTGCCCCTACGGCTTTTTTATTTTAATTATTTTTTGTTATATTTTGTTTCCAAGCCTTAGAGTTTCTCGGCGAGAACAGCCTAAAAGCTTTTGTTGCTTTCTGCTTAATGGAAGGGCCTTGAGCTCTCTGTCTCTCTTTGCTAAGCTCTGCTCTGTTGCATTTCCCTTTGAGAATTTTCGAAAAGTGTTACTAGGCCTTCTTTTCTCTTTCTTTGTCTGATCCACAAGAGCTCTCTCAGGTACGTTGGCTGAGGAATATTCCTTAGTTTTAAAGCTTTTTTTCTTTCTTTTTTTTTCACAATATATTTGTGCTTGTAGTGTGTGTTTCATTTTGAGCTTTGGTTTGTTTGAAATCTGGGTCTGCGACACCCTGAGATCTTCCTGCTCTGTGAGTTTGAGCTTAATTTGTGGCTTATTGTTGATTCCTCGTGTTACTTTTATTTGTGTTTTTATTTTTAGATTTTTTATGCTTCGAAAATTTATTTGTTTTTCATTTGTACTTTGCATTATTTTGTTTTCTTCGATTCAAGGCAAGGTTTAGAGTACCATTTTTTTTCTCTCAATTTTTTGGGAGGTTGCTGGAGGGAAGCTTTTTTTTTTTCCAGTATTTTTAGTTTATCTAGATGTTTTGAGTTACAGTTTGTTGCTTTTTTGTATTTTATTATTCTTTTTCAGTAGAATGTTTGGCTTCCGGGAAAAGTTGGGAAATGGTGGGAAGAAAAAGAAGAACATGCTAAAGATTGAGATTTTACTATTAAGTTTATTTCTTTTTTATAGAAAAGAGGAGGGAAAAAAAATAGTTCAGGTAATGCATGTACGAATGAAAATTCTGAGTTGACTTTTTTTTTTTCAAAGAGTTGTTCTCTAATCTTATCCTCCACATTAAAACTACCAAAGTATTTGGAACTTAATTAAAAATATTTATTTCTATATTTTTTCCTATTTTTGGGATTGCGTTGTAAATGTTTGGTAAGTTTCCAGTGGAACTTCAAACTTTAACGTTTTAATATTTCCAACGAGTTCGTTCTTTGGTTTTGTTTCCTTTAAGTGGGTAATTTTGTTTCGTTTCCATTAGAAACTAGTTTCGGATCATCTTCTTTTTCTCTATATCTATTACCTACTAGGATACTGTTTTAGAGATTATTCGTTGTGCGTGTGTTGAATTTTAATGTGTGATAATCATGAACATGTTATTTAAAGCGACTGGCACCATGTTAGGTTGTATTAATTATGTTATCTTTCTGACCCTTTTTTTTTTCTTTGGTTGATTTAGATTGTTCCCTTCTAAAGCAGTGCAGTAGAGTATTAAATTCTGATGTCTCCACCACTGCTGGGTGGTGAAGAAGAAGGGCAGAGCAATGTGTCTCTGGTGGCTTCTTCACCCTCTATAGACTGCATCTCCCAGAATGGCTTGGGGTTTAAAGAACGAAATTACCTGGGGTTATCGGATTGTTCTTCGGTTGACAGCTCAGCAGTTTCAAGCTTGTCAGAGGAGAACAAGAACAATCTGAATTTTAAGGCTACAGAGTTGAGGCTTGGTCTTCCTGGATCCCAATCACCAGAAAGGGAACCTGAGCTTTGCTTGCTGAGCTCAGGAAAGCTGGATGAGAAGCCACTGTTTCCTTTACTTCCTTCAAAAGATGGGATCTGCTCATCGTCACAGAAGAATGTTGTTTTGGGCAACAAAAGGGGGTTCTCTGACACAATGGATGGATTCTCAGAGGTAAAAACTTCTGTATATACTGAAGGCAATTGGAGGTTTCACACAGCTGGATCCGAATCTGAATCTCCACAGTCTGTGGGACAAGGGAAGTTTCCTGGTAATGTAAGGCCATCTGGAGCTCAGCCAGTCATAATGAAAGAGGTGCCCACAAAGGTGTTACAAGAAAGGTCTCGTGCTACCAACGGAGCCAGCCCTAACCATGTCAGCGCTTCTAACAACAGTGCTCCAGCTGCTAAGTAAGTGAATAGTATGCATTCTGTGGCAGTAGTTTGTTTTTCTCCATTCATTTGTATTCAAATTGCTGAAATTTATTTATGACAGGGCGCAGGTTGTTGGTTGGCCTCCAATTAGATCATTTAGGAAGAATTCATTGGCCACCACTTCAAAGAACAATGATGAAGTTGATGGAAAACCAGGTCCTGGTGCTCTTTTTGTCAAGGTCAGCATGGATGGTGCGCCCTACCTGAGGAAGGTAGATTTGAGAACTTACTCTACCTATCAAGAGTTGTCATCTGCTCTCGAAAAGATGTTTAGCTGCTTTACCATAGGTAAGTTACTTTTCTAGTGTAATTTAGATTTGATATGAAGAGATTCATGTCTTCTTTCTTATAAATTAGGTGAGTATGTGACGGATTTCTATTTTATGGTAGTTGTACTTTTAAGCGTAATGTATTGATATAAATGGATGCTTGGTATCTGTTATTTCTAATGTAAATGAGGAATACACCAAATTTGGCATGGACCCAACTACTGCACATTTATTATGCTTTCAGGCCAATGCGGATCCCATGGCACACCAGGGAGGGAAATGCTGAGTGAGAGTAAGCTAAGAGATCTTCTTCATGGATCAGAATATGTGCTGACGTACGAGGATAAGGATGGTGACTGGATGCTTGTTGGGGATGTTCCATGGGAGTAAGTTTTGGTTCATTCTGTCAGTTTAGTTTTACGGATGTGTCGTTCTTTCTTATGAAAATAAAATTCTTAATGATTTAAATATAGTAGAGAAATTGCTGAATATAGAAAATTAACTGTTGTGGTTAATGCCATTTGTCATGCTATATTCAGTTGCCTTTCTTCCATATTAATGGTGAATATATGAGATTGTGTTACACATTTTATGTGTTGATGTGAGGGGGCTATAGCTGTAACAATTTAGAACCTCACCCAAAATGCTAGTCAAAGATAATAATTGGGTTCTTGAGCTATGCTTGAGTACTATACTGGAATATAGCCTGTGAGCAGAGGTTCTACATTCCGCAACACTTTGCTGGACTTCAATTTTTTGGAAGCTACTTGCATCAAAGTAGTTATTACTGTTCGAGGATATCCTTGAGGAATCCACTACCACTGTAGTGCATAGCTTAACCATGTAATTAAATTTGATATCAGTAAGACCTAAAATAACTAGGGTAATCAATTTTTGAATCCTTCAATTGTTCCATCAGTTTGTAGACATGGTGACCCTGTGTATAATGCTTGTGGTTGTCATGTCTTCATGATGTTATAAGGTAGTTTTTTAGTTATAATACCTGTTTTCTATTTTGGAAATGTAGGGTTGAATAGTTGGTCACTATTTTGTTGATGAAAATAAAAGAATCTAATTATCTCACAATAAATAAAGTTGAAAGAACTGTTGCATAAATTTCAAGGTATATATTTTTGGCAAACTATGGAAAGCTGAATCACAGATTGTTGATTTATAACTACATCCTTCTTTATTTTGTTATGTGTTGGGGACAAAAATATAATCTTCAAAACATGCTTAATAGTTACAGTAAAATACATACTGTCATGAAGATTCTTTAATTTTGTGGGTCCCAAAGGCCTGATGCAAACTCATTCATTTGCCTCCCTCCAGGCCTTCTGTATTTTGGTGTAAACTCTCTATTTGCTGGTATTGCTGGTAGTGTTATAATCCAAGTTGAACTAAGTTGGGACTATATATGCTAATGCTGGAATTTTTTATCTAGACTATTTCTAACATACATCCTAAATATCATTAAGCCATGACTAGGGGTAATGCTTTTCTGCTCTAATTCCTGCTGTGTTTGGTTACAGAATGTTTATTGATTCGTGCAAGAAGTTGAAAATCATGAAGGGTTCTGATGCCATTGGCCTAGGTATTTTTTGAATACTTTAATGGTTCTGCTTACTACGAACTTCACATTTGCAGCATCTGGGTCTTGCCGAAAATATTATCATGATATTATGGGAGTAGATAATAGCCAATCTCCTGATAGGAAAATTGGATTCTCAGTTTGATTTTGGCATAGTAGAAAGAAAAAGTTAGGTTTGGGGGCTATGTTAACGAAAGTTTGGAGAGTCCAGGCTAGTTTTGAGAAAATGAATTAAGAAAAATCAAATTTTTGTTATTGTTTCTCATCCAAACCACTTCGTTACATTTTATGATAGAATGCATGTGGATTTGTTAAACAGTTCTCTGAATGTTTAAAGCCCTGATGAGGTTATTTACAATCTGAGGTCTTCCTAGAATATTAGAGTTTGGATGGCAACTAGAATGCATGCAAGAGAGGCTTTGGAGTTAAGAGAACAAATTTGAAGCTTAGTTGCTGGACAGATTCCATAAACTGCTTATTAGGATTCTAGTTCGTCAAGGCTATATAGCAGCCCTCAGTTTTTGCATTTTACAATATTTAGTTAGTAACTGGTGATATTCATAATGCAATTGTTTTGTATGTGAAACTTTCTCATTCAAAATTGGCAACAAGTCTAGCACTCTTATCTTCTACTGTTTGATTTGTGGCATTAGCCCCTAGGGCCGTGGAAAAATCCAAGAAAAGGAATTAACTAGTGTCTGAAAATGATTGCTTTCTGGCTGTCAAATTCAAAAGTCAAAGTTCTGAAGGGTGTGGGAAAAGTAGAAGAAGAAGCTGGTAAAAAGTTGGAGGAGAACAATTTTGACAGGGATGGCCTCAGCTGGACTGCAGCTCATGATTCAGATTTGCAGATTCTTGTCTGTGTTGATGTTTTTGATTTGCAAGAAGAAAAGAGAAAGTTTGACAATCTATGTCTGAATGTGATTTGTTGGTGCGAGGAATGGACCTCCGTAAAAGTGATATTTAAGATTATTACTAGTGTCTTGTGGAGTTTCATAATTTTAATTTTTTTTAACAGTGATTTTTAAGATTATTAAGGTGTTTTGTATCTGAATGAATCTATTATACATCCTTGAAGATGTGGATATTGTGCTTCTCCATATCTCTACTTTTTAAATTTGACTTGAAGTCGGTATTTAGTTATCACATTTTATCCTATCAATTACTCTCTATGTTTCTTTGTTGATTCTTGTTGTAAATTATCCTAACCCTTTTGTTTTTTATGAAACTTGTTCTCATTCAAATACTTTCTGTTTGTGTTTAGTCTTTGGTCCAATCAAAATTATGCTGAACTTTTTCTTTTCTTTTTCGTTTTTTGGTAAAAAAACTATGCTAACTTGTTTCAGCAACCAAAATAATAAAATAGTTGTTAGGAATAACAATTTGTTGAATAAAACAATAACACAGCGTGAAAAGATGCGTAAAAGATAAGTTATGGTTGTATATAAATGGGTTGTATCATAATCTACCTTGTCGTTTACCTAACTTTTCATAGTGGTAAGGAAATCGGATGAGTTTTTGCACTTGTACGTAAGAGTTGTAATTGAGCCTTAATAATTTAAGTATTTATATTAGTTTATGAGAATTATAATTTAAATTTTAATAAATTTTTATTAAAGTTTCATATGTATTCAGCTTAGTTAAATTTTTTGTGGAGATTTTAGATGGAGAAGAAAGCATTAAGGTGAAGAGTTTAAAAAGTTAAAACAGTAATAAAATTTAATTTTTACACTAATATTCTTTTTTATTAAAAAAATAAAACTTTTCATTGTCCTTGAACACGTGGCCATTTAGATATCAATAGTTCATACTATGACATATAAAAAACTAACAGATTTATTTACCTTAAAAAACTTATTTGGGGAAAATGAACATCATTTCAATGCCTATTATTTTTTTTATATCATAAACATCAATATGAATTATTAATATTTTAATTTGTCACATATGATATGATATGATTACAAAAATATTAAACAGTGACAACTTAAGGAGAGGATTCTAATTTGTGATAAGCATGAATAATAGCTGGTATATATATTATAAATAGTATTATCAGACCATTATTCATTGGATATATTCAATTCGATTTCAATTTTTTTTTCATTTTGGTGAGATTATTCAATTAAATATCATGCAATAATAAAATGAATTGATTAGGTTATTTTCGTGCCTCTATGTGACAGGTATTTTGAGAATCACTTGATTTCTTTTTCTTTCATTTTTTTTTTCACGGGGAATGAGTAGTTTTATTTTATTTTATTTTTTTAAAAAAAGGAAAAAAATATGGAGACTCGGAACATTTTTGGGCAGTCTTTTAACCTTCGCTTCGCCATCCTATTAGAACGATCCCAATACGACGGCGTCTATCCATGCAGACCATCTCAGTTACACACGCAAGCCTCTCTTCCTTTAGCTCCGTATTGCTCGCTGATTAGCAGTAAGCATCAAAGCTTCATATACTCTGTGTTTGTTTTTATTTTTTGCATGGTTATTTTTTAGTACGTTTTCTAATGGAAAGTCTACTGGGTTTCCACTTTCCACTGCGTCAATGTTTTGGAGTTTGATGAATAAATGGCCCATTTTTTGCTTCACCCATATGCTCTATTGTGTTTCATGTTGATATTTTATCATTATATGCATAATTGGTCATGAAACTGATCCCATTATCTCCATTCTGGATGATATATCTTTTAGTTCCTCGAAAAGCACTATATTGAAAAAAAAAAAAAATAGGACCATTTGTTTTTCTAATCAGTCTTATTAGTAATGCTTTGATAAGAATTTGAGGTGATTCATTCCAATGGGTCTCATTTTTCTTTACCGTCTAAGATATTGACTTTCTTGAAAACAAATTCTGGTCTTGGATAATTTTGCAGGGAGTAATCAAATAAAATACAAGCATGCATGTATGTATGCATGTATTAGTGTAAGCTTTTTTAGTAAAATAAAGAGAAGAAGATTTATTTGCAAGAAAATGCGATAGATTGACATGTCTCATGGGTTTTTGGAGGATAGATTGACATGTCTCATGGGTTTTTGGAGCAATGTCACGTTTACAGGTTATAAGAACGAGTTTTTCCCCTGTTAGACAAACTTAAAGAGCTTTTGGTTATGCTTAAAACTTATTTCTGCACCCAATTAGAATTTAGCTTATTAATATAGGGAGCAATGTATTGGTCTATGATAACTCTGATCCCATAATATACTTTTATCATTATTTTGAGTTTTAAAAAAATTATAATATGTACTTGGTATTCTGTCTTATTATTGCACAATGGACTGTGGAAGTGGATTACATGTCTGCCAAAATTCTGAAAACATTTTGTTAAGATCAATTAGCTGTTGAAGATAAACTTATGTGAGAGACCCCATTCAGTTCTTTTTTAAGGTCTATTTGGTTGAAAACCAAAAAATTGGAACTCATTTCGGGGAAAAATAATCAAAAGTCAGCAAATTATATTAATTGCTATTGCCTCAATTAAAAAATTGGAACTCATTTTAGGGAAAAATAATCAAAAGTCAGCGAATTATATTAATTGCGATTGCCACACTATCAGAAAGGCTCTAGACTTCGTTAATTTTATTGTGATCTGACGAGGATTTTATGGTTCAGGTCTTAGGAGAAATTCGGATTTGATCAAGATCTCAAAGCACATAAAAATGGGTGACAATGCAGCAATATGGGTTGGGAAACTGTCAAATCAAGAACTTTGGTGTATGATTTGTACTCTCTATCTTGTTCCTATGACACATATTTTTTGATATAGAATACTCAAAAGATTGAAGAATGCTCAAAAGATTGAAACTTTGTACGTTAGAAAACAAGTCAGGTTGGCCTTAATGAGTGAGGGACGCTTACAGCACATACAGCTTACAGCAGGGCCATATTTTCGAAGGATTATTATATGATTTCAATGTTTCTTATTCTATGTAATAGCATCTACTAATGTGTGGAAAGATAGAGATGGGGTGTGTTTGTGTATTGTGTGTACGCACCTCCTAGTCACTTTTAGAAGGTTTTCTTTGTCAGTTGATGTGATTTTTACCTTTTGAGTAGATGCCATAATCTGGTATCAATTCTTCTACACCATACTAAAGATTTTATTTGCCGTCCTTTAACTATTTTTTGTTCTACTTTTTATTTTCTCTTACTGTATTCTGACTGTGCTATTCAACTCTGTAAGCCCCTAGTCTAAAGATGAGTTGATCAAATCACCTAAATTACGTATGCGTGTATTTTAATGGAACAGGACATTGATAATGGCATGATGGGAACATCCAATCTCCATGGTAAAGAATAAGACCTCAGTAGGACCTCAATATCAGGCATTATTAAGAATTCTTAATGTCTTCATTAAATCAAGGGACAGTTTTTTGTGTGGGTAACTCAAAACAAGGCCTAGCAATTATCTCATTTAGCTTTACATTATGCATATGGAAATAGAATGTTATACTGTTCAATATAGTCTGCATTTGTGCCTATCTAATGTTCCTTTCACTTGGAAATTGGATGCTTGCTAGTGTGCTACAAATTTGACAAGGATCTTTCCATTTGAAATATTTTCAATCAATCCATGGAAATTTGGATTTCATCTTGTTTGTCACTTGAAAAGCCAAGACTCCAATTTTCCAAGGCAATAATACAGGGAAACAACCTAGAATGCAGACTGTTGATGATAGTTGTAATATAATCAGTTTCTATATTTAGTTTCTAGAATTTTTGCTTTCTGAATCTCCGATTCAGTGCTAAGCTGTGAATTGGGATGATTGAGCTAGTGTTTTTCCGTTTAATATTTTCCTGCAACATTATGTTAACATATGGAAGTTCAGCTGGGCAATATATTGCTTCTCTCTTGAATCAGAAGAATGAACTGACATAATATTCTTGCTCAATATGTGTAGCTTTTGATGTAATTATATCATTGCCTTTACTCCTATAGCATAAAGGTTATCATAATTCCTGATTAGTGCTAAAAGTACACCATGTTTGGTAATGTCCTGATGACTACACTAACAAGCAAGAATTATTATTGTCTTCAGGTGATATGATCAGATCCAACAACTGAATTAAAGCAAATTTGATATGTTTGACTTTTGATGCTTCAATAAACCACTTTCCTGTAGCAGGAAGAGCTTGTAGATTTTTTTTCTGAAGTATGATCTTTGTAAGTGGAAGAAATCATTCTGAGCTTATTTGTTATTAAACAGTATAATTTGTGTTTGTACAGATCATATTCATATCTGTCCATTAAACAAGAGAATGTTCTAATTGGTTCATTGCTGCAATTACAAAACATTTCCCCTATTCTATATGCATCATTTTGTCTGATGTGACAATTATATGATTTTTTGTTATCGCACCTTTTGACTTTCCATACTGCAATGTTGACCTTTTTGGTTGGAAAAACTGTTAGCCTTGTGATGTGTGGCTTTGGATTTAGCCTAAGTGGTGATGCTGTTTGGTTTGATTGCTGTATTTAATTATTATCAGATAAGTGCTAGCTTAATCATGACATACAGCAATTAAAAAAATCTCAAACCTAATCTTTTGATAGGGTTTCTTTTACTTGAAATTTTAGATTCCAAGGGTAATCATGTTCCTTTGATTTCAATCATGTAAAATTGAGTGGCTTATGATGTTGTTGCTGATTAAGGAATCTTAACCTTTTATTTAAAAGTATCTTTAAATAATATACTATATTATGTGTTTGAATTATTTTTCAAATGATACCATCCTAATGAAACTGTTATTTCAATGACAGTGTGGGGAAGTGTGGGGAAGTTTTATCTTATGGAAAAGTATTGGAGCTTGATGATCATATACTAGTGAGAGCCTGGTATAAACCAACCAAAGCTCTGGAATCTCTGGAATCGGATGACCTTTGTTTCCTCACCCACAGATACACACATCGGATTGAACAGAACACCAATGTATTTCAAGTTTCTAATAGTATTCTTTGCTAAACTTTGGGTACCCAATAACACTTCATTTCTGGCCTATATACTGCATTAGTATCCTTTGGCCTATAGTTTGCTTTGTGTAAAGCTAACACACAGCTTTTGATGTTTAAAAGTTACCCATTACCTTTTTTGCATGTTTCTGGATTGTGATTCACGTTTAATATCAGAAAGGGTAATATTCATTAATCGTTGTCGTCTAGGGTCTTAATCATTGGAATAATGTTTTTTTTCCCCCCCAAGATAAAATCATCTTTCAGTTCCTGCCCTCTGACGTGTTATACTTCTTTTGTTTTTTTATTAATGTTAATGGGGTGTTGCTGAAGCTAGTTAAGATTATATAAAATTAGTCTCTGTCTGGTTCTGTACTGATAGTGAAGTAGGTCACTATTTCTTTGACCTTCAGGAAAAATATTCTCTGTGGGAGAGGTTATTGGCTTTAATGGAATCTTTCTGGACTGGTTTTGTAACTCAGTAGCAATCTTTAATTAATTAGTGGGAAAAAGCTGTAGTGGTTAGTGTGAGGTTCATTGTAATTATTTGATTCATTTGTAGTATTTGGCTGAAAATTTTTTTGCCCAGTTAATGATTTCAAGGTAATTCTTGCATTAACTTTTTTTCTGTGAGTATACTCCAAGCCAACCATAAATAATAGGCCCCATATGTATCACTGCTTGTAATCTTTTAGATTGGCTAATTTGGAACCATGTGTTTCCAACTTTCTTCATCTTTTAACCACAGAATCTAACCTTTCTTCAGATTTAGATTGCCAACCTTTCTTCTTTCTAAGAAACTTTGGCTTGGAAATGCAAAAGTAGAAACACCAACTATCTTTGAAATAGCAGTTCTTGATTCCACTTTTCTTCTTTTCTATCCAGTGTAACTTTTATTAGCGGCCAACCAAAGAAAGCGTTTCCATAGGCTCTATAGAAAAAGCAAAGGAAAAAAAAACATTCAAATGGCTAAAAATGGTTTTGACCCACATGTACCTCAAACTGTCCTACAAATAAGATATACTGTAAGGTACATACATTCTTAATGCCCTCATCCCATTGAATTGAACAATCGCGTCAGCCTTTGGGCCGCACAAATTTTTCTTTTCTTTTTTTCAATGAAATCATCATTATTCAATTACACCCTTTGAAAATGAAAGGAATTTAGGGCCATAAACCATAGTGCGAAAAAAAAATCTGTGACCTTTACCTTCCCCTTAATATTTTATTTTTGGATTTATTTATTTTCTCCATTGATAGTGAGTAATTATAGGCCGTCTAAAATGAGCAGATGAAATTGCACTGCTTGTCATACAAAGTCGTTTTCATACACCTGTAGGGCAACAACTCATTACCAAGTGCTATGAATGTGATACTTTATCATTGAATTATATCTTAACTTTGTACTTATCTCACAACTACTTGCACATTTTCATTTTCTTTTGTCTGATTTGCTTTTCTGGTTGATTCAGAAAATTGGAGTGCTACTAGGTCAAACAAAAGTTGAATTGGGTTTAAGGGAAAATGGGCCTTTTTTTTTTTTTTTTTCAATGTACTACTGTATACAAGTCAAGTGGAAGAAAATGAAGCGAACAGAGCAGGTTCTCACTCATTTTCGCATACCTAATTAGCCATAAACAAGATAAAGAATTGTATGAAACTAATAACTTCTTGTTTACAAGTTTGATTAATTAGATGTTTCTTTCACTTCCAAATAATGTGTTCAATGTTGATGATAGAGACTCCCTCTACCACATTCATTAACACGAAGACCCTTCATCAATGCACCATGGAATATTCCTTCACATATGTACTCTAAGCTGCCACATCGCCACTGTAACACAAAGATCACTATTAATGGCTGCAAATCCACTTCCTTTTAAGAGGTTCTTTCGTGTTCGTCGTCGAGCCCGTCTACGCGTTTCTCCGACTACCCCATTTAAACATGTTCGTTGTGGCAAAAAGTCGTTTTCATGGCCATTAATTAATACTTGCACGTACTCAAACAACATTCATAATATATACAAACACCTTCAACGTTAGATGTCGTACCTCACTATTAAACCCTTGCTATGATCATACTCGTTTACATCATTTTACTATGAATTGCACAAGCGCAGCGAGGTAACAATATTGGTCCATATATTGCTAGATGTACACAGTACATTTTTATTATATGAGGTAGGTGAAGATGGCGATGTTCATGACTAGCTATAGAATAGTTTAGGATAGAAAATCAGATGGTAATTTACTTGGTGGTGATATGTTTCTTGCCAGCTATGCATGCACGCATATAATAGAGGAAGGCCCTTGTGTACTATTTTCAGGTTAAAAAATTATTTAAGATGATAACTGTTCATCTCTCAAAACGAAAAACGCAATATTATAATCTTCTTGATTCATTACCTCTTTGAAGTTCAGAGGCCAAACCAAAGAGCTTGCTCACATATATAATCCTCTTTATTTTTCCTTTTATTTTATGGGACTTCATTTTTTGGATAACTATCATCTATGGTTCTAAACTTCTATGCATATTAGTTTTCATTTTTGGCTACAAAATAGTAAGAGTATATAAATTTAGCCTTGAGGGTGAGTTATGATGAAGAATGTGGTTCATTAATTTCCTAGAATGAAGCATCTATGTGCAATTAAAAAAAAGAAAGGCGTTGTATAAATAGTACTTGTTATAGATGTACATGCATAATTTTTGGAGTGCAGCTATTAATTATAGTTAGATGGTGGGGATTCTATAGCAGCTATAAGTTCATGGCATGTGCCCCAATAATAGCAACCTCACAACCACCAACCAGAGCCAAAATCTCTCTAATTAGTGTTTCATTTTCTTCCTCATAATGCATGATTACTATACCAACTATTTGTTTATTTTATTTTTATTAATTGATAGAGCTGCTTATATCTCTTTCCCTTACTTCTATCCTGCTTATCCATGTGACTTTACCTGGTTCTTCTGACATTCAAACCCAATCTCCCTATAACTTAATGGAAAATTTATGTACTAATGAATAAACAAAACTAAACCCCTTATTAAAAAATCTTTAATCAGTTATTATTATGTCAGTTTTATGTATTCTTTGAGGTTGTACATGTGAGGCCAAGCAATTTGGTTAGCCCATTATTGGCTGCTGTCCTCATGGGGGAGAAGATTTTCTTCCTTAGGGTATAATTAATTTATAGCCCTTTTGCACCAAGCACTAGCACATAGATAGTGGAAGAGAATGGCCTTTTTCTTTTTTCTTTTTCTAATATTGTTAAATTGTTTTTATGAGCCCCAGCTGATTAAGAATTTGAGGATATGGTTGCCCAAAAAAAGTTCATCACTAGCACTTATGAGAGCTAAAAATAATTTAACCTTTTTCCTTTTCTTTTCCAACATTTGCTTATCCACTCCACTGCCCAGTTTGTGATGATTGTGTAATAGTTTAAGTTTGTAGATAATGAGGTTGACAAAAAATAAACATGTAGAAAAGTGTGTGCCTTTGGAGGAGGAGGCTCTTGGTGGATAGATTTTGCTCTACCATTAATGGGCATGATTATGATCAATATCTCCATTTCCAACTTATAGGGTGTTCAAGGGCTATAGCTTCACCTACATCTATGCAAATATATATGTATATAGAGGGTGCCTTTCTACTAAGGATCTTTCATTCACTTAAATGAGTATTTGCTTATGACATATATTTTAAGCATTCATATATGAATATCAGTGGGCCCAATAGTTTATATGGCAGAAATTTTTATACTAAGATTCAAACAAAATCCTATTAAGAGAGAAAATGAATTTTAAATTAATGTCAATTAAATTTTTTCATAACATCGTCGAACTCATTGTGTTTCTTCGTTGGAGAATTCTATATATATATATATATATATATATATCTATATATATATATATGAGAGAGATTTAATTTGTTGAGATTTTTTTGAAACTTTTTCTCAACTTGGATTTTGAAAAATCTTCTAATTAATCAAGTATTCCTTGAAGCTAGCATCTCTCCATCTTTCATGTGCATGCAAGTTTGCAAATATTTCAACTCTATGAGAGTTTTTTTTTTCCTTAAAAAAAGGAAAGGAAAAAGAGAGAGAAGAAGGATTCTCTCATTAATTAATATTTAATAAAGGTATGAGATACCCTTCCTTGTAAGATTCAATTATTTGTTGGAATATATAATTTGAAGAAAATTAAAGGCAAATCTCTGTGTATTCATTTTTAAGGCAATGTACAAAGCATGCCCTTTAATATATTAGACCAAATCATATACATTTGGGTTATCCCTGATAAGACTACCATATATATATATATATATATATATATATATATCATGATATATAGATCTCAAACATAAATTGGTTCAGTTTCCTATCGATTCCCAAGACAATGAAAATTGGGGAAGGTTTTTTATGTTCACATTAAAAGGTTTGATATAAATAAATCTCACAAATATATGATCTTAGTAATATATTTTATACCCAACTCATGCGGGTGCTCTTATTTACCAAAAAAAAACTCATGCGGGTGCTCCTTTTAAAATATTAAACAGATTTTATATTAGAAAAAAAAGAAAAAGGGAAACTTTGCCTTAAATAGCATCATGCTCTGCCAATAGAGTGTTACCAGGTGGGTTTTATGGGTTGATGTAGAAAAATGCAGTAATAAATCACTTGAAAATATATAAAGAGAGCTTCCACAGAAAAATAAAACAAATAGTCTACTTAATTTGAACTCTATATCTTGTTGCTGATCCCTAGCAACTTGTTTTCTCAAGCACAAGAGCTTGAATTTAGGGGTATGCATGAGGACCATTAATCACCCTTCACCAATGTGGTTCATTTTAGGGCAAAGTGTGAGACAGCAAAGTTTGCAAGTGTTCATGTATTTGGGTACATAAAAAGACCAAAACCATGCCAAATGGTTGAGGTTCATATTATAAATTCACAATGGATTAAAAAAAGTAAATATCATCATTCACCCCAAATATCTATTATACTCATACTAATTGGGTAACATATGATTGTATATCGGTGTGCCAATAATACATACCAATCGAATGCACCAATTAATTGGTTTTTTTTTTTTATCTCTTTCATTTCTTTATTAAAATGATCAATTATTATTTACTTTTACATTTTACGTTTCAAGTAATTTTCCTTACCAAAAAAAAAAAGAAGACAATCTTGAATTACAATACTCCCCTATGATTACTTGTTCATTTGCTTTTACATTATTTGCATATTTTAAAGCTTTGAGTAATCCCTACTTCATATTTTTCAAAGTATATACAAAAAGAAAGACATTATGATAAAATACAATTTATATGAAAAAAAAAATTGTCTGAAAATTGTGAAATTAATAGGATGACAATGACATATGAAACAAGTTGGAGAAGTTGTCCAGAGAACACTAGAAAATAGAATGATTGTTTGGCAGCTGAAAATAAATAAATAAATAAACCCATAAATGCAATTAAATTGTACTTGACTGTATTTCTGGGTAGTACACTGTGCAACTACAAGGCCCCTTCTGACCAGCAAACCAAGGCCTAGACTTTCAACAACAAAGCCCATCACGTGCCCCACATGGGGGCGATAGGGTCAATATCGTAATTCACCCACAATTGTAGGTTACTCAACCGGTTGCTGGTTAAGTTTCCGTTTACCCAAGAAATATTTTAAAAATAAAATAAAAATATACAGAGACTACCGCGAGGAGGAAAAAAGCAAAGCATTGGAAAAAAAAAAAATTAATAAAACAAAGGACGCAGTTAACGAGGTCATACTACAATTATTTGACACTGATTAGTAAAATTTTTGGATCGTAAAAAAATTTAAATATAAATATAAATTTATTTTTTATTTTTTACTGGTGATCGTACGGCCGAGTTCCGAGGGAGTTGACTAGCACCGTCCCAGTTGGTTGCTATTTCCAAGGGTGGCGAACCGTCAGGCGAACCTAACGGCGTTAGAGCTTGTGGAAAGGCACGTGACATAGAGAGAGAGAGAGAGCGCCATATAATTGACTGGAAAAAAACACTGTCATTTGTCAAATCAAACGGACTCCGAACTCTGCTTTTTTTGGGAAGGTACTTTACTTCCACTTCAGAAGTCTTCAAAATTTTATTTTTTAAAAAATAATTATTTTATAATACAAACAAACATATATATATATATATATATATAAATCTAAAATCCTGTACTGTAGCATCGATGAATGTCCTTATTTCCAATTTTTTTATTTATTTTGTTTTAAAATGGAAATTCCGGATTAACTTAGATAGTATTTTATTTACAGTATTTTCTACTTCGTTAAAAAATAAATATTAACTTAATTCCATAGAAAATCAATTTTCTTTTATTTGTTATTTTTTCTTTTTACCCCAAATGAACAAGCAGCTTCATTTGTCATTAGGAAATATAGCCTAAGATAGTACACTAATTTTCTTTTCAAATAATGTTTATTTTTGTAATATCAATCAAATGGAATCATATTATTTTCATTTTTTTTCCTAAAAAAAAAAAGAAAAAGAGTTTTTAAAATTAGTGATAAATATATGTTTTGAACTGACCAATGAAATGAAAGAAACCCCTCCAATATTTTTCCATTTATGCTTTGCTTCTCTGACCCCACAAAGACAATCATTGATCATCCAATCCAAGTCCCCACTTTTGTCTTCGAAATAATTGCATCTCAAATGCAATCTTTGAATTTCAAATCCAAATTAAAAAAATAAATAAAAAAAGTTTCCAAATTGCATCAAATGGGAAAATATGGAAGTCATCCAATGCTATATGATACTAAATGGTATAGTTTCAAAGTTTTTCTTCAATTTTGAAGATGTTTTTAAATTGTAATTAATTGGGTGATCCTTATTTTCTTATAATACATAACAATTGAGTTTCTTGCCAAGAGGAATGCACTAAGTATACAGCAAAAAAAAAAAAATCAAATTAGGTTATGGAGTCTAAATTTGGTAAATTTCCTAATTAGGTGAGAAAATATTCATTAATCGCCATTTTATCCTACCATACTAGTCTACATCACAATTTCATCCTAACACGTCACTAGGTCACGTACAATAGGAGTACCAAAAACCCAATGTAATATTTTATTTTCATATATCTATTATCATATTATATATAAGAATTTGGTTTAAAGAAAGAAAATAAAAAATAATAGCTTCTTTAAAAAAAAAAAAAAAAACACTAGTTGGTAGATTCTTTTTGTCTAATAAAAGAAAATTATAAATCTTATTTTAAAACCCAAACTAATCCTACTTTGAATTTTTAAAAACATCTCTACTATTTTATTATCTCCGGCGGTCAACAAGTTTGGACAAGGAAATTGGGTGTATTATTAGAATACAAAATTGATTGAATACAAATTTATAATGATTTTTTTTTTAATAAAGAAATTCATAAATTAAAGAATCTCAAGTAATTTTGGATGTATTATAATTGAATTTTTTTTTCTCTTAAAAACTAAAAGAAGAAAATAATAAAATCTATATAAAATTCAGCTAAAGAAGATGAGGCAGACCCTACCACCTACCCTACGCATCCTCATGGTCATGGACTACTGGGTCACTGCTTTTCATAATTATTTTTATATTTTAATCTGTTTCTCTCCGGATTCTGGATTTCTAGGGATCGATGAAGAAAAATAAAATAAAATTTGGCTGTTATTCTAATGTAATAAATGAACACTAATTAATACTACTGGGGAAAAAGTGAGTGAAAATAATAAATAAATAACGAAATGACCATTTAAGCCTTCCATAAAAAGATCCCACGCATTAAATTCACTCCACAACGGAATGGACCCCACGTTGAACGGACACAGATTAAGCACAGTTTGTTTTTTTTTAATTTATTTGTTAGCATTGAAACGACCAACCCCGGAAATGTCAGTAAATAGTTGCTCAATATTCATGCATGTAAAATTGTCAGACCAAATTAAGAAAAATTGAAAAGGAAATAATAAAATAAAAATCTCCAAAATCTGTATTTGTGAGGAAATGGCCAAAACGAATAGGAGTGAGGCAAAAGGGTGAATCAAAATAGCCCTTCTTGTTAACACACCCACCACCACCCCCAATGACTCACAACAACACACAGATTGAGATCCCTCTGGCTCCATTATATTCGACTGTTCACTGATGAGTGTGTGAGGGAGGGAGAGAGAGAGAGAGGGGTCGGTGACCATAACATGGGAATAGAATAGGACAGTTGCATCCCCCCAAATTCCAAGAGGCTCCTGTACGCTCGTTGACTTGTTGCAGCAGGTAAGCTAACCTCCAACTGTCAGTAAACATGTATTAAAATGAATGTGAGATATTTAAATTTTTTTTTTTTTTTTGTTTAAGATTTTGAAGAGGCCGTCTAAAATTCTATATTTGTAATGGGGGGATAATAAATCCCAAATCCCAGAGGGCAATCAGAGAGAGAAGGTGGTGGTGTTGAAGTTTGGCAGGGGCTTTTCATTGCAGTGTGTCTTTTTGGGGGCTTTCGAAAGAGAAAGATACAAAACAACACAGAGATAGACAAAAGAAAGGAAATAGAAGCATGGGAAAGAGCAAGATCAAAAGGCCTCTCTCTATTATATCTTTTATCCTCTAATTCTTCTTCTCATAAAACGTACAGCACCACCCCGTCATTCACTTCCATTCCATGCTCTGTACTACCAATTCAACAACACATAAAGGTTTAAGATCGATACCTTGAAAAAATGGTGACTGGTTGGAGAAGGGCCTTCTGTACATCCATCCCAAAAGACAGACAGAACAAGGTTTTGACAGAGAAGCAACAGCATTGTGACAACACCAGCAACACCCACAGCCCCAAAATCAGCTCCAAGTTCGGATTTTTCTCCAACCCATCAACTCCCAGATTGCAGTCTCAGCCTGTTTCCAGCCCCAGCCTACGTTGCCGAACCACTGCCAACACACCCACTTCGTCCCTGCCCAGCAGCCCAAAGCTCCAATGCAACGTCTCTGCACCCCACTCCAAGAACAACAGCCCCAGATTGTTTCAGTTCTCCAATCCATCCTCACCCAAATCGCCTTCCAGCTTCTCTCTCCTCAAATCCAGCTTACGAATCTCCAAAGTTAGCATCCTTTTTTTTTTTTTAATTTCTCCTACATATGATTTTCCATCATTGATCACTGATAGTATTCCTTGATTTCATTACCTTTTTGCTGACGTTTTTTTTCTCTTTTCCCTTTTCGCAGAGTAGGTGTGGAATCTGCTTGCAGAGCGTGAAAGCTGGTCAAGGAACAGCCATTTTTACTGCCGAGTGTTCGCATTCCTTTCACTTTCCTTGCATAGCCTCGCATGTCAAGAAGAACCAAATCCTAGCATGCCCTGTTTGCAGCACCAACTGGAAGGAGCTTCCCCTGCTCTCTATCCACCATACTTCTCACACTCCACAGAGCGGAGTAACAAAGAGCAGAGAGCCATCCAAGCTCAGAGATGTCAAAACCAAGTCTTTGAGAGTCTACGACGACGACGAACCTCTGATGTCTCCCACTTCCGGTGCCCGCTTCAATCCTATACCCGAATCCGACGAAAACGAATCGGAACAAGACGAAAACAGCTCCGTTGAGTTCCAAGGCTTTTTTGTGAACGCTCCCACCCCTCATTTTATCGGAACCAGCAACATTAATCTCCGAAATGTTGAGGTGAAGCTGTTGCAGGAGTCGGCGGTTGTGGCGGTTGGAAGGAGCTACGAGACATACGCTTTGGTACTGAAAATCAAAGCTCCGCCGTCCAACGCAGCCAGTGGCGTAACAACGTCGTCACTGCTGAAGCCGGCGCGTCGTGCTCCGATTGATTTGGTGACGGTTCTCGATGTGAGCACGACTATGAACGGTGTCAAGCTCCAAATGATGAAGCGTGCTATGCGACTAGTCATCTCCTCGCTTTGCTGCACAGACCGCCTATCCATTGTCGCATTCTCTGCAACTTCAAAGAGGCTGTTACCCCTCAGGAAAATGACCTCCACCGGAAGAAGATCCGCTCGCCGGATCGTTGACGCCATTGCCGGCGTCGGTCAAGGTATGTGCGTCAACGACGCACTCAAGAAAGCTGCCAAGGTGCTCGAAGATCGGCGTGAGAGAAACCCGGTCGCCACCATCATGCTTATGTCGGACGGTCAAGACGAGCTCGCCGGCAAATCCAGTTTCGCCAATCAGAAGCGCTCCTCTCCTGTAGTATCATCCACGCGCTTGACACACCTGGAGATCCCCGTGCACACCATTGCATTCAACGACATAGGTCACGTGCCGTCGGAGGACGTGTTCGCGAAGTGCGTTGGGGGATTGTTGAACGTGGTGGTTCAAGATCTCAGGTTTCAGCTCGGTTTCGCATCCGGTTCGGCTCCGGCCGACATTGCCGCGGTTTATTCCCTGACCGGTAGACCGGCGGCGGTTGGGCCGTGTTCGGTTCGACTCGGTGATCTCTACGCCGAGGAAGAGAGGGAGCTACTGGTTGAACTGAAAGTGCCCGCTTCTTCAATCGGGTCCCACCACGTGCTGTCCGTACGTTCATCGCACAAAGATCCATCGTCTCAGGAGCTCGTATATTCCAAAGAGCAAGCGCTGCTCATCCCTCGGCCCCACGCCGTTCGATCATCTACGCCGAACATTGAACGGTTGAGGAACCTCCACGTCGCCGCACGAGCCGTGGCGGAGTCGCGCCGCTTAGTCGAGCACAACGATCTGTCTGCCTCTCATCACTTGCTGACCTCGGCTAGAGCTTTGCTCATGCAGTCGAGCTCGGCTTCAGCCGAAGAGTACTTGCGCGGCTTGGAAGCCGAGCTAGCGGACGTTAACCGTCGCAGACAGCATCAACAACTACAGAGCCAAAAACAGAGAATCAGCGGGCGGGAGTTGAATCGGGCAAGCGAAAAACCCGACCCGCTTACGCCGACTTCGGCTTGGAGAGCCGCCGAGAGATTAGCTAAAGTGGCAATCATGAGGAAGTCTATGAACAGAGTCAGCGATCTGCACGGCTTCGAAAATGCCAGATTTTAGTATCTTTTTTTTTTTAATTAGTTTTTTTCTAAAATATTTTGTAATACAAAAGAAATATATATTTGAATATAATCCCAAAAGAAATAAGTTTTGTACTTTTTTCTTGTTGCTTAAAAAAAAACCCAAAAGGGCAAAAATAAAAAATAAAAAAGATCAGATAGGGTGGGCCCAGGCCCATAATGGAGACAAGCAATACCCGACGGTTAGGCCCTTTTCTGCAGTGTATAGAAGTACCCTACAGGGGTTGATTGAATAGTTTGGATGCGTGTATTTTGATTTGTCTTTTACTCTCCGTTTTAAAATCCCTTTCTTTTTTTTTTTCCATCAACCAAACAGAACTTTATATTCCTATTTATCCTAAAGAAATTTAGGGAATGAAAATGTAGGAGTAGAAAATAGTAGGGATGCAGGGTATATTTGTTCTTTTCTGTTCAAACAACCATCTTATGCATATATATGTGTATAAAATCTGGTTGTTGGGTTTAATCAATTGAACGTGTATAACGCATTAGCTCCACAAAAAAAAATAATGTTGAATAATGGATAGGTCAATTTTTGGACGTTTATGTAGAGGTATCAGCTGGTTTAATGATTTTGGTGGGTTTGAAGACAGAGAGAGTGGGCTTTGGCTGTGTTTTAGAGAGACTTGGGATACTGCCAAATGCTTTGTTTTAAGTGAATTGTTATATATATATATATGTGTGTGTGTGTGTGTGTGTGTGTGTGTGTGTGTCACTTTTTTTTGTATTTTTACCATCGATTAGCTTTAAGAATTTTTGGAATTGAGGGCTTTGTCCTAATCATAACCAGTTTGGGTTTTTATAACTTACATATGATTCTGTTGTTTGCTAGTGTTCTTACTTTAATAATACAAAGTCATGGATTCAAATTCCTTAATTCAATTAAAACATTAAGTATTTGTCATTGTTCAATGAATTTACAACCTTTTTTTTTTCTTCATCTTTATATTGTGGACCTCTCATGTGTCACGCACTAATGAGTGAGATTTTTTTTTGTTTTTACAATGTTGGTACCAAAAAAGAAAAAGCTCAAAAGGGTTTTGGGCAAGCAATTATGCATCTCTAGCCATGTATAAATGAGAAAAAAAAAAAAAAGTGTGAGAAAAAGGGTGATGAATCCCACATTTTTGCCTTTATAATTATTCTGGTAGCCTAATAGATATGATTTCATTTCCTTTCCGTAAGTTCTCGCAAAGTGTGGAAAGTGATGAGAGGAGGTTGATAATTCCCTGAAATGGGGAAATATAGGATATGCATGAACATTCTTTGAGTGCAAAATTTGTTTGCATGCTCTACTTGCCAAAATAAAATTCCACATGCTTTTTACTCTTTAAAGAGGTTTTGATTGAGTACTGCTATACAGGGTACTTTGTCACGTCAGTCCCACATCATATAAAAAACCAAACTAAAAGAAACTATTACGTATCCCAAATACATACCTTTCTGATTAGTTTTGGATGCAATGCCCACATTTTGGGTTCATCTTCAAAATGGCAACCATCTGCCTACTCGTATTTATGTTTGTGAATTGACGTGTTAGACAATCATATGGTAATACAGTTAGGTCCTATACGTAGTTGAATTATTTATTCCTATTAAAATTCACCAAAAACATACAAGAAAGAATTATTATACCCATTAAAAGTTGATCAAACATGATTTGATGTACTGCCTATAGTATTGAACCCGATACTGGGTACTTCATGTTTACTGCAATATGTCAAAGATAGTGGGCACTTCAGCTTTGAGAAACTACAAGGTTTTATATGGACTTGTCGTTCTGATCTTCATATCTTACCAGCTAACCAAAGTAAAAATAATCTTAAAAAATATTATAAATATTGGACCACTAGTCCATCACTTTCTAGTTTCTCTTTTCATGTACCAAGAGAGAGTCAGACTTTTACGTTAGCATGAGAGTTTAGTTACCCGATTGTAAGAAGAAGAAAAAAAGGTGTCAAGGCCTTTTTCAAGCCTAAATCTGCGTGAAAGATACAAAAGGGAGTGACATTAACTTGTGCCTGAAAGGGGGCTTATGGCTTAGAACTCTTCCACGGTGTCCTGCTCATCAGGTGGAGCTCTTTTACTACGCTTTTGGGTGTTACTCTTAGAATTCCTTAAATTGCGCACACTTTTTAAGCCCTTTTGGTGGTATTAATGAGTGCCTGCCTTTTTTTAACCTTTTTATTTTTTTATAAGCTACTTTTACAATGTGCAAGTGCATTCAGAGGAACATATACAAGTTTTTTATTTTTATATATCCCAAAGATAAAGGGCACACCCTTCCCTTCTCTTCTCTTGTATATCCAAAAACTTAGGCAAAAATATTTCAGTACCAAGTTATGATTATACATCTGTGGGGGGTAGCTATGTCCCTTTAGTGCGTGACAATATTAAGGATTCTTTAGTAGCTATCACTACCTAGCAGGAGAGGTTCAGTATAATAAGTAGATACTGTAGATTCTTAGACGTTGGTCGAGAATTTAAAACAAAACTACGGCAAAAATCTAATGAGAAAGTAACAACCAAAAAGTAGTTCTTATTAATTTTTGGCTTGGGCTCTAGTGAGGCTGACCATAGTTCTTTTTGTAGGCCTAGATTTGGCATAAGACACGTTGTTACTATAAAGCCCGGCCCGTTAGCCGTTCCACACCATAGACTGAAGGCCCAAGGGGAGCATTATTGTTTTCACAATGCAACTTTGTCTTCGCCAAAGCATTAATCAGATGAGGGAGTTTTCAATTTAATGTCAGAAATACATGTACAAGTTTCTATCATAAATAAATTTATCTAAAAAAAATCTAATTTAAAAATGTACAACACATTTAGCCCTAGGAAAAGGCCTCAGTGGCCTTAGCCCTTTATCCAAACCCTGATAGTGATACAACATAAAGAACTTAAAAGAAATACGTCAGAAACAAAGCTGCTTACAATGTGTAGCATCAATATCAGATGGACAGTAAGGACACTTGAAAGACCTTGTGCTGTTCTTGGACATCTTCATGATAGACTGCTTGCAAAGCACATGACCACAAGACATCAACATTGGTATGTTTTCTTCAGTGGATTGCTCCTTAGACACTGGACATACAAAGATGGAATGGAACTGATACTCTTTCTCTAACTCCACTGGTACTGGCAACTGCTTCATCGTCTGCCATTCCTGTTTCTTCCCTGCCATTACATTCATGAACTTCAATAGAGGTGGCAATCCCTGCGCTCCTGCATTTATTGTTACCCCCAATGGGCTCTCATAGGATTGCTCCAGAATTTTGCAGAACTGCCTGGTTAGCTCCTTAGCCACTTTGTCCCGATTCGTTGATGACATTAGTTGGCAGTATGGGGAACGATCTAGCTTTCCGGTCCACAGGATACAGACCACGAGCTTTTTTAGTGAATCCATGTAATCGGAAGCAAATGGAGAAAGGTAAGTTCTGGCATACTTGAGAGCTTCATCTTTGCTTCCCTTTTGCAGTATTTCCAAGAACTGTAAGCTATGAAGTTTCAAGATGAGGTCTGATCCATTTTGTTTGAGTTTATCAGCGTTGGCAGCGGCCCATTTCAGAGCCGGCTCTAGGTTCTGACCTTTCATGGCTTCAAGCATCTGATACATATCTTTGAATTGATATTTTATTACATTTACATCTGCAGATTCTGGCTCATTAGCCTCCTTTAAGAAAAGATCACCAATTTTAAACAGGTCCTGCTGGTAGAAATGGCTGGCAATTATCTGGTTTGCTACATGTGTATTAAACTCAATGTTTCTGTAAGCCTTAGATATATCTGGATTGAATGATTTCTCAAGAAGCTTTGGGTACTTGCTGAGCGCTGCGTTCAACTCTTTCTGTGTGCTTTCCAGCTGAGTGAGTGGAGCCATATCTTTTATCTTGGTTTTAAGCTCAGCAAGGATGGATCTATGATCAACTAGGGAGTCCGGATTGTTGGCTGACTGTATCCTGACTAAAGCTTGTTCAATTTCTTGGCCAATCTGGTCGATAACTTCTCGAGTGTTAGAGCAGGATAACTTCTGCTTCTTTGAAACTCGGTCAAATGCATCTTTAATGGTATTCAGTTCCATTAATAATTATTGGATAAAACGTAATAGTAGTCTGTGATGAAAATCAAGATGCAAAGCAGCTGCAAGTTAAAGATAGAAACAATAGAGTTATAACTTGATCGCAAAAAGTTGAGTTTAAATTGTGAACTCAAAAATGTCTAAATATGTTGACTCTTTTTATTTCACATAAAATATATATATATATATATATATATAAATCTTCTATAACAATAGAAGCAAGGTAGTGAGCATCATAGTTACATGATATCAGCTTATACTGGAATCATTAAAAGGGATTGAAGAGTAAGAAAAGTTCATTCATATAAGTAGAATTCTTAATACAGTAAACAGTCAGGTGCCACCACATTTAACAATCGCAGAAATGCAAATACTAATAATTTCATAAGACTAAATGAAAAGTTAGAGGAACAAACCAATAAGACTGCTAAAATACAATAGCATGTACATCAGTGTTTACAACTGCCTCAAATAAGATAAATTAAATATAAAAAATACCAATCTTCCAGAGCAGTGCCTAAGAAAAGATATAGGATTAACATTTAAAATTGTGGTAGGTAAAAGAACTCTGACAATAGTAAATGCTACAAGTGCAACAGTGACTGAAAGTAAATATCCAAGAAAGTAAAAGCTGGCCATATGTGATGCTATAAAACATGGTTTCCAACCATGTAGTCAATATAGCTGCTACTAATTAATTAGAAAAAAGACACAAGTACACAAAAGCTAGCCAAATGTGATACTATAAAAAATGGTAGAATAACATGGTTTCCAACCATGTAGTCAATATAGCTACTACTAATTAATTACAAAAAGACACAAGTAATCACAAAAAAGTTATTTTTAACTAAGAGCATACTTAAAAAGAACTATCAAGTGGTGCTTTTTAGTTTACCACATGCAGAAAGTTGTTCCAGCATAATTCATATACAATCTTTTGTCACCATCCAACTAACACATGTATTTCTATTATGTACTTGTATCTGTAATTGATACTGGCACGTCTAATGTTCTAGGATAGTTCTTGAATTTGAAAAGGTAATCTTCGTTGCGGATATCCATCCAATATTTCTGAAATGCACAGGATACAACCTGTCGGGATTAACCATCTTTCGTACTAAACAAAATTGAAAACAGTTGTAATATATGACTACATCTTATCTAATGCCTATACTGTCAATGAATGCACCATCAAATCAAATTTAAGATTAACCGTATGATAGATGATACAACATAACGTTAATAACACATTTATGTCCATTACATTATCGGTACAAACTTGTTTTCATATCCTTCACCTATCTCCGTTGAACCTATGACTCACCTTCTCTTAACAAATATTATAAAAGGGTGCCCATTTCCAGGATAACAGAACAGTAAATTATCTCCCAATATGAACTGATTAAAGATTTTGAAAAACCCAATTTAAATATATAACTACCATGGCCAGATCTTAATCCAGGTGAAGGATCTACTATGCACAAGAAATCACCAAAGTTAGAAAGTGGAGGTTTGCCAATGTGATTTCCACCTCTTTGTGCCCTTCCCACTGTTTTCCACCCCATCCACAGCATACCATCTTGATATGTGTGACAATATTTATAATCACCAAACTTAAAATTATAGAAATGTTGATGTCAAATCGTGATTATATATATATATATATATATATATATATACGTATATATATATATTTCCAAAACCAAAATTCCAAAACCCAGAATATGTACAAACTTAGACCCAAACATAAATACAAAAATCTATTTCTTAGGTGGTCTCTTTGCTTTTTTCTACATTGCTTTCTACACAGTACAACAGAACAAAGAAGTTATAATAGCAGTAAAGGCTAATAAGAACGAATGACATTAGACAATATATAGATTTAACTAACATAAACAGTTTAGGACTTCAAAACTATATATAACAAACGTTCACAAAAAATTCATCATTCATGTCGTCAAATAGAAAGTTAAAACCAATTCGAAAGCAAAAGTTGAAAGAAGCTAAAGTTTACCTGAAAGCCCAAAAGCTGAAATATTTTATTTGGAAGAAGAATTTCCTTGCAGACAAAGAACAAAACAATTACCTTCAATTTCAAATAATGCAATAAATTAGTGTTGACTAAAATAAAAAAAATATCCATAGCAATAACAAAATCAGAATATTGGTCTATTCAGAGCAAAGCCAGGTTTTAACTGCAAAAAAGCAATAAAAAGCAAATAAGTGAAACCAATCACAACCCCTTGGACCAACCAAACAAAAGATCAAAAATAAAAAATAAAAAATTAATTGCAATTTGCAAAATGAATTTAAGAGAAACTTTACCCAGACAAAACCCGCACTTTCTAAAATGAAAACACACTGTCAATATCATTCATAGCAGAAACTGAATCAAACAAGGAATCACATATTTAATAACCACAAACAAAAATGGTTCAGAGATTTCTTCAGTTAAGAGTTTCCTAAACACAACATACAAAAATGCTATATGATCTCCAAGCAGGCCAAGCAAAACTTGTCAAATAATTTGATTTACTATACATACTTATACCAGAAAACAAGTAATTCCAGATCAAGATGGATAAACATATATACATACATACATACACCAATACATAATATATAGAAAGCAGAGACTGGAGAAGAAGAAAGGTGATGAAAGCGTAAGAGGAAGAGAAACCTTGTGTGTTGTTGGTAGGAAGTGGAAGTAAACGCCCAACTGATGTCTCATACAAAAAAACTGATATGTATCTCCGACTGTTTCTGTTTCGGTTTCAAACTCGGAGTTTCGTAACTTCAGCCCTTTCCTCTTTTAGGTCTCCTTCTGGAAGGAGGAAATGATTGGGTGCGAATATTTGATTGTGTATCACTCAATCTAGACCGCTCACAAAGTCGGTTGTTCATCATGGGGACACCTCAATTGGGACCCATTGGCATTTTTCAATTTTTGGTTTTAAATTATACAATTTCAGCGATTTCTATAATGCAAAATTAAGAGGACCAATAATTATAAGCTCAATTTTCAAGTGTATTAATCAAATCAATTAATTATTGGCGTCTTCTATAATGACAATTTTGTAGTTTCCACATATTTATCTATTTTTAGTTGTACAGAACTCATTGGATATATATTTTTTAAAATTATATAATATTATCAAATTATATATTTATAAATGATAAAATAGCCATCAAACTGGTCATTAAAATACAACGTATTTATATATTTTGGGCTATAATTTATGAACAGCAAAATTGTTCATTCTATAAATGAGTGAAGAAGATTTGAAAGTCGCTGAAAATCTTTTGGCTTGCTGTTCAAAATCTTTCAGCGGAATTGTTCTTCAAAAGCAAAGGCTCTCATTCTCTTCCCTGCACTTCATTGATAGCTTGAAGCTAGTCACTGAAAGAAACAGTGCTGTATCTGTCTGACAAAATAAACTGGTCAAAGAATTGCCTACAAAATCTCAAAGAAGCAATTCATCAAGAAATGTTGTATTGCAAATGCTTCATACTCACTTTATCTTCTCAAAGCAGATTACAGAACGACGGACAATGCTCTTCAACTAAACCATATGAATTTTACCAACTTTTATTGACCAAGAATCGGTTTTTGGTAACAAAGTCGAAGTATTTCTCCTCTCCATAAAGTTTCCTGAACAATTAAAAAGAAAAACCCATGAGAGCAACAAAGGGAAATAATCTATTAAACAACCAAATAAAATTTATACAAGCACTATGCAAATTGTATATAACATAATGAAAACTTAGTCATCTGCATATTCTACACCAAGTTATTTTAGATTGCAATTCCTTGTTTATTATTACTCACAACCTCATAAAACGAAAATGTAGTGTTGGAATACTAGACTGAACTAGTTAACGGACTACTGGTTCTGTTTCAAAAATATTAATCTCAAAAAAGGTTAAGAAACTAGTTAAAAGATAATCAAACTTACGCCAGATCCCCCAAGGAATTTGATTTAATCACAGCTTTCCCCTCTGCTAGTTCAAGGCAAGAATAATGCATTATCATTTCTTTCAGTGTGTGCTTTGTGCTTTTGATGTCATTGTCCCATAAGATGCTCTGAGATCAGAAGAGATAAAGCTAGCCAGTGGATCAACTAAAAAACTCCAATAGGTCATATTGAAAAGCAAATCTGATTGCATCACCAAAATCATATCCAGAAATATTGATCGATCTGAACATGAATGCATAATTAAAACACATGACATCAGTGAGCTTTACCTTTCTAACATATTCTATTTTTACATCTTCCCATGGTAATTTACCCTGGGAGGAGAAAATTGAAGCATTCCAGAGAGCTCCTCTTGCAACCATCACAGATGAGGCACCTTGAAGAATATGATGAACAGTTCTTAACTGTATAAGTCATTTGAAGACTCATGGAAAAATGATTTTCAAGCTCTCCAAAGAACCATACAAACAGAATGTTTTTGTAACAAAAATAGGTTGCACGTAAACTAAATACTCAATTTGAGAGAAAGCAACCACTATACAAAACAGAAGTGCTTCCTTAAAAGAAATGCCAATTTTCTTATTTTTAATAAAAATAAAAAAGGTCTAATTGATCAAGTTTTCAAATATAATTAAACCACCTCTCTTACAGGCATATAGAAGAAACTTGAGGAAAGAAATAAGCCCAGGAAAGAACCCAATAATCTATATATCATTTGAAAAATTAACCTACAAAAGAAAAATTAACCTAGAAAACCATTTTGCAAGCAAACAACATACAGCTTATAATAGCATATTTAGTTCATTCCTAAGAGATCAAAATAGATCCTGATGAATCTGAATCAGATTGACCCCAACAAATTTTAACACCCATCTAGTAAAGGCTCATCATACGTTACAATATGATAAAATAATTTCTTTTGAATTACTTGAAATATTCTTGTAGTTACCTGTAGCAGCTTTAATGCGTTGAAAATCATCATACTCAAAGAGATCACCATTTGCTATAACTGGAATGGATACTGATGCTACAACATCAGCAATTTCACTCCACTTAGCTGGATCTCTTGGTCTATCTGCAACTTTTCTGCAAGTTATTAAATAAGAATATACATTACCAATACAATTGAGAAAAAAAGCATTACCATTGTTTCACAAAGACAAAAAACGAGTGGGAAAGCAAGAAAGGTTACAATACTTGAATGTTTAACATGAAAATATGAGCATAAGTATGCCGTTACTTCATATGCAAACATGAAGACTTGAGTAATAATTTGCATCATATACCAGTTTTATCATTCCCATTTTTAGTGTTAAGATCTAATCTTTTCTTCACAATATGCTACTCCTTTAAGTTTGAGAAATAGTTTAATAGTTTCTCATCCTTTCCTCTATTGCTTGTATCCTGACAGTCTAATCACCAAATTGACTTGCTTTCCCCTCATCAACTCATGGTTCAAGTTACTTACCAAAAAAAATCTGATGGTTCAAGTTGATGGTTAGAAGGATCTACAATCTGGCTTTAAATCATCAACTATGGCTCCTAACAATCGGTCATTGAAACATTCACCTCCTGAATTGTTCTTGAGTGCTAATCTGCTTTATACTTCTATCTACAGTTTACAATGACAACCACCAATGTGATTTTTCTAAAACAGAGAAATTTTTCCTCTCAGCATTATTAACTCCTGACTGGTCTAAGATCATCTTGTTAGCTGATTCTATGAGCTGCATTTAAATTCACTTTAAACCCATGAACTAAAAATTTGTAGCTAGATAACTTCTCCCTACCTTTTCTTTTCAATTTCCTTACATATAATTCATCAGAACTAACATACAGGGTTCTTTATCCGTCTTAACTGAAGAAGGAGATTTTGTTAATTCAGAAACTATGAGATTGAAGAGAGGTGACAACTTATTTGACTTATTGAAAGACTGAAACAGACGCATCTAAAACAAATTAAAAAAGTAAAAAATAAAATATAACAAAATTTAAAAAGACAAAAAACAAGAAACAGAGAGAGACAGAGAGACAGATCATGCTAATTTTAACTTAACTCAAAGGTTCTCCCAAATGGAATATTTCACCAAAAATTAGTAACACAGGGCTTCCCAGTGCACTCATAGCCAAATCAGTTATAAATTACTACCAAGTGGGTAGATCAGAGATTACCTTCCATGGACAGCAAGAGCAGAAACACCAGTTTTCTCAATCCGTCTGGCTAGCTCCACAGTATCCTGAGGTGATTTTAATAGGCGAATCTTACATGTTACTGGTGTGTTCAAGTTCCTTCTTAAGGTTGTTAGTATCTGAGTTTAGAAAGAAAGATGAGGTGAGAACTAAATGCAAGCAATCTATGGTTTAAGAGACGAAAAACAATAGAGATAAGATTGTATACATCATGAATAAGATCAGGTTTACTCAACAATGCTGCACCCATTCCCCCACTTAAAGAAAATGACTTGGGGCAACCCATATTTATATCTATTGCTGCAACATCATTACACCTAACAATGAAAAATACATCAGCCATTTAATCACTACTCATATATGGAAAAATCAAATTTTAAGTCCAACAAACTCAGACTCATTTTCCAAGAGAAATATGTTTCAGTCCAGATGAAGTTATGACATGAGATCGAAGCATGTGAGACAATCACTGACCAACATTACCATTAAACAAGATGGTATCTCATCACACTTCCGTGCAAGAAAATCAACCAAGACATACATAGGAAATAATATTTCAGTACAAAAAGTAAATATGCTAATGTTTGGACCACTCTTCCATATAATAATACAATATATTAAAAGGTTTCTTACTCATGTTAAAACCTACTAATAAAACACAAAAACATTGTATCAAGAACACAGGTGAGGAGTTGAGTAATAGCTCAAAGCGAAGGAATCTAACTTCATCATAAAGCAAAAGAAAATGAATTTCACAACCAACTTACACCATCTGAGCAGCAGTAAGAGCCCTTAGAGCGTCAGAGGTGCCAATCTGAAATACCACATGCTCCCTTTCTTCGTTGCACGTTCTAAAAACAACACTTTCTGTCCCCTTCTCCACAAAATCTACGGACCCAATATGTTCTATGGAAGAAGAAAAAAACAAGCTAGTCAGAATTCAGGAAAAAGAAGAAAAGAAAAGAAAACTATAAGCTTCCAAAAATGATAGACCAGATAACAAATGGACCAAATTATTCAACAAATAATGGTTTTGATGAGGAGTGGGTTGTGTACCAAACATAATCTTTTACTTAGAAAATGAATTTCCAAATGCGTGATATCATATAACCAGGACCATTACCATTAATTTTAATTAACATACAGCACAAAAATAAGTCCTTCAGTGTGTTCTCCAATTTGAACACTTCCTACGTGCACATAGGGAATAAATCACTGCATATACAATTACTTGAGCAGCCATAAAAATAAATAAATAAATTCCAAGGAAGAAACAAGAGACATCCCAAATAATACATTTTAAATTTTAGAAACAGCTAGAAAGAAAAAGAAAAAAAAAAAATCATAGCCAAGAGCATTTAAATTTATAGGTCGTAAACGAATAATATAGAATCGCGTACCATTTAATCTGCGCTCGCATTTGACCAATTTATGATCAATAATCTCCTCGCCGTACGTAATGTCTGCACCAAACTCAGCAGCTAACAATCTGAATGGTAGCGTCCCCTGACCCAAATAAATAATAATAATTAAATAAAAATTACAAACCTGAACAGAGAAATTTGAAGAAGGAAAAAGATAGTTGGAAACTTACAACGCGAACCATGGGAGCGAGTACGAGTTTGTTCTCGTACTCCATGCTCATCGTTGGAGGGTTCAGACTTCAGAGCTGAGAAAGGCGGCTGAGAATCCAAGACCGAGTAACAACCGGGCTTTGACCTGCTCCGATTTTGTAAACCGATCGCCGTTCAATTACCAACTCCATTGGATTGGGCTTCCCTCGGATTGGAGTCAAAACTTAAAGCCTAGCCCATTTTTTTTTTATCAAAATTTTATTTTATTTTGAGGATAGTAACACATTTTTTATTAATTTTTTTTAATTAGGGGTATAAGTAACTTTATTAACAATTTACCTTTTTTAATCTTTTTCCACTTATTAATCTAATAATTGGTAAACACTTATAAACCAAATGTGCTACAAAAATAGTATATCTATTTTAGGTCGTGTGTGTATTTTATTCCCTCCCACATATTGCATCCTTCATAATATATTTCCCTCCTAACAAAAAGGAAAAAATATTTTAAAAAATCCTTTTTTAAGATGACTCATAAACTTACCAATGGCATCTTAAATTATTTATTTATCAATGGTATCCTAAATTATAAAAATTGTATAAATTTTTTTAAAAAAAAATCTAAAATATTTTTTCTTTTTTGTTATGAATTACAATATATATATATATATAGAACAAGATATAAAAATATTTAGAATAAAATTTAAAAAACCTTCTTTCATCAAATTCAAAGCCATATTTAATTAATTAAGATCTCGTATCTTACCATGCATTCCTTTCTTCCTTGTTTTGGTTTTTGGAAATTATTATTGCAGGTGGGTACCATTAAGCAGCTTGCAATTTACAAGTTTGCCGTCAGTGCAAAAATTACTTAAACCCACAGATGTCATGTCTTTGTATAAAAGGTAATGCAATTTAATATTTAATTTGTGTTGCATCATAAATAATGTGATATGCTTTATTGATTATATCCGATGAATTTATCAGTTTTATTAATTATATGTAATCCGACAACTAATAAGAACCATGAATATTCCAACATGAAAATTTTTATTCGAGTATAAATAGCAAGTTTTTCGCCTTGAAAATGTTGAATTTTGGGGTTGAGCCAGAGCTATTCCCTAGCGTGACATAGACAAAATATTGGGTGGCATTTTTGTGGATATGAAAAGGACACAAGGAATTGGTAAATGGTCCTGATTAGGCCAATCCTCTTAAGGCTTACCTAACGAATCTGTGCAAAGTTCGAGTGTCAGTTTCATGGCATGCATTATCAAACCTGTTTGATAGTTTTTGATACCCACTTTCCAATTCCCAATGGCACTGTCACCTTCAAGTTCCACTCTTTACTGTGCATTCATACGAAGTTCTTGGATATACATTACATATATATATAAATAAAACTTAGCAAATGATATTATATTTGTAAGTATGCAATGACACATTTTATATTTGTTAGTTTATATATATATAACGGAAGTGGTGATTGCTCACGCTCATTGCGAGTGATATACATGGACTAGAAAAATATGGTAAAAAGGTTAAAAACCACTAGCTTAGTTCAATATTCAGAAAAACTCAGCCAAAATTAACAGAAGCCACCTGTATATCCTCTCTCACTGTTTGGTGGTGTTTCTGGAGGGGTCGGGTAAAGGTGACACTTTAACGACGACAATGACGACAAATGATTACACACACAAAAACAATGGCCCCCTCAATACAAAAGAAACTTCGTTTCGGCAATAATGAGGAGCGAGGCCATCACGTATATAATTTAAAATAGACCCCCCAGTGTATATCAAAGAAGCTTCCCTTCTCCTCCCTCTTAATTATGGTAAAAACTATTCATAAAATATACTTTTATTATTGACTGGCTGGTTTAGATGGCTACGGGTGTCTCCAGCAGCTTCAAACCGGTCAATAATAATAATAAAAAAAATTTCCACCAAGCTTGGAACTCCCCCACCATGGCAGAAACTCCAATTTAAAATATTTATTTGCCCAAGAAATAGTAACCACCTCCCCTCAAACCAGACAAATTCCTGACCATATTCTTCTACATTCAGGCCACATACACATCATCATTATCATCATCTATTTTTGCTTTCTTTTCCTAATTGACCCACACCCCAAACATCAGTGTCACACACTCACAGCCTTCGTTGAGCCTCTACCACATATAGCCTCCCCTAGTCTCCTTTAGACATATGAGCCAATTACTGCCACTAAACCCTTCCTTTTTATTCTACATTTTCTTCCAATAAGTGAAATTTCTCGTGATTGGTGTCATGTGTAAGCTTTGAAGTTTTTAGGCATTCGACTTCAAATTTCACTTTGGATCCCAAAATTGGAGTAAACTATGAGATTCCTTCGACCCTCCATCCCTAAGAATTAGAATCATATACGAGTGGAAGTGATTTCAATTAAATTAAATTTGGTGGGGGCCAAGTAAGGTGTTTGATCAAATGGGGTAGAGCCCAATATGATGATGGTGATGGCTGATCTTCTAATTAAGGTATGGACCATTTTGGCTTGGAGTCGCACTTACCCAATTATGTTTTTAGGCATTGTGGCATGTTATAGACCTAGAAATAGAATTTAACATAATATTAGAAAAAAAAATTAAATTTTAATTAAAGAGACAGATAATATGAATTAGAATATTATTGGAGTCTCAATTCTTCGATACCTTTATAACTACTCTCTTATTTTTTGGTAAAACCTTTATAACTACTCGATGATATTATAGTAAGCTACGATTAAAAAATAGAAGCCTTTTTTTTGTTTTTTTGGATGTGATGTACATCAAAACATATAACCAAAGACAGAGAGTTCTTTGCATGTGACGCCAATCATGCCATTTGTATGAACGCATGACCCATCAAATTAAAGATGCAACAAAGCTCCAATTAATACCCATCAAAATAATAGCACTTTTTCCAAAAAAATAATAAAAGGGAAGAAAATTCTAATTCCAAAATTCTTATACTGGCTATAACTTTATTTATAAAATTGTACTACTGTAAGTTTTACAAGAATAAATATTAATTTCATGGTATTTGTTTTACAAGTTTTACAAAAATTAATCCTGAATACACACACACACACACACGCATATAGAAAGAAATTATATATTCCTTTGGAAATAATGATTAGATAAAAGATTCTGGTCGGAGAAGATCAACAAAAAGCTTTTCATAGATTCTGATCTTCACCACCCCACCAAACCATATGCATGGACTCCATGGTGGTGTGGTGATCACTCCACGGTGTTTCGGCCTATAAAAAAGGAGCTCATGCTTTTTGCTAATAAAAAATAGAAAACAGAGAGAAGCGTCAAAGCCGTGTCCGTTTAATTCCATCATTGGCCATTCATATAAAATGGAATACCAACTTTTCCATTTTTTTTTTTCTTCTTCGGTTGGTGGGATAATGTCATGAAATATGAACCTGTGCTACTGCGTAAATGAAACAAAAGCTAAATTATTGAATTCTATAAATTCCCTATTGGCAAAAGTTATTGAATACAGTGCTCTAAATCTATCGTTGCAAAAGTTGACAATTCCCTTTTCGTGTTCAAATTCACGTACCAAATATAATAATTCATTTAAAAATTGAAATAAAAAAAAACAAATTGTGTAGAATAGGGACGACCCATTATTTTTATAATAAAAAAATATACATTAATTATATGAGAACATATATTAAATTTTATTTTAATATCATATTGGAGGTAATATATTAATGTAAAAATTGACATTAATATGATAATATTATTTATAATTATATTATCTTATTTATTGCGGGTGGTGGACCACATGCACCATTCACTAATACGTCTAAAATTCACAAAATATATATATATATATATATATATGTATTAAAGTTAGAAATATAAAAATAGTAATAATATAACAGTAAATAGTTTTGATAATATTATATTACAGTATATAATATGATCTTGTTCTCTAGTGTCGGTGTATCTTGGGTGAGAGAAAAGACGGTGGGGACGCTTAAACCTCGGATAGTTTTCAGCCATGACATAATCTCGTGGCGCTTCGTTTGGCGGCCGTACTTGATTCTATGTCCGAACGATAACGCTGACGTGGACTTGAAGATTTGAGTGCTGTAAAGATTGACATACACAGACATGCCGTCTCCTTTGATTAAAGTCCATGTCGTCTTCTGAAGCTTTAAATATTATGTTTTTGTTTTGGTCAAACTGGGATTTAAGTAATTTTATAAAAATTATTTATTATTTTATTTTCCCAGAGTATTGTTTTCATTTTCATTTATCCCGCATTACCGAGGAAAATTGAAAATTGGAACTTTAAATTTAAATTTATGGAGATATATTTAATTAAGATTTTTAAAAAAATTAATAAATTTAAAAAACTTAGATATATTTAATTTAAAATTTAAATATTTCTAAAGAAGTTAGTTTTTATTTGATAATGTTTGCTTATGTTTGATCCATAATGGAAATTGTAGAACTCAAAAATAATTAAAATTAATTGTATCTTTAATAGCTGAGGGTAAAAATTGTATTTATAAAAATATTTCAAATTAAAGTTTTAGGAAATATGATATCTATTTAAGTGGAAACCGGCAACGACTTCCTACCTAACTTTTTAAAATTGCTGACAATTTAATTTTTCTGAACCTATAATCTTCTCTTTCTTAAACACTTTTTGTTTTTCATAAATTTTCTTAAACATTGAAAAAGTAAACATTTTTTTAAAAAAGAAAATTTCAAATTCCCATCAACTTAATTACTTAACGTAATGATATATTTTCTTTTTGACAATAACAGCATCCATTTTCATTTTATATTTTTGTAGGAATGAAAATTAACTAATTGAATATTTGTCTATAATGTGTATTTGCTTATTCACAAGTTATGTTATTATATCCTTTCTTTTATAAAAAAAAATTAAATATAAATAAATTAATCAAGTAATCAGAATTCCCACATCACTTGCTAAATGAAATTCATAGACTCGTGGTGGCCTTAATATTATTGTAAGTTTACTATTAACAGTCATTATTATTATTGTTGTAATTTCTGGATTATGATAGTGATTTACGATTTAGTCCGACCTCAGTTTTTCTCTCGCGCATTGCTTCAACCTCGTCATTGTCCAAATTGCACCGAATGCACAGCTGGACAAAACTTGAATCTCACGCATCACGTTCGAACGATCCAAGCGCACACTCGGGCCCACGGACGTGCAGACGCCCACCAATACGCGATCGGCTTAAGGGAATGCAACGGTGTATAATGAACCAAGATGAATCAAGGGCGGGCCCACCTCACCAATTTGTGTTGCATGTGGCGAGAAGACGCCGAGAAAACTTTCCCGAGCTTCAATCCGCAAACATAGAATCTGCCGCATCTTATCAAACTGCGATATATTTTTAATATTAATTAAAAAATTGGACGGTAAAAAATCTGAGATTTTTTTTTTTTTTTCACGAGAACCCGACGGTAAATCCGGAACCGAACTTGGATTTAAATTTGATTTAATGACGTTTTTGGTATAGCAACAACGCATACCATACAGCATATACGGTTGTGATAAATATTTCAAACTTTGTGTATACGTGTGTGCTGTGGGGCCTACGTCGTTTGCCGTTTGCGTGTCTACGTAATTGTGTATGTAGAAAATGTTCAGCTGCTTACTCGACTACTGCGCCTGCCTGTTCTTGACCAATCGAGTCCACGTTATATTAACTGGAGTTTTGCCCGGTTCCGCAATTGTCCGAGTTGACCTTTTGTATTTCATTGAATTTTCATTTTTGGTCAACAACGTCTTTACATTTGTGAGAAATTTCAGAATTTATGTAGAAAATTCAATTTCACAAATACAATAATATAAAGTTTTAAATAAATGATAAAGCAAGAATTTGATTATTTATGAAATAATTGAATAAATTTTATAGAAGGAAAACCAGAAAAATAATAATAACAGATTTAAATATTTCCATTAATTTTTTTGAACTTAAAATAATTCAGTTACAATTGTTACAGGCTCTATTTGACTTTTACACATAATAAAATCAAATCAAGACATAAAAATAATTGCAGATTCATTGGAGGAATATATATATATATATATATATATATATATAGATGTGTTAATTAACGATGATTAAATAAGGAATGTCGTGATGTATAATTGAAGGGTCGAGTTGGCTTTATTTGAAACTAAATTATAAAGATTGTTTTTGATAATCAATAGTTGACTTGGCTTTATTTTTTAAAACTTGATTAAGGATTCATTTTGATTTACAATCACCATTTGATTTGTTTTCTCAGCACTAACAACTGACAATATTATAAATGATCAAAATTTACAAATGACGTGACAACATTTTAATTATTTAGTATTAAAATAGAGACCCACATACACAAATGAATGTGAAAATACAAAATAATATAATAATAATAATATCTTTTAGTACCCAAATTTAATAATTCTAATAATTTTAATTTAGATAATTAATCGTTTCGCAAGAAATTCTATAATTAACTTTTACTTTTAAAGTAAAAGAATTAATAACATGAAAGAGAAAAAAGAAAAAAGAAAAGAAAAGAAAAAAGAACCATACGTACCCAAATTTGTATGACAGTTTCTTTAATTTGTTTTAAGATAAAGAGATAAGAGAGAGATAAAAGAGCTGTTTCCATATATATATATATATATGTATATTTTGGTAAAGATTCCAAGGTTGATTAGGATGACAAGTCAGTGAGATCACAACAGATTAGGCCAGCTACGGTGGGAGTGAGGACCAGAGGATTCCTTGGTCTTTATCTGACTCGGGCATCTCGTTTAATGGGTTTTGGAATTTTTCTCTTTTCGGAGCTTGACCCAGATGGATAGGATTTAACCACGGTTAGATAGCCCGAGTTAAAACTCTGGTTACCAACTGGGGGCCTGGGCTACTCAAACCCTTTATAAGGGGCACCTCGGGGTCTCTCTAAACTCCATCAGCTTCTCTTTTGCTTTTGTCTCACGTACCCATTACACACATTCACTTTTTGAATGATTTCCCAGTCTTTTATTTTCGTTCCCATCTCCCATTAATTTGCGTTTCTCGCTTCTTTCATTTTCGCCATCGTTTCTCGTTTCAAAAGCTCCAAAACCCTGGTCCAGTTCCTCTCTTTCTCTTTCTCTTTAGCTATAATATTGTATATGTTTGATGAGGATCTGCTCCTACACCTGCGCTTGCATGGAAATTTGGATGATTGGATCATGGCGTCCGTTTGATCTCCAAGCCATGCAACGCAGCGTCAAACCTTAATTTACGATGACAAAATCTGATAACAATATTGTGATAATATAAAAATCATTTTTTTAATTGGTGATATGAATTTTTAGATATATATATTTTTTTTCATGGTGGTTTTACAGAGTACGGAGATGGCGGGTAACGGGGACGGAGAATTCAGCTTCGGGAGCGGAACGGCAAGGAACGGGCTGGCGAAGATCCAGACGCAGAAGAAGAACAACGGGATCTGCCACGATGATAGTGCGCCGCCGGTGAAGGCTCAGACCATCGACGAGCTTCATTCTCTGCAGAGGAAGAGGTCGGCGCCGACGACCCCCATTAAGGGAACTCAGGGTGCGTTTGCTGCCACCATCTCCGAAGAAGAGCGCCAGAAACAGCAGCTCCAGTCCATCAGGTATATTTATACACAAGCGTCACATATTATAATAAAATCACTTTTTAAACTTTTTTTTTTTTAGAAAATTAAAATAATATAAAAACCCCCAAGAATCGCAAACAAGGGAGATGGAAACCAACGGTCGGAGTGGACCCTACACCACGCTCTTTCATTTCGACGTCGACGGTATAAGGCCGTACGATGGATTCGTAGGGCTCTGTGGGGCCATCTGGGCGTTGGATGGTGTGCCAGTCACTAAACGACTCGTTTTAGGATGCGGGATAAAGTATGTGCTATCCTTGGGCTGCCTTGCGTAGTCCCGAGAATCCGATGATGGGAATTTTACATCCCTTAAAAATTGGGCCCACTTAGTTGATAATCACCAACAGTCACCGCCCGTGTTAAAAAGGTTTTCTTTCATGTGTCTGGCACGCAAACGAATTTTCCCGAAAATTTCCGTTTCCCGAAAATTTCCGTAAACAGATCGAGAGCGAGACCTGAATTTACCAAGTCAGCCAATGTTATAAGTTTGTTATTATTATTATTATTTTTATTGTATCTGTGTTTTGGAATATTTGGACAGTGCGTCTTTGGCTTCGCTGACGAGGGAGACTGGACCGAAGTTGGTGAAAGGGGACCCGGCTCGTAAGTCTGAGACGCCCAAGGTTTCCCACGTGTCGCACCATGAATTTTCCACACCGACTATCAGCGTCAGTGACAGTTCTTTGAAGTTCACTCATGTCCTCTACAACCTCTCTCCTGCTGGTAAGTGCTATCGACCATGGTCTCTTTTCTTTTATGATTAATTAAAATATATTTTCTAGCTGCTCAATTAGCGCCTTTTGTGTATAAATTTGATTATCATGGCCGGCAAAGCTTTGAGATTTTCTATGGTAGTGTATGGTGGTGGTGGTTCACGTGTTATAGGAGATAGTACGTAAAAGTTAAATATTATTTAACATTTATAAATGAACAGCAAAATCAATGTTGGGTTTGTATCTGGTGCAGAGCTATATGAGCAGGCCATTAAGTATGAAAAAGGGTCGTTTATTACGTCAAACGGTGCCTTGGCCACACTCTCTGGGGCCAAGACCGGTCGGTCTCCAAGAGATAAACGCGTTGTCAAGGATGAGACCACTGAGGATGAGCTTTGGTGGGGCAAGTAAGTAGTGCCTCTCTGTTACACTTTTGCTTTTTGTTTTGTTATTCAATATTATAAAGTCTTCACCTCTTTTTTTCTTTTTCTTGGTTAAAATAATTATACCTTCTGATGGTTTAGTGTTAAATATATGTTAACACAGGGGTTCACCAAACATTGAAATGGACGAGCACACTTTCATGACGAACAGAGAAAGAGCTGTGGATTACCTGAATTCTTTGGACAAGGTCTTACTTTATTTTCCATAGATTTACCTGCCTTTTCACTTTACGACTTTTTTTTTTTTTGCTTTTTAATATTTATTTATTTTTTACGTTTTGTGACAAAACTCATAGAATTCCAGATATGGGTGTTTTACATGAGTATATATACTGCAACAGCATGTCTGGTTTGGCATATTTTTGCTTTTGAATGATGGTGATGTGGGGTGATAGATATTTGGTATCCTTATTGTCTTCATCTGCAAGTTGGGCAAGATGCCTCTGATCCAGTGGGAGAAGCAACTTTGTCCCTGTATAAATAATTTACTCAACCATATATTATTATATTTGTGTCCTATTCAACCCCATAAATTCAGCAGCCAGACTGGTCCCTGAAAGTTATGAGAACAGATATTTTTGTACTCTTGTCTACATTTAGTCAAAAACAAATCATGCCACTTTTGTGAATAATTAGGCCATCCAGCTGCTAGCAAGGTGGCTTCCCTATCGTTAATGAATAACAACTATTAGAACAGTTGGATGTTTCAATTAGCTGGGTAACCTATGGCTTAAGATCTTGTTAGAAGAATTATAGCCTTGCATATGACAATGGAGGGTTAGGCTTTTGAGATAAATTTCATTGTAATTCTGATTTGTGTATTCTTACAAAGTAGGCGCCTATGCTGATTACTTTAAGAATAGGGAATAGAAAATTCATTACTATGATGCTTTTGTGCTGTGGAATTTAAGTTTTTGGGTTTGATTAGATTTTATGTGATTAATTTGACTATGTCTACGTTTTGTTTAGTAATTTACTTGGTCCTTTCAGATATAGAATCCAAATTCAGCTTAGCTTATAATGATATGGAATTTAATAATTTTCAGGTGTTTGTGAATGATCAATTCTTGAACTGGGATCCAGAGCACAAAATTAAAGTCCGGATTGTCTCTGCCAGAGCTTACCACTCACTGTTCATGCACAACATGTAAGTAGAACATACAAAAACTAGAACTCTCTGCAGTATTTGTTTATCTCTCCCTTCCTCGTGGTTCTAAGCCTACCAGATAAGTGTTCTAAATGTTAATATAATCTTCTTTGAGTGTTATTATCCCTACGTAGAATTCCGGCCAGGAAAAAGGTAGAAAAAGTCATGTCATTGGCCTTAGTGTACAATCGATAACTGGGTGGGTTGCAGGTGTATCCGACCCACTCCTGAAGAGCTGGAGAATTTCGGTACTCCGGACTTCACTATATACAATGCTGGCCAGTTTCCGTGTAATCGTTACACCCACTACATGACATCCTCCACTAGCATAGATCTTAATCTTGCTAGGAGGGAAATGGTCATCCTCGGCACCCAGTACGCCGGGGAAATGAAGAAGGGTCTTTTCAGTGTTATGCATTATCTCATGCCTATGCGACAAATCCTCTCCCTACATTCTGGCTGCAATATGGGGAAGGATGGAGATGTTGCCCTCTTCTTTGGATTGTCAGGTATAGTATCAATGGTTCGTGGTCAGAATGTGGCTCCAACGGCTACCATATGATATGTGCCTTCTCACTCTTTTTCTCTCTCACCATCCTTGCCCACTAATTGTAAATGTTGTGACATTAATTTTTTTAAGTGGTTACATATGATTAACATTTTTAATTCAATTGTTACTAATGAGTTCTTTTGTATTTTTTTTCCATATTAGGTACTGGAAAGACGACTCTCTCCACAGATCACAATAGGTACTTAATTGGAGATGACGAACACTGTTGGAGTGAGAATGGCGTGTCAAATATTGAAGGTGGTTGTTATGCCAAGTGCGTTGATCTTTCAAGGGAGAAGGAGCCTGATATTTGGAATGCCATCAAGTTTGGGACTGGTAATATTCGTAAACTGTTGCTCCTCTGTGTAAGCGTTAAAGAAAATTGGAATAGGAGGGATGGCTTATAAAAGAGATTTGTATCTTTAAAAATCTATCGATGTTGTCATATAATTGATAGAATTGGTTGTGGTTGGCAGTGCTGGAAAATGTTGTGTTTGATGAGCATACCAGGGAGGTGGATTACACTGACAAATCTGTCACAGGTAACAAATCTGCAAGGAGCAGCTAACCCTATCTAGTTTGATTATTTATTCTCTTCTTTACTGTTCTGCAGATTTGAACCATCTAACAGTTGGCTACAATTCCATGTGTAGTTTATGATCAATTTTTGAGTTTTAATATAATACAATTCCATGTGTAGTTTACATATGACCGCAATAGATTTTATAACACTAGTGTTGTTATGTTTCAGAGAATACTCGTGCAGCCTACCCGATCGAGTACATCCCCAATGCAAAGATACCATGTGTCGGTCCACACCCAAAGAATGTCATACTTTTGGCTTGTGATGCATTTGGTGTGCTCCCTCCAGTTAGCAAGCTGAACCTGGCACAGACCATGTACCATTTCATTAGTGGCTACACTGCTTTGGTAATTAAATATCTCATCTCTTTTAAAATCTACCCTAAAGAGTGGAAAGCTGAATGAGACATTCGTCTACTAATGTTATTCGACAAATATAATCTCTTTAGTGTTAAACACCGAGAATACAAACAATCTCCTGTAAGATGATTGGGTTTATTTGTATATAAATTCAGGTTGCTGGAACTGAAGAAGGTGTGAAGGAACCACAAGCAACATTCTCAGCTTGCTTTGGTGCAGCATTTATAATGTTGCATCCTACAAGGTATGCAGCTATGCTGGCCGAGAAGATGCAGAAGCACGGTGCAACAGGATGGCTTGTCAACACTGGCTGGTCGGGTGGAAGGTACGAGTAATGAACTTGATCCAATATATTGCAGTCATCATGAAGATTCACCTATTGTTAACTAGAAAAGCTCAACTATAATCTTTGTGTTTACTACAGATATGGTTCAGGCAGCCGCATCAAGCTACCATACACACGGAAAATCATCGATGCCATACACTCTGGAAGCCTCCTGAGTGCGACTTACAAGAAAACTGAAGTGTTTGGACTTGAAATCCCCACCGAGGTGGAAGGAGTGCCTTCAGAAATCCTGGATCCAGTGAACACTGTTAGTAAAAGAGACTTCCTTGGTTTTCATTTTCTATGCTTTATAATTCAGTGTTGTTTTTTCATTTATAATTTCCTGATGACATTGTTGTTGACTTATACTTGTGTGTGTTTTCAGTGGTCTGACAAGAAGGCTTACAGGGAAACACTGCTGAAGCTGGGTGGACTATTTAAGAAAAATTTTGAGACATTCACTGCCTACAAGATTGGCAAGGACAGCAAGCTCACTGAAGAGATCCTTGCTGCAGGTCCCAATTTTTAAAATTGGAAGATGATGAAGAAAACTAGAAACTATCTAAAACAGTAGTAGTTTTGGGGTTCAATCACTATAAAATAAGAGTTGGTTGTATTGGGATGTAATATTGTTGTGGTTAAATTGGTCTGTAAAATGGTTACTGTAACTTCATTTAGTAATCTAAATATTTTAGATGAAGAAAATGGCCCTTCTGTCTCTTTGTTTCCAATGCTAGCAATAACATACTTCATTAATTTTGATTCCAAGTTCACAACTCTCTCTCTCTCTTAAAATGTCACAAAAAATTTTCAAATACTTTAAAACAACGTAATTATCAGGGGACTTTTTTTGTTAATATTATCAGTTATCAAAACAAGTACAATAAAATAGGAAACCCGTACGTTTCATCTTATTTGCTCAATTGAATTTGGTATAAAGTCTTCGCCTATTAAACTAACTTAGAATAAATAAGAATATCTAGTTTAAGTACACGTCCTTTAGCATATGTTATTCTACAATTAATTAAAATAGATAGCACTTTATTATATTCATTACTTGAACGGACGATTACCCGTATTCCTCGGTTGCTTGAACTCTTTAAACAAGTGTATCATCTAATTCTTTTATTTATTAAGCAAGTCAAAAGACTTAAACTAGGCACACAAACACATTCAATTGCCATTGCGTAATCTAATCTTTTATCCTTTGAACATTGAGGCAGATTTGCAAGTAAAATGTTAGTTAATTAATAGTGGAATCTGTAAGCTTGACAAGTTTGAAATAATAAGTGATCAATTCTTGAATTGGGGTTCACATCAAACTGCCAATTGCTAATTGTCTTTCACAAGGGCTTACCAAAGTGTAAATCATTCATAGAATAAAATACAAAGTCAAATCCTCTACCGTTGTTCTTTTAGTCTTGCGAAATGGCCATGTACGCAATACGTATTAAAATAAGAATCTAGGAAAAATTAAATAACAGAATGGCCAGACCCTCATACCAAAAGGTTCAATACACAGACATTATCAGAATGGTCATGGAGCTTTACATTAGGATCAACTAACCACAAGAAAAATTGTTATCGTCGTCCGATTTTCTGGTCTAAATCAAACCAGTGAATACCTTTTTTGGTACCGTAAGGGTGCTGTTATACAAACACTAATCTGAAAAAAGAAAAAAAGTTGCACATTTTTGTGAAATGATTGACTGAATTTACAATAATCTTCTCCTAATTCATCAGGTTGGAGGAATAAGTTTCCAAGCTTGATGCATAATTTCGTCGTTTACCAAAGGGCGCAGAGACCACATAAGGCAGTAGCTCTCTAATTCTCCTGAAGATGATTTAGGGCTAAGAGAAGAAACAATCCTTTCCTGAAACAGGTTATGACAACGCTCAGAAATTCTAGGCCGGGAAGGAAATAAACGAGTTTAATGTTTGTTCTACTATTAGAGAAATACCATAAACTGAATGTACGGAATGCATTACCTGCATCATATAGTCTTGCTTCACCATACTGTAAGTGATCCCCATCAGGATAGCAAAATCAGTAGCACGGTGTTTTTTAAGATGAGATGACCCATTTCCTTCCTATAGAAGAAGAAAATTGTAGCAGCCTGGAGTTACAATCTTAGTAACATAGCCATAAGAAAGTAAAATGGAGCTGGGGGTAATAAGTCTGCTGACTTTACAAATCTAAATTAGGAGGAACAGAAAGGACACACATTGAACCAAAATCCCCGGTAAAAAAGAGGAATAGAAATAAATAGACAAAAAAAAAAAGAAAAGTGAAATGATTTAGCTAATATTTGTACATATAAAAGTTGCACATAGTAACATTATCCTAGGTGAAACAGATACAAAGAAAAAGTGGATACTTGATGGTTCAAGTGTGTGTATGGAATATTAACTTGACCAAACTGATATAAAAGGAAAGAAAGAAAGCATATGTGAGGATTTGTATTAAACAGAATTATATATCAAGTATTTATTGGTAAAGAATAAGAGAAAAAGTGTACCTCATCACTTGTAGGGGCTTGCTCATTCATCTCCGTACTTTCATCTCTGGACGATGAAGAGTTTCCTTTAGCAGTCTGCATTGCACTAGTTACATCCTCCATCAGGAATTCCAGTTGATTAATTATGCTTCTGCCTGTTACACATAAAAATATCATGTCCGAGCCAGAGAAAAATTAACAAAAACAAACAAACATAAGATCTCCAAAATAAACAAATATCTAGCGGTTAAGTTTGATTTTACTCCAAAATAATTAAGTAAATAACCTCAAGGCACTTCTCGTAGATGACAAGTAATTCATTACACAAGTCTGACAATTATATAGTCTGAGACAAAGGACTACTATGCATCAAACAAGGACAGAAGGTGGGTGCATAACTTGACAGCAGAATCTTTCAATTTCTTGAAAAGACAACTTATTCAAAGAAGAAAAATTCTTAGCAAACAAAATTCTTTCGTGAATAACCATCATCACCAATTATAAAGAAAAGCAATGTTGACTTTTTATGACATGATCTTCGTGTCAAACAAGGAAGAAATCTTGTCAAATACCCAATGGCATTGTCAAATTGCATAAAATTCTATCAAAGATATATCACAAGGGAGACACAGAATTCATTATTCTGGCATTTTGCATTCTTAAAGGCCTTCAGAAAATCAATGTATATATATGATGAATCATAAGTCAAGGTCTACTTCAAATTTCAAAATTCACTGGTAAAAGTTCACAGGAAAGCGATTAAAATGTGACACTATCAAAGAATACTTGCATTTCGCGACATATATCAAGCACACCATAGATGGACAGAAAAACCAACTATTGAAAAGACAAAACCAAGTTTTACTTTAAAGACACCAAGACTGCATTTGCCTTTTTTCACAGGAAATTCCATTGTAATAGAGAAAATATGAAAGTAAACGTAAATGGAGGGAAGGGATGCTACCTTTGCTTAAATGGTCAAGAAGTCCAAGTTGGCATGTATCCACTTCTGAACATAAATGTTCCACCATGCAATAAAAAGTCAAGTGCAGTCAGAACAATGAATTAATGGGACTAACAAAATGTATGACACAAAACATAGATAACTGGACCGCATTTTAGGTGACAGTGATAGCAAAAAAGCACATAAATATGCAAATCTTGAGTCAAGTTTTATCAAACTATACCACTGCAGCCAATAGACCAAGTTCTAAACTAATTTGGCTTCTGAAATTGAAAAGGAGGGAGAGATTGGGATTGAAGGAGAACAGGAGTTGAAAAATCAGGGACTGAAATACAAAGTTGAAGTTATCGTCCACATATTTCAAACTGCCTTAACAATATAGTCTATATGAAAGGGTTACAACTTTGTTAAAGAGGAGGGGAAGAGGGACACAGGGAAAGGAGTCGGAAAAATCTGGAGTATAAAGAGAAAAGATAAAATTTTCCCAACTGCATCAAGATGTCAAACAGGAATTACATCAAACAAAATGTTACAGCTTCGTTTGGTTTTGTTACAACTTGGTTTTAGTTTTGTTACAACCGTAGCAGAAGCACCAAAACCTGCTTTTTTTCTTTTAAAAAAAAAAATGAAAAAGAGAGCAGGAGAAGATCCAAATGGAGAGAAATAAGTAGATATTTAAATTGAATAGTCTCTAACTTAACATCTTAAGGATGGAATCTTATTTTCCCATCCAAAAAGGATAAAAGAACTGTACATACACTTGCTTACGTTTTGCAGCCTATCATCAATGTTTATGCATCCAGCTTCAAGGTATAACTGAATCCTTTTTGTTTGATTTGCATTGATTATGTGTTTAACAAACATAGATGTGTTATCAATGGGGGGCCGCCGAAGAAACTCTAAGTAAAACATAAAAGGGACAGTCTTTAGTAAGTAATATGGTACGAAATCTCAATTCTAAGGCAGGTAACATGTAATAAAATATAATTTTGAAACTACCCAGCCCTTGCTGAAAACCAGCAAGTAATCTGCTTCCAACAGCCACCAATTCCTCAAACTTCGTAACCCTACCACAACATAAAGTTAAAAAGCTTACTCTGACAAAAAGAAAAGTAGAACAAAATAAAACAAAATAGTTCATCAAAACTTCTAAGTGAAAACCATGTTAAGATAAGTATGGGGTATCAAAAGCAGATACAGGTTGTGAAGTGACAAAACTAGCCTATGAAGAAATTCCAATAGCGAAACAAAAGCTTTTTCACCCCAAAACATGGGCCTCACGCCCAAAACTCATTTCTGCTTGCAGTTTCTACTCTTGCATATCCAATATGACGATCTTTTGGTTCACATAGATAGCAAAGCCAATGCTTCTCTATCATGATTAACAAACAATTTTGCTATATGATGCAATCATAATTTTCCTTTTTATCGAATATTTCAGATTGCATCACTGCTTGGCCATGGCATGCTGATAATCCCTTCAGCTGGCTCAACAAACCAAGGTAAAGCAAAAATGAGCTAGAAATGTATTGCTCATTGCTGTTTCTGTACCCAATCATACTAAATTTTCAAACTTTGAATGTGACTAAGTTCACAAGTCTAGGGCAAGTAAATAAGTGATCAAGATGCGTGATATGCATGAGAAGTTTCTCCACCCAAGTAATTAATTTTCAATAATCATTTTTGAAAAAATTTTAGTAATTGGAATTGGTCATCTTCATTAAGATTCGCGTATCCTCACCACAAAGTATCGAAACACTAACAGATTTTTTAGTAGAGATTCAGCTCACCTGGCCATGAAATCCTTGAAAATCTTGAAAACTTTCTCATCTAAATCCAAATCCGACATGCCTTCCTCACTTCCCATTCTGCAAAATATTAAAGCTATGCCACCATTATGAAATAGAAAAAATGAGAGATTACAATAATAAAAACAAAATTATAAAAGCCAGCTTGTTTAGGTGTATTAACTGTAGCCCAAGCCTATGGAGTAAAGCAAGTCATAACAATTTCAATCCATAGAAAGCACATAAGTAAACTGATCTGATAATTGTAATAAATACCAAGTTAAGCCCACGACACGTAGCTGTTAAAGCATCCACACAATTTCTACCAAACAAAATGTACTAGCTACATTAATATTTTACTCATACGAATAGAACAAAAATTAGAACCAGAAAATGCATACCAATAGTTTAAAACGATAAGCTAAAGCATTGAAACATGAAATGTTAGACTATCAAAAGCTGTACTGCTCAAAATACACAGTCATGTATTATTGCACAGGCAGAGAATCCACAGATAAGCCTCAAAGGAACCTACTTTAGGTTTCTGCTAGGGATTTAGCACTCTCAGAGTTGCCAGATGGTAACTAAATATATATATATATACATATATTTTCTCTATAGCTCGGTTCTTCAGCAGTAACAAACCTAACAGGTTCAGACCAAGAAACTGATAGAGAAGAAGAAAGAAGAAATACCTGTTCCGGCGGGAAGGAAAAAGATATTGAGAGAGAGAATCTACAGAAGACCCATTTTCTGTTATATTTATATATGTTTCTTTTTCCATTGCCTATTAATGATTAAAAATATTTAAATTACTGAAAGTTTAACTAATTATGAATAAAATATATTTTTTATTTCATTATATTTTTCATAATATATATTTTCTGTTTTTGTCATTATTATTTTTCTAAAATTTTGAACCGGTTTTGCTAGCGTTCCCTAAAAAATGGTTTTAAAAATAAAATTGGAAAACAGAGAGAGAGAGAGAGAAAAAAAAAAAAATATATATATATATATATCATTTTAAGTTTGGACCTATGTACGGATGTCGATACGATCCGACCCGAAAGGCCCAAAAGGCGCACGCCGCCCGAACTCACAGAACCAGAATGGAAAGAGAAAAAGAACAAGGAAAAAAAAATAAAAAACAGCGGGGTTGCGCACTACGCCACCCGCGCACTTTAGAACATAGCGCTTTTATTTCTGGGTCCTTCGGTTTCCTTCCTCTATATCTCTTCGCCACATTTCAAAGGCGTCCCCTTGGCCAATGGTTCGTTAGCGTAGATCTGAGATTGCTTCATTCAATCTCTCCAAGTTTCGATCTTGGTGCGATCGGCCGGTGAAAATCGTGCAATTTCGCTGAAAAGTCGGCGTTATTAGGTTTATTAACAGGTATTTGATTCATTTTCATATCAATTTCGTGTTTCTAATCGATTCCGATCGGTTTGGACGTGTTTATGCTAATTAGAATTTTACGGGTCTCATATACGATCAGGATTTCTGGGAATCATGGAATTTGTCTATGCTTGCAATGGGAAATTGGGGATTTTCGATAGGAAAATTTCGATCAAAGCCATATCAAGTTTGATAATTTAATTGTTTTTTGTCCATCCCAGGTGTTTGGTTATAGTAATTGTTTATTGGTGTCAACGATGCTGCGGGGATATGATAGAGATGTAAGCAATATTGAAATCTATATCTAGGGTTTTTCTTTCCTTCGAATGTTTTTTTTTTTTTTGCCCTAATTGAATATTCTATGGTGGTTGTTTATGGTGTAGGAGCTGGTTGAAGACGGATATGATGATTATGAGGACGAGGAATGCGAGCAAGAGGAAGATGGCGAAGAAGAAGAGTACGAGGAGGAAGAGGTTCGGAAGCCTACAAAGGAAGAGTTAGAATACCTTGAGTTGAGGCAACGCTTAAAAGAACAAATCAGAAGGCAGCGTAATAAGGAAGGCAGTTTTCTTCGCAACAATTCCAATGACAAAAAGAAGAAGCTTCCATATGATAAGTGGGTGACATCTCTGAGTATTGCAGCTCATTTGCTGTGTCTCTAGTGTAATTCAATTCTTCTTTTACTTTTTTGGTCTTCATCTAGTTTAATTCAATTCGTTTCTGCTGTTTGCTGTTCACTTGATTAGGATCATTGTTGAGGACTATGACGAAAGCTATAATTGTTGTATCAATGCTTACTTGACTAGGCTAATTGGGGCTTTATTTTCTTGAATTTTGATGGAGGCAATTAAACAGTTTTAGGTGTTGTTTGTGAATTTATATATATCATATGTTGATCATTGACAATTCATACTCGTGAGCAAGCAGCTCGATTGGAGCTTTTTGTCAACTAAGCGTTTGTTTGTGGACATGCACACAAGTTAACATTTCATATTCTCTCTCTAATAATATATTTTTCCTTCATGCGTATCAATTTTAATCAGTGGAAAATTGTAGCATTCTTATGTACCATGCTCCTTTAGGGGCTTTTATCTTCTAGGTTTGACTGCAACTTGGTCTCCTCCTGCATCTCTCACGTTTTAAAGTTTTCTTAAAGCTGAGCTGAGTTCATATTGGCAACTTATCTTGTAATATTTATATTTGTTTGGGAATCTTTGAACTATTACATTTTACGTACATAGCTTGGAAATATTAACTTGGCAATTTGTGGTCGTAAAATAATTTCTGAATGCTTTTATTTTCCGATTTCTGCAGTTATGGATCGTTTTTTGGCCCATCTCAACCAGTTATTGCTCAAAGAGTTATCCAAGAGAGCAAGTCGTTGTTAGAAACCCAACATTTGACAGCTAGAGTTTCAAACTCGATCCATAGTGTATGTATTAAGAATTCCTTTTTTCTTGTTAAATTTTTCTTTGGTAAAGTGGTATCATCTAATGTTTTTCAGAAGCTTTCTTGTACTTGTGTATTGAAGGTTTTGATTCATCAGTGGATAGGGCACACATGTTGTTGTGTCCATTTTTTTTTTGGTACATTGTTCATGTAATAAACTAGTAAGACTTTTGTTATGAACCGAAGGTGTTCTGGATTCTCTGTTTAGATTTTTTGCATTATGTTTATATCTTTTAGTCTTGGTAATCTGAATTTAGTGTTCCATAATGCACTTGAATAAATCAGGACCCTTTTTAGGTATGTCGATACTGTTTTTTGTGTTATCCATTGTTCTGCAATGTTATTCATTGCCTTGTCCTCAGTTCAGATGGAGGTTTCATCTTTATGACATTGTATTTGCAGAAAAAGCAGAGCTCTGGTTCAAGCGCAACAGGATTGAAATCTGGAGCACAGCAACGTCCCACCAAAGTCGTGAATGAGGTACTTAAAGGAAATTTTACTCCGTTGATCTTTAACTTACCTGGCCTTAATGAATCTCATGGCACTTGCAGTTTAAATCTAAGGCCCAAAAACTCAAGGATACTAGAGACTACTCTTTTTTGTTATCTGAGGACACAGAATTTCCAGCTCCTGCAAAGGAGCCTCCACCTCGAAATCTCCCTGCTGCAAATTCTGGTGTGTTGCTTATTCACCACATCTTGTCTGGTTCTTGTTATATGGGGATTGAAACATATTATTTTCATTGAGGAAACTTATACAGGTTTTTTGCTGATGTTGAAGATGCAAGATCAGCTCAAGTTCCAATGAGAAGTAAGCAACCTATGGGAAACAGTGTTAGACATGGTAATGGTGGCCGTGAAGAGAGGAAATCGGTTTCTATGAATGGACACATGCATTCTAAAGTTGGCTCCAATAAGTTAGCTTCTGGAAGTAAGCCCAATTCAACATCAGTGAATCCTAGAAAACAACTTGGTAGCAACCATGGGAATGGGCCTGGTCGGCCTCTTGTGTCCAAAGGCTTGCCTTCAAAGATGCCAGCTTCTTTCTTGGAGAAGAAGGCTTCTGCACCAATTGTAAAGAGTTCCATGCCAGTTGTGCACAAACCGCCTTCTTTGAAGGCGCAGCCATCTATTTCAAAGCAGCGGGTGGAACAGAAAAGGGAAATGAGGGAACCTATTCAATCTAATAAGGCTAAATTGTTGCCTAAACAGCCAGTGGGATTGTCAAAACCTCAGGTTTTAGCCCAAACGTCCTTTTATCTTTTAGGTGCCATTCAATATGTTTTTATAATATTTTGTGAAGATGGATAATGTATAAAAGCATTCTGAAATTAAGCAGATAAACAAACCACAGAAGCAAGTTTCATCCCACCACAAATATCAAGATAATCGCCCCAAGAAAAGGCCTGTTAGTCGGTACTCTGACGATGAGGGCGATGAAGATGCAGATGCCTTTAGTATGCTCAGACAAATAATTCGGTAAAGTTTCTCATTCTCCTTAGAAGCATGAGGTTTCACTTGCTGCGAAAGACTTAAACTTCTGTTGGATTAATTATTTGCTTGCTAGAGTAGATCTTTTATTATGAAAAAGAATATTCTCAAATTAATCATATTTATATTTTATTTTATTTGTCCATTCTAATATATCAGTAGTGTTTCAAAAACTATGTCTTATTTATTATTATAATATATATATATATATATATATATAATTATTTGAATTATTTTTGTTGGATAGGAGATTGGGAATTAAATTTTTCTAAGTTTAATTGTAGCTTTGTAAATCTAGCAGGATTGTACATGTCATTGGGGCATTAGAAGAAAATACTATTTGGATATCTTGGGAGTTTAGAAATAGGTGTTAGCTTGGTGCTTTTGGGTTATTTGAATGTAAGAAGAAATGTTGTTTGCCTGATAATTATTGTGTCTATAACGTTTAACAGGTATAATCCCGGTAAATATGCTGATCGTGAAGATGATCTTAGCGATATGGAGGCAAACTTTGAGGATATTATGAAAGAAGAGAGAAGAAGGTAAAATAACACGTTCCACTGGAAGTTGATTGTTGAAACATCTATTTTTTTCGATGCTATAGAACTTTTCTGCTTTCATTAGCACCGTAGTTCTTGTCTTTTTTTGGAAGAATTTGTCATATACACACATTTATATTTATATATTGATTTGGTTGTTGAATTAATGCTAAAATTCATATTGTGAATGTGATGGCAGTGCTAAAATTGCGAGGAAGGAGGATGAAGAGGAGCGTCTGAAGATAGAGGAAGAAGAGAGGTTGGAACGTCTAGCCAAGCTCAAGAAACGAAAGCTTCGCTAGTATCATAAGCCAGCTTTATTAGCTTAGCTTTTTTTCTTCTCTGCCATATTTGTTGTGGGTCTTATTTTAATTTTCTATTTTTAGGAATTTGTTTTCAGTTCCAAAATGTAATTTTTTAGAATGAATAATAATATAGGATAGAATTTTTTGTCAAAAAAAAAAAAAAGCCCAAATTTAAGGTGAGCTCCCACCCCCTCCTTCCAAAGTAAGCCAAAGCAGTCAACCTTTTGCATGCAATGGTTGCGTTCCCCTCTCAAATTTTTTGAAGAATAAGAAAAAATAGATAAAAAAAAATGGAATGGAAATATTTCGATTGAACAAAAATAAATAAATAATGAAAGAGTCACAGCATATTTTCGAAAAGCAAGAGCAAATAAATCTGCTTTGAAAGGGATGGGTATTATGTATCAAAAATTATAAAAATTGATAATCAGAAAAATTATTTCCGTGTTTTTGGTCTGGAAGTTATTACACTTGCACGGTATAAACAAAAATCCCTGTTCATATCACAAGTTATATATTTTTTTACAAAAAATTATTTTATTTTTATATGTATTTTACATTCACATTAATAAATTTTTATATCTTCAATTCAAGGATCTGGGAAACTAAAAAAAAGAAAAAGAAGAAAAGTAACGAAATTTCTGTATGACTAAAATTAATTAATTAATAGATTAATAAATCTCATTCTATAAGAAAGTCAAATTTTAAAGGAAAGGAAAGGCGCAGATCCCGTGAACATTTTATTATCATTTAAAAAAAAAAAATTTGTTATTTATTTATTTTTTAATGTCTCAGTTTTCGTGAGATATGGAACATTTAAGGAGCGGAGAATTCAGTTTGCGTTGTGTGTGTGTTTGTGTGAGTGAGTGAGAGAATGAAGGTGTTGATAATCACTGCGATTCCTTGGCCTCCTCCTTCAAAATCCAAGACTCTACTTCATCCGCAACCTACTACTGTTAAACCTCGATTTGCTTGTTGCTTGAGGTACAGTGAAATTCCCTGCAAAATTTGACCTGGTTTTGCTGTCGCATTTTGTTCTAACCATTACAATGTTGGAGTTTTTGTCCAATTGTTATGGCTTTTTGTTCAAATTCGGTTCTTTATGGAGGTTGTTTGCTGTAAATACTTCCATTTTTAGCGCTATTGTACTACTTTTTGCTGCAAAGTTTTGACTTTTGTTTTGTTGTCGCATTTTGTTCTACCATTAGAATGTTGGAGCTTTTGTCCAATTGTTATGGCTTTTTGTTCAAATTCGGTTCTTTATGGAGGCTTTTGATATAAATAATTTCATTTTTAGCACTATTATACTACTTTTTGCTTTCAAACATCTTTTATTATTTTATTCATTTCGCTTGCGCGCTCGAAATAATACACATTTACATGTGCTTTTGCATACATATGCATACATGCACAACCTAGAGAAGTGAAAATGCATATCTTTCTTTAGGATTAATGTCATTTTAACTTTTTAAGTGATTAATCTTCTCTTCAGGAAAAATGGGGAGGTCAATAGCTCATCTAGACTGTCCTTGCAAATGGAGTGAGTAGTTTGTTGTTATTTTATTTTTAATTTTTATTCCAGTTGATTTGGTGGTTTGTTGAATTCTCTTGTCAACCAGTCTGATATATGTTCTTGTCAGGTTAGAAGGTCAAGAAAATTCAAACGTTTCACAGGTATATAATGGTCAATTGGGAAAACGAAACAGTTCTGTTCTTTACAAGTTTTTCACTTTGTGCTGAGGATTTTGGTCTTTTACTCGTGAATGATGTAAGCCATCAGACGGTGAGAAAGCAAGTCAGGATGACATTTGGGGACTCTTTAAAGAGGCGCAGCGGAGTAAGTTATTATATAACTGGGAGTTTATTCATGTTTTTAACATTTTGCTGTTTCCAAAAGCACTGGTCTGGACATGACATTTGTTTGTTTGTTTGTTTTTTTTTTTTTTTCTTCTAATTCTCTTTTCTTGTTTCTTTTTTCCTCGTTTAAATGGTATTTCAGACATTCTATTCTTAAACAGACAACGTCTAAAGGCTTTGGAGGAGCTGAACAAAACAAACAGAGAGAGAGAATTGTTGCTTGAGAAGATAGATGTATTGGAGGCAGAAAAACTAGCTGGTTTCGGAAAAGGTGATAGTAACTTGGTCCCTTCTGCCCATGGCTAGTTATATGATTTAGTATGCAATTCTTATTTGCACTTAAGTTAAAAAACAAAAGGAAAAAATTTCTGCTCATTTTCTTTACCAAAAAGCTAGTTTTTAAAGCTACCAAAGGGTTCAATTTGAACAATGTCTTTCTGCTGGTGTCCCCAAATCCAGATAGGCTATCATTTTGTTGGGAGCTGCTGCTTCGGATAGACTCAATGGTCCTCACTGGCATTATTAGCACCAGCGATGCATTGGATTTGAGAAGGCTGGTTGTGGAGCATAAAGTTAGTGTAGATGATTTTTCTACTGACGTCCTGCAAGAGACAGATGTTAGGCTTCTACGAGAACTTCGGCATTTCTTGAATAGAAGCAAAGGGTAGTACCTCTTCAATATTTTTAAACCTTTTCGTGGTCATTATCAGTTATCTCGGTAAAGCACATCAAACGTATTATTATCAAAATGATTTAAACTGTTCTAAAGATCCAACATTTTTAGCTTTCTATATTTTGTATCTGGTTATTTTTGTATATTTATGATTTATAATCTTTGCAAGTAGTTTTTAGCTGAGAAATAAAAGGCCTCTGTTTAAATTTCTTGACAATACATCTGTGGTTAATGACTCGTAATCATACTTATATAATCAAAAATAAATGTTTCATCAATCCACTGTTGGTATTGCTAAACAGGAAGGTAAATTGTTGGGTGTCTTCTAGGAGTATCTAAGCACTCTAGTAACCTTTGCAGTTTGTTAGTTCATGTTACTTTTTCTTCTTTCCTATGTTTGCTTTTATCTTCCCATTCGCCCCTTCTCTACTCTAACAATAATGTTCTTTATCATCTTTGATTCAGGAATGGTTTTCACATTGTCCACATATGTACTGAAATGTCACCGTTGTTATCTTTTGGATCTTTGGCATCATACATAACAGGCTTATCTCGTGCATTACAAAGAAAAGGCCACTTGGTGGAGGTTATATTGCCAAAGTAAGAGGCTGTTTATCCTTCCATAGTGTGCTTAGTAATATAGTTCAGCAGTATTGGATGAAACTGATGACTTTTATATGTAGAAGAGAAAAGTTAACCGCTAGAAAATAAGATTTTCATGAGGAACTTGATAGTATTTTGCAGACCATAGCATAAAAAATCTGGCTTAGCCAAGTGTATTCATGCAACTTCCTAGGGATATCTTGCATAGATGGATTATCAACTGCCTTAAGTTCTAGGCACACAGGAAGCCAAGTTTGATCTTGGATTCATGAGAACATTAAGCCTTTGCACAATCATTTAAATACGTTGTTAGAAAGTTATGGTCTGAAGTACTGCAATTGAACTTGCAGTATATTCTACTTATTTTGAATATTGTCATATAAAAATGAATTTTTGAATCATTTGTATGTAATGTTGCAAATCATTCTTCCCCTATCACTCTCCTTGCTTTCGTTTTGTATCCACACCTCTTTCAACTGTAATAATCCTATTCAAAATCGAATACAAAACACTATGTGTTATGCTGTTATATTGTGCCTCAAGTGAGAGGGACTTTATTTGCATAAATGTTTTGATTCTAAGTTTACTAGCAAACTTGAAATTACTAATGGGTTTCCTAAAGGTATCTCCATTGTGAGTAGGTATGCAAGCCTGGACCTAGATGAAGTTCAAGGGTTGCGAGAGATTGAGGCAGAGTCTTATTCATATTTTGATGGTCAATTGCATGGAAACAGAATTTGGACTGGGTAATTTCAGTTTCTGTACTATGCAATTTACTGGGTGTTTGAGCAACATCATTTTCTATTTGATAGTAGTAAAGGTGAAATGCTACCATGGGACAAATTGCATTTCAGACACAAATTAAAGATTCTCTAACATTCTTACGTTTTGTTTTCCTTGTTACAGTGTTGTCTATGGCATTGGGGTCACTTTAATTGAACCCAAATACTATGCATCCTTTTTCAATCGTGAGAAGGTTTATGGTTACTCGGATGACTTTGAACGGTTAGTAATATTTTTTCCAACATGTTTTTGAACAATCTACACTATGATTAAATCATTTTTTCAATGGCATGCTCATGTCCATCTTAGGTTGAGAGAGTCTAAATTTTGTGATAGTTCATGTCAAAATTTGGGGTCTTAGAGCATCTCCTGCAGGAAATTTTATAATGGTATTGCCATTCTCAAATTTTGGCATTGATATTTGTACTCCAACTCAAGTTTAAGATGTCAATACCAAAATTTAACAATAGCACTCCAATAAGCAATGCTAAAAAATTAAAATGTTAAATTTTATTAGTTATTTTTGCTCTAGAAAGTGGATCCACCAAGTGAGTCCACTTTACTTCCACAGTTTTCAAAAAATGGCAATGCCGTTTCTGATGCCAAATTTGGCACCAAAAATGGCATTGCCACTTTTTGCATTTAAATGGCACTCCAACTGCCAAAATTTGGCATTAGTATGTGCTTTTGGCACACTGCTGGAGATGTTCTTAAATTGGTTATATATAGTGCCAAGCTCTGTGTTATGAGGAGTTAAATCTTTGATGCTTTCAGGTTTACTTATTTTTCTCGTGCGTCATTGGACTATATAGTAAAATCTGGAAAGCAGCCTGATGTGTTGCACATCCATAATTGGGAAACTGCAATAGTTGGGCCACTTTTCTGGGATATTTTTGCTAAACAGGTGAAACTAATCATTACTAACTACTTTGAATTAGCATGCATCAATTATATTAAACTATTCTTACTGTTCTTTTCCTTAGTTGTTGGCTCCTTAATTTTTGCTTTATTGTGCTTGTCATTGTACTCTGAGTCGATGCTCATTTTTGAATAAATGAATTAAAGGAGCAATAAGTATCATTCTACTAGCCTTTATACTTCTTGGAATGTAATTAAGGTAATGATGAGTGACAGATATAAATTTGGACAGACCCTTTGCTTGAAGAAGGGAAGATTTCAAAAGTTTCCTTTCATTGGATGTACTTAGAGGGTAAATGTTCCATCCTCTGTAAAAGAATGATGAAATCTGCTGTGGCTAGAAATATGGATCTGTGAAGATATTCTGGTACATTCTGTCAGATCCATGGTCTGTCGAAATTATGTTCCTTGTAAGACAGACTTAAGATGCATGAATGTGCATGCACTCAGGTATAAATAATAAAGTTATCAGTAACTGTAAATTGGACTTACTTTTGAAGATAATACCAAAACGTAAAGAAATGAAAACTTGGCTTCTTGAAGATGGAACAACCAAACTATTGGTCTTAATTTTCTTCTTACAGATGTTGGTGAAATTCTTTAACGCTCACATTTCTTTTCCTTAAACTGGTTAACTTGTTTGAATGAATCTGGTCTTTTATACAAATATATATCTCATGTTAGTTCTCTATTACATCTAATCAGAGTGGAAAAAATTCTTTTTCTCGAGGAAAAGATTGTTTCGAGATCTTTTTCGTCATCTAATTGTTTTACCTCTTATATAGGGACTTGGAGGTACAAGAATACTCTTAACATGTCATGATTTCAATGAGGCAAGCGGCTGTGTATATCCCTTTTTACTTTTTGTATTCCTAAAGGGCCATTTGAGCTTGACATTATTTTTCATAAATCTTAATGCTTTAGTGTCTTGAGCAACCAGATAAACTATCATTATGTGGACTTGATCCTGCTAGACTTCACCGTCCTGATCGTTTACAGGATAACACTGATAAACTTCTTGTCAACATTTTGAAGGTATGCTTGTTAGCCTATCTCTCTCTATCTTGCTTGCGTGCTTTTTCTAAATAATGCCCAAATCCCTTTTTGGCTAAAATTTTATCAGATATTCATATAGAGTAGATTAGTAGCATTTGTCATATCTTCATTTCTATTTTTGTGCATATCTTGGAACCCTGGACTTCGACCTGTAAAGTTTGATTTTTTTATCGTACATTGAGTAGAAGATGTAATAAATTGTCAGGGTGGAGTTGTGTACTCCAATAAAGTTGTGATAATGTCAACCATATATTCAAAAGGCTGGGATATTCGTGGTCCAAGTCATGGGTTGGAACCTACCTTAGACATTCACAAGTAAGTGATGTTTAATGCCAATCCTGGAAATTTTTATATAATTTTCTTAAAAATTTAGTAAATATCTGCTTTTCTTTTCTTATACAAAATGAACTGGAGAAGACAAATCTTGAAATCAAAGTGAATATTAGAGGAGTTTTCTTCTTCTGTTTCAATAATGTTCATCAAGCTATTTTGGAATGAGTACTGAAAACATTTTCAATGACCATTTGCATTTGCTTGCAGGGATAAGTTGATTGTTGCTCCATTTGGGTTTGAGGGCTCCATCTGGGATCCTTCCAAGGACCGCTTTCTTCCTAAAAATTACTGTGTTGATGACATGAAAGGGAAAACTGTGTGCAAAGTTGCATTGCAGCATCAACTGGGGTTATCTGAGCCTGGTTCTAGTATTCTTGTAAGTGTTGAATATTGTTTAAACACTTCGGTTACTTTTAAATTTAGCTTCATTTGTCATTACTGGTTACCTTTTATTTAGCTTCATTTGCCATTATTGGTGACCTTCTATTTAGCTTCATTTGTCATTACTGGTGACCTTTTAAATCTATACATGGTATTATTCTAAGTTGCTATGCGGTCAAAAGTACTGATAAACCAAGAATCCTAAGATTACATGAACTGATTTCCAAACATGAGTTACTGGCTTCAGAAGAGTTTGTGTTTGTTAGATATAAAACCCATGGAGGGGCACTTTGGCTGAAGTGATCAATTAATTTGTCTTATTTCCCTTTGACACTAGTGTTGATATCTGATTTAGAAGAGTTTGTGTATATAAGAAATAAGAACACCAGAGGCCTATTGGAAAATCATACTTCATTCAGGCTAGTGTCCCGGCAAAAATTTTTTTCACCGGTATAGAAGAAAACTGGCATATGTGATCATGCAAATTGAATTTCAAAGATTTAGTAAGTAAAAAGTGGAATAGTATATTGTTTTCTTCTATGTCCTTACTTAAGTCTCAAACATTCTTTGGAAAAACCTTTGAAGGCATTTAACATATCCTAGTCCTCAAAGCATTTTTAACCTTCGGCACCATATTGTATTTCCATTTTTTCCTTTCTTTTAATAACCTCAATAACCTGTGAAAAGCTGTTCAGGGTTTGAGATTGTTTTTGCTGAACAAGACTAATCTTCATGGCTGTTATTATTGTTTTCTTTTTTGCTTTTATTATTTTAGTGAATTTGCTAAGCAAAAGCTTTCATATATTCTTCACTTTACTGAAATGGTCACTGAAGTTTCTAAATTATGTTTTGTCAGGTTGGATGCATCCTCTCTGAGGTTTCAGATGTTGATTTGGAGAACCTTAAGGCACTTGTTCGGAATCCTAGCAGTAGAGGTGTCCAGGTTGTAACCTATAACCGCACAGTCAACCCTCCTCCTTCCTTCTCCCATCTGCTTTTTCTCTTTCTCAGCTTACTCATATTGTTATTATCAGAATTGAAAGGGGAAAATTTTGCTTTGAGAAATAAATGCAGCAATGTGCTTAGTCCTATAATAAATTGTTAAAAAAATGTCTCTGCTTTGTAATAAACCACTTCTATTTATAAAAAATCTGTAGAATATATCATCTGTAGGTTCATTATTTCCCATGAAATTCATTCTTAAGTGGATTCCTACAGTTTATCATCATGGGTATTAGCAAAATGCCAAGTGCAAGCGACAGGCTTGGATCTTTCAAAGAAGAGTTTAAGGTACAATCCTATATGCCTTTTGTTTTTTGGCTTCTCTGACATCCTGTGACGTATCATAATAAACTTCTGCTTTTGCTTTTAGAGTTCTTTATCACCATACCATCATTTTGTGCTGAATCACAATTATAGTTACAATCTTCAAGTTATGCTCTGCTTGCTTATTAGCTTCTAAAGTAACCAATTAGTTTCACTAGTATTGTTTTCCTTATTTGCAACTCATATTTTCTCATATTTTACATATGTGCAGGATGATAGTGTACTGTTTATAAGCGGACATGATGAAGCATTATCACATTTAGTCTTTGCAGGATCTGATATAATCTTGTGCCAATCTTTTCATGACCCTGTTCTCCAAGTTCCAGTTATTCTCTCTCTCTCTCTCTATATATATATATGTATATATATATACACATTTGGTGTTGTTTTGTGTTCTTTGCTCGCATTATGTTTATTGTATTTTTTTTTTTTTATTTGGGAAGTTCTGGTAAATAAAAAACAATTATATTCGAACAAAAAGCAACTCATCGCCCTTCATATGTTGGCTTTTCTTTTAGAAATGTAATTTCTTAACGAGTGACTGTAAGCTTCTTCTTGTTACCTCCCAACTCCTTGTCACAATGTTGTGCGGCATTGTCAAGAATATCCTTCTATTGTCCTGATTGTGCTCATAACTTATGTTAGATCATCTCTCCATTCTGGGTACAATATTTTGTTCTATTTACAAGAAACAACTGAAGCTTTTCTCCTTGTCAACAATTATGCCCTCTATTTATGAATTTTCTTTGTATTGACTAAGGATTCACTATTTACACAAGCGTCTGCACAAAATGATTTTTTTTCTCCTGTCATGAAGTTGATTTTTTTATCTGTTTTCTAAATAATGTAGCTCAAGGCTTTGAAGTATGGAGCAGCTCCAGTTGCAATAATTGCCAACAACAAAAGTTTCAGGTAACTTCTCTTTTTAAACCTTCTTCCAAACTTCCAATAAACTTCCTAATACTTTCCTCTTAGCTCATCATTAAGAATGCCAACTCTCTCTGCCTCAATTTTTATCGTCAAGACTTTCTGTACATCATGGAGACGAGACCACTAAATTCTCACGGTACATCAGCTCTACGTTTGGAAGTTTGTCTATAAACCAAGCCCTGGATGAAATCGTATGTGCTTTTTTCCTTGATTCTCACTGAACATTTATGTTTTCTTATCCACTATATCAAAGATTATATGAAACTTGAAACTACTTCTAACCAGCGCCGTAATATATTTGAATCTTACTGTTGTATGTTTTTAGAAGAATAACCCTTCAAAGTGGAAGCAAAAGATAATGGAAGGGATGGCAATGGACTTCTCATGGGATGCAGAGTGCTGTGACATCCATGTTTCTGCTTACACAGCCATAAAGAACCTGTAAAAACTGGTTGTAAATGTGGGTGTAAATATATATATTTATATATGTACATGTTAAATTTGTGCATGCAATATATTTCTCTGTGTTGGTTGTAAGGGGATAAGGTTTTGTGGATCGGATGGCCTAGTAGATCATGAGGATGTGTTGTATACAGTATTCTAAAAGGCACTGTCTAGGTGCGCCTAGGCGTGAGATGTTTATAAGATGAGTAAGGCTTAACATAAGGCGGTCATTACAGCGCCTAAGTGCCAAAAGGTTCGAGTCTTTTCGTTAAATATTTTTAAAAAAAATTAATTTTTTTGAAAAAAAAATGAAAATAAATAATTCATAATAAATTAGAAAATAAAAAAAATGTAAAAAAATTAGTTTTAAAAAGTGAACTTTTTTTAAGATAATTTTTTTTTCTTTTTAAAAAAATAATAAAATATAATATATAATAAAGAGTTAAATAAAAATTGATTAGAATTTAAGTATTATTAAATAATTATAGATCCGTAGTATATATAATTTGGAATTAATTTTTTATTAAAAATTTAAAAAGTATAAAATTTTTATAAATATATATGATTATGTATTTGTTAATTTATATTAATTGTATATATATATATATATATATTCGGTGTTATAGATTTATATATATTTTAATATTCAAAATATAAGTTATTTTATTTATTTAATAGTTTTATAATAATTAAAATAATATATATTAGTGAAACGTCTTTTGATATTTAAATTTCGTCTGATCTCGTCTAAACTTGTAAAGCTTGAGGTTTGATCTCGTTGTCTTGTGACACATTATACCTTTTATAATATTAGTTGTATACTTGTGTGGTTTATTTTAGTACTGTACTTTGATGATGTTAAGGGACTTTATTACATGATAGGTCCAATAGTAAGTATCATATTGAATAAATCTTAATTGGTTGATATTACTTTTATGTTGTTTAACTTTGGTTTTTATTAGAGAAATAAAGAAAAGATAGATAAAATCAATTGATTTAGATTAGTTGTATGATGGTTTTTTTTTTTTTTTGGAAGATGTAAGGTGTAAATTTACTGATTTTGTTTAATTTTCATGTTGTTTCTTTTGGAGAGAAACATATAGAGTAGTTTAGAGCATGTGGCTCTGTATATTATTAAAAATTTTTATTTTAAAAAGTTATCCTATAAAATTAGAGTCCAATAGATTTTTTATATCTAAAAAATAAATTAGAGAGTCAGTTTGACTCTCCACATCTAGAGAGTCAAAATTCACTCTTTATTTAAACTTTAATAAATACGTTTTAAGTTTCTATGTGCTCTATTAATTGATTTTTATAATATTTTTATTCTTATGTGCTCTATTAATTAATTTTTATAATATTTTTATTCCTATCTTATAGTAGAAGGGAAATCTGATCATTAATGCTTACGGAAAAAAACAAAATGTAGAAAAAAAATATAAAAAGTTTATTGGATTTGAATAATTTTTTTTACTTTTTATCTTCAAATATTAATAAAGATGCTCTTTATTATATAAATTATGTCATTTACTTTAAAAAATACTATTGGAGATGTTTTTAGAGTTAAATCGTTATATTGATACTTTTGAAACCTGAACGGAGGAAGTTTTGATTTGGCTCCAACCTCTAATTTAGAGTGATGTTATTTTTTTGGTTGGCTAAAAAAATTCTTTAATTCCTGAGAAAATAAATTTAATATGTATTATCTTTATTTGAAAGCTATATATCTTTTTTAAAAATTTTTAATTAACCAAATAATATAAATCTTTGAGATTGTGAGTTGGAATCAGTCATGTCCCATTGATTAGAAATTTATAATAATGTGATAAATTAATAATAATTATAGAAATTAAAATGCTTTTTTTTTCTTTTCTCTAATAATCCCAAATATAATCAATATTCTTCTCTCTCCCCCCTCACTCTCAGCTGTCTATAAAATATTTAATCCACTACTAAAACTTTAACTGATATATGTGTATATATATATGTATTAAAAAAAAGGAAAGTATATTGTGTTTTGAAAAAAGCAGATTATATATATATAAAAGCAAATACAGAATTCTTTTAAATATTATTGCTGACCTACGTGCCTCAGCTATCAATGAGTTATTTAATATAATTTATACTGTAATACAGTACAAGTAATATCATATATATTTATTGATTATATATAATTAATTAAATAAATTTTATTAATTATATATAATTCCCTAACTAATTATTATACGTCTTGAAATATAAATTGCGACGGAAATCTTTATTGGATAAAGATCACACTGTTTTATAAACGATTTAACATCAGCACGTGGTATTTAACGGCAACCCCCTACTTTTTTTTTTGTTTTTTTTCAGTTTTTAACAGTTTTAATATTATTTATTAGCTTACCACATTTTTACGTAATGAACATATAAATAGATAAGTACATCCTGTTCGATTATGAGCTGGCATTTATTTTTATTTTATTTTTTTCACTTTTTAATTTAGGATCATGTGCTTTTCCAAATGCAGCTCATAAAATAAATAATCTTATTTATTTTTTCTAATGATGTTATCTATTTTTAAATAATACTATCTGTATTTAAAATTAAATGCCAGTTCGGAGTGTGGAGGGAAGAGTGAGATAGGATGGTGGGCGAAAGAAAAAGCTTTTTGGGTCTGTGAGTGTGGTGGTGGTGGCAGTGAAATTGAAGGGTAGAGGATGAAGAAGGCGAATAAATATTCATTGTCTATTTTTTATTTATTTTTTTTTAAATTCCACGAATTGCCCTTCATGAGTGATCACGTGATAATCACGTGTGAATTTATTAAACTTACTGGACAGTTTTTGGGGTGTAATTTGTCTAATTATAGAGGGCAAAGTGTAAAACTTGTGATATTTCACAAGGTTGGGTGTGATTAAAAGGTAAATAGAAATAAACCGTTGAATTTTGAAAGGGGGACGGTGTGGGACTTTGGGAGGATATTCGTGTAACAGAACGAGCTTCAATTGTACGGAAAATATACAACAGCCACCACTTCCAAAGCCCGCCTGACGAGCGACAGTCCGATCAAAGGCTCAGCTCCGATGGCGATAGCCCCGCTCAATGGCTCGCCACCTAATCCTTCATGGTTCACGCCCAAAAGGTATCACACTTTTTAATCACCCAACTAATTTTCGTGAAATGCTCTTTTTTTTTTTGTTACCAATTTTCTTTTCTAGGGTTCTTTGATTGATTTGGTTTAGTTTTTCATTGAAAAGTTATGCTCTTGCTTTTCGTTATTTTCCATGAAGGTAAGCTCTTTACGATTATATAATGATGCTCAATCTTTCGTTTGGAATATGATAAATATGTATATATATATATATATATATATATATATATATATATATATATATATATATATTTTTGTTTCAGGTTGCTCTTGATTTTCTGTGTGATTAACATGTTGAATTATGTGGATCGTGGAGCAATAGCAAGCAATGGTGTAAATGGTAGTCTTGGGACTTGCACGGAGAGTGGAATTTGTACTTCGGGTAGCGGAATTCAGTAAGCTTTTACTGAGCGTAATACATTTTTAGCTAATTTTTGGTTTTCTAGTAAGAATGATGCTCTACGTACACTCTTATGTACTTTTGTAAATCACAAATCCGTTTTGGTAGTCTACTTGAGAAGATAATGGAAAATGCTCTCTGACAATTAATTAATTAACAATTACAACGAGGCGTTATATCTACCCTGGCACATATATCATTGACGAAGCATGAAGCTTTGCGTCTTAGTACTTTTTAGAGCATGTTTGTGATATGAGAAAAAATTTTTTTGCTAGTGGTTTGAGCATGACATAATATGATGTTTGTTTCCCTAAAATTTATTGGCTACAATTGGTTGATGTTATCATTTTTCTGTAGGGGAGATTTTAACTTGAACAATTTTCAAGATGGTGTTCTATCTTCTGCATTTATGGTTGGGCTTCTTGTGTCTTCACCAATATTTGCTTCATTGGCAAAGAGGTGAACACTTGCATAATTCCTCTTGTACATTTCCTGTGTACTCTGACTGCATCTTACTTCCAGTAAAATTTTCGACATCTTCTTCTTTACCTGCTTAGTTAACAAGTCTATATTTTGTGTTTCCTTATCAGCCACAATCCGTTTAGGCTTATTGGGGTTGGATTATCTGTTTGGACATTTGCTACAGCTGGATGTGGTATCTCATTTAATTTTTGGTCTATTGCTTTATTTCGCATGTAAGTATAGCAACACTGATTTTAGAATTTTAATTTTATAAACATGTTGAGCTCCAATGTGGGTGGTTTCCTTCTAGGCTAGTTGGGGTTGGTGAGGCATCTTTCATAAGTCTAGCAGCTCCATTTATTGATGACAATGCTCCTACTGGTCAGGTTTGTTTTGTTCCATATTATATTGTTGACTCACTTTTGTATGTTTAGCTGCTATTCTGCATCTTCTAAAAATTATACTGAACAAATCTTTATCATTGGCCCAGAAAACTGCATGGCTTGCGGTGTTTTACATGTGCATACCTACTGGAATTGCAATGGGCTATGTTTATGGTGGATTAGTAAGTTTAAATATCTGGTTGCTACCTTCAGTTTCTCTTGTCAAATAAGATCTCTTTTGCTGAAATTGCATCTCTACTGTATTTCTCCTTGTTAAATATCTTAGTAAAGTTTTTCATGCATGATAAACATTGTTGGCAATCCATGGCATCACTGTTAAAGTGGATTCCATAATTTTAGAAGTCCTGTTATGATAGGGCGGGCTCCATGCATATCAAACCTGCTGATGCCTCATTTGCTCTTATTCTCTATTCACCAAGCATCAAAAGTGATAAAAAAAAAATTCTCTTGGGTAGTTCCTTGTAAGCACTGTAATTTAATTATACCTTCTCTTTGCAAATCAGCTGATTGTTCGTGAAATAAAATACAGCATGATGTATTGGCAACTGAATGTAGCCCTCACCTAGACAGGGTTTATTGGATCAAGTGCATCATGCGGCCAATTGTGTCATGTTGGTGCAATTCAAACCATATTCAATAGATTCATTTTAGCTTGTAAAACATACTTAATGGAATTGAGTATATGAATCCATTAAGTATATGATGTGGTTTCTGAATGTATATAGTCCTGATTATATATATATATATATTATTTTTTTTAATTTTAGTATTTTCTAGTTAAGGTAATACAGGTGGCACTGGTTTCATGAATTATTTTGTGCAAGGATTGAGAAACTACTACAGTGTCTGCTTTTGCTTTATGTGTGCCTAGGTTTTATAGACTTGTCGTTATTTATAATTTTCTATCTGTTATTCTTGGCCCACTTCTTGCCACCACTCCATAATGTTTTTATTCTTTTCTAAAGTTATGGAATAACCAATGTCTTCTCTATCATTTCTGTTTTTAGGTTGGAACCTATTTGAATTGGAGGTATGCTTTCTGGATAGAGGCATTTTGTATGCTTCCGTTTGCTATTTTGGGATTTGTGATGAAACCTTTGCAGTTGAAAGGTCTACGTTTTGAGATGCATCAATTATGTTTAAGAAATTTTTCATAATCTCTTTAGGTTTGTTTAACTGATGTATTACTTTTAACCATAGGTTTTGCATCGGGGAGTTCGAATAAAGCATTGACAGTTATTGAAACAGCTGGTCCTATAGACGAAGGTATTATATATATATATAAGGTATTATATATATATATATATATATATATATATTTCTCTATTGTTGCTGTTATTTTTATTTACGGCATCACTTTACATATTCAAAAAGATAGACTTATATTTGGAAGATTTATTTAAGGGAAACCCATTGACTTGCTATTTATCCACCAAAACAATTTATTGGTTATTTCTATTTCTACATTTTTTTTTTAATGGGAGTAGGAAAACAACTCTGAAGCCTATTGATGTTGAAATTGCAAATATTAGAAAGCATCTTTGGAATGTCCAAGGCAATGTTCTGAATTTTATGCTTATTTGCTTATCACTCTGTTAGATGTTGGGAAATTTTGGATATTTATATTGGTTGATTTAACTTTTTTTATGATGACTATCTATGCTTGTTTGGTTACTTCTTATTTTTCTTTTTCTTCTTCTTCTTTTTTTGTCCTGTGAAAATACCAAAACTATCCTGGGCTTTGTCATTTTCTTATTTTATGTTCTCATAAGTATCCTTTCTAAGCACTGATTGGCTACTAATTGCAGATTCAGATCATGTGCTTGTTGCCTCTGGCTCAGATAAGGATTCCAAGTAAGTAGCTTCCTCATCCCTGTTTTGCCATGCATTCTTTGTCTTGCATATTGCTGTACATTCACAGTTTTTGGTAATCAAAACTTTAAGAGAACTGTTGAAATGCACACAGAGGGAGATTTAAAATTAAGAGTAGCTAAAAGAGAGCGGCACCAAAATTTATAAATCGGCCTCCTAGAACTAAGGGAGACTTCTAAATTTCCAAGGACTTGAAGAAAAAGTTTTTTTATTTGTTTTAAATTCTGGAAGTAGTTATCAAATTGTTCTGTTTCAAAAAAGAGAATGTATCAACTTTGAAATGAAAAAATATCATAAAGATATTGGATCTTACAGTGTATGTTCCTAACTGAATTTATTTGTTTTCTTTGTATTTTCTTCTTCTTCTCTCCTCTCTCTCTCTCTCTCTCTCTCTCATATATATTTCAGGTCAGGTCCTGTATCCAAATTGCTGGACCACTTCTCTAGATTTTCAAAAGATATGAAAGTGCTTTTAGTTGATAAAGTTTATGTGGTTAACGTATTAGGTATTATCTCAAATTCATTTGACTTGCACAGGTTCATTTATGTTTATTGCATCTTTTACAAAATTATTAATTAAATTTTTTTTTGAGATTTCATTGAAGTTGATCATATTTTTGACTCGTCTATGTGCGTAATTGAATTCTTTTTCATGCAGCAATGTGAAGATGTGTTTTAGTAATCGTATTGCTTTATTTCATTTGAGAATTTTCTAATTATGTTGCAGAGTTAGATTTACTTGAAATTTTCTTCTTATTTTAACTGATTGGCAGGTTATATATCATACAACTTTGTTATTGGTGCCTACTCGTATTGGGGACCAAAGGCTGGTTACAACATTTATCATATGGTATTGATGTTTCTTCTTTCATTATTATACTCATATTAATTTTCTGGTTAAAAGTGTTACATTTCTTCGTTGTGAGTCCTATGAATAAGTAATACTGGCAATATTCTGGATTGAAACTTTTGATAGAGTGATGCGGATTTGTTGTTTGGAGGGATTACAATTGTGTGTGGAATTTTGGGCACGTTAGCAGGAGGGTTAATCCTTGATAGCATGAGTGCAACAATTTCAAACGCATTTAAGGTGAGTCATTTTATGTTCAGGCAAATGGTTCAAGAATGCCTTTGCTTAGGTACTAGCTGCTAATTATTTACAATAATCATTAATGTTCTTTTGTTATAAATGTTTCATTTATATCATTCAGAGGCAATTTTGTATTTGGCTGACACCTAGTTGTATACCAATTTTAAACCTTCTGCTACTTCTGCAGATTCTCGCTGGAGCAACTTTTCTAGGTGCAACATTTTGCTTCACTGCCTTCTGTTTCAGGAGCTTGTATGGTTTTGTTGCTCTTTTTGTGGTGGGCGAGATGCTAATCTTTGCAACACAGGTAGAACAGAATTGATTGGTTGTCTATAAATCTAAATGTTATTTCACTGAAATATCATTATTCACTATGCTTTTTCAGGCTCCAGTTAATTATGTGTGTCTCCATTGCGTTAAACCAAGTATGAGGCCATTATCTATGGCTATCTCAACTGTTTCGATTCATGTATTTGGTGATGTTCCTTCCTCCCCTCTTGTTGGGGTCATCCAGGTATACCTTGAAAGATTCATTAGCATGCAGTTGTGGAATGTTAGTACTGCTTGTATTTAGTTGATTCAATGAAGTCCATCTCTAATTGATATTGTGCTGAAAAATATAATATCTTCTACTTTAGGAGTATATATTTGAACTTTGTCCTATCTTGTTAGATGCGTTGATTCCAGTTTGGTGATTAGAAACATCTTCTGGATATTAATAGTGGCAGCAAAAGTATGAAGTTGATTGTCACTGTATATTCTGCACTTCTTTATCATGATAAGTTACTGTCAAGGCACTAACAAAACAAGGCTTTTGAAATTTATTGCAAGTCCACAAAAGTATTAGGTGCTTTTATGGTGTACAAGGATAACTGTGTAAAAACGGAACATGGACTTGGAATAAGATAAATGTCCTGGAGCAAAACAATGGAAAAATTTTAAGAGTGATGAACCAGGGGCACAATTACAGCAACAGAATCTGTAAATCTAGATTAACCAGATTGAAGACTTTTTGGTTATTTATTTAAGTTAGAGATTGATAGAGAACTCCATCAGAAATTATAACCATACATTTCAACCACAAATTAGAATCATTCAAGCAGGTAGTCAAAAGAAGGCCTATTGGTTTTGGTTGTAAATTTCTTTTTATTGGATTTGAACACTACTACACCACATAAAGGAAAAGGAATGTCAACAAAGTACATTGTGATAGATTCACTGTCACATTTTTATTTTTATCTTCATAGTGAACTTTCTAGCTTCACTCGATAACATGATTACAATTCCATCCATTGTTTATGTGGTTTCATGTTTATGTTAGCATCGTTTTGAGTGAATTCCTTTATCTTGTCTATTTGATTTTGCACTATGCTTTCACCATTCTTCCTTCTTGATAAATTCTCCGAGTACGGTTGCCTTACCATTTTATATTCTGGCTGTCTAATTTTATGATGGCATCATTTGAGTGCAGTTATTGTTTTTTAAACACAGGATAATATTAACAATTGGAGGGTAACGGCTTTAATTCTGACAGCTGTTCTGTTTATTGCTGCTGGAATTTGGTTCATAGGTGAGTGATAAATTTATAAAACACATGTAAAAGAATATACTTTCTTCCACTTTACAATCAGAACACCTTGTACTATGTCGGTGAAAAGCTGTGCCAGTGGTTCGAAAAAGTTGAAATACTCCTGGAATAAAATTTAGAATTCAAGCTTGAATTTATTGGCCGTGTATGCATGTGTGTTTTTGGTGTTTTATGCATGGAACTATTTAGGACAGGATTTGAGTTATGTCACTTTTTGTTAGTTTGTATTTTTTTGTTTCTTTTTTTTTAAACTCTGTGCTTCTATAGGTGTCTTCCTGCACAGTGTCGATAGGTTTAGTGAAGATGCTGAGAATCAAGAACCTGCAAATACTAGAGGCAGCCTGGTGCCTTTGCTTGAAGAGAACATAAATGAGGTTGCAGATGATCATGGTGAAGCGTAAGTTTCTTTCTTAATTGAATTTAATAAACCAAACCTCTTAAAACTCTAGCTAGATTTTCTACCTGGAGTCAATAGCATTCTTTTCAAGTGAACCTCTTTGTAAAATAAGGTCTATTTTTTTTTAATCCACGGTAAGGAAAGGGCTTGTTAGGTTTCTTTACACAAAGAACGAGCAGGTAAATTATGATTTTGAGAAACAGAGTCGTTCTTCATATGTAACTGTATGTTTGTGTTTGCGGTAGCTTTTTCTACATTGTAGTGTACAGTCATCAATCTTCTTAGAAAGCTGTATAGTTATTAAAATTTATGATAGATGATGTACCTACATGAAATTTATTTAAAGGAATTTCAGTTAAATCTTTATCAAGTGTCGGTGATTTTTGTGAATAATAATAGTATCTCACTGGCCAACCCTCCACTCCCAGAAAAATAATCCATTACAGAGTAAATTAAATAACTTATTTTTCGTACAAGTAACATCTATGGAGAAAACATTTGGCAAAAGGGAAAAGAAAAAAAATCCATGGAGGGACTATTATGAATAAATTATCATTTTCAATTTTTATTAGTAATATATACGAAAATTCTCAAGTCCAGGTTCATAAAAGTTATTAACTTCTGAATCTATGTCACACAGACATTGGTGTGGTGGAATTTTTGGTATAAATGTCACACCAATGTTTGTGTGACATAGGAGCCGGACTATATATGATTGATCTTGTGGGAACCGTCTTCGACCATAAAAGTGGGAAGCACACTGATGTGGAAGGATTTTTTCTATTCTAAAAACCTAGAAAAGCGAACTCTAAAGGGTTATATGGCTCTCACCTCCCACCAGATCATTAATATATATATATATATATATATATATATATATATATGTATGTATATATATATATATATGTATATATAGATTTCCTGATCACAGTTGCTTATGTATTCTGACCAAAGTAGGGGTAGAATTAATTAATTTATGCAGACTCAATTTTATATATTTATTTTTTATTTATATATAATAATGCACCACGTCATTGTTGCTCGAGGAATATGAGCAACAGTAACCAGGAGATCTATTCTCCTGGAGTAGCATAGTAGAAATTCGTCATTTATTTATTTATTTTGAACTGGAAACTAGTTGATTTGGTTGCTGCAACTCAAAAATATGAATGAGGAAGTACTTCCAAGTTTTTACAATATTTTGGAAAGCATTTCCAAGTTATCACTGCTATGGCTAAGCATCCTTTATTAATTATCTTTTATACTGAAGAAGAAGGAGAAGCTAATTTGTTAGATGAGAACCGAAGTGTAGTGATGATACTACTAATTTGCTTTTAATTTGTTTCAAAATTGTCCATAATGTCATATTTCTTTTCTTCGAACTTGAGAAATCAAAGCAATAAAGCAGATTAGCTTTTAGTGGTGGTTGGGTCGTGATTGGTGGAAGTTGGTGAAGATAGTTGGATCTGGCCTAATGATAATGAGATTTCGAAATGTTTCAAAGCTCTTTTTATTAAGGCATTTCAAATTAAATTGTGCTTTTTTAATCTTTGTTCTTATTGTGGAAGCTCTTTAGATGTATGCATGAGTTCAAGGTTGTTGTATAAAGCATATATTGGCCTTAGTTTCCTAATGCGAACCAAACAATATTCATACCTGATGATGTAACACTCATTTGCTTTTCATGGTGGAACTGATTAAACCGAATTGTACTCCCCGCGACTTTTTAAGCTGAGAAAGTGAAGCAAACATGATTAGTGGTTGGTAGTAGTCTTAAAAGATCATGAACCCATTAAAAAGAAGAGCACCGTATATAATCAATAACGTGCTAATAATCATTCCCCTTTTAGCAACATATTCAACTTTATTACTTGTACTGCATACTTAAATTTTGTAATTCACATATAATCACTTTGTTACATTATTAACCTAGGCTTTAAATATTTCATTTTTCAAAAAAAAATAATGAATTTTATAAATGGTTGAAAATTATCTTTCAATTTATAAATATAGAATATTTTTAGCTGTTTAGATGTATTTTTTTATTTTATATTAAAAGCCTGAAATAAATAGCTGCATGTGAAAATTTAAATTAATTTGAATTATAAAAAAAATTATTAACATTTGAAATTTTAGTTGTTCATATATATATATATTTATTTAATACTAAGAGGCTAGTAATAGTAAGTAAAAAATTAAATTGAATTATAAACAAAGAAATATTTATTAACAATTAAAAGAATATCATATGTAATATAAAAATATGCCGTATATCATTTGTAATTTTTTTTTTAAAAAAAAATCAGGAGACATTAATGCTATTTTCTTAGCTTAAGGAGGAAATATAAAATTTAATGCATAATTAAGGGGCTATTATTGCAGAAAAAAACCCATTCATATCATATCAGTAATTGGTAAAGCCACGTTCGAACCATTCATCAACTTAACCAACAATTAATGTGTCAGTTTTTCCAAAAAATCATTACTTGTGAAAAAGACTCTACTCAACAGTAATTAATGAATTCATAAAAAAAAAGAAGAGGAAAAAAACAGTAATTAATGAACATTTAAGAAGAAAATAGAAAGACAATTCTTTTTTCTTTTTTTTTTTTTATTATTCAAAAAATAATAACAAATTGGATACCCTTAACTGGGACCCAAACCCTATCAAATCGCATGCAATGGTGCACATCATCATCAAAGATAGGTCTGCGAAGCCGTGTAATCCACATTTATAACTTGCCGATACGCTTGCAAGCTGTGTGGTTTCTGACCTCAGCACATTCAACGAGCAAAATTCTAGTGCTCGGAGAGTATCAATTTTTAATCCGATGATATTATATATGTTGAAACGGTGATATATAATATTTTATTAATATTTTTATCTATGTGGTATCATCTCAATAGAGTAGAAATTGATATTCCGAACCATCATAGATTTTTTTCCACATTCAACGTGCTTCCCAGTAATATGCATAAAATTTATCTCTTTTTTTCTTCTTTTTCTTTTAATTGCTCCTTTTAATTATTTACTGCTCAAGGATTTCATTCTAATATTTTAGCAACAAATTTCTAATATAAATTTCATTCTTAAATATTTTTGTTTTCTTTTGAAAATGGAAAATTTAATTTATTATTATTATTATTTTTTAAAGAAATTAATGTAAACAAGACATGTAGTTGTCCTCTGTTTGAAGGAAGTAGAGACCTACATTTGTCAACTTATATATAAACTTTTATAGCATTTATTCATCACGCATGTGCCATCATCGCTTTTTTTGGTCCCATTTTATCTAAATATTAAATGAAATAATCTTGATGCATTGACAGGTATTGGATTACGTAATCAAAATCTAAAAACATTTATTTATTTATTTTAGAAAAAAAACAAAAAACTAATTTGTGTAATATACCAATATGCATCCCAAACGTAAACATCCATAATGGTCCCCGTGGAAATCCCAAAATCCTAATCTTGTCCTTTCTCTGTGCAGAATCAACGGTCACGATCTTACAACGTCTCCCTCCGAGATAAATTATCCCGCGCTGTTTAATTGGCCATTAAATAACATTTTCTACTATTTAGTTCGTTGCACCGTATACCACGGGATTTTTTTCCCCACTCGCCAAGACGCCAACTCAGATTTTAGATTTTGTTCTCTCTCTCTCTCTCTCTCTCTCTCATTTTTTTGGTTCTATTCCTTGTTTGTTTTTGATCTTTGCAAACGCGTTCTTTAAATTTTCTCACATTTTCTCGGATAATTGAACTTTTTTTTCCCTAAGAAATCCGTCTCTTTTATGTTTCTTGGAATTTGGATTGTAATGCGTTTTTGAAGCTACAAGAAATTTCTTGCTATTTTTTTTTTGTTGTGTTTTTGATGCTGTCGTGTGGACGAAAACCTTTTGTTTTCAAGTTTTTGATATTTCTGTAGCAATGTGAATTGTGTGTGGAAGAAAAATCTGAGCTTATTATTGATTACAGAGGAAGAGAAAAACAATTTTGAAGTTTTGCAGTGGATTAGAAATATTCTGTCAAATTTTGGCTCAAAAAAACACCTGCTGTAGCTTAGAAATCGATGTAGGTTCAACATGCCGAGCATTAAAGCTCCTGTGGCAAAGAGAGCTACAACCCTCACGGTTAGTCATTCATTTTAATTTTGTAGGCCAATTGCATTGTTAAAAGAGCTTTTAGCTCACTGGTTCTGCGTCACATTTTGCTACAGGTGGCGGTAAAATGTAGGCCGTTATTTGAGAGAGAACGTGGCCGTGACATTGTCCGAGTGATCGACAATAAGGTTTTTTTTTTTTTTTTTAAAGAATTTTGGTTGCTATTAGTTTAGTATAGTTTTGTTATTTTGGATTTTTTTTTTTGGTGATATGCTAATGCAAGTATTGTGAATTTGCAGGAGGTGCTTGTATTAGATCCTGACCTGTCAAAGGACTACCTTGAACGCTTGCAGAACCGAACCAAGGAGAAGACATATTGTTTCGATCATGCATTTGGTCCTGATTCTACGAATTTGGTATTAACAATCTGCCATCTTGCTGGGATTTTATCACTTTGACGCTTACATATGAATTTCTTGATGTTTAAATTTCAAAAACATGGAAAATTTGTGACGCTTTTCTTTTTATATCTGAATTATCAATTACACAAAATAGGGACAGTACGAGTTAAGTGGCATCATACTGTTTTTATGTTCACAGAATTTTTCCACATGTCACCTGATTCTTGTTTGATAAACTACAGTTGCTTTATATTTGATAATTAGAAAGAAATGACGGATAAACATCGTGACTCCTAGTTAAGTAGTGGTAGGAAATATGAGTTGCTCTGTTTTGGCTAAAACAAAAGAAAGGATATGGTTACTGTTCTAAGGATACTTGTATTATGAGTTATTCTCTAACTATGCTTCGTACACCCAGGATGTTTATATGAAAAGCATATCTTCTGTAATCTCCGGGATTGTTCAGGGTCTCAATGCAACGGTCTTTGCGTATGGTTCCACTGGAAGGTACTAATAGATATCATATATTCGTGTTTTAATGTTTTATCCTTGCACTTCAAGGGTGAGCTTTTTTTCTTTCTCTGCTACTAGCTAAGGAAACTTCCATATCTTAGTCCATATGTTTCTAATATTATTTGTGCTTAATCCCTGCTTTTTAAACTCCAAATTAGCTATTTTTTTTCCTGACACCATAGTAGTTGGAAGATACAGATCCCTAATATAAAGCTTTAACTTTGTGGTCGGGGTGGAGTCTCTTGGGCATGATTTAGGTGGTAAAGCAGGGTGATCATTCTGAAGCTAATTTTTAGTTAACATGATATAATTTTGGCTAATGAAATATTTGTTTTTGTTCATATATTTGGACATCTTATTTTTCATATTTATTTACTGATGATGTTAGTTTAGGATTTTTAATTTTGAAAGTATCAAATGTTTCATGAGTCTCTTGCAACATGTAATATGAAACCCATTTAGCTGATTTTATGCGGTTCTATAGCTGGATTATTTCAATATCTGATATATTTATAAGAGATCTTTTATCACATGATATATAAAACTCAGAAGATGTGGGCAATTTTTTTGGGAACTTCTTTTGTGGGTCATATTACACAGATATCAGTTAATCCAGATTTTTAAAATTAGTTCGTGGAATAAATACATGTCTGTTATTGATTAAATCCATGCCTGCCATTGAGTTGTCTTTTATTTGTCCAAATTTGTCAACTACAGGGGGTTAAATACAAAAGTGGACAAAAATTAAAATTTTGTTGGAATAGAAAAGTTATCATCTTGGTATTATACTAATTGAAGGTTGAATAATCTTTGTGGTAAAAGTACTTTCACTTTATTTCAGCATATTGCAGATTTTTGAAGTTTGCTATTATCAGTTGTTGACTTCACTTTGAGGACTGATCAAAATTTCTGTAGATCTCTCAATGCTTCCTTCTTTGTAATCTGTGATATTTAATAATTTTGACTAAATTACCAAAGTTGAGATAATATTCATATGAGGTTAATGTATAGGCAGCGCAAATAGTGTTAAGAAACTTGATATTTATAGTCACCATGCATTCTGATTAGGTTTAACTTCCGATCTTTTGTCTTTGTGCACTGTATTTTTGCTGATTTCCTTCATGGTAATCTTACATTTTTTATTGGATATTTCCAGCGGTAAAACATATACAATGGTTGGGACCCAAGATGATCCTGGACTCATGGTTCTCAGTTTGCATACAATTTTTAACCTAATAAAAAAAGACAAGAGCTCTGATGAGTTTGAAGTTTCTTGTTCCTATCTTGAAGTCTATAATGAGGTACAATGTGCCTTTTTCACTAAGAAAAATTAATATATTAACACTGCTAATATTCTTTCCTATTGAAAATTTTTAATAATTATTTTTATTAAATATAGGTTATCTATGATTTACTTGAAAAGTCATCAGGCCATTTGGAACTCAGAGAGGATCCACAGCATGGAATAGTTGTGGCTGGCCTGAGATGTATTAAGGTTTTACTTTTCCCTTCTGTTAGCCGACACTGTCTGAACTCTAAACATAGTCATTAAAGTCTTGCTTGACATGCAGTTTGGTAACATCAAGTGTACCGTTCAACTATGATTATTTGTTAATAGCTTGTTAGTCCTATCACCAAATTAATGATGATTTCTCCATCTTTTATTCTGAATTTCTAATATATGTCTTGTTAGCTACTACACCTGAAAATAGTTTATACAAGGATGTCCAAAGTAACCCATGTCTCACAACTTCCGGTCACCATCCTCGTCCCCCCAAAGTTGTATTCTAGATTCTCTATTTTACTTCTAGTGATAATTGCATTATCGCATTTGATGGATCAAGTCTGTTCTATGATCAGGATACTTACTAGTCCTGTATGAATTGCGCTTTAAGTTCAGGTTCACTCAGCTGATAGGATTCTTGAACTCTTAAACTTGGGGAATAGTCGACGGAAAACTGAAAGCACAGAGGCTAATGAAACATCCTCTCGGTTAGTTGATTTCCTTACCTGCTATAAGCATCCTTCTAATGATTGTTCTAACTAAGTTTTTAAAGATGCTCTCTAATTGACTGTTTTCAATAAATATGTTTCTGGAAAAATTTTCTCCACAATGTCAATTTTCATTGTTCCTTATGGACGTCAGTAAGCTACATCCCTGTGGCTGTATTGTTTAGGTCAAAAATCAAGATAAGTCTCACATTTTTTTACAATGTAATTTATGAAATTCCTCCTATTTAGGTGATAATTTAATGGGAAATGATATTTTAACAATGAATTAATATTTCTATTATAAACAAGTGCTAAAACATCAAGTAGCAATAGATTTGTCCATCAGCAAGGTATTTTGAGAAGGTATGCATTTATAGCCGCCAAGTTCTGATGTAAGTCACAAAGCTAAGAATATTAGGTGCTTCTACTACATCCCCATAATCACATCTTCTAGTGGCTCCATTCTTACCATCATCAGCATCAAGACCTATAGTTTAAGCTTGGAAAATATGTGATCCATTTTTTATTATCTCATACAAAGTTGTTACCGTAACCAGTTCACATGCTGTTTTGGAGATAACTGTGAAAAGGAAACAGAGGAACAAGTATCGGAATCAAGTCATGCAAGGAAAACTTGCACTTGTGGATCTTGCAGGCAGTGAACGAGCTTCTGAAACAAATAGTGGAGGCCAAAAGTTAAGAGATGGAGCTAATATTAACCGTTCACTGCTTGCTCTAGCAAACTGCATAAACGCTCTGGGAAAACAACAGAAAAAGGGTCTTGCTTATGTTCCTTATCGAAACAGGTATTTGATGATAAACAAAAAATTATAGCATCCTGAGGTCCTTCCTCCTTCTGTAGCTGATTTAAATAGTTTTGCAGCAAATTGACACGGATACTCAAAGATGGTCTAAGTGGTAATTCTCAAACAGTCATGGTTGCTGCTATATCCCCTGCAGACAGTCAGTATCATCACACAGTAAATACCTTGAAATACGCTGACCGAGCAAAAGAAATAAAGACACACATCCAGGTGAGATTCAAGAAGTGGCTTTTATCCATTTGGATGAATGGCAGTAGATTTATATCAGTATCATTCTGTCATGGCTTGCATTTGATTATCCTTGACCTTCTATTCTATCATGATTTTATTTGGTAGTCTGCTAATAGGACATGGAAGCTAAGTATATTGTTTGGCCTTCCACTTGATTGCATAGGAGCACGATAGGATGTTTGTTTAATGATAGTATTGTCTATGCTTCATTTTGTATTTTGTCATTGCTGTTTTATGTTTCTTATGGGCTTTTATGCTGTATTTTCTTGACATTGTCAGCACTAATTTCATTGCAAAATCTTTTGTTGTTTTGCACTTTCTCTATGATCATTGGCTAGACTTGTATCGTTATAGAATGCATTAGTTATGTCTCTAAATTATTTTTTGTTGGACAGAAAAACATTGGAACAATTGACACCCATGTGTCAGATTACCAGCGGATGATTGACAGTCTTCAGGTAAGCAGTTGAGTTGGTCCTCTCTGTAGTATTTCAAGCAGGAGTTCTATTTTTGTTGGAAGTGGAACATGACATATTTAAGCATATAGATTGAGGTCTACAGATTGAAGAAAGAATTGGCTGAAAAGGAATCACGATTAAGCACTAAACCTGCTGAGACAGCTGCAGATGATGAGTTATCTTGGTTAAATATTTTGAGCCATGAAACCAGTGAAAATGTTCAGGAAAGGATAAACTTACAGAAGGCACTATTTGAACTGGAGGAAACTAACCTTCGTAATCGCACTGAACTCCAACATCTTGATGATGCTATTGCTAAACAACAGGTTAAATATTGCCTCTTATGAAGCTTTGTGAACATGATTTATGTACTCCAGAGAGGTTCATTTTGGACTAATTCTTTTTTTGGCACTAAACTTCATTTCAACTCTGTCTAGGAAGCATTGGTTGAACTTAAATGGAAATGCAGATGAAACTAATTATATTTTATTAAAAAATCTTAGTTTTGTTTGTTTGCCGTTTTCTGTTCTTTTTTTATTCCAAAAACTTCGTGGATGGAAGAAGAGGCTGATCTCTTACTTCAAGTATCTCATGAAACTAGCAAAGAATAAAATAATTTATATTAACAAATGGAGTGCAATTTCCTATGTCCCAGGCTATTGAAATGGATGGATCAGTTGTAGAGGCTTTGAGAGCAAGGCGGCAAGTCATTTTAGATAACATTCGTGACAACGATGAAGCTGGTCTTAACTATCAGAAGGTACTTTCCCATATTTTAGCAGGGCTCACAAGATTACAACCTTTAATGGCTTTTAATCTTATTACCATTTTTAATTTTCTTATATTTTGGTATTAGGAAATTGAAGCTAATGAGAAGCACCGATGCCAACTCCAAGAAATGATTGAGGAAGCTATAAGTAATAATGGAAATAAAACGTACTTGCGGATTCTTAGCCAGTACAGGCTCTTGGTGAGTAGAAACTGAGCAAAATTAAACCACTTTTTATCTCTTACAAACAGGTCATGAAGAAATTATTGTCACCAAAGTAATCGGGGTCCTGAATTTTCTTGGTTAAAGGTGGAATACTCCGGGTTTTAAACCTCAAGCAAGAGTCTACGTTCACAAATATGTAGTTTTGATATCAAATTAATTTTTGTGTTGTACACTGATCAGTTAAAGGAATTTTCTTAGACAGATATTGGTTAGTGCCTCTAAGAAACTATAACTGCTATAACTTTATTGGTTTAAATACTATGTCAAATTGAAATCATGATTTCTCTTAGAGATGTGTGGTGCTATGAACTTCCTTATAAAACCTAATGTTTTTGCACTGCAAAAATACAGGGAATGGCCAATATGGAGCTTCAGTTTGAAATGGCAATGAGGGATCAAGTCATTCACAACCAACGGGAAACTGTAAGAAACCTTTGGGACTTGCTCATGGGGTTCGGACTAGATGAAAGACGGATACTGGACCTTGCAGCGCAGCAGGGAATAACAATTGAAGACTGGGCAACAACACATCTTGGGCTTTCAAGGAAGCAGTCACCAGAGTTAGGTTTCAGTAGAAATGCTCAATTTGGATGTTGTCCTGACATGGGAGAGTTGTATTCTCGATCATCTTGCATTTTCCAGCATTGTCAAGATTCGGGTTCAAGATCATTTTCTAAGGGGCACTGGGATTCTGCTTGTACTTTTTGCAGAGAGGAGCACCATAGCTCCTACTACTTGGTGTCTCATTATCACTTCCCATCAGCATATATCAGGATGAGGAAGAGTATTGGGCACCAGATTGAAAGCAGACCAGATTTGTGGTTTGGTTCTCCTGATAAATATCCCCAAGATTTACGAAGCTCCCGTCCAGAGATGAGACCACACTCTTCACCATATGGTGAAAACTGCATATCTGCTTCTGCTCTTGGTGCTGAATTTGACAATCTGCACATGGTATGTGTGTTGGTTATTATACCATGTTTTCACCCACTATTGGATTTATCAGTTAGTTATTAGAACTATGTGGTGAACTAGAATTTCTGTTACTAAGTCAAAATAATTTTATGGCTGCTTGACTACTACCTTGTTTGTTTCATAAACAAAATTTTGTGCTAACTTCTTGTGAAAAATGGCTTATAAGCTTTTTGATGAATAAATGTTTTCTCCTAAGAAGAGAATGATTTGCTCAAATCATTTGCATCTGCAGATGCCCAAAAACTTTTCATTTTGGCTGTTTTAAAGTTTAGTTGCCATGGTAATTGAATTCTTTTAATCTGTATGCAGGATAGAATGAACAATAATACTAGGAGGCAATCTTTCTGCATGGATCCTCATGTTGGAAGTAAAACGATGAACCACGATAAGCCAAAACCACCATTTTCGTTTGGTTTCAGTCCACCATTGGAGCAAGGTTTTCAGCATGCTTAATTTGTGTGTTTCCAAAATACTGAATGTTGACCAGATTGGTCCCACGTTCCTCCATTGGAGTTCAATGGTCATACACATGACTTTGTATAGTTTTTCCTTTCATTTTCTTTCTCACATCTCTTTGTTCTCTCCTGAAAATGTACATACTTGAACCAGTTTTGTAGGCTCTCTGTAGCATGTCCTTGGAAGGTTGATTGTTTTAGGTTTTTACAAAGGAAGAGAAAAGAAAGGGGTTTTGCATTTGAGGAAGGAGAATAGAGAGGTTGATACAATTTCTGGCAGGTCAACATAGGGAATGTAGTTCGTTTATGCCGTATATATTGGTTATGATTTGAACTGTGTTTACTCTTTCACAGTGCCAAATTTGAAGGCTGTGGAAATTGAGGAATTTTTTCCCCCACATTATTTTTTAAGCAAGACATAATTTTCTATTTGATTCATTTGCTATGCCTTTCTAATCAAACATACCGAGCTAAAGATATGAGATATAGAAAATAAAAAGAATGGACTCCCCAAGCCAAAAAAAGAAAAAAATTGAGAAAAAAAAAAAAAATTAGACTCAAAAGGAAAGGGGGATATATCCACCAAAATCAATCTGTTAGGTCAGAGGGCTAAAAATGGCGACCGACCAAGTCGAATCCTTTAAACCCTATGCCCTCTCTCAAACCCTAACAGGCCACAAGCTCGCCATCTCCGCCGTTAAATTCTCATCGAACGGTCTTCTTCTCGGCTCCTCCTCAGCCGACAAGACCCTCCGTACCTACTGCTTCAATGGGTCCGATTCCAGTACCCTCTTCTCTCCGCTCCATGAATTTCATGGCCACGAACAGGGCATCTCTGACCTTGCCTTCTCGGCCGATTCGCGGTTCCTGGTGTCGGCCTCCGACGACAAGACGTTGCGGCTCTGGGACGTGACGACTGGGTCGCTCATCAAGACCCTCCATGGTCACACCAACTACGTCTTCTGCGTCAACTTCAATCCCCAGTCCAACATGATCGTCTCCGGCTCATTCGATGAGACCGTACGCATCTGGGATGTTAAGACCGGCAAGTGTTTGAAGGTCTTGCCTGCTCATTCTGACCCTGTCACATCCGTCGATTTCAACCGCGAAGGTTCACTCATTGTCTCCAGCAGCTACGACGGCCTCTGTAGGATTTGGGATGCATCAACTGGCCATTGTATGAAGACTCTCATTGACGATGAGAATCCCCCTGTTTCCTTCGTCAAATTCTCGCCCAATGGCAAGTTCATTCTCGTTGGTACTCTGGATAATACTTTGGTAAGCTTTTGTTTTTCATACGCTTCATCTTAAGAGTTTAAGTGTTTATTTAAGTTACGTACTGGTCGCTTAACTCTTTAAAACTTCACGCGGCACTATAACTTAAGCTATGTAATACTGTTGGGAATCTAAACTTTTCCTCGAAAGCATGAATCTTTAACCCATTTGTTCCTGATTGGAGTATATTTTTACACTTTTGGCATCAGTTTTGTTCCTTGTTCTTTAGAATTACATAGTCGTTGGGATTAGCTTCTCGTTGTTTGCATTAAGTTTTTGCTTTATACTTGAAGCATGACGCTTAGTGCTATTCTCCTCCACTTTCTTTGTTTTCTGTTTTATTAAATTATTCTTTGAGCTCCAAAAGCTTTCAGTGCTTGCTCTGCATTAATTTCTATTAGTAGTTTGGTTTTTCATTTGAAGAGAACAACTTTTGTTATGTAGCTGTTAATAAGTATCAGTTTCTATTGAAATAAAGCAGTTTATTACTGGTTATTTGGACTTTTCGATCTTTTTCCTTCAAAAACCCAAATATTACTAAAACTGAAATGATAATTCTTATTGCTGCTTAAGGATAATGGGAGAATTGAATTATTGCATTTTGATGAAAACTATGCTGTGTGTTGCGGCATGCATACAACACTTCTTTAACTCTTGTTTCCCTTATTGATGAGTGCACCGTAGACTTTTTTTTGGTAGGGGCATACATGGTCAGTTCGGGTCAAAGTTTTGGGGCATATACCAACTGATCCCATCTGGTTGGGTGGTGGGATAAGAAAAATCAATGAGGCCGAAGTTGGGTTGAATACAGATCCTGCTCAACCTATTGGCAGTTTGGTTGGGTTGGGTGATTGAGTTGGGACTATGGTTGGACCTGGACCTGATAGGCATTTATTTTGATAATTTGATTTGTGTTTGAGCTTAAAGAATGAAAGCTGAGATTAAAAGATTTTGCATTTAAGAAAGCCTTTGATTTGGATTGGTTGGAGGGTCATCTGATTGCATATGTAGTAACCTGATTAGACCTAATTGATTTTCTGCATTCTGTTATAGATGGTTGGTTTGTGTTGAGTTGGCTGGATGTCACAGGTTGGTTGCCTTGTTTTTGTGCTTAGTGTTGTTGCCTTGGCTTTGACCAGGGAAACTCTTGAAGTTTTGGAATGAGGGCATTGTTCTGTGTCCTGTATTACTTGATGTCATTGCTTTTGTTTGACGTTGCTCAGTTGTTCAACAGTATAAATTCTTGTATAATCCTGGCACTTAATTTTTGGAATCACATGTAGCAAGTAGGATTTTAGGAGGGATTTTCAATGTGCAATGTTTGAAAACAAGATAGATACATGTGAAGGATTTCGATTCTGCTTAAGATTTGCTTTCACATATGCCCCCATTTATCTTTAGCATCCTGTCTCTTCTTTGTGGTGGTTTCTTTTCATTTTTATGTTATAAGAACTCACTTTGAATTGGATATTGTATTCACAGAGGCTTTGGAACCTTTCGACTGGGAAATTTCTCAAGACATACACTGGCCATGTTAATTCGAAATATTGCATATCATCTGCATTTTCTGTGACGAATGGGAAGCATATTGTTAGTGGTTCAGAAGATAACTGTGTATACTTGTGGGAGTTGCAAACCAGGAAAATAGTACAGAAATTGGAAGGTCACACCGACACAGTTGTATCAGTATCATGTCACCCAACTGAGAATATAATAGCATCTGGTGCACTTGGCAACGACAAGACTCTCAAAATCTGGAACCAGGCTAAGGATTGATAACTCTTTCTCTTGTTATGACTCTGTAAGATGGAGACTGAATTAACAAATTGGCAACGGCCACGAGAAGCCAGGTCACTGCCGTATGATTCTCACAATGTAATTTTCTGTTTATGAATGTTATGTCATTGTAGTTTAGAGATTTTTTCTCCTTTGTATATTCCCAAGCATTGTCTATGTTGTGGGTAAACATTTTGAACTCTAAAAATACATCCCTCAACTTTGTTGACCCTTTAACAATTTTAGCCAGTCCAACTTCCAATGAACGGGACTCTAGTCCTTAGCAAGTGAATTTAACTTTGAACCTTAATTTTGGTACCAGGAAAGCTGTTATGTGTTCTGAAATCCATTTGATCTTTGAATGATGACCAGGTGCAGGCTTTACAAAAATAGTTTTTGTGCTAAAATAAAAATGACTTATTTGCGCTATTAGTTACTAAACTTGACCTTTTGTACCGCTTTGGTCCCTAAATTTTTTATTTTATCACTTTCATCTTTAAACTTCAATTATTGTTGCACTTGTTAGTCTTTAATTATTATTATTTTTTTTTGAAATTTTAAACGGTTTTAATAGTGCAATGTACAACTGTACATGATGCGATTTTAAGAGTTATTTAAATTCATTTCATTATTAATTTTTTATTGTTAGTTTGACTTAATATAAATTAAAATAAAATAAAAATATTAGTAGAGAAATGACTTTACATTAATTTACCAAATAAAAAAAACATTTTATAAAATAAAAAAATTAATAGTGAAATGACTTTAAATATCCCTTAAAGTTATACCATGTGCATTGCATATGTCAAAACGTAGGTAAAGTTTATGAACTAACAATAAGCTAAATAAGCTAATAAAACTTTATAACAATAAAACAAATTAGCAGGGCTAGAAGGGCTGGCAACTTTTAGATGGTGAAATTATTTGTGCGGATGTCACCAAGAATAGATAAGAGTGGTGCTGGCCAGTGCCTCCTCTCTCTTTGCCTCTATGCCTTGTTTACAATTATATATATATACATATAAAACTACACTGAGGACCTCAATTTGTCGTCATAAACGTTACATTACTTGCTACAAAAGGCATTGCTCTTGCGCAGTGAACAGGGTACGCGATAGTTCACATATTTTCTGAAAGTATCACAGAGAGAGCTGTACGTACGTCGGGAATTAGCAATCTCGGTCTGGCTTTTTCTTTTTGCGAAAATAATACTATATGTTTGTCATTTCCCGTACTATTGGACTGTGTAGTGCTTACATTTCCAAGCACTCATTGCGTGGTTCTGTTTGTCGGGGTATCTTAACTGCTGCACGCAAAGTGTTCTGCGAAATTCCCGACAGAGGTGAGACTCGTCAATGTGATCCAGATTCATTAGTTTCTTATGTTGGTCGTTCTTCTTATATGAACCTTGAAAAAGGAGGTGAAGATGTTAGTGATAGAGAACTAGCTTATACGAGTGGTGGCTGTGACACTTCCGAGTCCTTTTACCAGATGAACGGCGTAGGAAGGAAGCCCACAAAATACTCTCTCTGTACAGCGCTCAACACCTGTGCTAAAACACTGAACTTGCGCCTGGGTAAGCAGATTCATGCTCACATTGTTCAAATTGGATATGAAGATAATTTGTTTCTGAACAGTGCGCTCGTTGATTTGTATGCAAAATGTGATGCCATTATGGAAGCTAGAAGTGTATTTTGCTGCATGACAAGGCATGATCAAGTTTCTTGGTCCTCAATTATAGCGGGGTTCTCGCAAAATGGATATTGCATAGAAGCAATTGTCATGTTTAAAGAGATGCTGAGCACAGATTTCAAACCCAATAGTTTTACCTATGTTAGTGTTATAAGTGCATGCACAGGGCTTACAGGAGCACTCGAAGAAGTTTCATTGCTGCACACTCATGTCATCAAACTTGGTTTCAACAGTAACAGTTTTGTGGTCAGCTCTTTGATTGATTGTTATTCGAAATGGGGAATGGTAGATCAAGCTTCATTGTTATTTGGCGAGACAACAAAGAGGGATAACATTCTATTCAACTCTATTATTTCAGGGTATTCACAGAACCTATACGGTGAAGAGGCAATGAAACTTTTTATGGAAATGAGGAATAAGCATTTGAGTCCAACTGATCATACTTTAACCAGTATTTTAAATGCCTCTGGAAGCCTCACAGTACTTCAGCATGGAAGACAAATACACTCTCTGGTCACAAAAATGGGCTCAGAAAGTAATGTTTTTGTGGTCAGTGCTTTAATAGATATGTATTCGAAGTGTGGCAGCATTGATTGCGCTCGTTGTGTATTTGATCAGACTGTTGAAAAGAATAGTGTTTTATGGACTTCAATGATCATGGGCTATGCTCAGAGTGGTAGGGGGTTCGAAGCATTAGAGCTTTTTGAGCATTCTGTGACCAAAGATAGGTTCATGCCGGATCATGTTTGCTTCACTGCTGTTTTGACTGCCTGCAACCATGCAGGTTTTCTTGAAAGAGGAATAGAATATTTCAACAAATTGAGAATGGTTTACGGGCTTGTTCCTGAGCTAGATCAATATGCTTGCTTGGTTGACCTCTATGCAAGAAATGGGCATCTGAGAAAGGCAAAGGAATTAATGGAGGAAATGCCTTATACTCCAAATTATGTAATGTGGAGTTCATTCTTAAGTTCTTGCAAGGTACATGGTGAAGTAGACCTTGCAAGAGAGGCTGCTCATAAGCTCATTGAGTTGGAACCATGTAATGCTGCCCATTATGTAACATTGTCACATATTTATGCAAGAGCAGGTTTATGGGCTGAAGTGGCTGAAGTTAGGAAATTGATGCAACAGAAGGCAAAGAGGAAAAGTGCAGGATGGAGTTGGCTTGAAGTGGATAAGGCTGTTCATGTATTTTCAGTTGGTGATATTGCTCATCCTTGTTCTGGAGATATCTATGGGGAGTTGGAAAAGCTGAACATGGAAATGAAAGAGACTAATTGTATGCTGATAGAAATAGAAAATATTGGTGAGGAATAAATTTACAAAATGACAATTTAAAGTTGGGAATGTTCATATTAGTTGGCAATGGAAGATCCAAAAAGCTTGGTTTTGGGAGCCCATTTATCTAGGACAGCAGTGGTTTCACAAAAATGATTTTCTTATCCTAAGGTTTAGAACTCATCTGTCTCTCAGCACTTTTAATTTAAATTCAGGTATCATTCTTAACCTATTAAACTTTAATGTCACAATTTTTTGTACATGATTCAGGTATCTGTATCAAGAAATTAGTTAGGTGAAATGCGGACCATTATTTGATGCTCTACGCTCTTTTTCAGTGTTATTCTTTACACGTGGAAGTAAAATTTTAACATGATGATTAGTTTTTCAATGGCCAAATCAAGATCTCTGTTTCTTTCACTATCTTGGCTTACTATACCAATGACTAAGTTATATGGTTGATTACCTTTTTTGGCCTTTAGAGTTTGTTAATTAGACTATTTAGAATGTATGGGATTATTAATAAAGTAAGATTATAGAGATTATTTCTCTCTGACACTTTTCCTCATGACATATTGATTTCAGACTCATTCTCCTCATGTATCCCACTTTTCCATTAGGAACTATTCTTGGGTGGAAGAATAGAAGAGCGGATACCAATATGATAGACAAAGAAAGTGGAAGTCAGAACTGACGATGCCTCAGGTACTGGGAAAACCTTAATTTAAGACAAAGTAACACTGTAACAGATAGAAAGATACTAAATGATTCGCATATTGGATCTGAGAAAAAAATGTCAGTTCTAATTATTTCTAATTCTAATAGAACCATGCTTAAAAGTGACTGCACTCTATGTGAAAAAAATCCTTATATTTCATCCTCATACCCTGTAAATACAAGTATGTGTGTGCTAGCTTCTAACACATCATAAATATTGGCACTGTGAAGCTCTTAATTGGACATCATTCTTTAGGAGAGCTCAATCTTGCCAGTTCATGTGCAAGCCAAATGAATTATTGTGTGTGAGGTACCCAGAAAGGACACAAGTTATATAATCTACAACTAGTAGTAGTAGCTATATATGTAGAGATTTTAGAGGAAGTTTTTTCACATTCAGATCTGAAACAGACCATGGTTTTTGTGGTCACCTTACTTGGTTTCTTGTTTACATTACTTAATAAAAGACAAAGAACAAAGAAAATATGAGTGCATTCTTATAAGGGGAGGCTGATTATATTTGTTAAGAGCTCGTTTGATAATGTATTGATTTTTTGTTTTTTTTCTCTTGAGTTGTGGGTAATTTGCTCAATTCAAGAGTTAGATAAGGTTTTCTAGTCTTTTTCTTATACTATAAATGCAAAGGGAAAGGAAAAACACAAGTAGAAAAATGAAAAATTATTACACTGTAAATGTGAAGGGAAAGGAAAAATACAAACAGAAAATGAAAAACACTTTCCCTGCACATTTATACTCAACTAAGTAGTCTAACTAGCATTAACAAATCCTAACCTTTAAATTAAGCAAATTACACATAACTCAAGAGAAAAAAACAAAAAACAAAAATGTTACCAAACGGGCTCTAAATGTTTCGTTCTTGTGATGTGTCTGCTTTTCAAGCTAAGGCTGAGGTACCACAGCAGTAGTGATGTCCCCGGAGTTTAACATCACAAGAGACAAAATCTTTTGGTAATTATCATAATATGAAAATCCAATTGTAGTTGGGAACTGGAAAGGCTTCCTCCAGATCTCTTATTTAGTTGACAAATAACCAGTTAATTAATCACACAATAATCCAAACAAATTTTTAATTTTTTTTGTAAAAAACGTGTGGTTATTTTCTTAATCTTAGTCATCTTTCCAGAAAACAAATGACTACTGTTGCCCTTATAAGATGAGAAGAAAAAGGGCAAAGATTTTAATGAGCTTATTGGCAAGCTGATAAGATTCTACTTGACAAGGTGCAAATATATGTAGTGCAAAATATATAAGCGTTTGAAAGCAAATTATAAAATTATACTTTTAATTCTATGGTCCCCTAGGGACAAAACAGATTGGGGTCTTTATATATATTCAAAGCTTAATATTAAGTTACAATTAATGTCATCAATAAACATGTTAAATTGTGGTTGACACATAAAAAAAAAAAGAAAAAGAAAAAAAGAAATTTTTTGAACCATGGTACATTTTACCCCATTTATGTATTGATTTGCTTCTTGGTTATTAACAAAGTCACATGAGCATATATTATGAATGGACAAGGATCCTATAAATCGACCTCTGATTTGCTTTAACTATTTTCAGTTATTTCTTTCTTTATCACACTTCACTGATGCATTTTATTATGTGTGCGTGTGTTTTAATCTTCATTGATGCATTTTATTATGTGTGTGTATTTTAATCTTCACCTTCGTGCATTATTGACTAATTTGATGTTTTACCGTACAACTTTCTTCAAGGCCACAATTTAATAACCAAGGGGCCTCGCCTCCAGAGTCAGATTGGGGTGACAATTCCTTCAAGGCTTTGACTTATATTCCAAGGAAGACTTTCCCAACAACAGAAGAAAAGATTGCGAGGTACATTATTTTATTTTATTCTAAATATTTTTGTTGAAAAGCTAAGTGTCAAATTTAGATGGCCAAATATTTTCCTTGTTAACTTGCAGTCCTTTCTGACTCTGGAATAATATTGAACAGAAACAGCTATCTTGATGGATTTTGCATCATCAGTCCCATGCCTATTAGAAGTAATGGTAAGTTCAGATTCGATTTATAGGTGTCACTTATTACACTGCACCATACATTATTGGTAAAACTATTATTGGAGGCTTTTATCAATTTCATATATTACTTTGACATTATGATCTTAATTTGTTGTGCTTTTACTTACTGTTTTTGATGGTCAAATGCGTTAAAAATCTTGATATAGGTTCTGAATTATGGTGATCATCTTGGCTGTTGATAACAATTAATGCATATCTTAATTAGTTATGTTAGAGTAGAGGTATTTTAGGTATTGTGCTTGAGTTATCTAGGTCTATAAATATAGGAGTTATCTATAAATTTTTAATAAAAAGTTGCGTTCAATGGCCCTATGTTTCTCTGTCTTCAACAAATTAATTACAGGAAATAGAGAACTCAATCTTGAGTGATGAATATGATCAGCTCAGTTCAGAAACCATGGTAGCTGCATTTGTTCAGGGTCTGCAGCAAACTTTCTCTTCAGATAGCAACTCTTCTCCATTATTGGCTTTGAAGAGCAGTAATGATTCGACCACAAGTTTCACAACCTTGAAAGAAGAGAGACCCATAAAGCAACTCAAGGTTAATACCCAGACTTCAACATTACTGGACCACAAAACTACTGAGCCATTGATTCTCTCTTTTAATAGTCCAGATTTCTCCAATAACCCTCAGCAGTATTACAAAGATGATCATAGTGCTGGCTATTCGGGAGATTTATACTCTATGTCTCCTGTCTATAAATATTCTAAGGTTTCAGCTCTTGCAAACCAAGAATTAGATGAAATCGTATTTGAGAAGTATTTGAGTAATAAGAGTACAAGTACTGCCGCGCCTGCAACTCAGTTGCGAGATCATGTTATTGCAGAGAGAAAGCGGCGAGAGAACCTCAGCCAGCTTTTTGTTGCTGTATCGACCATGGTTCCTGGCCTAAAAAAGGTTATCTTCTAGCTATATTTATCTCTGTGTGCATGGTTCCCTGAAATTCTGCTATATAATGATAATTGAGCTACAACTAAATAGTAATACTATTTATCTTCTAGCAAACTCTGCGCAAGGTACTACCAAAAAAAAACTCTGCGCAAGGTTTAGCAAGCACTAAACAGTGTACGTATTTAGACTAGATGTTCTTAATTAATATATTAATTTGCAGACGGACAAAAGCTCAGTTCTTGGAGAGACTATAAAGTACATAAAACAGCTAAAAGAAAAAACAGAGAAGCTCGAGGCGCAGATTAATAAGAAAGATATTGAATCAGTAGTCGTAATAAAGAGATCAAAGATGGTAGGGAATGAAGATCAAAACGAAGACTTCTTTGAAGAGATCTCAGCTGAATCCAAGGAAGAGTTGCTTCCAAAGATCGAAGCAAAGGTTTTGGAGAATAATGTGCTCCTTAGGATCCACTGCCTGCAGAAACAAAAGGGGGTCTTAGCAAAAGCTCTCAGTGAGATGGAGAAGATGAACTTGAGGGTCATCAACATTAGTACTCTGCCGTTTGGGGATTTTTCTTTGGATATCACCATTATTGCTCAGGTTACTTAAACCAAGTAATTCTGTGATTATTATACAATTTCAATTAGATGTTATAGATAAAAGTGTTACTTACACTTCAAAACAAACAAACATTGTTTTTACAGGTACTAGTACTGTTCACTGATATTCTTCATGGCCATCTTCAATGTTTACAGATGGATAAAGATAGCTGTGCTGCATTAATGAAAGGCGTTGTGAGAAGTCTTCGTGATCAGCTTTTCAATAGTGTACGTGAGAAGTCTTCCGCTCTTAAAGCTCGTTTTGAAATAAGGAACAGTTCCATCTGATTTTTCTTTTATGTGCAAGTAAAGAAAATATGTTCTCCATGTGGAACTGAAATAAAAGCTTGATACCTTCCAAATTAACACTAATTACTATAATTTTACTTGATGGGCATGTAAAGACATTTATATATATATATATATATATATATGTATATATATATATATGTATATATACACCTGTAATTAAATAGGGAGCAGTTCGATCTGATATTTCTTTTGTGCAAGTAAAGAGAATATATCCTCGATGTGGAAATGAAATAAAAGCTTAATATCTTCCAAATTAACCTTGGTATAATTTTACTTGATGGGTATGTAAAGATAAATATATACTCATGGATTAATTAATATCCAACGGAGGATATTAGCACTTATATATATATATATATATATATATTGGACCCCATACGTGTCCTTTATAAATATTAGGTCTTCATGAGTGATGATATATGTTAATGGGTGAAGACGTGTCAACGTAAATATTGTTGATGAGGAGGTACGATTGTGAATGTAATATTCTTTAAGTTTAAAAATATATATTCACAATCAATAACGTATAAGTTTGAAATGCATATTTAACAATTGATGGGTAATTACCTCATAGGAATTTGACATTATAGACCATCCAATTGAAATCATTCAAATCCATAGTCCAATTAATGGGATAGTCAATGGGAATTTTATTTAAATTAATAGAGTTAGCATCCTTGTGCTAGGCATGCACAACATAACTCTCCATGAGGGATTGAAAACTATTATTTATAGGTTTTTTTCTTATCAATACCTTTCTGAATTATGTATAAAATTATAAATTACTTTATGAATTATAAAATTAACATTAATACATCCGAATTGTAAAAACATTAACACTAATACATCCGAATTGTAAAAACAATACCAAATTACCCTTAAGTTTTAAGCATAATATATTTTTAACTGTTTATATATATTTTTATATGTTAAAAATTAAGTAACTTATGTATTATTAACTGTTTAAATGTATTTTTCATATGCTAATTGATAATACATAAAAACGTAAATTAATTTGAGTTATTTACATAAAAAAGTATTTTTGAACAACTAAAAAAAATATTTTATTTAAGATAAGAATACACTTTATTTATAAGATAGAAATAATTTATAATAATTTTTAAAATTCGAGATATTAGTATTAATTTTAGAGGTGAAAAATGAATCTTGCCACACCATCTTGGCTCATTTAGAAGTTTGCAATACTTGTGCTCATGGTCCGCTTATTTATTTTCCATGCCATTCCGTGTTGTACTCATAGTATAAAATCTTAAACTCGGCATGACTCGTTAGCCCCAGCACGGACATGTTTGGGTTGTACTCGAGCTGCGGATGGGTCGAAGATTTTTTTATTGAAGATAATAAAATTAAGAAAAACAATATAATAAATAATAGAATATATTTATTCACTTTGATAAATAATATAACAAATGAGAATTAAAATAAAACATGAGAATGAAAGTTATAATTTTATTATGACATTAAATAATTTATAAATTTTCTTCCAAATCAATATTTTGATCTTTTTTTTTTTTGGTAAATAAATCAATATTTGGATCTATTAACAAAGTCAAAGGGGTTTAAATAATTCATCAATATTATATTGTAAAATTCTACGTTTTATCTATGTATCAGAATAAAATTAAGAAGTGAAAGAGAAAATGTATTTAATAGATTTGAATATATAATAGCTCAAATATAAAAATTATGAAAGGAACATAAAAATTACATGTATAAAAGGGGCTGGTTGCAGCATATACATATATATATATATATATATATATATATATATATATATATAGGCTTACAAGATGACATAGCTTAATCTTTCGACATTGTATAATAAGTGATACCGTGCTCATTTCAAACGTGCCATGTCTGTGCCGACCACCCTTTTTACACCTCTATCTAATTTTATATTTTCAAGATAAATTTGTAATTTTGTGTATAATTAGGAGGCAGTGTGGATACTAATTGGGTTTAGGAGGCAAGTGCCTGGCCTTGTTTTAGGCACCAATAGTGGGCTTTGGATCCATCTTGAGATGGACCACAAAAAGCTAGGACTTAAGGATACAAATTGTGTCTCCTCCAAAGTCCAAATACAAAATTATTTCCCGTTTGATTTTGTTATTTTTAGTTCTAATGAAACTACATTAGAGACTCATCATCAATGATATAAGAAATCGTTTTTACTTACCAGAAACCAATGATAGTAGTAGTCCTGATGGAACTACACAAGACACAACTTTAATGTAAACCTTCAAAGGGCTAGAAATGCCTATTCGAGTCTAATTAAACTTTAAGGAATTGATCAGCAACCCAGTGACACTAATAATGGGGTTGGTTCCAAGCTTATCAATTAATAATTGGCATTCCCATTACAAAAAAAATTGGATAAGCCAATTACTTTACCATAAAATGTCACTTTCTGAGAAGTACGTTTTTGTTTATTATCTAATTCCCAAAACTAAAAAGAAATCCTGGTGGGTAGAACATGGGACATTGACTAGTATAGGTGGCTTTTGGATGCCCAACAACACTGCAAGCTTCCACCAACATGGAATGGGTTTAATAATGTGGTTGGCACAGACACTTATTAATATAAACAAAACTCATCAGAAATTAGTGGTGCTCCATTTCAAAGACAAATTAAGACCAGTACTTAATTCCTATATTCCTTCCTTTTTTTTTTTTGGATTTGCTAGGTTGGCCTGGATTTTCATCAACCAGCTAGCTACAAAATTATAAGAAAAATATCAACAGGGTCTTTGCCCTACAAAACATAATCAATTAGTGCCTCATTCGTGAGGACTAAAATAATATGGTAATCCTACGATACAAATCAAATTAATTAAACCATCAAATCTTACATTATTTAATTATTAATTACCAGACTTTGATCAATGAAATTCCGCGGAAACCCTTTTTTCATTACCTCAAACAAAGACATATACATTCACTGCACATGTCAAAATTTAGCACACAATCAACAATATATATATACTTTACTTTGGCTCGAGTAGGATAGTTCTATACATATATATATATATATATACTTTACCAATAGCAATTAAACAATATTAATTTATGGGCGTTGGCTTGATCCAGTGATAATTTTTACTGATTTCGCATTCTAAAATTTTAGATTCGACCAAGATTTTTGGCCTCCAATCTCGGTTAGACTAGATTTGACATTTCCTTCTTTCTTTTAAAATAGAGTAGAGTATAATTTCTCCGTATCTAAAAAAAAAAGAAATATTCCGTAAACTCAAAAAACTAATGACAGGGTTCTAAGAGTCTAGCCATGTGATAGAAAAACATAAAGGTTAAACTCTTGGACGTCAAGTACATATCTATATATATATACATATACATATATATATATATATATATATATATACATATAATAATGGTTAGCTTGAAGTTATCAAATGTAGTTCATTGAGGAGATGGTTTTTTGAAGTTTTTTCACCTTTTAGTTTTTGTCTTTTTGCAATTTATTTTTAGTTTTTAATTATATATATATATATATATATATTTAAATAATATAACTTATCTTCTTCCATCTGAAAATTGCACGACCCTAATAAGAAAATAAGGTAAAAAATTGTAAAGTTTATCTATATAAATGACTAGAGTGACGACTGTACATTCACATTACTGCTAATCGTATATATTTGGGTGCCCAACTTTTTAAATGGTTCCTAATTTTTCTCGTGAACCCCAAACTGTTTGCATGTTTTTAAAGTTTAAAGGTATAGTATGTGACAAGAAGAAGTCTTGAAGACCTTTGGTTGTCGTTTTCGGGAATTGGTTTGACCGTGAAGATTAAGCCTTTGATTGGATCCAAATTAAAAATCGTCCGGAGATCGTGAAGGTCAATTTGAATGTGTGTGCACATATTTATATATATAATTCCAATTCTTAGATGGAAGTGCATACACAACAAACTTAATTGGGATGGTTGGTATAAGCAATCATATAATTTATAGATTGAATTAATATTAAACTGAAAAATATCCCACTTGGAAACTTGAGAACTTAAAACATATATATATATATATATATATAAAGTAAAGAGTGTGATGTCACAACAACTAGGCTGGGGAGGCAAAATTTAGTTAATTTGTCTTCTTTAGCGATTTATATTATATATGAACATAAAACAGATGTAGCTTGTAACTCCAAAAATTCGGGGAATCTTAAAAAAATTCTCTAACTAGCTATTCCATATATTTTATTATTCTATATATATATATATATATATATATATCCAATTTATATACTAATATATGCAAATCACAATTAGTGTAATTAATGTTACATCATAGAGGTTGGACGTCACTGTTCAAGTTTAAATATTTGACTTATATATGAATTAACAATTATGAATAATTGATATTTTAAAAACTACTAGTAGTGCAAAATAATTTTGTTTTAGTTGGTTTACACATGCATATACAAGGGAGTAGATGAAATTGGCGCAAAACGCTCATCGAAATGATACATTCTAGAGTTAATAAATTTTTAACGCAAGACGTAATTGTGAACTTGGGCAAAGAGAAAATGCATATGTTTTCACATGGGCACGTATAGAAAGCTAAAAAAAATTTAAAATATAATGTACAAATAGTACAGCGTTTGGTAAAAGTTCAGATAAAAAAAAAAAAAAACCCAAAAGCCCTGAAAGTTCATATTTGAAAGACCAGATTAATTTTTTGATATCAACTGCATAATATACAATGAAAAAAAGATTCAAAATAACACAAAAATGGACATGTAAATTTTGCAAAATGGGAGAGACTTCTTTTTTTTTGTTCATCAGCTGAAAAGAACACTACGTAATTGATACTCCAAGATGTTTAATGGCTAGCTGAGGCTTACTTAATGAGTCGTACCAACTTATTATTGAAAGTCGCAATGATAGGTTTTGGACCTGTATTTGTTATGGGCCTATCTGTTTTTGAGAGTACGTGATTTTTTATTTTTTAAAATGATAATTAATTAAGGATAACCACTATGCATGGCAGGGTATGAAAAATATCATAATAAATGAATAAAAAAACTCATAATCATTGAATTCTTGGTCAGAAATCTGCATAAAAAAATGTGATGAAAATTAATGATTACTTCAATAATTTAGTACTAATTTCCGGAATCTTTTGGCTTGGCAGACTTTGGAACGCTAAAGATTAAGTATTCTTGTTTATTAATTTATTTTATTTTTGCTGCAGATACCAGAGATCTACCAGATCAAGTTGCAGAGTTTATTTATGCTACATGATTCCGCATTTTCAAGGCCAGCCTAATATATTTGAATAATGAAAAAGAACCACGTTTTCACACGTGGTTGCAAAAGGATTTGACAAACTACTATAAGACAGAAAGTAGAGCACGCTCATTTTGGACATTTGGAGGACAACACTTGGCGGGGCCTTAGTGAAAAAGCCTAGCTAGAACAAAGGTAATCCTCCATCTCTTTCTCTTTTGAGTACTGTAAGCTCCAAGATCTTTGTACAACTAGTCTCACTTTTCCATAGCCCTGAAGCCATAGCTTTCATGCATTGTTCCTCAAAGAAACTTTATACCATTGCACATTAGTTTGCTTGAAACCCAGAAACTGTATTTTATTTTATTATTTTTTTCACTTTGTGTTTTTTTTTTCTCTGTCTTACAGGACCATCTTGTTAATTAATATATTGGTTAAATAAAAAAGCAGAACAATGGACGTAGCATCACCCAGATGGTTTTCCGAATTGGTAAGGCTTTTTAATTTTCTAGAATTAATGACGTCTATTGTTCTTCTAGATTAATGTATGTGGATAATTTATTGACCTAAAAGTAATTGAACTATGAATAATTTTCAGGAAATGGATGAGTATAGTGATATCTTCAATCAATGCCAAATGAACACTCTAGATGACCTATCTAATACATTTGGAGACAGCTTCCAACAATCTTTCTCATCTGAGAGCAATTCCTCTTACCCTACTCCTATCACCACCACAACTCTAAGTGGTAATTCCTCAGTAGAAACTCGTCATTTTGACAATCAGAAATCTGCCAAACAGCGCAAGACAATTACCACTTGGAATAGCAACTCTGAAAATGTAGCAGTCTTGCCAAAATTTCCCTCTTCTCCTTCTTCTTCGTCACAGCTTCTTTCTTTTGGCAACTCAAACTCTCAGCCACCTTCCATTAACTTGAAGCCCAAGGAAGAGACATTGTCCCACATAGACATGAGCTTTTCACCTAATTTGATCACATATGATTCCCTTGAGAACCAAGACTATGCCCTAAAACCCATCCAAGCTGGGACTAAGAGGACCTATTCAATGACCAGAACTCCTTCCAATGCTCAAGACCATATAATTGCTGAAAGAAAGCGGAGAGAAAAGCTCACTCAGAGGTTCATAGCACTTTCAGCTCTTGTACCTGGCTTAAAGAAGGTATGCACATACGTTTTGATTTATCTTTACCAAATTAAAGTTGGTCATTATATGTATAATCTGTAAGAAATCTGTACAGTACATGATATTAATTAATATTTGAAATTAATTTTGTATTCATATACATATGTATAGCTGGATAAAGCTTCAGTTCTTGGAGACGCTATCAAGTATTTGAAAGAGCTTCAAGAGCGTGTGCAGTTGCTTGAGGAACAAGCCAAGAAGAGAACTGTGGAATCAGTGGTGTTTGTGAAGAAGTCCCAACTAATCTCCTCGACTACAGGCACCGATGTTGATGACTCGTCTTCATGTGACGAAAACTCTGATCAAGGAAGCTCAGATCATGATCAAGATCATCAATCTCTGCCAGAAATCGAAGCAAAAGTTTCAGAGAAGGACGTGCTCATTCGGATTCACTGTAAGAAACAAAAAGGAGTTATGATGAAAATTCTAACCCTTATAGAGAAGCTTCAACTTAGTATCATCAACACTAGTGTTCTCCAATTTGGCAACTCCACTCTCGACATCACCATTATTGCTCAGGTATATTTTAATTTATTAAGATTTTTTTTTTTTAAGTTCCTAGTTGTGTACATTAAATACTTATGATCGAGAAATATTTATTTTAAAAATGGACATGGTATTTTGTGCTTAGCTCCTGAGTCTTGAGTATGTACATAGGACATAGAAAAGAGGGCATACTTATAGTTAACTTTAATGATACATGCTTAGATATTATATGAAAACCATATGTTAAATATTAAAATCATACTTTATTTTGTTTATCTCTTAATTAGTGAAGGCATTGATGACAAACTCCATTTTTTCTAGAAGATTAATATATAGGTAATTAATTTTAATACATTCTGGCGAGAATCATTTCAAACGATTATATTCATAATACAGAAAGCCAATAAAAGATTTTAACCTATCATTATTCGATAAAGGAGAAATGAAAATGAAAGTCTCTGGTCGGTAATATTGATATTGACATGTTTGTGCAGATGGACGATGAATTCAGCATGACAGTGAAGGATGTGGTTAAAAGCTTACGACTGGCTTTATTGGATTCCATGTGACATTACCTCCAAATTTGTAGGATCCAAGTCTTTCTTCATCAACGTGTACAATCTCTCTGTAGTATTAAATGTTAGCTAGTTAAAGTCTTTAGAAGTTAGTCCAATTGGCAAGGGGAGATGCTCCATTTCTTTGTCCGTCAGAGCTGGATTATGTGGGGAAACACTTTAATAATTTCTAAATGCATATCATGCCAATATTTTGGGGGAGTGCAACTTTTAAAATCACTGTAGAGGAATTAGTTGAGGTGTTGGCAAGACGCTCTAAAAGTTAAAAAAAGAAATAAAAAAGGTCTCTATCACCTCGACTATCGGAGACAAGCCAGGGCCTGCAAATCCATCAGTTTTTCCATATCAGCTATTTTTCTTGCAATATTTTATATCAGCTATTACAACCATTTCAAGAGGACAGAGATCCATTAATTCTGGCCTAAGAGGTCGTCAAAGCTTGAATATTAAAGCAATATATTTGTCTCTATGTATGTAAAAAAATAGTCAAGTTGTATGATGAGCCCCCCTCATTCTGGGCCCAGTGGTGAATTCCTGTACACTAACCAGGTCTTGGATTCGACAAGATCTGAGTGTTCCCCTCCACAATTAGAATTAGAGTATGTAATATTTTTTAAAAAAAAAAAGGAAAAAAAATCAGAACATACTAATAAAGAATAAATATATATTATATCAACTTAAACAATTATACTAATTAACTCATAATTAATTACTTGGTTTTATAATAATCTATCTAAGACATCCCTTATTGCAGATGTACAGCTCTAGCTAATGATCCATCTTCAGAAGGATTCGAAAATCGATGACGTCCAAATTCCTTTATATTTTAATTTTCGAAGAATCCAAAGAAGCTAACTACCAATAATATTCCAGAGATTGTAAAATATTAATCTCTTTTACAAATAATTACAGATTAATTTCATAGATATTATCTTAAAGTACACAAGTAATCATATATTTATTTCCTGGTTGTCTTTTAGTGAATAATTTGGAGCCTGGACCCCAAGAATAGTGCGTGAATCACCAACAGATCAAGAAAAGTCTAGTACGTTCTTAGCTATATATAATTCAAATATATTGTTCTACCAAAAAACAAAAATCCAAAATAAATGTAAATTGATTTAGCCCCACTTAAATATATGACGTCTCACATTATATATATATGTATATATATATATATATATATATATATATATATATATGTATATATATATATATATGTGTATGTGTGTGTGTTTGTCCGTTTTGAGTGCGCTTGCATGAAAAAGTGGTAAAGTAAACAAAGTGCTTTAAGTCCTAATTAATTAGCCTAGACCACACAAATAATAATTAATATGCACCCTGGAATTTTCACAGGCATATGCGCCATAAACATTAAAATCAAGGAGTATATTTGATTAAAGTCATCACAACCTTATAATTAATTGACTTTAGCTAAAAGCGTAGAATAATACAAAAATTAAAATGTAAAATTAGCTCGGAGTTGAATAACATGGTGTACAACTTTGACCAAATTGTTTTCAATCAAAACAGTTGGTGGAGTTGGAAATATATATATGTATATATATATATATGGCTCAAAGTATAATATTCTTTATATTAATTTCACTAAAAATTCTCGATTTGCTAGGTGAATTTGAATTAATTAATTTAATTCTAGAATATTCGTCACGAACATGATCTTTCATATAATCATAATTAACTGATTCCATGGGGGGGAAAAAGGGGTTTTACTTGGATGATTTGCTTGGACTTTAGCTAAACAATGTGCAAGTTGAATGAAGGTTAAGTTAGCAGATTGTAACAAATAAATAATCAGACGTATGAATAATTATTTTTATTTCATACTAATTAATTTTGTCATCTTACATGTCTTTTTAAATATTGCTCGCATTGACATATAAGCTTATTGCTTTGTCAATCGAATTAATTATCCTTGATGTGCACTATTCATTTAATTTAAAGGGTAAATAATTTGGTCATATAATGAGTTTGAATACCAAAGTACAACAACCATTAAAACTATATTATAAAAAAAAAATAGTTTTTGCGTAATTAGAGAAAGAAAATAAATTTGTAAATTTCTACAATTTGATAATTAAGGTGTAGCGTCGTTTTCAAACTGAGAATCCAGTTCCGTTAGGTAGATTTTATTTTATTTTATTCTTTTTAACAATCAAAAGAAAATAAAATTTATATTTTGAAAGTAAGTATTGGATATTGAAATTCTATTTAATTAGCATAAACTTTATGCAAGTTAACTAGTATTAAATACAAGTTGCATATACGCAGGGGTTGCAAAGACATATACATAGACACACACACACACACACACACACACACACACACACATATATATATATATATATATGTATACCTTCTCTAACTTTCTGGTTATATAAATATATATTCAAAATATTGCTGCAATTTTTTATTTTTTATTTTTTTGAGGTGAGGAGAAATGTTTATTTAACCAAAATGAAATAAATGGTTTGCCATGATACACTCGCCAGAATCACTACCGCTGGCAGGCCAGCCGGGGCGTGAGCGCGGTGGGAACGGGCTTTTGTTTCAATTATTGTTTGTAGCACAACGAATAAGCCATTGGATTTGAAACGATTTATTGCATATTTGTTATTTATTTTATTTGTTTAACTATAAGAAAGCAAATTTATCCATAAACTCTTTTTTTTTTTTTTTTTGGGTCGTGCGTGGACGCTTACAAATTAAAACATTTTGCAAATAGATGAGGACGAAAAGATGAAGTCAAAGGTTGTTTGAAAGGTGCCTAGCAAAATTTTATGTGAATTTGACAAAACATTTGCAGGTATAAATCTGTAAATTGGGAGTGATTAAGGATCTAAAAAGATACAGTAGAATAAAACTATAAAAGATAAAAAGGTGAAAAACGTAGAAAATAGGGTTTTATATTTGCTCGTTGCTTTTCATGCGTGGGCGATTGTCACCCACTGTAGAAAACTACTCTGTCTCAACTATATACATATATATAGAGGGAGAATGTTATAAACTCTAGATGCACTATAAAGCCTATCTATGAGGTTTTAAGTTTAATTTATTATTATTTCTTTTATATTTTTAGTTGACATCAAATATAATTTTATATATATAAAAATTATATTAATATTAAAAAATTTATTCATTTAAAATTTTTTAAAAAATTAAAATGGTTTTTTACATTTCAATTTAACTTTTAATTTTTAAATTGATAAAATCTATATTAATTTTTATATTTATTTCTATAATAAATGAATAAAACTTAAGAGATTGATGTAATAATTTATCATAAAGGCGTATTTTATCTTTTCTATTAGGATTATAATAATTTTTAAATTAAAAGCTCGAATTCAAATTATCAAGAGTATAATTATAAGAGGTATACTATTAAATTAATCTCACTCATCAATTAAAGGTATTTAAAATTATATATTTTATATGTCTAATGCAACTAATAAAAGTGTACGTTAAACTGTACATGTCATAGATCGTGACCTAATTTCTTGTTAATTAGTTTGTTGGCAGTAAGACCTGAGTTTATTATATAATTTGTTCACGTTGTCGCGTCACGTCATGTGCCATCTCTTTTCCTTTAGGAGACAAAGAAATATACAAATATATGTAAAATTTTAAACATAGAAAAGCAAAAAATATTACATGTGGCCTCTAATTTATATATAGACAGAGTACATACACCTACTCCATAATGAGCAATATATATCAACTTTGGGATACATCTAAATGCCGTTGTCGTTATCTTAGCTCCTTATATATTCATCTCTTCCCTGCGCAACACAACAAAAAATCAATATTCTGTAATCCATGACTTAAATTTGGTAGATTATTGTATAACTACTCTATCTTTTTAGACTAATTTAAGTGGGCCTATATCAATACTCCCTAACGAGTAGGCTAACTGACAGAATGCAAGTGTCAGATTTGAATATAAAATCTAGAACTCTGACACATATTCCTATTGCCAATTATTTGTAAATGTTGACTAAAATAAAGGCATTTTTTTTTTGGTAATACTAAAATAGAGGCATTGGTTTCATCATTTAGCCATTAAAAGTAAAAAATAGAAAAATAAAAAAAAAATGGATCTGTGTAATCTCTTTATTAATCATTTGGTCGTTATTAAAAGCTACAGCTCACATAGAAAGAGAACCCAACTAGGAGAAAAATATAAATCGATATCATGGAAATCAAAAGAAAGCTGCAGCTCACTTTTTAAAAACAATTCCAATTCAAAGTCGAAACTAGTACTTTTAATTATGAGAAAGAGCGCGCAGTAGAAAGATAGAGGATGGTTATATTTATTTTAATAGAAGAAAAACAAAATAGAGGTGGTTGGATCAAATTTATAAAGAGTATATTTCTATATTTCATGTTTGGATGCATGAATTATATAAGCTGTAATTACATTTAGTGAAATCACACTGACAACTACTCCTCAAAACAGCTGCATCTAATAAATAATAAGCTCCCCATACAAAATATTAGTAGAATTAGTCTTAAATTGTTTTCCAGACAATGTGGGGAATTTTATTTTTTTTGGTAAGAATGTGGAGGATATTATATGTTTAGAATCTAATTTTTTTTTTATAAGTTTCTATACATTTTGATTTGAAGTTATTATTATTTCTTTTTGCTTATTCATAAATTATGACTGATCACAACCTAAATATATAGTCAATTGACTAATTATATTTGAGATCTCCTGTGCAATTGTATAAAATTTAACGAGCATTTCGTGGGAGAAAGAATAATATTTATTCTAATGGAATATATGACTTAGATGGACGTACATGTACATGTATGAGTGTACGTGGGACAAGAACCATGTTTGGACACACCTAGTATACTGTACTTCATACGGATTCAATTTCCCCATTTCCACGTACCTAATTGCACGTGGCGCACACGTGGGGTACACAAAATTGTAACTCTGAGCCTGTGTCTAATATTTCTAAGCCTTTTTGTGTAGTTTGGGTGTAATTATTTGGCTTGGAAGGGAATCTAAAACCCAAAATCTAATGACTGGCAACCAGGATCTATCTCCCGTATGTTTGAGTTTTAAGTAAAATCTCAATTTAGCTACGCTTAATATATTTATATATATATATATATGTATTAATATATGTATATACATATGTGTATTAATATATATATATATACATATGTGTATATATACATATTAATATATGTATATATATATATATATACACACATATATGTATGAGGCCAAAGTTGCATTGTTCAATTACATATTATGGCCAGCTTGTGCATGAAGCTAATCTATCTGTCTCCAATGATTAATAATAAGCTAGGAATATCTATGACCTGATTCTTACAGGCTAAAATTAATTTCTAAAGGCTGATATCATAACACTTAGACACACAACCAATAAAATTACAACACTTTAACAATTTTATAATCTATTTGATTTACTCGGATTATCTATTTTTACAAGAATATATATATATATATATATATTTTTTTTTTCTCTTAATATAGTTCATATGAACAAATTTATCTCAATTTTCTACAAAAGAAAAAAAAAAAAAACATGATCTCAATTCAAGACCCTAAAAGAGATCATGTAAGATTGAGACAACCTAATTATATTCCACCTGCCTGGTATACAGTCCAACTAGCATTACTTAATCCCGTATCACAAAACTATATACATATATATATATATATATATATAAGGTTTATATATATATAGTATATATATATAGTTTGAACATAAACTAAACCAAGTAGAATTCTTGGTTTTGAAACAGTATAGCTGATGACCTAGCTCATTGATGCATCTCAGTACGAGCAAATATGCATGGAAAATAAATATATTTTTCATCGAATTTTTTCCCTCTAGATTGCAAGATTAATCGATCCCAGTTCCTAGCTATATATTTGCACATATACACTAAAATGTTTTAATAAAGGAAGCTTATATGTATAAACCACACCACGTAATTAATTATGACGTATCCAAATAGTATTGATCGCTGGACCGAGCTAATTTTAAAATAAATAGATAAATGAATCCCCTTATGTCCTCTGAGATGGAAAAATTCTATTGGTGGAATAGCAATATAGAACTCAGACTTTGACTAAATGGACATCCGATAACCGCAAAGGAACAGTGATCATCGACGAAACCCTAATCATTTTCACAAGTTTGAGTGGGATTTCCACCATGAATTGCGTGGGACTTTCCATTTGATTAGTTTATTTTTATTAATTTCTTTTCTTTTTAATCAAACAGTAAGACTTTTTAATTATTTTATTTTTATTTCTTGCTATGTCAATAAGCTCACTGCAAAAAGTTCAGCAACTCGTCCCCGACGAACTTTTGAATAATAAATTCTGGGTCGTATTTGGAGGTAATTTAGTTTTCAGGTTTCTTGCATCCAACAATATCTCCAAAATTCCAAGGAATCTGCTCCAAAGAAAAAAAAGAGAGAAACTTTAAAGTAGACAATTAGGGTCTCGGTGCTATATTCTTTTACTCATAGCTCGAGCTTGTTTGTCTTTAATTACATGGTGTGTTCTTGAAAGACATAGGTCTACTTAATTCAGTCAATTTTTCGTTTATTTTCTTCCCCTTCATTTGGGTTCTTGGTTTCTTCTTCCTAGCTCTACCTTTCCCTCTTTATTTTCTTCTTAATATGAAGCCTGAAGTTTAATAAATATATAAGGTTTTCCAATATATTATGTATCATTTTTGGGATTTGTAATCTACTTAAAATTTGTTTCTCCTATTAAATTGTCAAAAGGTTTGTTCCTATATAGGAGATCGATCAAGTTTTCAATAATTGAAGCATAGCAATTTAATTTCAAGTCTAAGATTCCCTTGGTTAATTATCTCATTTTCTTTTAGCTATTTTTAACATATATAGTTGTTCTTGAATAATACAATTCCTACAGAATTTTATGTGGGCTAGCTTCATCCAAAAGAAAGCGAAAGGTGCATGCTTTAATGGAAGTCCCTTCAGCCTCATGGCTATCTGAAATGGTACATATTTGAGTATAAAAATTCATACCATATTTGATTTACCAATTTGTTATTCTTTCATATTCAGTTTTAGAAGGGAAATGATCAATATATAGAAGAAGTTCTAAGTTGTTTATTATAAAAAGTTGATCTGTTATAATTTTCTAATATTGGTTGTTGATTAATATAGGAGATGGAGTATACCACTTTTATCCACCAAAGTAACCAATTGAATTCTCTGGATTACTCCTTCGATGGACTAAATTTCATGTCTTTTTTCACTGAGAATCACTCATCTCACCCAGTTCCAAGTTTCACTCCCAAAAGCCCACATAATTTCAGCACCAGTACCACTATATCAATGGAAAATCCTCAGATGGCCATTGAAATACCAGCAATACAGCTCAAGAGCAACACTACTACTTGGAATTCATGCCTCTCTATCACTAACCATCTAAGTGCCAAGGCTTCCCCTTCTTCATCCTCGCACTTAATTTCCTTGGAGTATTTGAATTCTCCTATGGTCACTTCTCATGAGCAGGATTATGGTCTAAGCGCCAGCGTCATTACGAAGCCGAGAATCGAGGTGGGACCAAATATTGGAGATATGATGTTTCGGCCGTTAATGATTTCTCAAGATTCCTACGACTACGAGGCACAGAATATTCTTTCACCAAAATATGGGCAAGGAGCCAAGAGGATTCGTCATGCATCGGATCATGTTATTGCTGAGAGAAATCGCCGAAAGAAGCTCAATCAGCAGTTTATTACTCTTGCGGCTATTGCACCAGGCCTAAAGAAGGTACATACATATTAAAATATATACCTATCAGCTTTAAACCTAATGAAGACTTCTACAACTTCTACATTTTTTCTTTTTTGTTTATGGGGGTTTTGGGATATAGCAATATCATAGTTCTTATGCTTCTTTGTCTTTGATATATACTATGGACACCACATTGGTTTACCGAATGAATTATTAAAAAACTTTCATATCTTAAATTCCATGGGAGAGTTAAATAGGAACAGACAGAAAATTATTTTATACTACGTACATGCTAGCAAGTACGTATCTATTTCGTAGAATGAATAATATCTATGCGATCATTTTCTCCAATTATAACTCAATTTTAGTTAAAAAAAAAATAAAATTAATTGCCTTGCAGACCATGCAATATTTTATAACTTCCTTTAGGAAATTTAGAATTACTTATAGTAGAACTTTAAAATTTGATAACAGATGGACAAGGTTACTGTTCTTGGACATTTTATCGAGTATGTAAAACATCTTCAACGACGTTTGAAAACACTGGAGGAAGAGGCAACAAAGAATAAAGTAGTGGAACCAGTGGTTCTTCTGAAGAGACTTTGGGTTTGCTCTATTGGTGACATCCCTTCATCCAATGAGAACGTGGACAGCTGCTCCGATGATCAGCCACTACCTGAGGTTGAAGCAAGAACTTTGGACAAGGATGTTCTCATTTGAATCCAATGCGAAAAACACCAAGCATGTTTGGTGAAGATACTAAGCGAAGTAGAGAAGCTTCACCTCACGATTGTCAATAGCAGGGTGTTAGAATTTGGAAATTCATTTGATATAACTGTAGTAGCTAAGGTATATATGTTGCAAAAATTTCGAGACTTTATAGTATAAGTTGATGTAAATTAAAAACTGATAATTTCTCTATTAATTTCAACACCAGTACTCTAGATCCATATCTTAACAAGGTACTGGAATTTTTTGCAGATGGATGTCGAATTTTGCATGAAAACGAAGGAGCTTGTTACAAACTTAAGGCATGCTTTCCTCAAGTTTACTTGACATCCAGAATAAGTACGAAGTTCACAAGCTTCTGTTATCTGGTACTACACTGTAAGTGATAACCAGGAATATGCAAATGTATATAGTTCATGGTTTGCTGTATTATGTTTTACCTTTTAATTCAAGACCTAAGAGGGCTATTTGAATTTTTTCTTCTTTTTTTTTATGGTTTATGATTTTTTTGTGTCATATGTAATTTAATTAATTTAAATGTTAATTAATATTTGTTAGAATTTATTATTGTTTATTAGTCTTCTTATTTTATTATAAATGCGCTTAAAAAAATAGAAATATTAAACAAAAAAACGTTTTGAAATGGCTTTCAATTTAATTTTTATATCTTTCTTTTACATTAATAGTTGATGTGAGAGATCTAATTAGTGATGCCAAACTCTATCTAAAATTATTTACCTTTTAAATTAAGTAAATTACACATAATTCAAGAGAAAATATTAAAAATTAAAAAAAAAAACATTACCAAATGAGGGTGGGGTTGTTAGAAATGCAAATCAAAGTTTTAGTTTTAGTTTTTTGCTGCTGGTTTGTTGTGTTATTTAATGACTATTTTTTGGTAAAGTGTTATTTAATGAGTAAGTAATAACATTCATGTTGTATTTGAAAACTAGCAGCTTTGTTGTGGTAATGTGGTTTTGGTCGAGACCATCTCCTAGCCTTCCTTTACTTAGAGCCTTTTTGGATTTTTTATTATTATTTTTAAGAAAAATGCTTTAAACAAAAAAAAGCATTTTGCAATGTGTATGACAAAGAATTCATAAAGTGGTTTCTTGATTAAAAACATACATTTAAAAATGATTTTATTCAGAAGCACCTAATACATTTTTTTTTCTTTTTAAAAACAAGTGCTTTTCGTTTTTTAAACATCATTTAATGATTTAATAGAATTTTTAAAATAATAAAAATACCTCATTCATTTTAAAAGCACTTTTTTTAATAAATGAGCTGATTTATTGTAATGGTGCTTTTTATAAACTAAAATGCTATATATAAAAAGTGTTATCAATTAAAAGCATTTAAAAAATAAAAAATCCAACTCGAACTCATGTAATCTTCTCCATGCAGGGAGTGTTGATTTACCATCAATGTCCCTCAATTAGTAATTTCAGTATAGATTAATAGATTATTTTTTGGGTGTAAATTTGTTTGAAATATAGTTTGTAGTTATTTGGTGATTTTGCCCTATTAACTCTTGAATAATTTTTTTATGATGAGAATGAAAATTTTGATGAATTGAGTTATCGTGTTTAGCAATTATAGGGTCGCATTATTTCCGCCTCCCAGCGATGTTATTTTAACCATACCCTGGTCTTTAAGATCAACTAGAAAACCTGCTCAATTAGGTGCATTATATATATATATATATATATATATATAATTTCAGTTTCTTCAAAAAAATAAATAAATAAATAAAAAGAAAAGAAGTTATATAAGCCATTGGATATATCAAACGGAAGAGAACAGCTTTTAATTAGAACCATTGATTTATTGGCTTTAGCCGATAAATAATCTTTAATTGGAACTATTGATTCATTCACTTTAACTGGATAAATAATCAAATTAAAGGTATCTGAGTTTTAATTTTTTTTTTCTCTATTTTGTCGTTTTCCTCCTCTTCTTTTGTTGTTATTATTATTATTTTTTTTTTTTTCAATTTCGGCTTTAAAACGACGTCGTTTTAAAGCTGAAATTTGGGTTTGAATTTTTTTTCCCCTATTTTGGCCTTTGTTGCCGTGAGGGAGGGTGGGAGCGGGTGCAATAGATAGCTGTATGGTTTTTTTCTGCAGGAATTCCACGTTCGGCGCCTCTCCTTGGCTGCCTGCTCCCATCTGCATCGCAGTAAATGTCTGGATAGTTTTCTTCCTTCAACTTGGCGTTCGAAGTGAGCATATTACCTGTTCATCCTGTTTTCAATCTCTCTCACGCCCGAAGATGGAAGACCACAGGCTTGCGGGATGTTGTCTTCCAAGGTTAGAAGAATGTGTATTGATGGGAGACCCATAAAAATTCGACTTTTAACTTGATAGAGTGTTGATCGGCATTCTGGAAGACAGGTACCTTCTCGGACAACGTCGTTTGTGCATTTGGGAATTTTTTTTTTTTTTTTCATTTTTGTCTCGTTCTTGGCTTGAGTAATCTTGAACCCACGCCCACGAATTTCAGCCGTGCCAAATCGCTGCTCCATGAACCAGCAAGAATCGTTCCCAGTTGTCTTCTCCGACGAAGTCCATGGCTCCAGCGAGACCCACGGCTCCGATTAGTTGGCATCCGACGCATTTTTCCAAGCAATGTCTGATATTGATACCCTAGATTTGCTGCTTTTTTCTTTCAGCAGAGCATTTTGTAGTCCTTTGGCGGTTTTCGTACAGATCCAGGTTTGTGTTTTCAATTTTCTCTTCAACTCGGATCCAAGTCTGTTTGGTTTGCGAGAAAGTTAAAAAGGTTTTTTCTTTTTCCTTTTTTGGGGGAAAGTTACGGTGCTTTTGATTTATATAGATTTACTACCTAAAATGTCAAAATTGTTCAAAGCAATTGGGTTGAGGTTTTTGTTCCCTCCTCGGGTTCTTTGTTAACTGAAGTCTTTGACAGTCAAAAATTTGATTTCTTTTTCTAATCCTACTTTATGCGGTGAATTCTGGTTTTAGGGCATAAAGTTTGAATTTTTTATCTACCATTCTGTGTTTCTGTTTATACCGTGTCTTATTCTCAATTTATTGGACGTGTATGTTGCAAACAATTTTTCAACCAATGTTTCCTATAGTAACAACTTTAGCAAGAGACAAAATCAAATGGCCTGGATAGATTTTGATTATCAGCCATGTTGTTTGGGGTCTGAGGTTGCGTAACCCGATCTAGCAGCAAGAGTTACAGTGCAATAAATTGATACCCTAATTTCAAAGGATAGCCATTTTTTCAGTTTGCTATACACTATAGTATATAGTTATCTGTATTATGTTGATTTTTGTGGTGCTGTGACTGCATTAGTTACTTCTCTTTGGTTTCTGTGTAGGTCTCTGCATGGATTTTAAGTCAGTTGTAGACTTAATAGAAGCCTCATCAGGGGTTCATTTTTCTGGATTTCACATGAATGGTTTAGAGCAAAGACATACAGAGGTGGAGTTATGTTTCTGTTCATTTTTCTGAATTTCACATGTGATTTTCTTTCATAAAATGATATTGCAGATAATTTTGTTAATTACGAAATTGGAGTTATGCTTCAATGTATTTTATTTGTTATTATTTATTTATTTGTTTATTTTTTGCTTAGAACTTCAATATATTTTGTACATTTTAAAATGTTCTTTGAAATATTTTGTTTGCTGAAGATTATGTATTTTATGTTTTGTTCTGTAGAGGAGAGCTGTGACTTGTTTACAGGCCACTGGGGTTCAAAAATTGAGAAGGTCTTTGTATACAAATTCGAGCTGTGCTATGATTCCTGACTCAAAGAATTGCTTCAAAAATGGTAGGGAGGATAATGAGTTTCTGAATTGGAGATGGAAACCCAATGAATGTGAGCTCCCAAGGTTTGATCCCAAGGCCTTTTTGGAGATGGTTCGTGGGAAGAAGATGGCATTTATTGGAGACTCTGTTTCCAGAAACCACATGGAGTCCCTTTTCTGTCTTTTGTCGCGGGTCAGTTTTACACAACTTTTCTTTTTTGCTTTGCATGCACAATTTTGATTGATTGCCATGTCCATATGCTGTACAATTCCACATAATACCATGAATTGGAATGTAAATGTGCGAATTGGAATTTACCCTTTTGCTTTCCTTTCAATTTTCTTATACACCATTTTGTGAAAAGATGTCTGGGATGATAAAGCTATCTATATTTGACCATTTTTAACACCAATTTGTGTTTCTTGAGGAGTGCCTTAAAAAGCTCAGTTTTTTTTTTAATGCTTAATTGTTAATCACTGTTTATGTTTACGCAGCTTGGCTGCATTTGGATGTGGGTGATTTTGAATGAGTTTAGTTTGAATCAGTAAATGTGAGATGAGGCTGAATCTGGGAAAGTACAGATTAAGGACATAAAATGAAATTATTGTACTTATATTTTCGGTTTCAGTAACTTACCATGAAACACTTTTTCAGTGACCCCCAAAACCCTTATTTTAAAAACTAATTTGATGCTCTTCCCAAGCTTCAATCAACCAGGAAACTGAAGTTTTATACATATGAATAACGTTAAAGATGTTGGTTTTTCTTCAGAAATTTCACACAGAGTTATTTTGAAACACTTTTTCAGTGACCCCCAAAACCCTTATTTTAAAATCTAATTTGATGCTCTTCCCAAGCTTCAATCAGCCAGGAAACTGAAATTTTATACATATGAATAACGTTAAAGATGTTGGTTTTTCTTCAGAAATTTCACACAGAGATGTTTTGAAACACTTTTTCAGTGACCCCCAAAACCCTTATTTTAAAAACTAATTTGATGCTCTTCCCAAGCTTCAATCAACCAGGAAACTGAAATTTTATACATATGAATAACGTTAAAGATTTTGGTCCTCCTTCAGAAATTTCACAGAGTTGTTTATCAAAACTAACGGTGATCAAGATGAAGAATCTAAAAAATATAGACACATACATAGACCAAAATAGTGCTTGAAATTGGGTGGACATACAAACACCAACATTGATCAAAATTTGGCATCTGTACATTTGGTAAAAAAAAAAACTAAAGACCGGAGGAGCTTCACAGAAACAAAAGGAAATAGGAGGAACGGGTTGACTTAAATTTTTAGCTCGATCGGGTAAAAAAAAATATAAGGAGATTAACAAAAGCTAGAGCCAGGTTGAAATAAAAACAACATAAGTTTTTTGAGACAGGGACTCGAAGATTAAAACTAATGAATTGCAGTTATATGTTTTACTCTGATTCGGGAAGGGTGAAGTCATCCAAAAAACTTTGTAAAACCATGCATCCCAGATACAAATAGGATTGTCAAAACAAAATGAGCAACAGAATAATGAAAGTTGGTAGCAGCTAAAAGTGATAAGCCTGTAAACCAAGCAAAGCACGAGAACCAATTAACTGTGATTTAAAATCTGATTGATATGGTCGAGCATTTAATAAGCAAGTCAACAGTAGAATGTACGAGTTACATTAAAAGGTCTAAAATTTGTTTTCAGAAAAGATTCAATAATTGTGGATCCACAGACAACAGGGCAAGTTGCATGGTTGATTTTATTAGGTGCATTACTTAAAATTGGAGCACATTTCTAATTTAATTAGAGCATATCATATATAATACATGTATAATGTATCTCCTCCGTACGTATACGAAATTATTTCCTAGATGAGTTTGTTATTTTTGTGGTCCTAACTTCATTAGATATATTATCAGTGCGAACTTTCAAAGGCTGTTTGAGTCCAACTAAACGTTGCTGAATTGAAACAACAGGGTGAACTTTCAAAGGCTGTTTGAGTCTTAACTAAACGTTGCTGAATTGAAACAACACAATGACATTAATAGTGGGGTTGCTCTCAAGTTTATCAACTAGTTGACAATTCCATTACAAAAATTGGATAAGCAATGCCCCACATATTTGTATGAACTTGACCCTTAAAATATCCTCTCTGAGTGGTATATATTTGATTAGACATTTTTTGAGAAATAGAAATAGAAAAAGCAAGTGAAAGGGACTTGGATAAATGTTGGTGGTAGAACGTTGAACATTTAATAGTTTAGGTGTATTTTTTATACCCGACCACACCTGTAAGCTTCCCACCAACTTGTAAAGGGTTATTTGACGGTGAGGACTATTATCTGTTAGAAATTATAATGGATTATATTGTCTATATAGGAGCTAAATAGTAGCTTTTATATATATATATATATATATATATATATATATATATATATATATATATATATTTAATCAGTAATAAACTTCCATTGTGAAAAAAAATTATGATGAAAAATATTATTATTTAATAGTTGGCACAGACAACCATTCATATGTAGAATAAAACTCACCAGAAATTGAGGTATAACAAGCTGGAATTTTTTTATTTATTTATTTTTTAGAATCTGTGCGCCCAATCTGAATAAAAAACAGTATAAAAAAAGCTGGAATTTTTATTTCTTGGATTCTGTGCCCAATCCCAATAAAAGACAAGCTAATACTCACTTCCATTTCCTCTAAATTTTACTAATAGATTTGCCTGGTTGGATGAAAATAAAATAAAATAAATAAGAGGCTTGCTTAACAAATCATGTTCCTAGCTACCATGCCTCTGGTCAATGAAATCCAGAGAAACCCTTTTTCATTACCTCAAACATAGATATATTTTCACTGCACATGTCTGAATTTAATACAAGTAATTAATTAAACAATATTAATTTACAAATGGTAATTAATTGATAGTGTGTATATATATATATATATGTGTGTGTGAAAAAAAAATAATAAACTCGAATAGTTTTATACTAATGACCTGGTTTAAAAATCCAACCATTATATAAATGAGAAATATACTCGTTTTTCTTAAAACTTAAAATTAGTAATTATGTTTCTAGGAAATTGTTTATTGGGGTTCTTTCACGTTGTAGTTTTGGTGTTATTACAACTTTTAATTTATGTGTTTTTTCTTTTCTTTTTTCTGAAATAATTCAACTTGGACCACTTATAAGTTACAAGCTGTACACCTTATCTTCTTCCCTCTCAAAATTCCACGATCCTAATAAGAAATTAATGAGATAACAAAAGGGGACCAAGTAGAAAAGAAATATATACTCTCAAAATTCCACCATCCTGATAAGAAATTAATGAGATAATAAAAGGGGACCAAGTAGAAAAGAAATATATACTCTCAAAATTCCACCATCCTAATAAGAAATTAATAAGATAATAAAAGAGGGCCAAGTAGAAAAGAAATATATACTCTCAAAATTCCACCATCCTAATAAGAAATTAATAAGATAATAAAAGAGGACCAAGTAGAAAAGAAATATATACATATACATATATAACACAGTTATGTGACTAGAGTGTGGACGGGACATTCACATTCAGATTGCTAACCATACATTTTTTTGGTGCTTCTAATTTTTATATGGTTCCTAACTTTGTCATCATATTTTAAAAATGCCAATATATATAATATGAAATACTGCTATTCATTATAAATAAAAATGACGTGACATTTATATAATAATTGGCAGCTGATACAATAATTTTTTTTATATCTTTTAATTATAATGGATATAAATTATGTGTTATTTATACACATAAAGCTTTTTTTGTATCTTTTAAGCAATCAAAAATGACCCGTGGCTTATAAAAACTCTCAAGGACAATTTAGGAGGAAAAGTATTATTCACATGGGATGTGACATAGTAAAGACCTTTATTTGTGGTTTTTTCCTTTTTTGGAAATGGTTTGGTAGAGAAAACTAAGCCGCCGATTGAATCCAAATCAAAAATGGTTGAGAGTATGCGGAATAACAATTTGATTGGACTTGTGTGTGCCAAAAATGTATGCGCGCGTGTTGAGTTTTTCTGGTTTTTCAATTGAAAAATAAAAAATTCCCTACATAGAAAATTTCAATTGAAAAATAAAAGATTCCCTACATAGAAAATTCTACCAAAATGAGTGATTTTGAGATGGAAGTGCATATAAAACATGCTTGGGGTGGTTGGTAAGGAATGGTATTAATTTATATATACATTGAATTGATATAAACTGAAACAGATCTCACTTGGGAAAATTGATAACTTAATATATATATATATATAAAATGAAGAAATTATTGTGATTTTGATGCTGCAACAACTAGGGAGGCAAAGTTTCGACCAAAAAAAAACTAGGGAGGCAAAGTACACGCACTCTCATTTGTCTGCGTTCGCTTAATGTGGAGCATCAAATAGATCTGACTTCTGACTTGTAGCTTCCCAATAAACAATCGGGCCATCGTCATAAATTTCATAACTACACATATTTTACTATTTTATACAAATTAAAAGTGCCATCAGTAGTGTGCCATAACCACATGCTAACGTGACTTTAGATTTATGTTTCTGTCTCTTCCAACGGGAGTATTATTTAATATCAAACAATAACTGATTCTTTTTTTTTCATGTCATATTGACCAAATGAATCATATTTTTATTTTGGGCAGTATGATTAAATATCCACAGCGTTATTAACTTTTTTTTTTAAATATTTACATTTCATGATTCTTGCATAAATATCAACTTTTTTTTTAAAATATCATATTATTTATAATACTCATATATTCTTTATCTCTTATTTTTTATAACGAATATAACTATTAGATGATGAATTTAATTATGAGATAATAATTTTATCCGTGAGATAACAATTCTAACTATTAGAACTATTAAAATTTTAGAGTATTTTAAAAAGATAATAAATATTTTTGTAAAAATTATAGGACATGAATATTTTTTAAAAAATTAATAATGCGGTGGATATTTAATTAAATTATTCTTTTATTTTTAGAAAATTATAAATGTAAAAGATGAGTCAGTTTTTAGAGTCCAAATAATTAGTTAAATTTGTCATTTCTATTTTTTAATATTGCTGGAGTGTTATTGTTAAATTTGAATATTAACATCTTAAATTTATAATAAAGAATAAATATATATTAATACTAAAATTTAGAAGTGATTAGGGTGGTTCACCTAGAAATATATACAAATACATGCAAAGATCGTTTTTCTAATTAATGGTTGGACGTCATTTTTGTGTTTATAGCTGCACTAAATGGATATGAATTATGAGAAAGCGATGCGATACGCGTGGAAGTTAATGCAATAATAGTACACTATTTCTTTTCTTTTTTAGGTAAAAGACAATGCATTAGCACAGAAGAAAACCAGGCTTCGTGGAAACTTGATTAGAGACGAAATGCACATAATAGTAGACTTGACAGCGAAATGAAGCACATAATAGTACACTTGACAGCGAAATGAAGCACATATTTCCTCGTGGGTAAAATGGACGTCAAATTAGACAGGCTTCGTGGAGAATTTAATTAGACTGAACGTGAAGTCAATTAATGAGGCTACAAAGGAAATCAGACATTTGGCAAATTTAAAACCAAAGACTATTTTCATTGTTTGCTTTTTTACTTTTCACATTTTTTTTTGGTAGATTTTACTTTTCACGTTTGAAAATTTGTATAGATGTTGTACAGCTCTTCGTTTAGAGAAAAATGAAGAACTGAAAAGTCTTATACATGACCAGATTAATTGTATGAAAAATATTAAATATTACCCTGACTGTCAGTTTATTTATCAAATGATAATACAATAATATGTTATTGGTTAGTAAAATCATAAAATTTAATAAAGATAAATATATATATATATACATATATTGAACTCAAAAATATATTCTTAGAGACTATGATATTATCGAAAATAATATATCCAGGACACAATATATAATGAAAAAATACTCAATAACACAAAAGTGGTCATGTAAAGAGACCAAAAAATAGAAAAGAGTAATTAGAGCAGTACTTTAATACCAACTGGTTTATGAATTAATATGACAATACATTATTACTTAACATTTTAATATTACATAAGAACGGATAAATACACCTCTAAAAGGGAGAACATATTGATAAGTCATTAGGTAAATTAAGTTGGAAAAGCTTGTTAATAAGTTTAGCATTATTTCTATAATACTCCAATATTGTAATGGCTGTAGCTTTCTGGGGATCTAGGTAGGCCTTACATTCCACCAAGTCACTATCGAAAGTCACAGACTAGCTAACTGGCGGGGTTGGACCTCAATTTGTAATGGACCTCTGTGTCTTGGTACGACTAAAAATAGTAATCAATTCTTGAAGAAAAGAAAAAGAAAAATAAATTTGGTAATTAATTTAGGAAGGAAATCAACCACTACTGTGGCAAGATATGGAAATTTCCCATCGATACCATAAATGAAAAAAAAAAAGGAAAAAGAAAAAAAAAACCCATAATCATTGATTTCTTTGGTCAGAAATTTTGATTTAAAAAAAGTGATGGGAAGTTACTGAGATACTGAATAATTCAATAATTTATTACTAATTCCCGCCATCAGTTTGATTGGCAGACTTGGGAAAGCAAAAGATAAAGTTTACTATTTTATTTATTTATTAAATATACAAGATATTGCAGACCAAGTTGCAGAATTTTATGAACTGTTTTACGCGTGAGAGATATAGGGGCGGCCTTCAGATCCTCACAATGATATTTTAAAAAATTCATCTTCCAACTTTTTTATAATCTGTTTAACAGGTCAGAAATTAAATATCTACCATCCATAGTATGACATAATAAATTGATATATTTTTTATTCTAAAATTCTAGTTGAAAAAAATGAACCCTTAATGCCTATTAAGTCTCTATATGGATTTATTTAAAATCGATCAGCAGGATCAGAGATTACAAAATGTTTAAGAAGTGATCAATATCCTAATTCATTTAAATAATGAATTATATGGGAGGGGACCACATTTTTATACGTGGCGTGGTTGAAAAGTAATTGATGATGGCCAAAACTAGTATAAGAGTGAAGGCGGAGCAAGTTCATTTTTGGACATTTGGAGGACAAGATTTGGTGCCTTAGTAAGTAGGCAAACCTAGCTACAAAAGGTAATCTTCTCTCCCTTTCTCTTTGATTTTTTTTTGGACAATTTGTCTCACTTCTCCATAGCCTTAATGCATGGTCCACAATAAATTTTAAGACCTTGCATATTAGTATTTCGATACCCAAAATCTGTATTTTGGTCATTATTATTTTTATTTTTCATAGAAACTGAAATCACTTTGCCATATATATATATATTTTAATTTTTTACAGGACCATCTTGTTAATTAATATCTTGGTTAAGTAAAAAAGCAAAGTAATGGACGATGCAACAGCTAGATGGTTTTCCGAATTTGTAAGTTGTATTTTTTTTTCTCAATTAATGTGTCTATTTTTCTTACCAAATATGCGGGCAAATTTCAATGCTAATTAAGATTATGAAATTTGTTCCAGGGAATGGATGGGTACAACAATATCTTCGATCAATGCCAAATGAACACTCTCACGGACCTATCTACTACTTTAGCAGAGGACTTTCATCAACAATCTTTCTCTTCTGAGAGCCATTCCTCTTACCCTACTACAATCACCACCACCACTCTAAGTGGTAATTCCTCGGTTGAAACTTGTCATTTTGATGGCCAGAAATCTGCCAAACAGCGTAAGACTAGTACTAGTTCTAGTACTGGTGCTACTTGGACTAATTCTTCCGGTGTCACAGAACATGTAGCAGCCTTGCCAAAATCCTCACATATTCTTTCTTTTGACAACTCGAACTCTCAACAAAACTATGAGTGCACCTTCAATCCCAAGGATGAGGCCGTGTCCCACATAGACATGGGCTTCGAGAATCAGGACTATATTGCTCCAAAATCCACCCAAACTGGGACTAAAAGAACCTATTCAATGACCAGAACTCCTTCTCATGCTCAAGAACATATAATTGCCGAAAGAAAGCGGAGAGAGAAGCTCACCCAGAGGTTCATAGCTCTTTCAGCAATTGTACCTGGCTTAAAGAAGGTACTGCAATTTAATAGATCCATCTTTACCCAAGAATAGGTCATATATAATACACACACACACATACAGTACTACTTGATATTAATATTGGAAAATTTTGTTTATATGTATATATAGCTGGATAAAGCTTCAGTTCTTGGAGACACTATCAAGTATTTGAAGGAGCTTCAAGAGCGTGTGCAGTTGCTTGAGGAACAAACCAAGAAGAAAACTGTGGAATCAGTAGTGTTCTTGAAGAAGTCCCAATTGATTTCTTCCACTACTGGCACCGACGTCGATGACTCATCTTCGTGCGACGAAAACTCTGATCATGGAAGCTCTGATCATCGATCGCTCCCCGAAATCGAAGCAAAAGTTTCGGAAAAAGATATACTGATTCGTATTCACTGTGAGAAACAGAAAGGTGTTGTGCTGAAAATACTAATTCTAATACAGAAGCTTCAGCTTAATGTCGTCAACACTAGTGTCCTGCAATTTGGCAACTCCATTCTCGACATAACCATTATTGCTCAGGTATATATTTTCTTTTTCCTTTTTCTTTTTTTTTTTTAAAAAAATTATTAACGTTTTAATTTCCTAAATTGTATACATATTAAATGCTTCTTATTTCAAAAAAATGGGAAAAAAAAATGGAGTTTTGTGCTTGCAGAGTGTGTACGGAAGAGACTAAGAAAAGAGTGCATCGTCATAATTTTTTACGTACATGCTTAATTAATGCCAAATACAATAAATCAAAAATAGAAAGTAAAATCCATCATTACATTTTTAAACGAAAAATGAAAGTGAAAGTGTGCGTGGCCAGAAGAATTGATCTTGATGTGTTAGAAAAATTAATGGCCTCTGATGAGTTTGAATACTTGTGCAGATGGACGATGAATTCAGCATGACCGTGAAGGATGTGGTTAAAAATTTACGACAAGCGTTATTGGAATCCATGTGATCACATTAAACACTGTCGTTTTTACCTACAACTTTGGAGGATTCAATTCTTTCAACCGATACAATCTGTAGCATTAATTAATTAGTAGCTAATCAAAGTCGCCATCCTCTGGTCTATCTGAGACAAGCCAAAGCCTGCAAAATCCATCAATTTGTCTGTAGACCAAAAGTGATTTAACGCTTTGCCGTTAGAATTTTTTTTTTTTTTTTTGACGTGGTTGATTCTGTTGACCACGTACGTTGAATACGCTCACATTATTTTGCAAAGAAACTTCATGATCAAACGTTATGACTTTTTTTTTATTTTCGATAGGTAACAGTCTCTTGTAGTGACCTCTTTCTTGTCAGTACCTTGGGGTGCTTAATTAATTGGTTAAAAAAAACCAAAAAAATGTGTATATTATAGAAACTGCAGGCTGCTGCAGGCTCTTTCTCTGTATTTAATCGAAGTGTATTGTAATATATATATATATATATATATATATATATATATATATATATACATGTCCATGTACATAGTACATATTTACTGCAAGCATTAGTGATTTGGCATCTTATTAATCACAAATTGTCAACGATTATAATGGTCTTAAACTAGCAATATTTTATAACAGCGCAAATCTAAGATGGTCTGACGAATATCACAAAGCCAGTAATTAACTTACACACAAATGAGTACTTCAGTTTTCTTTTTCTTTTTTCCCTTCGCTTTTTTTTCCCCTAAAAAATATACTTAAAGTGTTTATTATTAATTTACAAAAAAAAATAGTGTTAAAACAGCAATAAATATGTGATTTGAAAAGAGAGAGATCCATTAAATGTGCTCAAGGAGACCTCAGGGTTCGAATATTTATGCAATTTGTCTTACTACGTGTGTGAAATCAATTCAAGCTCTGTGATCAGAACGTGATCTGACTTTTTCTTCCTTTTTTATTATTATTATTTTTAATATGAGATCGAGATTATTGAATTGGCTGCTTGAAACTGCATGTGCAATTGTCACGAATTTAAGTGCTTCTGAATTTCATGATCTATTAATATATATTATCAACTTCTTCCTTTTATATATATTCTTTCTAATGGAATAATATTATCAACTTAATAAAAAAATTAATTATATTTAGTCACGTAGTTTTATAATCAATATATAAGACAACCCATTGCACACATATAGCTTGCTAATGATCCATCTTCGGAAGGAATATTCCAAATTCAATGGCATCCAAATAGTTCCTTTGAATAAAAGAACAACGAAATTTGTCATATAATCATCACCAATGACTCCAATGTTTGATGTAGAGAAATTTTATTGATATTAATGTTTTTAATTTATATTTCCCAAATAAGTTTTTAGTTAAGAAGATCTTTTACAAACAATCACAGGATGCTATATATGTAAGCAAATTGTTGGTCTTGATCACCACTAGCAATAAATAGCATGATTTTAATTGCATAAAAATATAATACTCAATTAGAGGTTTAAAAAAAAAAGAAAAAGAACAAAGTAGAGCTCAAAATATATAATTTATAGATTTTCTGGTTTTTGTCTTGTAGTCAATCGCTAACGGATCAAGATAAAGTCTAATTACATAAAAATAAGTCGGTACTTAATTAATTTCTTATATATAATTCATCGTCTAGCCCCAAAAATAAATAAATAAATAAATTTATATATATTTACATCATGATGTCTCACATAAAATGTATATATTGCTGAAGATTTTTTTTTTTGGGTAAATATATGCTGCTGAAGATGTGTAGACTTTTGACCTACTCATGCATGAAATATGGCAAAGGAAACAACAATTTTAAGTCCTCTAAGACTTGGTTTGACATTGCTGTTGCTTTCAAAAGAATTAATTTTAGCTGTACTGAAATAATCAACGGTAGAAAGATTCAGCTAACTAGTGTTTGATAAACTATTATTTTAAAAGTGTAATAGATGATAAAATTATAATTTTTTTCCGTAAATAATATTGCTTTTTTGTTGTTATTATTTCCAATGACCAAAATATATATTATATTATTAAAGCAAGTTATTAATTATATTATTAACTAAGGTTAAATGGATTTTATTATTTGTGATATTTATTGCGTCGGAAAAGGTATAATCAAAAGCTAATAAGCTAGTCTTGTACTGCTTTTCAAAATTACTACCAGAGAATAGAAATTCTCAAATATATATTTTTTTATTAAATTTACCAAACACTTCAATTACCTTGGATTACACAATAATTAGAAACAGTGAGTCTAAACCCAATCCCAAACGGGGGATTAAGTCCATATTGATCCCACAAATAATAATTAATAGGCAACATGGAAAGTGATTGAAACATAATTTAAAGACATATATGATTTAAAACGTTACAAATTAATCGAGTATATATGGTTTCAGTCGTCAAACGACTCAAACCAATTGATTTAATTAGCTGAGAGGTATATAATAACAATAATAATAAATTAAATATACTGTTTTGGAGTTGAACGACATGTGTATGGTGTACAACTTTGACGAAATTGTTTGTAACCAAAAAAGTTGGTAGGAGTTGGAAATATGTGGCCCTATCAAGTATATATCATTTCACGAAAGATATAATTTAATATCGGGTTTTGAATTATTTGTTGCATTGACATTTACTAAACTGTTTAATAAATATAATTCTAGTAATTTCGTAATGATCATAATATTTTATATCATTATAATATTAACTGAAACATTGGCAAAAAGAAAATAAATGTGTGCTTGACTTGGATGTGTTGCGTTGAACATTTCAGGTAAACAATCTGCAATTTGAATAATGATTAGGTCACTGGCAGAATACATAAAATAATTATTAGACATACAAATAATAATTAAAGGGTAAATTAATTATCTTGATGTGTAATGTTCACTAAAAGAGAGAATTGGTCATGTTATCAGTTTAAATACATAAGTTGACGACCGCACAAACAAAAACAAATGCTGACAAAGGGGTTGGTGAGGGTTGGTAGTATTCTGAAATTAACTATTCATTGAATTCTATTTAATTAGAAGAAACTATGCAAGCTTATTAATTTGTAGCAAATAAATATAAGTTTCAGAAGCTTACTGCAATTTTTTTTTCCCTTTTCATACTAACTTTTCTGTGGTATGGTGTCATCAACGACTGGGTCCATAGAACAAATCTGAATGAATATTCAAACTATTAATGGCTGCTTTTTAAAAATGTTGAAACTGAATGCTGGCTCATATCGTACGCTAGACTAGTCGAATCATTGAAAATTCAAACTAAAATAAAAACCACGAAATAGATTTTTTGCAATTAGTGTTTGTAGCACAGCGACTCCCACATATTCGATTTGAAACGGTATGCTACAGAATGTTTACTCACTGTTAAGAGAAGTAAGTTTATCCATACTCCAAGCGTTTACTTGGACTACCAGATGAGAACGAAAGACTATGCCAAAAGATGTGTGGAGGAGACCATATAAAATTAATAATAAAAGAGAGAGAACAAAATAAAAATCTCTAAAGTCTTAATTTGGCCTACATATGTAGCCCATCAATTTCAAACAGCATTTAGTTCACTCTACTGCAACTTTCTTCACTACGCAGGAAAAAAAGGTATCAATTGTTTTCTCTCAATCTCTCTCTTTGATTCTTTGATATTATACATTATCTTAATGTGTCACTTTCATGCATTAAATAGAGTCAAGAACATGGTGCTTACATTTAATTTTCTTTACCAACACTGAGGTCTGTAGCTTTATGGGATTTATTTTTAGGATAATTTGGTAAAATGGCTACGCGTTGAATAATTATTATAAAAATATTTTCGTATTAATAATTTTTTAAAAAATATTCATTATTATTAAAATTATTTTTAAATTTTAATACTCACAATTATATTATTTTTATTTTTATTTTTTTAATTTTTACTCATATAAATTTTATTAATTTTGTAGCATATTTATCTATAAAATTATATTAATTTATAAATATTTTAGTTTTTGAATTAAGTAATTTTGTTAAATATTAAATAAGATATAATTTTCATAAGTTCTTTAACTATTTAAATTTTATTTTTTTTCTTTATTATTTTGTTTTCTTGTCCACTTTTATGATTTTTTTTATTATAAAACTACATTATATTATGAGCAATTTGATTTTTTAATCAAGTCATTTTCATAATAATTGAAATAGATATAATTTTTATAATTTTATTAGTTTTTCTGAAATATTTATAAGTTACCCACTCATTTTTTGTGAATTTTGCAAAAAAAATTAGCCAGAAAAGTGCATTGATATTTATCTATCTACGAAACTATTATATTCTCATTACCTAATAGCGAAACTTATTATCTAATAGTGAGATTATGGTTCTTGCTATCTTATGGTTCTCATTGTTTAATAGCTATCTTATAATGAGTAAAATTATATTCAATATCTCGTTAATTGATAATAAGTCTCGCTATCTTATAGCGACTAAAATTTCAGAGAAGTTTGACAATTCATATTAAAATTTTCTCACCGTTTGATGGCGAGTCTCATATTTAGTTGGTGAGAACTGTGTCATGGGTAGGAGAATAACAACGATTTACACAAGAAAGCTTCAACTTAATAATTTTCTTGTGTATGGTTATTTATTCTTGCCCACGTTTAGATTAGGAGGGTGAGAAGAGAGCACAATGGAGAAATTTAAGAAAAAATATATAGGTATTTGTTGCAGTGAAGCTCATATTTAAATGCTTGAACCCAAAAATATATAAATATAAGATGTTTTAATTCAACACAATTTAAAAAAGAAAAAAAAAAGAAGAAGAAAAAAAGCTATTTATGAAAGAAGACAGATACACAAGAGAGAAAAGAGGACAAACGGTATGTGAGTATTCTAAATGATGTAGGTATTTAAAAAAATATATGTATAATTTTATAAAAATTATTAAATATAAATATTTTAAAAAATTAATAATACAATGGACATTTAATCAAATTACCTTTATTTTTATTGTTATTGTTTTGTTTTTTTTTTTTTTTTGTATAGAATTATATTTTTGGGATGTTTGAAGGATATGGTGATTGAATGAAGCCGTGGACAAACTGCTAATTAAATACAGAACGGATTGTCTTTTGCCACTTCCAATTACGTTTGGTTGTCTTAACAAGGTCAATATCGTAGGCTATTTAAAACGGGGTCTACAAATACATGTCAGTCGGGCATTTACGAACGAAAATAATGCATTATTGACCAAAACCAAAAGAAACAAAAGTGATCACGTCACGTGCATGCATGTTGATTTTTTTACACCCTTTTTTTTTTTTTCTTTTGATAATAATTGATTTTTTTACACCTTGACAACTTAATTGGGCGTCGTCAATTTTCAAAACTTGACACAATTCTACCAACCACCCATTAAATTTTCCTTTTACATCAATCAGTAAGTACGTCACTTGGAGAATGGGAAAGAAATCTCAGCCGTCCCCGCCACATGTCATACATCCGATTAAGTTCAGCTGCGCAGGAGAGGGAAACTTGTGGACGCATAACAGTCCTACCACGTCAACCCTCACCATCACCCATATGCAATGGAACCAAAGTCAAACTAAAGCTTGTTGGACTTGTTGGACTTGTAAAAACGTAAATTGCCGGGGATCTGCGTTGATCAGTGGTTTGTCGCACCCTGCGCACAGCTAAAACAAGCGAATCCCTCGTTGGAACTTTCACATCTTCCTGAACTAATGAATCCTTGTTATTTGGATAGCAACTAACCTGTGCATGGAAGATGCACGCCGGGTCCATCGCCGAGCATGACGTAGGTCTGTCCTGTGGTTTCTGGCTTTCCTAGTGGCGGTTCATCGAAGGAGGAGTGTTCCTTCTTTTCAACTCCTATCACAATTCAACCTCGTAGATCTTCGTCAGTGCTCCCAAATTCAAACTTGAACATTATATAATTACTTTATGTGTGTCACGTGGTGTGCCTTCTCATTTACTTTAAAGTCCATATCAGAACGCATCGTATGACTAAGAAACTATATATTTAAACATAGAAAAGCTTAAATACAATAGTGGCGATCTAATATATATTATACATTTACCCAAAAAAAAGATCTAATATATATACCATACATAGACACACATACACAAACACCTGTAAATTATAATTATCAAATTTGGGATAAATCCAAATTCCGTGTCCTTATCTTGTTTCCTATCTTCCCGGCGGCGCATTGCACTCTGCAGAAATTAAATATTCTATAATTCATGACTTCATTTAGTTAGATCTTATAGTAACTATTTTATATTTGGCGCTGTATTTTTTTTTTAAAGGTTATTCGATATTTTTCTAACACTAGTTGCTTTCTAATTAAACCATTTATTTCCTAATGTTGATTGGGACGCAATGGCTTCACCATCCAGCCACAAAAAACTATGAAATTTAGATCCTTGAAATCTTTTTATATCATTTGGTCTTTATTAAAAGCTTCTCCCATAGAAATTTGAGTGACATTAACCCAAGGAGAAAAATATAAATCAAGGAAAGCTAATACGGCTCACCTTTTGTGTAGGAGACTTTCTGTCTCTCTCTCTTTCTTTCTTTTTTCTTCAATTAGATTAACATTTACTTCTGTCTTTTTAAGAACAATTCCAACTGAAAGTCAACTATTTTTATTCATTAGAGAAAGCAGTAGAAAGTTAAAGGACGGTTCTTTCTTAGAAAAAAAAAGTTTACAGGTGGTTGAATGAAATTTACATGAGTTCTATAATACGTGTTTGAATATGCATTGGATTATATAAGCTTTGATTAAACTTAATATCATTCTTCGCACTAACTGATTAAGCTTCCCCATATAAACCAAATTTTAATATATTCTGTTTTTTTTTTCTTTTATTTTCTTTTCCATACTAATGTTGGAGGATATTTTTAATATATATATATATATATAATATTATTTAATTTTTGCTGCATGTTATATGTTTTAACGAGCATTACGTGAGGGTTTGATGTGATTGAAAGATTAATAAAGACTAGGCTTAGTGCTCTAAATATGCTTGAATGATTCGAGATTGTCTTAAAATTTGCTGAATTTAAACAGTTTAAGCTTATATAGTTAATCAATAAAATGAGTCAATTTTGAATAATAAATTAAACTCATTTGAAATATGAATTGAGCACGGCATATATATAAAAACTTAATTATTAATTTAATAAATGCACAATAAGTCTGAGTAACTTGAGCTCATATTATTATGAATTCAATAAGTTACTTTCAAACTTTATTCCAATAAATTAAGTCAATTTTGAGTAATATATTTATAAATTTTAAAATTTAATACTCTGTTTGACCACCCTTTACACCCTCAATTTGGCTAGGTGCCGTACGTGTGTTGAAGAAGAACCATATTTGGACACTCCCATGCGGAACCTTACATATGGATTCAATTCCCTCATTTTAATGTGCTTAATTGCGCGAAAGGGACACGTGGGGTGCGATTAATTTGAGTAATTTTTTGGTTTGGGAGGGAATTAATATTTAAAAGCTAAAATCTAATGGCTGACAACCAGGATCTACCATGCGTATCTGTAACAAAAGGCCAAAAATTAATCATGCATCATATAATCATGGTTCAATTATTAATATATATATATATATATATATAACACTGCTAATGCGTGAAGCTGATCGAACTGTTTCCATGGTAGATAATAAGCTAGGAGCATAATAATTTTATAGCATGTTTTTTCCAGGCCAAATTGAGTTTCTACATTTTTGTTTTTATAATATTCAAGACCATTTTAGTTGAAGTAATTATATCCGCCTAAGTTAACCATGAGTACTTACATGAACATGCAAAGCTAGTAGGAAAATTGGGAAAATTACCAATTCCAAATAATATATGTAAGATACTTGTTTGGTTTGCGGGTCTTTTTTTTTTTTCCCAAAATTATGGAATAAATTAGTTTTCCTTTAATTATTTGCTCACGAATTAATTTCTCAAGCTAATGAATATTTATGGAAAAAAACGATACAGGTTTTTTAAAACATTTTATTATCTTTCAAAAGGATATACAGCAATAAATAAATGTATTCATTTACTTTATTTTCTAAGAAAATAATCTCATAATACCACTACTAAATTTTGTTAATTAGGTCATACTCATATGATATATTTGATTTACTCATCAGCATATGTATCTTTATAAAGATGATAGAATCCCAATGACAAAGCAAGTATCATGTAAGTAAATGTTAAATATATATATTTTATAAATTTTCAACTCAAACTAAATAAATAATATTGAATTTTTATGAAAAATACTATTTGGAAAGAGTGAACAGGTTAATGCTTTTTAATTAGTCTAAATTGGAATTTTCAAAACACCTTTTTTTAAGTATGCTGACATGATATTGACAAGTTATTTGGATATATTTAGAATCCATAGTATTTTTCACATATTTAAAAAAAAAATTGACTTTATGAAAGAATAAAGAATATAAAAGAGTTAATATATGCTAATTTTTCGGGTAGGGCCTCAGACTTTATGAACAAATTAAATCTCATCTCAATTTTAGAGCCTGAATAGTCATCTTGTAAGATTGAGACAACCTAACTGCATTTTGGCCGCTGCTTAACTAGTATTAACTAATCACACACTAAAGAAAAAGAAAAGAAATAAAGTTTTAAAATTTCCTTTCTAATTCTTTTATTTAGGTTGAATGTGTAAATTATTTTATATTACTTTAAGTTTGATTTTTTGTTACCTTTTGTGAGGGCATATGATTTATATGTTACGAATATTTATTTTTATTCTTTGTCGTGATTATATAGTTTTCTACCATCCATGACCTCATGGATACAGGTGTTGATGTTGAAAATATAAGCGTTGCTGTATATATATATATATATATATTTGATAATAATAGTAATAATAATAATAATAATAATAAAACTCATTGCGATAATCATTAATCTAGTATTATTCTATTATTTTTTTTCCACGTGTTGTATGTGTGAAAATATAAAGATCACATGTCTAAACAACTAGTATGCACGGATGGACCCACTTTGCGCCCACAAGAGACATGTGTCCCTTTTGAAATTTTTTTTGACAAAAAAAATACTTTATTGATTTTCCATTGTATTTACTTATATACCCCATATTTATGTGTTTTTGGGCCCCCTAAAACAGTCTTTTCACACACCCACCCACATTTCTTGAAGTCAAAGTTGTCAGCTTCAAGCCTTCAACCTTTTTTTTTTTTTTTTTCTCTTCTTCTTCTTTAATTTCCACCGTACCTCTTTGACTCCTTTTTTTTTCCCCCTTAAATGTGGTTTCTAATTTTTGCAAGCTCTTATTTCTATTATCTGTCCAAAAAAAGAAAAAAAAATCTCATTTCTATTGAATATATAAAACTACCTAATTTAATTAATTTGATTGAACCCAACTCTATATTCATCTCTCTTCTCTCAACAATTTTTTTATTATAAATTATATAAAAAATTTATTATTTTGAACAATTTATATATATATATATATATATATATATTAAAGAAAGCTTTCCTCTCTTGTTTAATCGTAGTACATTTACTGTTTAGAATCTATCCTCGTAATCTTTTAACATCCGACGAATTAAATATTAATTCAGATTGATCTTAGATGAGCTTTTGTTAATCCCATATATGAAATTAATAGGTATTAATTATTTAAAATCTTTTTTCTCCAAATAAAAAAAGTAAAAAAAATCTATCAAATTATATCATATCACAGTCCCAACCTTTAAAATTTAAATTGTCATATATCAATAGATTATTAAAAAAAAAAGAAAAGAAAATGCTCGTATTAAAAAAGAAACCGAATCTCTAATATCTTCGTCATTAGTTATATTTTAAATTTTATTTGATAATAAAAATAACTTTTTATTTAATATCAATTGTTTATCATTATATATATGTGGTCTTTGAACAATGTTCTCTTTGGTCAAAGTGTCACCTGTACGTTGCCCCATCGTTTCAGCCAGCATAATTTTCCCATCCGGTTCTTTTATTTTCAATACTTTGAAACTAGGTCCCAGTGATTAGTAGCCGACTATTTTTGAAAGTAGGTACCTGTGATCAGAGTAATTCGACTAATTTTGAAGGTTGGTACCACTGACCAGTAATCAGTAGCCGACTAGACATGCCAATAAATTTCTAATTCAGAAAGAAGAGAGCCCCTATTTTAAATTTGTAATTTTAAAAGGAGAAGTGTACGACTTCAATCCACAATTTTAAAGATATACCACCAGATCAAAGTTAAAAATAATAATAATAAGTTGGTAATCACTTTTAAGCACTTGCACACGTGTGAAAGGGATTTGTACAATGGAACGGGTGCGGGTGCGAACTTTCCCTTATTTGATTACTTCATTAATTTACTGCTAATAACAAATAAACTCAGCCAAAAAAGCCAGCCTATATAAATCGCGTTAATACAATATAAAATCACACTGCTGAAATTCATCGTCAACGAATTTGGAGGTAAGTTTTCAAGTCCCTTGCATCTATCATCTCTCCCTTTCTCTCCAAATTCCGAGGATTATTAATTAATTCTGCTCCAAATAAAAAAAAAGGGTACAGTTTTGAAAACTTCTTTATCATTTCAGTGCCATTTATTTGCTCATCATCATAACTCCAGCTGTCTGTGTTGAAATGGTGTTCTTCATGAAAGACATATAGGTCTTCCTTCATTTATGTTTCTTGGTTTTCTTCTGCTTAGATCTACTACTTTCTCCTTTACTTTCTTCTTACTCATAGCCTCAATTTTTATAAATACATATGATAAGGTTCCCAATACATGTTATATTGGGATTTGTAGTTAACTTAACATTAGATCAGTTTCCTTCTTTTATTATTTTATAGCATGTAGCTAATTTTAATTTTTGTACTTGTCCCTGAAAAATTCATTTCTTACAGAGTTTGACAAAAGTGCATGCTTTAATGGAGGTCTCTTCAGCCGAATGGCTATCTGAAATGGTAAATGTAAAAGTCTAAATATTCATGTTATATTTTATTTACAATTTTATTTTCCATTTCCTTATATATAGTACTGCTATCCACTAATTAATATTAAGGGATTTGTCTGAGTTCAATTTTTCTGATTTTGTTTCTTTGATTAATATATAGGAGATGGAATATTCCGGTGATTTCATCAACCAATGTTATGAAATGGATTGTCTGGATTACGCATTTGATGGGCTAAATGAATTCTCTGAGACTCACTCCTCTGATCACGTTCCATGTAATTACACTCCCGTAAACGAGCAGTGCCATTTCAGCATGGTCAGTAATACTACACCCTTGGAAAATACTCAGACAGCCATTGAAAGACCGGCGGCGAAATTAGAGCTCAACAGCAACAATACTCGGAATTCTTCATGCAACAAGGCTTCCTCTTCTCCATCCTCATACATAATTTGCTTCGACAAGTCGAATATATCTCCTGTAACCACTTCTTATGAGCAGGATTATTACAGTCTAACTCGAAACGCCTGTGTCAGCGCCAAACGGAAAATCGAGGTGGGATCCGATGGAAATATGATTTTTCCACCCTTGACATATGGCCAAGGAGTCAAGAGGGATCATCATGCAATGAGTAGGAGTCCTTCACAAGCAAACAGTCATGTCATTGCTGAGAGAAATCGCCGAGAGAAGCTCAATCAGCGGTTCTCTATTCTTTCATCTGTTGTACCTGGCCTTAAGAAGGTACTCACATGTACATATATTAATATACTAGCTTAATAATATTAATGAACATTTCTACTTTGAAGAACTTTGATTATTAACTTCTTCTTCTTCTTTTTTCTTTTTAATGGGGTTGGGATATAGAAGTTTCATAGTTCACCAAATGAATTAATTAGTCAAAGCCCTTCATAATGTCTCTCTCACTCAAATGGGGAGAGAAAATTTTATACATTACACGACAAGAAACCGTCAATTATATATTAATTTGATCATTGAACGGATAGTTTAACTCAAATTTTTGTCCCAAAAGAAAAAAAGAAGAAAAGTTTAAGTAGCCGAGCATGCAATATTTTCTAACTTTATAGAAGAAATTAATAAGTGCATATGTATGTGAAACATTACAATTTGATAGCAGATGGACAAGGCTAGTGTCATTGGAGATACCATAAAGTACGTAAAATATCTTCAACAACGTTTGAAGACCCTGGAGGAAGAGGCAACAAAGGATACAGCAGAATCAGTGGTTCTTGTGAAGAGGTTTCGGGTTTCGGCCAGTGGTCGTGAAATCTCTTCGTCCGATGAGGATTTCGTTGGCTGCTCGGACAATCCACTCCCTGAGATTGAAGTAAGAGCTCTGGACAAGGATGTTCTTATTCGGATACGCTGCAAGAAAAACCAAGAATATTTGGTGAAGATATTAAGCGAAATAGAGAAGCTTCACCTCATGATCGTCAACAGCAGTGTGTTACACTTTGGAAATTCTTTTGATATAACTATAGTAGCCCGGGTACGTACTTAAATTTTTCAAACATTTCTAATACAATTTTTTGTGTAAAGTAAAGAGTAATATTCACTCGGCTGTTGTAAAAATATTATTTGCTGCAGATGGACCTTGAATTCTGCATGAAAATGAAGGATCTCGCAAGGAACTTAAGGTGTGCTTTCTTCAATTTCATTTGTTCAAAAAAATAGGATCCTGATCCTGATGTCACATATCCACCCCAACGCAGATGTATGGTACCAAGAGATTAGAAAAATATTCTTTTTAAAAAGAAAAAATAATTAGAGCACTCTCTCTCTTTTTTTTTTTTTTTTTTTTAGAAAAAAGAAATGAAAAGAAAAATGTACAGTTGAAATAATTCATAGATTTCCTAGTTTTGTCTTGTAGCAAATAATTGGGAGCCTGAACCCCAAGAATTGTGTGTGAATCGCTAACAGATACGAAAAAGTCTAATATATTTATATATATTATATGATATCTAATGTCTATTGTATATTTCATTGTCTAGCCAAAAACAAAAACAAAAAGAAAAACAAAAAATGCAAAGCAGTTGCAATTTAATTTGCCCACCAATATTATAATGTCTCACGTTATTTAAATGTATATGTTGCTAAAGATGTCGACTTCCGGAGAAAATTAAACCTGTATGAAACTGACCTGGTACCACATCCAATATAAACCGATGTCATGCCATAAACTAAAATTTTCCATGCCATAAAAATTTTTAATTCATGGCATATGTTTATGGGTTATGATACCAGGTCAGCTGGTACGTATATATATACAGGTTTCTCTCCGACTTTTGACTAAGCATGCATGAAAATAATGCAAAGCAAACAAGTTTTAAATACTTAGTCCAGATCGACCCCACAAATTATAATTAAATAGGCACCGGTAGAAAGTAGTTAAAACATGTTTTAACACGTTAAAATCAAGGAGTATATATGAGATTAAAGTCGTCTAAGCTCATAATCAATTGATTTAATTTGCTGAAAAGTAATCAAGGAGTATATATATGATAAAGGTCGTCTAACCTCATAATCAATTGATTTAATTAGCTGAAAAGCGAACAATAATATAAAATAAAAAATAAAATGTACCAATATTAGCTCAGAGTTGAACATGTACATGGCTTACAACTTGGAGAAAAGAAAAAGAAAAATTCTGAATGTCACAGTAGCATTTAAACACCAATAGACATTGTGCTGATGTAGATGAATTTAATTGGTTTAACTTTATATTAGGACAAAAAATTAAGTAATAGTTAATCATAAATTGTTATGGAAGTAAATGAGGTGTTGATTACTAATAATGACAAATACCAAAACATGAGTTGGTAGAGTTGAAAAAATGTGGCTCAGTCAAGTGTCAAGTATAATCTTTAAATTATTATACCAAATATTCTGAATCAGTTTACTTGGTTGTTTTGAATTATTCTTTGCAGTAATAAATGCTTAGTACTAGTAAACTGTATGAATAAATTTAATTCTAGCATCTTTGACATGATCATATTTAATCTTTCATATATGTAAATAATTATAATAATAAATTGATTCATTGATAAAAGAAAATGAAAAAATTGACTTGATGTTTTGCTTCGATTTCACTATCTGCAAATTGAATGAAGGTTAGTCATGGGCAAGTTGTAGCACAATAAAAAAAGAAATTAGATATGTAAATAACAATTAAAGGGTGGAGTAATTATCTTGGTGAACAGTACTATTCACTAAATTGAAGGGTAGATTGGTCATGTTGTCAGTTCAAATACCAAAGTTGATGACCGTAAATATATATATATATATATATAAAAAGATTTAGTGCCCGCTAGATTGGATTGATTTCAATAGCGGCCCTTTTAAGATTTTTATTTCGTTTAAAGGCCTTTTAGTTTCTAATTTATTTCAATTGGGATTCCCTCTTTAAAAGGTTCAAATTCTTTGAATTCTTTGACAAAAAGCATCACACTGTATTGTACCAATTAAATAGGGAGAAGAAATATTTTTATTGTTTGCCAAAAAATTATAAGAGCTTCAGATCATGTACCTCGCATGGATTGATATTTTGGACTATATAACTATATTTTCAATGAGAAATTTAAAAATTATTGGAGAGAGAGACTTAATGGAAACAAATTGGAAAAAATTTAAAAGAAGCCTAATCAAAATATGGGGTACTAACTTTGTTAGACAGTAAAACAAAAAAAAAAATGTAATGTATATTTATTAGAAATAAAAAATATAGAAGTTCTAGTTGTAATTTTAGTATATATATATATATTTTTCTTTGTCGAATAGGGACCTAAAGCCGGAACAACTACGAAGAGGACTCTCCAACGTCTACAACACCCATACAATCATTTTTAACGAAATAAAAGAAAACACCGTTAGGAGGCTTTTCTCAAATCCAAACCTAACCTATAAACCACGATTGACAATTGCAACATAATCCGCCACTTTATTACACTATATATATGTTGTATAGAAAACTCAGGTTTAAGATTTAAAAATAATAATAATAATAATAATAATAAATTCTTTACAGCTGGCTATCAACCATGCACAAGTAAATTTATGTTGTTTGATTAAGGTGTACAATATTGTTTTCTAGCAGAGGATGTAGTTCTTTTTTTCTTTTTTTTTAACAACCAAAAGAAAAAGGAATTAGAAAGTAGAAGGAAATATATTCTGAAATTAAGTACTCATTACATAATTTACAGCAATAGAAACTATTGAAGTTTATTTGTAGCAAATAAATTAAATTTAAGGAAGTTTGCTGTATTTTTTTTTCTCTCCTTTCTCTTTTGGCTTTTTGCACTAATTTTCCCTAAATTTTACCTACTTTTACACTTTAATCTCTAAATTTTATTTTTTACACCATAATCCCCTAAACTTCAATATTTGTCGCAGAAATGGTCCAAACCTGACATTGTTAAGTTTGATCATTTGGTCAAAGGGTGGAAGGTGGAAAATTTGTTTTGGAATTCTCTCTTTCTCTCTCTCTTTCATTTGTTTAAAGAGAGAGAGAACGGTTTAAGCAAATAAGACCAATTGTATTTAGATAAAAAGGGGGAGAGAGACGGCCCAAGCAAATTATACCAATTAGTTTAGAAACAGACAATTTTTTTTGTCTTCAATATTTGTCGCACAAATGGTCCAAACCCGAACATTGTTAAGTTTGATCATTTGGTCAAAGGGTACTGGGTGGAAAATTTGTTTTGTAATTCTCTCTCCCTCTCTCTCTTTCATTTGTTTAAAGAGAAAAAACGGTTTAAGCAAATAAGACCAATTGTATTTAGATAAAAAGGGGGAGGGAGAGAGCCCAGCAAATTAGACCAATTTGATTAGAAACAGAGAATTTTTTTTCTTCAATATTTGTGTACAAATGGTCCTAACCCTAACATTATTAAGTTTGATCATTTGGTCAAAGGGCATTAGGTGGAAAATTTGTTTTGGAATTCTCTCTCTCTCTCCCTCTCTCTCTTTCATTTGTTTAAAGAGAGAGAACGGTTTAAGCAAATAAAACCAATTGTATTTAGATTAAAAGGGGGAGAGAGAGGGCCCAAGAAAATTAGACCAATTTGTTTAGAAACGGAGATTTTTTTATTTTTTTTTTCCCATCGATTACCCTTTGATCAAATGGTCAAAGACCATTTGTGCAATAAATATTGAAATTCATGAGGAGTTATGGTGCAAGAAACAAAATATACTGCAAAATTGTTAAAACTCAGAGGCATTTTTGCAAAAAAAAAAAACCCTTAATTTTATTTTTATTTTTTGCTTTTTTTCTGGTGTAGAGAATTTTTTTATTTACAAAATGAAAATGTTTGCTCATAATCATACGCGCTAGAATCATTAAAAATTCATACAAACAAAAACCAAAAGAATGGATTTGTTTCAATTTTTTTTTAGTACAACAAATTAATCCCCCATTGGATTTGAAACGATTTAATGCAGATTTGTTTACTTATTTTACTAATTCGTAGGAATTATATAAGATAGGAAGTTTATCCAAAAACCTTTTCTTTTCTTTTTTTTCTTTCTTGGCGTTTACTTAAAATAAAAAGAGCAAGATAAGAGATGTAATTAGGAGACTAGATCTAAAGCAGTGGAAAAACTACTAGATATTTAAAAAAAGAAAAAAAAATTTGATTTTTTGCACCACTTCCTCTAAATTTTTCTCGAAGTTGTATCTTATGCCCTAATATTTTTTATGGCATTTTTACATTCTGATCTTCAAAATCAATACAATAATTATCCAAATTCTTAACATCATTAGTATTTAACAGTTTGGAAGTATGTACTTCGCATATGCAAAGGTAAGTAATGGAAAAAAGATTACCCGAAATGTGTCAAATATACAATGTCGCAATTGAAATAATATAAAAATAATGATATTTTTTAAATATATTTATAAATTTTTTTCCATTCACTATCTTTGCATGTGCTAAGTGCTTTCAGACCCTTAAATATATTAAAGGTTAAGAATTTAGATCATTGCTGCATCAATTTTGAAGTTAATGGGTTATGATGTTAAAACAAAAGTTCAGAAGGCATTGGTGCAAAAAAAAGAAAAAATCCATTTTTTCTTTTGCCAATTTCAATTTCTTTTTCTCCATTGATATATTTTCCCAGACTGACTGGAAAATTAAGAGATTTAATATGATTGTCCTTAGAGTTTGGTTGTATTAGGAGGTCAAAATGGTGGGCTATTTAAAACGTTATCATTGTCTAAAAAAATATTTATTATGCATTAACAAACGAAAATAACTTACGTACGTTTTTACCAAGAACACAAAACCAGAAGAAAACAAAGTAATTATGTTATATAAATGTTGATGTTTCTAATTTTTATTTTATGGGAAACTTATTTTAAACATCCACGAGTTAATCGGTGTTGTAAAATTTCAAAACTGGACACAATTCAACCATTAAAATTTTCAGACTTTCCAATATTTATCAGTATCATTTTGAACTTATAAGACCGTCAACAAAATTGGGTTTCATTTTCAACCAATTTATCATCATTGATAAACATATCAGGCTTTGACTGTCAGAAATTTTCTGAAACTTACGCTCTAAAAATCATTAATTTAAGCCGTACATTGAAATATTCTATGTAATTCAATTTAAACTTTGCTACTTAAACTATATGAAGATCTAATTTCTTCTGAATTAGTTGGATTGTGGGTACTAATACCTGAATTTGTTATATAATTCGTTCATATGTATCACGTAATGTTCCTTCTCTTTCACATTAAACAATTGTCCATTTCAAACCTAAACTTCTTTCCCTCTACGTGTATGTATATATAATTAATCTCCTATGCAAAATAGATCATACCTTGAGCTATCGTATTGTATTGTGACATATTATTAAATATGGATAAAAAATTAAATATATAATTTTTATTATATTTTATTTTTATTTTCACTGATCCATATGAATTGGCTGATTTTACATCTAATATAGCTATAGTGTAATGATATATTATTAAATATGGATAAAAAAATAAATATATAATTTTTATTATATTTTATTCTCATTTTTAACTAACCCATATGAATTAGCTTATTTTACCTCTATTCCTAAAGATGATCAGCTATATACATATATATTACATGAGCATATATAGATGATATAGAAATGCAAAACACCTACTCCATAATTACTTATACATATCAAATTTGAGATAAATCGAAATGTGATTGCCCTTATGTTGTTACCTTTCTCTCTTCGCGGCGCAAACAGTGAAGATTGATAAAGAGTATTTAAGTTCTATAGAACGTGTTTGGATACCTGGATTATATAAGCGTTAATTAGATTTAATTCAATGATGCTTGATCCCAGCAACTACTTCTGATACAGCTACAATAAGCAATATGATCCCCATACCAAATATTAATACAAATAGCCTTCAATCTTTTTTTATTTTCTATTCCGGACAAATTAAAGCCAAATGTGGAGGATATTTTTAATATGTAAGATGATCACTATACATTTAAAATCAGATATTCCCATGTTTAATATCTGGTTTTTTTCTCTCTTTTTTTTTTATAACTCTGTAGTGATATGAACTTATTTTATTTCATCTATAATTATGACTCACAACCCATATAAATTATCAATAAAACTAAATATTTGAGAATTTCTGCATGTTATAAAACTTAACGAGCATTACATGGCCATGAGAACCATGATCCTCATAAGTCATAACCAGCATTACATGGCCATGAGGACCATTGATGTGATTGAAAAAAAAATAATATTGGGGATATTATTATGGACCGAAGACTCAAATGAGAAATTAATATGGCTAGCTGCTGTACGTAGGATTGTTTTTTTGGTAAATAGCTGTGCGTAGGATTGTTGAATAAGAACCATGATACTCATACGGTGGTCTCGGTTCAATTTGGTTCAGTTTTTAACTAAAGATCAAACCGAACCGAAATGATCATTAGTTAAAAATGACAACCCAACTAAAATGATAATGGCGAAGAAACCCAGCCGAACTTGCTCATTTTGGCTCAGTTCAATTTGTCAGGTTGCACAAATTAGTGAAGTGATTAAAGTGCCAAAAAAGAATTTAAGGATCAAAGTGCAACTACCAGAGGCTGATATTTCAAGCTTTTATGGACAATATCTTATCTTAATTTTTAGAGACTAATTAAAAGTGATCTTGATTGAGACAACCTAACTAAATTCTACCAGATGAAATAAAATTAATCCAAGTTGCATTAATTAATCACACATAAAACTAAACAGGAAAAAAAATTATTTTTCCCTTCTAATTTTTTTAATAAGTTGATTATTATCTGGTATATCCATTTTCACCACTCAATTCGATGTCTATTAATATACGTACGAAATTTATCATATTTAATTCTGATTAATTGTTCTCTTTTGTGAGGAATGTCTCAATTATATGTTGTGACTTATACCCAGTATAGTTTACTTGGTTTTGAACTACTATGCTGGCCTAGTACTACATTGATCAGTGGAGCTAATTAATTAACCAATTGCATGCATGAAAAATAACGGTTTTTCTTCAAAATTTTCAACCAGTTTCCGAAATTAATAGAACAAATTCCTTCTATAAACCATTCCACAAAATTATCCAAATAGTCGAGTGCTAAATATCAACCTAGGTGATCTGGGTTCAATTATCACTCATGTTTAAAATACATATATGCTATCCTTGTGTACTTCGAGATGGCAAAGTTCTATTGGCTGAAAGAAGAAAGATATATAGAACTGAGGCTTTGACCAAATGGACAAAGACAGCCTCTAAAGAAACAGCGTTCATCGACAAAACCATAATCATTTTCACACGTGTGAGTGGGCTTGGCACCGTGGAACGTGTACAGCTTTTTATTTGATTATTTTATATTATTTATTGCTAATAAAATAATCTTCGCCAAAGAAGCCGATGGATCTCGCTAATATATATGCACACACTGCTAGCTAATATTCATCCACGAATTTGGAGGTAACTTTTCAATTAAAAGTCTCTTGCATCCAATATCTCCTCAAATTCCAAGTATTTGGCTCCAATTAAAAAGTAGAGTTCGATAACTTATTTACAATTAGTGTTTTAGAGTCATATTCTTTTGCTCATATAATTGGAGCTGCTTGTCTTGACACCTTGTGTTCTTGAAAAAAGACAATGTCTAATTAATTCAGTCGATTTTTTCATTTTTTATTTCCTTCAATTGAGTCTCTTGGTTTTTCTTCTGCTCTTAGCTAGCTCGAGTACCTTCCCCTTTATTTTCTTTTTAATATTATCTTGAATTAATTTTCGTAGATATGTATGATTAAAGGTTTCCAAGATATATAATATTTTGAATTTGTAGTCTACTTACTATATATGATCAGTTTCTTGAATTAAATTGTAGAAAATTTATTCATATATAAAACACAAAGATCAAGTTTATCAATAATTGAAGCATTACCGCAATTTTTCAATTCTTAAGATTCTCTGTTTCCCTTGTTTACTTCTTTCCCATTTTTTTTTTTGGCTAATTTAATTTATATATGTTGTTCTTGAACTAATAATTTAATTGTTACAGAGTTTTACGTGAGCTTCTTCTAAAAGGATACCAAAAGGTGCATGCTTTAATGGAAGTCCCTTCAGCCAAATCGCTATCTGAAATGGTACATATATATATATATATATATATTAATATGTCTAAAAATTCATGCTATATATATTTCAATTACCAATTTTTATTCATCCATATATTTACTTTCATCCACTAATAAATAATAAGGAAACGAAAAGAAGAATCTTTAAGTTCTTTATCATTATAAAAATTCTCTACAATTTTATGATATTGATTTTTTATTATAATATAGGAGATGGAATATCCCACTTTTGTCCACCAGTGTTACGAATTGAATTCTCTGGATTACTCACTTGATGGACTATATCACGAATTCTCTGAGAATCACTCATCTGATCACCCTCCAAGTAATGTCATTCCCAAAAGTGAGCAGTACCATTTCAGCATGATCAGTACTACTACCCCAATGGGAAATCCTAAGATGGCCACCATTGAAAGACCAGCGGCAAAATTAGAGCTCAAAAGCAACACTACCTGGAATTCTTCATGCATCAAGGCTCCCTCTTCTTCATCCTTACACTTAATTTCCTTTGAGAATTCGAATGCTCCACCTGGTACTTATCATAAGCAGGATTATGGTGTAAATGCCACCAGTGTCATAATGAAGCCAAAAATGGAGGTCTGATCCAGTGGAAATATGATGTTTCCACTGTTGATTTCTCAAGATTCCTATGAGACACAAAAGATTATTTCACCAAAATATGAGCAAGGATTCAAGAGGGTCCGTCATGCAATGAGTAGGATTCCATTACATGCACAGAATCATGTTATAGCGGAGAGAACTCGCAGAGAGAAGCTCAATCAGCGGTTCATTACTCTTTCAGCTGTTATACCAGGACTCAAGAAGGTGCTTACATTTATATACATATACCTACAACTTTAATATTAATGAATTATTCTAAAACTTCTACTCTTTTTTTTTCCCTTTTTTTTTTTTTGGTTGTTTTCGTATAAGAAATATCATAGTTCTTATGCTTCTAAGTACGCCTTTAATATATGTGGTGTCCTTAGTATATAATTGAACGAATAATCTAACTCGTTAGTCTTTCGGGCACAAGTAGACTAGCTGCCCTTGCAACTATTTTTTAACTTTAATTTCTTGTGAAAAATTATAAATGTGCATTTACAAATTTGAAAATTAATTAATTTGATAACTATAGATGGACAAGGCTAGTGTCCTTGGAGAAGCCATCAACTATGTCAAACATCTTCAACAGCGTTTGAAGACGCTGGAGGAACAGGTAACAAAGAAAATAGTAGAATCAGTGGTTCTTGTGAAGAGAATTCAGGTTTCAGCCAACGGCGGTGACATGTCTTCATCATATGATGACAACTTTGACAGCTGCTCCTATCAGCCACTCCCAGAGGTTGAAGCAAAAGCTTTGGACAAGGATGTTCTCATTCATATTCAATGCGAGAAACACAAAGAATATCTGGTGAAGATGCTAAGAGAAATAGAGAAGCTTCACCTCATCGTCATAAACAGCAGCGTGTTACAATTTGGAAATTCTTTAGATATAACTATAGTCGCTCGGGTACGCAAAAATTTCAAGACCTCTTCATAAGTTGCTCATGTAAATTAAAGATTATTTCTCTGATTTCAATAGTCTAGCTGGATTCGTATATCTTAAAAGCTGTTGTAATTTGTTGCAGATGAACGTTGAATTCTGCATGAAAATGAATGATCTCGCAAGAAGCTTAAGACATACTTTCCTCAACTTTATTTGACATCACCAATGCCAAGCCCACAAGTACTCCTGTGTCTACGTTGGTACCTGAATCTTGTGCTACGCTATACATTGGTGATGCTCATTATTTGACGGTCTCACAAAACAACAGGCAACATATATTCATATAGCATATCATATATAAAATAGTATATATATTTCTGAAGATCTACGTACAATTGTCAAAAATTCATAATAAACATAATTTTCATATATGAGTAAGAATGGTAGAGGATGTCAGCAGTTAATTCTAATATAATATTGGACGTTTTCAAAATATGTAGTTATGTATGTACAATTTTTTGGAAACCTATATCAAGACCGAGAAGCCAAATAAAAGCTCTCATCACAGACATATACCACGGAGATTTAAGTGATTTTGATGATAAGACTGAAATTTTGATAACTTGAGAGTTTTTGTGTTAAGCAAATATAGCATAGCATATTATTTCCACCTCCAATAAAGGTTCATCTGTAGTCCTCTTATTAAAAATAAAAAATAAAAATAAAATAAAAGTTCTATTACCAAAACCTTAAGCTAAGTGTATAAATTGGTCATTAATATTACTTTCAAAGAATTTGAAGTGCAATATGTTAGAACATCTCTAATGCGGATGTGAATTGCTAAAGAAAAATATTGTAGGAAAAATAGATACGGTCTTGTTAAAAAACTCTCTCCAATGCAGAAAGTTCTGTTAAACTTGATAAAGCATATATAAAAAGAGTCGGTGCCAAGGTGACCATCTACTTTCAGAAGCTTGTTAATACCCGTGGCTTGGCCAGCAGTAACGCTAAAAGTATATCTTCTATCAGCCTAGGTTCAACCAGATTTGGCTGCCCAGTTGGCCCCCATAAAAAAAGAAAATACTTTTAGAAGCTTGTTAAATAGTGTGACGCGCCAAATTTGAACTTTTTACCAAAAAGATATTTCTAAGAGCATCTCCAAAGGGCTCTTTATACATCTTAAATTTTTTATTTTAAAGAGTTATCATATAAAATAAGAATCCAACAGACTCTTTATTCTTTAAAAATAAAATAAAGAGTCAGTTGGCTCTCCACATTTGGAGAGCCAAATCTCACTCTCTACTCATATTGTAATTAATACATTACAAGTTTCAATGCACTATACTAATTAATTTTTTAAAAAAAATTTATTACTATAATTTTTATTGACATCTCATTGGTTCTTGAAAAAATAATTTTTCTTCTCATTAATAATTATGCTTGAAAACCAAAATAAAGAAAAAAAATTATAAAGAGTCTATTGGACTTAAATAAAATTTTTCACTCTTTATACATCAATATTGATGAAAATGCTCTTTATTATATAAAAGATATTATTTAAAATAAAGAGTACTATTGGAGATGCTCTAAATAAAATAAATATATGTACATTGATAAATTAACTACAGTCTTATCCTAGCATATGCATGTGCGTTGATTTAATTACATGGTTTAAAAGTAATTTCGACACGTCGAATTTGAAAATAGTTTTACAACTTTTCCTTAAAAAAATTATAAATGTTAAATACATTTTGAAAAGAGATATATATATATATATATATATATATATATATATATAAGGTTAGTTTTTTAAAAAATAAAAACAATATGAGACTGATAAAGATGGTGGATCTCACTTTATATGTTTTAGGAAAACTGATTTTGAAATTAAGAGCAAAACATTTGAAATTATTCATTGATAAAATACACTTTAATACCCTCTAATTTTAACCAAGAATTTTTAAGTTAATGTGACCATATGATATTTGTTGACAGTTTAACATAACCTAATAAAAAGATAAGTGAATCTTAAATATGAAATCCAACATTATATTATGACATCAACTGCAACATTAGTTGGTAATTAAACAAAGTTGGTAAAACTTCTTAATACGTGTGATTTATCATTTGAGCTAAAATGAAAAGGTTTCCATCCTCCTTAAAGGTACGGAGCCTTAAATGTAATTGCTTTTAAAACTAGGCGACCTTAATTGAAGCATATTAAAACTAGATGACCTTAATCGAAATTGGACAAAATTATAGAGACAGTGTATTAATCACTAAAGTTAGCTATGAAGTATAATGAGATTATATATGAATCTATTCAATCATTTGGTATAATAATAAATATAAACTAAATTGAGATTATGAAATAAGTAATTAGGGAACTATATTAACTTGAGCCCTCTCAGGAGCCGACCAATAATATAGAAGTCCTCATGGAATTTTCCTTTTTCTTTGAATTAATGTGTATGTTGATGTATGCTGAAAGTCTTCCTGCGTAACAATATCATTTATGATAATTTATTATTTCCTGATCAAAATCTTAAAATTAAATTTGATGTACCTTGCAGCGACTTGGTAGGCTAGAACTTAAAATAGCCGTGGGTCATGATCATCAGTATATATAATTAAATGTTAAAATGAATTAAGTAAATATATTTATGAAATTTATTTATAATACATAAATACGTGGATATTAATAATTGCAAGGGTTTCGTGATAGAAATAATCAGCTTTTATATATATAAATCTAAACTGAACTTTTCTAGAAAAGATGGCCACTAGTTGTTCTTGTCAACCAGCAAATTTGATGTAGATTTGATCACTTCACCAAATTGTCATCAACCCCTACAAACAATTAGACGTAGTAATTATTTAAATCTTTATTTTCATTTCTTATTCCTTCATGTACTTTTTCTTTTAAAAAAATTAATAACTGAATTAATTTTTCCCTTAATATTGATCGAAAGAAAGAAAGGGATAGCTCTGGGTTCAAAAATGATCAATTTTAGAAACCAAGTGGTCATGATCAGAAGCTACATGTTGTTGTATACAGAACCATTAGTTTCTCTATATTAATTCTAAAGTTTAGACACTTCAACAATACACAAGTCCTGTAACCCGCTCTGTTCTACCAGAGTAATTTTAATACTTTTTATTGTAACTAACTAAACTCGATGTACACGAGTACGTATTTAATTCCTATGTTTGATTAGCTTATGATTATAAATTTATAAACTCGCTTTCACGTGTATCATATGATTTACCTGATTTAAAGCCTCTTCTAAGACGATAACAACATCTTGATGCTTTTCCTTTAAGCGTAGAATAGAAAGCATGCATGCAACAAATTGGATTAATATATAATTTTTATTTATATTTATATTATAGCCAAATACGTACACAATTATATTAGCTTCCAAATTGCCGGCTTCTTGCTTTCTCTTACTAATCCTTTCTTCTCGGGGCGATAATACTAAAAAAAATCAATATTTTATGTAGATCAGCAATAGTTGCATTCTTGAATTAGAAGCTTTTCCAAACTTAGCAACTTTTTTTGGGTTGTTAAATATGAAATGGCTCATCGTTGAGCTGAGCCTTCAAAAAAATTAAAATTAAAAAAAAAATTTATCTTTTTATTAATCATTCCTTGTTCAAACAATCGAAAGCTACAGATCAAATAATTATTGTTGCCTCCACCAAAAATATAAAAATAAATAAGAAGATAATATATATATATATATATATATATTGTTAAAATAGTCTCACCAGAATATATTAAGGATGTGTTGTGTATAAATCTTAAACAAACTTCAACTTATAAATTGGTACGTATTTGAAATTGAGTTATGCCCGTGAATTTAACATGGTATTTAATAAGAAATCAAACAAAGGTGAAAATATATATTAATATAAAGGATATGCACAAATTAAAATGTAGAGTAGCACCATTAGTATTTTATCTTATTTAGCTTTTTTTCTTCCTTTTTAGATCTTACTTCCATCAATAGATTCTTCTTATTAATCTTCATCCTTAAGCTTTCAAAGAATAATTCTATATATACATGAAAATAACTCTAGCCTAGCTTTAACATAACAAGAAAATACTTAGAAAACAAAGCATCGATTTCCTCCACTAGCAACAATACAACTTGTTGAGCATCCGTTTCAATAACTCCGCCTTCAATTCCAATATATCTAAGAAATCAATGGCCTCCCTTACTCCTAAAAATTTTACAGTCAAAGGCGACAATAATTTCTGAACATGTTAAATAAATAAATAAAAAGAAGAAGAAGAAGAAGAAGCCGTAAATATAGGGTGGATGGATTCATCAAAACTAAGAAACATTTATTTCTCTTTCAAGGAATGTTCTTATAACTTAACCATATTGAAAAAGTGATTTTCATTAACTATAGTAGTAATAACCTCTTCGACATTGTTTTTCCCCCCCTAGTTGATATGAATTATTTTGATTATGTTCAGAAAAATATGCTTACAAAGAAAATAATAATATATATTAAGCATGGTTCGTGCTTCATACATAAAAAAAAGCCATTGAAGTTTCAAAATTATTATTATTATTATTTAATTAGGTTGTTCGGAGTAACATGATTGTTGTCCTTGAGGATATGATCGCAACAGCTAGAACTTAGTAAGGTTTGCATATCAAATATTTATATATTTTCTTCAATTCTATTGCAGACAAAAACGATGGAAAGGTTGTTTAACAAAACAAAGAAAGCTTATAATAAAGACAGAGCATATTTATAATTAGATATTCCATCTTCAATATCTCATTTTTTTAGATAGTTATAAACTATGACAACTAAAATTATCGTTTCCTTTTAATAAAATTAATTTATAAGCTATAAATTATTATAAAGTTGAGTGTTTCATTTTTAATTAAGTTGCTAGTAGTACATGATGGGACGAGGGATGCGATAGAAGAACAAAAGTTGATGTTCCTCAAAGGATAACGGCAGTTCCGTGAGAAGTGGAACCAAGTTTGACTCAAATTAGAAAGTTCTATTTAATAATGACTTCATCACGGTCATGTGCATCCATAATCTCACAAATATGTTTCTATGCTGATGGTCAATCATAAATCTATAAGTTTTACCAACTTTGTTAGTAAAGCTACGGATATTAAAAAGTTTTATTAATTTTGTTCACTTATTAATGTGATAATATTTTATTGGCTCCATTTAAAATTTACTTATTTTTATTAAATTATTAGTTAATATTGAACTGCCATTTCAACTGCATGTTAATTCGTAAACAAAGTTGATAAAAGTTATGGATGCTTATATATAGCCTTACTCATTGGTTGGGTTTTTTTTCTTTTTTCTTTTTTTATAAAGAAATATAAAATAAAACAATTGAGAAAGAGAGAGCCTCCGAAGGAACAGTTAAGATCATGCAAAAACCAATAACATTTTCACACGTAGGAGTATGAACCGCCATTATAGAAATATTCGCACGTCTCCATCCATTTGTTACTTATGTATTTAATTACAGAAATATTTTCTAATAAATGCTATGAAAGCACCTAGGAAAGAGTGGAAACGCTAATTGGGAAAACAAAATACGAATACTCAAAGGTAAATCTTCCGAATCTCTCTCCAGTTTCTTGAACTCACAAAATCCCAAAAAAAAATAATAAATAAACACAACACAATACAATACTCACTTCTGCTTTTGCACTGAAAAAACTCTTTCCTGTACTTCTTCATTGTTTGATCTTCTTCATTAATTTCATCAGTATGTAGTTTGTAAGACATAGAATATCTTTCAGTTGAAAATATAAAATTTGATTTTAATTTTGTCCTTCATCAATTCATGAAAACAACTTCATCGGTATGGGATCAATTCTTTCCTTTTTCTCTACCTATATATATATATACACATCTTTAAATTACTTTCTTCATCATATATATAGATATGAAGAACTTTTTATCCCAAACACACGACTATATACGCATGATGCTTGGAGTTATAGTCTATTAATTAGCAATTTTATTTCTTAAAAATTTAATTGTAGAAATTTCAATCGCTCATGAAAAGTAAGAAAAAGGAAAATTAATATATGATTGTACAGCTAGTTAGCCTTGGCATCTATTAATCTATAGCTTTATGTATAACATGTGTTGCATGCGTTTGTTTAATTCTTCCGAAGATTCTTGATTACGTCTATCTGCAGGGACAAAAAAACAGGTGCAATTCAATGGAAATCCCATCAGCCAAATGGTTATCTGAGCTGGTCAGTGTCTAAATTCTCTCTTTCAATTTTTCAACTTTCTATGTTGCTGAAGAAATAATCATACAAAATCTCTCAAAACAATTACTTCATCATAATTAATTATGTAGGTATGTATTTTTTGCTTACAGGAATTCAAAGATCAAACTTTTCTCCATCAAGACCAAAGGGGTTCACTTGGAAACTCCATTGATGGGCTCAAGTTCCATCCTAATTATTGTCCTTCCCATAGTTACTCATATGATTTCCCAATAAATTTTACCGACCACAATTACTTGACAAATTTTCCAATGGAAAATTCTCAGACGGCCATTGAAAGTCCACCAAAGCATCCAAAGAGCAACGGCAATTGGAGTAGCACTGCTTCTTGCACCAAAGACCACACAAGCACCAAAGGTTCCTCTTCTTCTTCATTAATTAACTTCAATTATTCAATTCCATCACCAGGAGCAGCCATTACTACTTCTGAGCAGTCTTATCAAGCTCTAGACTGCAACCTAAAGCCACCAAAGAATGAGGTGGATTACGATATTGAAAATATGACATTACTTCCACCTAATTTCATTTCTCAAGATAATTCCTACGAAACATACAAGTGTTTACCAAAATTTGAGCAGAGCTTCAGTAGTTTTGGTGCAATAAGCAGAAGTCCTATCCATGCTCAAGAGCATGTTGTAGCCGAGAGAAAGCGTCGAGAGAAGCTCACTCGGAAGTTTATAGCTCTTTCAGCTGTTTTACCGAGCCTTAAAAAGGTCTTTAATTAATAAGCATTCATTTTTTTCGTTAATTGCCATCATTTCCAGCTCTATCACAAATTTTGAATATAATTATGATTACATTAATTATTTTCTTGTTTTCTTATTTTATTTCATATATTTGATGTACATGTGTTTCATGATTATTATCTTCTTATATACATTATTATAATTAGGTTAAATCTTTCTTATAGATGGACAAAGCTTCGGTCCTCGAAGATGCCATCAAATATGTAAAACATCTTCGAGAACGAGTGAAGAAACTCGAGGAAGAGGGAGCAAAGAATGTTGGGGAATCAAAGATTATAGTGAAGAAAACTCGGCTTCTTATTGACCATGATCATGACTTGTCCTCATCCGACGAGAACTCTGATAAGCTGCTCCCGGAAATTGAAGCTAGAGTTTCTGGCAAGGACATTCTAATCAAAATACACTGTGAGAAGCATAAAGGACATTTGGCAAGCATACTAAGAGAGACAGAGAATCTTCACCTCACAATATTGGATACTAGTGCGTTACAATTTGGCAATTCAACTCTTGCTATAACTATAGTTGCTCGGGTATATATTCCATGCATTAACTTCTTTATAATTAATTAGTCTGTCTTTTTTATATTGTCTTTAAATTCTACATTCTTCGTTTGCTTCGCGGCAATAAATATGGTATTTTAAGACTGTGCTCCGTACTAGTTAGCTAATAAGTTTTAAAATTAACTATAAGAAAACAAATACGAAGTTTTTCTATTTGGTTTCATATTGTTGATTAACTATATTATCATTGTACTAGAATTTTTATGATCATACTCTACATAAAATTTTTATTTAAAATATTCACTTTTAAAAGAGGCGGGGGACTATTAATGTTCTAAAAGTTCGTTAATTCCTTTTATTTAAATCTGGATCGATCGCAAAATCCTTTAATTTCTTGCAGATGGAGGATGAATTTTGCATGAAAGTGAAGGACCTCGTTCTAAACCTAAGACAAGCTTTAATGAAGCTCATTTGACATGCATGCAGAAGGAAGTTCACGCATACAACTTTTCTGTAGTTGTACGTCATAAGCTTAATTTGTCGTAATAAATATATATATATATATATATATATATATATATATATATATATGTATGTCTATATATATTAAAGAGGATTTGTTGCAAATGAAATCTTCGGATCACTGTCTCTAATAAAGTACATGGCTTCATATTTATGTGACATGTAATCGTGTCCTAAATTATATATATATATATATATATATATATATATATACACACACACACACACACACACACACCATACAAACAAGGGTTAACTTAAAGGCAGGTTATTTTTTCTGCATATCACTTCTAACATAGATTTGTTATGGGGTGGACCTTTGGTGGATCGCTCTCGTTCAAGTAACAACATGCTGTATTTGATGAATTTTAGCGGCAACAGAAAAAATAAAATAAAATAATCTTGTATTTCAAACAAGTGGCTTCTTCTTTCAAACGTACTTTTTGCGAGGTTATGACTTCTCTATCTAAGCAACTTGGAATAATAAGATAATTGAGATATACTTACGAAATACTATGTTAAGAAAAATTGTTATGATAATCACACACATAACCACAGATAATCAAACACAGAGAGATTATAGTGGTTCGGAAATTTTCTACATCCACTTGAGCTCCAATTCTTGAAATTAAAGAGAATAATTAAAATTTAATTTATCACATGTGGTTTGATTATGAAAAAACTAGGGTGTCCCAAGGTTAAGAAAGGGTTCTAATTTTGTATTTTTTTTATGAATAAAAAAGGATTTTAATGTGGGGATTATTAGTTCAGAATTCTGTTAAAAAATAATGACCCTTTAGGAGTCTAGAATAGCAACTCACTCCCATAACCGTTTCTCCTTCACTTGGCATTTAGTAAGGCTAAATACATCTAGGGCCTTAACGGATACTTGTTAAGACTCGAACCGCAATTTTTATAACCAAATATAAAGGCTCGATCAACTTTTTTACCGCTAAGTTACACTCCCGATGTCAAGAAGGGTTTTAATTGGACAAAAACTCACCATTGTCCTATTGAACCCTGAATTTATCAATTTTTGACTATATGAAACGGCGTAGTATAGCAATCAAAATTCAAGTTCATAGTTCATACCCCGGGAATTAATTATTATTATTATTATATGCCTTCTGGAATAGTGGAAAACTGCAGGTTCTTAGTTGGTTGTTAGAATCAATGAGGCTACATATTATATATTAACTAATTCATACAGGTAGAAAATAAATGTAAACTCTACCACAATTTAATTAATAGTTTTGTTGACAAAGAGAGGTGGTAGCTAACTAGAGTAATTGGATTAGAAAGTTAGCAAGTCTGTGTATTTACACTCATTACATACAAATTAATATATAGATATGAAAAATTACGTATTAAATAAATATGTATTACACTATTCCCTTAGAAAAATTATTAAATTCTGTTACATTTTATTTTCTTTTAATATATTTATAAATCATATGAAAAAGAAAAAAAAATGTACATTGAATAATTGTGTATGTACGCGTATACTCTAAGTACCGCGTCAGCTATTATATAAATATAGTCATTCACGAGAATCATGTGATACGAATGCTTTAATTAATGGACTCCATATTAATTAAACAAATGTTTTATCTGGAAGCCCTTTTAAGACATAAAACGCAGAAAGTACACAAGCAGGCTGCAATATAATATGCATTTTACACACAACCACTACATTATTAGCCTTTCAAATTTAAAATATTAATCCAAATATGCTGTCATATTTTCTTCCTCTCCTTGTGCATTGACCTTCCCCAAGAAACGCTGCACAAAATCAGTATCTTATAATCCTCGACTTAGATTATGTAAATTAAAAACAGCTACAATTGGCACTAGTTGCGTTCTTAATGTTCAATTAATATATACTTAGCGGCATTTTGGCTATTGATTTGGAAATGTGCTGATTAAGTATACCCACTGGTTTAATCAAGTTTTCCTTAAAAGAATCATAACAATTAGATCTCTGCAATCTTCTACGTTCCATATCAAAAGCTACGTACAGCTCACATATAAAGACAAAACCCCAACAATGAGAACAAAATATATTCGAGATAATACAGCCACCACTCCCGCATAAGAAAAAGATTCTGTTCATTATTATTAGCTACGGATTACTACAAATATCGTTTTGTATGCCTTTTATTTAATTTGTAGGTTGTCGTACTTGTATTTTTTATCAGAAAATTACAGGTTAGTATGATCTAGAAAAAAAAAAAAAAAAAAACAGAGAGACCAATTGAATTTATTATTTATTAGTTTTCTTTCTATGGATGCATTGCATATATATGGATAATTAAGTTCCATCGACTACTCCTTTTCGAAGTTAAATAACTAACAGTATCGTAGAACGTCAAGGGCCAATTGAAGGTTTTAATGAGATTTCTTAGGCCATGTTTGTTCCCCTTTGAGGATCCACAACAATTAGCTCAATCCACCAAGTAATAAGCTTAATTCCCATGTCAGATTAATAAAAATAAAGATTCTTCTATTTTAAAGTTATTAAAATTTTTCTCATTTCATTGTTGGTTAATATATGTTGGTCCTTAGTAAAACAAGGGGTTTATAAATGTTCAATTTTTGTATGACCATTGAAAAACTTGATAAAGTTACATATACTTGCAGCTATATTTCCAAGATCATGAAGGGATTTTTGTATATATATGGGGTTAATCACACTTAAGTATCCTTCAGTTTGGTAAAATTTCGTTAATTAAGTCCCTCTTAGATTTTTTTTTTTTTTCAATTTTGTCATTTTAGTTTTCAATTTGATTCAATTAAATCACTCTCCAAAATTTCCTCCAAAGTTTTCCCAAATCCATTATAGATCAAAAAAAAAATAACTTTACTTTCCAAACTAGGAAGAAATATTGTTTTTGCTAAAGAATTCGGAATAGTTTCAAATCATATGCCTAAGTATGAAAACGGTTTATGTTTCCTCCTGTCAAGATTTGGGAAAGAATTTGGAAATTTTGGAGAGAGGGATCAAATTAAATTAAATTGAAAATTTGACAGACTTGATTGAAAGAAAAATTTTAAGAGGGGCATAATTAAAATTTTGGCAAACTAGAGGACACTAAAGTTTATTAGCCCCTTAATTATATTTGTGTATGACACTTTCTTTATTTACATAATTTCTTTTCTTTATTCTTTTTGTAGTAATTGGAAATTTGTAAACAAATTGGGTTTTTCTACTAATTAATAATCTTTGGAAATTCTCTAAGTTTTCTTTTAGTTTATGTTGGATTTTTTTTTTTAAGTTCTCATAAAGTATAAAAGAAAATAAATATCATTTAATTAATTATTTTCTTTTACATAAAATGATTTGGCATAATTCTAGTCGTGAAGCATTTCAATGAAGTGGTGCCATAAATGTTAAAATCAACTTTTTGGATCCTCCACTTTTATAAAATTGAGAGGGTAGTGATGTCCATTTCAATTATTTTCCTGAAAAACTGAAAGGCAATGTTGACCTTTTATATCAATAATTAGATACTCTAAACTTAATATCTGATTTTAAAATAAGTTATGATATATGGCTAAGAAAAGAATCTTACTTAATTTGTTAATTATCAATTAGTTTATTATGTTCATATATAAACATGTACTATATATCTATTAATTAAATAATTTATGGCATTTTCTGTGTGTAAATATATATTTAAGATCCTCTTTACATGCGGGCCATGTATGATGTAATTGAGGGAGTGGCTCCGTGTGGATGTAGAACCATGTTTGACGATTAATATCTTCTACCAAACATAGCCACCTAATCAATAAATTAAATCAAGCAACTACAGCTCCTTCTATTCAACTCCTCCAATCCCACTTGTTCCTAATTTATGTTTAGCTTGATTTAGCTTTGATATAGTTTTAATCTTTCCTTGTGTTTTTTTGTTCTTGTTTTCATTTTTACCTTAATTCCCATTTAGTTGGAGGCTGACCAATCAGGATTTCTTATGTTGTACGTCTCATCGTTCAGGTGTAGGCCCAAATTTTTATGTTTAAAAGAGTTTTTTTTTTTTTTTGGTAAATACTTATTGATGTGGTAAACGCATATTGCAAGTCCACCACTAATTTTAGTATGTATTATATTATTAGAGCCCTCTAAAAAGGTGTAGATGGTTTTTACTTTTCAGTTATGCAATCGAAACTAATTGATTTTGTGAAACAAAATAATAGAAACCACATGGAAATTTCATTTTCTTATGAGAGAAAAATTAAATGAATTATGAGCTTGATTAATTTATGTATCAACGAGGGATTTGGATTTTCTCGTCGGAGCACTATCTAACATTTTCATATTCTTTTGACGTGTGTCTAATTTAATCTTAATTGTTAAAATTATAATAGGATAAAAATTGACAGTTTTTTATCTTAAATATTTAGGGAAAATAAACCCAATAACTATTAACTTTTTATATATCAGATCCATTATAAAATAATTTAAATTATTAATATTTAAATTTTTACATTATGAAAATGTTAGGAGAGAATCCTAATTTATAAAAAAAGTTAGGAGAGGATGCTAATTCACCTTTCACCGACAAGGTTGAAATGACTTTTTCGTGCAATTTATTACCAAAAGAATTTTTCAGCAATTTCAAAGAGAAAAATAAGAAAATTAAATACCAGGTGTGTGCATATAAGTCAGATTTTGAGCTCATGGCCACTCTGCATATTCTGAGATGGCAATATTTTATTGGTCAAAAAGAAATAGAAGTCAAAATTTGACCAATGGATAAAAGGCTCAGCCTTCAAATAAACAGTGATGATCAATAAAACAACCAAAATCAGTCGACAATTTCACACGTGGGAATAGAGTTGCTTGCCGCTAAGCGCGTACAGCTTACTTTCGATTGCTTTGGAAAAAAAAAATGGCGGAATATATGGAGCGCGTCACTACACGCCTATAAATGGGTGCCTAAAAGATTTATCCTCCTGACTAATTGGAAGAAAAGAAAGTCTCAGTCTTCTTCTGATTTGAAGGTAAGCTTTCAATTAGCCACTTCGCTTTTACTCCTTCCAAATTCCCAACCAAACAATTCTCAGATCTTCGTTTTTAAGGTTTCAGTGCCGTATTTCGTTTACCCAGAAGCTGTGTTTTGGGGGATCTGAAATAATATATGCCAACCTTTTTCATGCTCTTGGGACTAGCTTTTACAGTTAATTATATAAGCATATGTGATTGTTCTTCAAAATTTTCGCATCTTTCAAAATATTATCTAATTAAGATTATTGTTTGACTAATTTGTTTGATTTTAATCCTTTATTTCCAGAGTCTTTTTGGGTTCTTCTTGTTCATCAGTAAGGGAAACAAAAGTATAGCAGCTCCAAAGCTTTAATGGAAGTCCCTTCAGCCAAATGGTTTGAACTGGTAACTAGTCTCTTCCCTACTCAATTTCTCTTGGTTTTAATACATAAAAACATATTACTCAGAAATTGATTTATCGTCAACACAGAAGGCTGAATAATCTGTCCTAAAATTAAGTTCAATTTTTTCTGATCTAAAAACTTTTTCTTTTTCTTTTTTTTGATTATTTATATATAAATAGGAAATGGAAGCTCACACATTTACACATCAATACAACTCAATGGACTACTCCCTTGATGAGCTTAATTTTCAGTCTCTTTCTTCAGAGAGCTACTCATCCTACCCTACTAACCTCACTCCAAGAAACCACCACTTTGTTACCACTGCAACCTTGGAAACAGCTCCCATTGAAAGTAGACCAGCCAAACAGCTCAAGACTACAGACAGCTGGAATTCTTGCACCACTACTAATAACCACAGAAGCACCAACGCTTCTTCTTCTTCCTCCTCCCACTTAATCTCCTTCCACAACTCCGAAACTCTGACCCAGCCGGAAACTTCGGAGCAGTATTACGGTGTAGACCCCGCCGGCACCGTGAAGCCAAAGACCGAGGTTGGAATTATATCTGATGGAAATAGGAATAATGTTTTTCCAACTTTGGTATCTCAAGGTTCGTACCTGCAGACACAAAATAATAACTCTACACCAAAGTGTGGCCAGGAAATCAAAAGGTCTGTTGCTATGAGTCGGACTCCATTACATGCTCAGGATCACGTTATAGCTGAGAGAAAGCGCAGAGAGAAGCTCAGTCAGCACTTCATTGCTCTTTCAGCTGTTGTTCCTGGTCTTAAGAAGGTACTATATATATATATATATATTTATTTATTCCTTTTTCTTATTTCATTGAAAAAAAACACTTCTATATAGGACTTTTAGTATACTTTGTGTTAAGTTTCTGGGTTTTGATTTAGAAATACCCTCCCAGCTTTGTGTGTGTGTGTGTGTGTGTGTGTGTGCGTGCGTGCTGGGCAATGTCAAAAACAACCATTAATTACCATGGTCTATATAACATAATTTTAATTTAGCTCACAAATTAAGTACCAAGCTCTAGCTCCCAATATCTTCTAATTTCTTTGAGATATTGTATATTAAATTGAAGAAAAGTTGTGTGGTAGATATCGATGTTCATGTTAAACTTATTAATTTGATAATTAACAGATGGACAAGGCTTCGGTCCTTGGAGATGCAATCAAGTATGTAAAACATCTTCAAGAGCATGTCAAATCACTTGAAGAGCAGGTGGCGAAGAAAACTGTGGAATCGGCAGTTTTTGTGAAGAAATCTCAAGTTACTGCCGACGACGACTTGTCTTCCTCTGATGAGAACTTCGAAACCTGCTCTGATCAGCTTCTCCCTGAGATTGAAGCAAGAGCAATCGACAACGATCTGCTCATAAGAATTCACTGTGAGAAACAAAAAGGATGTTTGGCAAACATACTAACCCAAGTGGAAAAGCTTAACCTCACAATTCTCAATAGCAGTGTGCTACCTTTTGGCACTTCTATTCTTGATATAACCATTGTTGCTCAGGTAGATTTCAATCCCTATTAATTACTTTGTTTATTACTAAAAAAACCCGTATAATATATTTACTTGCTAGTACGAAAAAAAATACAATTCCTGTATTAAGAAGAAAATATGTCAATGCACGAGTCTAGCTAGTACTTAATAAGGTGATTTGTAATTATAAAGTTGAGTACAATAACTTTAATATCGAGAATTTCAATATAGATTCGTCGACTCTATAAGCTTTACATTATTTATTGCAGATGGACGTGGAATATTGCATGAAAGTTAAAGATATAGTAAGAAATCTAAGGCAGGCATTGCTCAACCACATTTGACATGAAAAAGAAACAAGTACAAAACACATCTTCTGAAACATTTCTCTCTTACTACAAGCTCGATCGTACGTGATCATAATGCAAGCCTAGGAATAAGTTTCTTCTGCATCAGTACTGTTTTCGTTCTAATTACTACCTTTTGGAAGAAAGAGAAGCCCCTGTTGATCTCAGCACAACTTCAAGACCGACCAAGCCAATACCGTTTGGTTAAAAATCTAATATTTTGCAAGTGGGTTTTTTCTGTGCTTTTGTTTTGCGTGGTTCAGTATAATTACAACTTTTGACCACGTTGAATCTACCCACGTGTTGTATTTATAAACGACAGCTTTTTTAGGAGAGGTTTTTTGAGAGGCTGACTTTTCAGTGTAAACAAACCTCTTTTATTCTCTCCTTCACGTTTGGCTTTTTTTTCTTCAGAGTTGGAGATCCAAGAACAGGCCGTTTCTCTTTCTTTGTCGTTTCTGTAATGGTAGCCAGGGTTATCATCTCTGTATCTTCTCTCTGTGTAAACTTCTTGATTTGTCATTACTAGTTGTTTTAATTTTTTTTTTTATTTCCTCTGTCCTAATCATCTATGAGTTTAATTATAAACTGAACAAAGCTTGGTACAGCTTCAAATTAAATTAGAATAATGCATACAGCAACTTGAATATCTATATTATACCCCCCAAAAATTAATGCATAGTTTATATATATATATATAAGATAGTGATGCATCGATAGACCTTGATTTGAATAATATTTAAAGATGCGAAGTGTCGGGGGATTATAACAGTTGGTTACAGATAATTGGGTCCACATGAGCTCATAATAAATATAAAAGAATTATTGGTAAAGAAAGTAGCTTGGAGACAACATTAGACCCACTACAGATTACGTGATCTACATGGCTTGTAGACTTCTTAAACTTTAATTTCAAACTTCGTTTACTTTATTAATTTTAAAAATACATTTTTTCTTATGATCTTTTTTGTCTTTAGCACACATATATATAATCTGACGGGGATTATTAATTAATGTTTCAAATGTTAAGCAACAAATATTAACTAGGTGGGAACCACTATATATATAAAGATATTTATATATACCGTTAAATTATAAAGAATAGCTTTGCATGTTTTGTAAATCATTATTTCTTTCCTCTTGATTAGGTCTCTCTCCAATTTTGATAAGAGGAAAGAAACAGATTACTTAGAGATCATTTTATCATAATCTTTAAAACTTTGTTTCTAATTCATAAGTACATATATTTTCAATGAACGTATAAATTATGTTTTGAATGTTTTATAATGAATAATCAAATAAAGAATTAATTAGAAACTCTATGAATTAATCAGTTAAACTCCTCAATTTATACATTTGCAAAAATAATAATGCACTCATGATTTAATAAATTACATACTAACTTGGTCTTCATATTACTTATGGCACTTTTTTTATACTGATCATAGCAAAAACAATGTTTGTCCTGACGCATCTACCAAAAAGAAAAAATCAAAGCTACAGACTCATGGTTGAAATGTAGGAAAGTATGATTGACTGCTGATTGAAACGCGGCTGAATAAAATTGTTTCATATTGGTTCAATGAAATGCCACACAAAAATCTTCTTGTTTGGTTGATAAATGAAAGTGATTCAAATCTCATATAAATTTTCATATATATTTAAAAACCAACTCCAAGTTATTTTTACCAAGCGGATAAATAAAATCCAATGTTAATTATTTTCCACCCAAAATGAGTAATATTAACAACAATAATATAAGCTTAGGATATATAAATATATATATATATATTATGCATGCATGACACCATATATTCCATTGCATACTCCATGCATCCATCAAATCTACAAGAAATTATGAAATCCAAATGATCTCATCTCATAATGCACTACATCATCAATATCTTCAATATTTTCAAAAGAAATTATGAAATCCAAATGATCTCATCTCATAATGCACTACATCATCAATATCTTCAATATTTTCAAAAATGGACAGCTATAAGTTTGAATCTTAAAATTAAAAATCAAAAGAAATATACGTATATATACTAAAGAGGAAATATATTGCATGGGCTTGCACCACAGTCAACCAAATTCTGATAAAAACAAAAACACCTTTATTTTTCCACTTTAAGTAGGATTCAGACAAGCGTCTGAATTGCCACCCAAACGTTTTATTTTGGGTGACAAATTGGTCGTCCTAAAAATGATTTCAATGGGTCTTTAATTTGGGGTGTATGAAAGAAAAACCAACCCATTAGCCGACCAAAATGAACAACATTTTGAAGAATGGACAACATTTTGAAAGTTAACAAAAGGAATACAAAGACTAGCTACTTAATATTGTCGACATCTCCAATGAGAACTACACGTATTAAAAAATAATAACCTTAGTAGTCATAACCTAGTAAACACGTGTTTAATATATATTGCATAAGTACTAATAAGACCTTATTATAAGCTTTTCACACTTATCTCTCAGACTTTGTTGGACATTTCTAGAAACCCTAAACAGTCCAATTATAGGTCGGTGATCGATCTCATTTGCGAGCACAATTCTCTTATTAATTCCTCGAAAGCTACCAAAAATTCAAAGAATTGAAAAGGTAGCTAAGCTAGTTCTTTAATGTCAACTACTTGTTCCATTCATTTCCCTCTTGAAGTTAGTCGTGTTAGTAGACGTGATAATAATATATACGCATAGTATATTTTGGTGACTCAAATGTATTACCAACCCAAATCAATGCCATAGGGAAAGTGATCAAGACGTTTCTATTCTAACTCTGATTTAATTATTTCTTATTTATATAGGTTTAGGTGTGTCTGATTAATTATTTAAACTGTTTAGATATTAATAATTTCTATGTGAAATGGATGTAGACATTTGAACAAAACAATTATTTTAAAAGTTTTCTTTTCTTTTTTCTGGAACAAATTGGTTGTGTATATATATGTATGTATATATAGAAAACTACTCTAATGCACTACACGGCTTATATAGAATGAGTGATAATAAGAATATAATTAACCAATTTACATTGGCTACTAAAAAGTGAATATAAAAATTAATAAATAGTATAAATTTACTTTTCTTCTATATTTAATAAAATGTCAGGTATATATTATTTATCATATATAAATGATGTAGTGTATTAAAGTATTTATATATATATATATATATATATATATATATATGTATATATATATATATATATGTATATATCATTTCTTGTTTGGGAAAATATAGTGGTAAATTAACCAGAAATGGATTTTATTCAATGGATAAGGAAAAAAACATATATTATTATGATGAGACGAAGTATATACATAGCTAGTGCATGCATTTAGACGTGTCCAAAAAAAAATTCCATTTCATTTTATTGAATCCTACTAGTATTTCCTTCGCTAATTAATTAATACTGGTTCAAGTTTCAACTTTAGAAAGGTAATACCACATTTGCTTAATTATTCAATTTTCTTATCCATAATTAAAGTTTATATAATTATTAATGATTCTAACTTACAAGCACTTTTCCTACCAAAATCACAATCTCCACAATTTTAATATCTATAATTCTTTGTTTATAGTGATCATTTTCATTACATAGAAGAGTCTGCAAATCATATGTGAATCTAAACTTGGTATAATAAATCTCACTTAAATGTGTTCCATAAAGCTAAAACAAAAAGGAACCAAAAAATAAAATCACTTATATTTGTACAATTTGAACATCAATAAAAATTCCCACCAATAAATAAAAATAAAAATTCCCATGAAAAACCTTCAAATCAAAAAAAAATGAAAAAAATAAATAATTTAAAAAAACCCTAAAAAAATAAAAGAGAGAAAGAGACAAGCCGATATAAGTTGGGATCAATGTGGCCATCAATGTGCTACAAAAAATTAGGAAGATCAAAATCAATTTGTTGCAAGATTTTCAATCAATTTATTTCCATTATGTGGGCAACACCAAATAATAGAAGTTAAAAGAAGAGTAAAAAAGAAACATCAAATTACATGGCAGCTTGACATTAAAAAGCCAAGAAAAATAATCCAATTAATTATCCAGAAATTTCCTTATTTTACAAGGATCCGAACGATCTGTTTGAGCACCACAAATTTGACTTGTCAATGGACCTTTTTAGCTTTAATACTACCATGTTCGTTTTCTCAATGATGTGTAAAAGTGTCACATTTTCTACTTTTTAAGGCCTATATTCTTAAAACTTATAGAATTAATTTTTAAAAGGAAGAAGATTCGTAAGGACTAGAGGTTGACAATCTCAGCTGAGTTACTACACAGTTTCAATGGTGGCCTGGCCTGCATTTTTCAACTTACCTGTCAACAAGTCATAACGATTTACCAAAAAACCCCAAACATTGTTGGGTTGGATTTAATGGGCTTGCCTACCATAAATGGGCTGGCTAGATTTTTTCAAAAGAAATTTGGATCGGGTTGAATCCACATGTGCAATGTTCATTGTCCTCGGTGAAAAACACACTTACCAGCAATGAGTCCTTAACCCTTCTAAAATTAATCTCATTTATTATTATGTTGTCAAATTTCATAATAAGTGTCTTTTTTGCCAAAAAAAAATCATTATTTTTTGGCCCACATTGAAACTAAAATTAAAGTGTTTGAGGGTCACAATTGAAAAATTAAAAATGCGCTATCCACATTGAAATCACAATTGAAAAAATATATATATATATTTAAAACTAAAAGACTCAAAAATATAGTTAATCCTTCAACTTATTTGTCAATGAAATCATAATTGCGAGGTAAAAGCTCACATATTCTGGAGTTGGTCGTAATGCGGACCGTCTATGAGTCAGAATGACTCCAAAAGATCATGGTTACTATCACAAATAGATCAAACTTGAGTTGGGCTTAATGGGCTTTTCTACAATGAATGGGCCAAGTATGGATCAAAGTGAGCCCAAAGTCATGGTTTTGAACACCAACACAACAAAGTTTAAATCGCTTTATAACCCATGAACGTAATGCTAAAGGCTCTAATGCATATCCCTCGCGCTCCATGAACACCATGAAACTCGTTCCTCTCTGCAGGAAGAACCGGACTTCTGTTGTTTCACATTCAAATCAACGCATCAAAAATCAAACAAACAAAGCCAAAACAAAAAGAAATGCACAATAACTTTTTGATCAAAGAGCGCAATGAGGAAGCATGTGATGCTGGCAAGCACGGCCGCTACAGTGGTCGTACTTGCAGCCATTATAAGACAGTGGAAACTGAGGAAAGAGCGACAGTGGAAGAAAACGCAGAGAATTCTACGCAGATTGGCGAGGGACTGCGCGACTCCGGCACCGAGGCTGTGGCAGATTGCGGACGCGTTGGTGCATGATATGGAGGCCTCTCTTGCCAGCTCCAGTAATGGAACCGTAACTAGTAGCCTCAATATGCAAGTTTCGTACGTTGATTTTCTTCCAACTGGGTATTCCCCCAATATCTCTAGCTACCTAGCTAGCTATCTCTGATCACTTTCTTGAGAGGCATGGTTTGGGCATGAGTTTAATTGGTTTCATTTTTTTTATGTAATTCTGGTGTGGCAGAGAAGAGCAAGGATTGTATTACGGTGTAAATTTGCGTGGATCGAATTTCTTGATCTTGTGTGCCAGACTTCGCGGGAAGAATGACCCTATTTCTGATTTACATAGAGAGGAAATCTCTATACCCTCCAATGTTATGGATGGTACTAGTCAGGTATATATATATATCCTTTGGATTTGGTATTCCCCCAAATATCTTGGTCTCTCTGCCTTAATTTGGGTGCAAGTCTTGTACAAGTTTATAACTTCGATTATATGTGGACTGAATGCTAAACAATAAGACCTGGATCGTTGAAATAAGTATTTAATAAGATGAGTTAAACTATATACTTGAACGAAAATAATATCTATGTTTTAGTAGTTATATATACCCTGCTGCACTCACTGAGGTTCTCATGTGTACTGTATCAGGAATTATTTGACTTTATTGCAGTGGCGGTGGAAAATTTTGTTTCAAAGCATCCTGAGAGCAACGATGAAATGCCGGAGAAGGAACTGGGATTTATATTGTCATATCCAGTGAACCAAGCTGTATTATTGCACGGAACCGCAATCAAATGGAAGAGTTTCTCTGCTGATGACACAGTTAAGTTTACTTGTCTGATTTTTGCTTTCGTAAGTTTTAGGCAATTTATGGAACAACTTATTGACTTAGTAAAATCTTTTTCTGTCTTTTTAGATATCTCAAAAGTAATGTTTTTGGTCAGTTTTGGAAATGGACAATCTATCTCATGTTTGATAGAGAGATAACAGTTTTGGATATGAGATCAAAAAACAGACGGCCTTTTTAACTTTTATGAGGATGACAAATATGATGCTGACTTAATGATAGACTGAATGTTATACTGACAAAATTAATTTTAGGATATTTCTAGATGGGCTAAAAGATATGTAGGAATGGTTTGGAATCGGAATTTTAAGAAAAATAAAAATTATTGAGGTGTTAATCCTATGAGCTGAATACCAAGCTTTTTATTTGTATAATTTTGTCATAAGGAAACCACAAATATAACGAACTCTACAGTGTTACTCCTGCTAAATCATAACCAAAATATGCGCTTTCATTGTATAATTCTGTATCACACCGTGATACATGTTTTTTACCCATGAAAATTTGATTCAATTTTGTGAAATCAGGTTGGAAATGAACTGGTAAGCAACATCAATAGAGCTTTGGAGAAACACGGCGTGAACAACTTGCGTGTTTCTGCAATGGTATTTAACCGTCTTTGACGCATGCATGTGATTCCTTATGTGTCAATCAGCTCCATTACCATGGAATAAGATCTCCCCCTCTGCATATATTCATAGTGAAAGTAGAAAGGAACTAGTTCAACATTGAGCAAATCAAGTATCTTGTACTTGAGCAGGTAGATGACGCTGTTGGGCATTTGGCTGGAGGCAGATACTATGACAGAGAAAGTGTTGCTGCAGTGACTCTAGGAATGGGCACAAATGCTGCTTATGTAGAACCAGCACAGGCAATTTCTCAGAGGCATGGCCCATCACCCAAGTCGGGCGAGATGGTTAGTGAAAATGGCAACATAGCATATATAATTATTTGTTGCATGTATAGTCAGGATAATAATGGTCTGCTTACCTTAATTTCTTTTTCAGGTAATCAATATCAATTGGGGAGATTTCAATTCACCTCATCTTCCAAGAACTGAGTTTGATGCTTGTTTAGATGCTGAAAGCTCAAACCCTGGTTGCCGGGTAAGGCATTCATTTCAACTCTTTATCGACAAGTTGACAAACGCAGAACAAGTTTAGTTTGTAGGCTTTGATTTCTGAATCTTCTTTCCTCTCAGATATTCGAAAAGCTAATTTCAGGAATGTACTTGGGAGAAATTGTGAGAAGAGTTTTACTGAAGATGGCCCAAGAAACAGCACTATTTGGAAAGAGAGTTCCATTGAGACTTATGACTCCTTATCAATTAAGGTACTAAGCTAATTCTTTTGCAACTGTGTTATTATCCTACAGAAATTATAGGTTCATTGGCCATGTTAGGTCTCTTGCAGTACACACCCAAAATGGGACTTAAAGGCACTACCATATTGAGCAAAAAGGTGCTACAGATTAATAATCATATGGGCAATAATTGAATGGAAATGTTTCAGCAGTTTAAGAATATGTGACTTTACATTACTTCTAGGTCACCTGATGTGGCTTCAATGCATCAAGATACATCAGAGGATTATGAAGTGGTCGATGAAAAACTCAAGGAAATTTTCGGGGTAAGTATTTATTACAATAGTACCAAACTGGGAAAACTAGCTGGTTTAAAACAATTATTTCATTAGCTTCTCATATGCAATGAGAATAATATATGCTTACATTCTTACAATATTCTATCAAATCCCAGATCAGCAATTCCACTCCGATGGCGAGAGAAGTTGTTTCAGAGGTTTGTGACATTGTTGCAGAACGTGGAGCTCGACTAGCTGGAGCTGGCATTGTGGGGATTATCAAGAAGCAAGGTAGAATACAGAACAGAAGAAGTGTGGTTGCAGTGGAAGGTGGGCTTTATGAGCACTACCGAGTCTTTAGAAATAACCTCAACAGCAGTGTCTGGGAAATGCTTGGGAATCAACTCTCAGACAATGTGGTTATTGAGCATTCTCATGGTGGTTCAGGTGCTGGGGCTGTATTCTTTGCAGCATCACAAATGAAAAATTCTGCCTCATAAATCACTAGGAATTCAATATTTATTTCTCATATTAACATGGCAAAAAAAGAAAGAAAAAAAAAATTCATTTTTGCTACCATTTGCTTCTACAAAGCCAAAATTTATGTGACCAAAACTTTTTAGTTTCAGTTATCCATTTCCAAAACTCTTTCCAATGTGAATTTCTATGTCAAGGAAATGGTTCAGTCCAAGGACTAGTAGTCTAGTACTTAATGCTGACAAGAACAAATGGTCATCCACTCTGTCAAAACTTGAAATTTCCGCAGCAAAAAGAAGATCCATTGCTTTAATTGATCTGAACAACTAACATGGAAGACAGCAATGAAAAGGACTTAAGGTCCAAGGTAAAAAACAAGTATGATAAAACATTTGTCTTGTCCTTTGTCATCTTCCCCTAGTTTTGAGAACTATCCAATTCATGGAATACAAGAGAGATTTTTTTAGAATATCTGAATCCAATATGAAGACAGAGGCAAGCTACAAACAAAGGCCTCGCAACAAATAACTAACAAAGGCTTCAATTCCATTTGGGTTTTTCCTTAAAAAAACTAATTTTCAAGAAATTAAAGACTAATTTTGCAAGCCGTGACAAGAAATTGAGTAGGGAGAAGTTTTGGTCCCCTCAAAACACAGCCAAAGAGCCCTTCCAAGCCCAAATGAACCACCATTATTTTCTCTCATTGTGGTTCATCAAAGGCAGCTTTTCAAAATGTGGAAACATGGATAAGATTTGATGCTTCAGTACCAGTGCACTTATTGAGGAAATACTACAACTCAATTGCAAATCCTCGCTAATCATTTTGCCCTCCTGCTATTGCTGCTAATCCTACTTCTACTCTCTGGCTTCCAACATTAATTTCAAAGACCACAGTATTTGAATAATGAATCCGATCACATGTCTCTCTCCTTAATTATAATTTAATATTTTTTTTTTATAAATAATAATCGGATAAGAAAAACAAATTCAAATTGAATATTTTAAGAGTTCTATAAAAATAAATAAATCATATATAATAAAATTACAATTCCCCGCCCAATGACATATTTCTAAAATCAAAACTACAAATAAACTAGTTTCTTGAAAATACTTGCTAGGCAAAACATTCCATGTTCATGTCCCAAAGATTTGAGTACTACGCATGAGAGAAACTAAATTCATAATGGACTTAGTAGAGTAACTAGGTGGTAAAGGCCTTAATGGGCTAGGGATGAGATTGTTAGCTGAAATATGGGAAATTATTGTTTTTGTAATTAAAGTCATTAATTTATGGCAGATGCATCCATAGGCATTTAAAAACTGAATGACAATGAAATTCAATCATTCGTGTCACTCAGTAAATTAATTAATACGTTCTTCAAAAGCTTCTTTTGGGAAGAACAACGGATCACGTCGTTATTATTACGATTTGACAAAGCCTCTTGGTAATACTCAACAGCTACTGATCTAATATAGTACTTATGTTTGGTAATCTGGAAGATAATTAATAAACAAATAAGGTTCTTTTAAAAAAGATAGATTTTAAAAAAATTAGATTCCAGGGCTTTCAGCTTGCCAAATTGTACCTATCATAAACATACATTGCCATAAATTTTTATTATTATTATTATTGTTCATCAAAATAAAAAATTGCCATAAATTTTCTTAAAGATATATGTATAAATAAACTAAACTAAACAGATATTCATAATTAATTATTGAATTATATGCACAGGTCTTATAATTATTGAAATATGTGTTTAGTTTCAACCATACTTTCAAAATCATTTAATAATATTATTTTCACACTGTTGAATATCAACTTCAAAATATAAAAATATATATATTTTTAACTAATTAATTTGACTAAAATTAACCAAAAATTTTTAAAGGAAAAAAAAAAAAGTTCTTCTCCCTCAACTGTTAATACAACCCTAATTATATCAATATGACATTACAAGTCAAACTTCCCTATCCCACTCTTTAAGTCCTAGCTAATACGTGGTTTGTCCCTGACCAAAATATTCAAGTTGAATCAGATTAATAGCTCCATTTTTTACATTAATATTACTCTAAAAATTGAAATGAAAATCATGGCCCAAATATGTACAGCAAAAACACAATAATTATACCCACATAACACTATCATATACACGCTTGTACTCAATCTATATCATGCACGATTGAAACATCCATAAAAGAAAAATACTAATCGATTATCAGTCAATTTTCTGTCACAATTATGTTGGCGGAGTACTCAACCCGTTTTTTGTATATTTTTTTTAAAAAAAAATTAATTACATTACTATTTATTATTCATCAAAATGATAGCTGCTCCATTACACATACCTTTAAAGGGAAGTGTTAAGTGGGAATCAAGAGCTAGAATTTGATGGGTGGTGTCTGTGGGGTTTTGAGAGGATAGACATCCATCATACTAAGCAACAAAAAACTACATCGTCTCGGTATCAAACTCAAACTAACAAAATAATATAAAAAAAAAGTATTGATTTGCCTACCCAAATCAAAAAGATCAGAGACAAAGGAAAACGGATGAGCCTTTTTTTTTTTTTTTGTCATGCTTTAGTGCTTGTTATCATCCTTTGTTAACATAATTATACCCTCCCATTAATTTACCACATTCTTTCTTTATTTCTTCGTCTTCTAGACTCTCTCATGCAGAGCCCATTTAGATTTTAGAAACCTGAATTCAAGTAATTTAGCCATGTATGTATTGTTAGCTATTACACTTAATTTTAAGCAAAATTATAAAAAAAAAAAATATATGTATATATATATATATACACATATATGTACAAGTAAATGCAGGTTGGGTAGTTTTGTTTTCTTGTATTTGTTGGATCGTCTGCCATGTTCTCATTCTTCTCGGGTGTACCCCACTTACGACCAAATTGGTGTTGCTTGGTCGATGAACCAGCTTGCAACGTACTTGTCCATTTTAGACAAGAAGATGATAAAAAGCATGCAATCACCTTAGTCATCTGCAGCATTACAACATCAAATTAAAAGCAAGCATAGCAAACCAACTACCTACTATTTGTACTATTCTCTATAATTTCAAGCTAATACTGCGGTTTTCACCAAAAAAAAAGAGGTAAAATCTAAGTTTTTAAAAAGTTCCTTAAGTGAAAAACAAAAGGTCGATTAGCTTTAACTAAGCAGGATTATTATTATAATTATTCATGGGTTAATTTGCTAAAGGTGTGGAGAATTAGCAAAAGGCAAAAAAGATACTCAAGGACGTGATTTGGGAGTGGAGTCCAAAACCAAAGGTGTGGGGAGACAAAAGCTACGCCATCCAACACCATTGAATAGTAATTGAGACAACGTGTTTCCAGGGATAAAAGGAGCTTTGGGCTTGGCACTTTTTATCTTAGCCCAAAGTTTTTTTTCTTTTACTTTTATTATTAGTTTCTTTGTTACAATATTTTTTAAAACTTTGAGTTGAGAAAACCAAAAGAATCTCATCCTACTGTATACTATATAATAGACCTCTCTCTTTTTTTTTTTCACTCCAACAAAACCAAAACCCTCTTTTACCTTTTCACCCACCAAATTGTCATGCTACTTTTTTCTATTCTCAATACTATATAAAATACACAATCTTCTACAACTACTATTGAATTTGAATGTGCGTCCAGTTAATACTAATCTTGGCCGATTCCTTCACATGGGTTAGATTTGGGCATTGGAGATTATTGTTCTTGACCATTTTCTTCTGAATTTTAAAAAAGAGTAAAAAAATGAAATACCCAAATGACCAAAATCAGAGTATTGGTAGGAGCAAATTCATGAGATTAATAACACACAAAAAAAAAAAAAACCCAGTTTTTTAACTTTTACGAACCGTAAGAAGGTTCTGCTTCTGAGGTCATTATCATAATTGCCCTTAATTGAGATTTGAGGGGTTCAAAAAATAATAAATATTTGATGAAAACATGAAACATGCCAAAACCTTGGTAGCTGGACCCACGTACTGAATTTCCCATAACACCCTTATTGCATTCACATGAGCTGCTTTGTTATCCCGAATGAGACATAAATAATGACGTGCCGACGAAGCAAAGGGGGCAAAACAGTCATCCAACACCGATATCCGTGTCGTTTTCTTGGGCGTGGATTCGAAACTCAGGAAGGACAGCTTGGTCATCTTCTCTCCCACCAGAATGCAGAAGCCGACCTCGACTCTCAGATTCAGCTTCGTGCCTATATTTGGGGACCACCCCGTGGCCATGGGGGACCAGACTGAGGGTGAAACCGGGGTGGTGGGTCGGGGGAATGCAATACTTTTGACATGATTGGAGGACATTATGGTAATTTCATCGATGGGCCTATATGTAATAATAACAGCGACAGTGGGGAGAGTGAGGAAGAGACAGAAATTTGGGGGGTGGGGTGGTGTTCAACGATTGCACCACGTCTCGTGTCCCTCCATGTCAGTCAACCCTGTTTGACCACCTTTAATCCCAAACCCCAGCAAAATTATTACTGTTTAATTATTACTTATTATTATCTTAATTTTTTTTTAGCCTTTTTCTTTTTTAATCAAAGATTCTTCAAAAAAGGAAAGAATAGAACTTGCCTGTGGTTGTACACTCGTACTCTATTTTTTACTGTTTATTTCCCTTATTATTTTATTTTTTTGGATTTTTATTTTTACACAGTCTGATCATACCGACTTATCATGAGGAAGTGGAGCCAGTGGGACCCAAATGCTATGATCCATTCTGAGCTCCGTGGTAAGTGGGTCCTAGTCGTTTTAGCTGAGAAGAACATCTCACCATTTGATTATATTAATCAGAAAAAGCAGGAAGCTGTACACGAATTGTTGGGTTGGGTTTTGTCCTTTAGTAGTTGTGCGCTGCTAAAATCTGGGTCTGTTCCTGTTTGACCGTGGAAAACCAACACTATTCTCCAATTATTATATAAAACCTTAAATATATAAATATATATATATATATATCATGACTCAAAAAAGCCAAATATTAGAACATTAAAATCATATGGTAAAAATAAAAAAGGAGTTTGGGGAAAAGAGGATCCGAGGCAGTTTCAGTCACTTGGAAATTTTCACATCTTCTCCTCCATTTTTATAGTAATTTTCTTTTCTAAATTGAAATGTGATGTATATAGTAGCACCCAATTTTGTAATAAACATTTTTATATAAACATCAACAAAAAAATAATATAAATAAAAATAAAAACTCCTTTTGTATATTTAGTTTCGGAGTACTTAAAAATGACTGAAATAAGATAAAGGACAAAATGCAATATGCATTTATTGCATATAAGTTTGGAGCACATAATTTTGCCTTTGAATAAGCTTTAGATTGAATTTTGTCTCCATCTCTTTAATATTTTATTTTTAATTACCATTTTTAAAATTTTGACATTATAGAAAACAGTACTGCAATTTATTTGGAAAAAAAAAAAAACACTTGGCACTTGGCTCCATATTAAGAAAGAGGCTTTTAATTAATAGTACTATATTGCTTTTAAAAATATGTAACTTTATTGTAATTATGGTTATAATAAGTATTAGTGCTAGTTTTTACAATCTGTTGTTGTTTTTCTCCAATGTTCAATATTGCCGTTGTGTACTGGCAACATTTGCCTATTAATATGGGCAGTAACAATCAATATGTTACAATATTCTTATTTGTTCACTCTTTAATTATACATACTTTTGGTAATTTAATTTTGTATTTTTTATGACCCTAACATAGTTACTAGTGGAAGTTCATTAAAAAAAAAAAAACATAGTTACTACTAGTTTCAATTAATTAGAGACACTTCGGTGACATTGATGAAATTATTTTTGGCTATACAAAATATATATATAAAAAAAAAGCTAATAATTGGCAGTCATTAAGTGTATATATATATATATATATATATATATATATTGCATGATTTGTCTATCTACTGTAGCTTACATATGATGGAGTTTGTCAAATTTGGTATCCTAAGTTAGAGCTTTTGAATATTCTTTTTTTATGTGAGAAAAGGAATCTACAATTCAATCCAATTCAAAAGGTCAAGTTTAACTCAATCCAATTAATTACAAAGATATTTTTGGCTCCCAATTGTATAAAATCATTAATTGTTATTAATTCCTCAATTAATTAAGAAATAAATGCATAAACTTATAACAGCATAAAGTGTTTCGGGGTATAATTTTGTTGGTTTTGTATTAATTATTCAATTTTCATAATTAGGGGGTGTACATTGGTCAATTTTGATTGATTTTGATTTTTTATATCAAAATTCTTGATCAATCATTAGACCGAAAATCAATTTTGAACTCTTAAAAACCCGCTGGAACCGACTGAATATTAGGGGTTGGTTTTGATGTTGGACGATTTTTATTTTTTTAATTCTAAAATCCATTTAATTTGGGATAAAATTATTAACTTTGAGTGTGGATATTATTTATAAATTAATATTAAATATATATAAATATATAAAGAAATTATGTTAAATATATATAATACACATATATTATATGTATATATATATACATATATATATTAAATATATTGGGTGAAGGAATTCGAACCAAAGGTCATTAGTGATATGGAAATAGTGGATTTTTACTACCTGGATATATCACTGAATAAACTTTAAACATAGAAACTCTTGCTTGGTAAGTACGAACATTTCAAAGCATATATATATATATGAACAAGAACAAGCACATATAAAATTAAGTGGAATCAAATTTAAACAAAGAAAAAAAAATATACTTTAGATCTAAGACTTAATAAACAAATTTAAGTAATCTAGTATCCTAATTTTTCTAAAAGAAAATAAAAAAAATTACACTTAGAAATAAATTATAGGATTAATTATATTTATCACCTTTGTATTTGTATTAATGTGCGTTAATGTAATCTTTAACCTTTATATTTGAATAATTTAATTCTTACATTTTTCCAATGATGTCAGCTAAGTTTTGATGCGAGGATTGTTTGATAAAATTAACTGGTTTTGCATTTATCAATATATTGTTTTTATTATACGGTGAGCAACAATTTTTCCAATTAGAAGCTTTTGATTAATCAATTTCTTTTTTCTCATCCATGGCTGTCAAATTTTTTTGCAAAAATAATATATTTGGGGGCTAATAATGGATGTGGTAGTGGAGGCAGAAAAGGGGCAGCAAGTTTGGACCATATCTTCCCCTATATAGACTGGTATTGCTAAGGCCAATTTTTAATTTTTAATTTTCATTAAAAAAAAAAAAAAACTTGAAAACGAGAGACCATACAGTGACCTTCTTCCTCTGATGCACATCCAGTTTTTCCAAAATAAGCTCTAAGGTTTGACATATTTTTTCAGTTATTTTTCTTTATACATTTACATGCCAATGTCCATCCATTTAAGTCTAATGTGGCGCTTATGTGTTAAAAGAAAATTGTTAAAATGCAACAAGATTTATTAACAGATGAGCGTACATGTCCAATTGTTTCAATTAAAAATTTAGAGATTAAGCAGCTGACAACCCAAAAGTAACCCTCAATTTTATTATTATTATTATTATTGTTTTACAGTTTTGTGATAAATTTTTGTTGTTGTTTATATATATTTAACGATTCCAGTAAAAATTTCCCACCTAAAATGACACTAAAATTCAAAAAAGACGGAAATACAAAAAGTGCTTACAAATTAAATATTTTTTTTTTGGAACAAATACAAATTAAAGTAATTAGCAAATTAGAAATTCAATTATTTTGAAAAAATATATATATATATATACACACATGAAAAAGAAAAGAGAGAGAGAATAAAATCACGCATTCTCAGCCTCCCTCACTGGCTAATCTTACTGAACTCTGTCACTACTTTAGGCTTTAGCTACCACCATTTCCTCCTCCTCCTCCTCCTCCTTCTTCACGCAAAGAAGCAAAAGACACTCGCAGACAAAAATGCGACTCCTTCTTCTCCTCCTCCTTCTTCTTCACCTCCATCTTTATTTCCACAGCTCTTTCGCCGCACACATTTCCGAGTACCGAGCCCTCCTCTCCTTCAAATCCTTCATCACCGATGACCCTCAATCCTCCCTCGCCTCCTGGAATATCTCCACTAGCCACTGCAGGTGGGCTGGTGTCACCTGCGACTCCCACCGGCACGTGACAGCCGTCGACCTCTCTGGCCTTGAACTCCAAGGCACACTCTCTTCCGACCTTGCCCACCTTCCCTTTCTCTCCAACTTCTCTGTCGCTTCCAACCAGTTCTCTGGACCAATCCCGCCTGAGATCTCGTCTATTCCTGGCATCCGATATCTCAACCTCTCCAACAATGTCTTCAACGGCACGTTCCCGCCTCAGTTCTCGCAGCTTAAGAGCCTTCAGGTTCTTGACCTCTACAACAACAATATGACGGGGGACTTGCCTCTCATCGTTACCGAGATGCCCAGCTTGCGCCATTTGCATCTGGGTGGCAACTTCTTCTCCGGCAGTATTCCGGTGGAGTACGGCCGGTGGGAGTTCCTCGAGTACTTGGCTGTTTCCGGCAATGAGCTCACAGGTCCAATACCGCACGAGATCGGAAACTTGACCAACCTTCGGGAACTTTACATTGGCTACTACAATAGCTACGATGGTGGTTTACCGGCCCAGATAGGAAACTTGTCCGAATTGGTTCGGTTCGATGGGGCGAACTGTAATTTGTCCGGAGAGATCCCACCTGAGATAGGAAAGCTTCAAAAGCTCGACACTTTGTTTCTTCAAGTGAATGGTTTTTCTGGCTCTCTGACACCTGAGCTTGGGAACTTGAAGAGCTTGAAGTCCATGGACTTGTCCAACAATATCTTTACCGGTGAGATACCTGAGTCGTTTGCGGAGCTCAAGAACTTGACGCTCTTGAATCTATTTAGAAACAAGCTTCACGGAGCCATTCCAGAGTTTATTGGAGAGTTACCGGAGCTTGAAGTTTTACAGCTTTGGGAGAACAACTTCACTGGAAACATTCCTCAGGGTCTGGGGAGGAATGGAAAGCTTCAGCTCCTGGATCTTTCGTCGAACAAGTTGACGGGCACACTTCCTCCTGATATGTGTTTGGGTAACTATCTTCACACTCTGATTACTTTGGGAAATTTCTTGTTCGGTCCGATCCCTGAATCGCTGGGGAAGTGTCAGTCTTTGAGTAGGATTCGAATGGGCGAGAACTTCCTTAACGGTTCTATTCCCAAAGGACTCTTTGGTTTACCGAAGCTCACTCAGGTAGAGTTGCAGGACAATCTTCTCGCTGGAGAGTTCCCAGAAACCAATACGATTTCAGTAAATCTCGGTCAGATTAGTCTCTCAAACAACCAGCTTTCTGGGTCTTTACCACCAAATATCGGCAACTTCTCCGGTGTTCAGAAACTTCTTCTCGATGGAAACAAGTTCTCCGGCGGAATCCCACCTGAGATTGGAAGATTAGAGCAACTCTCGAAGATCGATTTCAGCCACAACAAATTCTCGGGTCCAGTCGCTCCGGAGATTAGCCAATGCAAGCTGTTAACTTTCGTTGATCTTAGTCGGAACGATCTCTCAGGTGAGGTGCCAAATGAGATTACGGGTATGAGGATTCTAAATTACCTCAACCTTTCGAGAAATCACCTTGTTGGTAGCATTCCACCATCGATAGCCACTATGCAAAGCTTAACCTCTGTTGATTTTTCGTATAACAATTTCTCTGGTTTGGTTCCTGGCACTGGTCAATTCAGCTACTTCAATTACACTTCATTTCTGGGTAATCCTGATCTATGCGGACCGTATTTGGGTCCTTGCAAAGATGGGGTCGCTAGTGATACCCATCAAGCACATGTGAAAGGTTCACTCTCTGCCTCTCTGAAACTCCTCCTTGTCATTGGATTGCTACTCTGCTCTATCGCATTTGCAGTTGCGGCAATTATCAAAGCCCGGTCATTGAAGAAGGCTAGCGAGTCTCGGGCATGGAAATTGACTGCGTTCCAGCGTTTGGATTTCACTGTAGATGATGTTTTAGATTGCTTAAAGGAAGATAATATTATAGGGAAAGGTGGTGCTGGGATTGTCTACAAGGGGGTCATGCCAAATGGTGATCATGTGGCCGTGAAAAGGCTTCCGGCAATGAGTCGTGGTTCTTCCCACGACCATGGATTCAATGCTGAAATTCAAACTCTAGGTAGAATAAGGCACCGTCACATTGTTAGATTATTGGGCTTCTGTTCAAACCATGAAACAAATCTTCTGGTTTACGAGTACATGCCTAATGGAAGCTTGGGTGAGGTCCTCCATGGCAAAAAAGGTGGTCACTTGCACTGGGATACAAGGTATAAGATTGCTGTAGAGGCTGCAAAGGGGCTTTGCTATCTCCACCATGATTGCTCTCCGCTAATCGTTCATCGAGATGTGAAATCAAACAACATCCTTCTTGATTCCAGCTTTGAAGCTCATGTTGCTGATTTTGGCCTTGCCAAGTTCCTGCAGGACTCGGGGACATCCGAATGCATGTCTGCCATTGCTGGTTCCTACGGATATATTGCCCCAGGTACTATTCAATCTTGGGTAGTGCCGTACTATAGTTTCTGTTGCATGTCTCAATTTAATCCAGGACTGATTTTTAACTCATACTGTGGTTTAGATTGAGATTTCATTAATGTCTTTCTGAATTTTCTCTGTCATGTTGTATTTTGACTTTGGAGCTTCTATAAACACGGTATCTTGACTGATTATTATTTTGAAGATGGGGTGGGACTAATCTTTACTGTCTTTTCTCAGGCTTTGTTTGAAAGTAAAGCGGTAGGCAGGTCACCTTGAAAGTACACAGATCTTAATGATTATTGACTGTAACACACTAATTAATGATAAAATAATTAATATATATCCTACCTTTGAAAAAAAAAAAAGATACAAAATTCACTAGTGTTTGACAATTTGTATGCCTTACTACTATCATTAAGTGTTTGATTGTAACTTGTTATCACGTAGAGTTTGTCTAATTTGAGTTTTCATTTGTGCAGAATATGCATACACATTGAAGGTTGATGAGAAGAGTGATGTATATAGCTTTGGTGTAGTCCTCTTAGAGCTTGTTAGTGGCAGGAAACCAGTTGGGGAATTTGGTGATGGGGTGGATATAGTTCAATGGGTTCGAAAAATGACAGACTCCAACAAGGAAGGAGTACTTAAAATCCTTGACCCAAGACTGCCCTCTGTTCCCCTCCATGAAGTCATGCATGTATTCTATGTGGCAATGCTGTGTGTGGAAGAACAAGCAGTAGAAAGACCAACAATGAGAGAAGTTGTTCAAATTCTAACAGAGCTACCAAAGTCACCCAGCTCAAAACAGGGAGGAGACTCAACAAACACAGAGTCATCTCCTCCGCCAGCCTCCGCGTCGGCGTTCGATTCTCCTCCTACTCCTCCAACAACCACCACCACCAAAGACGCTACTACGAGAGACAACCAACCGCCTCAATCGCCGCCGCCTGATCTTCTCAGCATTTGAAATTAGTGCTTATAAATTTGTTGGGGGGTGGGGGTGTTTTGTTCTAAAAAGTTCCATGAATTGTCTTCTAGTTTTAGTAATCTAAGTTTTATTTCAAATTTCCTTTCTACTTTTTTTTTTTGGGGAGTGGGACAGTTTGCTCTAACTTTAAGGTGTTACAATGTTTGAAGGTTTTTTTGTTTTTTGGTTGGTGTACAGTAGGATTGTTGGGGTTTAATTTTCATATTATAAGTTTGTCTTCAATCATGTACTAGTACTTGGCTACTTCACTCTCTCCTCTCTCTGTTAATGGCACAGCTGTTACTGATATAGGCCTCTGCAAAGTTCAGAGAGTTCACAGTGAAAAAACATCGAGGGAAAGAAGAAAGTGAGTGTGTTTTATGAAGTGTGTTTATGAGAGGGAAAGATTGGAAGAGACATAAATTGGATGTCTGTGTTTGTCATATATAACGCATATATATATATACATGTATGTATTTATACATATGTTAATGGTAGAGCACTAGGATGGAGTAGCACAGAGGGAACAGTAGCTTTCAATTACCAAGGCTATGGGTCTGAGGGATTACAAAATTGTTTTTATTTTTACAGTTTATTTTGAAGTGTGAGTGTATGTGGGTCAGAGACCAAGTGCGGTAGATTTTCCTTTAAGAGAAAGAAAAACCAGTTGGAGGTGGACGTTTAACCTCTCCCATGACTAAGGACTGGCTATTGGCTAAGGAGTGTTTCAACTTTGAAAATTGGGATTCAATTGCTTGGGATTCTGGGGGTTTCTTTTTTTTAGTTAGACCCCACAAAGACCATGCACTTGACTCACATGCATTCGCACAGAGGCAAGTGAGACTGAATGTATGTGTGCAATTTTTTTCATTATTTTTGGGACAATTGGTGAGATTGTCTTTTCGGTTGTACCAATTTATGAGGCAAGAATTCAACCGGGGGTAAAATGTCCAAATCACCCCCCTCCACAAAACTATCAAAATTCGATGCTCTTTTTACAAAATAGTCATCCTGCTGGGATTCATTTATATGATCTGCAGTAGTTGAATATTAACTACCAGAAAACGACGTATATGGAATATCAAATTTTGGGTTATTATAATTGTTATTATTGCTTACTTCTTTCTTTTTTTTTTCTTTTAAGAAGACCGTGGCAAAAGCCCACGTTCTGTTTGCTGGAGTTTGGTGTATCTTCTGGGTTTTTATTATTTATTTTATTTTTAAAATTTTAATTTTTTTTTTTCATATTATTTTGGTTTTGATATGGTTTTTAGTGAAGCTGAGGTGAGATGGGACAAGGCAAAGAAAGAGTGATTGATAAGTGATGGGCCATTCTTTGTTACAGTTTTTACTGACGTGGTAATGTCACATCGTTTTAACCTTTGAATGGTGGTGATTGGTTTTTAATTATTGTAAAAAAAAATTTTAATTTTTTAACTCGGAGAAGTTGGATTCTATCAGCTTTGAACATTAAATGGGTGACATTGTCGATGGAGGAGGAATCTTGTACTTGGTACTCTACTGTTTTTGTGCATTTTAACTCTTTGATCCATGGAATCTTTCCAGCTTCGGTACAGCTTGATAATTACTCTAACTCTAATGCACAATAATATAAATATGAATTATTAGATAAAACTTTGTTTTCTTAATATTATATAGATTTTTTCTTGATTATTAAATGAACACAGAGACATTGAAATTCTATACTCGTATCTTTTTGACCTTTCAACTGTTGAGCAGATCGATATTGTTTATCAACATTGTAAATTACAATGTAAATATATATATATATATATATATATATATTATATTTGTAAAAAAAATTTGAAGTCATGTTAATTGCTGAAATGATCATATATATACTTTATTGTTGCGTCCATTTTCAACTTTTTAGAGAAGGGTTTTAGCTTTTAAGTTCAACAAATCAACCTAAAAATAAAGAACTTGTTTAATTATTATATACGTTAAACATGCTGTCCTTATAATTAGGATTTTTCTATACAAAATTTCTATCCATTTATTTCATGCTGTTTTCATAATGACACAAAATCATGTCTACCCTAAAATATTACAAATGAGTAGTAAAAAAAAAAAAAAAACTCCAATTCACAACAAGAAGAGAGGCTTTTCTGGATTTCTTGTGGCAACAGATTCATTAGACTGAGCCTTGCTCATAAGATAGTTTTCATTTATAAACTGTAAAGCAATTGTTAGGTTAAAAGCAAAAGTTGATCTCACCTAACCCACTTCCCGTACCTATACTCTGATTATATATAATAATAATAATAATAATAATAATAATAATAATAATAATAATAATAATAAAATGATCATGCTCCAGTAGCCAATTTTGTTTATGAGTGTTCATAGTTAATTCAGATTATAGTCTCCTAATAAAAATAATTAAAATGTGGGTACACGTAATGGTGGAAAAAATCTTGGCTTATTGATCATTGATGAATGATTGCCCTGGACTTCAAATATTGACCTAAATTTTTTAAAATTAAACAATTATTATTATTTCTCATTTCTATAGCGGTAAAATACTGGTGACATAACCGTTTCTGACAGTGAAAAAATTAAAGATGACAAACACACATATATATATATATATATTACAGTACTTTTTAAAACAAATTAAAATAGAACATAAATGAGTAATATATATAGGTACTATAAAAATAATTTTTTTTATTAATAAAAAAGAGTTTATTGTAGGAATCATCGGTTCAGGATTCTATTAAAAGATAAGGTCTTGATATTACTTCAACTTTATAATTATGTGGGAGTCTAAAATAGTAAGGTTTTTCCTTAATAGTTTTTTTTTTACTTGGCGTTTAATAAGACTGAATACACTTAAATCTTGACGAAAACTTATTAAAATTTAAATCAACTATTGTAAGCAAATATAAGGGCTTAATTAATTTTTTTTACTGCTAAACCACACCCCAAGTGCCTATAAAAACAAATTAAAACATAGCATATATATATATATATATATATATATATATATATATATATATAAATATTGCAAATGAAAATAGAATGTCCAAATAGTTTTAAATAAATTGAGCTCGCCCGCAACTTATAAATAGAAAGTTAGTATCCAAAATTAGATACTCAAGCAGTACTTTCTTCAGGCAGTGTCAACATAATAATCAAATTGGGATTTTTATAAGAAATATATATAAGCGGAGAAATTAATTTTTTTTTTAGTGAAAAAGTGGAGAAATTAAATTAAAGCTTAAATGGTATCGTAAATGACAAACAACTTTAAAAAGAATCTATCAATTAGGGAGCTACCGTCTGTCCCGGAAGCAAATACATGACTTTTCTTTATTTTGCTGCGATCGGGAGTACTGCAGCTTGCTAAACCACCCCCCTGCATCATTATTTTTAAAAGTCTCAAAGTTTACGTGGATTGAAATTAAATTATATACTTTTAACATCATTTTTATATATGAATTTTGGATCCGAAAAGTGGATCAGCAATTCCTCATGCGAAACAAGCAAAAAGAGAAAGCGTAAACAAACCATAATTTGATATCATTATTTTTGAAAGTTTAAACTTATAAAATATAAATTTGAAAAATGCTTAGTTAATATAATTTATATTACAATAAAAGTAATTTAATAAATTTTTATTAATTATATATAATAAATATGTCAATTTTATTAGTTATATATAATATTTAACCAATAAAAGTGTGTCTGTCAAATCATTTGTATTCTATCACATTATTGTTAGGTATTATAATTTTTTTTTCCTCACTCAAATCTTGCCACTTTTCCTAGCAATTATTTGTCTTCTTGTATCTTTTTTCGCAGCGAAAAGACAAGAATATAAAGCAAGTGCAATTTAAATACATGGAATTAGCAAATCCCTTGTCTCTATCACCTTTCTTTCCACTTGAATTTTTTTTTTTTTTTTACTTCGAGCATAGTGTGCATGAATGGTCCCTTTCCTGCTAAATTACTCACCCAACTTACACAATTTGATTTAGGAAAAAATTCAGAAGGTTGAATTCATCTCCTGTTATTAAATGCAGGCAAAGAGTAGTAAACAATTGCTTCTTTTGCAATAATTAAACATTAAACAATTTATAAACTTCATTTAATTTATCTTTTTGGTATAATCCACTAATCGTTTAGGGTTTTGACAAATTTTACACTATTTTAGATATATACTAGTTCATTGAAATCTGCGCATACTGCCAGAAAATCAGCGCATCAATCAAAGTGTTCATATATATATATATATATATATGTATATGTATATATATATATATATATTAAATAATGATAAGTAGATAACCATTCGGTTGCTAAAAATCATAAGATATACAGGGCCTCTCTAGTGGCCAAATTAAAGTTGCCTGGCTAGGTCCAATGCTCGAAAAGAGAAGAAAAATTTATAAATAACGTATCAGGTAGGGAATTGATAAACAAAAATTCATTGAAACAAAACAAGTGAGTTTGAAGAAACCCAGTTGCATCGTTTTTTTTCTTAATTTTTATTTTTTTTGGGTAGTAAAATTTTAATGTCTCATTGGGTGCACGAAGAGAACAATGAGAGAGTTATGAGAATGAAGACAGAGCTGTGAGCGGAAAATTTGGTGTGTGAAATAAAAGGAGGCAATAAAGACCAAGGAACGGGGCTGTGGGTTGTTTTGTAATTGCATTACAAAATTATATATAAAACCCCACATGTCATTCCTAAATAAATGATGCATGTTTCTTCTTGTTTCTTTGACTTCATTCAATGTTTTTCAGACAATCCCAGCATTCTATCCTTTGTCTCTTTCGTCCATCTATTTATCAGTTTCTCATCAGCACATATAATTATATACATAGAAGGTAATTGATTGGATTCTCACGTGATTGAATTTTAATAAATCTTATCGTATATGTAATCAGCTTTACAATGGTAGATGAAGAAAATTTAAATTTCAGATTAATAATTATCATAAGTATAAGACTATATTTTATTCACAATATACATATATATGGACTATTTACATATATAATATGGGTCAAAATTTTATATCTGATGTTAAAATTATTAAATTTTTAATCAAATCATTTGATTCATATCATTTGAAGCTTAGCCAAATGTACGAAACCAATGGTTTTGATTAAAGATTTTAATAAATTAACATCCGATAGAATTATTTTTTTACTATTCTCTCTCTTTTGTAATCAAGACCATTCAAATCAATTTATGATTAAGATCTTGCACTATATTAGTTGCTTTTTTTTTTTTTTCATGATATTCATTAATTAGCTTTCTCCTTCTTCTTCTTTTTTTTTTTATTTTTTTATATAAAATTTAAGTTTTATTAACTCAAATTCATGCACAAATCAGCCTCAGGAAAAAAGAATCAACCGGACAAATCATTAATTAGCATTCTAAATTTCCCATTCATGTACTGTGAATAAAAATATGTTACATGGCTTTTACTTTGAAAACTTCCTGATGTTTTAGAATTGAAAGACATGGGGCTAATATGGGACAAGGAAAAAGCTATAAGAAATTAAATATGAGCTAGAGAAGGGAGACATAGTAGTCCAAAATTTAAATAGAAAAAGGCATTTTACATTGGTTGTAAAATGGTACTGATCAATCATGGAGTCAAAAGCGATTCTATTACCCGGGGCAACATCAAGTTTTCATGCATGCATGCTTGTAAACCTACCCTCTGCCTATGTATGCTCACCACGTGCGTACGTACGAATACATGCTCATCACACATTAAGTTTTACAACAAAATTCATTCTTTTTGATAAAGCAACAAAATTCATTCTTGATTCATCGTTATAACATTAAATTTTAAGAAAGCTTTTTTCTATTAGAAGTGCCTCCTTAAGGAAACTAGTACATGGAAATTTTATATATATATATATATATATATATATATATATATATATATAATATAGTATCGAATCCATTGAATCGTACATATCTGGTATTTTAATACTAATTTTTTTATTTTATAATATCTAATAGTAAGGGCGTTACACCAAAATGGTTTGATAGAGTTAATGATCATATGGGATTTTTTTTTTTCTAAATGTTAACCCACTCCTATTATATATTGGTTCCACCATTTGTCCCACTTTCTCTACTTAATTTTCTATCTATTTTAGTAGCAAATAAATAAAAATAAGTGAATTATCACATTGTAAAATTGCACGGAAATTAACATGTAATGAAGGGTACGATATCAAAGCAAGCATGCAAGCTATATATCAAAAAAAAAAAAGCTAAGATAATCAGCCTTATCACCTTTTATTTTGTTAAATTTGAAACGCCATTAGTGCATATTATGGAGAGCTGGAAGGAGACATCTGAGGTGATGTTGGAAAAAGCAAGAGAGAGAGAGACGTGACTCTGCGCCTTTCATGTTCATCGCTTTTTTGAAAATTCAATACAATAAAAGTGGTAGGACACAAACCCTAACAAAGCTGTAAAGGGAAACCCATAGATATATAATTTCATATCTTTCCCTATATATAAATGTAAGTATCTTCAACTTTTACCACTGACATATATATATATATGAAAAATTCTAAGCAGAAAGTATAGCGTGCAAAGGAGGATAAAATATTACTGTGGGGACGAAGTCCATATGAGATATATCTTAAATATAGTGTCCAATAACATCCTTAAAGTTACCTAGCTGATACGTACTCAATATTGTCTCTTACATTCTTATACCTTTTAAGTCCTAACTTTCAAAGAAAACATGTGTGCACCAAACGATCTAATATAATATGTATGAGTGGGTTTGACATCAACATTATATAGGCCAATCCTCTCTTTCTTTTGTGATGTCGTTTGGAGGAAAGTGACTCGGCAAAAAACCAAAATGAGTAGAAGAAAGGTAAAGAAAGAGGCCTTTAAAACCATGTCAACGAGGCTTTTATGCACCTAACAAAGTTGATGTATCTTTATACGAACAATAAAGTTAACTCACTGTTCATTCACCAAAAAATAAAAAAAAAGAAATGGGAGGAAACACTCTTCTCACTGTTTGATGGAAAATGAATACGCGTTAAAGATGAAACACGTTAAACACTCGAATATTATGTGTCAGACAGAGAAAGGGTGATAATATAGTATGCCAGCTTTGATGAATGTTTTCAACGGACACAGACACATACACAGGGCCTTGTGGGGTCTGAAAAGAAAGTCATTCTTGGACTAACGGGCTACCAATTCAGATAACAAAGGGGTGCCAACTCTTCTATATGTATTTTCATTTTTTTGCTATTGTAACACGTATTTATATTCAATGGGATTCCAGTACTTTCAATAATTTCAATTTTGAAATTCGTGTAAACAGCAAAACGACACCCTGATATCTTGGAACTGGAGATTGTTATTTCTCCTATATGACTCCCATTTCGGCCCTTGAAATTGGAATAGCTGATTTTGATTATGAGCGTAGGGTCCAAAACATTTTCTTCGAACTAGGCCAGTTAATCCATCACCATCTTATTGGGCTAGGGGGAAACTTCGATGATATCTTTACTTTAGGCCTTGCACAATGCAACTTGTATTTATGTTTACACTTTTCCAGGCTAAAACTAAACCAAAAGAAAATAGTGATAAGACATCAGGTATGTGGGAATTTTTTTTTTTTTTTCTGAACTTGAGGTGAGAGGATTCAAATTCATCGAGAAAAGCCACTGGGTTCTCCATAAATTGTGAACATAAATTTTGTATTTTGTCTAACAAAAAATTACTTGTTATGTATTATAAATAAAAAGTTTTGACATAAAATGTGTGATATATTTAAAATAAAATTTGTTTGGTCCCTTCTTTTATTTGGGGCCCTAGGTAAAGGCCGAGGCTTGCCTTTTAGCTGGGCCGGCCTGAAACATCCACAAAACAAAAAACACCTACTTCAAAGTTCAAAGGATGAAATTAGTGCAGAGAGCCACTAAATATTCCTCGAAAAATCTGGCAAAAGTACCGGCCATCATGAAATTTCTGAAATGTGTATACTTTCGACGTGGATAGACACGTTTCAACACAATGCAAAACCCAAAGCAAAATGACAGGTCAAAAGAGAAAGAAGTGTGCATTCAATATAGTTTCGATACATAAAAAGTCCAAAGAAACCAAGTCCCTTTGTATACAGGAAAACTATTTATTATCAAATCCCCAACTCATCCCCCCACAAGCTACGCTCACATAAATCAGAACTCTCGTGTGTCTATTGAAGTATGTTTGGTTTTTGGCACAAAGAAAGAACCCACAACGACTCTACTGCTTATTTTGTATCGCTCTTAACCTTGACGAAGAGTATAAATAGGATCCATAACACAGAATATGTTCAGAAAGTGTTACTGACACCAATTCACTTTCGGATGAACGAAACACCCTTTTCAATGCTTCCCGCCAATTCATTTTTTGCCTTCTCCAAGCCAACCCTGTTTATGAAGGATAAATATGGAACATCAAACTCAAAATAATATGAAGATCGTAGTCAATTGCAAAAGTTATAAGCATGTACGCATACAGACCTCTCATACTCATTCAGGGGGCCGAGAGGGTATATTTCCTCAGCTCCAGTACGGCCAAGCCGTACCTTCGTTGCAAAGAAAGGAAGTTCAGTCACCTATAAAAACAGAAATGAGTTTTAACACATTCATGAGAAACCACATATATATAAATGAAATGTAGTGTGTGCGTGTTTGTGCACACACTTCTTAAAGCTAGATGCATAGCAATGAAATTGTTAGAAATATACCTGAGACGCCACAAATGCACATTGGACAATACCAGAATCTCCTCTCAAGCCACGTAGGCATGCATCTGCAAACTTGACGGCCGCATATGCCTATGTTTATTTAAAGTTATGTTGTTAGTAAGTAAGCAAGTTCAAATAATTGTAAGGATTCATCAGGAAAATAAAGATAAGGCATGAAAATGAAAATCAACTAACCATTGATAGTGTCGCAGAACCAGCTCCAGCTTTTGCCTACAGAAAATGTTAACCTTGAGTGGTACTAGAGTCCTAAGTTTATTTAACTTATATAAAGGCAATTAAGCAGCAAATAATTCTTCTTTATTTCTTTTTCCACTAGGAACAATTCCATATGAACATGCAAAGAAAACTACAACTACGCAGCTGGGAATGGAACCTTTCTCAATACCTAATTCTCAGTTAATTCTTCAGCAACGAAGAAATACATGGAACAAAGACAATGACCTTCTCTACAGTCTAAACCTTCTAGTTAGTAAGCAAACACGATATGATTTGCCAAATATGTGGGATGTTATCCTCTCAAGACTTCAAATCAACTATACTTCAATATCTAGTGCGTACTTCAGAAAGCCCTAAAAGCATCTACTACAATCGTTTCCTTGAAGAACTATTGTGTTGAACATATTACTCATGTCGCCTGTTTTCTGACTCCAAGAAATATGGGCATGCTTTTCTTCCACCAGATGACCAATAACATTCTAGACCAATAACTTTTCTTATTTCTGGCTCAGCAACATCCAGCAAATATGCATTTTAAGCCTTTTGAATTCAGGATTATGTGTTTGTAGTTGTCATTTCATCCTTTGGATATTCTTTTTTGTTTCTTCTATCTTTTTCTTTTCCTTTTTTTTAGGCTGGGGATAGGGATGCTGTTTTTCCTCTTTATGTCTTGGTTGTTGTTTCTACATTTTTCATGAACTTTACTCCTACAAAAGTACGGTCTGTTGAACTATGACCTTGCAAGTGAGATGTACAAGTTATTTATTGCATTGAAATAAGCCAATACGTATGTTGGTTCAAAAAGCATGGTCTGTTTGATAAGCTATATCAATATGTCGATGCATATTCATCCATCACAGGAAGCATAATAAATCTCTCTTTCTTCTTACCCTGAACATGACAGTTTTGGATCTCATGGAAGCAGGTATTTAAAATCTAAGCTATAAGCAAATAGTTTCATGTCAGAACAGATGAATGCCTAGCACCATAACACAACTAGAATGACCATCAGCCAGTTTTGCTATGTGGTAAACAGTATTTTCTAGTTCAAAAAACACAATAAACCTTTTAAAAGACAATATTTATTAAAAAACCAAACGACATATTTTAAGCACATGGTCAAAGAGGGACTATATATTTAGCATCAAACCAAGGATTAATGGAGTTTGGAGCAGTCTCATTTAAACTCCAAATGAAAAGCAGACTCCCAAGAAATGTACGAAGGAATTTTACCTCAACAACCTCTGTTCCACCATTCTGAATGCGATCTGTAAGGTAGTCAATTTCTTGCGCAGTGAAAGAGCATGGAGGTTTAACCTGCATAAAATTAGAACAGTAAATCTTTAAAAATATAGAAAAGAGAAAATCAGCAATGAAACCACACTAATGTCTGAAATTTGAAAACAAGTTCCTCCATACCTGAGACAAAAGAGGCAATATCGTCACCCCTGCATGACCTCCTACAACTGGAACGTCAACGTCCCTAGGATCAAGACCCAAAACTTCTGCCTGCAGAGAACCAAAAGAACATAAACAAAAAGATATAAATTACACCCCACAAACAGATGAAGATCATATTGCCTCATTGATGATATAGAAGGAGAAGGCCCAACCAAATGAACTGTCTTATCAGCTTATCTCCAGGTTTCATAAACGTTTACTACGCAACGCCATTGTCAAAATCTAACAAATGTATTAATATAACAAATGTACATCCCGATGATCATACTTCATGATAAGTCATACTTCATAATCTTTCATGTATGACAAAAAAATTCAAGTAAAATATTAAATGTCATTATTTCAACTTAATTCTACAAAACTTTGTTTATACAGAAACAATTACCAGGAAACTAAACGAAAGACATGGTTTAGAATAGTGGAGATGTAATTAATATACGTTTGTTTGCTTCCACATTGGGGAAAAAAGTAGAAGTGAAAACTTGTTGGGTTCTGCCCAGTGCTGACCTAATAAAAACTCGAGAGGGCTCAAGACCCTAGCTTGTATATCTTATATTCCACACATAAGTGGCTCCATTTCAAGCAGAATAGTCAGCAAAAAACTGAGCTTGAAGATTCAGTGAGCGCTATATTGGTATCTGACAAAAGTGCTTAAATTTTACAGGCAAATAAGACCTCAAACATCAGTTCACACTTCAGCACAGTATGGGGAGTTCATGGGACCTCAAACTAACTTCACACGCCTAAACAGCGTAAGACATATAAACAATGAAACTAGAAATGCATACCACAAAAGTATTAGCCCTGACAACATCAAGCATGGTCACTCCCAAAAGCCTCTTTGGGTCGAAAGTGCCAGCTCTCTTGAAAACTTCAGCCGCAATGGGCACTGTGGAGTTAACAGGATTGCTGATCACGTTGACGATAGCTTTTGGGCAGCACTTTGCAATTCCCTCACAAAGAGTCTTAACAATTCCGGCATTGATTTTGAACAGATCATCCCTCGTCATTCCCGGCTTCCGAGGAACGCCGGCGGGAATGATTACAAGGTCCATGCCCGTTAGAGCATCTTCCAGCTGCGCCTGCCCCAAGAATCCCCTCACCTACCAATTATTTCAAACATCAAAGAATTTCAATTTCCTCCGAGCTCCAAATTGGGAACTTTTAGCGCAGCAATGAATTTAAAAAAAGGAGAGACTCTTTTGATCAATTACCACGGCACCGGTGTCCATGTGACTGATATCAGCAGTGACGCCAGGGGTATTAACGACGTCGTAAAGATGAAGCACCGAAACCAGAGGGTTCATCTTCATCAATAACGCGAGAGGCTGCCCTATGCCCCCGGCGGCTCCCAAAATCGCAACCTTGAATCCGGGCGCTGCACCTTTCGCTCGGCAATTCGTCCTTTCTAAATTCCGACTCTCCTCAATCTTTTTACCATCCCCCAATTCAATTTTTTTTTCACATACATTCCAAAACCACCAGAAAATTAGAAACAAGTTGATAAAACAAAAAGCAGGAAAATTGAAGGCGGATGAAATAGGAACCTGAAGATTGGGAGGTTGAAGATGAGCAGAGATTCTGGAAATGCGTTGGTTGACATCTGATAAAGGCTGCTGCATCGTCTCTACTGTTTATCTGTTTCGGAATTCTGATACAGTCTTTGGTGCTTTGGTTGTCAATGGTGTGAGACTATATTTATGGGCTGAGTACCGAGAATGATGACGACGCCATGTGAATTGGGAAGTGTGCAAACTGATCCTATCCTGTTCCCGACCGAAAGCAATTTTCGTACTTCTCATTGTTATGCTTCGTGAACACAAACACCGCCTTCTACTACAAACACAAAGCCCATTGAATTACTTCTCCAATCGTGAGGCCCATTTTGCACTTGGAGAAATGGACTTGGACTTGGACTTGGACTTGTTCTGTGATATCAAAGCCTACTTTCTCGAAGGTACCTTGAGGTAAAAGCACATCTCAGGTATACGAAGATAACAGGGTAAAGAAACAAACATGAACTTTATGAAGATGAAGACATGTGATTTACAGTGTAAAAGGTTAGGCTTATAGCAAGTTTTACCAACAATATTTACCAACTCATATGTCCTTCTATTTATCAGGGTTCGTTTATTTATTATTTATATTAAATTGTCAGCTAATAAAAAGTATTGTCATGGTCACCTCAATTGCTACTAGATTAGTTGGGAAATTAGGTTGATAAAACTAATTTACATGGACCTCAAAATTAATAATACAATAGTAAACAGCACACGTGGACATTGACAAAGTTGGTAAGATTTATCCAGCCGTAGCCTAAGTGCAATTAAAATAAAGTTAAACGAATTCAGCAAGTAATGAAAGAAGAAATAGTGTGATTATACAAGAGATGAAGGGTGTGAAATATTTTGTCGGCATGTTAAGTTTTACCGCCAAAACCAGCACTAAAATAACACAAAGAGATATATAAAGGGCTTCTAGATAAAACATATACATCCGCACGTCGCTTTTAGCGTCGTATATTTTATATTTGGTAGGGATAGGTTTAATTGATGGGTTTCTTTGAAATGTTCTTTCCACTTACAATCATTTGACGTTCAAGGCACAACAGCACCCCTTTTCCTTCTTTTTCAAACCCTTGTCCACTTTTTTTAATATTTATTATTCCCCATATAATATTTTAACTCCCACTCTTATTTTTGCATTTCACATTCTAATAGAACATAATAACCAATATCTCATTAAATTCATTTTAACCCTATTTTGGCTAAAAATAAGTTGCATGGGAAATCCATGAAGCGAGGAGTGAGATTAGTGTGGGTAAAGAAAAAGAATAGTAATAAACAAATAAGAGGTTGAATGGGACCAAGAAAGAAAGGCACATTCTGTGTGTCTACCTGAGAACGGACTCAAAGGTAAGTTGAAAATAGCTTCTCACCGGCCTCTCTATTCCCTTAAATACAATTTATTACAAGGCTTTTTGCCATTTGTATTGATAATATTTATTATATGTCTAATTGCCTATAGCAATTCTCTCTGCTGGGCCCGCTTCTTATAGCTAGGCTTCTCTCCCTCAATCCTCTGCGCGTCCTCGATCTCTCTCTCACACACAAACACATAGAGATACATAGAGAGAAAGAGAGAGGAAGAGGAGGAACAAGTTGGTGGGGGCAAAGAGAGTCATTAGTAATGGGTCGAGAGGACAAGCACTTGTCTCTCAACCACTCATTTCCATGGTATTAAAGAGCCAAAAGACCAAATTGGCCTTAGTTTTTGGTTGTTATGGAAGATGGTGATGGTGGTGATGATGATGATGATGATGATGATGATATATATGATCAACTTGTGAGTTGAAGACATTCCTTTGTGAAATCATGTAGAGGTCATTGTCGACAGCAATATATTCCGAAGACGATCCAAGAGTACTACTACTACAATGTAACTCTCTTTCTCTTCTCTCTCTCTCTCTCTCTCTCTCTCTCTCTCTCTCTCTCTTTCTCTGTAGAACAAACACCATTTCAAATGGCAGACAGAATGGAGCCAGGCATTTTGAGTTTTATTAATTAGCACGGTTTTTGTAACTTGTATTATTTTTGGTATATCTTTTATACAGATTTATATATATAGTAATTTCTGTATACTGAGATTTTAGATTCTACATATACCAATATATACTTCTTCTTCTTTTTTCTTTTGTAATTTTTAACTCTTTCTATGAATCTAAGGGAAGAAGATGCGATAATAAGAAGTATTGTACATGGATCGTCATGAAGGATCTGAAAACATTTCCGTATTATTATATTGAATTTTAAATTTTAAATTTTCCTTTTGTGGTGGTGATGAAGATGATGATTATGGTTTTGTTTGTTTTTCCTAATATTCTTGGGTTTTTATTATTATTATTATTATGATTAAGGTTTCAGATATCCTTAATTTGTATCTGTATGGTTTGGCTTTTGTATCGCATTTAATTTAATTTGTTGGGTTTCTCTTGTATATATCTTTGTGTGTGTGCATATATATATATATATATTTGATTTTTCTGTTGTTCTTTGTGCCAGTCTGATAATACAAAACAATACAAATTATTATTTTGTTTTAAAGAGGCCGGAGCCGGACTGCACTTAGCTTAGCTCTATTTGATAATATACATGATGAGATTAAAGTGATTTGTTCAGCTATTTTGTCATAATATATATGTTGGTTTCTTGATTAAATCTTATATATATATACGGGTCACAGCGTGAAAGTGTTATGCCACGCCTCCCAAAATATGTATGACTCAAGATGTATGTATATATATATATATATATATATATATATATATATATATATATATATATCACAAGAGCTTTATTTTTTAAAAAAATAATATTTTTTTTCTAAGTTAAAAGATATAGAAAATTAAAGGTAATAAACATAAAAAAAAATTCAAAATAAAAGGAGCACTCTTTTAAATTTTACACAGGCACCTTGAATTTCAAGACCGGCCATATATATATATATATATATATATTCTGTAATTTTCTTGCGTTCCTGTGTACAATCGGATTCGGATCGTTCTATATGTTATTCTATGATCTTGCCAGAAACTACGTGCATTTTACTTTGGAGGTGAAAGAAAATTTGAGACTGGTCATATATATGTTTTTACGACGCTTATATTGAAAACTATTTACAAGGATAGGTGTGGGAGTAATTTATGTTTTTACGTACTACATATAGTAATTAATTAGCTAAGTAGGCACACGTTTTGGTTTCAAAAATTTTTGTTCAGATCTATGTACACATATATCATAACCGCATCAGGAGGAGTACCGTCTTCCATGGTCAATATTAACGGCCATGAAAACTAGTCCCCAAGCTGTGTTACAGTTATTTTTCATTATTATATTTCCTTAACTTGTACTTTGCAGTACTAACTTGAAAATGTATTATTCAACTATATATATATATATATATATATATATATATATATATATATATATATGAACATGATGAACAAGAAGAATTCATAATACTAAGATTTTTATGTATATATATCACCAGCTGTCGATGCTGGAAACTCATATTATAGTCTTATTTTTTATCTCCTCAATTAGAATTTTACTCATTATTCAAAATAGAAGCAAAAATAAATTAAGGTATCAAATTTTAGTTGGGGGATTGAAAAAAAGATCAAAAAAATAGATAATTGTATTTTATTATCGTCGCTAAATTATTTTATATTGTCTTTTATCTTGCACCTTATATGTATATATATATGTATATATATATTGAAACAAGACCTTGTTTCAAAATTAAGATGATCATAATTTTAATGAAATGATGTTTATTTATTCCTTGTATCATTGTACAAGTGTGAAGCTAGCTCTTAATTTTTTAAATGAAGGAAATTAGTTAATCTGGTTTTAATTGTTCAGTCTTTTAATTTGCTTTATTAATTTAGATATAAGTAGCATACTAATCATGTAATTCTCTTTTTTATTTCCATTTTAATTTGCCTTTTTATTTTCCTGCATAAAGTATTATTACTCGAGAATTATTAAAAAAATATTAATCTTATTATTTTCGTTCCAAAAATAAATCTATTATTAATAGTATTCTATAAAAAAAAAAAAGAAAAAAAAAAAAGAACATATTTGCTATGGAAGCAAGTGATTGGGGCCGGTGCGTGGCAAACGGAACGGTTCATCAAGCCATTATATATCCCATACAAAATATGTTCTTTTTTTTCTTTTTGTATAGAATACTATTAATAATAGATTTATTTTTGGAACGAAAATAATAAGATTAGTATTTTTTTAATAATTCTCGAGTAATAAAACTTTATGCAGGAAAATAAAAAGGCAAATATATTGTTAGTTTCCCTGCAAGCTTGCAAGCAATCTGTTCAAAAATCTCCAGCTATTTATATATATTATATTAGAATCCCAAATGCATGATATTAATATATAGTAGAATTGTATTATATCTATTGTTTAAATTTGATTCCATATGCCCCGGATAAAGCTAAAGAATACAAGTTCACAGTGTTATTTATTAGAGTCAATAAATGCGGCAATTTTAATTTGTATTTTATTGGCGAGGAAGAAGAAATTTTTTTTTTTTTTTTTTGATTACTCAAGTGCTTTTTCCGAAGCTTAATAAATTGATTAATCCTACTGTTAATTATAAATTGGTTTGTGTACAATTAGATTAATTCAATATGAGAATATGTATTAATTTAACGATTTTTAGTTTGTTTTTCCTCTTTGAATGAAATTCCTCCTACAGTAAAAATAACAAAATAAAATCAGAAATTGTTACAAGAGGCAGTTGTGTCACTCTGACAATTATATAATTAGGATGGTATATATTTATAACCCGAAAACTTATTTATACCGGTAATGGACTGGGAATTAAAGGATACATTGAAACATCAATATAAATAATAACATAATTTTCGCACCTAATTTCACAATGGCTATACTCATGTGAATTTGAAATTTAATTGGATGTGCTGTAGACGTACATATGGTTGTAAACATGGAGTATAGTTATATATATATATATATATATATATTATAAACGAAAGAGATAATTTTATTTAAATAACATCAGCAGCTAATAAAGAAATCATTTTTAGTTGGTTGGAAAGGTCCCAAATAAAGAAATCATTTCTGGTTGGTTGGGAAAGTCTCAATTAAATGGCAAAGAACTACTAAGAGCGTTTTTAACGGATAAAAATTATTTATCATGTCTCTTCTCTGTCTTATCAATTAAATATTTAAAATATATATATATAATGATAAGGGATGAAGATTATCTGTCCCTATTTATTATCTCCTATCTTATTTTGTGAACAAAATATAAAATTGAAAGTATATGAATTAAAATAAAGGTATTGCAAATGATGAATATCATGCAAAAGATGATCTAGGCACCAATTATGTTTTAAAGTATGATTGATAACACTTTTATGCAAATTTGTACAATTGATTTCCACCGTGGTATTATCCAAACCCATTCGTCTTGTAATAAAAAAGATATGATATACAGCCTGACCTTCGATAATAAAAGCATCATCCCCTAACAAAGAGACAAAAAGTGGTGACAAACACTCTTTCCTTGCTAACCACTAACAATAAAACTCACATGTCTTATTTCGATCTATTGTTAAAGGCTCTATCACAATTAATTCTGAAATAACCTCTTGAGTGGGATGGGAGGGCTTCATCTTGTGCAAAAGGGGTTAGATGTATATATCGCTGTTTATATCTCCTCAGCCACTTGTTCATGTTGGTATGCATTTGTATTTTTTTTCTTTTCGGCCTCCAAACAAAGCCTGCATGAGTGTATAATATATACAATCTAAATATTTGACATTTGTGTTTCTTTTATTAATCTGTTTGAATGGCTATCGACTACTGTGGCATGGAATATCATTCAAATTACATGCATATTAAATTCTCATTGAACATGTTGTTTACATGAAATTTTAGATTATATAGTTGACACTTGGAGCCAAAATCTTTTAAACGAAGTTTTTTTAAAAAAGCAAAAAAAAATAAATTATCAATTAGCAACAAATAAATTATTAGTATTGTGTACTCTAAACGATAATACAAACCTGAATCATATTTTAAGAACAGGATGAACCTTTGTCACTACTTTGGAACACTTTTGCTTCAAATATGTGCATTACGTAGGGTTTTTAAAGTAACTCGTGATCACTTTTGTTTATTACATGCTAAGCTACAACTTAAGCCAAAAAAAAAACAATAAATTAATCTTTAAAAAAGGATCTTTAAGCTTTTGTTTCAGATTGATGATTAATAATATGTAACGCGGATGGAATATTTGGCATATATAATTAACCAAATCATATATATATATATATATATATATATATATATATATATATATATATATATATATACATAGTTTACTAGGTCTGAGCGGCCTATAATTTTTTGGCACTCTTAGAAAGGTGCATATAAAGACAAGTATATGAAACAAAAATCATCCCACGCTCGCTCAAATTCACTAGTCAATACCAGGTAGAGATGACATTGATGAATTCGATGTGCCGAAAGTAGCCCACAAGTATGATTTTTGGTAAGCACATATATATATATATATATATATATATATTTATATATCAAAACCCCACCTGACGTTGCATTTTGACTCGCTCGACTAAAAGTACATAACCTAATTGAGACCCATCAAAGATTATTTCACGTAATGAAAGCAATATGGAGGGGGGAAAAAATGAAAAACCAAACAAAACGAAAACAAAATATAGTACAGAGATCGATAATATTGCATGCAAATGCGCGTTTAATGAGACGCATATAGGTATATGTGGCTTGTTCTTATCTGGTTTCTACTCTTTCTATAATACATGGCTGAAGCTAAATTGATGACTCAAAGATTGAAATGGATTAATTAGGGAAAACAAAAATGAGCTCAACTAACTCTAAGCTTTGTCATTTGGAATTTTTTTACCACAATTATATTATATTATATTATCCTTTCCTAAATGATTTTATATTTAAGTTCACTACGTCTATTAACATGAAATGTATGACACATGCAATTGTCAATGATCTCTATGTTACCGATGCACCAAACACTCCACCAAGTTCTTAATTGCATGTTCCAACTATGTTTCAAGGATCGAAAACCAACCTTGTGTTTTCATGTTAAATAACTTAATTTGCATGGTTTGTTCAATTAATATTGTTTAGAGAAAATTAATCGAGTACTCAGCTGGTGTTAGTCCATCAATTAATCAGAAATTTTGTAGTAGCAATGACCAAACAGTCAAAACACAGTCATATTTTTGTATTCTTACCAAAATATATGTATATTTATGTTGGGGCCTCCAACATATCCAACTAGTGTATACATAATTACATTACATAACCCACAATGACATACAATTTATGTAACACTTTTTATTAAGTAGTTATGAGTATATTGTGATTATATATGCTGTCGCTTTACATATAATAACTATATATATTAGCACCTTGGGTAAAAGCCAACTGAGCTCTTACATTTGCTTACCAAAGTTACGGTTCAAGTCGCCTTCGTCAAGACTTTAGGTGTACTCAGTTTTACTAAACGTCAGGTGCAGAAGGAACTATTAAAGGAGTAAATTTATTGTTCTAGATTCGTACAAAATTACAAAATTAAAATAGCAATAAGGTCTTATCCTTTAACAGAATCTTAAACTTATGATTTCTGCATTGATATCTTTTTTATTCATCAAAAACTATATAGTTAGTAATTTTCTTTGGGATAATACCATATATTAATTATAATTTGCTTGGGGAACAGAAAGTTGGACAGCTAATTCCTGACCAAACGACGGATTCTTCACGGCGACGCAGAGTCTGTTTGGACTAGTAGTGCCTGTTTAATGCATGCTCTGCTACTTCCCAAGCGCCAAGCTTAATTTCTTTAATTAGCTACGTTTACAATTACCTGACTCTAAATATATTTTTTTTCTGCTCATTTACCAAAGCCCCATGAAATTTAAAATGTTGTATATAATATTTAAGTTTTTATTAATTAATATTGTTGTACATTATAGCTTTTGTGAGTATGTGTAAATCCTATTTCATAAGTTTATTATTGTTCAGTAGTGAGGCATGTTTGCTGATTTTGATCCTGTTGTCTGATGATAAACATTAAAAAAAAAATAGAGCATTGTAAAATATAAACTTGTAAATTGTCACTTAATATGGTGAAATTTGGGAGAAACATTAGTACCACCCCAACATGTCAAACTTACAAGTATCATTAAGAATAGTGATAGCAACAAGAAATTTAAAAATATAATTGACCCATGTATGGTAGGTAATCTAATACCATTTACCTCTTCTGTATATATTGGATTTTCAGATTCTACCTTCATCTTTCCCATGCTTCACAATGAATGAAGTTTGTAAAAGGAATAAAAAAAAACACACACACACACACAATGAATGTAGCTATCGCCCCAAGGGGTAAAATATGTGGGATCTCATTCATCTTCTTGATTTTTTCCCCTCTTTATCGGAAAAAAAACTCTAATACGCACGGAGTAGTAGCTAATTCAGAACTTCTTCAATTGAATAAATGCCTTGTGGAATAATTAATACACATTATCTGATTACAAAGCACTTGAGTGGAAAAGTTAAACGCCATCTATCTATATCTCTCTCCAACCCCACTTTCTTCCTACTCTCTCCCTCTGCCTAGCCTCCCTCTCTTCAAATTTAACTTGCTTGAAAAAAAAAAACATACCCTGCCCGGCCTCTCTCTCTTCAATATTTCTTGCTTAAAGAAAAAAACCATCCGAAAAAACAATAACATATATCAACCAGTTTAGATCTTTCTGGAGACATCAATACCAGAATTTTTGTGGTAATAAATTATTATTAACAGGATTTCTTTTTAAATTCATAAAATTAGAAATTCTTGAAATCCAAGTAGTGTCAAATACTAGTAATTTATTATTAACTATTCTGAACTGTATTGGATATTCTTGGGTTTAATTGTTTAGGAACTGATTATGTTTATACCATAGAGCGCACTCAAAGTGTAGCTCAGGGCATACTTATTGTGCGCCTAAGGGTCACTTAAGATGTACCTCGCGCTCAATATGTATCTCAGCACATTCAACATACACCCCTCGCACTCGCCTTACATCTCCACGTACTCGACGTGTACCTTGGCTTAAGCTTCTTGACTTTATTTTATGTTCTTAGGTCCCTCAATACACTTCAAATCTTTTTTGATAGCGTAAAATTATACTCTAAAATCTTTTTAAACAGTGTAAGGTAAAAATAATTTTTTTGGTTAAAACAGGCACGGTTGGGCTTGAGACAGTTCCAAGCCAACGAGAGTGTACTTTTATACAGATCCAAAGCTCGTACTTGGTATCTTTGGGGATAGTTGGAAGTGGTTTTCGACTGACTCCATGACCCAGAAGTCCGAATTGGTGGAAGAGATAAGCAGAACAGAGAATTAGGAGAGAGATGTAAGGGAGAGGGGTTGGACGAATTGGTGGAAGAGAGTTTAGAGGGAGATGGGCGAGAGAGACAGATAGACGCCAAGTGCTTTGTAATCAATTGACGTGTATTAATTTTTCCACATGGCATTTATTAAATGAAAGTAGTTTGAAATTAGTGAGTACTGTATTTGTCTCCTAATTTCAACTCTTCATTTTATTTTATCTCTCGTCTAGTGGATCATGCCACATCATCATCTTTTATTATTAATTTATTTGTCTATTACAATTTTGATGCCACATCACCATCTTGATTATACTTTAATTGATTTTATAAAGTAAAATTTCTAAAAATGAAATTGATTGATACTTTACTCCAAAGAGATATATTATTAATAATTTATATTGGTAATATCATCTATTATCACATCCCCAGCACTCCCTGCTAATGCTATAGAATAATCAATTTATATCCTTACCCATGATCATATATCTAACTTGATTATTTATATATAAAAAAATGAAGCTAGATCAATTTATATCATTGCCATAATCATATATCTAACTTGATTATTTATATATAAAACATTTATAAAAAATAAAAAATGAATCAATCTAGCATGGTTTTTCCGTGACAATGATCTTGAATTCTAATCTCCTCCCCCTCAAATTAAAAATAAAAAATTAAACCTGGATATGAATGATTGGAGAAGTTATTAAACACCAAAAATCTCAAAACTAGAAAGAAAGAAAGGTAAAAATACGAAAAAAAAAATTGCAAATTTGAAGCTTTGATGGAAGCCTGACCATGAAAATACAAATTGCATGTCACAGATGATTGTGACATATTTATATATAATTCTAGAATAACAGTGTCATCCATCCATACGACACGACGTTATTTAATATAATGGTGTGAAAATTTTATAATTCTACATTAAAAGGTACATTTTGAGTTGTTTTTTATTTACTAAAACACCCTTTGGTAAATGGTTTTTGATTCTCACATCTCAGAATTGACACAAACCAAACTCTTTTTGACACAACTCATGCTAGTATATGCTTCAAGCTAGCTTCCACTACTTAATTGGCGCCGGCTGATCTTTCAATCCATTATATATGTAGGCTCAAAAATATATATGGAATTATGGATCATAACCGCCTTCCAAAGCTCAAAACATTTTTTTAGATTCCCATTTTGGCCTCGCTCTAACGGAATCTATTCCCATTTTTCCAATTGGAAAAACCAAACGAATAATCACATACATGGAAATAATTTCACTCGCGTTTTCCTTGTTTCTGGAAATGTTCGTTTTCACATAATTGAAACCGTATGCTACGCACTCACATCAGTACTATGAGTCGAGTAGTTTCCTAGAATCGTTTCGCTTCCCAAAAAGATAAAACGGTCACGTTTCACTTGCATTTAAAATTTTTGAATTTCTTTTCTTTTCTTTTTCTTAATGCCAAAAGCATGCGGTAATAAACACCTTCCATGTGAAGCCTTGGAAAAAAATTTCAAATTGCGCTTTCAAATCATGTATTCCTTGTTGTCGTCACCGTCTCTGCCACTCCATGCATGAAAAACATCGATCCCGACCTCCCAACCGTTCTTCTCAATCTCATTGACAAATGCTCTGCGCTTTCAACCTTTTTACTTATTATTTTTCTCTTTGGAAGATGACGCATTTGACGCTCAAAGCTCTTCTAGTGCAGTGTGTTTTGCTGTTCTGGTTTTTTACTCTGGTGAATTCTATTGCCGGAGACTATGAGATTCTGCTTCGGGTCAAGAATGCCCAACTTGAAGACCCGGATGGGAAGCTCAATGATTGGGTTCCAAACAATGACCATAGTCCCTGCAATTGGACTGGAATTACTTGTGACCCCGAGCTACATGCCGTGGTCTCGGTTAGCCTATCTGGGTATGGTATTTCCGGCGGATTCCCATCCGGGTTCTGTCGGATTCGGACCCTCCAAAACCTGTCTCTTGACAGTAATAACATCAACGGCACTCTTTCATCGGCGGCTCTTTCGCTGTGCTCTCATCTTCGTTGGATGAACCTCTCCAACAACCTTCTTGTCGGAGGATTGCCGGAGTTCTCGCCGGACTTCAACGAACTGCAACTGCTCGACCTCTCAAGTAACAACTTTTCCGGGGACATTCCGGAAAGCTTTGGCCGGTTGCCGGCGCTGAAAGTGCTCACTCTGTCCGCAAACTTGCTCAGTGGTCGTATTCCTGCGTTCTTAGGCAATCTGAGCGAGTTAACTCGATTTGAACTCGCTATTAATCCGTTCAAACCAGGTCCTCTGCCTTCAGAAATTGGAAACCTTTCCAAGCTTGAGAATCTATTTGTTCCAAAGGCGAATCTCATTGGGAACATACCCAGCTCAATAGGGAACCTTGTCTCGCTTAAGAACCTTGATTTATCAGACAATTTTCTATCCGGTGAAATCCCTAAGAGTATTGGAGGTTTGAGAAGCGTAGAACAAATTGAGCTGTTCGGAAATCAATTATCCGGTGAATTGCCTGAAAGTTTAGCCAATTTGAGCATTTTGAGTAATTTAGATCTCTCTATGAACCGTGTCGCCGGAAAGTTGCCGGAGAAGATTGCGGCAATGGGTTTTAGTTCTCTTCATCTTAACGATAATTTTTTCGAAGGAGAAATCCCAGAAAGTTTAGCATCAAATCCTAATCTCGAGGACTTGCAGCTCTTCAATAACAGCTTTTCCGGGAATTTGCCGGAAAATCTTGGTCGAAATTCAGACTTGACAAATTTCGATGTCTCTACGAACAAGTTCACTGGTGAATTGCCCAAGTACCTCTGTCACAGAAAGAAGCTTTCGAATTTCATCACATTCAGCAATCGATTTTCTGGAAATTTGCCGAGTACGCTAAGCGAGTGCTCTTCTTTGAGTTATGTACGAATTCAAAACAATGAACTTTCTGGTGAAGTACCTGCAAATTTTTGGGGTCTGCCTCTGCTCACTTTTCTAGAAATGAATGATAATAGATTCGAAGGATCAGTTTCGCCCTCCATTTCTGGTGCTCGTGAATTATGCATGTTCTGGATCTCCGGGAACAACTTCTCCAACGAACTTCCCGATTCAATATGCAAATTAGGTGAACTAGTAACACTCGACGTTAGCAAAAACCAATTTTCTGGCGGTATACCAACCTGTATTACTGAACTGAAAAAGTTACAGAAGCTTAGAATGCAGGATAACATGTTCTCCGGGAAGATTCCGAGTTCAGTGACTTCGTGGACCGACTTGACTGAGTTGAACCTCTCTAGAAACCAATTAACCGGCGACATTCCACCGGAACTCGGCAACTTGCCGGTGCTTACTTACCTCGACATCTCTGGAAACTCCCTCACTGGTCAGATTCCGGTGGAGCTGACAAGACTGAAGCTCAACGAATTCAATGTCTCGGTCAACAAGCTGTACGGTAAGGTACCCACGGGTTTCAATCAAGTTCTTTTCGCTTCTAGTCTGTTGGGCAACCCGGATCTCTGCAGCCCGGATTTGAAAGCCCTCCCTCCATGCACGAAACCCAAACCCGGAACACTTTACGTTGTCGTTGTACCGTCCATCTGCGTTGCACTCCTCCTAGCGTCTCTATTGTGGTATTTCAGAGCCAAATCACAGACATTTGACGGTAAACCCAGAGGTCTTTACAAGGTAACCACATTCCAACGAATCGGGTTCAACGAAGACGAGGTGTTCTTATCCCTAACCGACGAGAATCAAATCGGATCGGGCGGATCGGGCCGCGTATACAAAGTGAAGCTAAAGACGGGTCAAACCGTAGCGGTCAAGAAGCTCTGGGAAAGACCTCAGGAATCAGATACGGACTCGATTTTCAGATCCGAGGTTGAGACGCTGGGTCGGATCCGCCACGGCAACATCGTAAAGTTGCTGTTCAGCTGCAGCAGAGAAGATAGTAGAATATTGGGTTACGAGTACATGAAGAACGGAAGCCTAGGCGACGCGTTGCACGGCGAGAAGAGCGGGTGTCCCTTGGATTGGCTGAAGCGGTTCACGATAGCAATCGGCGCGGCTCACGGGTTGGCATACCTGCATCACGACTGCAAGCCAGCTATCGTGCACCGGGATGTGAAGAGCAACAACATACTGTTGGACGAGGAATTCAGGGCACGCGTGGCGGATTTCGGACTGGCCAAGACCCTGCACCTGGATGTTGAGGTGGCGGAAGAGTATTTCGCCATGTCACGCGTAGCTGGGTCCTACGGCTATATTGCGCCGGGTAAGTTGGATTCGGTTTCGGATACTCATAATACTGTGTCGTTTTGGTTCACCAATCTTAATCCTCTCAATTTTATTTTTTTTTGGATTTTTGCTAGAATACGCGTACACACTGAAAGTCACAGAGAAGAGTGACGTGTACAGCTTCGGGGTGGTGCTGTTAGAATTGATAACCGGGAGGTGGCCGAACGACACCTCTTTCGGCGACAGCATGGACGTAGTGAAGTGGGTTACGGAGGCTACTTTATCGTCACCGAAAGAAGAAGAAGAAAATGGTGTGGGTGGGTGCAGAGATCTAGGTCGGATAATTGACCCGATGATGAGTCCGTGTGGATGTGACTACGAAGAGATAGAGAAAGTTTTGAATGTGGCACTTCTATGTACGTCGTCGTTTCCCAATAATAGGCCCTCCATGAGAAAGGTGGTTGAATTATTGGTGAAGGCCCACAAATTTTCCCGCCCAAAATAAGGTGGGGTTTTTTGTCTTTTTCTTTCTTTCAATGCAAAGATTAGGCAGATGGCTATCTAATCATAGGTTATTGGGCAATGCAAATTTGCATAGAGCGGAGAGGTTGATAGATGTTTGCCCCTTTTTGGCTGCGACTCGATTTCCAATAGGCTTGCGGTTCATCTTCAGTCGAGGGGATTGTTTTGTCTTTTTGCCACTTTCCATCGAGCAATTTAGATATGGAAATATGGGAAGGAGAAAATTAATTAATCATCAAATTCCAATGCATGCGACTTTTCATTGTTATATTAATATGTTAATATGAAGCTTAAATAGAGAACTCGGCACATAGTTTATAATCTGACAACTCTCTTTGCTATCGTAATATGCAACGCATAATTGTTAGCGCAAGGAAAATGCAAAATGTTTGCAGGGTGAGTAGTGATATTACCGTAGCTTGGTAACCATAAAACTCTCATTATTTGTAAGAATTAGAGTTCAAATTTTAATAAATTTATTTAATATTTTATATCTCAAATATAATCAACATTTTAATATCATATAAAATATTTAATTTTTAAATTAATAATTGTAATAATAAAAACTCTTTTTATTCATTAAAATGAATTCCATCCAGTTTCCTAACTTACTTTAAAAATAAGATGTGGGTTTTATTTATTGTTTTTTTTTTCTGATTTTGATTTATTTACATCTACATCGGTAAATAAAAAGCAAAAAAGAAAAAATCTGGGGAATGGGCCGGTGTCAGAGCTAGTGATCATTGACGCAATGAGTGCATTTAGTTGAGTTGGTCATCTGTACAAACGCAGGGATCACCTTTTTTCAGTTGCGTATGAGTGAGTGCTTCACTCTCAATCAAAGTTAATGGGCGATACTTGAAGCAAACTCAAATTCGATTGTACTTCTCACCTCTTCTTTTGTCTGTCCAAATACCACATCAGACTTGCTACTTGTAAAAAAAAAAACAACTTATATCATACTGATCATATATATATACATGAGTAACGCTGTCACAACTGGTGATCATCATCAATAGCCTCACTAGCTAAATGTGATTAATATATTAAAACTCTATTTGAGAGAAGTAAATCTTATATAAGATTAATACAAATAAATTATCTTCATGACAGTGTCGGACTCATCGGTAATTAGAAACACTGAATTTGTTTATTTATTTATTTAAAATGTGCACTGTTAATTGATTTTTACATGTAGAGACTGTCAAATTTCCTTTCAATTATCAAATCATCATTCAATTCAAAGAAAGTTGATGGAATGGCATTATTTTTTTTTTTATGAATAAAAAAGGGATGTGGATCTCATCAGCCCATGATTTTATTAGTGGGTAGAGCTTTCTTACTACTCCACCTCAGAGTCAGAGTAGTTGGCTCACCAACAGATCCCTCCACCCTGGCGATTCAAGTAAGGAAGACAACTCGGCGCAATAACGGCTGCTAAGACTAACCACAACTCCACAAATGGAGTTGATGAACTTCTCCTTTCTATTATGCCACACCCCCAGGTGTTGATGGAATGGCATTAGTTTCAACAACAAGGGACCCATAAGCCAATTCACTGCCTTCTCATGTTTGATATGAAAAACATCTTTACATAATATTCCATGTTAATTTTTACAGCTTTAAGAATTAATTAACTTTATTTTATTTTTTAAAAAAGTTGAGACCATTTTATTGGCTCTTCCTTGAACTACAGGTCTACAACGACTAGTTTTCTTGCTTAGTTAATTTATTGTCATTTTCTAATTTGGAGATCTGTCAGATTTTATCATAAAATACACATTTGAAATATAATGACCACTGATTTGAAGATAAATATAATCAATTAAGCAACATTTAAGCAATCATGTGCATATGACAAAAATTACACGGTTCCAAACTTTTTTTTTTTTTTATTGTACACGAAACTTCTTTTTGTTATATTTTTTAATTTAACAAATTAAGCTATTTATCTCTGTGTCTGAGTTATAAAGCTAACAATTTAATATGTGACAAAGTAAGCATACATATTAGTGCAGCACGCACATTATTCGGTAAAAATTATTTTTATATTATATTTGAATTGATGAAATATAAATGAAATGTAAGGATTTGATTAGGCTGTTTGTATTATTAACGAGGATTTGATTAGGCTGTTTTTTTTTGCGAAAAGTAAAAAAAAAAACGAGGAGTTAGATGGTAGGTGTTTTTCCCATTTATTTTTATCAAAAATTAAGAGGAAAAAAAATGATACAGTGAAATTTTTTAATATTTCAAAATTGCCCTTATTAAATATTATATGGAAATTTTTTTATTAATTTTTATATTAGAGTATTTTTATAATAATATAAATTAAATTAATTAATTTTTCACTTTTATTTCTTTTTCATTAAAAAATTATCATAACAACAATTATTATAAATATTATCATTTTATTTTATTTTCTTGTAATTTTTTTTTTGCCTTTTTCTAATTCAATCTAAACATATTATTGTATTTTATAATTTGGTCATAATTAATTATATTCTTCTAATAATTGAGAAGAATCCAATAAAGCTTAGTCACTAAGCAAGCTTATAACAGTTAAAAATCCTATTTGTTTTCTAAACCCTAACTTAGGAAGCACACAAGACAACTTTTATAAAGCCAAAAGACTCACATGAACAAAGATATGCAATTACACAGTTACAAATCTACAAGTTTTCTTTCAAAAAAATACTATCTAAACATTGATTCGATCTACTTTGACCATACACAGGGCACCAATGTTATGGATGTGCAATTTTTGCTTAAACACACATGCATTTTATAAGAGGACATTTTAATAAAAATGTATTTGAACATACGTTTCTTTGACATAAATTTTAAGTAAAATAACTTCTGTTTTGCTAAATTTTGTAAAAAAGAAAAAAAAGTTTTTATGTTCTATTTATTATGATAGTACATATTGATGTGGGGGAAACATAGTTTAGACGAATACGATTACAATTGGGTAATGGTTTTAAGCCGTAAAAAAAAAAAAAAATTTAGATGCATGACAATTATTAATGAAATAATCAGTTCCCAATCGATTAATAATTTAAATTTGTTTATAATGTTTTTAAATTCAAAATTTTAAAAATATGGAAAGAAAAAATTAATCGGATAAGAAATTTATCACTTTTTCCTTCTGAGGACCTGGAGTCATTTTCATTGCATGACAGAGGATGCACATGCAGGCACATGGTCATTTTTCTTTCTTTAATAAATCAACTTTTTTGAAACGCTGCCGTTTTGGTAAACCCAAGCGGGCCAGGCCCATGCACATGTCAGAACAGTTCCCGTGAATCTGCGGTTACACAAAGCGGTTAAATTTTAAAAGCTTGCCAGCAAAAAAGGATTCACCACTGGCGCCCAAATCTAACCACGGTTAACTAACCGCGGTTAAAACTCCCACTTCTCTCGGATTATAAATTCCTCAGGCGACAGACAATGCGGTCTCACCTTGTCTTTCCCATTACAAACGCAGGCGTCTTAATAAACGCCGTGCCCTTTTCTTCTTTTTCTTCTCCGCTGGTCGATCCTAATCGTTTAGCTTCCCTATTCGAAAATGAGAGAATGCATTTCGATCCACATTGGCCAGGCCGGTATTCAGGTCGGAAATGCTTGCTGGGAGCTTTACTGCCTCGAGCATGGCATTCAGGTTCGTCCCGCTACCTCCTCTCAGCTTTCTTTCTCGTCCTTTATCTTCTCTGATATTTGTGCAGGCTTCGTGCTATTTTTTTTTTTTTTTGTCGATTTTTTCTTGAAATTCCTCCGGATCTAGAGGTTCTTAGCGTGGTTTAATGCACATTTGCTGAATAATTGCTTATCGAATTACTTTAACTGGTAATGCGAGTCAGATCTAGGGTTTTGTGTATGTATCTTGTACCGGATTTTAAGCATTTATCTTGATTTCTCACTTTTCCGTCAGATCTGGTGGAATTCTTGAGCAGAACTACGCATCTGTTCTATTTGATTTCGTAATTTCACATATAATATTTCTGCAATATATTGTTTCTTAAGTGAACGGTATTTATCCCTGAATTCTTGGTGGTTTTCCATATATTGTTGATCTATGCGTCAGTTCAAGCCTGCAAGTTATTTACTGGCAATGTCGAGGGCTGTCAAGTTCTTATGAAATGTTAAATTGAGTTGAAATTGCCTTTAATTACTGTGGAAAAACTTGTGATTGAAGTTTCTAAGTTAATTCAATATTTGAAAAGATCAGTGTAATCTTTGTAAAGATTCAAATGTGTTGATTTGGTCATAATATTTCTAAATCTATGCAGCAACCAAATGTAAAATTTGTTTTTATAAGGGCATTATTCTGCTCAGTAATTGTGAGAGGGAGTTTACTCCAACCGTTTTTTGTGGTGTATCAGTATTGGGTTAGGCTGCAAACTAAGCTTCAATTAATAGAGATATACATACAAACATTAAGAAGAGTTCTAGTATGTTACTTCTAATATAACTTTGATGGAGTCTAGGGAGATGATATTGGGTTTGCGATCCTGATATGCTCTTGTGGTTGTTCTTGTCCAATTTCAGGGCACAGTACTAATGATTTTCTTCAATGTGTTTTAACAGCCTGATGGTCAGATGCCTAGTGATAAGACTGTTGGTGGGGGTGATGATGCTTTTAACACCTTCTTCAGCGAGACTGGTGCTGGAAAGCATGTTCCCCGTGCAGTTTTTGTAGATTTGGAGCCCACTGTCATTGATGAAGTTAGGACTGGGACATACCGCCAACTCTTCCACCCTGAACAGCTCATCAGTGGCAAGGAAGATGCAGCTAACAATTTTGCTCGTGGCCACTATACCAGTAAGTAACAATTTTTTTTTCACTTATCTGTGCTTGCTATTTTCTTTCCCTTGTTAAGAATCGATTACTTACATATAATCTTCTCTTCTATCTTTTTCCAGTTGGGAAAGAGATTGTTGATCTATGCTTGGATCGCATACGGAAGCTTGCTGACAATTGCACTGGACTCCAAGGGTTCCTTGTTTTCAATGCTGTTGGTGGTGGCACTGGTTCAGGTCTTGGATCCCTTCTGCTAGAGCGTCTGTCAGTAGATTATGGCAAGAAGTCTAAGCTTGGGTTCACTGTCTACCCATCTCCACAGGTTTCAACCTCTGTGGTTGAGCCCTACAACAGTGTCCTCTCGACCCACTCTCTTTTGGAACACACTGATGTTGCTGTTCTTCTTGATAACGAGGCAATTTATGACATATGCAGGCGCTCCCTTGACATTGAGCGCCCCACCTACACCAACCTTAACCGCTTGGTTTCTCAGGTAAATTCAAATTTTCCTTTTCTACGTAATACTTGTTTTATCCCCGTCAAATGGAATATGTGTTCTGATTTTGTACCATTTGCATTTTAGGTCATATCATCTCTGACTGCTTCTCTGAGGTTTGATGGTGCCTTGAACGTGGATGTGACTGAGTTCCAAACTAACCTGGTCCCATACCCCAGAATCCACTTCATGCTTTCATCTTATGCACCTGTTATCTCAGCTGAGAAGGCTTACCATGAGCAGCTCTCTGTTGCAGAGATCACTAACAGTGCATTTGAGCCTTCATCAATGATGGCCAAGTGTGATCCTCGCCATGGAAAGTACATGGCTTGCTGTCTGATGTACAGAGGAGATGTGGTTCCCAAGGATGTCAATGCAGCTGTGGCCACCATCAAGACCAAGCGCACCATCCAATTCGTCGACTGGTGTCCCACTGGATTCAAGTGTGGAATCAATTACCAGCCTCCGACAGTTGTTCCGGGCGGTGATCTTGCCAAGGTTCAGAGGGCCGTCTGCATGATTTCCAACTCCACCAGTGTTGCTGAAGTGTTTTCACGTATTGACCACAAGTTTGATCTTATGTATGCCAAGAGGGCATTTGTTCACTGGTATGTTGGTGAGGGCATGGAGGAAGGTGAATTCTCTGAGGCCCGTGAAGATCTTGCAGCACTTGAGAAAGATTATGAGGAGGTGGGTGCTGAGGCCACTGAGGGTGAAGATGGTGATGAAGGAGAGGAGTACTAGAAGATATCTTTAATTGTCCAGGAGGTTGATTTTATTGTGTCCTGTGATATTTTCAATCCCTTTTTTCCTTCTTAACTGTTTGGTATTCCACTAATGTGTGGACCTATCCTGCATTCATGTACTTTTCTATCATGTCCCGTACTCTACTTCTCAATGGTATGAATCGTGGCTTTGGTTAGAATATGTTACTTTTGGAACCTTCTTTTTTTCTTTTTGGGCGAATAATTTACTATTTGCATTTGATGACATTTCGCACCGCTGCTTTTTTTTATACACACACACAAGCCCAAGCTGGTTGCTGGGCACTTTTGGGCTGGGCGTATTGATTTAAACAACAAGGTTTTTGTATTGGGTTCAAGAAATCGCAGTTGCCCACGTTGTCAAATTCGTATAAAATTATACTATTTTTTTAGAATTGGTTTTTTTTTTGGTAAATAAAATTTTGTATTCCAAAGAAAACAAAACAAAGGAAGCCTCACTGAAGGAGGCATTACAAACAATAACTAAGTTGCTTTAAGATGTCTGCAGGGATATTACCAATAGAAAACACATCAATCAAAATAAAAACCTTACCATTTAAAGTAAACTTGGTTAACAAATCAAAATTGGAATTTTTTTTCGAGTCTCTAGTGGCTCATAATAAGTGTTCCATATCATCATCGCTCAAAATCTCCTCACCACTTTCTCAGTGTCACAGCTCCACAACATATTTTTTCAATTCTATTTTTAGAATTTTTTAGAATTGGTGACCTGCTCGTGCAGGTACATAATTAGAGGATGCATTGGAGAAAGGGGTTTGACCGAAGTAGGTAATTACAAAGGGTGGTCTTCCATGCAACAAAACGTTCTTTTCTATACACCTGCTCCCTTTTAAATTCATTTCAGTACCAAATTCTTCTGCTTCATAATCTATTCCTTACATATTTATTCACCGCAATGACCATATAAAAATCAAAATAAAAATTTATTTCCTCCACAAATTACATTGTCACAAAATCTCTACTTAAAACCACGCTGTCACGAGACTCCCTCTCTGCCTCCATTCTTGATAAATGAGAAACAACAACCATCTCTCTTCCCCGTCAACTATTTGAACTTAAAAGACAGATTTTTTTAATTAATTTTTTTATAATTTTCTCTTTATTAGAGTGAGACCGATATCGAACAGAAAGAATTAAAATGAATTTAACCCTGCTATGGCTGCCGCAGCAAGTCTTAAAGCTGCGGCGCTCTTGCTGGCTTCCAAAGAGATTAGAGTTTTTTTAATTTTTTCTTTGTGGAGTTTGATGCCATGATTTTTTCACGGTAAATAGAGTTCGGTGATTTCTATTTTTTTTTTATTAGGCTTTTTGGGCACCAACAATTTGAGCAAGGCAACATGGAGATGTTGATTTTCAGGAGTAAGAAAAAATGTGCACACCGTCATTGCCATGAACCCACCGTTGGATGCAACCTTGAGTGCAGGTGTCACTGCTGGACATGAGGAACAAACAAAAATTGATGCACCACCTGGTATTAGAGTATTTGTGCCCCTCTACTCTTCATTTAACTTTTGCTGGGCATGGTTGGTGGCAACAAACAGGAGGACAAACCTGCAGCAAGAACACTAAGCAGAAAAGCTGAATAAATATTCCTCCGCATTCTCTGGGTTTGAAGAAGACATTCTGGCGCTTTTTTGGATTTGGACCCTCTTTGTCTTTCTCTCCCTTTTTTACCATTTTACATTGGCTTGCTATTATTGCACTATCCTCCACCCAGTAAATAGGGGAAGTCTCTGAATATCTCAGAGTATACTTGGTGCCATGGAAAAGAAGAAGAAGGATCACAAATTTGCTTGCGTTACTAGTCAAGAAGCAGAGGCTAATGACCCCTCGGTATGTACTCTCTTTTTTTGTTTCCTTGCTTCTGAAATTGACTTGATTTTTAATTGTTGTTCTGTCAGATTTTCAGCGAAAACCCTCTCTCTTTTGGGTTTGTCATGGTTAATCCTTTTCTACTGCTAAAACACATTGTCTAGTTGACACAAATGGGGCTTCACTATCTTTTTGTCTTTTGGATTTTGCCTTCTCTTTCTCTTTTGGTTCCTCCCTTCACGTTGTGTACACTACTTGCCCTAAAAGAGTAGAAAATGAAAATGTCTTCCGTGGCATCTTTCTTCTTTTCAGTGTTGTTTTTTACTGCAAATTGTGATGTTTGTGACTTTTTTTTGGACTAATAATTATTAACTAGAATGCAAACAAAGATATCATCTATCTTAAGAGTAGCTTTATATACCAAATGTTTGTAACTGATAATGCATAGCGGTTCCATCTTTTGAGGACCATAGAACATTAATGGATTATATTCCTTATATTTTGATGAATCATAGTGTGTTCAGTGTTCTGTGATTTTATAGAATCTTTTACTTATAACTCAAATTCCTCTGAGTGCTTGAGAAAACTAGAGTTGCAACTTTTTGCTAGTTTTAAAGCCCCCCTTTTGAACTTTTTGATTTTTTAATGCTGTGATATGTTTATAAACAGAGAAAGGATGACCAAAACCAACAAGATGCGGCACAGGTAGCAAAGAATACTAAAACTGGTAGCCCTTCAACTGACAATGCATCATCTGAAAATCAGCAATTCCCACCAATTTTTCAATGGCCATTTACACCTCAAAATGCTGTGGAACAGTCACAATTGGCATCTAGACCTTCTATTGCAACTCAGTCATCCTCTCCTATCATTATAAACCGATGGCATTTTCCTCCCCAGCAGCAGAATCAGACTAATCATCAGGTCCAACAGGGCCAGCTCCCAACCAATTACACCCAAGCAGCTCCCCCCCTTTGGCCACCCCATCGGTCTAGCCACCCCTTGCATGGAGTGAATGCACCTTCGACTGTTCTACCATTCATTCCCTTAGGAATGACTGAGATCAGTTGGCAAGCTCCTGCTGTAGGAGGAGGAACTGTATCAACAAATCAACCTCAGGCTACCAATTTCTGTTACCCTGTTGGATACACATATCCAGGCTTTCCAGGTAAACTTGCAACTACAGTCATGTTTGTAGTACACACTCTAATGCATTTCTTTGTATTATTTCACTATCTGTGGCTAATTGATATGGGAAACTATTTGATATTTAATGTTTAATTAGAGTAAAAGAATTGATTCCCAAAGGTCATGGTCATGATGTTAGTGAAAATTTGAGCAGTTTTTGCAATGTATGTAGTGTGACAACTCTTGCTGCACCTTTAATTTTCTGATACATCGTGATGTATATTACCTTAGAATATACATTACTGTCATGCTGGAGACTGTTTATATTTTGAGTCATATCAAAGTGAAGGTTTTCTAATTTACAGGTCCTTGTGATCCCTTATCTTGGTGGGGTCAATCACAACAATCACAGTCTATATCCACATATGCTTTTCCTGGGTCATATAACTACTTTCCAACACCACCTACAGTGATGCCTAGTTACTCCACACCAGTTGGACAATCCTTTCAAAGAGGAATTATCAGGCCACCAGCAAAACTGTCTCAGAAGCACCAGCAACTTTGGGATGCTCAAGTATGAACTCTTCTCTTCAGTACATGTTTTATGTTTTTTTTTCTTGACTTCATAATCTATCAAACCTAGATATAAACACTATGAGTTTTCTGGTTCTGAGGTTGTAGTCAGCAGAGAATGTTCAGCTATGGAATGTAATTAATCAGTTGCAGTCAGAGATAATTGATTACAAGAACCGCTTATTGAGACTTGAAGCAGAAGTGTCTTCTCTCAAACCAACTGTGGAAGAGCCTATTGATCAGGTTATTAGGTCGCCTATAACTAGACAGCCATCAAAAAGAGGAAGACCAAAGAGACCAGTTGCTTCAGTTGATACATTGCCTTCCCCTGATGAATCTCATCCTCGAGCTCGAGGTAGGAAGCCTGCTTTATCTAAGGTTCGGTCCGAGACAAAAGCACTTGTGTTTGAGAAGGTAATTCTTAAGAAGGTAGAAGATAAAGAAAAAACAAGTCATTCCATTGCAACCATAGAGCAAGGTAAGATTGAAAAAATATCAAGTAGTGCCCCACATGCTGGTGCAAATATGGAGATTAATGGAAGCAATCTGATGATGCCTGCATACCACAATGAAGTTAATCAAGAATTTCCTAGTGTCCAAATATATGGAATTGGGCTCAGTTCCTCTCCAGAAATAAAAAGCAGTGACGACAAGGCTACCAACTCAAAAAATGCCTTTTCAGTCCTTTCTCCACAAGCTAAGGAAATGAACAAGGTAAGTTGTGCTGCTTATATGGGTTCCACAGCTAATGGCAATCTTGGATGGCCTGCTAATAATACTTCTGAAGAAGCTGGGAGAAGCATATTAAGTATAGGGTCCCAGTGCTTCTATAACAATGGTAATGTTATCAGACAAGGAGGGAAAATCATTCCCGGATGGAGTTTTGTCAACGAAGATGATGCTTCGGAAGAACTTCAAGATGCTGTATTAGGATCAGCCAAAGATGAAGATGAGGATATGGGAGACGATGCCAGCTCAGGAGCAGAAGAAATTTCAGGGGCAAAAGATGAAGGTGACTATAACGCGGATGCTGCATTAAGAAGTAGCCCCAAAGGTCTTCCTCCTCTCAATAACTGGTGATAATATCTACTTCCTGTAGTCTGCACTTGAATTTTCATTTAGTTTCAATTATGATGGATGTGCTAATGAACAATTCTGCTCAATTGGGCTAACTTTCCATACAGAGAAAGGTTTGTGCCCAAAATTTTGTAGGGAGCAGGATGTTTCAACTAAACATACTAGACATAAGAAAATGGAGCTTTGCTTCTTCATCTAAGTTTTAACTGTGTCTACTCATTTAGAAATCCCTTTTATCTTGGTGTATTGTCATAAATTAGACTACTTTCTGAAACACCAGTATACAGAATTAGATCATTTTCCAAAACATTGCTTTTATTTTTTACTTTGGTTAATCAGAAACTGGCAGTTTAAAGCAGACAAAATGTTGATCGGTATTCCTGTCAACTTCTCAGGATCAAGAACTGGTTTTCCTTTCCATATTCAGTCCTGATTGGCCCAACCAAAAACCACTCAAGCTGTCTTTCCCATAGCAAGGCCCACTTAGGCTTGGACCATAAGTGCATTCAATCCGTGGAATTGGAACGCCACCGACTTGTCTTATGTTTGTCTGTCTAAATGTTTCAACAACCTAAGCAGTCTATTTTACCAAAAAAAAAAAAAAAAACCTAAAGCAGTCTCCTGTGAGAGCGAGGCAGGAGCTTAGTCTAATTAAGCTCCAATAGACAAAATAAAATTCATTTAACATATAAAACCCAAATTAAACTAATAACTAGACGGGTCATGGCTCGTGTGCGTCTCTTACGGTCGATTTGTTGAAAATGCCTTAAAGGTGTTTCTGTGGCTTTGATTTAATAATGACGTTTTGTCGGAAATGGAGAGGAAATATTGGCCTCCAATTTAAGCCACGTAGCTGACGCTAAAATGTCGCATTGGTCTTTGCTCTGTGTTGAAAGTCCAAGAGTCTAGAAGGTTTAAAGAGCATGGCATTGAATATTGCAACGCCTACAAAGAGGTCCTACTGGAATACCCAAAATTCCGGCCTAAAAGAAGAAGAAAAATGGGTTACACCTTAATAAAATGTACAGCACATTAATGTCACTTTCAGATGCATTAAAACTATAGGGAAAGTGTGCCATGTTCTTATGAGATCATTTGTGGTCTGGTCTTGGCGCATAGAATATCGATTACTCTATTTCCCCGGTATGGGTTTTGTTATCTTGTAACAACTGGATGGAAATTCAATCACCTCGTGCATATTTGATTGAACTACATCTGGAGCTAGCATCAGAAATATGTTGGCTAAAACTCCTATTTAATCATACTCTAATTAATCTCTTTTATTATTATTTATTACTTATTATAAAAACAAGTTCATGTGAGTTCTTGCATAATTAGTAAACTTTTCAAACTTGGCAACTATTCTCTCGCATTTCCTTTAGATAAATAGATAATCGACTTAAATGGTCGCTCTCTCTCTCTCTCTCTCTTTTATTTTGGCTCTGTGATTGTTTCCCTCTCCACCGTGAAAGTTTACATACCATTTAGAGCCGTAGGCTGGGCTGTGTGTTCACTAACGAGTCACCAAAACAATCCATTAATTAAATTAAGTTTGATATGCGCCCATAAAGGAGAGATCAAGTGACAAAAACAAACTTTTTGTATATCAATGAGTTTTCTCATCGTAATGATTTTGTCACTTTTAACATTCTTTAGAGACAGAAACTCGCTTTTTAACATGCATAATCATAATAATAATTCACAAACTAATAGTAGCACATGGATATATGTTGGACACCATAACCTTTCACTAATATGTATGTGTTATAGTAATTCATACAAACACATGACCTAAAATAAGATTAAACAAGTTAAAAAGAAAAAAAAAATAAACAAGGTCAACGATGGTGGCACGTGAGCTATACAGTAAGGAAGAAGGAACCCCATAAACAACCACGCCATTGCCATTGCCAGTGCCATTGCCATCCACAGGACGACCTCAAAGACGACACAGACATACGTATCCAAAAATAAGTCAAACACTCTCTCTCTCTCTCTCATCAAATATCCACTTATACGGATCCAAACTCTTTCAAACGTTTGGGCCAAAACAACAACAACAACAACGCCAATGCTTCTTCTTCTTCTCCTCCTCCAAACTCGCGCTCCTTCATAACCAAAATAACCCATTTCCCACATATCTAATGGCCGCCAATATGATCACCAAGCCTCCAAAGCCCCTCTCCAACACCTCAACCACCAAGTTGGTTTGCTTCTCATTCGCAGCGTACGCCAAGACTCTAATCCACCACCTCAAGTCCTCCAACATCCCAGTACTCGATGGTCTCACCGACCTTGAATTCTCATCCATTGAATCCACCTTCAGCTTCTCTTTCCCTCCAGACCTCCGTTCAATCCTCCGTGAAGGCCTCCCCGTCGGCCATGGATTCCCCAACTGGCGATCCTCTTCCCTCCAACAGCTCCACATTCTCACCAACCTCCCCACTCTCGCCCTCCTCAAGCAAGTTTCTCACAGAAACTTCTGGTGCCGATCATGGGGTGTCCGACCCGACGACGTAGACCAAGCATTGGACGTAGCCAAGCGGTTCTTGAACAGCAAAGCTCCGGTTCTTGTTCCGATATACCGGAACTGTTACCTTCCTTCTTCTCCGAATATGGCGGGAAACCCGGTGTTCTCCGTTGACAACGAAGGCGTACGAGTTCTGAGCTGCGACATAACCGGGTTCTTTCAAGAATTTGAATTCTTGCATGTCGGTGATTTGGGTCTTCCTAAGAGGTTAAACGTCAACGTTCCAGCATGGGCTGCCAAGGCGCCGAAGAGGGTCGAGTTCTGGACGGAGGCGTCAGAGAAAACGACGGAGATGAGAGTGGTGGCGGAGCGTGGTGAAACGCGCGGCTGGTGGAGTGGGGAGCTGGGCGGGTGCTTGGAGGAGGTGTTCTGGACGTTGAGGGAAGGGGGGTGGACGGAGGAGGAGGTCGGGGAGATGATGATGATCGATGGCTGTGATGGTGGCGATGGGGAGGGTGGGCCCGAGGTGCTGGGGGATAAGGAGGGTGTGGTGTGGCACGTGAGGTTGATGTCGTTGGTTTTGTTGCGTGCGGGTTGGACTAAAGAAGATGTGGTGTACTCGCTTGGTCTTCTTGACGAGGTTGATGAGGTTGGGCTTCTTGATGGGAGATCTTGTTTGGAATTACAGCGGCCTCTTAGGTGTTTTAATCGCGGTGGCGGTGGTGATGATCATAGAAAGAGCAACATGAAGCAACTGATGCACCTGCAGTCTCTTGGGGTGTGAATTTGATTCCGTCGGGCCCCACATTATTAGGTTCATCATCTTCTTCTTGATTTTGCTATTTCCTCCGGATTGGGTGGTGGCCGTTCGATTTGTAGACTTCCAGTTGCGTATCACCTTATGCGTATATATTCGACTTGCTTCTTTTTCCAATTTTGGACAGATATATTCACATTTAATTAATTTGTAAATAATTTGATACAATTAAATATGTTTTGTTTATACTTCACGATTGAATGAAAAGTCGAATTATACTGAGCATTAACAAGTTTTAATTGTTTACGTTTTTTTTTTTTTTTTGTAATTCTTTTAGTTTTACTTTAATATTATTATTTTTAACTTATTTCCATATTATCATTCAATGTTACAAATTTATTATTAGTTTTAAATACTGAAATAGTATAATATAGTAATTTGCTTCGTCAAAACAAACTCACTATTTATTCTATAAAAATTTTAAGTGCTGACGAACTTACAGTTTATTTATTCTATCGAACAAATAAGGTTACCATTTATATATGTTTTAGCTTTTAAGTGTAATAGATGAAATATATTTTAATACTTCTAAACGAAATATATTGTAAATACTTCTAAATTATTTTACATTTTGTGGTTGTACCTTAACTACTAATTTGTATCAAACTCGACTTTTAAATTCCATGTGTTTTATGTTCTCTAAGTTTAGTGAATATAATTATTTGTGTTAAAATATAAATGATGTGTTAAGTTTTTATTGATTAAAAATATTATATATATTAGCTCTAAATAAATAAAAATATGATATGTCACTTACATTTTCAATGAAGCTGTGTAAAAGCTTTATTTAAGTTTTAACTGATAGAGTTATCTCCATCGGGTAATTTTTTTTAATTTTTAATCTGCAAATTTAATTAGTTTAAAAGTTATTTAATATTAATTGGATTTTGCTAAAAGAAAGGGAAAAAATCCCCTTGCACAGAAAATTCATAAAGCATTTTTAATAAAAAAAAAGCATTTAAAGTATTTTTTTTAGAAGCTTTTTTGTATAAAGAACAAAAGTGTTTTCTATTTTTTAAAAAACATTTATCGTTTTAATAGAATTTTTTAAAACATTAAAGTTCATAATTTAGAAATTTTAAAATATTTAAAATACAGCATTTATATGCACTTTTTTTTTTATGGATGATAATCAAATACCAGTTGTTTTATTATACAGAGCTTTTTAATTACAGTATTTTATATAAAAAGTGCAACCCATCAAGAGCATTTTAAAAAAGACACATCCAAATGATCTTTTAGAGTTCATTATTATTATTTTTAAATAAAATTAATTTAAATATTTTTATTTGGTATTTATGTTTTTCATATTTATAATTAATTAATATTAATAAATTCTAATTAATTTTTAAATTACATAAATTACACATAATTTAAAATTAAAAAATAACATACAAAAAATGTTATCAAACGGGCCAATAATTCTACCAATTTTTTTTGTTTTCTAATTTATACTTTTTTTCTTTAAGAATTTTTTTTTTTGATATACTAATGTAATCTTTCAGCATATCCTCCTCCTCCTCCTCCTCCTTCTTCTTCTTCTTCTTCTTCTTCTTCTTCTTCTTCTTCTTCTTCTTCTTCTTCTTCTTCTTCTTCTTCTTCTTCTTCTTCTTCTTCTTCTTCTTCTTCTTCTTCTTCTTCTTCTTCTTCTTCTTCTTCTTCTTCTTCTTCTTCTTCTTCTTCTTCTTCTTCTTCTTCTTCTTCTTCTTCTTCTTCTTCTTCTTCTTCTTCTTCTTCTTCTTCTTCTTCTTCTTCTTCTTCTTCTTCTTCTTCTTCTTCTTCTTCTTCTTCTTCTTCTTCTTCTTCTTCTTCTTCTTCTTCTTCTTCTTCTTCTTCTTCTTCTTCTTCTTCTTCTTCTTCTTCTTCTTCTTCTTCTTCTTCTTCTTCTTCTTCTTCTTCTTCTTCTTCTTCTTCTTCTTCTTCTTCTTCTTCTTCTTCTTCTTCTTCTTCTTCTTCTTCTTCTTCTTCTTCTTCTTCTTCTTCTTCTTCTTCTTCTTCTTCTTCTTCTTCTTCTTCTTCTTCTTCTTCTTCTTCTTCTTCTTCTTCTTCTTCTTCTTCTTCTTCTTTGGTTCTTTCAACATATATCTTGTATGTAAAGAAATATCTTTAAAATACTCCAGAAATACCTAGACATACTTTCTTTTTTCCCCTTCTTATTCCATGCACAAGGTTTTTCCTTTGTTGCGAAGATATCAAATGGGTCCTTCATTGCTTCTACATGTAATTTTATGAGAATTTTCAGCAAGAACATCATCTCACAAAGGATTAAATGAACAAAAATACAAAAATTCAACAACCAAAAAGGTTATGAAAAATAAGAAATTTGCTTTCAAATTGTAATAAAACTTCAACTAAAAAATGTAAGAAGCAGATATAAGCGGTTAGAAAATCATATTCACATCTAAGTATCTAATTACCAAATAGTATTGGTAATGGACCCAAAAGCAAAAGCCTATAGAGACGTTTCAGCTCCTTACAAAACACACCTGAATTAATTTGGAGACCATTTGGTCCATCTGATGTAAACTCGTACGTGGTCCATTTGATGTAAACTCGTATGCGTTCGGCTTCAAATTAGTCAAATGAGACACCCACATAAAGGGTTAAGGAGTCAGTCATGTGGTTTTGATTCTTGGGACCTTTATAGATCAACCTCGCTGGTCCTAATGCTGTTCGTGTTTTTTGGGTCAAAGGAGTACAAAACGGACCAAAGGCACCTAGTTGAGAGCAAGAGTCATACAAAACCCACCAAAGAAATTATGTTAATTTAGTCCATGACCATTTTTGCTTTCACTTATTACTTGCAGCTTGTATGCTTGTTTGCATTTGGGAATTGTATTGTGGCCTAAGTCATCAGAAGAACCTTCCACAAGTATTCCACATGGCTCTATTTTCATGTTAGGACTTAGTAGAGGCGAATCTACACTCCTCGGCTGCATGGAGACTATGTACATTTTTTTTATACATAACTTTTGTACATTGTGGATTTAATATAGGACTTGCCCATGTCTCTTCTTTATATTCACTTGTTTTTCAGTTCTTTTTTTTTTTTTTTCCCTCAAATATCCCATTGGATTCCCTAATTATTTATGATATGCTCTCATTTTGTTAAGGTTCAAAATTGGTTATTCGTTCTATTATTTTACTTTACAATGGTCTGGGCGGGAATTTTTTATTTTCACAAGCCTTGTGATATATAATATACGTGCGTACAAATGAACATCATTGGACACCTAAGCTTGATTGTAAATTGTAATGATTAACAATACATATCATTGTATTGAAATTTATAAAGTCTTCTTTTCTGAAGGTTCAAGAAATCCGTTTTGTCCGAAATTTTTTTTTTATCTATTTGTGTAAATGTAGCCTATCATTTTTAAAGTCATGGATTTGCCCCCTGACTTAGAATGGTGATCTTTATAAGTGTCCATATTCACATACTGCCATACCCTCTCACATTTTTTTTTTTAATTTTTTGTTTTATGGGTTCACTTTAAGTTTAGGAAACGCTTACAAGGAATCAATGCATGCATTTTACTGTATTAATTTTTTTGTCATTATAATAGCATTGCTTAATTTATGGATTATTTTTTTACAAATTTTTTAATAAAGTTTTTTTTATGAATAAAAAAAAGAATCTTAGTGTGGAATTATCATTTTAGTATTTTATTAGAAAATAGAGTTTTATTATTATTTTAGCTTTGTAAATCTATAGCAGTAAACCCACTATTTAATAATATCCCCTTCACTTATTTAGCGTTTAATAAAATTAAATACATCTGAACTTTAATAAAAATTTATCAAAACTCAAATCTCCCATAAAAAAAAATATGGGATTCAGTTAGATTTTTTTTACAGCCAAGCACACCCCAGGTGCTTTTAATAAAGTTGTTATTTATTAGAGCATATGCCAATGTTGTTACTATAATTTGATGATTAGTCCCATATTAAAAATAAAAGAAAAAACGAATAAGAAGCTTCATAATCAAATATTTATTGTCTAAACAATCATGACGCTGTTATATCACTGATGACAAATAAGGCTGCTCGGGCATTTATTATCGTTTGTTTGTGGCCAATTTTAAAGTAGATTTATTATTATATATATATATATATATATATATCTGAATTTGACAAAAATAAATATAAAAGCACTGTTAATTTGTGTGAATTTATGGATTGAGCCTCTAATAAGTAGTTTATTGATAACACAAATAAAATTTGAGAAAATTTCAGTAATTTTTTAAGTACATAAAATTGACAAAGCAAAAGAAGTGTTGGTGCAATTTTTTTTTAAAAGAAAAGAAAAAAAGAAAACAAAAGAAAGTCTCTTGAAAAAAAAAAAAAAAAAACCTACATAAATTGAGAAGCAGAGAAACGTTTCGAGTACCGAAACACTGTGCTGTTCATTATACGACCTGTTTGTAAGTCCGTAGTCTTTTTTTTTAGAGCTATAATCTCCGCCATTTTTATGTCTGAAATTCCAAGCTTACCATCCTCTAATCAATTGGATTTGTATTAATATTTATTTCAACTTTGTATAGTTTGGCTGCAGAATGGAGTGGCACTGGGGTTTGGGCTCCATGCATGCACCATTACTTGGTTCACTGCCGATGGCTTCTGCAGTTTGGTACAAAGCTCGTTACTTTATTCGTATAGTTTTATTTAACATTCATGTTTTTTCTGATTTGTTTATTTAGTTTATTGATTTTGTACTTAATAGTATAACTGAATTGTATTGTATAATTTTTAGTAAAAATTAGAGATGAAGAAATTTAGCTTATATTATGTGGAGCATAATCTGTTGAACAAACCCTAATTTCTGGATTATATCAATACGTGTTCACGCATTTCCAATTCCCACGTATGCTATGTTTGCTAAGGAAGTAAAAAGATTTAAGTAAGAATTCAAAGATGTTGATGTGATGTAAATAGTAACCACATGGTAACCACTATGTTAGTTTCTCAGTTATGCTGCTTAAAAATCTTGGTTTTTAGATACTAAAAAGATGAATCCAATACAGAGCCGATAATACGTGGAACGGAATTAAGAGGATTGAAATATGTTGCAATTGTTGTTCATATAGCATTTTGGCATTTAAGCTGAAAGAAAAAACAAAAGAAACTTTGCACCTTAGGTTCCCCTTAGATTTTAAATCCCCTTGAATGGTAAAGGATTTGATTATAAGGATAATGAACTTGTAATACTCACTGGAAGTTTTGATTCTTGTGAAGGATTTGTTGCTTGTGGGCTCATAAACTGAATTCACTGATATTCCAGATTTGTTAGTGTTGGCACTGATGATTTCTAATGGCAACTTGGTTTTTTTAACAGTGTAAATGTGACTCTTCAAATTTTGCAGAGAAATTCTTGATATCAGTGGTAGCTTTCTGTGTTTGTGCATACATTACGTCTACCATGTTCATGTTTATCTGTTATGAGAAATATTAGCTTTTCTCCATCACTTAATGTAAGTTTTGAAAGGTGAGGGGGAAAGAAGGCAATCGCTTTGTTAAGGGCTCAACTTAAGCAAAGCATGTTTAGCAAATGAGTTGAAATTGAATTTGGAAATGTTTTATCTGTTATAAGAAATATTAGCTTTTCCAATTACTTTATGTGGTTTTGGAAAGTTTTGGAAGGTGAGGGGCAAAGGAGGTAAGCCTTTTGTCAAGGGCTCTGCTTAACCATGCATGTTGGCAAATGAGTTGAGTCAAAATTGAATTTGGAAATGTTTCTGAAAGATCTCTGTGCCCAGGCAACCCCAAAGTGGATAATTTTCTAGAGAGCCCAGCTTCTGCATATAGTTAAAGCTTGAGTCAAGCTCAATAAGGATTTTGCAGCTGAGCTTGAGTAGCCTTGCTCATCTGCTGTCTTTCCTATTGGAAGTTGGCAAGGTTGAGGAAGGAAAATTGATCTAAATGCTGTAGGTTGTCTTTTTGACAGTAACTCTTTCAAGCCTACTTGCATATTCAATGTCTATAAAAGATTATGCAGGGGGGAAAAGTTTTTCTTTCTTTGCAGAAGGTGGGTAGCTGGGAAATTCTTTATTAGAATCACATTAACAATATCTAGTTAATAGGATACTCTTTGGATTTTTCTTGCTGTTTCTTTATGCAGCCTAATAGCAAGAGAAATCGTTGTAAAATGGTTTGTTTTCACTGGCAGTACATTTCTCAATGGGGTAATTGTTGCATTAGGCCTCCTGTGACCCTTCCATGTGACTAGCTCACTCCCAATCTCTTAGCAGCTGGGATGGTTTATAAGCTCAAAGGAAAGGAGGGGGAGGGAGGAACCTCTGTTGTAAGAAGACTCTAAAAACCCTACTAATTTGATTCTCGTTTTATAAACATCATTGATGATGAGATTATATTTGGTATTCGGGGCTAAAACAAAAGGTGTTAGTTGAAGGTGAAGCATGATCAGCAATAGCAGGCTAGCAAAGAAAACTTTTCAGATATTAGGGGCAAATTAAAATATATACTTAATAATTGGATTCTTCTTAAACATATTTGTTAGTGTCGAATTGGGGGCCTCCTTCCCCTTCTCTTGTGGGTTGTGGCCCCATTCTTTACTCCTGGTGAAACCAGGACTCCCACCATACTCATCCATACAAGGAAACTTGTCCAAATAGAGGAAGTAAATTGTTATCATTGGTAAAAATAGTTTCATGTGCTTGCATGCATTCAAAATTCTTGTCTGAGCAATGCTTGATTGACAATGTAAAACGTCATGGCACTTCATGTTACAATTTGACAGTCTAGATGTGTCTTGTTGCTTAGCTTTTCTTGCCGAGTACTTGACTTTTAAATTGTAAGTAGTCATTGTAATAAATGGAGGTTCAAAAAAATTTCTTTCTGTTTTGGTTTCAATTTTTTCTTTACTTTTAAGTCATCAGAAGATATCTGTTTTTAATTGTGAAATTTATCTAGTCAGGTCGCTCACACCAGAAAGCCAGGAGTACAGACACTGCTTGAGAAGTTTGCATCTAGCGTTTTGGGTCTATGGATGAGATTGGCTCCTGGGAGTCTCCAGATGGAAGATTAACAGGGTAAGAATTAATTATTCTTTTGTGACTTTTTTTTTGCTTAAGTGATGTATGACTCAAATTAGTAGACTGATCGTATATGATTCAGAATCAGCCAATCACTCTTACTCTTTGCTCTGTAGATTTCTTTTTGTAGGCTTATTCTGGACTTTTACCCCCATTTTTGTCTAAATTACCAACAGTAATATGTCTTTATGGTATGTCAATTAAGAAGATGTGGTACTTTTTTTTTTTTTTTAATTTTCATAACGGCACTCTTGTATAACAAGATTTTCTCATAATTCGTGTATTCCTGAGGTAATTTATGGGAAATGGGGATATCCAATCTGAAATTGGGAGTTGAATTAAATTTTAGAGGAGGTTAAGGCACCGAGGCCCTATAAAGGGCCGTGTTTTTCCTCAATATTTTTCATTCCTTTCCAATCAGAAACATTTGGTTGCGGTATTTTTCCTTAATATTTTTCATTCCTATCCAAGGAGACCTAGGTTTTGGTTGCTTTCGTCATTGCTTTGGTATTTCAAGAATGACAAACAAGGGAAACAAAAGGAATAAAATGAAGATGATTCAGGGAACAGATTCTCGGCAAGCTGCACTTCCGAAACCCCGATCTGACCTCTTTAAGAGGGCCAGTGAACTTTGCACTTTGTGTGCTGTTGAGACTGCCCTTGTCATCTTCTCCCCAAGTGGTAGTAACTTTTTTTTTGGCCATCCTTTTGTCAATTCTGCAACATTTAAGCGTTGTCAGCATGAGAAGCTAGATGCTGAAACTATTCGAAAACTAGAGGCACGTCAGGAGGCTGTTCTGCGTAACCTTCACAAGGAGTGTGCTGATCTACACGACAAGATAGAAGCTGAGAAGAAGCGCGGGAAGAAACTAGAGCTGATGAATAGTGTTGAGGGAGTGGATCTGTTCGACAAGCCAATTGAAAGCCTCAGCCTGCAGCAGCTGCTTCTGTTAAAGGCAACGATGGAAGATCTCAAGCTGAAAGTAGTCAAGCATAGAGACGAGCGTTTGGCCAAGGCCTCAACTTCTTCCTCAGCTGAGAACCCTGGAGGAGCTGCTGATCTCACAGGCACTGAGCCGGCAGGGGGTAATTCTTCTGCTGGTCCTTAAGGCTGTTTCAGCGGCAACTGACATAGTTCTTGAGATTCCATGTTGGAGGGTGGCGTTAGTGTCTTTTCTATAGTATACTCACTCTCCAATCTCTGTGTTAGACTGGTGTAGAGGAATGTAGAACTGAAAACTTATGAAACATTCCTGTACTGATAATAAGAACTATGAATAAAATCCATGAATAAATTTTCAAATTCTCTTTTCCGTGCCTATGTGTTCTGAAGTCTTTCGCTATCTCATGCTTTGAACCATTTTGTGAGGGTGGTGATCGAATGGTGTCTTATAGGAGAAGAAAAAAAGAAAACTTGAAACTCTAATTGTTGACTACGGTATTACCCGACATACTCTAAATGTTGACTACGGTATTACCCGACATACTTGTGCTTTTACAGGTTCTTCTGGGTTCTTGGATGGCAGTGTTTAATTGTTTTCTTCAATGGTAGCCTGTGAGGTTTAACTTCTCAGCCTCACCTCACCTACTCACCCTCACTATGATACTCGTTAACGATTCACATCTTTTCAGGAGTGCAAGTCAAATTGAGCGAAGATTGATTATAAAAGCTCTTTGTGCAAGTTAATTTGTTTACTTTAATTATTATTTTGTGTGTGATTCAAATGCAGTCTTTTAAAATACAACCTGGTTAAACAGGACAAGCATTCATTTGCCATCTTTTAAAAATACACTATATTGTTTGGTATTTACCATTTTTGGTTGAGATTTTTAATCAATGAAACAGGCTAAGGTGCTCTTGTAGAGCAATAAATTCATAATATTGAGCCCAGGCCTTTGTATTTATGGCGTGTATCTGCATGATAAACACGATTACAATAAATGTCTTGCGGTGTGAAATACATTCATGCAAGTAAAAGGGTTGACATTAATTGAGTCAACAACTTACCATTTTCATACCACCTCCAAGAAATTTATTTTTATTTATTTATTTTAATTTTCACAGTAAATGTGGGTGCTTGCTCCTCTTAATGGTTAAGGGAGGTTTACTTTACTAATTTTTTTTTCTAAATGAGAAAAAAGTAATAATAAATGTTATCATCTTTTTATGGAAAATCTTAATTTCAACACCCTTAATTCGTCTAAAGGAAATTTTTATTGTCTGTTGTCTTCTTTACTTGAATGAAAAACTTTTCATCAGACAAAAAATAAATAAAATAAAACAAAAAGGAAATGGAAATTTACATGGGCTTTTCTTATAGAAATGTAATTTCAAAGCCCAGATGGTCATGGAGTAGTTTAGTATTGGCCTTTTAATTTAACGGTAGGCTTACTGCAATTTTTAAGCTGGGCCTCAAGTATGTTATAAGAGGATCACAAAGCCCTTGGGCCTGACCCAAAGTTCTCTCTCTACTTCGCACGTGCGACGACCTACGCTTCTGGTCCTCAACAATAATAATAATAATAATAAAATGGAAAGGGTTTTCTCCGTGTTCGTCTGCAAAGTGCTGACAGAGAACGCATTTGAAAAATGGCGATGGCGATGGTACGATCTGCATTGCTCCGAACCTCCATGCGTGGTGGTGGCTCTCGGCTCTCTGTTCCTCCTAAGCGAAATTTTGCTTCCTCTTCTCATCACGACGATGCTTGTAAATCTCTTTGTTGCCCCCTCTCTGATTCACACACATACACAGACCTTTAATTATGTGATTTTGGTTCTTCAATCAATTATTATTGTTATTATTATTATTGTGTGCTTTCGATTGTGTTATCAACTACATGAGGATTCTTTAACCCACGAATTTGATTCATTTCCGAGTTTTTGTACGGTGCTAGGTTATTGGTCCTTCTTCTCTATAATGATGCTATGGTGTATTTGCGATTTATTTCGTCGATGGTTGGATGAATTGTGTATTTAGATTTGTTTATATCGTTGTGGGAATGTGGGGAAAGAAAAATGATTTTAAAGTTTCGTAAGTTTATTGATGCTACGTTTGTAAACGTGTGTATTAGTTCTCTGGAAGTGATATTGAATGGAACTTCGTCTTAATGTTTATGATTTAGTTTCGTATTCTGTCCAATTCTGGTGTTAAATCCCAGTTTTGGGCTTCCAAACTCAGCATCTATTAGTTCGTATTGATTTGTTATGATAAGATATTTGTTACAGTAAAACTAATTAGGATTATAACATTTGTCTTACATTTTTTCATTTTCATCGTCTTAATGTTTATGATAATTCCACTATGTTGAATAGATGATGATAACATAGTCTGTCTTTCTTTTCCTTTTTTGCCATAATTATGTTATTGATTTTGTATTTCTTCTCGTCTCCCGAAATATATTGTAGATGAGACGGCAAAGTGGGAAAAAATAACTTATGCAGGCATCGCAACATGCACTGTGTTAGCTTTTTATAACCTATCAAAGGGTCATCCCCACCACGAACCACCTCCTGTAAGCTTTCTTCTGTAGCTTTGTGAATCTTGTCTGAACTTTTACTTCATGTAGAGTTGCATACCTTTTTCTGATACTCTTAGATTAGAAGGAATGGATGCAATTGGACATGTCTATCACATCCTGTTTTTTGAATTTTTTTTTTTCATAATTTGCAACCTTACACCATTATTTCATTTCTTTTTGCCTCTGACAATGCTCTACTTTATATTTTGCTTTTTGTGCAGCCATACCCATATTTGCACATCCGCAATAAGGAGTTTCCATGGGGTAAAATTGTTATCATCATTATTATCCTGTATTTATTATTTCTCTTGCATGCCCAAAGTATTGCACAAACATGCACATTGTTTGGCTATTGGTTATCATTGTGAATTTATTTTAAACATAGCTTTTCGGTGACTTTCTCTAACTGAAATGAGGAACTGCATACTAGATCACGAGGTAGTGGGAAAAGTTTCTTAAAGGTTGGATGACTTCAAATATAAAAATAATGTTATATAAGCTTCATCATCAGGTGTTTGGTGTTGATGACATAGATGGGTATTGATGACATAGATGGATATACAAAATCTTTTTGAACACTGAACAGTTTTCTGGGGGATGGGGGGAGTAAGGGAGCTTCAGTAGAACTTATAACTAATCTTTTTTGGCTGCTGTATGTTACACCAGTGTTTTGAGTACTGCATGAGAAAAACCAGACAATGGATATGAACATGCCTTCATTTTAGGCTGTGGATGAGATTCTTGTTCCAATCAGAATGTGCCATGAAAAATGCGATGGCAGAATAAAATTTGAGAGGTTCCATCTGGATAACTTTGTTAAACGGCGTGGTTTTCTCGGAAACTTGTAATTGTGATTACTAATTGTATGAGAATAATATCTGTTTACCAATGGCAACCGCAACCTAGTCCTTCTAAAATTTAATAAAGTGGCACACTGAGACATAAAAAAATGAGATGTTTAATTATTCTAATCTGTACGAGCATCTTAGACGTCAAAATTGTCCTCCCCTCTCTCTCTCTATTGTGGGGATGCTAAAAATATGATGCATTTTTTACCCTTAGGGAACATGTGGTAAAATCCATTCTATCATTCAGAGGTCTAGTGCACTATTAATCCCCCAATAAATGCATTTTTTTTCCATATCATCTGTTTATGAAGTGTTTCTTTGATTACCTTTTGGAATGATTAAACCTCGTCCTACCATAGTATATCCGTAGCTGATTTGCTTGTTATGGTATTTCAGGTCCAGATGGCCTTTTTGAGGCAAAGCATCACTAGAATAGTTTGTGGTCCTTTTTAGGAAGATTTCAAGGAGACACCATGTGGAATAAACCTTGTTCACGTTTTATTTTTTGTTGGACAGATTTTAAGAATTGTCTTGGGATTATTTAAAGCTTGCGTTTGTTTTAGCATTTTGATTGTGGATTGGAGCCTATATCTGGCATGTTCAGTTCTTTGTGCTATCTGTTTGTAATAAAATGAGGATTCTGTTTCCGGTTTCGTGATTTCAAATTGCTGTTGTTTTGAAATTGTATAGCTAGTGAATCTTTAGTTTTGATATTTAAAGCAGTAGGATCGTTCTAGAGAAGCAAATTGTAAAATTGAAGAGGGACATGCTTGGGAAGCCGAAAGGTTCCGAAAGAAAGAAAAGCTTCAAGGCAACTAGAGCTAGGAAGGCAGGTTAAAGCGACTAGTCTTTCTTATCCGAAGGCGAGCAAGAAATTACTTTTGCAGGGAACAAAAAAAAGGTTGTAAAAGATATGACTTTGCGTTTTTTGATAATGTTGTAGATATTGATCGTTGGGGCGGTTAATCCTATGGGACGCTGGCCAGGATTTGCTTCTCTTGAGGTCATCATTATGATTAAATTGTTCATTAAGAAATCTTTTTCCATCTACAAGTGACATCTACTTGACACACACATATGCCTGAAAGCCATTTTCCATGTTTACCAGAGAGATAAAATTTGATACCACTTGAGACCAAAATCTGCTTCCACGTCTTTTTCATTTTTGGTTGTAAGATATAATTTCTAAAATATTTTACCTTAGTTGCAAGACTGGTATGTTTTACACTATGCCAAGGTAAAACGTGTTTAGCTGCAAGTTTCAGGGTCAATTTTTAGGTTTGTGACATTGTCAAGGTGTGTAGGCCATGACCATGACAAATTGTGCATGCATGGTACAATCAAAGCTTGGAAAATATTGCCAGATTTTTTACCTACTCCCTTTACCAGTTATCGACGTAAAGCGGTAATGGGTGTTCTTTAAAATTAATAATCTTTGTCCCCAAGTTAAATAAGATATTGTTTATTCCCATGCTACTGGTAATATATATATATATATATATATAAGCTTTTCACTAGACACCCATCATTTTTAGGAGAGAGAAGAAAACGTTCGGGCTCAGTTGACAACGTAAAAGAACCAGGAAAAAGAGGGAAAAATAAATAATGAGTATCTGTAATATACCTCTAATTTCTAAACAATCAAAACTAAGTTGGAATCTCAAAAGACGTTTACATATTCAAAACTTAAAACCTTACACTTACTCATCATACAATAATAGAACCTCACCGAATTATACCAGATCACTTGGGGTAAAAGGAAAAGAAAACAACATGACATGGTCGGTTGTATAAGGAATGCTAAAACCAACTTATTGGCAAGCGTCACTGTGCAGCTGTAGCTTCATTATTAGTAGCTTCAGTTTTGCTTTCTGGCAAAGTTCCCGAATACCTACCAGGCTCTTTGTCTTTTCGAGGGATTGCAGAATCTGAAGTATCAATTGGATCATTCTGGCCCGTGTTGCTGTTTCCGTTTCCATTTCCATTTGAGGATGCTTCATTGTCCTTCTGGGCATTAACAATTTCTTCTTGGCTTGCACCTTTGTTGTCATTTGTGTTGTTTTGATCAGCACTTTCATTCTCATTATGGCCAGCACCAGCATTTGTGTTCGTGTTTGATGAATTCAGCTCTTGGCCTGCAACTTTGTTGTCATTTGTGTTGTTCTGATCAACACTTCCATTCCCATTGTTGCCAGCACCAGTGTTAGTGTTCTTGCTTGATGAATCCTCTTCTTGGCCCGCACCTTTGTTGCCATTTGCGTTGTTCTGATCAACACTTACATTCTCATTCTGGCCAGCACCAGTCTTGGTGTCTTTGTTGTCATTATTGGTGTTCTGCTCAACACTTCTATTCTCATTCTGGTCAGCACCAGTGTTAGTGTTTGATGAACCTTCTTCTTGGCTTGCACTTTTGTTGTCATTTATGTTGTTCTGATCAACACTAACATTCTCATTCTGGTCAGCACCAGTGTTGGTATTCGTGTTTGTCGAGTCCTCTTCTTGCCCTGTACCTTGGTTGTCATTTATGTTGTTTTTGTTTGAGGAATCCTCTTTGTTTTGGGAGACTGAAGAGTCCGATACACCAACTGCTCCATTTGCACCTTTGTTTTCATTTGTATTATTCTGATCAGCACTGTAATTCTCATTCTGGCCAGCATCTGTGTTAGTGTTTGTGTTTGAGGAATCCTTTTTCTCTTGGGAGACTGCAGAATCAGATGCACCAACATCTTCACTTGCACCTTTGTTGTCATTTGTGTTGCTCTGATTACCATTTTCATTCTCATTCGGGCCAGCATCAGTGTTATTGTCTGTGTTTGAGGAACCCTCTTTGTCTTGGGAGACTGAAGAATCAGATGCAACAACACCTTTACCTGCACCCTTGCTGTCATTTGTGTTGTTCTGATCAACATTTTCACTCTGGCCAGAATCAGAGTTAGTGTTTGTGTTTGAGAAATCCTCTTTTTGACCTGCATTTGCATTCTCATTGGCGTTGTTCTGGACAGTAGTTTGGTCCTCATTCTGGTATGCATCAGCATTGTTACCTTCGTTTGAGGATCTGCCATTCTCTTTCTGGAATGAAGAATCAACGTTTTCCTTTTGGTCAACATTGTTATTGTTGGTGCTCAATGACAATACTGTTTCTTGTGTTCCTTTGCCTCCAGAGTTGTTGCTTGATTGTTGGTCCTGGCCGGTACCATTATTCTCACTCGAGGATGTAGAATCCTCATTCTTGGAGTCAGAATTACCAGATGTATCTGTGTACGCTCCGTTAGATAGACCTCCATTCTCTGTTGCAGGAGTAGCTGTTCCGTCAGAATCTTGTTTCTCGCTCTTGGCATATGATTCAGAATTTTCAATTTGCTCTGGTTCAACATTTTTCTGGGTAGATTCATCTCCCTTAGGAAATGTATCATCAGCTTTCTTACTTAGATTCTGTGTCGTATCTGGCTCATTCTGCTGAGAGGAAACAAAAGTTTCTTCTTTAGAATCCACTTGCTGCTGGTCATGCAAATCTGTTGCTACTGTTGAATCAGAATGCGAACCAGTTTCAGAGTCAGGGTGATTGCTCTCATTACCCTCATCTCCAGTGGTTGTACCATATTTAGCATCACTGAGAATTGTTCCAGTTTCTCCGGATGTTGGAACTGACTCATTTTGGTTGACATCAACTACTTCAGAGTTATTTGTAATACCCTCCTGCTCAAACTCAAGCTTTTCTTTGTTTTCGAACAGCTTTTCCTCATTGGAATTGTCCGAGCCACCTTGCTCATTTTCACCTATTGTATTTTGAGATTCATGAGCTACGGCACTGGAAGCATCATCCCCCTTGTAGTGTTCTTCTCTAGCCCCCTCGTTATTTCTTTCACCTCCATCTTGAACTTGATCGTCAGACAAAACCTTATCTTCAATTCTACCTTCTTTCTCTTCTGCCTCTTTCTCCTTACTATCTGTTTCACTGCTCTCTTCTCCTTCCTCTTTTTTATTTTCTCCCTGACCCTCATGTACATTTTCCTTCTCTTCAATTCTGTCCTCATTATTTTTCTCACCTCCATCTTCAACCTGATCGTCAGACAAAACCTTATCTTCAATCTTACCTTCCTTCTCTTCTCTTTCTTCTTTATGTTCCTCTCCCTGACCCTCCTCTACATTCTCCTTCTCTTCAACTCTGTCCTCTGCTCTCTCTTCCTTCTCCTTTTCTTGAGTCTCCTCTCTGCTCTCACCACCCTCCTTGTCTTTGTTATCCCCATTCTCGTTGTCTTCAGTTTGCTTCTCATTGCTGTCTTCACCCTCCTTTTGTTCATTTTCACTCTGCTTGCTCTCTTCATTATCCGCATCTTCATTTTTTTTCTCTCCATTAACTATGCCCTTAATCTCTTCTCTCTCTTTCTCAATATCTACTGAATCACCCTGATGCTCGGTGCTCTCTTCAGTTCGATCTTGATTTCTTTCATGTATCTCATCTTCCCCACCAATCTTATCTACATTTTCAATCTCTTCAGGTTTGTTTGGTTCTTCTTCATTCCTGTTTTCTTCCTCTTCTTCATCCTCCTTGTGCCTTACATCTCTTACAGAAGTTTCCTCCACTTGAGGGTTCAGATCCTTTCTCCCTAACTTTACAACTTCATTTGCAATCTTTGTGCTTTCACTGAATTGTGTGTTCTTACCATGAGACTGGTTGATTTGGTAAACCAGCCAAATGCAAACACCCAGCAAAATAAAAAGTTGTATAGCATGCTTCACCTTAAAACCTTTCGATCTCTGGCTCCGTCGAGGAGAAAGCCTGAACATCATGAATTTTCTTTCAGGCTCAACCTATGTGTTTCCCAACACCTGCAAAGAAGAAGTTCTGCCACTGCATTGGACTCAGAGAGTGAAAAATGGAACTTAAAAAGGAAAAAGAAACATATAATTCCTAGTCACCCTTAATCAAAAGAGACATTATTAAAACTAGATCGAATGCAGACTCAATAATAAAAATTTTCCCAGCCACAAGAAGCAAAATACAAGCAAAGAAAAGAACGTTTTTTTCCCACAAGATGGTGTATAACTCTATGATTTCAGCAGGGAAAAGAAAACATGAAAATAAGCTGAAAACTGAAATTAAACTTAAACTCTCTAACCCACCTGAGATTGAAGAAAGTAAGACTGAGGGACTTACAACCAGAATCCGGACTCCATAAGCAGATTTTATATAAAATCATCTACACTCTTAGAGGAAGCCCGAATCCAAATCACATGGTCAGCACCACCCAATTTTACAAAGGCAAATTCCAAGGATTACCCACTTGGCCGAACCTCTTATACGATCAGAAAATCTAAATTGCTCACTATTTTTTTCTTGTTGTTTCAAGCCACTCAATCTCAAGCAGTCGACGAAAATAGCATGGCGAAAAACGAAGAACAGAAATGAACAAGCAAATATAATACACGTATCCTCCCGGATCCAAACAAAACAAGCATGTAAAACAAAGCAGCAAAAATCTGGGTGACATACACATACATTTGAAAGATACTCTCAGAACGGTATCACAGAAATCTAATGCTTGGGATAAGTCATGCATACCTGAGAAAAGTTTGAGGCCGTTTAGATTCCACAATGATACAAAGTTCAAACCTTTTTTGGGTGTCGGTGGTTGAAACTACCAAAGAATGAAAGAATTGAAGGATGGCAATGGCTGCAAATAGCAGCACCGCGTTTCTATTTACGAAATCAAAATGGGTGGTCTGTGAGGTGGTGGTTTCGTTGTGGGTTTTCTTTTTCAGTGCATTTACTGAGATTTTCTGGATCTGAAATCTGGGAAATCAGAGGGACAACAATATGGAAGTAAAGAATAGAATGCGAGAGGTGTCAGCTTATTTTTATTTTGCTCATACAAACTCTGTTTTTGTGTTTGATCCATTTAAAGCAGGTGGCGACAGGCCTACATTTTTAATAAGTTTTCTGTTTTTTTTTTTTTTGGCAATCAAAGCGGTTGGCCCATCAGCACGATGTCGTTTTCGTCTTTTAATGGCTTCAAACCTGCCACGTGTCCTTTCGCACTTGATTAGCATCCCTCACGAAGCCGGTGACCTCCTTCTTCTGTAACCCATCGTCCATATCTCACATTCATTACCATTTCTCAAGAGTTTACTTCCTTCGTTCGTTCGCTCGCTCGCTCTGATTGACGACTTTGCCACACCCCCAAGCAACAGAGACTCCACCTTTAAACTATTAAGAAAACCCTAAAAAACCCTAATGGCTTCCAAGCTTCTAGCTTCCAATTTCCGCCAAACCCTCACACGGATAGCGACTTCGTGTCAACTCCGTCCCTTATCCACCGCCGCAGCCACAGCAGAAGCTCCGCCGCCGGAACCCTACCAGGACCCGAATGGGATTTCTATGAAAGGGGTGAAAATCTTGGGTAGACCCCTCTACCTTGATATGCAGGCCACGTCGCCGGTGGACCCCAGAGTCCTCGATGCCATGCTTCCTTTCTATATGTCTCGATACGGTAACCCCCATTCTCGGACCCATATGTACGGTTGGGAGTCCGACCAAGCCGTGGAAACCGCTCGCTCCCAGGTGGCTTCTCTCGTTGGTGCTTCGCCTAAAGAGATCGTCTTTACCTCCGGCGCTACGGAGTCCAACAACATCTCCGTCAAGGGTGTCATGCACTTCTACAAGGAAAAGAAACGACATGTCATCACTACCCAGACCGAGCACAAGTGCGTCCTCGATTCGTGTCGTCATCTACAGCAGGAGGGTTTCGAAATTACCTACCTTCCTGTGGGCTCTGATGGACTTGTCGACTTAGAGAAGCTCAGGTCAGCTATTCGTCCCGATACTGGGCTCGTCTCGATCATGGCAGTGAACAATGAGATTGGTGTGATTCAGCCAATGGAGGAGATTGGCAGGATTTGCAAGGAGTTCAACGTTCCATTCCACACGGATGCGGCTCAGGCATTGGGGAAGATTCCCATCGACGTTGGCAAGTGGAATGTGAGTCTGATGTCTCTTAGTGGGCATAAGATTTACGGACCCAAAGGGGTTGGAGCTTTGTATATGAGACGGCGCCCGAGGATTCGTGTCGAGCCCCAGATGAATGGCGGTGGGCAGGAGAGGGGGATAAGGAGTGGCACTGTGCCAACCCCTCTGGTTGTAGGGATGGGTGCGGCTTGTGAGCTTGCGAAGAGGGAGATGGAGTACGATGAGAAGAGAATTACTGCCTTGCAGGAACGGTTGCTTAATGGTATTAAGGCCAAGCTTGATGGGGTTGTGATCAATGGAAGTATAGAGAGGCGGTACGCTGGAAATCTGAATTTGTCCTTTGCTTATGTTGAAGGTGAGAGCTTGCTCATGGGGTTGAAGGAAGTGGCTGTTTCGAGCGGGAGTGCTTGTACAAGCGCGAGTTTGGAGCCCTCGTATGTATTGAGGGCATTGGGTGTGGATGAAGACATGGCTCACACTTCGATTAGGTTTGGAATTGGGAGGTTCACGACAGAGGCAGAGATTGATCGAGCAGTTGAGCTTACTGTACAGCAGGTGGAGAAGTTGAGGGAAATGAGCCCGCTTTATGAAATGGTTAAGGAAGGTATCAATATTAAGGACATACAATGGTCACAGCACTGAAAAATTGATTGAGTGCAATAAGGATGGTTTTCCTATTCACAAGAAGAGCACGCAGTCTGGAATATGTAAGATTATGTATGAGCTGAAGACAGACCAGATGCAGAATCTATGGAGTCTCGTACAGGTTTTTGTTTTGTCGTCCTCATAGATGTTTTGGATAACTCTTTGTAGTGGTTCTATGCCTTAAT